>CM057451.1:655410000-656660000 GCA_016271365.2 Neoceratodus forsteri | reverse complement strand
AATAACACTATTAAACAAAATCCAGCCATACCTTTTCACAGGCAGACAGGTCTTATGGGGAGGAGACTTTAATATTAGTTTAGTATCTAAACAATTGGGACCATCACAAAACCAAAACATATTGTGATAAGGCTGCCTTTTGTCATTTAATAAAACAGGCTATCTTAAAGGATTCACTAGTTTCCAACTCGGCTGCACCAGCCAATCCATTTTTGAAAGGGAAATTAGCCTGGCTAGTTTCGCAGTCACTTTCTATTGTCTGATTGGAGACAAGACCAGTGGAAACCTTTGATCATTCTCTTATAGGGATATAAGTGTCCCCTCATCAGCCTAGGGTAACTGGTAGAGGATACTGGCGGCTGAATGCAAGCCTACTGCTCCAACCAACCATAATGGAGGACATTAAAATAATCCTGCAGGACAGACAATCTGTGCTGTTCTTGCATGAGTCAGTAATTTCTTGGTGGGAAGACATGAAAGCATGTTTGTTGGATTATTTTAGGCAAATTGCATACCACTTTTCACAGCAGAAACAGCAATCTTATTTAAAACTATGAGAACAGCTTTATGAACTTGTGTCTAAGCAGGTGGCAGGATGGGTTGATTACTCTAGGGAGACAGCACAAATTAAATCAGACATGATGTTGTACCAGTACAACAGGCAAGTCTCCTTAGAAAAAGAACAGCAGTTTGGGACGAAGGGGAGTAGAGAGCAAACTAACCCGATTAAAGACTGCAAAACAAGATGATCTGCAAGGAAATTCATGGCTTTGCAGGCACCTAATAGGGAACTGAAAAGGGATAATAAAGGGATTATGGAAGTGTTAGAGAGTTTTATTCAAAAGCAATTTGGGTTCCCTGTACACGAGACAGCTATGATGGAAGTATTATTACAATCCGCAACCCCCCCTTTAACAGAGCAACAAGGTATAGATATGACTGGGGAATTCACTAAAGAGGAGATGGAAATCGTAATTAAATCCTTAACTCATTTACTCCACAGGAGCTCTTTGAGAGTTCCATCGCTTGTCTCCTGTATACTCTTAATACCGCATCCTGATCCTTTCTAAGCAAAATCAATCCATAATCAGCATGCCACTAACAAATACTACTACCGCATGAACCGTAAGTGCTACACACAAAGTATGAGTGGCAAAGTTATTCAGCACAAAATTTCCTTTCCAATGGTGCTATGCAATTTTTAATAAGCAATTTGTTTTTCTATACTAGTCGAAATAATCATATTTGTTTGCACAAAACAAGGCAACGTAAGCCATTTTTGGTTGGGAAATACATAACATATCAACACCAAATTAAGCATCCATACATTAGGTGTAATTACGATAGCACATTTATACCAAAAAGCTGTTTTTTCTAGTATAAAACAGAAGGTGCTTATGTGAGGCTTGATGGCCAAAATGTCTGCCATACACACCATGTCATAAACAAATGCGAATAACTCCTAAAGTATGCATGATACACACACAGTATCAGTGGCAAAGTTGTTCAACACAAAATTACCTTTCTAACAGTGTTATGCAGTCAATTCTAATCAATTCTGGCTGGCAAGTAATATTAAAACATGTGTGTGACATCTCCAGATGTTACTAGGGCACACAGGAAGTCTGTAGGTGACTTCTGTATTCATTCTGGAACACACTGCAGTACATTTGCTGCCACCTACAGGTGTGTTCTAGGAGGCAATGAGTTAAAAAACAATACAGCTCCAGGGTCTGATGGCCTGCCTAGTGAATTATACAAATTATTATGGTAATTAATACCAGTAGAACTACTACTCTTAGTTAATGCCTTTTTACAGGAGGATAGGATAACTGAAAGTATGTATGTATGAAGGCTTGATGGTATTTTTATTTAAAAAGGGAGACCAGACACTAATAGACAACTGGAGACCAATTACCTTGCTGAATATTGATTTTAAAATGTTCTCCAAATTATTGGGCAATTGTTTGGAAAGAGTGGTAGGGGATTTAATCCACCCCTCACAATACTGTATGGTGCCTGATCGTAAGATTACAGATGCTCTAATTCTTATTAGGGAACTTACGGATAGGGGTTTGGCCAAACTGGTCTCTGGTTACATTATGAGCTTTGATCTTGGCCTCTTGATCACTTCATCTCAATTTTCAACAAAGCCTGCGACCTTTTTGCCCCTGCTAAAAGGCGCAAAACAAAATCTCTCTCTAACCCATGGGTCACCGCGGCTCTTCTCTCACAGCTGAAACTAAGGGATCACCTCTGGGCAGTTGCCAGGGCCACTGGCAAACAACTGGACATCCAAAATTACAAACAAGCATGAAATGCCTGCACAAAAGCCATATGGCTAATGAAATCCACCTATTACAAAGACGCTGTCACCAATACATGGGGAAATGGTCATGCTTTCTGGGACAATATCAAGGATGTCACAGGGAAGCAGCCAAACACCTCTCCAGCCATGTTAATGGTTGATGGATCCTCAACCCTTGACCCCAAGGTGATCGCAAACATCTTTAACACGGCTTTTTCAGACCTTAGTGCTGTTCTACCCCATGACTTTTTCGAAAACAGGGCCTACTCCCCAAATACCTCAGCCCCTCAGTCTAACCATCCCCTCTTCTACTTCAGGAAGGTAAGGCTGAATGAAGCTTGCTGCTATATTACTGCAGCTATCTCTAAATCTAGATCTAGTAGCGACACCCTGGACCTTAAGCTTCTGTTGCTCACCCTCGATGAGGTAATTCATCCATTAACAAAAATCCTAAACCTCTCTCTCAGCTGTGGAAAATTCCCGGACCTATGGAAAACAGCCACCGTGACACCCATCCATAAAAGTGGGGACAAGACGATTCACTCAAATTATTACCCTATCTCCATACTGCCCCCACTCTCTAAGGCACTTGAGCGCATCGTGGCTGATCAACTTACCGACCACTTGGATAAATACAATATACCTTGTCCACAACAACACGGCTTCCGGAAAGGTCACAGCACCACCACAGCCCTTCTTGAGTTCACTGGAGCTTTGACAAATCCCTTGACAACGGCCTTCTCACAGGGGCCGTTTAAATCATTTCTCTCAAGGCCTTGATACAGTACACCATGGACTACTAATACACCAACTACTGAATGCGGGCTATCACCTGACTCTTCTCTCTGGTTTAAAAGCTACTTAGAAAACCGGTCACAGAGAGTAAAAATTGCGGACGCTCTTTCTAACACCCTGCCTGTTCTCTCGGGTGTCCCACAGGGATCCATACTGGGACCCCTCCTTTTTAGCCTTTTCTTAAACTCCCTCCATTACCACTGCTCTGAGCAGATCATACTATATGCCAATGATGCTGTTGTATTCTCCACTCACAAAGATCCTGCAACTCTTCAACACAACCTTCAACTTGGTTTCAGTTCTGTAGAGACATGGTTTCATAATCATAAACTGGTCCTCAATGACAAGAAAACCAAATCTATGCTCTTCTGCAGCTCTCATAACCTACACAAGCTACACCACTTGGCTATCTCCACCACCCAGGCAACACTCTAGATCAGGTGGTGTCCTTCAAATACTTAGGGATTCAGCTTGACCCTAATCTCTCCTATGGACTTCATGTAGATAATGTAGCTAGAGCTGCTAATACACGGCTTGGTCTCCTTTACAAACACAGACCACACCTCATGCCAGAAGCTTTGAAATTTGCAGTCCTGAGCTCTGTGATCTCTGTAATAGACTATGGTCTCATCATTTATGGCTCGGCCACAACCACAACCCTTAGATGCCTCTCAACTGCCTTAAATAAAGCATGTCGGCTCATCACTGGTGCTCACCGTCTCACCCACACATGTGACCTGTACACTCAGACTGGCTGGCTCCAACTATCAAACCGCATAAAGTTTCTCACCTGCTCCATGGTCAAAAAAATCTACCTTGGCCTTGCACCTTCTGGGGTCTCAACTCTGTTACAACACTGAATTAACAAATGGTGCCTTAGGAGATCCATGCTACAGCTACTGAAAGTCCCCCACTGTCACACTTCACAGGGACAACGCTCTTTTGCTTATCGAGCACCACTCTGGTTCAATGGCCTCAGCCCAACCATCTCCTCTGCCCCAACTATTGGTATGTTTAAAACTAGGCTCCGGGACTATCTCACTACCAACAGCTCCTGTGACTGCCCAACTTAACCTTGTTTCTCCACTTCCCTTTCTGCTCTAATTGTCCCCCCTCCTCCCCTCCTCACTAGATTCTACCCTCACATCTTGGTATACCCAATGCTGCACTTTTCACCCTCTTGCCAGCCTTCCTACATTCCTTCTCCCCTCTACCCTCTTCCCTCTCCCTATGACTCGCACTTCTTATCTGTTGTCTATTTTCTCTGACAAATGCCGCTGGCTGCCTTGTTACAATGCTACCCTTGAACTGTACTAATCTGTACTCTGTTTGCAATGTCCACATTGTTGTAATGCCTGTCTTGATGTTCCCCATAATTTGTATTTCTCTGACATGGAACCTTTGTAAAAGAGCCATGGCTCAAAGGTATTTGTAATCCTAGACTTGATAAATAAATAAATGATCAAGCTAACGTGTTTGACAGTGTATCACATGATTATCTATGATTAATTTTGTAAGCATATGGTATACCGCAACTGTTTATAAACTGGGTACAAATTTGTTATGCCTTAACATATGTGAAGCCATATGAAAATGGATGGCTGGGGAAAAAAAATGTCTGATAATGAAGGAAGTAAGGCAAGGGTGCCCTCTAAGCCCCTTATTGTATTTATTTACACTAGGCCCTATTCTATGGATCATTCATCACTCCAACCTCATAACAGGGATAAATTTCCCCCTTGGCCCTGAGGTAAAGGCTATAGCATATGCAGATGACTTTTGTCTTACCGTATCAGATGCAAAAACATGAGCCCTTACTTATGGGGTATTAAAGAGTTCGGTGCAGATTATAGGTTCCAGCATAAATCCCTCTAAAAGCCTATGCCAGAATGTACAGAGTACAGAGGCTCTGGAAAATGATATTGGTGATTTGCCAGTAGCCAATGTCCCAAGCAAAATAGTGGGTATTTATTTTGAACCGGAGGCATGGCAACATATAATTGGGAATGCTGTTTAAATAAAGGAAGAGCTAAAGTCAGCAGGTGGAATGCCTGGTGAAAGGGAAAATTAAAAATAATTATTTGATTCAGTTCTTTTTGGTCCCCATTTTTCTTTTTGTAAGTCATATTTTCCAGTTCCCAGACATTTAGAAACAGCATTGCTAGCCTGTTTTTTTTTCTGTTTTGGGGGAAGCAGGCTGAACCCTGTAAAAAGAAATATTATATATCTGACTATTCAAGAGGGAGGGTTGGGGATCCCAAATCCCTTAGTATTATTTTTCACTATATACCAATTTATTTCCCCTTTTGAAACATTTTTCTACACCATGGATGGTATGGGTAGCCCCAATGCCGGTTGACATTTTGAAAGAATGAGAATCAGATGCATTTATTCATCAAAATAAAAGAAAATATCAATTGTCTTCTACATGGGTATCTGTATTTGACTATGTAAACAAATAGAGGGTGGGGTATAAAGACATAGTATGCTTCTTTAGGAACGCCCTATATTTAGACATCCTAGCGAAATGGTTTTTTGATAAACCGTTTTCCCAGTTCACAACTATGGAACAGAAACAAATCCAAAAATGATTACTGGATACCAGGATACCCAGGAAAATGTGAGACATTTCTTGGCTTTGGATGCATGGTAAAATTAATAAAAGGGGAAATCATAAACATAAAGCACTGACCGAATGGTACTGACTTAGACACACATGTACCATGCCCATAGAAACAATGGACCATTTATACCTTGAATGTCCTTACATCCTAGAATTTTGGGATATTTTAAAGGAAAAATGGAAGAATTCACCCTTTGAAGCATTGACAGTTCATCAATTTTATTTTGGTATATATCCACACTCCTGGTATAAATACAACATTAGCACTCTGAATGTAATTATAGTTTACTTTTTGTACTGGATTTGGCAAATATGATGTAGGTTTATTTTTCAACAACAACTGTCAGCATTAGAACTATATTATTGTTCAAGAACTTTATCAAATTAAATCAAATGAATGTATAAAGTTGGATAATACACTTTGGGAGCAATATTGGAATTTTTTTGGTTTTAAGAAGAATAACATATAAGCTTTCAGAATATATTTTCTCCTGTTAGGTTGGTATTCCCTTCAAAAAGGGGATAGCGGACTGTGAGGTTTATAACAGCATATACTTTAACTGAAGAATGTCTAGTACATTACGTACAAAATTATATGGAGGTGCGTATTAGGTTTTGCTTTGGATAGGATTTCACAGATTGTTTAGTGCTTAGACACTGTACATGATTTATGAAGGGTATGACTGGAATACCTATTTGATTTCTCCTAATTTCTGTTGATCTTATTCTTTTGTTCATCGTGATGTAAATATGTTTGTCTGTTTGTTTGTTTTTTGAAGATTAAAATAAAAAATTCCCCTACTCTTTTTGAGAAGGGCCATGGGATCTTTAACATCCACCTGAACTACCACCAGAACAGGCAGATGGGACCTTGGTTTAATGTCTCATCCGAAAGACAGCACATCAGGAGGGCAGCACTCCCCCTCATGCTGCACTACAGTGTCAGTATTGGGATCTAACCCAAGTGCCTGGTGTGGGGATAGAACCCACAACTTTCTGATCTCCCAGCCTCAGAGATGAGTGTGCTACCTGCTGAGACACTGACATTGATGTAAGTCATATAATGATTATGCACATGGGGCACAGAAACCCAAGGGTAATGTATCATTTTGGGGGGAGGTGTTAACAACAACAAAACAGGAAAGAGATCCGGGAGGTCATCATATCTGATGACCTGAAGGTAACAATGGAGAGTGATAAGGCAGTAGAAAAGACTAGTAGGATGCTAGAGTGCATAAAGAGGGGTATCACCAGCAGAAAAAGTTAACTAGTGTTACCACTATATAGATCAATGGTGAGGTCACACTTGGAGTACTGTGTCCAGTTCTGGAAGCCACCATCTCAGGAAAGGCATAGACTGGGTGGAGGCGGTGCAGAGGAAGGCAACCAAAATGGTGCATGGCCTGCATCAGAAGCCCTATGAGGAAAGACTCAGGGAATTAAATATGTACTCACTGGAGGAAAGGAGAGAAAGGGATGACATGCTAGAAACATTTAAATACCTCAAGGGTATCAATAAGGTACAGGAAGGTAACATATTGTACAGAAAGAGATGCTCAAGGATGAGGGGGCATGAAATGAAGCTGGAAGGGGTGGAGATTTAGAAGGCATATGAGAAAATATTTATTCATGGAAAGGGTGGTGGATACCTGGAACAGCAGAGGTGGTGGGTACTGAAACAGTAACAGGTTTCAAACATTCATGGGATAGACACAGAGGGATGGCCGGAGATCAATTAGGTTCTATGGGAGCACAGTAGGTAGGGACTTCAGGGCAGACTAGGTGGGCCAAGAGGCCCATTTCTGCTGACATCTTCTATGTTTCTATGTAACTAGGATGCATCTGAAGTATTTTTTTTTTTGCTTTACATTTTTCTCTCCTCCTTGGCTGTGGTCAGCTAGGACATCCCAACCGACCTCCCGGCCCTCACACCTGACATCAGGGCACCTCCTCAAACTCCCCCCTGGCTTGCCCCCGCCATGGTGGGGTGGTGAGGAGTCTCCCTTCCCTGGGCTCTACTCACCAGAAAGATCCGGACTAGAAGGTGCCATTCAGGGTCGGGCCATGGAGGTCGGAAGATCATGCAGCCCGACCAGGAGCCATGTTTCCTCTTTAAGTCCCCAGGCGATAAGACGTGCAATGACATCAACGTAGGAAGTGCATGCACATCCGCCCACACACCCTCCAGACGTCTGCCCATCTCCGCCCCCTAGTTTTTTACAGCATTGGCACACTGCCCCCCAGCCTCTGCTAGGGGCAGTATAGGACTGACCACTGTCATCCCCCCTCCCCGGAGATGGAGAGCAGTCTATCGGATGCTCGATCCTTCTCTTCCCCTGCTGAATCCCAGCGGCCCATGCTCGTTCCTGAACATGGGTCACCGGCATGGCATGAGGTATGATGACCAGCGCCTCAACCCTCAGCACCACCGGACCACAGCATCTGAAGTAGTTTTGAAACTCATCTCAGGTAGCACCTCCCATTTAGGATTAGACATAGCTTATATTGATAAACAGGTACATTCAGGGATGGGTGCAAGTACACTGACACAAGGATTTTGTGTAACAGCATGAGGAATGAGGACCTGTGATTATGTAGTCAAGAATTCACAGCAGAGGGAATGGTCTACATCACAACAGCCTCTCTCATAGCAACAATTGACAACTTCTGAAGTTGGCATATCAAGTACAGCATTAGTGTACTTCATGCACATCGTTCACTAATAGTCAAAATAGAACAAAAATCTATACTGAGCATTACTGTCAGCTTTGCATATCATATATTGTAGTGCAATACATTTATGCGGCATCAGGATGCAGTAAAAATGATGTACATGAGATCAGTAAATAAACCGTATGCATCAGGCTATATTTTACAACTTGATTGGTGGATACAGTATGTGCGGGTTCGAATGCCAATACTGCACTCAAACTTTCAAACTTTCAAACTTTCAGATGTTTGTAGCATGCATTGAATTTGGATTGCTCAATTACAAGATGCCATGAATATATTTCCAACCCTTTACCATACAGTCTTTCACACACACATACTAATTGTGAGCTGCACACAGTTGCCGAGTTTTACTTCTTTGTATGTTGCCATCTTCACAGCATTTTGCATGACACCAATGTGCATACTGACCCTTTTTTATCATTCTTTTTTCCCCACTACTATTAAAATACGGTTCAAAACTATGTTTCCTTATTTTGCCACCATTTAGCACAATGCAGAATTACTGACACCACTGAATGACACGGAAACAAGACTGTCTGATTTTTGCTTATGTGTGTGTTTTTGTGTGGTGTGGTGGTGGTGGTGGGGGTGAACTGCATGAGTGTCACAGTATCCTTGTAGCCATGTATGAAGAAAAGAGAACAACTTATGGAAAACCCTAATAAACAACTTCAATGACATCACCCTGATTCTATACTGCTGAAAACTAAGGGGTTGTCACAGTAACAGTTACAAATCTGCCACTGAGAAACATTGTGGCTTTTACTCCAGTCAAATGCCAGCATAGTGCCACAACAGCTTCTGAGAAAAATGGGATATGTGGACAAAAATTTACCATGTAATTCCAATAAAGCAAATATCTCACCTCTAAAGATGTTGCCATTTTTGTGTTCTAACTCTATTACCACTGACAGGCTGAGAGTACCTCATGGTGTGAATTAGGTGCACACACTTAGCTCGAGAAGCATGAGTGCAACTGCATTTAAGCAAACTCACAACTACAACAGCCCACTTCTCTAAAGTCAGCTTCATGCCAGATATGTGCTTGTAGCCAGGCAATCATTCTGCATTTCAGCTGACCCACAAGGGTACAAATTCAACTAAAAAAATGATAAAGAAGGCAACACAGACACATAAAATGTTTATTCAAAGTTTTAAGAGTTCCGTTTCTTCCTCAGAATATGATTTCTGCTCATACCTGGAACAAAAAAAAAAGTGATTTCTAAGACAGTCTCCCTTTAAGCAGTTGTCTTGCCTGAAGGAGAACCAGCCCAAGACTGAAGTTCTTCTTTTAAATCCCGCACCGAAGAGGCCCCCATTAGAGATTCAAGCCTTAAATGGGTATCACAATACATTATATATCTAGGCCTCAAATTGCCTGTGAAACTAGACCTGCTGTTGGATTTATATCTGAAACCCCTTCTATCTGCATAAGCAATGTGATAAAATCTTTGTTTCATTTAAACAGCATTCTGGTCCCTACACCACAAAAGACCTTCATAGATCTAGAACAGCTTTTCACCTCCTTCCTCTGGGAGGGGGCAAAGCCATGCTTCAGCCTAGAAAAACTGATGGCACCGGGTAGACAAGGTGACTGGGTCCTACCATGGTTATGGGCATACCATTAGTCAGCAGGGATAAGGCACGACCTGTACTGGCTCACTTCCAGCAGATTGGAGCAGCGACTTCATTAAAAGTTCTACATGGATTCTGAAGGTTATTCCTTGGTCCACATATACTTCCCAGGTATTTAATAGACTCAACCACCTCAATACAAGATCTGAGCAGCATGGTAAGGGGTAACATGTACTGTCTTGATGTTCCCATGTGGTTGGGACCAGACAGGATGGCCTTGGTCTTTTTAACATTTATTGTAAGACCAGTTTGTTAACCATGAACCATTTTCCAAGTTCTCAAAAATCATTTGAGAGCCAACAGTTGATTTGGTTGGCATCTTTGGAGCATCTGCACAGCATCATCAATGCATAGCAACAAGATAACACTACTGCAGTCACCCAGCATGTCATTTATAAAGAAGGAGAAGAGAAGAGGACCCTGAATGGGTCCTTATAGGATGCCATCTGCAATCAGTCATTGCTCTCACTGGGTATCCTTCCATTTTACCAGCTGCATCCTGTTTAGTAGATAATCTGAGAACCACTAGTGGAACAGACTGCCAAGGCCAAGGTGCTTTGGTTTAGCTAACAGAAGACTGTGATTGTCCATGTCAAAGGCTTTTGTGAGGTCTATGAAGACCACACCAGTCAGCTGCCCTTTGTCCATAGCACTCAAGGTGTCTGTGGTCAATCTGACCAAGGCCAAGTCTGTCCCATGGTTCTTTCTGAACTCATGCTGTCCATCAGTCAGTAGGCTTCACTGTTCAACATAGTCCTGAAGCTGGTTATAAACTAATCTTTTCTGCATCTTGGCCGGGGAGCAGAGGAATGGGATAGGGCATTAGTTTTCCACAGGCTGTTTAGGGCCACCCTTGTGTACAGGCACCACAAGGGCCACTTTCCATCCAGTGAGAATACTCCTTTCCATAACAGATCTGTTAAAAAGCATGGCAACAGGAGAGGCTATAACTGGAGCAGCCAGTTTTAGCAGCTTTGGTTCAAGTCTATCAAACCCAGCTGAGCCTTTTACTTTAAGTTGCCGTAGGAACTTGAGCACCTCTTTCTGAGTTACCAGCCTGAAATGGAATTTGGCAACTTGGCTCATTGTGACATGTAGGGCAGGGGGTACTGGGGGACCGAGGATGTTGACTCTTGAATCTGTCCAAGTCAGTGAAAAAGGCATTTACTGTATTGGCAGAAGCAAGTGAGTTGCAGTAACGCTGACCATCTGCCTCAATGTCACCCTCAGTGGAACTGGTGCAGTCCTTTAGGAGATCATTAATTTAAGCCCAAAAGTTTTTTAGGGTCAAAGAGATTCTTGTCTTGGAGGGTTTTGAGGAATTTATTATGTTGTCTTATGCATGTGCAAGCAACATATTGTGGTAGCTTGGAATAGCAGGTTTTGGAGGTGCGGTCACGTTGTGGCCAATGGAGCCACTGCTTTTCCGGGCTGGGCTCTGTGGCACAAATGAAGTAGCATGCTGTCTATGACAGCAGTGCAAAAGTGTGCCACCAACTTGAAACAATTTCGCCGCTGCAATGAGGGTGTGACCCATCATTGTAGGGCGTGCTGCCACCTGGTGTGTTATTTCAATAAACATGGCGTCGGCTTTTGCCGTCTGCCTCTCACAGTCCCCATGAAAGCCGATGTGGGGGGTGCCCAATCCCCCTGTTGGCATGCCCCCTCCCCAGTTCATTTGCTGATGTGGGAGCCCAATCCCCATCGGCATAATGTCCCCTATATAAGACTTTGTCTGCCGAGAGGGATGTTCAATCCCTCTTGGCATCATGGCCCCCCCCCAAAACACAGATCCTTTTTCCTTTTTTGCCAATGGGGTTCCAATTCCTGTCAGCTCCAGTCTCCCCCCAAAACACCCAGGTGGCACAATGGGACCCCACCCCAGCATGCCAAATGTCCCTGTAAAAAGAAAACCTTCCTGCAAAGTTTTTTTTTTGTTAACCTGTAAATCCAATAATGGTCCTCGTTGCAGCATGTCCTCCCCAACCCACACCCACCCTCTTTGTACCCACCTCCCCACACACCCCCACCCCATACTTACCTCCGGAGCCCTGGTGTGATGATCTTCGGTGGAGTGGGAACACGTCTGCACTCTTCAAAGCCGACCGCGAACTGAATGAAATGCCGGTAAGCTGTATAATGGCATACTGTAAATGGTGGGGGTTCAACTTAGGTGGAGATCTTGGCCATTTATGCAACTTTTAGCACCAAATTTTCAACATGTGGGTCTTGGGACCCCACCTCATGAGCTCAGTCATTGTCGTGTAGTTATTTGGTCCCGAAAGGTGATTTTGCAGTCACTGCACGGAATCACCTTTCGGGACCGATTAACAAAATGACATATCACTGTTCATGAGGTAGGCTCCCAAAAAGCCTATATTGCAAATTTGGTGACAAAATTCCCCAAAATGACTGTTACGAGTGTGCATTGCACAGTTCCCATGCACACTCTTAACTTCAAGAATTTTTAATATTTTCATTCCAGATTTTCAACATTGCCATTTTTCCACACCTCCTTAAGAACAGTATAGCTGTAATTTTTCACATCCAGCCTGAAATGTGTTTTCGCACATGTGGCGCACAATGGCTCAGTCGCTGTGCGAAATCAATGTTTGGGACAGATTAAGAAATCACAGTGATAGTGTTCATAAGGAGAGGTCCAAAAAAGCCCATGTTGCAAATCTGGTGAAAAAATTCCCCAAAGTGACTGTGTTACCAGCGCGTGTTGTGCAGTTTCTACACACACTCGTAACTTCACCAATTTTTTATATTTTTACTCCAGATTTTCAACATTGTTATTTTTCCACACCACCTGATGAACAGTACAGCTGTCATTTTTCACATCCTGCCCAAAACATGTTTTTGCACATGTGACACGCAATGGGTGCGGTCGCTGTGTGAAATCAATGTTCGGGACAGATTAAGAAAATCACAGTGCCACTGTTCATGAGCGGAGGTCCCAAAATGCCTATGTTGAAAATCTGGTGTAAAAAATATCCCCAAAATAATTGCATTAGGGATGTGCGTTGCGCATTTTCTACGCACACTTGTGACTTCACCAATTTTGTTATATTTTCACTCCAGATTTTCAACGTTACCATTTTTTTACACCTCCTCATGAACAGTACAGCTGTCATTATTCACATCCTGTTCGAAATGTGTTTTCACACCTGTGGCGCCAAATGGCACAGTCATTGTACCAAATCACCTTTCAGCTAACAAACTGATAGTGTCAATGTTCATGCGGTGGGGTCACAAAAAGCCCATGTTGAAAACTTGGAGTGAAAATATCAAGAAACACCCAGGGCATTAGGGTTTCTGACCATAGCATCCTACCCTATAGGGACTGACAGGCATCAGGGGTGTGACTTGGGATTGTCGACAGTAATGCTCATGCCATTCCACCCCCACCCTGCAGCCAGTGACAGGCATCGAGGTGTGCCTTGGACTCTTTGGCCTCAAAGTTCACCCCATGTGGAGGGGTTGTGGGATAACAGATGGACCAGACACCAAACTTCAGGTTCAACACACAATCTCTGTATGATGCTTATTCAAAATACAAGAAATAAGCTTCTGCAATGCCATATTCCTTCTTCAGTTTGCAGCAACAGACTATGAATGTCCTTTCTCTGCACTTAATTAGCACCTACTGACACTGATTTCTGATCCAATCCACTAGCTAAGATGTACCCATAAACCTTATGCAAGCACTCATTTGCTGACATAGTGGGGGCCCAAAAAGAAGAAAAACAAAACAAGCTATAAACAAAGAACCTCAATGCAGAATCACTGAAGGAACAGTTACCCCAAAGGGCATTGGTAACAAATCAAGTTTCAAAGAAATACAACATCATACATACTTCCATAATGCAATGCATCATGGGATAATGCAAATCACCATGACATTTCTGGCTTGTTAAGTTTACAACAATTTACATGCATTTTAAATTGCACAACTAGCTTAATTTCTATAATAGACACCTAGTACTTTTTAACCATTATCAAAAACACCTAGTGCCATGGTATTTTCAACATTACAGGTTTCATAAACTTAAGGTATATTATGACATAGTGCTATTACATACTAAAGCCAACAACAATAAACACAATCTGTTTTACGTACACTCTGAGGTCACTACAATAACTTCCCTGTACGAGGACCTGAGAGGGAAAAGGAAAATTAAAGAGGACACTATAGCATAGTCAAGAGAGGGAGAAGGGGGTGCCCACAGGTGGCCAACCTTATGGACTAGAAATAGTAAAGGATAGATGAGGCTTAGAAATAGAACTGTTGCAACAGATTTAAGGAAAGGTCGGTCCTCAAGAGTGGCAGGAGCTCCCGGTCACACCCCATTCTCCTATACTGCACCCATTTCAGCATATTTCCTTATGAATGGGGTGAGTATAAAGCCCGAACACCCCAATGCACACCTCGACACTTGTCGGTGTCTGCAGGGTAGGGTGAGGTGAAATAGCATGAGCAATATGGCCCACAACCCAAAGGCACATCCCAATGCCTGTCAGTCTGTGCAGGGTGGGTTGGGGTTGACGTCGGTTCCATACTTCACTGCCATTCCTATTATGCATCACTCTAACTCCTGCACTACCAATGCCAACGCCAGCAAGACAACATTCGGCATTGGCAAATGCTTGTTTTTTGTATCTTTCAGGTACTTTTTACAGACATTTCTCATTTCTCTGTACCTGTTTCAGTCAACCATGAGGCCAGATGTTTTGAAGAGCCCCCACACCCTATCCCTTTGCTTCATGAGGTTCTTTAACCCATTGCCCATCTCTTTGGAGTGTTGCCCTTTGATGCTGAACTGCTTAAATGGGGCATGCTTATTGGCAGCAGAGAGGAAGCTATTTATAAAGAAGTCGAAGGATGAGCCAATGTTGGGGAGGTCCTTGATCATGGCGCAGTAAACTGATAGTGTAGAGACAAAGAAGTCAGTAGCTAATTTAGAAAAATCTTGAGCCCAAAATATCCTAGTGGCAGTTTAGGAAAGTCATTGTTCCATATACAGAAAATCAGAGCATGGTCACTTAGGGAGATTGTGAAGATACCCAACAGCTCTGATTCTGTCCTGAGACAAGAACCCAGTCAAAGAGAGTATGATTTCCAGTTTTGTTCCATTGGGTGGGCTCACTAATAATTTGGGTGAGTTGGGCTTCAAGTAAGGCAGTCTTAATGCCCCATCTCAGGGGTCCAATTTATATTGAAGTCCCCAAGGAGAATTATTTTCCAAAGGGGTTGGTCAGAGAGCATCTTTGTGAGGATATCAAGGGCAGCTTATGGTACTTGGAGGGTTATAGATCAACTCAGATGAAGGGGCTTCATATCATGTAGGAGTAGCTTTACAACTACAGCCTCATCTTTGAAGTGAATAAGAGCAGGAATGATCACAAATGAGGCCTTTAGTGTGGCTTTCACATACAGGAGAACCCCTCCACCTTTTTTGGGGCCTGTACTGTTTCAAGGTACTAAACCCAGGCAGTTCAACATCATGGGGGAGCACCAGTGGCTTGAGCCAGGCTTCAGATATACAGTGAAGCCTGACAGGATGAAGAGCAGTGTCACAGGTTTACTGCATGGCAAAAGGGATTAACTCCCATTGAAACTGCATTGTTTGCTGCTTCACTCTATTTCTCCAGTCTGTTTAGTTTGGGCCTGAGACTGTTAATGTTCATGTGAACTTGTTTTAGCCCCCAAGTTTTGGACCAGCACTTTTTGGTAGGAGAACATACTCTGAAATCTGAAATGCGTGGTCCAGGGTTTGGCACCATATCTCCCAACAGGAACAGTAAAACAGATGCCAGGACCCTGATAAGGGGTCCTGGTTTAAGTAGTGTGGGCCTCCCCTTCTGTTCTAGTAGGCAAGCATAAGAATTGTAGCAATTTCCCTCCTTGTACCACCCAAGAAGTACAAGCAATGGGTTGTCACGGTTACAAGTGTCAGCAACAAGACAGGGGTGGAGGCTGAACACCAGGACTCTGTCCTTCTGGATAATCAAGGAGGATGAGGTCTGAGCACAGTACAACCAAAATATAGACAATAGCTGCAGCAATTCCTTTCAGAGCCATTGCTACTGTTTGATCCTCTTAGGAGGGGAGGGTACATTTTTGTTTCTGAATGGAGGTACCCCAGAGGTGTTGATACCAATTTAAACAGCAGGAATACTCAGGCTAATTTACATAAGACTGTAACCAGAACTACACTCAGACCACCCAGATAAGGTGTTATTTGGGGTCAGTCAATTAGCAAATTTAATTACTACATGATGAGTAGAGCTAGGATTGTATTCACTCTTCACCCAGATAGGGTGTGAATCAAATGCAGCTGTTTTGCAGCTTTTCTAGTTATTTGAACATTTTGCCCCATAGGGTATGGAACTTAATTATATTTTTCTTTTGTAATGTACACCAAGTGTGAATGTTTTATTTGTAAAATCAGTGTGAGCAGATAATAATCTGCTTTCTTTGGATACTTCCTTTATGTTTGCTTTGTTTATTTTTAAGGTCTGTTGCTTATCTATCTTTAAAATCTTTTTTGATTATTTATATTTGAAACTGTGACCAACGCAGGACAACTTTGTAAACAGGTCTTTTTGGGACTTAAAATTTATATCCTGTTGAAAAATTAAAGTTTTTACTAGTACTACATAAGTAAATGTATACAATTTATATATGGCAGTCAGTGCAAAGTTGACTTTCTAACACCTCAGAGATACAGTGTGAGCCAGGTGCAACTATTCAGTGACTTTGCTAGTTGAGTCACATGCTCCACTTACATAGGGTATGGGACGTAAACAAGGAATAAGCAGCACCCATGCATTAAAACAATTTAGGTATAGCCCTCCCAGCTGGGAAGTGAGTAAGGCACAGCATGTACTGTGAAGGTTAAAACCAGAGTGAGTTACCTACAGTACAGCTAACCTAAATATATTTATAACATGGGTTGTCAAGGCTTGAGCTGACCAGGACTGATCATTGGTGGAGAAGCAGTACCTGACTGTAGATTAAATTCTCTTTTTAATCCATGGCTAGAGTGCCAGATCCTGTTTTCCCCAGATGCATGTAGTAAGCAGTCCTGTGCTGACAGATCACTTCTTGTAGCATAGAATGCAAAGCTGAGTGACAGCAATTGTTAGTGCTAAGCGAGCACAGCACTTTACTGACACAGACATGGCTGTCAATTTTTTCTTGTTCAGCCAGTTGACCTTATATAACTGGCTGAACTTGCATTTTCCTGGTGGTCAGTCTGCAGTGAAGAAAGAGACCAGGATGATGAGCGGGTCTCAGATAGTGTCACAGAGCACTACCGCGAGGCAGACAATTACTGAGTGCAGCTCTGAGTATGGGGAGAGTGTCTGCCGCCAGTGTAAAACTGCAACATGGCAAGTGGATCCTGACAGCAGCGGCTATGCTGGGACATATACCAGTGGCTTCCAACTGAGGTGCAGCACAGCTGTTCTGTAGCTTGCTCAGAGAGAGAGTGTGGAGCAGCGAGCATGTTTCAAGCTGCTGATTACAGAATGCAGTAGAGACATGAACGGACCTAGCGCTTTATGGAGTGCACGTCCAGCACAGTATGATACAGAGCTGCAGAGCAATAAGCCAGAGTGTGTGCTGACAAAGAGAGAGTGCCATAGAACAGGAGTGTGCCACTGTGATAGAATGGGTATAATCACAGACACAGAAGCTGCAGCTTTAGTGCATAAAAAACACAAACTTTGCATTTGTCAATTTATTTTGGCAATAAAAATAAAAAAAATGATAATGAAACAGAAAGTCAAATGGGTGTTAGTTCATCACACCATCAATCATTCAGGAAATGTTTTCTCTCTCAAAACTTCTGGTTCTTTCCTTTCAACACAATATTTGTAATCCATGTGGAAACCTTCACACTACTCCTTACTGTGGTCAGTCACCTACTGAGCCACCCACCTATCTGGTTCTATGCTCCTTGTGGTGAGCTTATATATTGAGCCTGGGGATGACCTCATCATCATGTGATCCCTCATCACATATCTCCTTTTATAGCAGTCCTAACCCACAGAGGATTGTTAAACAGTCTGCCACATCATGCAGAATACCTAGTCCTACAGTGATCTACCTCTGTACATCAGGTATCTTAGCTATAAGTCCATGTTTTAACAATAATTAACTGTGGCATAGCTAATGAGGACTAAGCTCCTCCCATCTGAGGAGTGATCTCATCTCAGGAGAACCATATAAGCAGCCATTATGAGGGCTGCCAGCCCTATAGTAGGACCTACTAAAAATCCGGGCTCCACATGGTAATGACATTTTTATTCGCAATAGTAACCTTTCTGTAGTTACCGGCATCTATGCATTAGTCAGGAGAAGTCAGCTTAAGGACACGCTTTCTCTCCTTTCTCCTACCATTCATGAGACCTGTAAACGTTATCTTGTTCAACTTTATTATATGTCTCTGCGTATGTCACCAGAGTGCTTCAGAGCATCATTCTGCTCTGAAGCAAACCACGGAGCCAAATCTGACCCAATGCAAGAGTCTGGAGTGTATCTTGAGTCTCTAGTGGCTCCCTGCTTTCAACTTGTGGCCCCTGTCTTTATTTCACTAAATACAGCTCCCTTGTGTGGAGCATTTCAGGGCATACATTTTTAATTGTGCTATGAAGTGCTCCTGTCACTTCCATGTACAAAGTGTGACGGCACTTAAAATCAATACCACCCGTTCGGGAGTTTCTGAAACAGCACTACTGTGCTTTCATCACACAGCTTCTGGGGTGGATAAGAAACAGGGACAGCAAAGAGTTTAGAGGGGTCTGTCAGGTTGGCCACCCTAACAGAGAAAAACAGAAAAGAAGTATAGGGCAGAAAAGAGTGAGAGAAATAAGAGGGTGAGGTCACATCTTTAGTACACTCTTTCCTATTAATCTGTTCTAATAACAGGGGACCCTGTTACAGGCACCTCACAGTGGCTGTCCTTAACAAGCAGCACCACAGTGCCAGGTAGGTGGACAGTGTACTCCTCTGCACAAGGAGCAAATGTGATTCCTGCAATTGTTGAAAAAGGGAACACGGGCAAGTAGCAGCATGCTGAGTATCAGCTTCCATGGGACAGGAAGAAGGTTGGTGCAGTAGCCAAGAGGAGGTCTTGCTGTGTCAGTACGGTAGGTGTCCAACCACTCAGATCAGAGATACCAGTCTCATCAGGCAAATGGATAGATGGGACTGCCCTGGAGTCATACAATTGGTCGTAGCCTTGGCCAAAGTACAAGAACATGCTATATGCTTATGCAAGATGGCGGCAGTGTGTGAGCTGCCTGAGCTGCTTTAGATTTCTGAGCTTTAAAATTTTGTTTTTAGCTTGTTCTTAGTTTTTATTTAATTTTCTTTATTTGCTTCGGTTGTTTTATCAGTTAGTTAGGGCATGCAAGTGATTTATTTAGATACGGCTTCATCATCTGTGGTCCTTCAGATGTGCAGGTGACTGGAACCTAGGAAATAAACATAATGGACCAAACTTAAGTAATATGAAACAATGCCAGCTATTGCAAATGGTAGATGTAGTTATGATATTGACCATCTGTCTTACTGGAGGTCTTAACATTTATATTTGTACCATATCTCTGCTACCACTGACTGTGAAACTAAATCTCTGTTAGGATGTATGCATTGTCAGTATGAATACTTAAATAAAAGATGCAAGTCCAACAAAAACAAAAATACTGGAATGTGCACAGTACTGACAGAAAGAAGGGGAGTAAGCTTCTCTCTTCCTCGGCAATTACCGGCAGCACAAACACAGAGCCAGGTGGTGCAGCGAAGCATTGTAGCACAGCACAGTGAGAACCATGGTAGCCACATCCTCATCAAGTGACAACAGTAGTAGTGCAGTCAGTGCCATTGGCATGGATCTCACAGCAGCATCATGCCAGCCTACAGCAGTGGGGCAGTCAGCAGGTGATCTGAGCAGTTGTGACCCCCAGATAATGTGTCCCACATTCAGTGTCAAGCACTACATGAACCATGACACTGTAATCTTCCACTACTATAGCAAATGATTTAGAGTTTTTTTCAGAAGTCACATCATTGCTGCATGATATGTGCCCAGTTTGGACAGACAGGTTCCCAACATCATATTATAAAGTTTGTTAAAGTTGAGACACATGGTACATAGCAATGTTCATGCAGTCTGTACATTTGAAGGGTGGCATACTGCTGAGAAAAGGGACAGTAGCAGCCTGCTGCCTGCAGGCCTGACAGCAAGGAGGTACAGTTCTGCATTTTTTCTCAGTCATGACTGTTAGTAGTGTTGTATTGCTAGTCATCATTATTTGTTAGCCACATTCTTGAGTTCAAATTGATGTTGTGCACTTGCTTGTGTTCAGTTCAACAGGTAAAGTTTTACTTTTGTTCACACAGTGCTGCAAGTCAGTCTCTTCACATTTTGTGCTGTTATCAGCCAGGTAGCCAGTGCTGTAAACAAAAGAGTATATGTTGCACAGGCTCTTGAGGGAGATGGAAGGGAGGGTGGAGTTACAGCACACAGTGAGAAAGAACTGAGAGCATGTCCAAGAGCAGTAGAGTGCAAGAAGATAGTGCCTTCCTCCAGCATGTCATGCACAGGCAACAGGGCCTCCCAATGGGTCAGAATGACACACCAGGAGAGAGTCATTGAGTGATACAGAGAGATGCGCTGCATAATGTCTATGCTGTCTCTGTGTGAATGGGATGCCACTACACTGTATTGAAGGTGTGTTTCGGCACACAGTGGAGCCCTGAGTGGGGAAGAAGTCATTTGCACCCACTGTAATGTTGGCAATCACACCAGGACAACACATAGTGGTATGATTACTTAGCTGTTGTTTCCCTTGCTGTGGTGCCAGTGTGTCAGTGTCAGGTCTCGCTGTAAGGGCATGCCTTGTAGCAACCAGTAGGCATGAAAGCCACGTGCAATGGTAACAGCTGCCTTTGTTGCACAACATAAATGCATGCTACCTGTAACAGTAGCATAGGCAGGTAGTGTGAGACAGATGCAACAACAGTTGAAATGAAGACTATCGTACAATCATCTCACACAGTGGAGAAAAGTTAGGTATGTGAAGAAGCACTTCCTTATAAGAATACATGTGCACAGATGTTGTCAATAATGACACAGATGTGGTCAGATGCTGTCCTGTGTGGCAAACATCTTGGAGGTGTTAATGAGCATGATTAGGTTTTCTGCACTGGGGGCGGGGGTTTGGAAGGGCAGATGGAGAACTGTGACATGGTCAGTGAGCAATATCCATCCAATGCAGCTGAGAAGGTAGCCATGAGTGCCATACCATACTGAGAATGTGTGTCAGGCCTCTTGGCTGGGCAGATATAGGGAATATACAGATCAATCCTGTGCTTGTTCACCTGTTATACAGTGGCACTGAAGTATACAGCACTTGTGTGCATCAAGGACCTGGTTGTCACTGGGTGGGGTCACTGACTGCATGCATGACATGTCTGTGAAATGGCAATCAATGAATGTGACAGCTCACAGAGACAGTTGTGCTGTGCAGCACTTGCTGTGGGCAGGAGTAAGTAGAAGCACTCAGCAGTCATGCATGCCATTTGGAGAGCAGTCATTTGTGCCGAGCAAGACAATGGCCCTCATAACTATGACAAAGCAGCTGCAATGATCACCCAGCTAGTTTGTGGAGTCAGTTGCAGTGGTATGTTTGCCCTGATGACTGTGTTGTTCCATTTCTTTGGATGGGGGCTCAAAAGGACAGCAGTGTAAGTAGTCATAGGACATAGGAATAAGATGAAAATATGAGAAATCCTTCTTGAAGTGCTGCCTGGTAATTGTAGTGAACATCTCAGGGAGTGACTGTCATTCCTTAGGTATGGACTATTTTTCCTGCAGCAGAATACATGCCTCTTGAAGCCCTAAAACCATACATGCAGTTGGGGTAGACATGGTTCAGTGATGTGAGGGTGCAACCCATGTTATAAGTGCAATAGCCCACTACAGGGTATGGGGTTATAGGCACTTAATCCATGCTTGGGGTGCTGTGAGGGCACTTGGCCTGTGGCCTTGTGCCTCACAATGCACTCCAGGTATGGCTTAAATGCCTTTATAAAATGGGTAAGAGAGAGACTGTGTCCTGATTGGCTAACAGGTACTAGTAGCCGTGTCCTTATCAGCATATATATATATATGGCAACTGGTACTCATTATGCCAAGCAGGATGAAGTGCAGCCAGAGATCCATGCCTGCCAGAAAGTTTTGAAACAAAATTTCCTTACTTGCATCTCCTCACTCGTGGGTTTACTCACAAACTACTGCTCTCCTTACTTGCGGCTTTCTTTTGAAAGCTGTGCTTATGCCTAAACACTTCTCCACGCTGACCACCAACGCTATATAGAGCCCATCGGCCAGTCACTGTAAAGCCCAAACTATTTTTTTCAAGTCAACTGCCTTCAGACAGTGAGTGTCCGCATCCATAGACCGCTCCTCACAGCAGAACTGGAAGTCGCTCTACCAAAGTGGCTAAAAGCTCCGACTGAAAGGAGCAACTTAAAAGCTAATGAAAAGCTGCTCAAAGCTCTAAATGAACTGAGCAAGTTAAAACCTAGAAACAGTAATTACAGAGGGGGAAATACATGCACTTACGAGGGGGTAACCTAACAAATGGAACAAATAAACCTAAGAGTGCAGATGCCCTCTACCGGCAACAATTAATTGTACACTACAAATCCATTACTTTTACTGTAATTGGGGGACTATTTTATATTAAAAAGCAAACAGAACCCTACTTTTAAAAAAAGGTTTTTGCAGCAGTTTTGCTCTTTTTCCTTAATACTTAAATAGTTACTTGTGGGACCCATTTTATAAGTGGAATAAAACACTCCGAGGTGTGGTTTATGGCCTGATAAGAGCACTTCCCAGGTGCTAAAGGCACTCCGTACAAGTGCCTCATGCCTCAAGACACACCTCGGGCATGCTCTTATCAGGCCATAAACCACACCTCATCATGTCTTATTCCTTAGATAACCCCATACCTTGTCATGGGTTATTGCTAACAGATACCACAGATACAAAGGGAGCACCATTCCACAATACAGAAGTTAAATACTGTTGTATATATAATACTCATGAGGAAGGCCCCATCACAGACTGGTCAGAGTAGGAGCAAACCAACTGTGACCATGCTCCCATAGTTAGGGAATACCACTAGGGCAAATTGAGAAGGGCAAAAGGGCCTTATAGTGCTCCTTAAATTTAGCCTTCACAGTCTGGTGGTTGGTAATGGCAGTGAGGGAAGATGAAAGACTGTTCCATAAATGGGGAAGTCTGTACCTGATAGAGGCCTGCCCTGCAGTGAGTCTACACCTGGGAATTTCTTATGTTTTTCCCTCTTCCAGCCTTAAAGAGTAAGAGGGATTGGAAGGCGGGGTAATTAAGTCACTGAGATATCCCAGTAGTTTCATGGACCAATATATGGTGCCTACAGGACAGTCTTGTAAACTGGACCTCTGGCCTAAAGATTTGTTTCCAGTATAAAAATAAAGTTTTACTACTACTTTTACTATCAGAGCAATATGGAGGGATGGCCTCATAGGAAAGGTAGCCAAGTTTAGGTTCTTATGCATTGCACAATGGTGGCTGCAGAGAGGAGAGGCCAACACAAATTTGCAGAGTAAGTTGAAGAGTGTGTAAAGTTTTATTAGGGCAGAAGAAAAGGCTGTGGAAAAACTATATCTTCATAGTCCACCAACGGGAAGACTGAGCACTCCACCATAGTGTTCTGGTAGTAAGAGGGAGATGGTTTTTAATTTAGTGAAAAATTATAAAAAAAATGACAAAGTTATGAGTAAAAGTTCAAACCCCATTGCAGTACACCTTATTTTCTCATATTGCAGTCAACAGTTCCAGCAGCAAGACAAATTTTTGATTAGAGAGTGGATCTACATTGTGGGACATCTTCAGGTAACTGAGGGGGTATGGGGAGGTGTGGGGTGGTGGGAGAAGAGTGAAGGGTTGGGGTGCGGTAGGAGGTGGTTTGAGGGGTCAGATCAGTGATGGAGCATTTTCAGGATTCATTTCATTTTCAGACATGTGCTATATATATTTTAATATTTTCTAACAACTGTACGAGTCCCCCATGGCTTAGCTTGTGAGTAGCATCATCAAAGGGCTTACTGTGGGGGATTCTGAAATAGTAATGGCAGGCAGAGGGTCACAGTATCAACCAGATAAATTACAAATAATAGCTTTGTAAGTTATAGATGTGCCTTTTGCTGGTTTGGTGAAAAAAAAATATTGATCCGTTCCAAAGTTATTTAATTTTGAAAGTTTCAGTTCTGAGCATGCTCAGTAAGCACTTCAAAATAGCAGTATGGAACGAAAAAATAATCCTTTTTTGTTTGGGGCCAATCCTTTTTCATGAGGGAAAAAATCCTTTTTCATTTTTCACCATCTTGTTTTCCTTTATTTGTAAAAAAATAAAATGTCAAAACCCCCAAAAAATGACATCTCGCAGAGAGACCAACACATGTATCTTACGCATCAGGACTCCATTAGGTGGATTCTGCACTTAACTGATGGAGAAATAAGCCCCAAATGTATGTTTTTTTATTTTTAAATCCTGATTCATGACTCACTTGGATGCTCATACGAAAATTTTCGTGTGAACGAAAAAGCACCCCTGCCCTCCGATCACCATCCCTATTATTATTTTATGTTTCCCTGGTGTCTAGTAGCTCCCCCCACTCTGTGATCACCATCCCCATAATGATTGAATATTTCCCCGGTGTCTAGTGGCACCCTGCCCTCCAATCATCTCCATAATTACAGCATTTTTTCCCTGGTGTCTAGTGGCACTCCAACCTTCCAATCACCATCCCTGTTAGTATTTTATATTTCCTTGGTGTTTAGTGGCATTCCCTACCCTCCGATTACCATCCCTATAATGATTAAATATTTCCCTGGTGTCTAGTGGCACCCTGCACCCTTTGATACCTGTCTGTATTATTATTTTACATTTCCCTGGTGTCTAGTGGCAGCCCCAAATCTCTGATCACCATCCCCATTCACATTTGTGCTTTCCCTGGTGTCTAGTGGTACCGCCACCCTCTAATCACTGTCCTGTCTGAAATAATTAAAGTAGTCACCACCTGACACTCCCAGATTTAAGGATTATTATTTTTAGTATTATTATTAGGAAGAAGAGTGAAGAGCCTCTATAGCTATTAAGTTTCACATAGGACTGACCAGATATGATGGATCAACTGGCCTTTTTCTACTGGCAATTTCTGTTTCTACACTATTCTTTGAGAGGAAGCACTGGTAGTCCCACATATGTTTAGTTTTAAGCACAGGGTGCACTCGGATCTTGAATTGTATTTTCTTGCTTGATTTAATGAATCATGGGAGGATGGTGTAATACCTGAGGACTGGACGAGGGTGGATGTGATTCCCCTTCACAAAAGTGGGAGCAAGATAGAGGCAGGAAACTACAGACCTGTCAGTTTGACCTCAGTGGTAGGGAAAATAATGGAATCACTTCTGAAGGAAAGAATTGTTGAGTACCTAGAGGCTAGTGACTGGCTGACCAAAATAGTAGACCAGGGAGGGGCTGTGGACATGGCCTACCTAGACTTTAGCAAGGCATTTGACACAGTCCCACACAAAAGGTTAATAAACAAATTAACCAGCCTGGGAGTGGGTCTCAGGGTGATAGGTTGGGTAAAACACTGGCTGGACAACAGGACACAGTGGGTAATAGTAAATGGAGTCCACAGTGAAGAAAGGGGGGGTTACTAGTGGGGTACCGCAGGGTTCAGTCTTGGGACCGGTCCTTTTTAATGTCTTTATAAGTGACATTGCAGAGGGACTGGAAGGGAAAGTATGTCTCTTTGCAGATGACACAAAGATCTGCAACAGGGTTGACACACAAGGTGGGATGGAAAGGATGAAAAGGGACTTGATAAGGTTGGAGCAATGGTCAAATGTATGGCAGATTAGATTCAATGCAAAGAAGTGAAAAGTAATGCACCTGGGAAACAAAAACCAAGGGGAAGAGTACACAATGGGGGTGAGATACGGACAACAACAAAAATGGAAAGGGACCTGGGGTAGTCATATCAGATGACCTAAAGGTGGGCCAGCAACGTGAGAAGGCAGTAAGGAGGGCTGGGTGATACTGGGATGCATAGGGAGAGGCATCACCAATAGAAAGCAAAAAGTTGTTGGCCCTCTGTACAGACAGTTGCTAAGACCACATCTGGAGTACTGTGTACAGTTCCCATCTCCACAAAGACATAGACAGGGTGGAGGCTGTCCAGAGGAAGGCAACCAAAATGGTGCAGGGTCTGCACCAGAAGACATATGAAGAAAGTCTAAAGGAGCTTAAGATGCATAGCCTCGAGGAAAGGAGGGAGAGGGGGGAACATAATAGAAACTTTCAAATACCTCAAGGGAGTCAACAAAGTCCAAGAGGGTAGCATCTTTCAGAAAAAGAGATGTGCAAGAACAAGGGGGCACAATTTGAAAATAGAGGGGGACAGCTCAGAGGTAGTGTGAGGAAGTATTTTTTCACAGAGAGGGTTGTAGATACATGGAACAGCCTTTCTGAGGAGGTCGTAGAGTCAAAAACATTGGGGAAATTCAAGAATGCATGGGACAGACATAAGGACTTTCTAGTGGGTGGTAAGAGGAAGTTGACTGTTGGTTAACTAGGATCTGCAGCTTATCCGTTAGGTAGGGAAATGGGCACTTGGGCAGACTAGGTGGGCCAAGCGGTCCTTATCTGCCATCAAATTCTATGTTTCTATGTTTCCATGTTTACCTGATCTCACAGGTAGATTATGTATCTAAAATATAACACTTTTGTATATCTACCCTCCCTCGGACACCATTTGAGACAAAGAAGAACACCGCCACTCCACCACTATAACCTGTGAGATATGCTCTTCTCCCAAAATGCTATATAAAAGAATACTGCACTACTGCATTTTACAGGCCAAAATGAAACATGTTATACAGATGTATTTACCATCAAACTGAGCTATCAAATCAGTTTATTTATTTATTTAGTTTTTGTTGACCAGCACTGAGGATTAGACAATTTTTTGCCTATTTTCAGCCTTGTCCCGGGGAAGGGGGATACAGATGGATGCCCACCCCACCCACACCCTGCAATCAGCAACAAGAAAAAACATTATGGTTTCACATCTCCTGCATCTTCGCAAATCAAGTGTGGAGTGTACCTTGGGGTTGTTAACCGTAATGCTTACCCTATTCTATCAGTAAATAAGGTGAGATGTGTAGAGTATATGACAATTGAGTGAGCATTAGGGTTGAGGTACTACGCTGGCTCAGACTCCTTCTTTTATATCAGAGGGAGAGAGGAATCGGGTGTGCAGCTGAGTGTACTTAACCCATGACCTTCAAATTGCAATGAGTCAGACACTGAAGCTGCTATGCACCTGACCTGTGGCACCTACTGTAGCAACTGTACACATGTGATGCTAGGTGTCTTCTTACCTTGAAATAGTATGATTGTTTTTATTTGTTACTCAAATTCCTCTTTTACTCAGTTTCCTCTTTTATATTATCAGACATGAAATGTCTGTACTTTTGGATACATAAGTATTCTTAACAGTAGTCTGTTACATTTTGATCCCATCTAGCATATGGCATTCTTACATACAACGTCTTATACATGGGAGGTCAAGAGGTCAAAGAATATGAAGAACTAAAAAAAAGCAGTTTTCTTTTGTTTCTTAATGTTTCTGTTTTTTACAATTTTTAGTAGCTTATATTAAATCTTTTGTTCTGTCATCCTTCCTGTTTGTTCTTATACATCAGTTCTTATGTGTTGGACTATGATGTCAGTCCTAGGCATCTGTCCTTGTGGTATGGAGGAGGGAACCTCAATATCCCAGAATTTTTTCCCAACCATTATGTTAAAAATGATGTGTCTTAGCTTGAATTAGGTCTAGTGCATGTTCAGGTTGGCTATTGTGCTTCAGGACATTTATACAATTCCTTCCATATGTAAGATAGCTAGGCAGGTTATAGCATATAACTAGGCAAGTGGGCAGACTAGGTGGGCCTGGCAGTCCTTTTCTGCCATCACATTTCTATGTCTCTATGTAAGATGCTTTCCAGTGACTTGAGAGTTCTTATATGCCTGATTACAAGAGTGGTTGCCAGTCATTGCAGTCATTGAGACCAAACCTGGGGTTAGTTGCCTTAAATCTATCAATATAGTAGGCTTCTCTCAGAAGCAATCTTGTCCTATAATCACCACCCCTGGTGCTGTGTTCAACTTTTTCTAAGCCAAAAAACCTTAGATATGGTAATTTATGTCTTTGTTTTTTGAAATGTCTCATTACTGGTGATGTGATATCTTCTCTCCTAATATCAGATTTATGTTCCCCATTCTTGTTTTTACCATCCATTCAGTACATTCATTCACATATCTGGACTGCCTTGTACGGTATGGGCTGCACGCCCATTGGCTCTTGCTCTGCACCAATGAGCATGCAGCCCTACAGACATCAGTCAATCGGTAGGTGGGGTGGCAGATGGGTGGGATGCTGCCTCCCCGGCTGCAGGGGAGCGGGTGGTGGGGCTTCGTGGGTGGGTGGGGTGGGGGGACACTAGGTCACCAGGGATGTGTTTGGGGGTGTGTGTTTGACAACTCCAGCCGGGATCAGGATTTTTGGTCCACTGGACCACCAGGGATATATTTGGGAGGTGGGGTGTGTGTTTGACAACTCCAGCCATGATCGAGCCTATCGGTCCACTGGACACCAGGGATGTGTTCGGGGGGGAGACACATTGCTGCCCATGATCGGGCTGGTGGGGGGTGGTGGTGGGGATTTTACACTCTTTTGCCCGCGATTGTTGCAGGGGCGCCGGTTCTCGACGCCGCTGCCTGGCAGGTGCCAGGCGCAGTCCTCGGGATCGGGCGCATCTGCATGCCATGGCATGCAAATGGGGCTATAACAAATGCAAATGGCCCCCATGCCTTGCATGAATTATGGCCCCATTTGCATGTCACCTTTTGAATATCGGACATTTGCGCATGGCGCAATGGTACTTGTGCCACCGCAAGTTGAATGCTCCACTCTGACCACTTGGTGGCACAAGTTCCTGACTACTATGCACAGTGGCTGTGGTGGGGTGGTGAGATTCAAAGGAGCGCCAGCCGCAACCCTTTGAATATCACCCCGGCCACACCCCTGTGCAACTATTTTGTGCAGTGCAAGGGCTTGTGCCTAAGAATAGCGCAGTTTGAATATCCAGCCCACCAAGTTTAATCTGTCAGCACATCAATATGGGGCCCTCCAAAGTTTAGAAAATGATAAGGAAATTACAATTAAAAGTGCAGACAAAGAGGGAGCTGTTGTAGTAATAGACTACACATATTACAACCAAATATGTGAAAATCTATTATCAGATAACAAGAACTATCTAAATATTAACCACAGACCCAACTAAGCAAATATAAGAGATGGTAAAAACATTACTGACAATATCTTTTGAAGAGAATAAGATAACTGAATGGAAACAGGGAGAACTTTATAGGGCAGCACCCTCAGCATCATTATTTTACATCTTACTTAAAATCCATAAGGATTTAGTAAACCCTCCTGGTAGGCTGATAGTTTCCGGCATCAATTCTGTACTTGAACCACTGTCTATATTGGTTGACCACCATATAAGACCCCTTGATGAAAAAATAAGAACATATATAAAGGATTCTAGAGATATTATTAAAATAGTGGAATCACAAGTGCAGGCAGATCTAGATGTCAAAAACTGTATATTAGTGACATGGGACCTAAAAGATTTGTATACTTCCATACCACACATGGAAGGCTATGAGGCACTAAAAGAGATGTTAGAAGAGAACAGACAGGAGACAAAGCCATCAAATGATTTACTATTGAAAACTGCTGAAATAGTACTATCCCAGAATTACTTTAAATTTGAGAACACATACTTTTTACAAATATGGGGTACTGCTATGGGGTCAAGCATGGCACCATCTTACTCCAATATTTATATGGACAATTTTGAATTAAAATTCATTTTTAATCCAAGTAATCCATTTTTGAATAAACTACATATCTGGAAATGATTTATTGATGATATTTTGGTTATATGGACTGGTAGCAATGAACAGTTAAATGAATTTCATCATTGTCTTAACAGACATAAAGAACATTTAACATTTGTGATGAACTCAAGTGAGACAGAAATCCAATTTTTGGATATAACAGTCTATAAAATTGGAAGCAAATTAGCCACAAAACTGTTTCATAAAAACACTGAAAAAAATGCGCTGCTTAGAGCAGATAGTTTTCATCCAAAGAAGTTAATAGAGTCTATACCTTATGGACAATTATTGAGAGTGAAAAGGAATTGTACAGAAATAAATGAACGTGACAGTGCATCAAGAAACACGATTGGTAGATTTGAAGCTAGATGCTACACCAATAGGGTACTTAATACAGCAACAGACAAAACACAAACAAGAGACAGGAATGCCCTCCTAACAGGAAACACAGGACCAGTCAAAGACAGAATGGGGAAATAAAGTACTAATGGCAATACAATACAATGATGCATTTTTTGCCATAAAAAAAATCTGAAACATATATTGGAATATATTACAAGCAACATATATGGAAGCAAAGATATTTGAGAACAAACCAATGATAGTAGCCAAGAGAAACAGGACTATTGGTGACAGACTAGTGCATACAGAACATAAAATACCAGAACAAAGGCCACAGAATGTTTTAACATCAGCAGATTTTAAGGGAAATTATTCCTGTGGGCACTGTGTCCACTGCAATAACACTAACCAAATCCAAAAGCTAAGGAATACAGCCAGAGATGAGGACATTGAGATAGGGCAATTTATAAATTGCCAAACAACAGGTGTAGTGTATCTACTAAAACGTCCATGTGACAAACTCTATCTATCTATCTATCTATCTATCTATCTATCTATCTATCTATATACAGGAAAGACTGAGCAGATGTTAAAAACAAGTACTGGACTTTAGGAGGACTGACTTTGCCAAAATGGGTGAGTGTCTAAGGAATGCACTAGCAAATGGGCAGGAAGGAGGGGTGAAAGAGCAATGGGGAATAATAAAAACTGCCATCACAGAGGTAACAAGCCTTTGTGTGAAGCAAATAAACAAAACGAAATGATGTAAGAAACCACTATGGTTCTCAAAGGAAGTGGCAGTGAAGGTTCAAGAGAAAAAGAAAGCATTCAGGAACTACAAGAAATCACAGAAGGAGCAGGACAGAGAACTGTATCAGTTAAAGCAAAAGGAAGCTGGGAAGGCAGTCAGAACAGCAAAGGCCCAAATTGAGGAAAAGATAGCCAACTCAGTTAAGAAGGGGGATAAAACCTTTTATAGGTACATCAGGGAGCGAAGGAAGACCAAGGGAGGGATAGTGAGGCCTAATAAAGGGGAGGAGGGTGGGCAGAGGGTGACTGTGAAAAGGCAGAGATACTAAACAAATATTTTTGCTCAGTATTTACAAAGGAAGAGGGGGAGGTACCTAAAACAAACAGTAGAAACAGTCTGGATACAGAAGTTGATACCAGCCCATTTACAGAAGAAAGGGTTCTGAAAGAACTCTTAAAACTGAAGGTGGACAAAGCAATGGGGCCTGATGGGATTCATCCCAGAATTCTAAAGAACTAAGGGTAGAACTAGTGACACCACTGACTACCCTCTTTAACAAATCATGGGAGGATGGGGTGGTACCCGAGGACTGGAGGAGGACAGATGTGATTCCCCTTCACAAAAGTGGGAGCAAGGCAGAAGCAGGAAACTACAGACCTGTTAGTTTAACCTCAGTGGTAGGGAAAATGATGGAATCACTGCTGAAGAAAAGAATTGTCGAGTATCTAGAGGCCAGAGGAGCACAGGACCCAAGGCAGCATGGATTCACAGTGGGAAGGTCATGCCAGACAAATCTGATAGATTTCTTTGACTGGGTGACCAAGGTAGTAGATCAAGGAGGGGCTGTGGACATGGCCTACCTAGACTTTAGCAAGGCATTTGACACAGTCCCACACAAAAGATTAATATACAAGTTAGCCAGCCTGGGAGTGGGTCCCAAGATGACAGCCTGGATAAAGAATTGGCTGGAGAATAGGACACAGAGAGTAATAGTAAATGGAGTCCACTGAAGAAAGGGGGTTACTAGTAGGGTACCGTAGGGTTCAGTATTAGACCGGTCCTCTTCAATGTCTATATAAGCAACATTGCAGAGGGACTGGAAGGAAAGTGTCCCTTTGCAGATGACGAAAAGATCTGCAACAGAGTTGATGCACAAGGTGGGGTGGAAAGGATGAGAAGGACTTGCAAGGTTAGAGAATGGTCAAATGTATGGCAGCTTAGATTCAATGCTAAGAAGTGCAAGGTAATGCACCTGGGAAACAAAACCCAGGGAAGAGTACACAATGGGGGGTGAGATACTAACAACAACAAAAATGGAAAGGGACCTGGGGGTAGTCATATCAGATGACCTAAAGGTGGGCAAGCAATGTGAGAGGGCAGCAAGGAGGGCTGGGGGATACTGGGATGCATAGGGAGAGGCATCACCAGTAGAAAACAGGAAGTTATTATCCCTCTGTACAGACAGCTGGTGAGACCCCATCTGGAGTGCTGCGTGCAGTTCTGGAGACCCAATCTCCGCAAAGACATAGACAGGATGGAAGCTGTCCAGAGGAGGGCAACTAAAATGGTGCAGGGTCTGCACCGGAAGACATATGAAGAGAGACTTAAGGAGCTTAATATGTATAGCCTCGAGGAAAGGAGTGAGGGGGGACATGATAGAAACTTTCAAGTACCTCAAGGAAATCAACAAAGTCCAAGAGGGTAGCATCTTTCAAAAAGAGAGGTGTGCAAGAACAAGTGGGCACAATTTGAAGATAGAGGGGAAGTGGCTCAGAGGTAATTTAAGGAAGTATTTTTTCACAGAGAGGGTTGTGGATGCATGGAACGGCCTTCCAGAGGAGGTTGTGAAGTCAAAAACAGTGGTGGAATTCAAGCATGCATGGGACAGTCATAAGGCAATTCTAAGGGGGTGGGGGTAGGAAGAAGTAGGCTGCTGGTTAACTAGGATCTGCAGCTTATCCATTAGGTAGGGAAATGGGCAGACTGGGTGGGCCAAGCGGTCCTTATCTGCCATCAAATTCTATGTTTCTATGTTTCTATGTTTCTAAGAATAGGGGAATATAAATCTGATATTAGGAGAGAATATATCACCGGTAGCGAGACATTTCAAAGAACAAAGACATAAATTATGTAAGGTTTTTTGGCTTAGAAAAAGTTGAACACAGCACCAGGGGTGGTGATTATAGGACAAGATTACTTCTGAGAGAAGTCTGCTATATTGATAGATTTAAGGCAACTAACCCCAGATTTGGTTTCAATGAGTGCATTGACTGGCAACCAATCTTGTAATCAGGCATATAAGAACTAGCAAGTCACTGGAAAGCACCTTACATAGAGACATAGAAATGTGATGGCAGAAAAGAACTGCCAGGCTCACCTAGTCTGCCCAGTCGCCTAGTTATATGCTATAACTTGCCTAGCTATCTTAAATATGGAAGGAACAGTACAAATGTCCTGAAGCACAACAGCCATCCTGAACATGCACTAGACCTAATTCAAGCTAAGACACATCAGGTGGGATATTCAAAAGGGTTGCGCCAGCGCAAGTCCGAAATTGCGCCGTTCTGCGATATTCAGCAGGAGGCAGTTGTGCCACAGAAAACATGCTGAGCAACAGCATAATGCTAATGAAGGTATGCAGAACCGAAGGGGGTGGAACCATGCATAAAGTGCGCATTGCGATATTCAAAAGCTTGCGCAATGCGCAACAGTGGATCAGGCAGAAGTTGCGCTACAGCGGAAATGAGCCAAAATAAAAAGGCTCAAGGAAGAGGCGCAAGAACGCGACAGGGAAGCCACATGAGGCAGGGAGAAAGAGCAGGCCAGAGCAATAAACAGTGCAGGCCAGGGAGTGCACAGGACAGAAGAGGGGCAAGGGAAGGTGTGTGGGGCCACAGAGTGCAGAGGCCAGTAGGTGTACCCGGTGCAGTGGAGATAGCAGTCAGGACAGCTGGGGTAACAGAGCAACAACAGCCAGGGGGGAACAAGCCAGGGACATGGACAGTGCCAGCTTCCACATGGAAGCTGTAATGAGGGGGGTGAGAAGGCATGCTGCAGGGGGACATGGCCGTAGAAGAGCCCGTCGGCAGTACGCCCCCAACAGGCAGTACCGTGCCCGCATCAGCTTTGAGCAGTATTCAGATGTCGAGATTGTGGGCCGATACCGCCTGAACAAGGCAATACTGAGGCGGCTCTGTGAGCTGTGCAGTGATGCGATAAAGGCACCCTCACGACGGAGTCATGCTCTGTCAGTGGAGACAAAGGTAACAGTCTGCATGTGCTTGCTCGCCACGGGTACCTTCCAGAGACCAACAAGGGACACCACAGGCATAACACAGTTGGCCACGTCACGCATCCTCACCCAATTCCTCAGCGCACTGCTGCCACATGCTGCGGAGTACATCCATTTCCCCAGCACCGCGGCAGAGCGTACAGCAAACACAGGAGTTCCACAGGGTAGCACATATGCCTGGCATGCTAGGGGCGATAGACTGCACCCATGTGGCCATTCGCATGTCACCTGGCCCCGATGGGGCTGCCTATTGGAATCGGAAGGGGTTTTCCAGTGTCAACTGCCAGGTGGTGTGTGATGCCAGTGGGCGCATCCTCAATGTCTGTGCCACGCACCCTGGCGGAGCACACGATTCATTCATATGGTACCAATCAGCACTGTGCCATCGATTCGAGTGGGGACATCCCCACAGGACATCTAGTGGGTGAGTATGCATGTAGGATTGGCAAATCGGGGGCAAGGGTGGGTAAGCCACAGGTGCCATGGGAGTGGCACACAGGGTTAGGGGCAATATGACCCTGAACATGACACTAACCTCCACTATCTCCACACAGGTGACAGTGGATACCCACTCCGTCCCTGGCTGCTCACATCCTACCGGCGGCCCACGACCCCATCGAAGCAACATTTCAATGAGGCACACGCCACCACATGCAACATCATCGAGCGGGTGTTTGGGATGCTGAAGGCACGCTTCTGATGCCTAGACACCTCCGGCGGTGCCCTACAGTATAGCCCCTCAAAGGCCTGTGGGATATTCCTGGCCTGTTGTATCCTGCACAACGTGGCCAAAGACTGTGGGAGAGCCGTACAGGTCGAGGAGGGGGACAGCGATGGGGACACTGGTGATGCCGGTGATGATGGGGATGAGCAGCCCCCCCTTGGACGGCATGACCCCCGACTGATCCAGCTGGCCCAGCTGCACCGGGACACCATCACAGAGGAGCACTTCGCCCAACACAGGTAAGTCATGGGGCCATGTGCAACCAACAGTGGCTAGGGCACAACCCACATACACACAGGGAAACACACCAGGGGTGCATGACGGCAAGGGAAGTGGCAGGGCACAGAAGCACACACACACAGCCAGGAAGGGGTGAACAGTAACACGCCACATGGACAGACACACACACACACAACAGGCACAAAGTGCACAGGGGTCAGGTGCACAACAGAGCAGGAACACAGACATTAAATACACACACGTCCACAGGCCACCACCACCACCTGTACTGTCCATGTACATGTGTCAGATGCTGGGCACCCTTGCACTTTGGTGTACAGCGCAATGCAGGCATCATCATGCACACGCACCTGTGGACAGCAGTCGGGGGGGTGTGCAGGTGGTCCTTGTGTCAGCGTGTAGGGCAGGGCACCCACTGGTACACTGCCCACCGAAACACACATTGCACACAGGGCAGCACCAGACAGGGCCCGCACTGGGAGACAGCTCAGTCATGCAGCACAGTGCCACGGCCACCTCGGATGCATGGGCGGCCTCGCCGAGACCCAGCAGCACTGGCATGCTGAGCATGGGCCACATGGGGTGGCACCGATGGACCACCAGGGGTTCCACTGCGCGAACGCAACCTTGTCCGCACAGGGGTCTGCAGCATACCGAACATACCTGCACCAGGGGTGCTCAGGATGCCCACAGCTGAACCCGGCATCGACAGGGTGGGTGTCACATGACGCTGGGAATGGGGAGTAGATAGCGTACTGCGTGGTGTGAGTGGCACAGGGGCACCTGACTGTGTGCCCAATGTGGCCACGACACCGACCACTGCCTGTGTCAGCCTGTTGATGGCAGCGGTCACATCCACCCGCAAATGATCAATCCGGGACAGGATCCTCTTGGTGTTCCTGCTGTGCTGCTCCATAGCCACACACAGTGCCTCCACGGATGTTACAACCCGCATCTGCTGCTGTACTGATGCCTGCAGCAGGCAGGTGTGCTCATCAAAGAGGTCGTCTGCCACATTGGCAACCTGTCCCTCAGGGTCTGGAATGGCCTGATGTACAGCACCCCTTGAGGGTGGGCGCTGCTCCCCAGGACCAGATATGGGCATGTCCACAGGGGGTGCACCTACATCACCACTGAGCCCTGTACCCCTGTCCCAGTGGGTGACTGCTGCTGCTGCCCCTCTACCTGCTGTGCCCATGGGATCAGTGGTTCCACTGCTGTGGCTGCAGCAGTGCCAGTGACCTGCACGGCCACCGGTGCTACCCCACCAGTGCTGATAGGCACAGCCTGGGACTGTGCTGACATGCTGACACACGTTGGAACCAGCTAGATCCATGGGCACATGTGACACATACATTTCAATGCCCATAGTGGTCGGTGCATCATCGATGGTGCAGATCTGTGCCACAGCCACAGCTGCAGCGTGCTGGCATGCTTGCATGCCAGACCGCTGGGACACAGGAAGGGCACTCCCCACACCTGTCTCAACATCAGTGAAGGTAGCCAGGCATGCACACTGCCGCAGTGCACGCTGGCAATCTGAGGAGATGGATGGTCCCTCCTCCAACTCCGGGTGGCTGCCTGCAGTGGACAGGCCCTCCACTGCTGACCCCTGCAGATGCACAGGATCTGTAACAGAAAGGAAGGACACGTTAGTGCATGTGAACTACCTTCCCCCCCGACCATGACATACCATGCAGTGATGGGCTACCACCTGTCTGGAAGCCACCTCCAGGAACACCCTAAATGGCACTGCACTGCATGCTTGCAGTGAGCATGTCCTCCGCCGGGGTCAGCTGCACCACCTCCGGCTGTCCCCCGCCTGTTGCAGCACGTGCCGCCCTAATGGCTGCAACCTTCTCCTTCACCCTCCTCCTGTTGGTCCCCATCTTCTTTTTACACTCCTGCACAGAGCACTGGTGGCTGCCATGCAGGTTGGCGGCTCATGCCACCCCCTCCCAAGCAGCAGCACGGGCCTGAGGGGTGCCCCGCCGTCCACTGAGAAGTGGCTCCTCAGCCAGGAAGGCCTCAAACAGTGCCTCTGTCTCCGCCTTCATAAAGTTGGGCCTCCTCTTCCGCCCACCATCATCCTCCTCACCCAGTCCTCGCTCGGTCATTTCACAGCCTGTATGGGTGAGAGTGGTCACCTGTGACTGTGCAGTACACAGCAATTCTCTGGGGCCATGGTCCAGAACAGCACAATGCATGCAACTCACCTATCAACTGCAGTAACCGAATATGGCCACTGCAGAACAGTGTCGCATATTTATAGCGCAATGCATGCAAATTAGGACTGGAGCAACTTTAATGAGATGCAAATCACGCCGCTGCACCATTGAATGGCTGATCGGATGATTTGCATATGACGGCTGAATATCGCACTGTTGCGCTTTGCGCAATACGGTTGAACCGGCTGAGCCAATGGTGCAGTTCTGTGACTGCGTAGTACACCGCACTGCACATGCCCAGGTATCTTACGCAGGCGTCTGCTGCACTGATGACGTGCTGTGCATGATATGCAATTCAGGACATGGCCACCATTGTGCCAGTGGCACTACAGCGATGGTCACTACATGGCGCTGTGGCACAATTACGCAATAGTCCACTGTGGCAATGGCACACAGGCGACCAATCGTGCTGGACGTATAGACGTCCGATGGTGCTGTGCGTGGCCTTGCGCCAGAGACCCATGACCCTGTGCCCGACCTTTGCCCCCTTGGCGCTGTACGTATGGCATGTCTGCAGCTCTATCGTGCTGTTCGGTAACAGCGCAATAGGGACTGGTGGTACTATACGAACAGCGCGATAGGGAATAGCGGAGTTGTATTGCACAACAATTCCACGTGGGGTTGCCGTGCTGCGGAGTGCCATATTTCCTTCTATATACATGCAGGGATGGCATGCAGGAGAGCCCCACAATGGAGTGTGGTGGAACTTGCAAACCTAGTGGCCATAGTGGAGCCTCACCATGGCCCACTGTTTGGGGATGAACCCCCTGAACATGGCGAGGACTCATGTGTGGCAGCAGGTGGCCACTGCCCTGGAGGAGGCCACTGGCTGGCGGCGGTCGGCAGAGCAGTGCAGGCACCGGTACGGTGACCTGCGGAGGAGGGAGCCGGCACTACTGGCATGACTTCATTCACATGCCAGGAGGGGCATGGTGCCTCAGCCAGGTGGGTGAGCCATCTATGCACCTGTATTGTCCATATGGGTAACACTGTGTATTGTGACCAGCACATGGGGGAGGGTTGGTCTATGGTTGGCTGTTGCGGTGTTTACAGGATATGTGATGTATGGGTCTGGCTGGGTGGGCGGGCACACTCATTGGGGCAGGGGGGATGTCTGCTTTGGGATTTCACTGATGTGTTTCTCACCTTTTGTTTCCCCACAGGCGTGGCGGAGCAGAGGAGGGCCCAGGCTAAGGCACAGCAAGGGGTGTCAGTGGTGGCTGTGTGTGGTGTTGGTGGTGGTGGTGGTGATGAACCATGACAGCAGCAGCAGCAGCAGCAGCAGCAGTATGATGAGGGTGAGTGTCATGACATCATGAATACTATTGCATGCTGTGGGGGGGCAGGGCATGGCCACCATCCATGGACAACACTGCCATGGACGTGACATGTGACCGTCAGCACTGTCCAGTGGCACTGCATGTCTGGGAGTGCATCAATGGTGGTCCATGCATGCACTGGGCACATGGCTGTGGCACTGTCTTCCCACCGCGTAGCAACGTCACTATACAGCCTTGGTTGTGCTGTGCTGGACATGGTTGGTGTGTGTGTGCAGTGGCACACATGGCTGTTGCTGCCTGGTTGGGCATGTCTTGTGCACGGTCACTGTGGGTGGGTGCACTCCATCACAGGAGTGGGGCACTTGGCTGTTGCCATGCATGTTGGGTGGGCTTCAGGGATATGGACAGTCACAGCCATTGATTCTGATCCCTTGTCCTAGGTGTCCGGATCCTGCAGAGGCTTGAGCGGTCGGTCCACCAGCTCATTCAGGTGGCCATGGATTCCCTCAACATCCTGAGGGACCTGCAGCACCGTGGCATCAGGTGCAGGAGGAGGCCCCAGGACCAGCAGCAGCCGGATGACGAGCGGGCTGGCAGGCAGTAGCTGCCCATCACCTCCCCCCTTTACCCATCCCTCACACCCTGCCTTCCCTCTCCCAGTTGTTCACACCTGCCCCTTACCCACCCCTACCTTGTACCCGTACCCCCACCCTTGTATTGTATTTGTATACATTTGTATATAGTTCTGGTTGTTCATATTGTTATTGTTCATATATTAATTGGAAATATATATTTTGTTATGAATACTGTGGTGGTCTCTGATTTGCAGCTGGTTATAGGTGCTCAGTTGCAGTGGTGTGCATGGCATCTGGGGTGGTATTGTCCTGGGTAAGTGTATGTGTGCATGGGGAGGTGTCTCTGGTGTGGGAGTGGCTTTCAGTCGGTCTTGCCGTGTGCTGCCACCCACTGCTGGGTGCTCATGGTGGGTCTGGCTTGTATGGTTCTGTGGTACACGAGGTTGCAGTGTGATGGGGGGATGCATGGGGATTCCTGCAGTGACAGTCACTGCTCATGGGTAGTGTCTTGGGGTCACAGTGCAGGGTGTGCTGTGCACAAGGGGGGGCTGATGTGCACTTGGGTTGTCCGCCCCCTTTGTGTGGCAGTCTCAGCTTGCCAGTGGGTGTGCTGGGGCAACATGGCCCGGCTGTGCTTTGTTGGCTTGTCCCCATGGGCCGGTGGATATTCCGTCCCTCCCCCACTTATGCTGTGCTTGGGGTGTGGGGGTGCATTGTTAGTTCTGCAGTGTGTTCCTGTGCCCATCTGTGGCATGGGTGGTGGGCCCCTGCCTACCTCCCTGGTTGTGCAGTTCCATTGCTCTGCTGCTGGGGGGCTCTCTGCTTGCGCTATGGTGCCTCTGGACTGCTCAGCTGGGCTGGCCTTGTTGCACTATAGCGCATCATATCTGCTCAACTTCCCCTTCCTGGTTGCGCTATGGCGCAGGTTGTGCGATATTCAGACTTTGGCTGGTTGTGCAATTTGCCTTGCTCCATGTTTGAATATCGCGTCTATTGCGCATGTGCGCAATGGACTTGTGCTTGCTCCTGCTATTGCGCACATTTTGGGTGCAGTTTGAATATCCGGCCCATCATGTTTAACATAATGGTTGGGAAAAATTCTGGGATATTGAGGTCCCCCCTCCATACCATAAGAACAGATGCCTGGGACTGACACCATAGTCCAACACATAAGAACTGATATATAAAAACAAACAGGAAGAATATGACAGATCAAAAGCTGTAATATAAGCTACTAAAAATTGTAAAAAACAGAAACATTAAGAACATTTTTGGTTTTTTTAGTTCTGCATATTCGTTAACCTCTTGACTGCCCATGTATATGACATTGTGTGTAAGAATGCCATACTCTAGATGGGATCAAAATGTAACAGACTGCTGTTAAGAATACTTATGTATCCAAAAGTACAGACATTTCATGTCTGATAATATAAAACAGGAACTTGAGGAAAAATAGAAACAATCACACTATTTCAAAGTAAGAGGACACCTAGCATCATGTGTGTACAGTTGCTATAGTAGGTGTTGCAGGTCGGGTGCATAGCAGCTTCAGTGTCTGACTGATGGCAGTTTTGAGGTCATGGACTAAGTACACACAACTGCACACCTGATTCCTCTCTCCCTCTGATGTAAAAGAATGAGTCTGAGCCAGCGTAGTACCTCCATGATAGAGAAAGCAGGAGGTCATGCTATGCTTGAGCAGAGATAATATATGTGATCCTACACTAAAAGTTACAATTATAAGAAAATTGCTTAAACATTACAAATGAAGTGACAAAGAAGTATTTTAATGTTTCTTTAGACACATAAATGATAGGAAAAAAGCAAGCACCGAACGAGCCAACTATGCAGTTGAAAATAAGTAAAAACAAAGTTTGTTAAATATAAGCAGGAGCATTTAAACATACTTGCAACAATTTATTACAGATATACAAGACTGAAGAAGAGATCTTTTATTACATTTTGGTAACCTATAAGTTATAACTAAAGGTGAAAAGGAATCAAAACTGAAATGTATAAAATAGTAATGTGATTTAAAGAACAAACAAAAGAAAATGAATGCATGTTTAAAATAACTTCACTTTGTATAAAAACTACTAAGAACCACTGAAGGAAGATGCAATGTATAAAGATTAATGGTTAATGAGATTTAAAGGGACAGTGCAAGAATAAATAAGAGTAATGGAGAATGCAGCTATTTTTTTGTTAAAATGTATCAACTACAGAAATGTTTAAAATGAATTAAGATACAAAATACTTTTGTTTTATGAATTTGTATGGAAAAGAACTGACAAGCAAAGGAAACATACTGAACATGAGGAGAATGCAGTATTTCTGAAAGGAAGAACATTTAATATAAACAATTATATATGAAACGTTCTAATTATTTAATGTGTATCAAACTCTGAAATGGGGGTATATACTGTATGTATGGAATTTTTATACAGATAGATGTAGCTAAAAAAGAAACAGATTAATTCAAAGGGGTCACATGTGTAAGTACTGTATGTGTTCAGGTTTAATGAATGGGATGTTTCATAACTATGAAAATAACATACATAAAAATGTTTCTATTTGTTTAATTTATTTTAGAGTAACCAAACAAGTGTACCACTGATAAAGGATAATAATCTGAAATGTATGACAGCAACTGCACTATTTCAAACTGTGTAAATATTGAATAGAAATGAAAAAATAATGTTTTGATATACTTGGTGAGTGGGCTCATTATGTTCCAATCTGCTCAAGATTGTTTAGCTATGCCATGATTGAAATTGGGCTACTCCCTTTAAACTATTAATTGTTGTTTAAACCAAGGCTGGCTGGACTGGAACAACACAAGAGTTTAATGTTAAACTCCAACTTTAGCACTTTAATAACTTCGTAATTGTTCAACAGATTTGCATGAAATTTCAGTCTCATGGTGTAGTTCTCTAGATGTACCAAGTAGCATTCCAGATGGATGTACAGATTTTAAGTTCTGGATAGTGCAAAAAGCGAATTTGTCAGAATTTTTTTCCCATTGGTTTTGTTAGGTTTTCCTTCTGACATATGCAGCACCCAGACAGTTTGGAATTTTGGTCTGAAATGTTGAGGGTAGAAAGGGGCTTCCCAATAGATGTGACCTTTTGTTGTTTGGTAAAAAAAAATATTAATCTGCTCCAAACTTATTTCATTTTTACATTTTGAAAAATTTGGTTCTGAGCATGCTCAGAAAGCACTTCAAGATAGCTGTATGAAATGAAAAAAAATAATCTTGTTTTGATATCCTTGTTTTGGTGAGGAAAAAATCATTTTTCATTTGCTGCCATATTGTTTCCTTTTTTTTCTTTGTAAAAATAAAATTCAAAGCCACAAAAATGACATCCTAGAGAGAGAGACCAACAAATCTATGTGGCTCATGGGGACCCCATTAGGTGGATTCTGCATTTAACTGTAGGAAAAAAATGACCTGCAAATGTGTTTTTGTGTACATTTTAAATCCTTTTTGTGACTTGCTTCTGCTTTTTCATTTGCACTTTCATACAAACAATGAAAACTTCATGTTTTTTCCTATTTTTTTTTCAACTGCTTAGAGCCCAGATGGTTTGGAATTTTAGTCTGAAATTTACAGGGTAGAAAAGGGCTGACCCACCAATGTACCTTTTGCTAGTTTTTTGAAAATACATTAAGCCATTCAAAAATTGCATCATTCTCAAATCCTGGTTCTGAGCATGCAAACTAACTACTTCTAAATAGCTATATGGAATGAAAAAGAAATCATTTTTCACTTGGGGACAGTTGTTCTTGCTGGGGGGAAACATTCTATGTCCCTGGTGTGTAGTGGCACCCCCACCCCTCTGATCACCCTCCCCACACTGTCTGTTTCCTTAGTGTCTAGTGGCACCTTCCACCATCTGATTGCAATCCCCATAATTCATTACTTTCCCCCATGTCTAGTGGTACCCCACTCTCATCAATTACTGTCTCCATATTTTTGATTATTTTCCTAGTGTCTAGTGGTGACCCCCACCCACCAATTATTGTTCCCTTATTGTTTAGTATTTCCCTGGGGTCTAGTGGCTCCCCCCTCCACCCACCCACCAATCACAGCCCACATACTGCTTATTTTCCTGGTGTCTAGTGGCACCCCCACTCTCCCATCGCTGTCCCCATTTATATTTTATTCTTTCCCTGGTGTCTTGTGGCACCCCGCACCCTCTGATTGCTGTACTGCCTGTAATAAATAAAACTGTCCCTTGCTGTCTTTTATTTTAAAACCTGTAAAAAAGAAAATGGTCCAGGGCCAATCCGACCCCCCCCCACCCTGACCTCCCACTGAGCATCCACCAGCCTGCACACTCCCCAGACATACTCATTTACATGAACAGGTTGTGGGGTGAAGATCCACTCTCTGATTGAAGACATGACTTGCTGCTGGAAACACTGACTGTTATATGGGAAAGTAAGATAAGTGCATTGCAATGTATTTCAATTGGCTTCTTAGCTTTGCGGCATGATTTTGGCATTTTTGCATATTTTGAGCTCTGATTTCAACATGGCCTTTTTGGGACCTCCACCTCATGAACAACATTGGTGAAATTGTACAAATCCAGACCAAAAGGCGATTTTGCAGTCACTTGGGGAATCACCTTTTGGATGGGATTTGAAAATTTTCTCCACTCTTGTTTATGAGATGGGGTCATAAGAAGGGCATGTTGAACATTTGGGGTTAAAATATGTAAAAATGGCAAAGTTATGTACATTTGTTTACATTTTCCTACACCCCCTTGTAACTTTGGTGATTTTAAATATGTTTAGCTCAAATTTTCAACATAGCCATTTTTTAACACCACCTCATAAATGTGACAGCTGTCATTTTTCAAATCATGCTGAAAATCTGTTTTTGCACCTGTGGTGCGTAATGACATTCCGGTGGTGTGGAATCACATTTCAGCAAGATCTGAATATTTTCAGTACTGGGTTCGTGAGCTGGGCTAATAAGAAGACTTTGCTGAAAATGTGGTTTCTGTTAGGCTACAAATGCAAACACAGGTCCGGAGAGCCCTGTGTTTCCACAGCAACATATATGCCTGTATCTGTGGAGAGACGGGAGCTCAGGACCCTGCTCTCCCACAGAAAAGTAAGGATATGATTACATTATCTCAAAAAGTATGGATGGATAGGAGCACAGGGTCTGAAGGGCTGCATGCTCCCACAGGCAAATAAGGATGTGATTATACTATTCCAAAAAGGAACAAAATTCTTAGCAAAAAAGCAGCACTAATGCAACATTTAGGGTTGAGGCTACAGTGATAAAAGTGGGGAAATGTGGTTTTAAGGTTTTCAATCATAAAACCCCACCTCCATGCCTATAACAAGTCAGGTATGCAGTCTTCCTTGGGGTTGTCAATCCTAAAGCTCACCACATTCTATACACTACAAAAACACACATACCTAATGGGGTGAGCTTTAGGGTTGTAATAAAGAAAACCAACCCTTGTCATTTTTATTTTTTTAATTTTTTTAAACCTGCAAAAAGAAAAACATCCATCAATGTCTGTTGCACCATTATTCCCCCATGCATCCCTCCTACTCAGCACCCACCCATGTCATTACTTACCCACTGGGGTCCAATGCCATAATCCTCTCTGGACCACAGACATGTCTTCACCCTTCAAAGCTGGACCACAAACTGAGGAGATCAGGTATGTGCTTCATTGTATTTCAGTGGGAATTTGATCTTGGTGCCATAACCAGATCACTTTTGAATATTTTTGCCCCCAATTTTCAACGTGCCTTTTTTGGAATCCCCCCACCCCATGAACAATGGCAGTGAAATTAGACAAGTCTGTCCTGAAGGGTGATTTTGCAGTTGCTGCACGAAATTACATTTTGTGTAGGAGTTGGACATTTTCTCTGCCCTTGTTCAAGAGCTGGAGTCATAAGAAGGCTATGTTAAAAATGTGTTATGAAAAACATCAAAAAACAACAAACCTATGAGCCTACATTGGAATTTGCAATCACAGGCTCATAACTTTGGTAATTGTCAATATTTTGACCCCAAATTTTCAACATAGCCATTTCTTCACAGTACCTCATGAATGTGACAGCTGTCATTTTTCAAATCCTGGCCAAAATGTGTTTCTGTACCTGTGGTTTGGAATGACATTGCGGTGGTGCAGAAAGATGTTTTGGCAGGGATTTGAAAATGTTCATCTACCGGGTTCATTAAGTGGAGTGGGCAGAGGGAGACTGTGAAAAGGCAGAGATACTAAACAAATATTTTTGCTCAGTATTTACAAAGGAAGAGGGGGAGGTACATAAAACAAACAGTAGTAACACTCTGGATACAGAAGTTGATACCAGCCCATTTACAGAAGAAAGGGTTCTGAAAGAACTCTTAAAACTGAAGGTGGACAAAGCAATGGGGCCTGATGGGATTCATCCCAGAATTCTAAAAGAACTAAGGGTAGAACTAGTGACACCACTGACTACCCTTTTAACAAATCATGGGAGGATGGGGTGGTACCTGAGGACTGGAGGAGGGCAGATGTGATTCCCTTCACAAAAGTGGGAGCAAGGCAGAAGCAGGAAACTATAGACCTGTTAGTTTAACCTCAGTGATAGGGAAAATGATGGAATCACTTCTAAAGGAAAGAATTGTCGAGTATCTAGAGGCCAGAGGGGCACAGGACCCTAGGCAGCATGGATTCACAGCAGGAAGGTCATGCCAGATGAATCTGATAGATTTCTTTGACTGGGTGACCAAAGTAGTAGATCAGGGAGGGGCTGTGGACATGGCCTACCTAGACTTTAGCAAGGCATTTGACACAGTCCCACACAAAAGATTAATATACAAGTTAGCCAGCCTGGGAGTGGGTCCCAAGATGACAGCCTGGGTAAAGAATTGGCTGGAGAATAGGACACAGAGAGTAATAGTAAATGGAGTCCACTCAGAAGAAAGGAGGGTTACTAGTGGGGTACCGCAGGGTTCAGTATTAGGACCGGTCCTCTTCAATGTCTTTATAAGCGACATTGCGAGAAGGACTGGAAGGAAAAGTATGTCTCTTTGCAGATGACACTAAGATCTGCAACAGAGTTGATGCAGAGGGTGGGGTGGAAAGGATGAGAAGGGACTTGGCAAGGTTAGAGGAATGGTCAAAATGTGGAGCTTAGATTCAATGCTAAGAGTGCAAGGTAATGCACCTGGGAAACAAAAACCCAGGGAAAGTACACAATGGGTGTGAGATACTAACAGCAACAAAATGGAAAGGGACCTGGGGTAGTCATATCAGATGACCTAAAGATGGGCAAGCAATGTGAGAGGGCAGCAAGGAGGGCTGGGGGATACTGGGATGCATAGGAGAGGCATCACCAGTAGAAAACAGGAAGTTATTATCCCTCTGTACAGACAGCTGGTGAGACCCCATCTGGAGTACTGTGTGCAGTTCTGGAGACCCAATCTCTGCAAAGACATAGAAAGGATGGAAGCTGTCCAGAGGAGGGCAACTAAAATGGTGCAGGGTCTGCACCGGAAGACATATGAAGAAAGACTTAAGGAGCTTAATATGTATAGCCTCGAGGAAAGGAGGGAGAGGGGGGACATGATAGAAACTTTCAAGTACCTCAAGGGAATCAACAAAGTCCAAGAGGGTAGCATCTTTCAAAAAAAGAGGTGTGCAAGAACAAGAGGGCACAATTTGAAGATAGGGGGCTCAGAGGTAATTTAAGAAAGTATTTTTTCACAGAGAGGGTTGTGGATGCATGGAATGGCCTTCCGGAGGAGGTTGTGGAGTCAAAATCAGTGGTGGAATTCAAGCATGCATGGGATAGCCATAAGGCAATTCTGGGGGGTGGGGGTAGGAAGAAGTAGGCTGCTGGTTAACTAGGATCTGCAGCTTACCCAGTAGGTAGGGAAATGGGCAGACTGGGTGGGCCAAGCGGTCCTTATTTGCCGTCAAATTCTATGTTTCTATGTTTCTAATAAGAAGGCTATGCTGAAAATTTTGTGCACAAATACAGTAAAATGCCCAGGTTATGACTGACCGTTACACTATTTCACCATTCACTCATAACTTCACTAATTTTCAATATTTTGACTTCAGACTTTCACCATAGTCATTTTTCCACAATATCTCATAAACATGACATATGACATTTTTAAAATTCTGGATGAGATTTGTTTTCGCACCTCTGGTGCTAAGTGACATTTCTGCCAATATACTATAAATGGCACATGTCATGTCTATAAGGTGAATCCTAAAACAAGTATATTCAAAAGTTGGGGTCAAAAGTAAAAACAAATGTTTCACAAGCATCACATGCATCAGCCATCAACAGGTAGAACTGTTGTCTCTGAGGCCAGAAGATCAGAAGATTGTGGGTTCTAGACCCTCACCAAAAACTTGGGATGAATTCCAGTACTGACACTGTAGTGCATCATGAGGGGGGTGCTGCACTTCTGAGGTACCATCTTTCAGATGAGATGTTAAACTGAGGTCCTGTCTGCCTGTTCTGGTGGTTGTTCAGGTGGACATTAAAGATCCCATGGCACTTCTCAAAAAGAGTAGAAGAATTTCCCCGGTGTCATGGCCAAATTTTGCCCCATTCACTAAAATATCACCAACAGCTGAATCTGGTTCTATATTTCAGTCTGCATCTGTATCGTTCCCCTATTCTCTGGAACAAGGCTGAAAAAAGGCAGAATTGCCTAGTTTCCTGGTCAACAAAAAATAACTACAGTGGTAGTCTCGCAAAAGTGCACATCATTGTGCAGTACCACTATACATGTTATTCAATGGTTACCATGCTTGCACACCACTCTGTATAATACTCCTCTGGTCAACTTTTTTGCAACTACCACTGTAAATAAATAAATCAAACATTCGGCATTGACAAATGCTTATTGTTATATTAATATGCTGCTGAGGCACAAAGGATTTACACTTTACAAACATCTACCTCCATAATGTGATGACCAGCCACACATACCCAATCACTCTTTTTTTTTAAACTTTCGTATTCCAGCTGGCTGTCGCACATTACAGTCACTGTGGCAGACTATGTGCTTCCTGCTAGCTCACAGCAGAAAGGCTAACTGCTCACCGTCCATAAAAGTCCAGAAGGTACTCAGTTGGGAAGAGCTTAGAAAAAAGGTCACATCACTTTTGCTGGGTAGGGTCAGTACTGGCAGCTGTTCAACTTAGGGGTTTCAAAAAGCACAGCAAAAAAACATAAGTTGGGACAGTCCAGCTTTATAAAAAAATAAACTTAAAAAAAAAGACAGAGTCCTACCTATATTGTATACACAGAACATATAATGTTCTATATTCACCTGTGACATTTAATTTCCGCTTGTGAGGGGGCGAGACTTCCATAACTCACTCGTGGCTTTGCCACTTGTGAGTTATGGTCCCACCTCCTCACTCATGGAAATAAATGGCATATATGAACACAATTGTACCTATTGTGTGTGTGTGTGTGTGTGTGTGTAGATAGATAGATATAGATATCTTATGTCCAGATTTGCATCATCTGCCTCCTCTCGACCCACTTCCCCTCTCTCTCTCTCTCTCTCACTGTCCTGCTTTCTTTCACTGTCCCTCCCCATCTCTACACTTCCTGCATCTTGGCCCTTTGGTGCCCACTTACACCTCCTCCTGTATGACAATCAGGGCCATGTTACCCTGAGCACTTAACTCTCAAGTGTTATGCTTATTATTACTCCCCATGCACATGATCTGCCTTTGTATATTGTAACCCCTCATTACCATGTTTATGTTTTGTTAGATGTTACTATTTGTTCTACATATCCTGTTAAAAATTCCTGTATTAACCTTATCCCTCTGTGTAACTGTTCTCAATATTTAATTTGCTTTGTGTATTGTTTATGATGTGGAACCTATGTAAAGAGCTTCTAGCTCAAAAGGTGTTATCCAAGATTTTAATAAATAAAGTAAATAAAATATAGATATAGATATTTATTTATTTATTGAAACTGTTTCACCAGGAAAGGCACACTGAGCAAAAAGATGCTCTTCTCACGGTGCAACCTGGGGGGGTATTGGAGGACCTGCATAATGCATCACAGTTGAAATTAGAGACAGCAATACAGACAAATGAACATAATTGAGTGTGATTACTTTTGAACTTGTTACATGAGGAGAACAGTACAAAACATGAGCCTCAAAGAAAGTGGTATACATAACATGAGTACGCATCTAGGGCAATACATGATTACATAAGTGCCAGTAACAGAACTTGAACTGAAGCGAGATGTACCAAGTTGGCAGTGGGAAATGGAAATTGGAGATAGGGGGTAAAGGAGAGGCAGAAAGACTGTCTAGTAGACACTAGGGTGATTGGGGGTGCTTTAGGGGAGACGGTGGGGGAAAGAGAAGGGAGATAGAGCAGTGAATAAGACTGTAAGTGCATAGGGTGTTTAGGGCAATGTATAAGCCAGACAATTAGGTGAAGGCTGAGCTGCTGGTCAGGTGCATAAGGGGAAGGGGGGAAGATAATCCATCAGTGGGTGGGAGGTCAGGGGCAGTTACAATCTGGTGCAAGGAAGTTAGTGAGGGCAGAGGATAGAGAGTGTTTGGATGAAGAATGGCAGATTTGGGCTGGCAAGCCATTCCAGAGCTTAGGGAAGAGGTAAGAGAAAGCCGATTGGCCTGCAGAGGTCCTTCAGTGAGAGATGACTAATAGCCTAGAGTCAGTAGACCTGAGGTTGAGGGTGGAGGTAGATGGGGAAGATAGGGAGGATACGAGGTAGGGAGGGAGGGAACCAAGCCAGAAGTTGGAAACAAATTTAGCACTGTGAAGTAGGCACCAGTTACTAAGGGATGGAAGGGCCAGGGAATGGTAGAGTTCGCAGTGATGGAAGTGGGGGGCATCGAGGGCAAACCGGCAGAAAGTGTTAAAGAGGGGGTCCAGTCTGGCTAAGGTGGTCTTAGGGTCAGAGCTGTAAACAACATCACAGTAGTCGAAGGAGGGTAGAATCATTTTCTGGACTATTTCACATCTCACAGGTAGTGGGAGACTAGTGCAATTTCTATAAAGGGCACCACATTTTGGGCACAGTTTTGATATGATGGCATCCATGTGTGTGGAAAAGGAGAGGCAGTGATGAAGCCAAACCCCTAGGTACCTGAAGGAGGGCACGTCATCAAGGATGGTGTTATTTAGGGTATGGAAGATCAGTGGGGATGTGAGACTGGATAGACGCTGTCTAGTGCCGAAAGACATAGAGACAGTTTTCTTGGCATTTAGGGAGAGTTGGTTGGAGTTGAACCAGTGTTGCATTTTGTTGAAATCAGTCTGAAGATTAGAGGTGACTTCTTCATAGGTACGGCCGGAGGTAAAGAGGACCGTGTCGTCAGCATACATGTGGACTGCGGTAGTGGAGCAAGAGTTAGGCAGATCATTTAGAAGGATGGAGAAGAGGATGGGGCCAAGGACTGAACCCTGGGGAATGCTGGTGGTAATAGGCAGGGGGGAAGGTGTAGTCAGCTATTTTAGTGGATTGGGTTCGATTTTGTAGGTAGGCACTGAACCAATTTGTGGCAGACACTGCTAACCCAGCCCCTGATAGGCAGGATAGTAGGAGAGAGAGGGATACTGTATCGAAAGCTTTGGCTAGGTCAATGAAAATAGCGGCAGTAATTTGTCCTTTGTCCATACCAGTGAGGATGGAGTCCGTGAGACTTAGTAGGGAGGTGGTGGTAGAGTGTTTTTTTTCTGAAACCGGACTGAAATGGAGTGAAGAAGTTAGTTTTTGAGAGAAAGTGGGAGAGTTGGGATAGTACTACGTGTTCCTGGAGTTTGGCGAGAGTGGGGAGATGGGATGGTAGTTGGTTGTGGAGGTAGGATCACCTCCTTTTGGTAGGGGTAGGACAGTGGCATGCTTCCATTCAGAGGGGAGTGTCTCGGTGAGGAATGAAAGATTTAGTAGGGCAGCGAGAGGAGTAGCGATGGCTGGGGCAGATAGGAAGAGGAGTTTGTTATCGAGACCATTGGGGGATTTGCCTTTGGAGGGGTTCAGGGAGTGAAGGGCATCTAGGGTTTCGGTGGGGGAGATGTGTCTGAAGGAAAAGGGGTTCAGACCAGGTGGTAGGGGGATAGCTGTCTGGGGAGTGGGTGTGGTTACAGGAGGTAGGGAATCTAGGAGGGTCGTAGCACAAGCAGTGAAGTAGGAATTAAACTCAGAGGCTACCTTCAGGGGGTCAGAGAGTAGAGTCTCTTGGGTGAGGAAGAGAGGTGGGGAATTTGCTGTTTGGGGGGAGAAAAGGGAGTTAATGACTTTCCAGAATTTAGAAGGTCTCCCAAGATTTGCATTTAGAGTGTTGTTAAAATATTCAGCTTTAGCTAAGCAGATGGCCTTAGTGCACTTGTTGAGGAGCATGCAGTAGGTAATATTGTCACTTGGGAGGAGCGTGGATTTGTAAATGTGCCAGGCCTTGTCACGGGCTAGTTGGCAAGCCATCAGCTCAGGTGATATCCAGGGTAGGTGAGATCTCTGGACTCTAGCCCATCGCAGGGGGGCGTGTTTGCCCCAGGAGGTAAGGAAGGTGTTCTGAAAGTGCATAAGGGCAGAGTCCATGTTAGAGCAGCTTGAGCTTGGGTCCCAGTTAGAGTGAGCTAGATCTTCCAGGAGGGGGGAGAGGTTTAAGGATTTATATGACCATTGGAATATAAATTTAGGAGGGGATTTAACTCTGTGGATTTTGCAGACCAAGTAGATTAGGTGGTGGTCACTAATGGAATTAGGGAGGAGGCCCAAGCTGACGACGCGGTGTGAGTGGGATGTAAGCGCCCAATCAAGAAAGGAGTGGTTTCCGGACTTATGGTTTGACCGTGTAGGTTCCATAATGGTTTGGTTAACGTTGAGAGCAGTTATCTCAGTTCGGGTTTTGTTAAAGGTGGGTGCTAGCCAATTGTGGTTAAAGTCACCCATAACATATAGTTCACCCGACTGGGCAAAAGATGTGAGCTGGCACAGAAGGTTGGTGACTGTTGTGGTTGGCGTGCCTGGGCAGCAATAAATACCAGCCACAAAGATGGGTAACGAGGAGGAAGGGGACAATTTCACCATGAGAAGCTTGTAAGCTTTGGGTTCAGCTTTTGAAAGAGAGACAGAGAAGTGTAGGGCTGATCTGATGTAGATAGCCACTCCTCTTCTCGAGGGCCGGTCTTGCCAAGTTATGGTGAACCCTGGAATAGCGATGGTATGATCTGGGAGGCTGGGGTTCAGACAGGTCTCAAATAGGATGATTATGTGGGGGGCATGGCGGGTGGCTAGAACCTGGAGCTGATCAAGCTTAGGGGCTAGGCTACGAATGTTTAGATGGAGGAGGCATAAGCCTCGGGGAAGGGTGCCAGAATGAGTGCCAGTGGTGGCCTTGGTTGAGGGGTTAGGCATGAGGTAGCTGGGGCCAGAAGTTGGAGATGGTCTGGGATTGGGGTGTATATCCCCTGCAGCTAGTAGTAATAGGGCAATGGTTAGGTGGTAGCGTAGAATGCGGAGGGACCAGGATTTTGCCATGCACCATTTGGGGGTGGCTGAAGGGCAGGCAGTGTGGAGGAAGTGGGTACTGGAATGGGAGAGAGAGAGACCAGGAGGCAGCCAAAGGAATAGACCAAGGAGGAGGGGCACGTAGAGAAATGGGACCAGATGGTAGCTGGGAGGGATGCTGTAGACTTATAGGGGGCATTTGTAGGATGAGTCAGTACAGCGGGGAAGGGGGTTCAGGATAGCAACTTAGAGAGGGGTTAAAAGGGGAAGGGAGAACAGAAAGGAGAAGATCGAAGTAGAAGGGTTATTGATTGTGCCATTTTACCAGGGACAGGAGGCACAGATATGGAGTAAGGAGAGGTCCAAGCTAGTGTGGGGTAATGTAGCTAGAGGGAGAAGTGGATAAGGTGCAAGAAGCATTAGGTAGAGTAACTGGGCGGTGGAAGAGGGGAGGAGTAGAACTTGTAGGAGAGGGATTGGAGTAGGTAGAAAGGGGTGGGGTAAGTAGTGTATTTAATAGGTGGCCTGGGAGGGGGTGGTGGGGGTGGGACAAAAAATAGCCCAGCAGAAAGAAGCACGAATCCCCAGGCTAGCAGCCACTCCGGTAATCTGGCAGGAGTGCTCCAGGGGTCGGGTAGCAGATCGGCGGGCTCGGCTGGGCAGACGCTCCAATCAGAAGGAGAGGGCTGAATCTCCGGTCCAATCAGGGGCTGTCAACGGGGGTAGGCGCGCCAATCGAAGGAGGTGCTAGAAGCTGTGCGGCTGAGAGTAGATTGTGGTGATTACCTTAGTGCTGAACCAGGAGACAGAACCAGGAGGGTGGGAGGGAAGTGTCGGGTAGTGTCGCTGAAGGTGGCGCTGATGCTGCCGGGTTCCGTGGGTGCTGCTCGGGTGCGGTAAGCTCCTGAGGGGGAAGCAAGGAGAGATTGCTAATTAAATAGTTGAAGGGAACAAAGGAAGGCAGGAGACAGGCTGGAACTTAAAGAGGTGGTGAGGTGCGAAGAAGGGACAAAGGACAGGAATTTGCAATTCTGGAGGAAGGGCCATAGGGAGGCAGAAGTTAGATGGGCGGGGAAGGGGGGCAGGCTACCAAAATGGAGCGAGTGCAGGAGAAGGGAGGGGAAAAAAGACAGAGACTGGAAGGTGCCAAGTAGTGTGGAAACAGTGGTTTTGGAGTTTAGGCAGAGGGAGACATGACAGGCTTGTTAGGAGGGTAGAGGAGAGTACACAGCAGGAGTAGAGAACAAACACAAGGTAAGGCAGGAGTAGGTAAATAGCTGGTTATCTTTGTTTAGCAAAAGCGAGGGATGAACTGGCTATAAAGTCTACACAAAAAGACTGTAACACTTCAGCTTAAACTGTAAGGTAGCAGAGAATATAATTAAGTAAAACACAACCAAGGATTACAAATACAGGCCTTTTGTGCTAGGTAATATGGCCTCAATAAACAGTCCAAAAATAGCCCAGCAGAAAGAAGCATGAATCACCAGGCTAGCGGCCACTCCGGTAATCTGGCAGGAGTGCGCCATGGGTCGGGTAGCAGCTTGGCTGGCTCGGCTGAGCAGGCGCTCCAATCAGAAGGAGAGGGCTGAATCTCTGGTCCAATCAGGGGCCGTCAACAGGGGTAGGCATGCCAACCAGAGGAGGCACTAGAAGCTGTGTGGCTGAGAATAGATTGTGGTGACTACTTTTAGGTGCTGAATAGGGAGGCAGGACCAGGAGGGTGAGGGAAGGTCGTGTCGCTGGATACAAGCGATACTGGCTCCATGGTGCCACCGGGTGCGGTAAGCTCCTTAGTGCTGAACCGGGAGGCAGGATCAGGAGGGAGAGAGGGAAGCATCGGGTTGTGTCACTGAAGGTGACGCTGATGCCACCGGGCTCCATGGGTGCCGCTCGGGGCACGGTAAGCTCCTATAGCTATATAGGATAGATAGATATAGATATAGATATAGATATAGATATAGATATGGATATAGATATAGATATAGACATAGACATATAGATATAGAAACAGATAGATATGCAGTAGATATAGATATAGATATGTTCTTTGCAAAAACTACATTAATGCACCAGTTAGGCTCCAAGTTAATGCCATAAAAGTAAGGAAATGTGACGTTATGGTTTCCTGCCCTAATTCTCCACCCCCACCCCAAGCAGCAAAATGAAAAATCATTCGAGTTTTGGGTCTCCAGAGTCTTGATGAATCAGTGGTGGGGTGTTCCTTGGGTTACTGGGTCATAACAGTGCACCAGGAAGAGCACTGAAAGAACCACGCTCTGTAAACTGGAAAGGATTTAGAGTGACAGGGGTTAGAATAGTGGTAGCGAATTACCACTACCCCTGTTGCTCTGCAGCCAACCTGTGGAGGAATCAAGTCACCATGTGCTGGGGTGCTGGTTGAGCCACTCCCATGGTGGAGTGGCTAGGGTACCAGCACATGGCAGAGCAGGAGACCTGGAACCACGGTTCAGTTCCCGCCAGGTCTCCTCCTGCTGCAATGTTGTTGTTTTTTTTTTTAAAGTAATTTCCCTCTCCCAATTTTCTCCCTATCCCCAAAGTCCACAACCCCCCAGAGTTGGTTATTTTAAGTCTGGGGGTGTGTGAAGCCCCGCACGTGGGAGTGCAGAGGGGGGCATAGCCCCCCGCATAACACAAAAAGTACCATTATTGTCAATGGGGCTGCGTTCTTCTAGTCTGGTTGCTGTTGTACCCAATGTTATTTGTGAGTGCTGCTGTTTTGCTTCTGGCATGTATTGCCATATGGTGTTTCTTTGCACTGTTATGACCCTGTGCCATTCCTTGGGGTTTTCTACTCTAATGCTCCCTCCCTCCTTCCCCTGAGCAAACAAAGTCAGACATGATGTTTGGTTTCTTCGTGCAGGTCCTGCAGAGAGCTAAAACCCTAATGTTTTTTTCTTTTTGCTGCTTGGGGGGGTAGAGTGGGGAGTTAGGGTTGGAAACCCTAACTCCCCATTTCCCTACTTTTGTGGCATTAACTTGAATCCCAACTGGTGCATTACCACTCCCCTTTAATACATACATGTATGTAATATATATATTCATGGCAAAAAACTCAGTTAAATGCATCAGTTAGGGTTGTTCCACAGCAACAAAAGTGAGGAAATTCAGTGTTAGGGTTGCCACCCCTTGCACCCCATGCCCACCCAACCCCCACCAACAAGCATCAGGTGTGCATTGAGGTCGCCAGCCCTGACTCTTACCCCATTCCATGTGTAAATAAGCTGAGGTGATGCAGCATAGGAGAATGGGGTGAGAGTTAGGACCGATGACTCTCAATGCACACCCGTTGCCTGTTGGTGGGGTGGGTAAGTGGGGTGCAAGGGTGGCAGCCCTTACACTGAATTTCCTCACTTTTATCACTGTAGAACAACCCTACCTGATGCATTAAATGGAGGGTTTTGCCATGAATGTCCCTTCTGTTTAGGAATGTGCACTATAAATAGTGAATTGTATGTAGTGGTGGGAGCATGGGGCCCTTTGGGCCCCGCACTCCCACCATGCTGCCCATGTCTGCGTAATAACCATAACAGTAACCATAACAGTAATGCTAATGCTAACAATAACGGTAACGGTGAGTGAAACGCAAACGCTAATGGTAAGTGTAACAGCAACAGAAACATGAATGCAAATGCAAGCTCTAAGTGTAATGGTAATGCAAGGGAAATGCAAATGCAAGTGGTAATGCAAATGGTATTGCAAACGCAAACGGTAATGGTAATGGTGACACAAATGCAAACTCCAAAGGCAACGGTAATGGTGACGGTAAATGTAACTGCAAATGCTAACAGTCATAGTAAAAGTGACACAAATGTAAATAGAAACAGAAATGGTTATTGAAATGGAAGCACAAATGCTAACCGTAACACAAATGGTAAGGGAAATGCAAATGTAAATGCAAATGGTAACGCACACAGAAACAGTAACAGTAAGCTGATGTAAGGCAACAGTAGCAAAAAGTCTGTATCTGGCTTTGTTTCTGAGATAATGGCACAAAGGCAATGTGACCCAACAGTAGCGAAAAGTCTATATCTCGCATTGTTTCTGAGATAACGGCATGAAGACGATGTGAGACAACAGTAGTGAAAAGTCTGTATCTCGCTTCGTTTCCGAGATAATGGCGCAAAGTTGATCTGAGGCAACAGAAGTGAAAGTCTGTATCTGGCTTCATTTCTGAGATAATGGCACAAAGGCGATGTGATCCAACAGTAGCTAAAAGTCTGTATCTCACTGATTTCTGAGATAACGGCACAAGGCTAATGACTAAACCACTGAAAGGCCATCCACTAGACACCTATGTTATCAATTTCAAGCCACTAGCACCATGCATAATGCTATGTGCAAAATGATAAGTGTGTCATGCAGTATCTTTGCAGCAAATTATTTTCCCAACATGTTAACAGCATAATTCACATCTCCAGGACATCCACTCAACACCCTCCAAATTTCATGTGAAAAGACTGGACCGTTCCAGAGATATTCAATTTTTAAGTTTCTACACCTTTAAGAAGTCTTCCACCACAAAATGGCAGAATATGCAGCTGAAAATGCAGTAAAATGGCAGAACTCACGACTGAAAAATCTCTGACTGTGAAGGGGGGCAAATTCAAATGCTTATAACTTTGGAAAGGAACAACATTTTTTCACCAAACAAAAACTGGCATATTCCATGAAGAAAGGGCTTTCTACTTGCCAAGTGTCAGACCAATCAACCATGCAGTGGCTGCGCTATGTGTCACTCAAGACACTGCAGAAAAATAACAAAAAATAATGTTTTGCAGTGCAATATGCAAAAATCGTATGCAGCAGTGAAATATAAATTGGTAAATAAATAGATGGACCATTCCTCTCCATGTATACCAAATCTTATCCAAATCTCTTCAACTGTTGCAGAGCAGCACGAGCATAGAACTGTGCACGAGTGGCAAAAACATACATTTCTGGTCGCTTCATTCTGCAAAAAACATATGCAGATGACAAATGAAAATTGGTAAATGTACAGAAGTAACATAGTAGACCAAGTATTACAAATGTCACAGAAACCCACGCAACCGGTAACGTAAACACAAGTGCAAACATTAACGCAAACACAAATCATGACACAAACAGTTACGAAAATGCAAGAACACCAACGGTAATGTAAACACAAATGGTAATGGCAACAGTTAGGTAAAAGAAAATAGTAATGCTAACAGTAGCACAGACGGTGACGCAAATGGCAACGATAATGCAAATGGTAAGACAAATGCAAGTGCAAATGTAAATGTGAACACAAATGGTAACGCAAACAGTAATGGCAATGGAAACGCAAACGCAAATGGTAAAGAAAATGCAAACGGTAACACTAACACAAACAGAAACGCAAAAGTTAATGGCAACAGTGATGAAGAAGGAAACATGCTGTAATACGACAATGGAAGCATAAGCAAACGCTTCGCTAACGCAAAAATGCAAACAGTAATGAAAATGCAAACGTAATGGTAATGCAATTGGAAATGCAAACGGTAATGGTAACACCAATGATGATGCCAAAGGAAACAGTAACGCAAACACAAGTGCAAATGCAAACACGAATGGTAACACACACGGTGACACAAAAGTAAATGCTTACAAAAACAGCAATGAAAACAGTAATGCAAATGCAATTGCAAAGAGTAACGCACGCGGTGACATAAACGGATGCACAAACGGTAACAGAAACGCAAGAGGAAACGCTAACAGTCACAGTACCACAAATGCACAAACTTTTTTTCCCAATAAGGTGGATTCAGAAGCACAGTGGATACAAAGGATGTGGCCCTAATAATGGCCCTCGGAGCAGAAAATGAGCACTTGGAATACTAAATAGCTTATATCTCAGGAACCGTAAGATGCAGAAAAAAATTAAAATCTCATATTATTTATAACTTTCCAGGCTAGTTTTTTACTTAGCCCCCTAGAGGGGGACTAAGCATTTTTCTGATGAAAATTCCATATCTCGAACTGTTTTTAAGATACGGGCCCCGAAAGGCACGTCGGATGCCGTAATGTTAGTCTATGGGAAAAATTGTCAACTTCAGAGTGCTGTAACTTTGCAGCCCTCTACTATTTTGTCACCAAACCATCAAAAGGCACACCTGTGGGATCTTGACTTTCTTCCCTGCAAATTTCAGCCCAAAAGACCAAACCGTTCTTTTGCAGCAGGCAGCAAAGATTCCCTATTGTTTTGGGCATAGTGTCGCAAAGTACTTTCGTAAATCACAACACTTTTGCAAAAAAAAAATCACGAAAGTGTCACATTTGTGAAAGTACTTTGTGACACTACTTTTTACAAAAATTAAAAAACATATTTCTGTGGTGTTTTACCCCCCAAAAAAAGACATGGCTAGCATCCTCAGGGCTTGACTAGGTGAACACAATAATATTTGTGACCCTAGAGGGTCCCAAATTTAAATGGCAAGCATTTCTCTGACCACCAACTGAAAACAAAATGGCCTATTTGCAAAAGTAAAAGGGTCATTTGCAAATGTAAATACTGCATTTGTGACACTTTCGCATATTTTGTTAACTTTTCCCATAGACTATAATGGGGAACAGTTTGTTTTTAAATAACTTTTGACCCGTTTAATATTTTTTCACGAAATCTTCAGAAGGCACATCAGAGACCGTGGCTGCATGTTCCCTGAAGGTTTTGGATCGATCTCTGAAACCGTGCAGGCTGTTGGCATGAGCAAAGATATGTGCAAAAATGCATTATTTATGTGTTTTTTGGCACTCTGTAGCTCTGCAACTGTAAATCTGACCATAATGAAACTTGGCAGGTCCAGAGATCTATGGTACCAAACCATGCATTCCACATTTCAGTCATATCTGTCATACGGTTGCAAAGTTATTAAGCTGCCAAATTTCAGATTTAACCTTAAATGGGGTACTCAACCCTAACTATTATATATGTGTGTGTATATATATATATATATATATATATATATATGTGTGTATATATATATATATATATATATTGTGTATATATATATATATATATATATATATATCTGTATATCTATATATATATATATATATATATATTATTACAAAAACTTTGTTAATGCATCAGTTTAGGTTAAGCGACAAGGTGGGGACATGAGATGTAGGGTTGACCCCTAACCCCCACCACCACCCCACCACCCCTATCCTCCACAGACTGACAGATGTCAGGGTGTGTCATGGGGTCGAGAGGCCCAGCTCTCACCCCATTCCATGTGTAAACATGTTGACATACTAGAGTAAAGGAGAATGGGGTGAGAGTTAGGCCTCACCACCCCATGGCACACCCCGGCATCTATCGGTCTGTGGAGGATGGGGTTGTGGGATGGTGGGGGTGGTTAGGGTCTCAACTCTAATGTCTCATTTCCCCACTTTTGTCACTTTAACCCTAACTGATGCATTAAATGAAGTTTTTTGCAATGAATTTCCTTACTTTTTGAAAAAGTGTAATATAACTAGTGAATAGCATGTATCGATGGGAGCATGGGGCCACCAAGATTTCCATTTCTGCATAATGATATGAGTCTGTGGGAGCATGGGCCCTCTGGGTCCTGCACTCCCACTTACGCATAGCTACAGAGCCATAAAGCAGCCCTATAGGGCAAGGAACCCCTGTAACACTAATTTGCCAATATATCGGGAACCATTGCAGTTAGGAAAAAAATTCAAATGTGGTTGTAATTGTGACATTGAGATGTCCACACATGACAAGTCACACAAGTCTGTATCTCACATCGTTTACGAGCTACGGGCACCAAAAAGCACTGAAAAGGCACCTTAGGAACCCTTATGACACTAATTTGCCAATATCTCTGTAACCATAGCAAATAGGAAAAAATCCACTGCTTGTGTAATCTATGATTTCCAACCTTGTTTCTACACATTAGGTCACCTAATGGTGACCTAATCTGTGGGTAGTGAAAAATCAATATCTCGCTTTGTTTTTGAGATACGGGTGCCGAAAGGTGTCATGGGTGTCACAATGTTATCCTACGGGAAACATCTCAACTTTGGAATGTCATACATATGTAACCAATGCAATTTTTTTACACCAAACCAGCATACGGCACATCTGTGGGACACTCCCTTTGCACCCTGCAAATCTGAAGCCAAAAGTCCTTACTGTTTCTTAGCAGTGAACTGGCAAGGTTTTACAAATCCTTGTTCATGAGCTGTCAAAATCCCCATTCATGAGCCGAATCCCCATCTGTGAGGTGACAAAATCCCATTCACGAGTTGATCCTCGTTCGTGAGATAGGGCCATCTGGTCTTCATCTCATGAACAGGGATTTTGCTAGCTCATGAACAGGGATCAGCTCATGAACGAGGATTTTGACAGCTCATGAACAAGGATTTTTTTTGTGATCCCCATTTGTGAGCTGTCATATTCCCCGTTCGTGAGCCAATCCCCATTCGTGAGATAGGGCCATCTGGTCCTTGTCTCATGAACAGGGATTTTGACAGCTCACGAATAGGGATCGGCTCATTAACAGGGATTTGGACACCTCACAAATGGGGATCGGAAGTGAGTCACAAATGGGGATCGGAAGTGAGTCACGGATGGGGATTTTCAAATATAAAAACTGCCATTTTTTTAATTACCTGATGGAAACTAAACACATTGTTTTGTAGAGGGCATTGCCCCGAACAAAACCCATGCATTTATTGTCACAAAATGCATCTGTGGAGCAAGTAACAACATTTTATTTTCGGCTAAAAGTGAAAACAAGATGGCGGCTCACGAATGGGGATTTTTTTCTCATGAATGGAGATTTAATGAATCCCTGTTTGTGAGCTGTCAAAATCCCTGTTCTTGAGCTGAAATCCTTGTTCAAAGCTGTGCATCTATCCAAAAGACTGAACTGAGCATGCTCAGAAACGGAATTTACAAAATTGAATAACTTTGGATCAGAATAATATTTTTTCACCAAACTAATGCTGGCTTGTTCCTTTCAGTAAGCTCTTTCTACCCTGAAAAGTTCAGGCTAAAATTCAAAATGGTATGGATGTAGGGCAATGAGGAAAATTCAGGAGAAATTTGTGAAAAAAAGCAAAAAACACACTTTTCCCTATGCGCCGCACAAAATCCATACATCCGATTGAAATAAAACTTGGCAAGTCAAGAGATCTACACCATAGGACAGCGCATACCAAACATCATGCAAATCCATGGAATGGTTGCAGAGTTATTAAGGTGCAAGATTTGGGCTTTAACATAAAACTGCTTACTCAACCCTAACTATAAAGGTGCGACCGTGCCTCTATAATATATATATTTGCAAAAAACTATGTTAATGCATCAGTTAGGGTTAAAGATAAAGTGACAAATGTAGGGAAATAAAACATTAGGGTTTCTAACTCCAAAACACCTGCTCCACCACTGAAGTGAATGAGGGGTGGAGTCTTCCTTGGGGTTATCAACTATAACGCTCACCCCACTGCAGTAACAGAAAAGCTAAGATGTGATGGGGACAGGTGTGTATGTTTCATGAGTGCATACAATGGGGTGAGCATTAGGGTTGATTAAAGTAGATTTTTGCAATGAATTTCTTTACTTTTTGAGATAGAGTAATCATATCCTTATTTGCCTGTGGGAGTGCAGGGCCCTTATGGCCTTATGCACCCATCCCAACATAAATGCATATATGTATGTTGCTGTGGAAGGGCCCCAAGCTTCCATTTATAGGACAACAGTGACCAAATTGTCAGCATAAACATCTTATTACCCCAACTCATGTACCCGCTGCTGAAAATTTTTGAATCCCCGCCAAAACGTAATTCCGCACAGCTGCTCCGCCATTACACACCACAGGTGCAAAAAGACATTTTGACCAGGATTTGAAAAATGACAGCTGTGACATACATGAGATGGGGTAATAAGAAGTCTATGTTGAAAATATGGGGTCAAAATATTAAATATTTCTGAAGTTATGAGCATGCCTAGTGAAATTGCAACAAATGGTCATACTGTAACTCTGCCATTTTTACATATTTTGACCCTAAATTTTCAACATAGTCTTTTTATGACTCCACATCATGAACAAGGTCAGGAAAAATTGTCAAATCCCACCTGAAAGGTGAATTCACCAACTGACTGTGAAATTACCTTTCAGGCAGGAGTTGCATAATGACATTCATATTGGTCATAAGGTGGGGTCCCCAAACGTCCATGTTGAAAATTTGGGGTCAAAATGTCCAACAATGACTGAGTTATGCATTAAAGTTGAAACCTTCATTGAAATACACATGAACTGCATTTATTTTAATTTCTCATATTGCTGTCACTGGTTCCAGCAGAAAGACGTGTCTTTGAATTGGGAGAGTGGATCTCGAACCCGGGACCTGTTCAGGTGAGTGAGGGCATATGAGGGTGTATTGGGGGTCTAGGGTGGTGGGTGCTGAGTGGGAGGTAGGGATGAGGGGGCTGATTGGAGAGGGACCTTTTTTTTCCCAACCTCCCCCCTAAAATCACCAAGGGATGGTTTTCGTTTTTGCAGGAACGGACTGGGGGGGGTGCCACTAAACACCAGGGACATAAAGGGCTGCATTTGGAATGGTGGTTGGACAATGGGGGAGGGCAGAGGGATTACTGAACTACCAATGATAAAAAAAAATAAAATACGGGGACTGCGATTGGAGTATTGGGGAGGGACCACTGAATTATCAGGGGTTTACAAATTAATATTACCCTATAGGAGCAGAGGCTCACAGGACATGCAGTTGAGTGGTCTGAAAGTGCTGCAGTTCTCTGATTGCCGACAGTCCACACATCCCAACATCACTCCACAATGACAGCACCTGCTCTCATCAATGCCATGAAAACAGCAGTCGGCTGCAGTGATGGCAGACATCATTGAAAAGCTGCAACAGCTGACAAGAGCTGTGACCTGAGGCTACTTTACACAGTGTAGAGGACTTCCACTATTCTGGAACAGGAACTGATGGGTAGTGGGCCAGCCATGGGCAGGGAAGAGCAGCCCTTTTGCTGTTTGGCTGGATGGGGGGGTGAGTTGGGAGAGGAACTAATTTAGTGGGCTTGAAGAACTGAGGACAGCTGAGGCCCTCACCACACTAATTTAATGGGACAAGTTACTCAGTGACCCATCTTCTAATCAGGATGTGGTGGGGGGTGATAGGCAACCTGAAGATTGAGTAGCCTTACCACTGCTCAGCATGGATATATGGGGCACCAGCTTAAACCAGCTATCACAGCACTGTTCTCTCCCTTATCTGATGAGATCTTCAGCTAGCACCTTGATGGATGGGACTCTCAGCTGCAGAGGCCCCACCAGCAGGGCTGGGGGAAACATTACAGTCACAAGCTGTACTCTGTTATACTAGCACTGCTGTAACTATAATATTGATTTCATGCAGATACTTCTCAACTGTGCCTGTCTCTCCTCCATTCTTTCTTGAAAGAATTCCTTGGGTGCCCTTTTTGTCTCAGAGCCCCGACTCTACCCTCTCTCCTATTACATCCCACCCTTGAGGAGCAGCAATACCGTGGCGACTCACTTTCAACTGCTGGCAATAGGAGGGTCACAGTTTCCATCTACCAAGCTTACTCAGTGCACAGTACCCCTTAAGACTCCAGTCTATGAATCAAGGGGACCCTATGCTGGCTCATATCCCTGACGTCTCAATCAAGGATAGGCCAGAGAAAGGAAACTGCTTATTCCTTTCCAGAGTTATAAGCATTTGATTCTGGTTCTGATTTATGGCCTGCCAGCTCTCACTTTTGGAACAGACTGCAGTTGACCTGATCTCCCCCACCCGACAGCCTACTATTTGCTTAAATTTGACTATTCAAGGGCAGCACACAAGGCACTTAATTGCACCAGCAAACAGCTGACTATGTTATATTGTCCTATCAACATCTGGGAATATTTTGCAGCTTCTTTTTCACTCACTAAGACACAGGGAATACCACTTTTCAATTATGCCTGCTGCCAGTGTGTGTGTGTGTGTGTGTGTGTTTGTTTGTGTGTGTGTGTGGAGGGGGGGACTATATTACTGTACCAGGTTTTGAAATGTATGATTGCAGTCCCCTGATATCCTTTTTGCCACTACCCTTCACTCCTCCTTAGGAACTATCTGATACAATACCAGGGAAAATGTTTTTTTGTTACAGGGACAGCGATAGGAGAATGGGGGAGGGGAGGATCCACTGGACTACTAGGGAAAATGTTTTTGTTATGGGGATGGCAATCAGAGAACATGGTGGGGGGGGGCAGGACCACAGGACTACCAAATGGAAGTTTTCAGTTCCAACAGTAAAGTTTGAACTATAAATAAGTGCAAATGGTTAGTTACCATTCGAACAGTAAAGTTCGAACAGTAAATAACAAACTAAATGGTAAATACTTAGCGAGGGACAGGAGACATGATTTTCAGTGAAAAAACACATATTTACCATGGAGATATACTAATTTTAAGACACACATTAAACTAAGCATATCAGTGAGACCTAAATGCAGGTGTGGTTTCCTTACCATGCAGTAGTTGTGTACAACGCTATTTTGAAAATTGTTAGAAAAACAAGATGGCTGAAAGCACGAACAGTATTTTCTCTGAGCAGGACTGGTAAATTTACAGTTTGAACAGTGAATTTACACTTCAAACTGTTTTCATTTACCTGCCTGTCTTGCGGATATCACAAAAAAAAATAGTTATTATTCAAAAATAGTAATATATTCTTTCACCAAACCATCGAAAGGCACACCCTTGGTACACACCCCATCATCCCTAAACATTTCAGAGAAAAATTTAATTCTGTGTGGGCTGTAGATGATGGCAAAAAAATCCCACCTTAACCTACTGTATGGGAATAAAGTATTTTTTTTTCTGTCTTTTACCACTTTATATCATACAAACCATACAAGATGCCGTCCCAAAACTTTCAAAATCTTGAGACACTGGCAGAATGACTGTGCATGCCAAATTTTGGGCTATTTCATTGAAGCAGGCCAATGTTATTAAGGTGCAAAATTTTAAATTTAACACTGAAGTGCTGTACCAACCCTAACTATAGGAGCACAACCACACCCAGCAATATATGTTCTTTGCAAAAAACTGCTTTAATGCAACATTTGGGGTTGAGGCTAAACTGGCAAAACTAGGTAAATCTGACCTTAGGATTTCCAACCCTAAAACCCGAATGCCACTCTTAAAGCAAATCAGGGGCAGAGTCTTGCTAGGGGTTGTCAACCCTAAAGCTCACCCCATTAGGTGTGTATGTTTCTGGAGTGTATTGAATGGGGTGAGCTTTAGGTTGATAAACCCTAGGAAGACTCTGCCCCTGGTTTGCTTTAGGGGTGGTGCTGGGGTTTTAGGGTTGGAAACCCTAAAGTCAAGTTTCCCTACTTTTGTCAGTTTAGCCTCAACCCTAAATGTTGCATTAACACAGATTTTTGCATAGAATTTCCTTATTTTTTGAGATAGTATAATGCTATCTTTATTTTTCTGTTGGAGCACAGTGCCATTCCTCCATAGATACACATATGTATGTTTCTGTGGAAGCATAGGGCCATACAGCCATACTTTTTGAGAAAGTCTAATTGTATCCTTATTTGTGTGATGCAGCACAGCTGCTAGCTAGGGCAAAAATCTGTTTTGAACTTTCACAATTTAATATTAACTTGAGCTGTTCATTTTTATTTAAAATATCGTTGTTAACAGTCTGTGCAATAAATACATTTCTTGCAGAGACAAAGGTATCACAATCAAGTATTAAGTGTGCACTTGTCATTGCTGCCTTATTATATCCTGAACATACATTCATTCTGTAACCCCCACTATCAAGATTTCCACATTTTGTGAAAATTCCAAATCTTAGCCTTGTTAATGCTTTCCTATGTTTTTGATTTTCACATTTTAGGAGGTATTTTTCCATCCTGAATTCTGATTTAATCAATTTCAATGGATTATTATGCTAGGAGTCTTTAATTTTAGCAAGATCTTCTTGTTTCAATCAATCAATCAATCAATCAAATCTTTATTTATTCAATCAAATCTTTATTTATTCAGGTGAACATCATTGAGCACAGCTCATTTGCAAGATGGACCTGATAAGGTCAAGGTTCAATATCTGGTACATATACAGGTATATTTAAAACACTTATATACAGTATTCAAAAGCAGAAATTGTCTAAAACATAACAAGACAAGGTAGGAACATATGAATGCACACTAACTAATCCAATATATACATATCAACATTGGAAGTATCATGGTATATATTCAAAATAAAGCAACCAAAATTTCAATGTTCCAAGGTAAGTCATTGTGGACAAGGAGACACAGTGATTGAATGACTGGAAGATGGTGGTCATAGACTGTGATAAGTGTCATGGTAGGAAAGTGTACGAGTGGCTTGAACAGGGGCTGGGGCTAGTACTAGAAGGTGTATGGTAGGGCTAAGGGCTAAGGTAAGTGCCAGGAATTAATGGGAGAAGATTATAGACAGGAGGTGCGGTGTCTGTGGAGATAAGTTATAGGGAAGTGTATTGCCATGTTATGTTGGCTGCCTGAGAGGGGGAAGGTTAGGAATACGAGTAAACTAGAACTTGTGGAAGCAATTGAATTTTTCTGGGAAGAGACTTAGATATAGATGCTTAAAGGATGCTAATGATACAAAGTTGTTCAGCTTCAGGGTCTTCTGTATCGTATTCCATGATACAGCTAGTGCATAGCTGATAGCAGATCTCCCGTGCTGGGTGTTGACTTTAGGCACTTTGAGCATGATGAAATCATGGCTTCTTAGTGCATAGATACTAGCTGTGGCCTGTGAAAAGCAGTCTAATATATAATTTGGGAGCATCTTAGTCAATGCTCTGTATGTCCATACTGCAGCATTTCTGTTTCTTCTGAGATGTAGAGATGTCCATCCGACTGCAGCATAGAGAGAGAGCAATGGTGAGTGCTAAATGGTAGATCTGTTATGAACCTCAGTTCTCTGTGGTATAGTGTATCCAATTTGTTTAGGTAGGAGATAGGGCAGTGACTGTAAAGGAAATCTGCATAGTCAAGCACTGAGAGAAATGTGGCCTGGACCAACCTCTTCTTGGAGTCTCTGGTTAGAAAGTGCCTTATTCTGAAAAATAGACCAAGCCTCTGGTGAAGTTTTTTTAGAAGTTCTTCAATGTGATCTGTGTAGTCAAGTCTGCTATCTAGCCACACCCCCAAATACTTGAATTTTTCTACATAATCAAGGCTTTCACCAAGGATAGTGGATAGCTGGGGGAGATTGTTTAGTGAGGAGGGACTTGTATGGCTTTGGGTGGAGAAAAACATTGCTTTTGTTTTTTTTGCATTTAAAAGAAGCATTTTTTCCAATAGTTGATGTTGTAGTATATAGAATTACGCTTGTAGATCTTCACAAGCTGTAGCAGGCGATGGGTTGCTGACATATAAAACAGTGTCATCTGCAAACAAGTGTACAGTGGCTTTGGTAAGATTTGAATCAATATTATTAATATAAATGGCAAAGAGGATAGGGCCCAGAATAGAGCCTTGTGGAACTCCTCTTAGTAGTGGTTTGAGTGGAGATAGGTCTCCTTCAGCTTTCACTTGCTGTGTCCTTCCCGTGAGGTAACATCTGAACCATGTAAGGGAGGATGGATCTAAACCTATGGAATGCAAGGAAGAGAGTAGCAGTTCGCGGTCCACCATATCAAACGCCTTGCTTAGGACTAGGAATACAGCACAAACACTATTCTTTTTATCCAGTTCTGTTTGCCAGTCGTTTGTTACTTTAGCCAGTGCAGAAATAGTACTATGCTTAGTTCTAAACCCAGATTGTGCTGGATTTAAGAGATTAGCTTCTTCAAGATATTCTCTTAGTTGGATGCTCACTAGTTTTTCTAGCAGCTTGGATAGCACTGGAAGGATAGAAATTGGTCTATAGTTGTTAAGGTCCATAGGGTCCCCTGATTTCAGTAGAGGGAAAACTTGGGCTATTTTCCATGTTGCAGGAATAGAACCAGATATTAATGACAGATTAAAAAAGATGTGTTAATGGAACTGCGAGTGCTTGTATTGTAATCTTTAGAAAATAGGGGTCAAGGGAGTCTGCACCTGCACTTTTTTTGATATCCATCTGCGAAAGTAGATCCTCCACTTGTTTCAACAAGACCGGTTTGAAGGAGAAGGAGGATTCAGTTATCCGAGTTCCAGTGTTCTGGGAGCTTAGCTGAGCATGTAGCAGATTAGCTGGAGAGGTATCAAATGCAAGGCCAGCAGTTGTAAAATGATTATTGAATGCATCCAGTATTTCCATCCTGTCTGAAATTGTTCCCTTGTTGTGGTGCATTTGAGCTGGTAGTGTAGTGCTAGGATCTTGTCCTATTATGCCCTTTATGGTGCTCCAGAACTTGGCAGGATTGTGGTAGGAGGAGTCGAGTTCAGCCATATAATAGGCAGCCTTTGTATCCCGTACTTTCCTGGTACAGCTATTTCTGGCTTTCTTAAATATCATCCAGTCATTTGGGTTCTTAGTCTTCCTTGCCTTTTTCCATAGCTTATCCCTCTCAAGAAGGGCTGATTTAAGGTCAGTTGTAAACCAGCGGGCAAGTTTTGTGTTTTATTCGAACTCTAGTAATTGGTGCATGAGTGTTAAGGGCACCTAGTACTATGCCATTTAACACCTCATGTGCTTTTTCCACAGAGTCTGCTAGGTAGAACTCTTGCCATCTTGTAGAGTGATTTAGTTCTTGAAGATATGCCTCAATATTGAAATTTTTCTTAGATCTCCTCAGTAGGAATTTAGCTGGGGGGTGTTAGTTTGCCGGATGATCTTATTCCAGCAATAAGGCAGTGGTCACTTATATCACTGAAAAGCACTCCAGCATGCGTGAAGAGGTGGGGTTTATTCACCAATATGATGTCAAGTAATGTGCTGTTGCTCAGATTCTTTTTGTTGATTCTGGTTGGTTAATTTATAAGTTGTGTAAACCCATATGTATCACAGAATGATATTAAGGGTGCTGCTGCCTTGGATAGCCAATTTAGGTTTAGGTCACCTAGGATTATGGTTTCTTCTGTACCCATCTTGATTATGTTCCCCAGGTGGGCTAGACGCTTAAGATCAGCTGAGGGGGGCCTGTAGCAGCCAATTAGCTGAAATGCTGCAGTGTTGGAGAGAGCCACTTTGAGGGATAGACATTCGAATTCTTTGGGCATAGATGTTACATCTAAGCAAGTTACAGATATATTGGAGTTTACATATATAGCTACTCCCCGGCCCCTTGTCCGGCAATCCGCTCTGAATATTTGATAATTGGGTAAGTTTATGTCTCTATCTGCTGTGGCGGGTCTGAGCCATGTCTCCGACACCACAAGAAAGTCTGGCAAAGTATGGTTAACCCAGGCTTGTATCATCGTGAGCTTTTTTAGCAGGCTGCAGGCATTGATATGGAGAAAGCTTAGTCCTTTGGTCGAGGCTAAATCTGCTGATGAGGTAATGCACTCTGGAGGGCCTGGGTTAATTTCCACATTTCCAATGCAAATCAAGATAAAAATTAAGAGTTTCATAAGGGCTTCAAGAGATAAAATAAGGAGACTATCTTTGGCCCTCCTTTTACTTTTCAGGGGCCTCTGTTTTAAGGTATGCCAGTTGAATAGGGGGTTATGGGTTCGTGCCAACTCACTAAATAGCAGTCTGGTGGTCAGGCGTAATGGGGAACTGTATACCCAGTAATGGAGCACCGACTCATATGTTGATAGAACAGTTTGAGTCCCTTCATGGAGGTTGCCCCACTGGTTGTGTTGTAGCATAGGTAGGGCATATATGAGGATCCGGTCCTTCTTTAATAATGGTGTAATAGAGAGAGTAGGAAAGTGAGTCGCACTTCTCAATGTGACAGTGACAGGGAGGATATCTTTCTCCCTAATCACCATGAATAGCAGAGCCAGAAATATCCAGAGGGATCCCCCCATTATGAAAGCAATGCTGATGCTTAATTCAAGCTAAAAAACAACAGTGTAGTTATAGAGAGAACAGTAAGGAAGGGCTGCTGATTTGACGACACAGCAGTGGTAATGAGGCAGATTACTGGTCAGCGTGGCGCTGGGGGCGTGTAATTCGGCAGGAAGATGCCTATAAAAATAACACCCAAGGAGGGAAGGGCGGGTGGGCATAAATTTTGCGGCTTCCCGTGCTTTCCCTCACTATCCCTCCCGGTTTGCTGGTCCCTGGAGGTGGCTAGGTGGTTGCCGACTGCCCGTTGGTGGAGCATAGCCCCGGCGCTCAAATGAGGGCTTCAAGCAGGGAGCTTCAACTGGGAAGTGACAGAGGATGGCACTGATATTAATACTTTAGCAGGAACAAACGTTTCTGCTGGGCAGTGAAACTTAAATTATCACAACAAAAGGCTGTGGGGGGCTGGGGCGCCGTAGCGTCTGGCCCACTTTAAGGTATCAACAAAAGGCTGTAATCACTTAACCACAATTTACCAGTTACAATAGCCCCAAGGAATTCACAGTTTCATGAAGACAGCTCTTTTTAGCAGAATTTAACAATTTAGACACTTCCCAAAAACAGCTTTTGCAGTGAAAATCAAGCAATGATAGTAAATGGAGCAAGGGGACCAATCGGCTGTGAGGACACGAGAGCGCTCGCCTTCCAATTGGTCGTGGCTTTCCTGCACCTTCCCTCGCTGTCCCTCCTGGTTTGCTGGTCCCTGGAGGCGGCTAGGCTGTTGCCGACCGCCTGCTGGCGGAGTGTAGCCCCGGCGCTCAAATGAGGGCTTCAAGCAGGGAGCTTCAACAGTTTAGCCATGTCTTCCACCCTTTGGATGGCAGTCATTACAAAATTTATAGGATTAACTATATTTCCTGACTTTCCCATTATGTAATTGTATTGTAACCCATATTTGTTTCATTCTTGATTTAACTTACCAAACCAGGATGGATATTTCATGTCATATCTTTTTATTGCATCAACCCAACAATTATATAATACACTGTCTTCAGAAGCAGTTATCATTTTTTTTTCAGAAAGATATACATTTTTTTTATGATTATAGCATAAACTGAGAGTGACCCAGTTTCTATTCTAATTCCTGCCCCAGATGTTATACTTGGCACTCCTAATAGATTTTTCAGGTATTTATTTTGTAGTATTTCAGTTTTTTTCACATTACATGTAAGACCCCATATTTTTGACCCATACAGTGTTTTCAAATTTACTTTAGCTTTAAGACATCTGTACTGTGCTAGAAATTAGTTTTCTGCAATAGAATGTGCAAAATGTTTGATACCATTTAAAGTTTTTACAGCATTTTCATTGATTTTCCCAATTTGCTTATTCCATTTTAAGTTATTATTAAATACAACTCCCAGATAACAAAACTCATTCACTTCTTCTGTTTCTACTTTATTTACTTTCCAGATTTGTGAGGTTTTTCTTTTACTTCCAAACACCATAATTTTTGTTTTTCCTTGATTTAGAGTGATGTCAAGTTTTTTTTAAGTTTCAACTGTAGATATAATAGCTCTTTTGAGGCCTAATGGAGTCTATGATAGTAAGACTTCATCATCTACATATAATAACATTTGAAGTTCCATCTCATTTATTTTAATGGTGAATGTATCCACCTTTCCTAGATCTTCCACTATTTTGTTTATGTACAGGTTAAACAGAGTGGGGCTAAAATGCATCCTTCCTTCACTCCTGATGAAACTTTTGTTGTGTCTTTCATATCACCATCTTTGTTAAACCTAATTACCAATATGTTATCCGTATGTAACAGTTTAATGATGTTCAATAAATTTTCTTCCATTCCTTTTTCCTTCAGAATTTCCCACAGTGTTATACGGTTGACAGAGTCAAACGCTGACTTAATATCAAGAAAAGCTGTATGGATTTTCCTTTTTTTATAACTACATATTTATCTAGAATGTATCTTAAGGTAAATATCTGATGCATTGTGGATTGTCCCTTACAAAAACCAGTGTGTGCTTGAGACAATATTTTATTGTCTTCCATCCCCAAAAATATCCTACTCAGAATTATTCTTGAAAAATTTTTTGATTAGTATTCAATAATGTTATTGGTCTATAATTGTCTGGTAATATGGTTGATCCTTTTTTATGTAATGGGACTATGACCCCTATATTCCAATCTTTTGGTAGTCTTGTGTATTTCACTATGTACTTATATAGACACACTAATAATTCCGCCCACCATTCAGCATTAACTTGGTATAATTCTGCACCTACATTGTCTATTCCAACTGCGTTATCTTTTTTTTTTTACTTTGAATTGCATGGATCACTTCCTCTTTTGTAATTTGCAACCAATCACTATTGTTATTTGTAGTTGTCAAAATTTCTTCCTTTCTTGTATGTGTTTCTGTCTTATTAAAAATCCCTGTATGATATTCTTTCCAAGCCTCTTGAGGAATAGCTGCCATGATATGATATCTAATATCATTAGAGCCAGGCGGTACTAGGTTCAAAAAAGCACAACCATTGTTTTTCTTCAATAGCTGTTTGTAACATACAGTACACCATAGTCTATGACTGTAATTCCGTTTTTGCTAGCTATTAATATTTTATGTTCTTTTTTCAAATTTATTAAAGGGGAACTGTTATCAACAGGACTTCTTAATGTCTCAAAGTCCATAAAAAGCTAATTTGAGTGAGCCATTGTATTTATGTGTAAGTCATTGCAGTCCAGAGTTAATCATATGTAAATCAGCCTGTAATTAAGGGCTGGGGGCAGCCATATGTTTTAGGCTTCTGACAGAAAATGATGTCGCCAAGGAACTTTCATCACCTTCAGGAATTTAACACATTCTGGGTCTTTGATTTACAGTAACAACAGTTTTCTGGTCCCCATTAGTTCACCATTTCCTGTGGAATTGATTACTTTTTATCATCTGACTCCTGGTACTTTGGACAAGTTTACTATACTACATATCCCTGAACATAACTATCTGCATGGTTGAATATTACTACATCAAGAATGCAACCTAACCTGTTCCTGCTGCACCTGCTCCTTCTGACCCTACTGGCATCCCACACTACCAATATATTTAAATGCCCACTGCAACCAACCTCTGATTGCCTGATTGATAGCTCCTTGCACAGAAGTGGAATGGTTACTGGTAGTCTCAACTGCAACAATACTCATCTCTTCTCCCAAATACTAGGATACATGAACATGCTACTGTGCCCACGGTTGACCCTACCATCAAAGTATTTCTCCCTGTTCATACTATCGAGAGTCAGGTCACTACAGACAATAACTAAGAATAAGTATAAGGGAAAAAGTGCACGTAGTGGTCACTGCCGATATCTTAAGGAACTCCTAAAAAGACTAATACTGCTACTCCTGCTAATATCGGGCAATGTTCACCCCAACCCTGGACCTCCCCTAGCTACCCCCAGGGAGCAACCTAGAACAGGAACCCTTTCACTAGCTAGCATCAACATCTGCAGCCTTACCAAAAAATTAGATGCCCTCACTGCCTGGACAGTACAACATAGCCCAGATGTACTATCTATAGTTGAAACTTGGTTGTCTCCAGTTATCCTTGACACTGCTGTGGCAATACCTGTGTATACTATCTTTTGGCAGGATCGACTATCCAAAAAAGGGGGTGGCTGTACCCTTTATCTTAAAGATTCTATGACAGGGCATACTCCGACCCTACCCATTAATGGAGATGAGCTTCAGGTCCTTGCTATTAAAGTCACTCTTGGGGCCCATAACAAAGCTCTGACAATAGCCTCTGTATATATTCCACCCAAACTTACAACAACAAGCCTGAACCCATTCCTTGCCTGCATCAGTAGTCTAAAGCTTAAGTCAGAAGTTATATTGCTAGGGGATTTTAATGTCAACTGGCTTGTCCCCAGTGCAAGCAACTACAAGGATGCCGTGGCAGCTGCACATTTTACACGGCTAGTTACCTCACCCACTAGGATCAACTATAGAACAGGGACCAGTACCTTACTGGACTGGGTACTCTCAAATCACCCTGACCATATTAGCCACACTACAGTTCTCCCTGATGCCATTAGTGACCATTCCCCAGTCCAGTGCATATGGTCAAATAAATTCAATAAACCCCCCGTGAAAATTATCAACAGTTGGATGCTAATCAAGGGACACCTTGCACCACTTAAGGCACTCATGCACCAACAAGACTGGTCCCCGATTGACACCACTTTGGATGTTGATGCTGCACTTCAGTACTTCATCTCAAAGTTCAATGCAGCGTGTGATATGCATGCCCCCTTTAAGAAACTCAGAATTAAAGTCCTTGAAAACCCTTGGATCACAGGCAAACTCCTAGACCAACTAAAAGCTCAGGACCTGCTATGGGCTTGTGTGACAGCCTTTGGCAACCAAGCCGACTTGCAGGCATACAGGGCCACCAGGAATGCCTGTACCAGAGCTATCCACAGTGACAAAGCTAGCTACTACAGGAGCACCCTATCAAACTCATGGTTGGATGGAAGGAAATTCTGGGAAAGTCTCTCTGAAGTGATAGGGAAAAAGTCCAAAGCAACTCCTAATATGCTAAAGGTTAATGGCAGCAACACCCTGGACCCCACCACAATTGCCAATACTTTCAATCTGGCATTCACTGACCTCAGCCATGTGCTTCCCTCTAACTTCTTTGACACCAACCAAACCATGGCCTCCCAATATCAACAGACTCAGGATAAAAATCATCCACATTTCTATTTCAAGGCAGTTACTGAAAGGGATGCCAAAAAATACCTCCTCAAGGTGCTCGGAAAATCCAGATCAAGTGGGGGCACACTTGATTTGAAGCTCATCGCCCTCACCCTTGATGATGTCCTGTGCCCTCTTACCAAGATTATTAACCGGTCCCTCATGCTCTTCCAGTTTCTGCTCAAGTGGAAGTCCACCCTGGTGACCCCAATACACAAGTCTGGGGATAGGACATTACACTATAACTACAGGCCCATCTCCAACCTACCCCCTTTATCCAAAGCTCTTGAAAGAATCATTGCAGACCAATTGGTGGAGTACTTGGAGAAATACAACTTGCAATGCCCACAGCTACACAGCTTTCACAAAGGACATAGCACCACCTCTGCCCTCCTTGAATTTACAGGCCACATTCATCTAGCACTAGACCAAGGACATCTTGCTGGTACCACCTTTATAGACCTCTCGAAGGCCTTCGATACAATCAACCATCCATTACTACTGGAACAACTTGGCAACTTAGGGCTTTCTCATGACACTTTACAATGGTTCAACAGTTATCTCTCCAACCGGTCACAACAAGTTAAGATTGGTGACTCCCTCTCCTCCAAATTACCTGTCTGGGCTGGTGTTCCCCAAGGGTCAATATTGGGACCCCTTCTTTTCAGCATCTTCCTGAACAATCTCCCTTCTGCCTGTGATGAAAACATTATTCTGTATGTTGATGACTTAGTGATTTTCTCTAAGAATTCTGACCCCTCCATCTTGAAGAAACAACTGCAGGAAAGTTTCAAGCAAGTTGAGGCCTGGTTTGTCTCACAGAAGCTAGTGCTAAATTACAAGAAAACAAAGACTATGCTGTTCCATAACACACATAACAAACATAAACACCAACAGTTGGCAATCAAAAACAGCTCGGGTGTGACCCTGGACCAGACGCAGACTTTCAAATACCTTGGTATAACCCTAGACCCTACTCTGTCCTTCTCCAGCCATATCGATTCAGTAGCAAAATCTGTAAATATCCGTATAGGCCTTCTCTATAAACATAGACACTGCCTGACACTGGACGCCCTTAAGCAAGCAATACACAGCTCTATTGTCTCTATCATTGATTATGGGCTTGTTATCTACAGAGCAGCCACAGCTACTGCACCACGGCGAATTCTTACAGCGCTGAATAGGGCCTGCAGGCTTCTTACTGGTGCTGCCCACCGCACACATACCAGCAACCACTACGAACAGTCAAACTGACTACAACTTCAGGGAAGGATTACTTTCCAAACCTGCCTACTAGCAAAAAAGTCATTGATGGGACTCATGCCCCCTGGGGTTCAGGCTCTCTTCAGCCCAGACAACCACCCTCGTTACACCAGAAGCTCTGACAACTATTCTCTTGTTGTTCCCCGCTGTTGCACTGCCTAAGGCCAGCGGTCTTTTGCAGATAGAGCCACTAAGATGTTTAACTCCCTGGGCAGTGAACTCACCAACTTAGGCACCTTCTGCTCGTTCAAACACAAGCTACGTCAAACGCTTGTGTCCAGAGCCACCTGTGACTGTTTCTCCTAACCTCCCAGGTAGTCACTTCTGTTCTTCACGCCTCTCTACTATCACCACCTCTGCCTGCCACCACCCTCCCCATATCTACCCCTGCCTCCCTCCCTAGCCCAGGTCCACCACCTTCCTCTCTTACCCTCCTTCAACTCCCTTCCTCTCTCCCTTTTCTAATCTGCTCACCCCACCCAATGTTGCACTTGTTCCCCAATCCTTGTCTCCCATCCACCTCTCCTTCTACCTTCCTCCCAGTTACCCCTCTACACCCACTCTCTCTTCCACTTTCCTACGCTACATGGCACAATTGGCAGCAACTCAGTTTTTTCCACTCTACCTTTCCCTTTGACAATGCCCTTCTGGCAGCTTTAATTCATGTAAATATTATTTGTTGTGACTCATCATTCTTAAATGTATGCCTGATTATGTTGCTCTAACTGTTATTTATATCACCTGTAGCTTTAGACCATGTATACCCTGTAGTGAATTTTGTATTCAAACTGCTTGCCTGCTAATCTCACACAAACTGTACTTCTAATCTTTGTATACTGATGTGGAACCTTTGTAAAAGAGCCATTGGCTCAAAGGTATTTATCCGAAATTCTAATAAATAAATAAATAAAATAAAAACTTGGCCCTCCATTTACTGTAGGTTAAATAGGACATCATCTGTTTTATTAAGTGTGTTTTAAGGTGTTATTATAACACTTTCTACATTTATAATAATTGTTTTGTATGTGTATTGAAACTAGTAAAGTTATCACCTTTACATTTCAAACTGTTAGTATTAATAATCCATCTTTAGGATTGCTTTAATCTCTAGACTATACAGCCAGCTGATCATTAAAAACTACACATCTCAAGGCTGACTCTGTGGTGTCAACAGGTATTGGGGCCCCATATCAGGATTTCTAAACCCTGGCTGTGTTCATGTCAGTACAGCTTTTGGGGGCTGCCACAGCACCAACTTCTATTTTATTCTGTTCCCTCTCTTACAGCATTTTCTCTTACAATTCCAGGTGTGAACTCAGGTCTACAAGATGCAAATGTTGCTACTTACCTACTGGCCTGGCTTCATGGGGCCAGCCTTTAAATGCGTAGTTTTTGATTTTCAGCTAGCAGTACAGTCTAGAGGCTAAAACCAAGTGCTGTGAACAAGCTTCTTTCATCCAGCAGAATGGGTTTTTATTCCAACGTGCTCTTCTTGTATATTGTGTGACCAGAACAAGTCATTTAACCTCCCTGTGGTCCCAAAACACACCCAGAAATAAGCTGTAGTTGTGTGCTTTTCCTGGACAAAGACAGTAAAAACTATCTGAGCATGTGTTATGATTCTGAAAATATTATGCTCTTTCTATCGAGATTTGACTTGAAAAGAAAAAAATGGGACACCATTAATAGTTTATTAACTGCAAAAACACATAGATGGACAACACTGTTAAAACATGCATAATTGGAACTGCTTTATTAAAATATAGAATAATATACGGGTGGGTGTGTGTAACCAGAATTTTACACACACACAAGGTATGGGATGCTACATTAACCCCAAGGGTGAAGTCCAAGGGGTTTATAAAAACATCCCACACCAACGGTGTGTACAAAATTCAATTTTTTATACCCACCCACATATTATTTTATTTAATTAATGGTGATAATTTTTTTCCCTTTCAGCACAGTTCAGTTAGTGCAGCACTTCTCTTAGAGATAGACACACACACACACATGCAAACACTTCACACACACGTGCACAGACAGATGTGCTTGTGCATGCACACACACACACACACACACACACACACACACACACATACACACACACACACACACACACACACAGAGCCTGTCTCTTTCTTTTTTCTTTCCTTTTTTACGTTACAATGGGAATGGCATCCTGGAAAGTTGTGGTCCACTGGCAGAGCTGCAGTGGTAAGACACGCTCAAAGGGCATGAGTGGCAGGATCAATCAGATTCATTTGTTTCCTTTACGGTAGAAAACAACATTCCATCCTGAGTATTTCAGTAAGAAACTATTATACTTTTAACTTCATCAAAAAAAGTAAAATACTCTTTTAATAATGCATTTCAGGTTATGCATGTTTTAACAATGTTGTCGGTCTATGTATTTTTGCAATTAATAAACAATTAATGGTGTCCTAATTTATTTCTTTTCAAGTCAACATGCTCAGATTGTTTTCATGGAAGCCTTCAATCATTTAAAATGTACTGGGTCACCAGGTCTGGATGGTTTACACCCGAAATTTATTAAAGAGTTGTGTCTGGAATTAATAGGACCATTGACCATGTTACATAACTCTTCCTTGAAAGAAGGTATTACTATCCCTATTTGGAATGAAGCCACAATAACCCCTATTTACAAATCAGGAAATAAAAAAGATATAATTAATGGGTCTCCCCTTTTGCCATTGAGAGACTGTGGCATAATTTGCCGTTATAAAGGAGTGTTTATAATGGCGACATCATATGATTCTCCTCCCTCTCTTCCTTGTCATACACAGCTGCCTCCCTTCTGGCTCGCGCTTCCTTCTTACTCACAACGGAGCTGCCAAAGAAACATGGCGGTGAGTAAATTTAATAAAAAAATCAAAATGAGAACTAGTTTTACAGATGGGGGACTTTGAACATTATTTTAAAAAATATGTGAAGCCGCCCGAAAACTGAAAAATCAACGGACGTAAATAAAGTGGGCGTCTTTCGTAGCCACACCAAAACTGCTGATATTTTATATAATTACTGTGGCCAAAAGGAAGTCCAGCAATTATATAAAATAAAATATGGGGTAGTGTATTTAAACTCAAGGTTTACACACACCCTTGGGGTTAGATGCTTTGCACAAACCCCTCGAGCTTCGCTCTCGGCGTTTATGTAGCATCTAACCCCTCGGGGGGTGTGTAAACTCTTGTTAAGCACACCACCCCATACTTTATTCTATATGTTAATAATTACAGGCTCATAAGTCTGAGATCAGTCATTTGCAAGATGCTAGAAAGATTAATTCAAAAAAGGATTGACAAACACATTGGTCTTAATAACTTAACTTATCTTAATCAGCATGGTTTTCAGCCTGGCAGATTTTGTCTAACTAATTTGGCTCATTTCTTTGAACTTGTAAGTACAGTACATCTCTGAATGAAGGTTTACCTGTTGATGTTATTTATCTTGATTACTCAAAAGCATTTGATACAGTTTCACATAGAATTTTGATAGAATAACTTATTTCCATTAATCTACAAAATAATATCATAAAATGGATTACTCCTTGCTCTGTAATAGAAAGCAAAGAGTAGCCATTCGGGGACACTACTCAAATTGGGGCCTGGTAACAAGTGGTGTTCCTCAGGGCTTGGTACTGGGGCCCACTTTATTTAAACTTTTTATCTCATTTATGCAAACTTCTGGTAGTACCTGGGCAGTGAAGTATGCAGATGATTGTAAACTAGGATGCATAGTAAACAACTCTATCTGCTCAGGACATGCAAAATAAGCTAAAGCAGTTAGTATAGTGGGCAGATAATAACAACATGAGTTTCAATATTAAAAAATGCAAAGTAATGCATTTGGGGAACAACAACATTAAAACTATTTATAGAATCAATTACACACAATTACAAGAGGTTGACTCCGAAGTTGATCTGGGAGTTATAGTTGACAATAAACTAACTTTTGAAAACTACACGTTTCAAGGCTGGCCCCATGATGCCAGGCCAGTAGGTACATAGCCACATTTGCATCTTGTAGACTTGAGTTCACATCTGAAATTGTAAGAGAGAGAATGGAATAAGACAGAAGTCAGTGCTGTGGCAGCCCTAGAACTCTATACTGACATGAACACAGCCAGGTTTTAGAAATTCTGATATGGGGCAACAAATACCTGTTGACAGTACAGAGTCCGTCTTGAGATGTGTAGTTTTTAATGATCAGCTGGCAGTATAGCCTAGAGGTTACAGCAATCCTAAAGATGGATTATTTTTACTAACAGTTTGAAATGTAAAGGTGATAACTCACTAGTTTCAATGCACATAAAAAACAATTATTATAAATGTAGAAAGTGTTGTAATAACACCTTAAAACACACTTAATAAAACAGATGATTTTCTATTTAACCTATAGTAAATGGAGGGCCAAGTTCCTCGGCGACATCATTTCCTGTCAGGAGACTAAAACACAAGGCTTCCCCAGCCCTAAATTATAGGCTAATTTACATATGAATACCTCTAGACTGTAGACTCATGCATAAATACAATGGCTCACTCAAATTAGCTTTTTTATGGACTTTCAGACATTAAGAAACCCTGTTGATGACAGTTCCCCTTTATGGCAATATGATCTTCAAAATTGTCAGACTTTGATACTCTTCTTCATATTTGCTGTATTGATTTCTTTTCCCCATTACATTCATAATCAAACCACTTAGCATTATACCCATTTCCATTTTTTATCCTTCCTTTCTGCATTCCTTCTATCTCTTTAGTTATCATTGTATCCAATCTGTTGGTATTCATTAAAGATGGCCTTTATTTGTTTCTCTGAGACTTTAGAGTTTAGACTAATGGTTAGTGATGTTATACATTTTCGTTTAATTTCTGTTATGCTTTTAGTTTCTATATAATTATAAATGTCCACTGTTTACTTTTTGCCATTTTATCCTTTTGTTTTTCCTGATTTCCATAAGGTTTTCTGTCCAACGTCTCTGATTTATATCTTCTTTTCAAATACCCACACTACTGTCAGGATATATTCTAACTGGCCTATGATCACTGTCCTAATTATTTACAACTTCCATCTTTGATATCTTTTTGAAAGAAAAAAAACATCCACAATTACATAATATAATCCAGAACACTCACTCCATTTTTATAAGCAGAGGTTCACTGTCCATCTGTATCTCCACTACATCTCCCATTCAGGATGCATAAACCTAACCTACATAATAAGTCCAAAAATGTATCACCTGCCCTATTATTTTTTTATCAATAAAATTTATGACTGGGATTTGCAATGCGTCATCTAAATTCCAGTTCTTCTCTTGTTCTTCTTGATTTTTCTCTACCCTTACATTATAATCTCCTGCAATAAGCATTGTTGTTCCTGGGTATTGGATTTGTAGTTGTTGAACTATTTTACCAGTCCTATTCATGTATCCTGAAATAGGGGACCCTGTGGTATCCAGTGGGAAGTACACATTTACCAACAAACAGTGCACTTTGTTTTTCCATGTCAATTCTATAACCAACATATAATACGTTTTATCACTCCATATACAGCGACATGTCATATCTGGACAGATGTTTATAAAAGTACTTATTCCACCTGATGCTCTCCCATATTTAGATGTCTTTTTGCTTGAATGTGACATCTTTGGTATCCTTCTAAATACATTCATCTAAATTATGTGCCCATGTTTCTTGTAGCATAATTATGTGAGATTCTAAAAGAAATTTTACAGTGCCATTGTCTCTGAATTTACATTTTGCTCCAGCAATATTCCAACTTAACAAAATTAATTTTTGCTCTGCATTAGTATTTTCCTTGCTTTGCAGTCATTTATCTTCCTCTATTTCACTCAAAATGTAATAGACATTACTTTTCTTATTTGCTAATTTTGCTTTCTCTGTCTGAGTATTGATCCTCCTCTATATTTATCTCAGAGGTTTGTGTGTCTTCCAGAATTATGCTGTTATTTATTCTGAGTCCTTTTCGTAGATGTCCCGTAAGTAATTTATAATAACCGTCATCAGCTACTAATGTGTGCTCTCTCTCAATTGGTTTCATATAATTTGAGATTCCTTGTTGAATTTTTCTGCCAGGTATAGTTTGTTTGCCATGATTCTCTTTTTTTGTGATATGCTCAGCACTCTTTGTGCTGAGTAGGGTCTTGGAAGCATGCACCATACCTCCCATTTTTGTTACTGAAATGAGGGACATGGACACTCAAAATGAGGGACAATAAAGGACACTAATCCTCACAATGATCAGGACACATCCTGAAACATGGAGATACAGTACCTCAGATCTCAGTGGAAACCATTGTATTTACTTGTACTACCGATATTAGCACCTGAGAATGCATTTCTACCATAAAGCAGGGGTGCCATTTTGGTAGGACAGAGGGAGGCAGTGGCCCCTCCCCCTGCATTTGTGCCTAGGTTGTTCTTATGGTGTGGCAATAATGGCATTACATTTGGATTTAATCTTTTGCACAATAAGTGCCCCCCTGGCCATTGTGCACTCATGCTGCAGTTGCACTCCTGACTCGACTGTGTCTGTATTGTGTTGTCCACTCTGTCCACCTATTAGTGGCAGCACCATCACATGTGATGTGGAGGAGCTCCAGTCAAGCAAGAGCACATGAGTCATGTGAGTGTGACTCTGTCTTTCCCACCACAGAGTAGACAGGCTGCACACTACAGATTGGAGGAATTGGTGAGCACTGAACTCTCACTAGCAGTATTGTGGTGGCATATTTTTGTAGGTCAACTCTTAGTGAGTCTCCATCTTCCCTGGTGGCTGAAGGGGAAGATGGTGAGCTAGAAGCTAACTCAAGGCTAGGCTACCTACTTACTCTACTAGGCTAGCCTCACAAAAAACAAACAGCACCCACTCCCTACAGCAGCAAGCTAGGCCTAGCACTGACAATGGTGTGGGTGGCCTTCATAGGCCTTGATCAGTGCAGTGCAGCAGTAGCCATGGCAGCAGCCAAGAAAGAAGCAAGCAACACAGGTTGGGTGGGTTCAGGTGGGTAGGTGACTTGGTTGGAGATAACGTTGGGGACCTGGGATGGTCAGTTCTAGCATCCAGCTTCTAGCAGAAGACTGGAGGAGGAGCGGACAGAAAACTGGGTTGGTGGCACACTGGACCAGGCCACAGGTTCTGGCCAGATGGCTGGGTAAGTAAAAGTAAATGATTTTGTTTACAGGGGAATTGGGAAAGGAGGCAGGACTGAAATATTGATGTGTTTTTCACATTTCTGCACCTTTGGGCTGCTTCATGAACCATATGGGATGGGTATTGAATGGAATGGAGTCAGGGAGAGAAATCGGGACAAAGTTTTATTTTTTGGAGGGGGCAGAACTTTAGTCAGGAAAAAAAATGGTTATTAACTGGGTGGGTTTAAGCCCAAATCTGATGCACCGCTCCAGGGTATAGACAGATGAATCTTATACATTTGAATGTTTCCTGATTTGCATATCACTTTTCAATTACAACAAATAAGTTTGACCTTTTTGAGACATTCCAAACATTTTAGAGCTTGCCACCTAGAGGCTAACTGGCACCTGGCCTCCACTGATTATTGACTCCGCCCTTGCGGAAATCTGAAATGGCACCCCTGCCATAAAGTCTAAATTTGCAGGACATCCTCTGTGTGAGCAGCATGTTTTCCAAGAGGGATGGATGAGGAGCAGAGCAGTTTTCAGGGTAAAATGATGGCTGTACCTTGTATTCTGGAACAGTTGAGAGGCATGGTATGCACAGACTATTGCAGCTCCACTATAGTCAAGCTTATGCCCCCCCATGAAGCTGACCTCCACATCCACACACTCAGGCACATTATGACATAGGGCAAGGGAGACTGCAAGGGCGTGCACCATTGAAATGAATGGGGGTATTTTTTTATTACTGTTTAATACATTATTGATGGAGAGTTGGAGATTAATGAAGGCCACTGCTCAACTAAAAAGGGCCTTGTTAGTAGAATACTGGCCTTCATTATCCTCTAAGTCACCATCATAATGTATAAAATAGTAATAAAAAATAACTCTTTTCATTTCAAGGGCGTACGCCCCAACACTCTGACCCATGGGGATCATCTCTTAAAGGCTGCTGCCTCTGGATCCCTAGTACTCAGGTAAGAGACTAAGCCTATATCTATACTTGGTGGGTTATCTGTATTAGAATGGCTGCACCTGCTACAGTGTGTGCATGGGGGGGACTGGCCATGTGGGTGGGTGTCGTGTTATTGCTACTTTTGTGTTTGCCCCTTAAAGTCTGTTTGCATGGAAGCATTAAAAACTATGCAGAGAAAATAGTTGGAGTACAGGCCTCACAGAAGTAAGTAGGTATGTTTTCCATGAGGGATGGATGAGGAGCAAAGCATTTTTCAGGGGTAAAATGTTGGTTGTCCCTTGCATTCTGGAACAATTGAAAGGCAGGGTATGCACAGACTATTGGAGCTCCACTATAGTCAGGCTTATGCCCACCATGAAGCTGATCTCCACATCCCCATGCTCAGGCACATTATGACATAGGGCAGTGCTGGGCCCTGTTTTGTTCAATGTCTTAATTGGAGACATTGCAGAGGGAGTCAAGAGTAGAATCTGCCTGCTCGCAGAAGACACTAAGATTTGTGCAAAAGTGGACAGTGAGGAAGAGAGGCAGGCACTCAGAGAGGATCTAGCTAAACTTGAACATTGGTCTAGGGAGTGGCAGTTGGGGTTTAACACTAAGACATGCAAGGTCATGCACCTTGGAGCCAGAATTTCCAAGAACAGCTACTGGCTGGGGGGAGTGAAGGTAATGGCTACAGAGGAGGAAAGGGACCTGGGGTAATAGTCACAGGGGACATGAAGATGTCTGCACAATGTAGGAGAGCTGCAGCAAGGGCAAATAGGATGCTGGGGTGCATTGCCAGAGAGGACACCTCTCAAAACAGGGAGGTCATCCTGCCATTGTATAGATCACTGGTGAGGCCACTCTTGGAATACTGTGTACAGTACTGGTACCCATACCTCAAAAAGGATGTGAGATTACTGGAGGGGGTGCAGCATAGGGCTACAAAAATGATCAATGGACTAGGGGAGTTGCCATATGAAGAAAGGTTGAAAGAGCTCAACATGCACCCGCTGGAAGACAGAAGGGTAAGAGGGGACATGATAGAAACCTTTAAGTACTTAAAAGGCATAAACAAAGTCAGTGAGGGATGATTGTTCTACTTAAAGGGGGGAAGGGTCACTAGGGGGCACAGTCTGAAATTGGAAGGGGGAAGGTTTAGGAGGGAGATGAGGAGGCACTACTTCACAAAGAGAGTGGTGACAGGTTGGAATGCACTGCTGGAAGAGTTAATCACTCAAAGGACAGTGGATAGCTTTAAGTGGGGTTGGGATAGAGTCAAGGACAGGGTTAGTACAGACAAAAACACAAAGGGGGAATAACTGGAAAAGAGGATGAAGAGAGGAGTTTGCATGGGGGGGGCAGCTGAAGTGATATGAAGCTAAGAGCTGCACAATCAGGCTGACTTGATAGACCTGTGGGCTTTTTTCTGCCGGCAATTTCATATGTTCGTAAGTAGTTTTGTGTGTGTGTATTGGGGGTGGTAAGAACCACATGTGTTTACATTGGTATATGTGCTACAGTTCAGCTGAGATGAGGGGAGACAAGAAAACTAAAAAGTATGACAGTGGCTATAAGCATGCTGCATGCATGTAGATGTATGCAGATTTGTATTGAAGTACAAGCAAGCCATATGTGTGCAGGCAGTATAGCTTAGTGGTTAAAGGCACTGAACTGTAAACCAGGAGACTTGGAGACCTGAAGACCTGGGTTTGAATCTCATCAATCCTCACATGGATATGGTATGATGCTGACCCTTACAGAAATATAAGTGTGCTATGTACATGCAGAATGCATGCCACATGCTTAATTGTACAATGTTTGCATACGGTTCTCATACACAAAGTGAACCTATGTGAACCAGGTCTAAAAATCGCATCAGGTTCACATGCTGCATGCTTGCCATGTGTGCAACAACTACGCTGGTACAAATCTCATCTTAAAAAAACACATCAGTTTTTATTTCTCATACTACTGCTATCAATTAGAGCCATTAAAATACCCTTTTCATTGATTTCCCATTAAAATTAGGTAAACTCATTAATTCTGATCCTTTTTCAAGTTGTTTAATGGCTTTTGATTTTTGTCATTAAATCACCATTAATTTGTAAAGTATTGCTTGCTTACTGCATTAAATGCCTAGGATATAGTCAGTCAACATCCCCCATTCCAGATGTGTGGAGACCTCTGTGTTGTGAAGCCTTACCTTTCTGTATTGGGCCATGCAAATCTCCTTATGCATATTTAGTGCTACAAATGTGTTTCTCCATGACAGTTACAGCTCACTTACCTTCCCTTTGTCATTTGGTATGGTGCATATCCACCATGGACATGCTCAGCACTCTTTGTGCTGATTAGGGTCTTGGAAGTATGCACCATACCTCACATTTTGTCACTGAAATCTGGGATGTGGACACTCAAAATGAAGGACAATGAGGGACACTAACCCTCATGATGATCAGGACACATCCTGAAACATGGAGATACAGCACCTCAGAACATAGTGGAAACCATTGTATTTACTTGTACTGATGTTATCCCCTGAGAATTAATTTCTACCATAAAGCCAGGGTGACATTTAGGTAGGGCAGAGGGGGGCAGTTGCCCCTTCCCCTGCATTTGTGCCTACGTTGTTCTTATGGTGTAGCAATAATGGCATTAAATTTGGATTTAATCTTTTGCACAAGTGACCCCCTGGCCTATGTTGTGCTCACACTGCAGGCACACTCCTGACTCCACTGTGTCTGTATTGTGTTGTCCACTCTCTCCACCTATTAGTGGCAGTGCCATCACATGTGATGTGGTGGAGTTCTAGCCAAGCAAGAGCACATGAGTCATATGACTCATATGACAAAGTCACTGTCTTTCCCACCACAGAGTAGACAGGCTGCACACTAAAGCTTGGAGGAGTCGGTGGGCACTGAACTCTCTTTTTTTTTTTGAAATTTAAGTTTATTTGGTTTTAACAACAAATTAAACATCAACCAAACAAAACAATCCAAAAAGTACACAAGAAACAATAAAGTAAGCACAGCAAAAAAAAACCCCACTACCACCCCACCCAGAAAAGCCACCCACTCACCCACCCAGACCCCAGACCCACCCCCATCCCAACCACCCAAAGACAGATAAGCCACATTATTCAACAGTTGATATCCCATCCATCCAGCCCACCCTCCCCACCCCTCTAGATGCGCCATCAAGAATAAGATTAAGTCTGGATAAGACAACATACTGTAATAATATATCAAGACATTGGTATCATAAAAAGCATGATAGCCTAGGAATCGAAGCTTAACAATTGACTTAACATATAGAAAGGAACTAGAGGAATCGGGTCACAGAATTGTACTATTAAAGCAGACACAAGGCCTGGAGTTTACCCCATCTCTTGTGAAACAGGTCCATACGACCTTTAAAACTGGCAATCAAACTCTCTGACTGAAGATACGATACCACCTCCTTCAACCAATCAGCAAAGGATAGAACCAGATGATCAGTCCAATGTCTTAGGACCAGCTTCTTAACCGCCATGGACACCAAAGCCATATGATATCGACGCTCAACGCTATCTATATGGGAAAATTCACCCAAAATACATATCTCAGGACAAAAAAACCCGGTCAGACCCAGAAGAGGATCAAGATTCTCCCGGACCAGAGACCACAATGGAGCAACTTTAGGACAGTCCCAGAAGACATGTATTAAATTACCTTCTCCCTGTAGGCACCTAAAACAGATCAAATGAGAGACCTTCTTAAGCTGAGAGAGTTTAACAGGAGTATAGTACAGGTTATTCACAATATAGTATTGTGTTAACCGCAACCTGTCCTGGGTATGGTATCGATGCAGATCCTTCCATATACCAGACCAGTCCGGGGAAATGTCGGGGGAGAAGGTGTGTCCAAACCTTCAGACCTTCCACGTTCTCTTGAGAATTATAATTCAGAAGATAAGAATAAATCAACAAAATAGAATGAGATTGGGAGGCAAGATTAATAATGTCAGAAAGGAAAGGATAAGCAACCGAGTCCCTAAAAATAGTACCGAATTTACTACTGATTAAGTGCCTCAGCTGGTAAACCTTGAAAACCCCTCTACTAGGTATATCAAATTTCCCCAGAATATCACCCGAGGAGAGAAGCGAGTCTTGGCTGAACAAATGCTCAACTCTGGCCTCCCTAATTTGTGGGAGCCATTCCGGCATGATCCAAGAGCTGCCCAACCTAATATTAGGGTTAAGAACCACCGGTTGTCCCAAATCCAAAGCACCAGAAATATGGAAAAACTTTAGGCATTGCGCCAGTGATTTAAGGGCAACCATCACCGTACTATCAGACACCAACTGTGAGAGAGCCTTTGGAGGCACATAAAGTAACGCGTATCTATCTAGTTTAACCTCAGAGAGAAAGGCACGTTCAAGTTGGAGCCAAGTTGGACAAGATAACTCTGAGTCTGTAGAAAACCATCTCCCTAACTTAGAAAGGTGAGCCGCCCAGTAATACAACAGGAGATTAGGCAACCAAAGACCGCCTTTCTCCCTGGGGAGCGACAGCTTGGCATAGGAACGCCTTACCCCTTTCCCCCGCCAAATGAAACTAGAGAACAACGCGTGAAGTTGTTGAAAATAGGAGAGAGGAAGCCAGAGATTAACCAAATTCAACGGATAAAAAATCCTAGGAAGAACATTCATTTTAATAACGTTTATTCGACCCCAAAGTGAAATAGGAAGGGCTGACCATCGCTGCAGATCCTGACTGACCGAGTCCCTAACTCTATCCAAATTTAACTTCTTCAAGAGGGAAAGATCGGTGGAGAAGTGGATCCCTAAGTATTTAATAGATCTAGAAGTCCATCTCATTCCCAAAGAAGAAAAGTCCTGCTTACTAGTATACATGTTTAATGGAAAAATTTCACACTTAGAGATATTCAACTTATAATGGGAAAAATCGCCAAACTGCGCAATAATATCAATTGCAGCCTTCAAAGATGCTGCAGGATCTATTAAATGCAACAAGACATCATCTGCATATGCAGAGAGAACCAGTTCTCGTTGCTGCAACCTAACACCTCTGACCTGAGGGGACGATTTAAGTCTAATCAGCAATGGTTCCAGATATAAATTAAATAACAAAGGGGAGAGGGGCATCCCTGCCTGGTGCTGGCAAATAAATGAAAGGGAGAAGAAAGAACCCCATTACAGCAAATTTTAGCAGAAGGGCAACTATAAAACGTCCGGATTCTAGTCAGAAAAGGAGACGGAAAACCCATTCTCTCCATTACTGACCAAAGGAAAGACCAATCGACCCGGTCAAAGGCCTTTTCAGCATCAAGAGAAACCAGAGCAACCGGATATGAGACTGATTGAGCATGCTGAGAGATGTGTGACAGAGTCCTCAAATGGTCAGCCGCCGACCTGCCTGGTACAAAACCAACCTGCTCAGGGCTCAGCAGCCCAGACCAGACCTTCTTAATTCTCTCGGCTAATATTTTGGCAAGAATTTTCATGTCATAATTTTGGAGAGAAATGGGTCTATAATTAGCCGGATCTGTAAGAACCTTATCGGCCTTGGGAATTAAAACAATGATAGCCTCAAACAGTGCAGGATCTATCTCAGGGAAAATCGATAGATAGTCATATAGCTTAAGAAGAATAGGTACCAAGTCCTTGGCAAAGACCTTATAGAAGTTTGCAGGGAAATCATCGGGGCCCGGCGCCCTATCCGGAGCCAACGAGGCAATGGTTCTCTCTATCTCTTCAGCTGAAATAAGGGCCAGTAAACTAGCTTGCTGAGCCTCTGATAGACAAGGGATATCTATCTCCCTCAAATACGCATTAACGTCTGAGATGGGGTAAGACACAGGAGATTTACTATAAAGGTCCAAATAGTACTCTTTGAAAATATGTGCAATACCTCTGGGAGAAGAGACAACTTCACCGGATGGAGAAGACAGACAGGGAATGATCCTAGAGCTTTCCAACGCACGCAAGCGTAGGGCCAGAAGTTTCCCGGATTTTTCCCCAAGATCAAGATACTTAGCTTGAGTTTTTATCAAGCAGTATTCTGTTTTCTCCTTCAAAAGATCCATATATTCATTTTTAACTGATAAAAGATCCTTAAGATTCCTTAAAGAGGAGGTTAGGGAAAATTTAGTCTCTAGCTCCTAAGTTTATTCATCAAAGCCAAGGAACTAGCGAGCGCATCCTCTTCCTAAGGGAAGCCATTTTAATAAGTTCACCCCTGAGATAGCACTTCAGAGCACCCCAAACCATATCGATTCTTGAGTAGAATTCATATTATCTGCTAGAAAAGGGAGATCAAAGAGCTAATATCGAAACATTTTGTTGGTCTTTTAGCATTTGAGTGTTCAACCGCCACACCGAGTCACGAGAAAAATCCGGGTCTAAAGAAAGTCTGATCCAGACTATGGCATGATCTGACAAAATAATTGGCTCAATGCCAGACAGAGAGATACTTGAGAGAAAGGAGAGACTAACTAAAACCATATCCAGCCTCGATTTGGTACCATGCGATTGAGAGTGAAAGGAGAAGGCACGACATGAAGGGTTAGCAAGCCGCCAAGGATCACATAAGCCCAACAATGACCTCAGGTCTTGAAAAGCATGCTGAGCCGGAGAAGGGAGACACTTATCCTGAGGATCCCTATCCAGAGTAGATGAAAAGGGCACATTCCAGTCACCACCCAATATAAACTGGGCAGGGAGGAAGTTGGACAATTTATCAGCAAGGGACATAAAAAATCCTGGATTCCCACCCACCGGACCATATATGGAACCCAAAACTACATTACCACCATTTAGAGTACCCTTGACCAGAATAAACCTCCCTTCTGGGTCTGAAACAATCATCTCTTTCATAAACAACACATGCTTTTTAATAAGAACCGCAACCCCTTTGCTAAAACAGGAATTTCCCACAAGGTAGGATTGAGAAAAACCAGAACGAGATAGGAGCCTGGTATCATCATGGCTTAAATGTGTCTCTTGTGAAAAAAGGATATCAATTTGGAGTAATAAGCAATGATTAAAGGCCTGCACTCGCTTGACCCGATCCGTAAGTCCTCGTACATTCCAAGAGGCTATTTTAACTGTATTCATAGCCATTTTAAATACAACATGATACAATCAAGCATCCAGACAAATTCTGCAAAATGGAAAAAGGAAAGGTGCACCCACATTGTGAAGGCCAGGGACATAGTGTACCCCCCAAGCAACTCTGGCCTAAGTCCCATCAGGAAAGATCCCGTCTGTCTAACCCAACCAAAACCGAACCAAGACCTATGCTGACAGATTAGGCCATCCCGTCTGTAAGTCCCCAGCAAAACACGATTAACCCCCAGATATCCAGCACCCCAAAATACCCTCTGATCAAATCTATCAACAGTATTTCCCCTAATACAGCAGCCTACCATAGTTGGCCGAAGGCCATACAAAGCATAAAGGATAACACTCATCAATCCCATTCCACCCACACATCCAGCAGAGACCAGATTCCGAAAAGCCCGAAACAGCCTAATCAGTAAGAAAAGAGCCCCCACACCCCATCTCCAAAAACCCACCATAAACTAACAAGCATCAGACCTGTCCCCCCCCAGCATCCAAAGCCCCTCAAAAACCCAAAAATAACTATATACAACGAGAGGCCCAAGCAGGAGAAAACCATAAACCGAGCCAAGGCCTGAGAGCTCGAACCACCCGACCCCCATTGCGAACCTCCAAATCCCCAGCGTTAAGTACAAGTACCAGTGAGAAGAACCCCTCAAATATGATCCAGTGAAAGCAAAAAACCAAAGCCCCAACATAATGCTCACTATCAGCCCCACCGCCAGGGAGAGGTTAGCCGACCCCCCATCATCTGGCTCGCGATTCCACATCCAGCGAGCGAACACCCCTAGACCTGAGCTTCCCCCAGCCACCAATATTCCAGGAGGTGCACAAGCAAAGGGAAGGGACAGTAAAAGGAAGCCCGATTAGAGAGGAAGGCACAAGCAAAAAAGATCGCCCCAACAATAGAGAGAACTCCTCCACCACCACTCTGGCATGAGAGCCCACCCCCGCCTCAACCCAAGAGAGAGTATAACTGAGTAGATCACCTACCCGATATCCAGACAGCCCGTCAAGAATTCCTGAAACCCAAAAAGGAAAAGAGAGCGCTGTATCCATGGAAGCCTCACTCTGGGGCCGCTGTTTCTGGAGGGACCGATAAACTGGAGGGACCAGAACGGTCCGCCCGCCAGGAAGTCACCCCGGGGAAACAGCAGCAGTAGAAAAAAGTTCCATCGTGGGCAAACATGGACGAACACAGCGAGGAGGATCCCCACCACCCACCAGACCAACCCTCCACAACACAAGTCAACACAAGCAACCCAGGTAAGAAAGAGAGAAAAAGCAAGAGAGTAAAGGAAGCAGAGAGAGCAGTCAGAAATAACGAGAGAGCAGGAAAAAAAGGGGGAACAAAGCCAACAGGCACCCCCAACCAGCTAGCATATCAAAGGGATTAGGCTACTACAACATAACACTGAGATGAATATAATCCAATAATAGATAGTGACCCCTCGAGATCACCACATTGTCATATTAAAATAACAGATAAGGAGTCCTTCAGCCCGCCGCCTTGAACAGATCAGGTAGCTTGATAGCCAGTTACTTAAGGGCCGCATCAGGAGAGTTAAAGCTGGTTGTCATGCCTCCCACAGTAACCTTCAGAATCGCCGGGTAAATCATCCTGAAGGGAATAGACGCTGCTATTAATTTCTGCACAACAGGATGATAAGCTGCCCTTTTTTCTCTGGTCTCTTTAGGCAAATCCTGCGTAATCCGAATTCTAGATGAACCCCATAAGACTTCTTTTAGCTCACGCGATTTAGCATAAACATGCTGTCTCTCAAGATAGCTTAAAAACTTGATGATGATGGGCCGTGGAGGGGATCCAGACGGAGGCCTGGGCCTTAGAGAGCGATGGGCCCGTTCCAAGTGGTAAGAGGGTCTGATAGGGGATGGGCCTACAACCTTGTTCAGAAACCTCTGCAGAAAGGCCATTAAGTCCGGGCCCTCTTCCATCTCGGGTAGGCCCAGAATTAGTAAATTGTTCCGGCAATTACGCCCCTCCAGATCCTCGGTTTTAGCTTGCAATTTTCTGATCTGCTGCTTAAGCTCTGCAACCTCAATTTCAGTATTCGACCTCCATCGCTCCGACGAGAAGATTCTGGCCTCCATATCCGAAACTCTAGTAGAGACAGAAGACAGCTCACTACGCAGGGACTTAAGTTCACCAGCCAGCTCTTTCATAATATCTTTCAGTGGGGTGAGCTCCTGAAGAAACCTATCCTCCGTCAGAGGAGTCGCCAGTTGCACTCTATCCCCACTTCGTTCAGGCTTTACAGCACCCTGATTACGTTGTTTTTTTGCTGCCTTCTCCGGGGATGCAGGAGGTGTATGCTTGATGGAGGCCTGTTTTCCATCCACCTCCATCCCATTAAAATAGGTAGTCGTTTCCAAAGCAGAAGTCGTTTTTTGGTAGTAGGCAAGTTAATCAAGCGCCTCAGGCACAAAATTTAACGCATAAATGCCCAGATGACTCCAAAAACAGCCAGGAAAGGCGGCTAGAGGGGAGAGCTCAGAATCCCAGCTGCTGCCTAGCTAGATGCCATCACGTGACCGGGCACTGAACTCTCAATAGCAGTGTTGTGGTGCCCTATTTTTTTCAGTCTACTCTTAGTGAGTCTCCGCCTCCCTTGGTGGCTGAAGGGGCTGGGGTGAGCTAGAAGCTAACTTGAGACTAGGTTACCTACTTACCCTACTAGGCTTGTTTAAAAAAAAAAACAGTGCAGGCTTCTTGCAGTAGCAAGCTAGGCTTCACAGCAGCAATGACAGCAGTGTGAGTGGCCTTCATAGGCTTTGATCAGTGCAGTGCAGCAGCAGCCATGGCAGCAGCCAAGCAAGAAGCAAGCAACACAGGTTGGGTGGGTTTGATTGGTAAGTTGATTTTTAGAAGGATAGAAGAGGAGTGGACTGAAAACTGGTCTGGTGGCACACTGGGCTAGGCCACAGGTTTTGACCAGGTGATCGGTTAAGTAAAAGTAAATAACTTTTTTACAGTGGGATTGGGGAAGGAGGAAGGACTGAAATACTGATGTGTTTTTCATGTTTCTGCAACATTAGGTGGCTACTCAACCCATATGGAATGGGTATTGAATGCCATGGAGTTGAGGAAAGAAATTGGGACAAAGGTTTTTTTTTGTGTGGGAGGGGTCAGAACTTCAGCCAGGAAAAAAATTGGTTAGTCACTGGATGAGTTTAAGCCCGAATCTGATGCACTGCTCAGGGATATAAACAGATGAATCTTATACATTTGACTTTTTCCTGATTTGCATATCAGTTTTGAGTCACATCATTAAGTTTTACCTTTTAGAGACGTTCCAAGTATTCCAGAGCTTGACACCTATGGGCTAACTAGCACCTGGCCTCCACTGGTTGTTGACTCCCCCCTCCTGAAATCTGAAATGTCGCCCCTGCCATAAAGTCTAAATTTACAGGACATCCTCTGTGTGAGCAGCATGTTTTCTATGAGGGATGGATGAGGTGGAAGAGCAGTTTTCAGGGGTAAAATTAGAGCTGTCCCTTACATTCAGCCGCAGTTGAGTGGTATGGTATGCACAGACTATTGGAGCCCCACTAAAATCAGGCTTATGCCTCCCCCAGTGAAGCTGACTTCAATATCCCCACACTCAGGCACATTATGACATATGACAAGGGAAAGTGCAGGAGTGTGCCCCATTGAAATGAATGAGGGTATTTTTTTATTACTATATTATACATTATTGATGGAGAGTTGGAGATTAATGAAGGCCACAGCTTGACTAACAAGGGCCTAGTCTGTAGAAAAGCGGCCTTCATTATTCTGCAACTCATCATCATAACATATATAATAGTAATAAAAAAATGTCATTCATTTCAAAGGGGTACACCCCAGCACTCAGACCCACTGACATCATCTCTTACAGACTCTTACCTCTGACTCCCTAGTACTCGGCTAAGAGACTCTTGACTTATATTTAAATTTGGTGGGTTGTCTGTAGCAGCGTGGCCACACCCACTACAATGTGTGTGCATGGGGTGGGGACTGGCCGTGTGGGTGGGGTGTCGAGTTATTGCTACTTTTGTATTTTCCCCTTAAAGTCTGTTTACGTGGAAACACTCAAAACTATGGAGAGAAAATAGTAGGAGTACAGGCCAGACAGATATAATTAGGGAGTTTTGTGGGTAAGTGTATGTGCTGGAGGTGGGAAAAACCACGTGTTTCCATTGGTATGTCTGCTATAGTTCAGATGTGCAGCTGAGATGAGATGGGACAAGAACATTAAAAAGTATATGAGTTGCTATAAGCATGTTGCATGTGTGAAGATGTATACATATTTGTATTGAAGTGCAAGCAGGACATACGTATTCCGGCAGTATAGCTTAGTGGTTAAAGGCACTGAACTGCAAATAAGGAGACTTGGAGACCTAAAGACCTGGGTTTGAATCTCATCAACCTGAGTTGTATACTGTGTGATCCTCAGCAACTCACTTAACTTTTATGTGTGCAGTTCTCAGTGATGACTTGCTTTTTGCACGCATGCCACATGTGTGCAGTCTGTTCCAGTTTAACATAAAAAGCATGCTTTCCACACTTGCTTGCTGCACACATTCCACATGCATGCAATTGGTTCCAATTTAACGTTTAAATCATGCTTGCAGCACGCATATCACATTTGTAATTTTATGTTCACAGAATGAAAACATTTCAAATAATTATTTCTGTAAGGGGAGTAAGTCACTTAACTTTTATGTGTGCAGTTATCAGTGACCCCTTGCTTTTTGCACACATGCCACATGGATGCAGTCTGTTCCAATTTAATATAAAAAGCATGCTTTCCACACTTGCTTGCTGCATGCATGCGACATGCATGCCATCGGTTCCAGTTTAACATTTAAATAATGCTTGCAGCACACAGACCACATGGGTAGTTTAATGTGTGCAGCATGAACACATTTCATATAATTATTTCTGTAAAGGAGGGCCCTTAAAGTTACGAGTGAATGTAGCGACATCTCCGGAGATGTGTACAACTTGACAATTTTAGCATATTTTGACACCAAATTTTCAACATACCCTTCTTATGACCCCACCCCATGAACAAGTATGGTGACAATTTTGAAATACCGCCCAAAATGTGATTTCACCAACAGGCCATGAAATTGCCTTTCAGGCAGGATGTTTGAAATGACACTCACATTGTTCATGAGGATGGGTCTCAAAAAGGGTATGTTATAAATTTGGTGTCAAACTATGTAAAAATGGCAAAGTTATGCACCAAAGTTGAAAACCTAATTGGAATACATTGATTTCCCATAGGAAAAAATATATTTTTTCTTGAGTCATGATATGAACCAAGATCTTTTTTCATATCATGCCAGTACAAAAAAAGAATTTCAGTGTAAAAAAAATACATTTTAAGGGCATTTCTCAAGCAGTGCACTGCAGAATCCAGCAGCTAAGGGGGTCCCGATAAGCAAGCTACATGTGTTGGTTCCTCCATAGAATATCATTTTTGGGGGGTTCCAAATTAGAATTTTTGAGTCAAAACTGAAAATAAGATGTGAGATGATGGCCAAATAAAAAAGGATTTTCTTCAAAAGAAAAAGGATAGTGTCAGTATAAAAAAAGCTCTCATTATAGCCTAGAGGTTAGAGTAACGAGCTGTGAATGAGCTTGGTGCATCCAGCAGACCTAGATTTGAATCCCACAACCTCCACTTGCATACCGTGCGACTCTAAGCATGTCACTTAACCTACCAAGTGCTCCCAGGTCACTCCTGGAAACAGACACTTGTGCCTATTGGGTCTTATTCGGTTACCAAAGACTAAAAAGGAAAAAAAAAGAATAATTTTTTAATTTCATATAGCTATCTTGATGTGCTTACTGAGCATGCTCAGAACCAATTTATGAACATTTTAAAATTAAATAACTTTGGAAAAGATTAATATTTTTTCACCAAACCAGCAAACCCCTTTCTACCCTGCAAATTTCAGACTAACATTTCAAACTGTCTGGACTGTACAGCAGACAAATGAAAACCCATTATTACCAATGGGAAAACACTTACACAAATGTACTTTTTGCACTGTTTGGAACTCAGAATCTACACATCTGACCAGAGCAAAACTTAGCATATCCAGAGATCTACCCTACAACACCATGCATGAAAATATTTGTGCAAATGTGTTGAACAGTTGCAAAGTTATTAAAGTGCAAAAATTGGGCTTTAACTTAGACCTACCTGTACAACCCTAAATATAGAGGTATGACCGCTCCCCTATAATATATAGATATATTTTAGGGGTGCAGTCACACCTCTATATTTATGGTTCTATGGGCACTTTAATGTTAAACCCCCAAATTTGCACTTTAATAACATTGCAGCCATTCAATGGATTTGCATGAACCTTTGCATGTATGGTCTCTAAGGGCAGATCTCTTGACATACCAAATTACGTTCTAGTCAGATGTGTGAATTCTGAGATACAGTACATTGATTTGAATGTGTTTTCTGTCAACTTGGCTAGCACCCAGACAGTTTTGAATTTTGGCCTGAAATGTTTTGGGTTGAAAGGTGCTGGGCCACAGATGAGCTGCTTGCTTGTTTAGTGAAACAATATTAATCCATTCCAGAGTTATTTCATTTTGAAATTTTTAATACTTGGTTCTCAGCATGCTCAGTATGCACTGAAAAATAGCTGGATGAAATGAAAAAAATCTTTTTTCGCATGGGGCCAATCTTTTTTAATGAGGGGAAAATCATTGTTTCTTTTTCTACCATCTAGTTTTCCATTTTTCCATAAAAATTCACATTTGCAAACCCACAAAAATGACATTCCTGAGAGCAAACAACACATGTAGCTTGTTTATTGCCCCCAGTTGGAGTCTGTGCTTAACTGTTGCAAAAATGCTAAAATGTTTTTTTAAGATTATAAATCTTGTTTCATGACTCATGATATAAAACAAGATTCTTGTTTTGTATGATGACTCACAAAAAGAGATCTTTTCTCATATGAGAATCAATATTATTCAATGGGGTTTTCAACTTTGGTGCATAACTCATTTTTCTAGATTCTGACACCAAATTTTCAACATACTCCTTTTGATCTCCTACCTCTTGAACAATGTTGGTGTCATTTCCCAGATCCTGCACGAAAGGTGATTTTGCAATTGGTTGGTGAAATTACCATTCAGGTGGGATTTCAATATTTTAACTGTACTTGTTCATGAGGTTGGGGTCATAAGAAGGGTATGTTGAAAATATGGGGTCAAAATACACTAAATTGTCAAAGTTGTACACATCTGTTGACATTTCACTATGCTCACTCATAGCTTTCTTAATTTTCAATATTTTAACCCCAGATTATCAACATAGCCATTTATTTACACCACCTCATGAATGTGACAGCTGTCATTTTTCAAATCTTGTCCAAAATGTATTTTGTGCACCTGCCGCAGAATTATGCTGTGGTGCTGCAGAATGACATTTTGGTGGTGATTTGACAATTTTTACTACCGGGTTGGTGAGGTGGTGTAATAGTAAGGCTATGCCACCAAATTTATTTTATTATTTATCTTTTGTTGACCTGGTCAGTACATTAGACAAAACATATGCCTATTTTCAGGTACGACCTGGGAGAGTACAGGAATTATGATTTCATACAGAGTACAACTTGACACAAGTAAGGCAGGTACACTGAAGTCAGGAGAAGCATAACATACACAGTAAGATAATTCAGATTACACAAGTGGTACAGTCAGATATAAAATAAATACAGAGTCACTACGACAATGTTCTAAACATTATATACAGATATATACAGTACAGGCCCCTAGCGGTATCACAGTCAGGACAAATGCAGGCACCCTCGAATGGAAATTAGTTGCTGTTCTCCTACAAATGGAAATGCAGTGCCCTGATGTCCCTTTGCTTACACATAAACATACATATATGCATCTTTGGAGGAATTGGAGTGCAGGTTCCAGAGGTCCCTGTGCTCCATCAGACAAATAAAGATACAATTACACTATCTCAAAAAGTAAGGATTCATCCAGGCTCTGTGCTCCCACAGGAAAATAAGGATACCATTACACTATTTCAAAAAGCAAGGAAATTCTTTGGAATAATAATAATAATAATATATTTATTTTTATGGTGCCTTTCAAATATCATGGCACCTAACTAAATTTAAAATCACATGTCAGACATCCCAGCAACACTAATTATATAAAACAACAAATATCATTACACAGTCATTCACCAAATGCTTGGTGCCATAAGTATGTTTTTAAAGCTTGCTTAAATCCCTCCATAGTCGTGCACCCCCATAACTGATGGGGTAGAGAATTCCAAAGGGTTGGGGCCGCATGCATAAATGGTCAGGCCCCAGAAGATTTCAAGCACACCCTTGGAATCTGTAGCAACAGCTCATCAGCTAAGCAGAGTGATCACTCAGGGCGGTAAGTAAACTGTATTAATGCAATATTTATTGTTTAGGTTAAAGTACCAAAAGTAGGGAAATGTGGCTTTAGGATTTCCAGCCCAAAAACCCCAATGCCACCCCTAAAGCAAATCTGGGTGGAGTCTTCCTATGGGTTGTCAACCCTAAAAATTACCTCATTCTATACACTCCAGAAACATACGCACCTAACGGGGTAAGCCATAGGGCTGACAACCCCTCAGAAGACTCCACCCCTGATTTGCTTTAAGGATGGCATTGGGGTTTTAGGGTTGGAAACCCTAAAGCCACATATTCCTACTTTTGTCACTTGAGCCTGAACCCTAACTGGTGCATTCACGCAGTTTTTTCCAATATATATATATATTTTATTATTTATTTTGATTTTGGTAACTGGGTAAGCCCACTGAGACCAGAGGTCCCTTTTCAGGCGACCCGGAATTAGTTACAGAAAAAGACACATAATAGCATTATTTACAGTAGTTACAATAGGTACACAAATATACATTAGCAACAGTTTACAGGGATAACAACAGGTTCACATTCAGGCTCTTATAAGCAATACATGACATCAAGTTACACACCAATTAGTAGGGAATTGAGACAACAACAGAATAATTGACATCCTTGTTTAGGAGATTCATCCGGGACAAAGGAGGGTTTAAGGCAGAGTGACGGAAATGAGACCTGGACTAGGGAGCTAAAGGTTGCAGCCACAGAGGCTGAGTTCGAGGAGATATACTTTGAGTCCAGTCTTAAACTGGTTAAGGATGGGTGAGTCAATCAAGCTAGTTGGGAGGGAGTTCCATAGGTAGGAGGCAGCATATTTGAAGGAGCACTTGCCTTGGTTGGAGAGGATCCGAGGGATGTCTAGAGGGTGATTTGCAAAGGATCGCAGGGTTCGGCATTGTACTTTGGGGGACAGTAGTCCACTAAGGTGGGGAGGGGGACCAAGGGTAGAGAATTTGAAGGCAAGGCAGGCAGTGGGGTAGGCTAGTTTGTGCCACAGAGTGGGCCAGTTCAGGTCCTTAAGTGCCTCACAGTGATGCCTCCTAGGGGAGGAGTTTGTGGCAATATAGTCCTTGCAAAAAACTTTGTTAATGCACTAGTTAGGGTGGGTTACAATGACAAAAGTAGGGAACTCTAATGTTAGGATTTCCAACCTTAACACCCTTCCCCTACCCTGCAGGTAGCAACAGGGGTGGTGTGTGCCTTGAGGTCCTTAACCATAACAGTCACCCTATTCCATGAGTAAATAAGCTGTAATGAGTGCAGTAATGAGAAGGGGTGAGCATTAGGGTTGAGAACCCCAAGGCACACCTCACCCCTGTTGCTGCATGCAGGGTGGGGTGGGGTGTTAGGGTTGGAAACCCTACCACCACAATTTCCTTCTTCTATCACTGTAACCAACCCTAACTAGTGCATTGATAAAGTTTTTTTTGGAAAGAATTTCCTTACTTTTTGAGATAGTGTAATTCTATCCTCATTTGGCTATGGGAATGCAGTGCTCTCCAGGGCCCTGCGATTCCATCCCTCCATAGATGCGTACATGTACTGTATGTTGCTGTAGAAGCATTTCAGCCAAACCAGCAACCAAACTGTCAGCATAGACTTGTTATTACCCCACCTCATGAACACTGGGCTGAGAGTTTTCAAATTCCCTTCACAAATGTCACTGCATGCCATTGCAACGGCACTCCATGTCACAGGTGAGAAAACATATTTTGACCAGGATTTGAAAAGTGACAGCTATCACGTTCATGAAGTGATGTAAAAAAATGGCTAAGTTTAAAATCTGGGGTGAAAATATTTAAAACTACTGAAGTTACAAGTGAACAAAGTTAAATTTAAACACATGGCCTTCGTATGACCCCACCTCATGAACAAAGGCAGTAACAATTTTCAAATCATGCCAGAAAGGTAATTTTACCAACTGACCCTGAAACCACCTTTCAGGACAGAATTCCAAAATTCCAATGACATTGACTGTGAGGTGGAGTCCCCCAAAGTCCATGTTGAAACTTTGGTGTCAAAATATGCAAAAATGGCCAAGGTATGCATCAAAGTTGAAAATCCCATTGAAATACATTGAACGGCATTTACCTTAGTTTCTCATATTGCAGTTACTGGTTCCAGCAGCAAGATGAGTCTTTGATCAGAGAGTGGATCTTCACCCTGTCACCTGTCCAGGTGAGTGAAGGTGTGTGGGGGTGTACTGAGGGGGTGTGGGGTCATGGGCGCTGAGTGGGAGATAGGGTTGGGGGTGTCAGATCACCAAGGGACCTTCTAGAAAAAAGAAAAACATGAAGGGCCATTTTCTTTTTTGCACAGTGGGACAGCAATCAGCGGTCCCTATCACAATTTCCTACTTCTGTCATTGTAACCAACCCTAACTAGTGCATTAATGAAGTTTTTTTTTTTTGCAAAGAATTTCCTTACTTTTTGAGACAGTGTAATTCTATCCTCACTTGGCTATGGGAATGCAATGCCCTCTAGGGCCCTGTGATCCCATCCCTCCAGGAGTGGGAAACAATAAAATAAAATGGGGACAGCTATCAGAGGGTGGAGGGTGCCACTAGACACCAAGGAAATAGAAAAAAATGGGGACAGCAATTGGAGGATGGGGGTGTCACTAGACACCAGGGAACTAGAAAAAAAGAGGACAACAACTGAAGGGTGGTGAGTGCCAGTAGACATCAGGGAAACTACAAGAATGGTGATCAGAGGGTGGGGGTGTCAGTAGAAACCAGGGAAAGGATCCTATCATGAAAAAGGATCATTTTTTTGTGAGTCGTGATACAAAAATAAACCTTTTTTCATAACACGAGTCACAAAAACAGATTTATAATCTGGAAAAAAAAACAAGGGTGTTTCTTCAACAGATAAGTGCAGAATCCAGCTGAGGGGGTCATGATAAGCAAGCTACATGTGTTGGTTTCTACTTGACATGTAATTGTTTTGAATTATTTGATTTTGTTTCCCTCGCTAACTGTAAAACAAAATGGCAGCATCACGAAAAAAGATTTTCCATTTGCTGACACAGGATGACCAGTTTGAGTAAAAGGGTTACCAATTTGCAACAAAGAACCTTTTTTGAGCAGGACATCTAACTGGAAAGTAAAATTCCCATTGAAAATAATGGGAACTTTAAAATTTAAGAACTGTGGAACAGATTAATATTTTTTCACCAAACCTTCAAAAGACACATCTGTAAGGCAAGACCTTTCTACTCTAAAATGTCTGACCAAAATTCCAAACCATTTCTGCGCTGTGGCGTGACAAAAAAATTAATAAAGAGTACATTTCACATTTTTTTACACTCAGTATCTCCACACCAGCACATCTGACCAGAATGAAACATACCACATCAAGAGGTCTTTGTCCCTGATGGCACATGCAAAATTTCATGCAAATCGTTTGAATGGTTGTGAAGTCCCTAAAGTGCAAAATTTTGAGTTTAACATAGAAGCGACCATTCAACCCTAACTATATATATATATATATATATATATATATATATATACACATACATATATACATATATAATATACATATACATACATACATATATATGTATTATAAGGGAGCAATCAGGCAGTTTAATGTTAAACTCCAAATTTTGCACGTTAATAACTTCACAACTGTTCACCAGATTTGCACGAACTGCGGAATACATGGTCTCAGGTGGTTGATCTCTTGATTTACCACGTTGAGTTTCAATCGGATTGCAGGTTTTGCACAGCGAAGGGTTTAAAAAATGCATTCTTTGCTTTTTTGGGGGGTAAATGTCAGGGTCATTTTTTTGACATCGTGCTGTGCAAACACTGTCTGGAATTTTGGCGTGACATTTTCAGGGTAGAAAGAGGTTATTCTAAGGAACAATGCAGCATTGGTTTGGTAATAAAATATTAATCTGTTCTAAAGTTATTGCATTTTTAAATGTTGGGTTCTGAGCATGCCCAGTTCAGTCTTTGGGATAGATGCACAGTTTCGATCAAGGATTTCTGGTCATGAACGGATTGCGAAGAGGGATTTGGAAACCTCGCAAAATTCCTCTTCATGAGAAAAATCCATATTTGTCAACCTCCAATTTGTTTTCTTGCTTAGCGAGGGGAGAAAACAAAATGTTGTGATGCCTCAGGTTTTGTTTTTTAATTTTTGTTTTAGCTGAAAAAAAGAAAACAGTCCCCCGATGTATTTTTTTTCAGTGCAGAATCCTGCATCAAACTGCCCCTCTATGGTCCTCTGACATTTTCCCCATAGATTAACATTAAGAGGCTGGGATAGGCATAGGGGGAAGGTAAGAGTCATGGGTAGGGAGGATGGGAGGAGTGGGAAGGGAGGGCAGAGACATTAGTTCAAGCTGTGGACCCTGCAATATGAGCAGACTTGATAGACCAAATGACCTTCTTCTGCTGGCTTCTTCATATGTTTGTATGTGTGTTTGTATGTATCCTCGCCACCTCCACTACTATGACACACCCCGGTGTGCTGAAATAATTGTTTTATATTTAATATCTGTTTCTGACACTGGGATGCCCACTCCCAGTGTCAAATCCTTCCCCATGCCAGTATACATCCATTACCGACATCAGGATGCCTAATCCTCATGTCGGCATGTATCACCCCCCCACTAATGTGGCACACTTTAAGCCCACCCCAGTGTGCTCAAATGTGCTTTTTTAAAAAAACCTGTTAAAGAAAACTGTCCCCTGATGTATTTTTTTACCTGAAAAAAAAGAAAACGATCCCTCGTCATCCACGCTGCCACCCTCCCCTATCTCAACCCTCCCCCTGTGCACCCACCTTCCTGTACAACTCCTAACCATATACTTACCTCCAGAGGTCGGGCGCTGTCATCTTCTGAGGACCAGGACATGTCTGCACTCTTCAAAGCCGAACTGCAAACCATATAATGACAGTCAATGGGGTTTTCAACTTCTGTTGATATCTCAGCCACTTTTAGGAATTTTGGCCCCACATTTTCATCATGGGGTATTTGGGACCCAATCTCATGAACACTTGCACTGTCATTTCGTTACTCTGTCCAGAAAGGTGATTTCATGGTCACTGCACAGAATCACTTTTCGGGGCCAATTAACAAATTGATGAGTCACCGTTCATGAGGTGGGGTCACTAAAAGCCCATGTTGCAAATTTGGTGAAAAGATTACCCAAAATGACTGTGTTACAACCATGCATTGCGCAGTTTCTATGCATGCTCATAAGTTCACCAATTTTTTATATTTTCACTCCAGATTATCAACATTGCCATTTTTTCACATCACATTATGAATAGTACAGCTGTCATTTTTCACATCCTGCCCAAAACATGTTTTTACACCTGTGGCTCAGAATGGTGTGGTCATTGTGTGAAATCAACTTTTGGGATAGAATAACAAAGTCACAGTGTGGCTGTTCATGAAGGGAGGTCCTAAAAAGCCCATGTTAAAAATTTAGTGAAAAAAATTCCAAAAAATGCCCACATTATGAGTGTGTGTTGTGCAGCTTCTACGCACGCTCATAACTTCACCAGTTTTTCATATTTTCACTCCAGACTTCCAAAATTGCCATTTGTACACACCACCTCAAGAATAGTATAGCTGTAATTTTTCAAATCCAGCCAAAAATGGTTTTCCGCACCTGTGGCACAAAATGGTGTTACAGTTGTGCAGAATTACATTTCGACAGGGATTTGAAAGTTTTCCATACTGGGTACATGTGGTGAGGTGATAAGAAGATTATGTTGAACATTTGGGGTGAAAATGATTTGAGATGGTACAGTTATGACTATTTGTTGCAATTTCACTATGCCTGCTCGTAACAATGTGTGAAAGCACAGGGGCCAGAGATCCCTGTGTTCCTACAGCTAGATACATATGTGCATCTGTGGAGAGATGGGAGCACAGGGTCCAAAGGCAGCTGCTCTCCCACAGTAAAATAAAGATACTATTATACTATCTCAAAACGTGAGGAAATAAATTGCAAAAAACTTTGTTAATACATCAGTGAAGCTTGAAGCAAAAAAAGTAGGGAAATGAGATGTTAGGGTTGAGCCCCTACCACCCCATCCAACCCCACCAGCCTACCCCACACCCACCCTCCACAGACCAACAGGCATCGGGGTGTGCCTTGGGGTCATTCGGCCTAACTCTCATTCCATTCCATGTGTAAGAAATTTGAAATCATACAGTATAGGAGAATGGGTGAGAATGGCCAGATGACCCCAAGGCACACTCCGATGCCTGTTGGTCTGTGGAGGGTGGGTGTGGTGGGCTGGTGGGGTTGGATGGGGGGTATTAGAGGCTCAACCCTAACATCTTATTTCCCTACATTTGTCACTTCAACCTAACTGATGCATTAATGACATTTTTGCAATATATATATATATATATATATATATTAATTATAGTGGCACAATAGTGCCACAATAGTTAGGGGTGAGTACCCCATTTAAGGTTAAAGTGTGAAATTTGGCAGCTTAATAACTTTGTCACTGTATTACATATTTCCCTGAAATTTGGCATGCATGGAGTGGTACCATAGATCTCTGGATCTACTAAGTTTTGTAATGGACGGATTTACTGTTGTGGAGCTACATAGTGCCATATAATGTCATATTTGTGCATTCTTTGCTTGTGCCTACAGGTCGCACGGTCTGTACAACCAGTCTGAAACCTTCAGGGAACATGTGGCCGGGGTCCCCGATGTGCCTTTTGAAGATTTCATGAAAAAATATTAAACGGTTCAAAAGTTATTCAAAAAGACAAGTTTCCCATTATAGTCAATAGGAAAAGTTAACAAAAAATTCTACAGTGTCGCAAATGCAGTTTTTAGTGTCGCAAATGACCCCTGTGGTGTCATAAATCCACCATTTTGTTTTCAGTTGGTAGTCACAGAAATGCTTGGTATTTAAAATTGGGACCCTCTAGGGACACAATTCTTTTTGTGTTCACCTAGTTGAGCCCTGAGGATGCTAGCCATGTCTTTTTGGGGGTTAAACACCCCAGAAATATGCTTTTAAAATTTTTGTATACTATAGTGTTGCAAAGTAGTGTTGCACATTTGACACTTTTGTGCTTTTTTTTGGGAAAGTGTCACAAATCACGACACTACTTTGCGACACTATGGCCAAAAGATTAGAAAATCTTTGCCACCCTGCTGCAAAAGAATGGTTTGGTCTTTTGGGCTGAAATTTGGAGGGAAGAAGCCAAGATCCCACAGATGTGCCCTTTGGTGGTTTGGTGACAAAATATTAGAGGGCTGCAAAGTTATGATACTCTGAAATTGACTATTTTTCCCATAGATTAACATTACAGCGTCCGCCATGCCTTTCGGGGCCCGTATTTCGGAAATGCTTCGAGATATGGACCTTTCCTCAGAAAAATGCTTAGCACCCCACTAGGGGACTAAGTACAAACCTAGCCAGGAAAGTAATAAATTATATGAAATTTTAATTTTTTTTCTACGTCATACGATTCCTGAGATATAAGCATTTTAATATTCCAAGTGCTCATTTTCTGCTCCGAGGCCCATTATTATGCATACATTCTTCGTATTCACTGTGTTTCTCAATGCAACTTTTGGGGAAAAAAAGGGTGTGCATTTTTGTTACTGTTACAGTTAGCGTTTCCAATTCCGTTTCCATAACCGTTTGTGTTACCGTTACCTTCTACGCCACCATGTGCGTCACCCTTTGAGTTTTCATTTGTGCTTGTTTTTGCGTTACTGTTAACATTTGCATTTCCATTACTGTTTTTGTTTGCGTTTCCTTCTGTGTCACCATGTGCATTTCTGTTTGCATTTCTGTACGCACTTTTGTGTTTCTGTTTCTGTTTGTGTTTCCTTTGGTGTCATCGTTGCTGTTCCCGTAAGTGTTTGCATTTCCAATTGCGTTACTGTGACCATGCGCATTATGATTTGCGTTTTAGTACGTGCTTGCATTTGCGTTTCTGTTTTCATGAACGTTTGCGCTTGCATTTCTATTACCATTAGCATTATTGATTATGTTTGAGTCACCATGTGCATTATCGTTTGCGCTTGCATTTACGTTACCGTTACTTCACTATTTATAGTGCACATTCTCAAAAAGAAGGGATATTCATGGCAAAAAAATCAGTTTAATGCATCAGTTAGGGTTGTTCCACAGTGACAAAAGTGAGGAAATTCAATGTTAGGGTTCCCACCCCTTGCACCCCACGTCAACCCCACCCCCACCAATAGGCATTGGGGTGTGCGTTGGGGTTGTCAGTCTAACTCTACCCCATTCTCCTATACTGCCACCTCAGCTTGTTTACATGGGATGGGATGAGGTAGGACCAACGACCTCAATGCACCCTGATGCTATTGAATGAGGGCAGATAGGCATGGAGTGCAAGGGGTGAGGCTCTTTATCGAATTTCCTCGCTTTTCACTGTGGAATAACCTAACTGATGCATTAAATAGTTTTTGCATATAGATATATATATATATATATATATGTATATTAAAGTGGTGCAGTAGCATCACTATAGTTAAGTTTGAACAGGAGTTTCCATGTTACTTTTGAAATTTTGCACTTTAATATGTTCACAACCGTTCAACAGATCTGCATAACATTTTGCATGCACAGTCTTGTTTGGTAGAACTCGAGATCTGTCATATTTCGTTCTGGTTGGAAGTGCAGTTTCCGAGATCTGGATAGAGAAAAAAGTGACATTTTTCATAGTTTTTTCCCATTGGTTTGAATGGGATTTCTTTGAATTTGGCTACAGCTCAAACAGTTTGAAATTTTGATCTGAATTTTTTTAAGGTACTGTAGAAAGGGACTGGGCCACAGATTGTTTGGTGAAAAAAATATTAATCCATTCCAAAGTTATTTAATTTTGAAATGTTTAAAAATGAGTTCTGAGCATGCTCAGTGAGCACCTCAAGATAGCTGGTATGAAACAAAAGAAGCATTCTTGTTTCATATTGACATCATCTTTTCTCATGTGGGGAAAATTATTTTTTCATTCGCCGCCATCTTGTTGTCTGTTTTCCCATAAAATTCAAATTCTAAAACCCCCAAAAATGACATTCCTGAGAGGGACCAACACATGTAGCTTGCTTATCAGGACCCCTTTGGCTGAATTCTGCACATACTGTAAGTGTCCAAGCAATGGCCTTGAAATGCTTTTTAACATTATAATTTTTTTCGTATCACGTGACACAGAAAAAAAGATTTTTTTTTCATATCACGAGTGATGGAAAAAAGATAATTTTTCATGTTGGAAAATCCTTTTTCTGTTAGCCAGCATTTTTTCCCTGGTGTCTAGTGGCACCCCCACCTTCTGATCAGCCTCCCCCTTATACCACTATTTCTCCCTGGTGTCTAGGGCACCCCCCCCACCCTCTGATTGCTCTCCCCATAGTTTTTTTTAAATATAGTTTCTATTTCTCCCTGATTTCTAGTGGCTCTCCCACCCTCTGATAGCTGTCTCCATACAGTATTATTAATTTCATGGTGTCTAGTGGCACCCCCCCCATGCTCTGATTGCTCTCCCCATAGTTTTTTTTAATATAGTTTCTATTTCTCCCTGATTTCTAGTGGCTCTCCCACCCTCTGATAGCTGTCTCCATACAGTATTATTAATTTCATGGTGTCTATTGGCACCCCCCAACCCTGTGATTGCCATCCTTTTCAGTTATATTTATATTTTCTTTGGTATCTAGTGGCACCCCTCCCCACCCTACGATCACCTTCTCCATAAATTATTGTTTCCCTGGTGTCTAGTGGCACCACCCACCCTCAGATCACTGCCTCCATACAGTATTATTCTTTCACTGGTTTCTTGTGGCACCATCCACCCTCTGATCATCATTTCCATTAATTCTTTCCCTTTCCCTGGTGTCTAATGGCACCCCATCCTCTGATGGTTGTCCCAACCAGAAATAAAATGGTCCCTTGATGTTTTTTAACTGTAAAAAACAGAATAGTCCCTTGCCAGTCTGACTCCTCCACCCCCACTTCCCACTCAGCACCCACCACCCCACACCTCCCACACCCCCCCACACCCTCACCCACCTGAACAGGTGCCAGGCTGAAGATCCACTCACCTATGGAAGACATGTCTTGCTGCTGGAGCCCCCGACTGCAATATGAGAAACTAAGGTAAGCACTGTTCAATGTATTTCTATAGAGATTTCAACTTTGCTGCATAACTTTGCTAGTTTTGCATATTTTGACCCCAAATTTTTAACATGGCCTTTTTGGGACCCCACCTCCTGAACAATGCCAGTGGAATTATGCAAATCTGGCTAGAAAGGTGATTTCACGGTTGCTTGGCAAAATCACCTTTTTGGTGGGATTTGAAAATTTTCATTGACTTTGTTCATGAGATGGGGAAATTCTGCCAGATTAAGAGATAATAGTAGTTGTTTACAAGTTATGTCCTTAGATGGAACTATTTATGAAAATGTGATGAGTATAAAATACTTAGGCGGTACATTAGACTCAACTTTGAACTATGGTTCACATATTCAAGTTATAATAGCAAACATTCATGCAAAAATAGCTTTATTGTAAAGACGTTTTAGTTTCTTGACTGTCAAATCTAGATTGGCAATTGCAAATTAAGGGCTATTGCCTATAATAAATTATGCCTCTGTCATAGCTGACAATGCTTCTGTGAGTACCTTATGGCAGAAATCTGTATTAATGCAAAAAATAGGCAAATGTGCACTTCTTTTACCAAATAATAAACACCATTGTGATATATTAAATAGACTGGAGTGGTTACCTATTACAACATTCTTCAAACTCTCTATGGTGAGATTTATTTTAAGAGTAAAGAGGACTGGTACTCCAATAAGTTTAAGTAAACAGCTGAAGGAACAAAAACTCAGGACCCAAGGCAGCATGGTTTCACAGCAGGAAGGTCATGTCAGACGAACCTAATAGATTTCTTTGACTGGGTGACCAAAGTAGTAGACCAGGAAGGGGCTGTGGATATGGTCTACCTAGATTTTAACAAGGCATTCGACACAGTCTCACACAAAAGATTAATATACAAGTTAGCCAGCCTTGGAGTGGGTCCCAAGGTGGTAGCCTGGATAAAAAAACCTGGCTGGACAACAGGACGCAAAAGGTAATAGTAAACAGAGTTCACAGTGAAGAAAGGACGGTAACTAGTGGGGTACCGCAGGGTTCCGTACTGGGACTGGTCCTCTTTAATATCTTTATAAGTGACATTGGAGAGCACCTGGAAGGAAAGGTATGCCTCTTTGCAGATGACACAAAGATCTGCAACAAGGTTGATACACAAGGTGTGGTGGAAAGAATAAAAAGGGACTTGGCAAGGATGGAGGAATGGTCAAATAAGTAGCAGCTCAGATTCAATGCAAAGAAGTGCAAGGTAATGCATCTGGGAAACAAAAACCCAGGGGAAGAGTACACAATGGGGAATGAGTTAATAACAACAACAAAAATCGAAAGAGACCTAGGAGTAATTATATCAGATGACCTAAAGGTGGGCAAGCAATGTGAGAAGGCAGTAAGGAGGGCTGGGTGGATACTGGGATGCATAGGGAGAGGCATCAACAGCAGAAAACAGGAAGTTGTTATCCCTCTCTACAGACAGTTAGTGAGACCCCATCTGGAGTACTGCGTGCAATTCTGGAGACCCCGTCTCCTCAAAGACATAGACAGAGTGGAGGCTGTTCAGAGGAGGGCAACCAAAATGGTGCAAGGTCTGCACCAGAAGACATACGAGGAGAGACTAAAGCAGCTTAATATGTATACCCTTGAGGAAAGGAGGGAGGGGGACATGATAGAAACTTTCAAGTATCTCAAGGGAATTAACAAGGTACAAGAAGGTAGTATCTTTCAGAAGAAGAGATGTGCAAGAACAAGGGGGCACAATTTGAAGATAGAGGGGACGGCTCAGAGGTAATGTTAGAAAGTATTTTTTCACAGAGAGAGTTGTGGATGCATGGAACAGCCTTCTTGAGGAGGTTGTGGAGTCAGAAACAGTGGGAGAATTCAAGAATGCATGGGACAGGCATAAGGGAATTCTAGTGGGGGACAGGAAGAAGTAAGCTGTTGATTAACTAGAATCTGCAGCTTATCTATCAGGTAGGTAAATGGGCAGACTGGGTGGGCCAAGCGGTCCTTATCTGCCGTCAAATTCTATGTTTCTATGTTAAAACAAGATCTGCTTCTGATTTGACTCTGTTAGAAGTACCATACAAACAAACTCAAAATGGACAGCACACCTTTTCATATGCTATATCAACTATCTGGAATGATATTCTAGCAAACATACAAAGTTTAACCAGTTATAACATTTTCTCTGGTACTTTAATGTTGCATTATAAGAATCTAATGACATGTGACTGTTTTTAAATATATTTTTGTCTACGACATGGAAACCGTTTTCCTATACATTTTGTAATATTGTTTTTGTGATATATATGTATGTATTGTATGTATTTTTGACCATGGGTCATACCTGTAAATGGAATTGTATCCAGAGTGCTTACTCATATACAAATAAAAATCAAATAAGAAGGCTATGTTGAAATTTTGGGGTCAAAATATGTAAAAATACCAAAGTTATGCACGTACATTGAAATTTTGCTATGCTCCCTCATAACTTTGGCAATTTTAAATATTTTGACTTGAAAATTTCAACATAACCATCTTTTTACACCACCTCATGAACGTGACAGCTGTCATTTTTCAAACCCTGTCCAAACTGTGTTTTCACACCTGTGGCGCTCAATGGCATTGCAGTGGTGTGGAATTACATTACATTTTGGTGGAGATTTAAACATTTTCATTACTGGGTTCATGAGGTGGGGTAATAAGAAGGTTATGCTGACAATGTTGTTACTGTTTTAGCACGCATCTAAACAGGGGTGGGAGCACAGGGCCCAGAGGGCATAAGCTGGTAATTTTGTTCCATTTTAGTATGCAATTAAGGAAGGATGTAAGACAAATGAGGATATAATTATACTGTGTCAAAGAGTAAAGCAATTCTTTGCAAAAACATTGTTAATGCATTAGTTAGGGTTGAAGTGACAAAAGTAGGAAAAAGTGGCATTAGAGTTTCTAACCCTAACACCCCACCCCTACAAGCAGCAACAGGCGTTGGGTGTTCCTTGGGGTTGTCAACTCTAATACACAGCCCATTCTCTTATATTGTACCCATCTCAGCTTATTTACTCATGAAATGGGGTGAGCATTAGGGCTGACAACTACAAGGCATACCCCACACCTGTTGCTGCCTGTAGGGTAGGGGTGGGGTGTTAGGGTTGGAAACCCTAATGTCACATTTCCCTACTTTTGTTGCTTCAACCCTAACTAGTGCATTAACAATGTTTTTGCAAATTCTGTCTATCTATCTATCTATCTATCTATCTATCTATCTATATATCTCTCTCTCTCTCTCTCTCTCTCTCTCTAGTTAGCCAGCTTGCAAAAAACTTCCTTAATGCACCCATCAGCAACATAATGCCACAAAAGCTGGGAAATGTGGCATTAAGGTTTCCAACCCTAATGCTCCACCCCAACCCCCAAAGCAGCAAAAGAAAAAACATTAGGGTTTTGGATCTCCTGAGGATTAGCAAATAAGTGGTGGGGTCTTTCTTGATAATTGTCAACCCAAATGCTCCCCCCCTTCTCCCAACCCATAGTCTCCAATCTGAAGCACAAGGTACAGCTCCAAGCCACTGCCTCATAATGATACACTATTCAGAGGTAGAGAAGTATGTGTTGCTAACACAACTTCTTGTACCTTTCTTCACTCATGGCCATGTGGGCCCTGCTTGAAGAAAGAAGATCATGTGTGACATTTTTTCCTTATGGAATTGGGTGGGCATTAGGGTTGACAACCTTCAAGGAAGACTCCACTACTGATTCAGCAAGATTCCAGAGACCTAAAACCCTAATGTTTTTTTTCCTTTTGCTGCTTGGGGTGTGGGGGTGGGACATTAGGGTTGGAAATCCTAATGCCACATTTTTCTACTTTAGTGGCATTAACTTACCCTAACTGATGCATTATTAAAGTTTTTTTTGCAAATGATTTCCTTTCTTTTTGAGATAGTGGAATCAAATCCTCATTCACTCAGGTCCCTTTGGGACTTGATGCCCTGCATTAAGGGAAGACTCCATCTACCTACAGAAGTGCAGGGTCCTTGTGGGCCCTGTACTTCAGTGAAGTGATGATGTGAAGAATTCATCAGGCTGTCTTGTGGGCTGCGAAAGTGTAGGGCCCTGTGGTTCTTGCACTTCTATGTGGCTGCAAATTTGGATACACAAGGCAAAGAGTACATCTGCCAGCCAATGCACAGGGCTCTCTGCAACCCGGGGGTACAAGGACCAGGGCCCTATGCCAAGAGGACAGTTGCCTTCCTATATGGTACCCAGGCCTGTGCAGACAATTATGCACCTTTCATTCCCTGGCTGGGGGTATACTGCATAAGAGCACCATCCCCCCACTCTCACCCCATCCAGCAGGGTCACTGAGCTCAAAATGAACTCAGCTCACCAGCACAGGATCACAAAGCATACTCGTTGGAGTCAAGAGTGGCACTACACATAAAATTTGTTAACAATTATATATATTTTTTTTTCAGTTTTCAATTTTGAAGACACTTACTTTATGATTTGCCTTATAAACACAACATGTACCATTTATAGTATATTGGCTGAAATGTCATTTCACACAAGAAGTGTGAAAATGCATCTCATCCAGGATTTAAGAAATGACACATCACATTTATGAGGTGGTGTGGAAAAATGGGTATGTTGAAAGTTTTGAGTCAAAATAGTGAAAATTAGTGAAGTTATGCGTGAACGTTGAAATACTGCAACTTTCACTCAAAACCTGGGCATTTTACTGTATTTGTGCACCAAGTATTTAGCATAACCTTCTCCTTACCCCATCTCATGAACCCAGTAGTGAACATTTTTAAATCCATGTCAAAACATCTTTCTGTGGCAACAAAATAGCATTCCATGCCGCAGGTGTGAAAACACAATTTGGATAGGATTTGAAAAATGACAGCTATCATGTTCATGAGGTGGTGTAAAATTGCTTGTGTCGAAAATTTGGCATTAAAATATTTAAAAAATTACAAATGTCATGAGCGAACGTAATAAAGTTTCAATGTACGTACATAACTTTGCATTTTTACTCCAGACTTTCAATCTATCTTTTTTATGACCCAACCTAATGAACAAGCGTGGTGAAAAGTTTCAAATCCTGCCTGAAAGTTGATTTTGCCAAATGACCATGGCACTGCTTTTTGGGGTTGATTTGTGTAATTCCATTACCTTTGGTTATGAGGTGGGGGTCTCAAAAAGGCCACATTGAAAATGTGGGGTCAAAATATGCAAAACTAACAAACTTATGCATCAATGTTCCAAACACCGTAGAAATACATTGAACTGCACTTACCTTAGTTTCTCATATTGCAGTCAGCAGTTTCAGCAGCAAGACATGTCTTCAGTCAGAAAGTGGATCTTCACCCTGTGACCTGTTCAGGTGAGTGAGGGCATGTGTATAGGTATACTGGGGGTGTGGGGTGTTGGATGCTGAGTGAGAGGTGGGGGGGTCAGATCGGCGAGGGACCATTTTCTTTTTTGCAGATTAAAAAAAACATTGAGGGATGCTTTTCTTTATTTCAGACCAGGCCTTTGATTGGAAGGTGGGGGGTGCCACTAGACATGAGGGAAAGAGAAATGTATTATGTGGACAGTGATTGGACGACGGGGGTGCCACTAGACATCAGGGAAAGATAATACATACGGGGTCAGTGATTGGAGGATGGGGGCACTACTACACAACCTAACAAAAGGGAAATATTGTATAAGTAAGGGCATGGTAATCAGAGAATGGGGGCACCACTAGACACCAGGGAAACATAATACATAAGGGGTCAGTGATTGGAGGATGGCAGGCACTACTACACACCCTAACACCAGGGAAATATTATATAGGGGGATGATGATCGGAGGATGGGGGCACCACTAGACACCAGGGAAAGATAATGCATAAGGAGATGGAGATCAGAGGGTGGGGAGCACCATTAGACACCAGGGAAACATAATACATAAGGGATCAGTGATTGGAGGATGGGGCACTACTACACACCCTAACACCAGGGAAATATTATATAAGGGAATGGTGACTGGAGGGTGGGGGTGCCACTAGACACCAGGAAAAGATAATACATAAGGGCATGGTGATCAGAGGGTGGGGATGCCACTAGACTCAGAGAAAGATAATGCATAAGAAGATGGTGATCAGAGGGTGGGGAGCACCACTAGACATCAGGGAAATATGATACATAAGGGGACAGTGATCTTAGAATGGGGGGCACTACTAGACACCCTGATAGTAGGGAAATATTATATAAATAAGGAGATGGTGACTGGAAGGTGCGGGGGGGTACCACTAGACACCAGGGAAAGATAATGCATAAGGAGATGGAGATCAGATGGTGGGGAGCACCACTAGACACCAGGGAAACATAATACATAAGGGATCCGTGATTGGAGGATGGGGCACTACTACACACCCTAACACCAGGGAAATATTATATAAGGGGATGGTGACTGGAGGGTGGGGGTGCCTCTAGACACCAGGAAAAGATAATACATAAGGGCATGGTGATCGGAGGTTGGGGATGCCACTAGACTCAGAGAAAGATAATGCATAAGGAGATGGTGATCAGAGGGTGGGGAGCACCACTAGACATCAGGGAAATATAATACATAAGGGTACAGTGATCTTAGAATGGGGGGCACTACTAGACACCCTGATAGTACGGAAATATTATATAAATAAGGAGATGGTGACTGGAAGGTGCGGGGGGGGGTGCCACTAGACACCAGGGAACATTATATAAATATGGGGACAGCAATTGGATAGTGGGGGTGCCATTTGACACCAGGGAAATGTAACATACTTAATGGAATGGTGATCAAAGGAAGGGAGGTGCCACTAGACACCACGGCAACATGGTATCCTGTGATATGGGTGACTCAAATTGAGCAACTCAGTTTGAGCGACTCAATTTGAGCACCTGTGAAAACAGCAGATGAGAGTAAAGAGCAAGGAGGAATGACAGTGAATGTAAAAGACATTAAAGAAGTGAATAGCGAGGCAGAGCCAGCGAGAGAAGGTTGTAGGGCTTTGTTTTGGGAGGGCTGATTCCAGATGACCATCTGGCATGGTGGTTAAGGTTACAGTCTGGGAATCTGGTGGACCGGGGTTTGGGACTGGTATGTTTTTTTTTTTTCTGTTGTTGTTTCATTGTTTATTATAGGTAGTTTTGTAAATAAGAATAGAAATAAATAAATATATTTACATATTAAAATTAATACATAAATATAATTTATCTCTGTATAAATATATTTGCTTTTGCCATGATGCAACATATAAATGTGTTAGACAAGTTGTGTTAGAGTGATTACTATAAAATAATGGATGTAAAAAATAGCACTTTTGTTCCACAACATTAAGTCAGACACTTCAATACCTTTTTTGTTAAATTTTTAATTTTTCACTTTTTGAATATGTTATTAGAAGAACTGCTTAAAATACTTGAATTATGTGTTTAAAACTTGATTACTTACACCTGTTCTTTATCATGTGGGGTAGTATAAAGAGGGATGCTAAATTTCATGTAGCCACACTCCCTGAGGAAGGCAGTTGCCGAAGTGCTGGGGACGAGTGCTTGTATTGCTTGTACTGCTTATTGCAAGCCACAATAAATATTTCATTTTGATTTATTTGCCACTGTGCTGTTGTTATTGGCTGCTATTGTCTTGGAATGTTGAGGAATCTTTGAAACTGGTGTTTATGCAGGGCTGGTTGTCCTTCCTCAGCACCCACCTCATATTGTAGTTTGCAGCAATTCTCTCTTTAGGAGAGTTCACAGTAACACATTGCATGGATAATGACAGGGGTAGTGGTTTTAACAGTCACTATTCTACCCTTTTTGCTATTCACTCATGCACAGTTCCTGCAGCGCTGTTTAGACTGCGCTGTTCAGGAAGCACTATTGTAACTGGGTAGGTTTGGCATAGTATGATGTGAGACAGAATGTGTCTCATGCAGAAAGCTGACCACATAAATGCTGTGTCTATGTAATAAGCTTAACCAATATTGGGAGCAGCTTTTGGAGGATAGAAGGAAAATATTAGGAACAACACTGCACTTAATTTACCAAAGAATCTTATGAAAAATACCATTTGCAATATTAACTGTGTAAAGCACAAGAATATATGCTTTCTGTTAGGCACAGGGTCATAATGTCGCAAGATATTATGCCGCAGCAATATACCGCGCTGCCAGTACAGTGCAATATATTGCCAGTGGCATGTCTTTCCCCCACACTCCTCATCATGGGGGATTGTGCCCCAGAACCCCCCAATTAAAATAACTAACTTGGGGGGGTTAACACTTAAATTTGCTCAAAGTGTGAAAAATAAAAAAATATTCCATGTGTCTGGGACCAGGAATTGAAACCTTGTCTACAGATGCACTGCCTCCCTTGTTGCCTGTGGCTCATCCCATCGAGCCACAGCAGCTGCTCGCTGGTCCCTTGACCCAGAAGGATTCTTATCCTGTACTAGGGAAGAGTTTGAGGGTGCACTACTGCGCATACATCCTTTCGCAGTTTTGCACCCTCTCGCTCTTCCCTACTGCGTTGTTCCTGTTATGTGATTATGTTTTGTGCTGTAAAGCGTACAACATATTGACCTGGTGGGTTTCTATCATGGTCATTTTGCAAAGGTACATGGTACCAAAAAATCATTGAAACTTTTTCTGAAACCAGAGGTGAACAGTTGGGTATGATGAACCTGACTTACTAAAAGAAGTCAAAAAGCAAATTGTGACTGCAGGCAGATGTTAGTTGATCCTATGTGTAGTCTAATGCAGTATTATATTTTAATCCCAAGGGAGACTGACTTGCTTCTAGGAAAATATACTGGAGCAAAGAATAGATGACATCATTCACTGGAGGACATGATTAAAAAGATTGCATGCAATAAAAGTTAATATCATCTGAATGACTCTGTGTAGCAAAATATGTTTTTTTTTCTTTCTGAACTTTGCTTGAAGGAAATTGAAAATGAGCTTCTTAGAAGCACAAAGTGTAACTATAAATATTGTATCTTATTTGTCATGATAATATATACATTTAATAAAAATAATATAATACTATTTCTTACCTGCTGGTCTTTTCTTTGCAGCCTGAACACAAATGTATTTCAAGGTGTGCAGGTGATGAACTATGCACTGTTGGATATAAATAGCAGTCCGGTTCTTCTGCCAAACATTACTTTGGGGTTTGCTCTTTATGACTCTTGCAGTATTGTTGTAAAAGCTCTTGAGGGCACTATGTTGCTGCTTTCTGGGCTGAGGAAGCCTGTCCCTAACTATCAGTGTAGCACTAAGACTCCTATTACAGTCATACTTGGCGATACCAGCTCCACCAACTCAATGGTTATGGCCAGAATACTGGGACGTTACAGGTTTCCACAGGTAAGACTTTGGGACAGAACTTTTCATGAGTTCGGTTTTACAACAGAGAATGCAAATACGTTTGTTTTCTTGTGCTTCTGTTTTTAGAAAGAAATTATCAAAAACTGTGATAAACAGGACAATTGCAACAAATTCACTGATTTTCTTTGGTTTTAATTACAACTAGATTATGGTACTACAAATTATTTGTTGTATGTTACTAACCCTTTAGGGCTTTTTCTCAAATGTTTGTTTTTTTGCTCAGAAATAATCTTTGCTTTAATCTGTTATGGATTAGTGACTTTCAGACTGCTGAATCAGGCCAGATGTTCAGCAAAACTCAAGAATTAAGGTTGAAGGTAGAAGAGACTCTTCAGTTTCTAACAGAAAATCACTGTCATCATTATCAGAGATCAGCTGTAAAAGCTCCCCCATATTTAAATTTGAGGACCTTCTATTTTAATTGCTGAAGACATTTTGATTAAAACAGCATCTTTCCCCTTTTACTTCATCTCTTCTCATTGTTTATTCCTTATGCAAAGTCACAATTTCCAGTTTATGACATTGCAACATATTATATGGAAATAATAATTCTACTTGAAAGTATTCTGTGGAGATAAAGACCTGCCCCCTTCAACCACACAATGCGAAGGGGGTGAGCCATGATGTTAGAAAGAAGAATCCAGGGGTAATTAGGCTGAGGATCTCATGGGCAGATGGGAAAAAGGTCTTATGTTATACTTGGAGCACATTTTAGAAATAATTCCTGTACTTCTCCCTTTTTGTTTTAAGATTGTTGTGAAAATTATCATTCCAGCTTTCAACTATGGAAATGGGAGGGGGAAGCAGTTTCAGCTGGATCTGTCTAAGATCCACCTGACTCCATTTTCAAAAGGATCTGCCTGAGATCCACAAGCAGCACTATTTTCAAATGGAACACTCGAGATCTGCCTGCAACTATTTTAAAAGGATCTGCCTGTTTAAAGTTTCAGTTTTCATTATTGTTCAGCCATACTATTAGTACAAGTAAAAAATAAACAACAACAAAACAAACAGGAAACACTTAAAGTCAAGTACAGGAGATATAGTTGCACACCATAATTATTTAAGTAAGACACATAAACATTCAACACGTTTCCCAGATTAGAGCTCATCACCCCACTCACTGTTTTGTAAGCTTCTTTTAAACTTCAACACTGCATAAAAAATGTAGTAATATTTTTGCAGTATGCAGGTCTACTTGAGTCAAAAGGCTTTTCCAAAGTCATTCAATGAATTCTGATATTTTGTAATAATAACGCACATGTCACTAAATGAGTGTTGTCTAAATGCAGTGCACATGTGATGAATGTAAAACAAATTTGTTGACACTGAGCAAGAGTTATAATTACAGTTTAAGTCATTGAATTGATTAGCCAAACAAGTAGGTGTTTTTAAAAATGAAATTTCTAAAAGTTTATTGTGATTTGCACTCAAAAGAAAGCCAATTCAAATTAGAGATGTGTGTGCAATAGTGTGTTCTATTACTAGAGGACAAAACTAATTTAGCAATTCTGGGTTAAAAGATTTTTTTAAAATCTAATTAGTTTTAAGAGCAAAGTCGACAATGAAAGAACCATAATCAACAATCAGTGAAAGACTGTGAGTTGCAATTTGTAAATGGGATTTGTAACACAAATGTTTTCTAATGTAATATACTTGACCCAATTTCTGGTAGACTCTGTTAGTCATATACTTAATGTGTGCTCCTAAAGTCAATCCAGAATCAAGGTACATACCGAGATATTTAAATTCATCAAGTATTTTGAGCAAATTTCTGTTAACAGTGTTAATTTGAAATTCATGAAAATATTTTTTTATTATGTGCTATGCAAAACAACATGGATTGCATTTGTGACATATTCAGTACTAATACATAAATCTCAAACCACTTGTGAAGACACTAAAATTAATGTTGAAGTGAGACATTGATTACTATTATGTTTTTAAAAGGAACAAAAAGAAAGATGCCATTGGCATACAAAACAGTGTCTAATAAGGGACAGACTCTTGGAGTATCATTAATGAAAAATAATAAAAAAAAAAAAAAAAGAAGAACAAAGGACCTAAAACGAATCCCTGAAGAACACAGGGTGGAACCACCTTTTCATTGGAAAAGACTAAATCCTATTTCTCCACCTGTTTTCTATCTTGCACATAATCTGAGACCCAATTTAAAGATAAAGGGCAGGATATTCAAACTGTGCCTGGAAAGGGTGCAAGTGGCTGCTCCGTACAACTGAGATGCACCAGAGCACAAAAAGGTTATATTCAAATCGGATGTGAAATAGTGCATCCCATCTGAATATAGCAGGATAAGTGTGTGAAGCAAATGGGGCTTCTAATGATGCAATGGTATATCCCCCTGCCAGGTCCGAATACCTGGAATGGGAATGCACGGTGCACCTTGCGGATGTGCTAGGTGCACCTTCCAGATATTCAGACTGAAACATGCAAATGGGGCCATTAGCCATGCAAAGTGCAAATGGGGCCTTTGCATGTCATTATGGCCCCATTTGCATGTCTGAGTCAGGGATGTGCCCAGCAGCATGCGCAGGGTGCCCTGCAACTGCTGTGTTGCACATCAGCATCCCACACATACCTGATAGTCTAGTGTCCCCCCACCCAACCCGATCACAAAATAGAATATATCCCCCATCCCTGGTAATCTAGTGTCCCCCTTCCCTGAACCATGTCCGTATGATATGAATCCCCTGTGACACCCTGGTGATCCAGTGCTAACCCCCCCTCCTTCACCAATCCTTAACATAGAACCCCACCTCAGATATCCCTGGTGGTCTAGTGGTTCCCCCTTCCCCATCCGGCAACCCTGATCACCCAAAATAGCCTTGTGTAATTTCCATGGTAGTCCAGTGGCAACCCCCATCCCCCCACCCACTGAAGAACTCCCACCCTACCCCGCTCCCACTGTCCCAGCATTTCCGTGAGGTCGGTGGGCAGCACAACTCACCTGCACACTGCCACAGCTGCCCACTGACTGAACTGTCATTGAATGACAGCATACAGTACCCCTGTAAGGCCATTGGTAGACACTGTTGACCAATGGGCTTTCAGTGTGTACTGTTCACTTTCATTCACAACTTCATGTCATTCACAATGTTGTGAACGAAAGTGTATAGTACACACTGCAAGCCCATTGGTCGACAGTGCAGCCCAATGGCCTTACAGGGTACTGTATGCTGTCATTCAATGACAACTCAGTCAGTGAGCAGCTATGGCAAGCGGATGGGTTGTGCTGCCTGCTAAACTGCGGACATGCGAGATGAGGAGGCGAAATGAAGAGTTCACAGTGGGGGGACTGCAGAAACCACTAAAACTATTTTACACGTGAAAAGGAAAGCGAAAGACAAAACCTAGCCCTAAACAAAATAGGATTATATGTCGGTGAGGATATGGACGGGAGAATCACTGAACCACGGATATCTGGGGTGGGATTTTACATTATGATCGAGGAAGGGAGGGGGAGTACCACTGACTAGCAGGGCATTACAGGAGATTCATATCCTATGGACATGTTTCAGGGATGGGGGTCCACTAGATTACCAGGGATGACTGCCCTTTTATGTGGCATGTGTTTGAGGATGGGGGTGTAGCCACCCAGCGGCTGGGCTGCAATGTTGCACTGTGCAATATGCCAGCACACCTGTGGGTGGCTATGACTCAGACATGCTTTTTCTATGCCTATCTTTGCACAGCACATCTCTGTGATGTGCAGGCAGATGCGCCACACATCTTGGCTGAATATGGAGATGTGCCGTGTATGCAGGGAAATGCCCCCTCCAGATGCACCACATACATTATCTTTGCACTGCTGTGCATCCAAATTTGCACGGTGCATTGGTGCCTATTGGATATGGCCATGGGGCACATGTCGGGGATGCACCAGCGCAACCCAGTTGCACAGGGTGCATCTGCTTTAAATATCCTGCCCAAAGTTCCTAGGGCGGGTGGGATTCAAAAGGGTTAGACATGGATGCAAATGCATACTGCATCTGTGTTCATGTCCTTGCTTCCAGGCAGCCCTGCTGCTATTTTCAGAACTTGCATCCTTTATAACAAAAAGTCACAATTTTCAGCAAAAAATGGATGCATTTGAATACAAGTTGGACATAGGTGTAATTGTGCCAATTTTTGGATAGAATTGTATCCAGTTTTGGATTTTGTTAGGCCATTTAATCAATGATCTAAGAGGTTTGATATATTTCTGCTTTAAAAATAGCAGCAGATGCATCTTGGGCAGATCTCTTTGAAAATCCACCCCCCGCCAACGTTTTCAATATGTGTAATAACGGGCCATGGTCGATCAGATCAAATTTATTATATTTATTTAAAATGTTGGTAACCAGTGGATGCACACTGAGCCAAAGTTCATATCCGGTGTGTCTTGTGGGAAAGGAAAAATGGGGGCGGAAACTGGTGAACAGATAGAACTACAATACACATATGGCATATCATTTTTAAAAATAATAAAATGGTAATGAAATAATAACACACAGGCAACTAGTTTCTAGACATTTGTAGTACTAAGATAGCATAGGAAGCCAGCTGTGAAAGAGAAAATGGAAGCAGGGAAGGAAGAAAAGATCATAGGGTGATTGGGGTGGGGATTGCTGCTTGCACTAAGAATCAGAAGGGAAGGAAAGAGAAGTGCAGAAATGCCTTGAGCAGGTCTATGAACACTGTACTTGTCAACATATCTGCATCTAATGCCTCATATACAGTTTTCATGAACTTTGACCAAGGCAGCATGAGCCCCATGGCCTTTGTGGGCTCCAGGTTATTCTTTCTGCAATAAGCTGTGCTGTTCGAGATATTCCATTTATTGTGTATAAATAATTTTTACCCATATCTTAGAAAGCATAGCGAAGACAGAAATTGACTGATAATTATCCAGAGCTGATGTGACTCCCTTTTTAAGCAAAGGAGCAACATGAGCCAACTTCCATAAGTGTGGAACACCTCTGATGACCAATAAACCACTCCAATCCAAGTCCCATTATGCAAAGAACAGGCATAAAGGCTTCATTGAGACAAGGGGTCCTGCCGCTGATATCATATGGCCCTTATTTCAGCCACATCCCAGAACGTTATTGTCCATCATTCAGCTGATGACTTGGCCCCATCTTATGTGGAATGGCTGGCAGTTGTTCTGGAGGCTTTATGCATGGAGGAGATGTTGGCCAAATATGTGCCACCTTAGTCATGTTTACCATGCCCGATGGCAGTCTTTATACATGCCACTGCTTCGCTCCCAGTCCACTCATTATAGTTGTTTGTTTACCTCACCTGGCACAGATCTATTGATTTCCGTTTTTATGTGTTCATATATTTTGGTGTCTCCCAACCTTTTGTTGATCAAGTTATTTGTGGTCCTTTGCTATTTTTTCTTCACATTTTATTTGTTTTAGAGCTTTAATGTGGGTATCGTTTTCTTCTGGAGTTGTATGGGTTGTCACATACTGCCCCCCTTACTGTTACTGTTTGTGATTGTTATCTTTTCAGCTTGTGTGTTTTATATTATGGTCTGATATTTTTGTAGCTTGACTCATATTATTGTTGATTGTTTTCTTCAAATTTTTCAATAAAGTTTATTCAGTTTAAAAAAAGTCTGGAACATGTTGAGACTCTAGATCTGGTGGCCATAATGGAATCATGGTGCATGGTCAGCCAAAGCTGGGAAGTGGCCATCCCAGACTACACTATGTTTCAGAAGGACAGATTAGGAAGGAAAAGCAGAAGGGTTGTTTTATATGTGAAGGAGAGTATAAGGGCCATTGAGATACAGGGGCAACAGGGGGACAATGAAGGGCTAGAGGTACTATGGGTCAACTGAGAGATGGGATTCGGGGTTGTTATTTGCACAGGGGTGGTATATAGGCCTCTGACTAAGGGGAAGGATTTAGATAGAGGGAAAGGGGAAGTTGTTTAACCAGGAAAAGCACACTAAGCCGGAGCTTGTTTCCAGATGTAACCTGGTAGCACAAGGAAGTTAAGTGACTTCCTTAGGGTCACACAACATGCAAGAAGGGGCGGATGAAATTCAAACCCAGATCTCCAGGTTTGCAGCTCAGTCCCCTTAACCACTATGCTATACTGACTCCTATGGATCCTAAGGGATAGAAGCTTCAGCTGGTGCCGTCAAGATAGAGCCTGTGGAGAGCCAGTAGCAAAATGGACAGCAATTGTGAAGTTTTGATAATGGGGGACTTTAGTCTGCTGGATGTACAGTAGATTGGGGCATTATCCCTGCAGCTACATCAAGAAGCAGGACCATCCTTAAATACGTACAAGGAGAATTTCTCAGGCAGCTGGCTTTAGAATCCACTACGAAGGGGCAGTGCTGGAGCTGGTACTTACAAACAGAGACAGCATTGCTGACGTCATAGTGGGCAGTCTCCTGGGTACAAGTGATCACTGTATGGTGTGGATTGGCGTACAGATGGGTCAGAAAAAAAACACACTAAGATTAGGGTGCTGGACCTCAGGTGCTCAGATTTTAAAGAAATGGGAAACTACCTCAGAGAATGCCTTGAAGGGAGAAAGACAGAGGGGGAGTGGAGGCTCAATGGAAAACACATTACGAGGGTATAGCCTAGGCAATGGCATGCTGTTTGAAGGAAGTGAGTAAGGCAAAGAGGTGGAGGCCACTATGGTTCTCTAAAAAGATGACAAAAGCAGCCACAGAGAAGAAAACAGCATTTAAAAAGTACAAGGAGACCCAGAAGGATGAAGACAGGGAGGCATATTGTTTACTTGAAAATTGGTAACTGGGAGAGGTGCACTAAGGCAAGGCTCATTTCCTGGTGTGACCTGGGAAAGGGGAAAACAGAGGAGGAACAGTAGCACAAAACAAAGTAGCTCATAATTAATGATAGCTTTGGTAACAAGGTAGTACAAACAGAATAAATGTAATGGAAAAACAAAAAGTGTTCATATACAGCTCAATAATAACAACTCACAGTGAGTATGCAGCAATGGTAGCGATACCCAGTGAAATGAGCATGATATTGTTAAAAGGTGGATGAAATGAAAGGGCAAGTAGCTCATTGAGCTCATATAGGATGGAGAGACTAAGGGGGTGTGAGAGTGAAACCAAGGCAGGTGCGATGACCCTACTGGATGCTTACCCATAATGGTTCAGGTTGGTCCTGGGAGGTATCAGGAGAACAGGTAACAGGAACAAGTGGGGAGGGATAGAAGTTTTAACTGGTGCCTTAAAGAACCTGGGGAAAGGGACAGATGGAAAGAGTAGGGGATCTGGTTCCAGAGTGAGGTAAGTCGATAGGAGAAGGCAGACTGTCCAGCAGAGAAGCAGGGGTGAGGAGTGGCAAAAGTGCAATAGTCTCTGGAACCAAAGCAGCACGAAGCTAGGGGGAGTTGAGAGAGGAGATGTGAGAGGGAAGGGAGCCAAACCAGTATCTTGAAATGAAGGAGGTACAATGAGCTTGAAGATGTAAAGGCAGAGGGAGGATGGATAGGGATGAGTACAATGAAAGTGGCGGGTGTAAGAGGGGAATTTGTAGCAAAGCAAAGCAGCAGAAGGAATTGCAGATGATGTCCAGCTGTAATACCCCAAAGTTGGGGTTCCCAGGCAGTTCCCCAGAGGTCCCCAGTCCCCCCCCCAGTATAGGTGTCCCAGTGGATAGGTGGCAGGTTGGGGGCTTTTGGATAAAGGAGATCCAAAAAGCAAACTGCATCCTTGCAGTTTAAATACACAAAATTTGTTTTTATTGCTCTCTGCTTCAGCCGGCCCAGCACTGGCACAAGCGTGTGACACCTCCCTCAAGCTTGTGCTGGGCAGCTACTTGCCTCCCTGGTCACTAGGGACTCAGCATCCTGAATGCCAGGGAGGCTTCTGTTTGGCCAGAAATGGCCATTTAAAAAAAAGTTCAGTTGGTGGATTCGGTGGTCAGCGGCAGCAGTGGTCGGGTGAGTGCTCTCAGGCACCCTGATGAAGGAAAAAAGAGAGAAGCTGGCCAGAATGTAAGGGAGAGAGGGAACACAGGTAGTAAGGCATAGAAGTTGCTTACCTGTGGTCCACCTCTCATCCCTCCTTGTTGGCGTTGGGTCCCACTCTTGTGTGCGGCAGTTTGGTCCTTGCTCCAGTCCCCTCCTCCTCGTCCTAGCATGGTGTGAGCTCTGTTTTGCCCCATTTTTTATTTTTAGTAATAAAAAGAAAGAGAAAAGTTAAAACTTTGATCCCTTGTTGGCAGTGCCCACAAGCAGGGACACATCTCTGAGTGTGCATCGATTCAGAGGGAGCAATGACTCCCAGCTGCCCAAGTCCTGCCTGCCAAAAAGTCCCTCCCTCTGCCAGCAAGCCTCCCGCCTCCAACAGCAGCTTTCTTCTCCCCAGACCAGAGCAGTGAGTCAGTGGTCACACCAACAGCAAGGTGCTGACCGCCCATTTTTTTGTTGTTAAAAAAAGGAAAAATTGTTTAAAGCGCTCAGGGTGCTTGAGGAAATGGCCGAGTGCCATGAAAGGGGCGGGCCAGAAGGGCTCCTAAATTTAAATAATTTAGTATTCATTCGGGCATGATGATGCCCATAGGAGGGGTCAGGCCTAAAGGCCCACAGGGAGGGTTATTTTATATTCACGAAGGGGGTGGAGGAAAGGGAAAGTAACTGATAGATAGGCCCAGCTATTTATTTAAAGGGCAAGTAAGGTCCAGATATTTATTTTGAGGGGCAAATCAGGCCCAAAGAGATTAAAAGCAGCCAGCCAGGAAACGTTTCAATATTTAAGAAGAGGCAGAGAAGGGGCAATATAGGTCCAGTATTTAAAGTGGCCAGCCATTTGGAGCCTCCACAGCCTAAGGGGCCTAGCCAGTGAGCCCAAAAGTGAAAGGGCCCAGTCAGTGATCCCGAAAGAAAAGGGGGCTCCTCCACAGTGGGCCCAGCAGTCTAAGGGGGCCAAGCAAGCCAGTAGGCCCAGCAGCTCAAAGGGGACCCATCCATAATAACCAGAGAGACTAAAGGGGGGGGTTGAGCAAGCCAGTAGGCCCAGTGTTTAAAGGGGCAAGCCAGGCCCAAATGTTTATTTAAAAGGGCAACCCAGGCTAAACGAGTCATTTAAAGGGGGCAACCAGGCCCAAGTTTTCTAATGAGGTCCAGCCAAGAGGGCTTTAGCATTTAAAGGTACCCAGCCACAGAAGGCTTATTGCTTGTCAAGGGGTTAGCTAGCCATCTAAGCACACATTTGTTAAGGGGTTTAGCTAGTCAGTCCCGGTAGGACAGAGCTTTAATTGAGGCCTAGCACAGCTATAAGGGGCCCATCTAATTAAAGTACCCCACAGTCTAAGGAGGACGGCTAGCGTTCAGCTACCAGTGTACCCACAGTAGCAGGAGAGCCCATTTTAGTTAGAGGAACCCATTGCGGTTAGGTCCATAGCTAGCAAGGGCTTCACCTAGAAGGTGATCAGACAGAAGCAACCAAGTGCCTGTTATTTACTATGATCTATACATCCAGAGACTGTGACACTGTGCATGACTATTGGAGCTGTGACTTTTTATTTTATTATTTATTTATTGAAATATTCAGAAATGTAATTATATTAAGCCAGCATCTTGTACCAGTGTGTGTTTGAATCAGCCTTCAGCAATCCTTTAGAGACATTTCACCAGTGCATTTCAGAATCAGTCTCCAGCAGCCCTGGGAGGGAGATTTCACAAGTTTACCCTAGAATCAGCCTGCAGCAGTATGCCTGAAGAAGAGAAACGAGTTGTATTCGCACTTTGCAGTCATGTTTGTTGTTTTCTACTGACAGTTCCCAGTGTACGGTTTGGCCCAGTGCAGAATCTGCCATCTGTTTTCTTATTTTGTCATCTGCACTGGAGTGCCATCCAGATCTTCTGTTCCAGTTCTCTGAGTGATGCCCTATTTATTGTCGCTCTTCAACATCCAGAGACTTTCTCATCCAGATTCCTAACTTCCATGGGGTCTGCATCGTCTTCTTCACCTGGCAGTCCAGAAGAGGGCTGTGGTAGGGGGATCTGCATCATATTCTTCATACAGCAGTCCAGAAGCTGGCTGTGGCAGGGTGATCTGCATCGTATTCTTCATCTGGCAGCCCAGAAGTGAGCTGTGGCAGGGTGGTCTGCATCGTCTCCTTCACCGAGCAGTCCAAAAGAGGACTGCAGACGGATCTTTTGATTTTCAGTTCTGGCGGCCCTCAGTGGGTTCTCAGCCGAAGAAATATTGGTACCTGTTCTTGCATTCTGGTGACCCTAGAGAGGTGGGGTGTGGCCAAGAAACTCATGGTCTGTTCAAAAATCCTCTTTGCTTTCCCCTAGTTTACAAAATGTCCTCAGAGTCACACTGGCCACCCAGTCAAGTTGATTCTTGTCACACCAATTCCTTTGATTCTGTTCTCTTCTCGACAACAGAGAAAGTACAACTGTGCATGAACTGCCATCTGTAATACATACAGACTCTTGCTATAGTATGCAGTGTGATTCATAGTGTGGAGTACTCCAGGTAATAGGCCTTGGCTAGAGGTGCACCTCAAGGGTGAGTTAGCCTCAAGGGTGAGTTAGAAGGTTGTGAATAGGGATTAGAAATAGGATGCTCTTACAGTGTAGCTGTTAGAGCCAATTTCTCCTTACAGTCCTCCTCGTACAGGAGATTAGAGTTACAGTATAAGGCCTCAGGGTACTAGCAAAATATTTTAGAGAGAACTGAATGTTGTTGCACCCTTTTCTTCTGTTCATTACCCAGTGGTCTGTTGCTCAATAAACCAGTTCCTTTCTTGAATCGTGCCTCCTGCCTCTCCATTTTAGTGAAAGTAACAACAGGTAGCCAAATAGGAAAAGTACTGCCTTACCACCTAGTGGATGTACTTTGAAAATCTGATTTCTACTATTCATAGTCAATAATTTACCTCCACTCTCTCTTGCTTACCACTAAGAGGAGAATTACTACAACTCTCGTCTAACCTCACAGTCTGGTGATGGAAGTGGAAGGGGTGGTGGTGTAGACCACATCTGCATAGTCGAAAACAGGGAGCACCATATTGGTAAAAAGCTCCCTCTGAACATGTGGTGATAAGCAGTGCTTGCTGCAGAAGAGGGCACCAAGCTTGAGAGGGAGTTTTGCATGGATAGCAATCATGTTAGCTGAGAAGTCTAGCTTACTATCAAGTCACACACCAAGGTGGTGAAAACAGGGAGGGTGGGGAATCTGACCAGTTTTGGACTGGTGCCAAAGGTCATGGACACTGTTTTTTTAGTGTTGACTTTGAGTTGATTGGATTGGAACCAGAGCAGAATGTTGCTGAAGACCTGCTGGAGTAGGTCTTCCACCACAGCAATGGATGGACTGAAGTGAAGATGACTGTGTCATCTGCACATACATGGATATGCGAGTTGATACAGGCAGAGGGAAGGCTATTCAGGAAAATGGAGAAAAGGCTGGCACCTAGAAAGGAGCCCTGTGGAACCCCAGCCTGGACAGAAAGTGGAGGCTGCTGGACACCTCCTACCTGTACTGACTGTTGTCATCCAATTAGATACGGGTGGTACCAAGCAACACTGGGAGCTGAGAGGCAGCAGAGTTCAGTTTGTCCAGGAGACGTGGATGGGACACAGAAAGAGAGGCTTTAGCCAGATCAATGAAAACAGTAGCATTAATGTGCTTCTAATCCATCCCAGAGAAGATAGAATCAGTGACATGCAGGAGGGAGGAGACAGTAGAATGGTGCTTTTGGAAACCTGACTGGAAGACAGAGAGGAAGTTGAAGGATGAAAGGAAATCAAGAAGTCTAGAATGGCCAAGTTTCTCTTGCAGCTTAGAGAGGGAGGGGAGGAGGGAGATGCGGTACAAGTTGCAAGGGGAGCAGGGTGACCCCTTTGTAAAATGGAATAACTTTGGCCAGCTTCCAAGGCTGAGGAACTGCACTGAGGCAGAAGGAAAGACAGGAAAGACTGAGTAGGTGAGTGAGAAGAGCTTGAATGGCAGGGCTGACAGGTGGAGCAGTTGGGGTCCAGACTATCATGGATGGTCTTTGATGTGTTGAGGGAGGAAAGGGCAAGTGTGATTTCTTGGATGGTGACTGGTGGGAAGTGGACACCCAGTGAGGGGCTGGGGGGAGTAGGACGGGAAGGAGAGGGGCCAAGAGGGGGAGAGGAAGAAAGGGAGGGCACAGGTTGTGAAGAACTCATTAAAATGAGGAGTAACAGCGGAGTGTGGACCAGACAGGGGGTCAAAAAGGGAGTGGATGCCTTCAAGAATTTTGCTGGGAAGTTATGGTTTTATTGTTGGAGTGCATAGGGAGAGGGATAACTAGCAGAAGGCAGGAGGTGCTGATGCCACTCTGTAAGTCCATGGTGTGGCCCCACCTGGAGTACGGGGTTCAATTCTGGAGGCCTCACCTATGCAAGGACATAGATTGCAGAGAGAGAGTTCAGAGAAGGGCCACTAAGATGGAGCATGTGTTACGTGGGAAACCACACGAAGAAGAGGTTGAGGGTGGTGGATTTGTACCTGCTGGAGACCAGAAGGGAGAGGGGGACATGATAGAAATGTTTAAGTATGTAAAGGGGATTAATAAAGTGGGGAGGCACTTATTCATAGGGAAGGTAGGTGCAAAAACTAGAGGGCATAGACTGAGGGTAGAGGGGGTTAGGTTTAGGGGAAACATTAGAGGGCATTTCTTCATGGAGAGGGTGGTGGAGCCCTGGAACTGTTAGCCAGAGGAGTTGGTGGGGCTGGAACAGTGGAAGGATTCAAAAGGGCATGGGGCAAACACAAGGGGTTGGCTAGGGAGCAGGGTGGGGACCTCTGGGCAAGGGGGGAAGTAAGAAGTGGGGGAATGGACAGACTTGATGGGCCATGATGGTCCTTTTCTGCCATCAAATATCTATGAATCTACTGGGGGTTGGCCTTGAAACAGTGTGATTTCACAGCACAAACAGACCTTTGCAGCTATTTCTCAGTGCTCTGTAAGGGTTTTATGGGATAATCATGCCACTCACAAAGAGCGACACAAATGCGCCTGCACCAAAAAGGGTGACTTGGATAAAGAGAGACCACAGCAAACAGTGATGGTCCTCTGAAATAACTGCTTCTTTGTTTTTTTTTGTGGGGGGGGGCTACGTCCCCCACACACCCCTTTGCAGGGGTAAGCTCCACTCACCCTCCAAAATAATTATTCTCAACTCCAGGGGGAGCGGACTTAGGCAAAAAAGAAACTCCCCCTGGAAGCAAAACATTTGCCTGCACCGGGTTCCAATCCTGGCACCATAGACTTCAGGGGCAGTGGCTCAAGCCACTACACCACACAGCTCAGCAGGGCTTGTCCAAGCAAATCATTTTATCCCCTTTCTCGTGAGTGTAGCATGTATCCCTCAGCTCTACACTCGCTGTACCTATTGTATTATGGTGAAGATGGGAGGATGCCAGACTTTTCTGACACAGTATGTCATTCAGTGGCTGCTAAACGAATCCAGTAAAGTACCTGCAGCAACAATATGGTGGGGTGGGAGATTAGAACCCAGTCCAAAAGGGTATGATTGGTAGAGTGGAATTGCACTGGGTGGGTTCTGAAATTACCTTAGACAAATTTAGATACTCAGTCCTATGAATGGTAGATTTGGAGGATGGGGAAAGGCAATTTACAATTAAATTCCTTAGGCGGATGTGTTCACCTCTGGAAGAGTGAGAGGCAATGGAGGAAAGACAGTCAACCAGGGATGAGTGTGAGATCTTTGGGGAGGTGTGGACAACCTCCATTAAGATAGGTACAAAGGTGGGGAATAAATGCCAGACTAGGGGACATTCTTGGGAGGAGCATATTGCCTTCCTGAAGGCCATAGTACAGGATAGGCCCTGGCAGACATACAGTTACTGGCAACCCTTCCTCCATGTTTTTCCCTGTCCTGCTTAAAAAGATAGTAATTAGGAAGGCAAATTTTCCCTTCTATCTTTATCTGGCAAAACAAAGGCAGGCATGAAGGAGGGTGAGGGCAGATAAAGCATTAACAGAGAAGAGGATAGCTAAGGAGTTCAAAAGTATGAGGGGGGAAGAGAAAGACGAGGGAATGGATAGTGAGAATCAAGAGGGTGGGGGGACTGCACAGAAGATCAAGAGAAAGTGGAAATACTAAATGATTACTTCTGCTAGGACTTCATGGTAGAGGGTGTAGGGGTATGGACCAGCATGCTGCAGTAAGCAACAGGGAGAGGGGGGAATGGACACAGTTCTCAGTGGAGATGGTCCAGAAGAGACTGGAAGCCTTAAATGAGAATAAGCCAATGGGGCCGGATGGGATTCCTCCAAGGGTCCTAAAGGAACTGAACACTGTGCTGGCTGCCCATCTGGTAGTGCTTTTTAGCACTTTACTGGAGATGAGGGAAGGGGAAGTTCAGAGGACTAGAGGAGGGCTGAGGATAATATGTTACCTCTGCACAAAAGTGGCAGTAGGGAGGATGCTAGCAACTACAGACCAGCCAGTCTCACATCAGTGGTGGGGAAATTAATGGAGACTCTACTGAAGGAAAAGCCTGTGGAGCACCAGGAGGCAAAAGGGCTGCAGGATCACTGGCAGTATGGTTTCACAGGGGGGTAGTCATGTCAAACTAATCTTTTATTCACTGGGTTACCAGGGAGGTGGATCAAGGGAGAGCAGTGGACATGGCCTGTCTAAACTTCAGTATGGCTGTCGGCACTGTGCTACGCAGGAGGCTAGTTAAGAAACATAGCATTCTTGGGGTGGGGGAGAAAGTGACAAGCTGGTATCAAACTGGTTAAGGAACAGGCGAGAAAGGGTGGTGGTAAATGGTAAATTCAGTCACAATTCAGTGTGGCCCATCTTGCACCTGCAATGTAAAATAAACAGCGGGTACGATCTTGCTTCATATACCCTTTCAGTAAATCCAACCACACTTATGGAGAAATAGACCCACTCACCAAATTAATTTAAATTAGTATTCTTCAATATCTTTAATAACCAACTTTCCCTGTTCCCAGCAGTTATTAGTGTGCAATGGAAACCTTATTGTATCATACAATATGTCTCTTCATTTGTTTTCCTTTCTTCTGATTTTATGAATTAACAAATAACAGAAGTTAGTAATTAATTATCCTGAAGAAGTGGTCAGAAGACCACAAAAAGTTGATCAGTTTGTGGTGTCTATGTATATGGATCAGTGGAAAATAAAAGCAATCAAAATATTAATTTAATTAATTTGGTGAGTGGGTCTATTTCTCTGTAAGTGTGGTTGGTGGTAAATGGTAGCCACTCAGGTAATAGCAGAGTGACTAGTGGGCTGCCACAGGGTTTGGTGTTGGGACTGGTCTTCTTCAATGTCTTTATAAGCAACATGGCAGAGGAACTTGAGGATAAGGTGTGTCTCTTTGAGAATGATACAAAAATCTGCAACAAGCTTGACAGGAAGGGTGGAGAGAATGCAAAGGTATCTGAGGAAATTAGAGGAATAGTCTAGGGGGTATCAGCTGTGTTTCATTGCTAAAAAAGTGCAAGGTTATGCACTTAAGGTTGCAGATCCCAGGTGCTGTGTGTAAGATGGAGGAGTGGAGCTTACAGTCCCCAAACAAGAAAGAAACCTAGGTGTCATCACATCTGATGACCTCAAGGTAGCTGGGCAGGGTGATGAAGCAGTGGAAAAGGCTAGTAGAATGCTGGCATGCATTGGGTGAGGGATTTCTAGCAGGAGGAGGGAGGTGGTGCTGCTGTTGTATCATTCACTAATGAGGCTCCACCTTGAGTACTGTGTCCAGTTCTGGAGGTTATACCTTTGCAAGGACATTGAAAGGGTGGAAGCAGTAAAGAAGAGGGCAAGCAAGATGGTAAGGGGGTTGCATTAGAAGTCATACAAGGGAAGGCCGCAGGAACTCAACATGTGATCCCTAAGTGAGACGAGAGTGAGGGGGGCATAACTGAATCCTACGAGTACCTCACAGGAGTGAACAAGGTGCAAGTGGAGGGTCTAGTTCAGAGAAAGGAAGGCACTAGAACTAGGAGAAATGCAATGAAGCTAAGAGGGGGAAGTTTAGGAGAGATGTGTGAAAATACCTTTTCATGGAAAGTGTGGTGGATGACTGGAACAGAGTGCCAGAGGAGGTACTGGGAGTAAAGACTGTGTGGAGCTTCAACCATGCATGGGAGAGGCATGGGGTATATTATAAAGAGGAACAGGGGGATGTAGTGGCAGCTGTGACCAACTAGAGTCAGCGGTGATGGCATATTCAGGTACAACAGGCAGACTGGATGGGCCTAAAGGTCCTTTTCTGCCAACAAAATCTATGTTTCAATGGGATTGATTTTCAAAGAGCTTGTAGCTCACCACAATTTGCAGTGTTGTAGGGCTACAGTGAACTTTGGGTGTGTCAAAGACCTGCACCCAGTTTGTAAAATTAAAAGTTCCTTTCCCGAAGGCCCGGGAGTTATTGCAACTGCAGGGCTGTGCCAAATATTGGGTACACCTGCATCGTTTAATGGAGGGATCCATCAACCCCCCCTCCCGCGATGCAAGCCTATACATGAGCTGCTGAGGTGGGGGGGGGGGGCCCTGGATGGAAAGTGGGGAGAGGGGACAGCAGGGGCACTGAGGGTTCCATAGGGCACAAGAAGGGCATGGCTGCAGGTATAGGGAGCGAAGCAGGCACCTGGCAATGGTGCCATAAGGCTTGTAACACAGCTGAGGTGATTGGTTGGGGGGTGGCATTGTGATCCTATTATGACATAGCCCCAGGCAGAAGCAGCCTTGGAACCTGCCCCACAGGTGATCCTAGTTAGGGGAGCATGCTTTCGCACAATTCTAAGGAAATTCAATGAATAATTAACATTTGGAACTGTCCAAAAATGACCAGTCTATATTAGTCATGCCGGACAGGAAATCAGATAATTCCAATTTAGAACAGTCATGAAACCAGGCTGTAATATTATATTTCCCTAGTGAACCATTGTACCAGTGACAATAAACTGTTGTGTGGTCACTAATACAATCTGACAAAGAACCAGAGTTTTTAATTCTATTTAGTCATTGTATCAGGATCTAATCAACTAAAGTATGTTTTTTTGATTTATTGTTCATTCTTGCTGGTTCAGTTAATATCTGTTTTATTTTATTTATTTATTTCTTGAAGTCTCGGAATTACAAACCGTTGAGTCAGAGACTCCTTTACAAAGGCTCCACGTCAAAAAGTGCAGACAAATACAAGGTTATATAAAATAAATGCTGAAATAGTACTGTTACAAGTTTCATACAGCTTGCACATAAACAAGGTGAAATACAGGAGTAAACAGTAAATTTTATAGGCTATACAATATCACAAGGAAATATTGAGAGGGGGATAGGAGGGGGAAAGAATAGGGAAAGGAGGGTAGTAAAGGGTAACAGGAGCAGTCAACGGGTGACATTGTCATACCAGAGAAGGAAATGGTAGTCTTACATCACCCGAAATGTCACGTAGACTTGTTGTATTTGACAACCAGCCCATGCTGAAATCATCAAGGATCTTAAAAGAATGTGAAAAATAGATTCTTCATGGCTTTTGTTTTACAAAAACACTCCCAATCCCTTACTTCCTCTTTCAGATTGTTATATCTGGTCTCATTTCTTTTGGAAAGGAAACTTTCAAACCTGATTTTTGAAATAAACATTGAAACATAGGCAAAGATGGCAGAAAAAGACTGATGACTCATCCAGCCTGCCCATATTACCCTATCATACCCCAGGACCTATTGGCTCTCTGGGGTCTTCGCTGGCACTGTTCCCACTTTTATTTTCCATGTTTCCACATCCCTTTTCTCACTGAGCAGCTACTATCCCCTTGACTCTATCCCGACCAAGTTTGAAGCTGTTTATGATTTTGGCACTCACCATCTCTGTCAGCAGACCATTCCATGGTTCAGCCACTCTTTCTGTAAAATAATACTACCTCACATCTTTTTTAAAACTTCCTCCCATTCACCTCCACTCATGAGCTTGCTTTCTCACTTCTCTGTTCCTGGTAAACGACTCCTCACAGTCCACCGTGTTATTTCCTTTTAGGAGCTTGATGGGCTCTATCATATCCCCCCTCTCTCTTTTAGTTTCAGATGGACACATATTTATCATCATTAGGCAATCCTTATAGGAGTTGCCCTGCTGGCTCTGAATCATCTTATTTTACCCTGTGTTGTGCATTCTTTAGGCTGTCCCTGTCCTCTTTTAGATGGGCACAGTATTCCAGGTGGGGCCTCACCAGTGACCTATACAATGGTAACAGTACCTCCTGCTTTCTACTGTTGAGCCCTGTCCTGTTGCACCCTAGCACCCTGATAGCCTTGCTGAAGGCTTTATTAAACTGGATGGTTTGTTTAGGGGAGTCCATAATGATTTATTTATTTATTAAACAGTATCGGAATTACAATCCTTTGAGTCAGGGACTCGTTTACAAAGGTTCCATGTCATTATTATCAATACAGTTACAGGCAACATGGTAAGAGTACATACATTAAAATGATAGTCCATTACAGACAACATAATATGAGTACATACATTGAAACAGTAGTTCATTCTTAGACAAGTAAACATCGCCAAAATGTTGCAAGCAGGACAGTGATATCTTAGCAGCGATGAGCTGAGTCATACAGGAGGAGGCAGAACAGGGGTCCTTTGTCAAGGGGTGAGTGTGATGGGGGAAGTGTTAACCTGGGCAGTTGCAGGTGCTCAAAGGAGGGACTTGAAATGACCAAGTTTGGGTTCAAGGGTGATAGGACTGGGAAGCAAGGTGAACCAGGAGGGGGCTCTGTAGGAAATGATGACTCCTTGGTGCTTCCCTCTCTTGTTGTGCCCAGCTTAATCCCACATTCGACATTCTGTTCTGATGTTTTTGTTCTGTAAGTGTATAACTTTGCACTTTTTGGCATTAAATTTCATTTGCCAGACTTTGAACCAATTTTACAGCCTATGCAGGTCACCCTGAAATCTACTTACCCCCCCCCATTGTCAGCATTACCAAAGAATTTAGTGCCATCTGCAAATAAACACATCCTGCACTAAATTCTATCTCCTATGTCACTGATGAACATGTTGAAGAGGTCTGGGCCAGAACAGATCCATGTGGCAGTCCACTGGTGACCTCTTTCCTCTGATCTGATGCCATTCACCACAACTTCATGCTCCAAAAAACTCCATACTGCTTCCTTAGCTATTCCCATATCCCCCATCCTGTTCAGCAGCCTTTGGTGTGGCACCAACTTGAATGCCTTGCTAAAGTCAAAGCAGTGTAAGTCTACTGCATGTCCGTTACTAAATACCTTGGTTACTTAGTTAAAGAATATTATGTTGCTCTGACAAGACCTCTCTACCATAAACCCATGCTGCTTACTATCCTGAAGCCTGATTTAGTCCTATAATTCTACTAGGTCCTCTCTGTCTTCTGTCAGTTTCCCTACCATGGAGGTAAGGAAGAGGGGTCTATATTTCCTTGGATGCTCCTAGTGCCCTCCTTTGTGCAGCAGAACCATGTCTGTCATCCTCAAGTCCCTGGGAGCCACCCGTTGCTGCACAAAGCTACTAATTAGCCCTGCCAGGGGTTCAGCTAACATCAATGGCAGTTCCCTTTACACCATCAGATGCACTCCATCCAGTCCCAAGGTCTAGTTTACCTTCAGGGTTGCTAGCCCTTTTCTCACTCTTTTGCCAGTAAATTTCTGCTGTTTCATTTTTGGTATCCTTAGCTGCCTTTATGTTGCTCTCTGGCAAGGGCCTGCTCCTGTAACAGAAAAACAATGCTCCTCAAAAAGCAAAATGTGTTTTCTCACCTGTGGTACAGAATGACATGGTGGTGCTGAATGATGTTTTGGCAGGGATTTGAAAATTCTCAGCATGGTGTTCACGATGTTGTGTAATAACAAGGCTTTGCTGACAATTTGGTTGCTATTTAGGCTGAAATGTAAGAGCAGGGCCCTCCTGGCCCTGTGCTTCTATGGCAACATACATGTATGCATAACAGGGAAATGAGGATATGATTATAATATCACAAAAAGTAAGGAAATTATTTGCAAAAATTGTGTTAATGCACAAGTTAGGATACTAATGCCACAAAAGTAAGGAAATGTAGCATTAGGGTTTCAAACCTTAATGCCCTCTACCACCCAAGCAGCAAAAGGAAAAAAAAATGTTAGGGTTTTGGATCTCCGGAGTCTTGGTGAATCATTGGTGAGGTCTTCCTTAGGGGTTGCTGACCCTAATGCTCCCCCCTCCCCCCATGGGCCCTGTGTAAATAAAAGAGAACATGTGAGATGTTGTTTGCTCACAGAATAGGGTGGGCATTAGGGTTCACAATCCTCAAGTAAGACCTTACCACTGATTTCCCAAGACATGAGTGAGGTGTCTGAGGTCAGACACCATGAGTATAGATAAATCATGTATCGCACAATGCTCCCCCCCTGCATATTTCATTTATGCAATATTGGAGGACTTTGTTTGATGGGTTATGTTGCTTTTAGTTGACTTATATGTCTTAAAATATAGCTGAGTTTGTGGGTTTCTTTTGTGAAATGATGTGAGTGTGCTTGTTTCTTCTCTTGGTTGCCAGTGGCATTGCTATGGACATAGTGTGGTGACGTCAGGTTAACTTGCCTGTGTCCTTACTGATTGGTGCTGTTTCAAAATAGTTTAAAAATATTGGTGTCACTGTTTAGCAAGTGGTTGACTGAGGCACTCTTGCTTGTGAGGATGTTGGACTGTGCCATCGGGAAACTGCTACAGTTACTTGTTTTTTTTTGTTTATTTATTTTAAACCATGCGGGTGCAGAGCGTGATTATAAATAATGGTTACCAATGATACACTGAGCTGCAAGAGTGAACGGGAGTGGGAGTAGTTTGAAGATAGGCTAAGGAAGCTATAGGGAGATTGTAAACAATACAGCAGTTCATGTTTATTTAAAATAAAACAAAAAACACACTGCTTTGTTTATGTATTGTGAGGCCGTAGATAGTGTGGGGAGAACAGGTTAACTGGTCAAGAGAGTGGAAGCAACTTTTTGAGCAGAGGCAGTGAGAGCGCAGGTGAGCTTATGCTTACAGAAGGAGCTGAGGCAATGTTAGCATTGTACAATACGTGAAAACGATAAAAAAAGTGTTTCATGACTACACAGTGTTTGATGCTGTTCCTCTGTCTACAGTTTTTTTTTATTTAATATTCTTTATTTATTTTACTCAAATAAAACAATAAAGGAAATACAGGACTTGCAACAGACAAAGAACATTAGGAACTAAGCATCTTATACAGCAGAACAGTTGCAGGAGTTAAGATTACAGTGAAAATACACACAAACAATTATACATTCTAACACATCAAACTCCCCCCCATCCCACCTAGCCCTACCAACCTCCAATCCTACTAACCCCCCCATGCCCCCACCTACCCAGAGCCACATGTATCCTAATATAATGTACCCTTCATATCTTTCAGGTAGTTACACTTATCCCTAATACGATGGTGGAGAAAACAAACATACCAGTTGCTGGGGTTGAACTTAGGTGTGTCTGCAGATCTCAAGTAGGTTTACCTTTACATCACAGCCTTATCAGTGCAGGGGCCCACAGTCATCGGCAGTGCCAGTGGCCGGTTCCCAGAAAGGCTAGGTAATATGTGGACTCTACCCTCCCTTAGGGATGGGTTAGGGTCCAAAGGGTATGCAGCCTTTCCCATCTAACTCGATACAGCTAAATTTTGCCACGGAGGCTAGCAATTGCTTTTTCGATCCTAAGGTTATGGAAAAACTCATTCACCCACTCAGAATAAGAAATATCATATTGGTCTTTCCAGTGTCAGAGAACAGTTTTTTTGACTGATATGAATATAATGTTCATATGATATCACCTTTCCCTAACTGAGATTTTGCTATAGTCTCCCACTATACAAATTTGAGGTATGAATAGGTCTTCTAGACCCAGTAGTGGGTCAGCCTTTGCCTGGATAAGATGCCAGAGGGGAGCAACTTTGGGACATTCCCAGAATATGTGATGTAATGATCCTGGTTCCTGGTTGCATCTAAAGCAGTCCTGGGTCGGGAGTCTGCCTATCTCAAACAATTTTACAGGGGTGTAATAAATATTGTGCAAGATGTGGAATTGTTTCAGCCTTAGGCGATCATTAGCAGTATATAAATATATTCCTTGCCAGACCTTTTCCCAAGAAATATTGTTATTGGGGAAAGTGAGGACCCAATAGCGAGGGTAACCCGAGTCTTCTGGGTTAAGTATCCTGAGTAGGGCCAAAACAAAGTGAGACACAGCATGAGGCTGTTTGATATAGGCAAGAAGCTCCTGAAAAGGAGTTGCTGGATGGACATCCCAGGTACCAGAACCATACCATTTTATTAGCATGTGTCTGATTTGGAACATGAAAAAAGAGTATTTGCTGGGCAATTGGAAATATGGCAGTATATCTGGCATATTACCTAATCTGCCATTAATCACTAAGTCACTGACTAGGGCATGCGGAGTTGCACCTTTTGTCAGAGCCGAAATCACCTGCTCTCCAAGCTTAAAACTGGGGTTACTGAACACCGGTTGTAGCAAGTCTTGTTAGTTACTATATCGGATAGATTTGCATAATTGCATGTGAACCTTTGTGGATGTGTGAATAGCTGAGCTATGCAGGGAATGTGGTAATCTACCTGGCGTTGTATACAGAAAACTGGAGGGGGTAAAACCTGAGACAGTCAACATATGGTGTTCAACTTGTAGCCAGTTGGGAATATATGGGAGAGTCCCCATTTCTTGAGACGTAGTAGTCCAATGCATGTATTTGACTGCATGACTGGCCAGGTATTAGTAAAAATTGGGAAGTTTGAGACACCTAGATGACGTGGTGCACATAAACAACTATATGATCTCCTTGGGGGTTTGCTGTGCCATAAAAATTTGGAGATTATACTACAGTATGTAACTGATGTAACCAAGTCAAGGGAAGGTGGATGTTCAACATATTCAACGAATAAAACACTCATGGCAAAACATTCATTTTCACCATGCTAACTCTAGCTTGGAGTGACAAATACATAGGAGCCCATCTATCCAGGTCTTGCTTGATGCTGAAAATGAGGCTGTCCAAGTTAAGTTTTTTCATTAGTGATACGGAGGAGGACAGTATTATCCCTAAATATTTGAGGCGGGTATTCCAGACCATAGAAAGTGGGGCAATCTCATGTTGGGAAAAAAGAGGGTTAAGGGGCATCACTTCCATTTTATTAAGATTAAGTTTATAATTGGAGACTGAGCTAAACTTTTGAATAATTTGTAAGGCTGCCCAGATAGAGTTGTAAGGTTCATTGACATGAAGGAGGATGTCATCTGCATAGACGGACATTTATAGGTGAAACGGCCTTATTACAATACCCTGAAGGAGTGGGTAAGTGTTCAGTTGACATAGCAGTGGTTCTAAATATAAGTTAAACTACAGGGGTGACAAGGGGCAGCCTTGCCGGGTACCAGATTTTAGGGGAAAAGGAGATGAGATAACTCCATTACAATATACTTTTGTGGTAGGGCAGGAATATAGGGAGGTGATCCAGGATAAAAAAGAAGGTGGAAAGCCAAACTTAGCTAAGGTGCAGAAAAGGAAAGGCCAGCTGACCCTGTTGAATGCTTTCTCCACATCCAGAGAGACGAGGGCCATAGGTTGATCTGCCTCCCTGGATATGGAGAAAATGTGGGTGAGCTTGCGAATGTGATCGAGGAAGATCTACCTTGCACAAATCCAATTTGTTTGGGGCTTAACAGCCCCTCCCAGACCTTAGCAACCATGGATGCTAAAATTTTAGCAAAAATCTTTATGTCATAGTTCATTAGTGAAACGGGACGGTAAGTTGTAACTTTGTCTTTAGGTCTGACTGGTTTCGGAAGCACAACTATAACTGCCTCCAAGAGCATCTGGTCTGTAAACCCATGCTCACACAGAAACTTAAACAATTGGTGAAGGATGGGAATCAGCTCTGCCTCAAATGTTTTGTAAAAATTGGATGGAAAACCATCTGGACCTGAAGACTTGTCTCTAGGAAAGGCCTTAATAGCACACCTGATTTCTTGTTCTGAAATGGGATAAACAAGCAAGTTTTGCTGAGCTGCATCGAGGGAGGGAAGGGGAATTGCATCCAAATAATCCTTGATATGATTTTCAGTAGGAGAAGTCTCCATAGGACTGTAAAGCTGCCTATAATACTGCTCAAACTCCCTTGTAATTTCTCTGGGGGTAGTTAAAATGGTTCCGGAGGCTAAGGAAGATATTGAAGTAATGAGGCGAGATTCTTCTTTCCTCCAAAGCCTCATCGCCAAAAGGTGGCTGGCTTTGTCCCCCTGCTCTGTATACTTGGCCTGAGTTTTAAAGAGGACACATTCCACTTTTTCTTTGAGGATATCTGCATATTGGTTCCTCCGCAGATTCAATTGGTGTACCTTTGTCTCTGAGGTGGGATTAGACAGTGAGGTCTCTAGAGACCTTATGTCTGCTAGGAGTGAATTGGATTGTTTATCTTGTTGTCACCTCCCAGTGGATGAGATCCTGATAAATTCACCCCGAAGAACACACTTTAAGGTACTCCATATCTGATCAAAAGCCAGACTGGAGCCTTCATTATGGGTCATAAAGTGTTTAATAAGTTCTTGATATGGGTTCCTGTGTGTTCATATGCAAGTAGCTGGGAATTTAATTTCCAGATAGTGTCTTTCTGGGTTTCTGGGACCAGGTTGATTTCTAGCCATATGAAAGAGTGGTCGGATAAAACTCTGAGAGTGATTCCACACCCTAGTAAACCTATAATCAGTTTCTGGTTGATCAGGAAGAAATCAATCTGGGAGAGGGATCTGTGCAGTGGTGAGTAAAATGTGTAAGCCCGAACTCTAGGGTACAGAAAGAGTCAGGGATCAATCAGGCCGTAGGTCTCCATAAGATCTTGAAGAGATCGCTGTGCAGGAAACGGATTGGAGTTTAAAACAGATGACCTGTCCAGGGAAGTGTTGGTAACAAGGTTCCAATCTCCAGCTAATACAATGGGCAAGTTGCTGAAGAGTGCTAAAGATATGGAGAGGCTAGTAAACAATTCAGGGGAGTCTCTGTTGGGACCATAAATTGACCCGACGAGGATTTCTCTGTGTTCAAACACCCCTCGTATGAAAATGAATCTGCCATGTGGGTCAGTGATCTTTTGCAGCTCTAGGAACTGCATACTGTACCTCTGGCAATCAAAATCGCCACTCCACATTGTGATGTGGAGGACCCTGCAGTATACACTGTTCCTATAAAACCCCTGCCGAAAAGATTGTTTTACCCTTCTAATAGATGCATCTCCTGAAGAAGCGCAATATGATACTTCATTAAGGCTAAGTGTTTGACAATCCGAAGCCTTTTGGCCCGGGACCGGGCTCTTTCAATATTCCAGGAAACAATTTTCATATAGAAGGTTCAGTATTGTGAGGGATACATTGGGCATGAGTGTACATCAGATATCTCAAATATAAATGTGGCAACATGGCTCTCCCTCCCACCCCGCTGCACAAGCCCCCCCCACTGTCTATAGCACATACACTGGAAATAAAAAAAAACTAATAACCCCCCCCATCTTACTAGACTCTTGGCACATAAACTTGAAAATGAAACCAAAAATTAAATGAGCAGGCCAAACCCCCAGTCCTACTGACTGCACACCATCCACTTTGCTTGGCATGATGATGTCCACGCTGCCCACCAAACCTTCCCACCAAGTCTCCTCTGACCCTCACCCCAACCCAAAACCACCCCCATGAACATGAAAGGAAAAATTGGGGGGGATAAATACCCCCAAACCCCGTTTAACACTATAAACGACATTCAATAAACAAGAGTCGCCGGCCCAAACTAGGTTAACATATGGCCAGCTAAGTAAAAAATAAAACAAAGTGGGTATTAGCCTTTGGGCACCCTGACGTTAAGGGCCACTGTTCAACGTGGCATCTATTGGCAGTCATATATACTAAAAGAGTACCTGTTTGCAGCATATATACCCAGCTTAAAAAATTATATACCGCCTTGCACTACACAAACTTATTAGTCAGGGTACCCCCCTTTCGCACCTTATTTAAATTGAGAATAACCCTAGAATCGAGTTGGATATTAAACATTGTCCTCAATCTTGCTTTTTTAACCATAGAAATTAAATACAAGGTGTACAAGAGTCCGGAGGAAGGACCAGCTGTGTCCTTTACAGCAAGCAATCAAAATCGATCTGCTTCTTAATCCACTTCGAGGAGGATATAAAACAGGAGATCTTGCAATCATATCCCTACAGACTTGTTATGGCAGTACCACCGCATGGCCACAGGGTGTCGCTTCGATTCTTCATTTGAAGAGGTCCGGGAACATATGCTTGCAAGCGTCGGTTGCAGCTTCCAAGGTGTCATAGGAATTCCAGTGGCCATCCTTAGAGATTTGCAGGGTTGCTGGATACTGAACTCTATACTTAATGCCAGCTGAGATAAGCTTATTGACCACAGAGTGAAGTGCTGATTGCTTTTGGCGCACTGTGTATGGTAAGTCCTGCACCATCCTTATTTTCTTACTGGCCCACTGTATTTCTTAAACTTCCTTGAGTTTGGCCATAATGTGTTCCTTATCGAGGAAATTCAGTACCTTGAACAAAAAAGGCCTGGGAGGGGAACCTGCTGGAGGCATAGGCCTCAGGGATCGATGTGAGCGTTCAATGATATACGCTGGGCCATTGGGAGAGGGCCCTACCAATCGTTCGCAAAACTTTTGGGCAAACAGAATAGGTGTATTTCCCTTCTCCCCTTCTGGCAAGCCTAATACCACTAGATCATTGCGAAGAGACCGTCCCTCGAGGTCCTCTAGCTTTTCTTCTGCTTTTTTGAGCCGTTGTTTAGTCTGCACAATCTCCAGTTCTAGTCAAGCCCTCCAGTCATCCAAAGAGGATATGGGGGCCTCATTGTCCGCTGTTTGGGTAGCAAGTTGCTCGACAGATGTCCTCATGCTGCGGAACTCAGAGGCAAGCATCAGGAGTGTATCTTTCATTGGGGCGAGCTCCTCCAGAAATTTTTGTTCGGTGAGTACAGCTTGTGGAGTGGTATTTGGAGTCGGGTCCTCATCTTGTGCTTTAGGCCTTTTAGCAAGCTTATCTTTCGCTGGAGTAGTCAGCGGTGCATGTATCAAAGCGGCTCTTCTCGGTTCTGCATCTATAATTAGCTGTATACAGATGGATGAAATACTGGAGAAAGTTAGGCAAGTACTCCTTGTATTTTTTAGAGTGTCTGAGAGGCCAGTCGCAGTAAATTTAAGTGGTTTGGGTGGGGATAGCGAGGGAGCTGCAAGGCAGAGTTGTTCGCTAGGCAGCCATCACACCGGAAGTCCTTCCTCTGTCATAGTTAGGCTTAGTATATTTAAAAGAGACAAACTTGGTAGCTGCAGACACACTGTGGGAGAGAGCAAGTGGTTTTAAACTGAAAGTAACTACTAGGAAGATTTGCCATCCAGTTGGGGGTGGGTGGAGAAAATGACAGAGTAACTATGTACATAAATGGAGTGTGATGTAGTAACAGTGTACATAAATAAACTAATGTGCACAGTTACTCAGATAAAGGGATTTTCACACTCTGCGTCCATGCCTGTTGCATAAATATATTGTTATTTAGGGTTGAGCAGGGCTTTCTATGTTTAAACCCCAAATTTTGCACTTTAATAACTTCATAACTGTTCAATGGATTTGTATGAAATTTTGCATACCTAATCTCAAGGGGTAGATCTCTTGAGTGCCAAGTTTTGTTCCAGTTGGATATGCGGATTCTGAGCTGTGGATAGCAAAAAAAACACAAGAATCATCATTTTTGCTGTTTTTTTTTTTTCATCACATAGTCCCCAGATGGTTCTGAATTTTGGTTTGCAATTTTCGGGGTAGAAAGAGTTTGCCTCAGAAGGATTTCCTGTGGCAGTTTGGTAAAAAAAAAATAATCTCTTACAAAGTTATAACGTTTTAAAATTTCAGGTTTTGAGCATGCTCAGTCCATCTAAAAAATAGCTGCATGAAGTTTTCGTATGGGGAATCCTTTTCAAGAGGTTTTATGAATGCTGCCATATTGTTTTTCATTTAAAACAAAAATTGGAAACCCACAAAAATGTCACAATATGCAACACAATTAGTTTACTTATTGAGACCTCCTTGGCTGGATTCTGCACTTAACTGTTGGAGGAATGCCCTTAACATTTTTTTTGTGTGATTATAAATCTTTTTTTATGACTCGTGATATGAAACAAGATTCTTTTTTCATATCAAGAATCACAAAAAATAACCTTTTTCATTAAGGAAATCCTTTTCCCTTTGCCAACATCTTTTCCCTGGTATCTAGTGGCACCCCCTACCCTCTGATCACTGTCCACATAATAACTGTGTATTTCCCTGGTGTCTAGTGGCATCCCCAACCCTCCGATAGCCATCCCACTTCATTGTGTTTCTAACCCTGGTGTCTAGTGGCACCCCTCACCTTCTGATGACATCCCTGTATTTCATCTTTTCCCTGGTGTTTAGTGGTACCCCCACCCTCTGATCGCCATCTTGCTTCATTGTGTTTCTATCCCTGGTGTCTAGTGACACCCCTTACCCTCCAATGTCATCCTCATTTTTAATTTAAATTTCTCTGGTGTCTAGTGGCATCCCCCACCCTCTGATGCCATCCCTGTATTTCATCTTTTCCTTGTTGTCTAGTGGCACCCTGCACCCTCATATCACCATTTATACTTCCCTAATGTCTAGTGGTACCCCTTCCCTCTGATCGATATCTAGGTTTCACATTTTTTTTCCCTGGTGTCCAGTGCCCCCCCAAATTCCCATCACTGTCCTCAGTGTAATAAAGAAACTGGTCCCTCAATGCCTTTTTTTAAACTTGTAAAAAAGAAAATGGTACCAGCCGATCCAACCCCCCACCTGACCTCCCTCACAGCACCCACCACTCAGCACTCCCCACCCTCCCACACACAACATCACTCACCTGAACAGGTTCCAGGATGAAGATCACTCTCTGATAGGAGACACGTCTTGCTGCTGGAACCAACTGACTGATATGTGACAAAGTAAGGTAAGTGAGCCTGAATGTATTTCAATGGGGTTTTCTACGCTGATACCTAACTTTGGCATTTTTGCCTATTTTTTGCCCAGATTTTCAACATGACCTTTTTGGGACCCATCTCATGAATGATGTCAATGGAATTCTGCAATCTGATCCTGGAGTAACATTACATCGTACTGACCAATAACAGCACTAACTTCATCTACTGTAATAGGTTGTACCAAATCATCAGTATGATCAGCCGATAACTGCTGAAAATCTACATGTTTAAAAAATTTCCTCCAGTCACATGGTTGAAAATCTTGACCATATAAGTTTTTAGTGTGGGTGGAGACTAACCGCAAAATACCATGGTTATCTGAAATTCTAATACCATCATGTGTAACCAAAGAAGGCATATATTTTGTATGCACTTGCTGATTGCAACTATCATAAGGGTTAATAACCTTGGCTGACCCCTTACGGCCATATTTTTGTTCTAGAAATAACAAAGTGGACCTATTGTACTGACAAGCATACATTTCCTGCTTTAACTGGTGGATCTGTGAGGAATAGTCCGAATTAAATTCTGTCTGCCAGGAAAGTAACCTTTGTAAGTGTTTTCTTTTATCCAAATATGTCAAGTACTGTGTTTTAGAGCAGGATTTCACCAATCTCTGACAAAAGTGTCGGATTTCAACTTTTGTCTCTTGCCACCAAAAAGTGGGGTTGTCAAACAAGTCAAACACAGACAACTTATCCAGTAAAACCTTGTACAATTCCTGCCAACCAGAATCATTACCCAGAACTGTAATATTCATTTTTCAGGAATTATAAGATTCCGGCTTATTAAAGGGGCATCCTAAAGACAGAACAACCAAGCTATGATCTGAAGCTTCACAAGGGATTATTGTGTAGTGCAGACCTGGTAACCATTTGGAAATAAAAGAATAATCAATTCTAGTAGAAAACCTCCCACGATAAAATGTGTGCCTGGGAGGATGAGGCCCAAATGTAGCCCCATCAATTAAATTAGCTGTTTTATACAGGGAATTTAGGAAATTAGAATCATTAAATAATTTTTGAGTTGATCCAGTTTTGTCTGAAAGTGTAAGGATACAATTAAAGTCTCCTCCAAAAACTATAGATTTAGAGGAATGCAGAAAGGATTGTATAGCCTTCAGGGTGGCAATCCGTTGGGTCTTGACTTCAGGATTATAAACATTAATTAATCTCCATTCCTGAGCCTGTATAACAACATCTAATATAAGAACCCGGCCTTGAATCAAATCCACAAGTCTAAGAATCTGAACCTCTAAGTTATGAAAAAGAATAGCCACCCCAGCGCATACATCTTCTGAAAGGGACCAATAGGACAGCCCTCCCTTCCAATCTAATGCAGCCTGACTAGTCTCTCTAAGAGAGTAAAGTCTAGTTTCCTGTAAAAAAATAATGTGAATATTAGAAGCTGCTAACATAGAAAAAATGGTGCGTCGTCTTTTGGGGTTCTTCAAACTATTCGTATTCAAAGTGCCAAAAGACAACCCATCAACCATTTAACTAACAAAAATCAAAAAATCAAGACTTCTTTTTTTCCTTTTCCAGGAGATTTCATTTTATTTCTTTTTTTCCTAGAGGTTTTAGAATCACTAGACAATTGGTCAGTATCGGTAAACAGGTCATGCAGAGAGGAGGCCACGGATGAAGCATCAGAATCTTCCTCCATCTCAGTGACTTGTTTTCATTTATGCAAAGGTGTAAATTTATTTCTAGAACAAAAATCAGGCTCCCTTGGAACTTGGGTGGTCTTAGCCCCTTTAGTAGCCTTACTTCGGGTTTGCCTCCGCATACCAATCTGCACCCAGTCCGAGTCTTCAGGTGGGGGCATTACACCCTATGATCAAACTCATTGGTCAGGGTAGAAGTACTAGGTACAGGATCAGGAGCTACAGATGCCATAGGGGCCACCAAATCAACATGAGGAGATGAAGCTACCTCCTTATGAGAGGCATCCACAGTGGACTGGGGTTCAAAGGGTTCTGATTTGGAAACAGCAGGGGCAGGGACTGAGGACTCAGAGGAAAGCAAACTAGGAGGCTGAACAGGCTGCTGTTCAGAATGAGGCTGGAACTGAGGCCTGGCCTGTGCATTCTGTTGCACCTTGGAAACTGTGTCATCTTGATCCTCCTGAGGCATTCCAGGAGCATTATGAGAGGCCCAAGGGCAGTCACGGTAGGAATGGGACGTATCCTCACATAAATTACAATAAATAGGCCGAGGGCAATTAATACTAACATGCCCAGAACCCATACACAGTGAGCATTTCAACTGATCACAGACATTACTCAGATGAGTCTGTGCTCCACAGCGAAAACATGACTTAGGTTGGCCAGGATAAAAAATGAAACCTCTGTCCCTGCCCAGATAAAAGCAGCTAGGCAAATGCTGAATGGACCCATTATTCAGTGGAAGCTTCTCCTGCATTTTCCGGCCTCCCATCCAGAACTGCTCAGAATCAATAATAGGCTCGAGCAAACCTAGAACCGTACATTTAGAGGATAACCATCTAACAATGTCAGTTACTGCAACCCCTTCATTTTTGAACAAAACAGTAATAGTTTTAATTGCAGGTTTCGTAAGGGGGATGGCAAGAAAGGGGGACCATAATGGAGTATGTTTAACTTGCTGATACCTATGCCAGAAAGTTTCTAGACCTGCAGATGTTTTGAAACTTAAATCAAAATTATTATCCCCAGAAGTATGAATCAGAACATATATCTCAGATGGCAAAAACTGCAAACTGGATTTTATTAAAGTCTTTCCGACATAAATCCGGTCAGGAAATATGTCAAGTCCACCCCTGTATCTTAAACGCACTGCATTCCTTCGCTTGGCCTGTTCTGGGGGAGTGTGGAACAGGCCAGCATAAGTCCTTCCACCCTGGCGTCTGCCATGTTGTCCAGGGGTTGTATCATTCTGTGTGTGTTCTCCACCCGGATTTGGGCCCCCATTATGTAAGAAGTCCCCATCCTGGATTTGGGCCCCCATTATGTAAGAAGTCCCCATCCTGGATTTGGGACCCCATTATGTAAGAAGTCCCCATCCCAGATTTGGGACCCCATTATGTAAGAAGTCCCCATCCCGGATTTGGGCCCCCATTATGTAAGAAGTCCCTATCCTGGATTTGTACTTTATCCTGCAATTGATCTTGATGGTCATCTCCAGAGCTAGTAATCGGGAGAACAGAGTCAACAATAGGAAGGGAATTAGGGGACTTATTACTCTGCACAGCAGAAGATATAGTCTGCATGTCCATAGCAGTCTGTGTAGTTGAATCTAGTTCTTTCCCAACATTCTGTAAATCAGGTTCATTAGGGTTAGGGCTGACAGTAGGCCACACAGGATTCTGTGTTAGGTGAAGTTCAGGCGGGATCTCAAGAGGATCCGAAATATCAATCACGGTACCCCGAGACCCAACACCAGTATGAATCGGAGAAGACCAAGTGTTAGTAGCAGTAGATTTTTCCCATCCAGCCCCTTTCAGGGCTTCAGCAATGGTAATGCCGGTAGCAGAAACATGATTATCAAATTTCTGGTAGCTACGCCGTGACCCAGAAGCCGAACCAGCCGTAGCATTCACTGGGTTTATAATAATGGACAGGGATTGGGCCGAGTCTGATGTAGCACAAACAGGGGAAACATTAAATGTATCAGGGTGGAACACATCAGTCTGTAGCAAACAGGGCAAGTCTGAATGCAAAATAAGAGCAGCACCTGTAGTAGAACCAGCAGCTGGAGGGGGATACGAAACTTCAAACTGCTTGTCTTGCGACTGCTTCTGTCGAACCACCTCCTCCGGCGTTCGTAGAGGGAAAGCTGAAACTGTCTCTTCTTCCCGACGCCAGACCATAGGCATAGGTTGGCTATCTGAAGAACAATTGTGCAAAAAATTCAGACCATCTCGAGACTCTTGGCACACACCACACGGCGCTCTAAAACTGCCAGTCTCCATAGAGACCTCCGTAAGCGGACCTTCAGAAGTCGGCATACACCCAGAGAAAGGCTTTGATGAAGCTGCATCATCTCGCAGCTGATCCATGTCAGAAGTTGGCAGTGCTCCAGTGACAGGAAAATCTGAAGCAGCAGAAAAACAGGCTGTAGGTTGAGCTGAGAAACCACCCGGTTTAATCGAAACAGTAGAAAAATTAGCTGTAAGGTTCCCAGTAGGACCCGACTGTAATGCAGCATCTGAAGAGATTTCCGAAACTATTCCATGTCTTGAAATAAGACAGGCTGAAGACCGATCACTAGCAAAAGTACTTTCTTCCATGTCGGCCCCTTGTAGAAGGGAGGTAGAGAAGGAGACCAACTCCCCCACCTCCAACACGTCTGCAACATCTGGCACCGAACTCTGAGTGGCCATTACAGGGAACAGCCAAGCCCCCTACCGACAGAGTAGGGGAATTTCCCCGGTGTCCCGGCCAAATGTCCCTCATTCACTAAAAATACCACCAACAGCTTAATCTGGTTCAAGGACAGTTGGCATTCATCTGTATCCCCTTCCCCGGGTCATGACTGAAAATAGGCAGGATTTGTCTAGTGCACTTACCCGGTCAACAAAAACTAAATAAAATAGATATAAATATTGATATAGATGTACATGTACATGTAGATATAGATATAGATTTTTGTATACATAGTTTTCTTGCCTTGAGGTTATGTCATTTAATACAAGCTAAACATTACCTTTCAATCTTGAATATCATAGGGTTCATCCACGTCAACAGTACTTTCCTTGTTAGAGGCTGCTCTTCTTGTCCGCATTTTACTCACATTTATGGTATCACTTTGCCAGCTAAACTTTAGTCCTGGATGTTGTTCTAACTTTGTTGAGCACTTCATTTGACTATTTTTTGTTTGTTTTGTTAATTTGTTTCTACTCCTTGGTTGGCTGGCTCCACCCACTGGTTCCCCCAGCCCCATCTCCCCGAATGTACCTTCAGCTCTTCCCCCAGGGCTTTTCACCCCCCCAGTGGGGTTGGCAGAGGCCCCCTGAAAGGTCCCCACCAGGAACAGGATCCAACTCACCGAGGTGTGGAGCCTGCCAGGGACTGGTGTCATCCTGTTGGTTGGCTACCGTAATTTTCCTCCGGGTTAATCCCATCCCCCAAGTGCAGCTGTGACAGCATGCAAGGATGCCAATGGCTGAGCTGCACACACTTCTGTACGTAGCCCACCAGGTGTCTCCTTCGCCTCCTTCCCCTCCATTTTTCAGGACTCAACATGCCATCCCCCAGCCACTGCTAGGGGCCAGGCAAGTGCCAGTCACTGCTCCCATCCTCCTCCGGGAGAGGAGAGGTGCCATCTGAATGCTCGATCCTCTCCCTGCATGGCCTACCCCTGATGACCTGCTTGCACTGTGAACTTGGGTCTCCGGCGTGGCAGGAGGTAAGGCATAGATGCCTCAGCCCTCCATGCCACTGGGCCAGCTCCCATTTGACTATCGTAAAAACAACATCTACTATATGTAAATCCACTGTGCATAAATGAATGGTTAGCTGTTTCCTTTGACACTATAGCACACTTGTATTTGGTGTTTTTTAGATTTTAGTTAGGTAGTCCAGGAAGGGGACCATGATTTTGAGTGAGAAGTTTGAATGCTTCAGCAGCAAGCATTTAAACTGGCTGGGGGGTAGGAGGCTTAGTATCACCCCCCCTCCCCGAGGGTAAATGCAGGAAAGTAGATTGGCAGAAAGTACAACTGAAGATGTCGGGCCGGGGCAAAATGCTGAAATTGGGACCTCACAGGAAAGGAAACTGGGGTCGGGGAAGAAAGCAGGAGAGTAGGAACAGGGGCAAGGGGGGTAATCTAAGATGCACAACATGGAAGGCCATGGTAACTAATGCCAGAAGCCTGAGAAATAAAATCCCAGACCTGGAGACCTTGTTAGCAGAGGCAGACCTGGACATAGTAGCAATAACTGAAACCTGGTACACTGCAAATCATGGGTGGGAAATAAATGTACCGGGTTATGCCCTTTTCAAGAGGCATAGAGGGGCAAAAAGAGGGGGAGGGAGTCACTCTGTATGTCAGAGAGGGTATTAAGGCAACACAGGTACAGGGTAGGCAGAGGGAGGCCAAGGCACTGTGGGTCACCCTTGAACCTGGAAATGGCACAGCAATATGCACAGGGGTATTATACAGGCGTCCAGGACAGGGGGATGAAATGGACAGGGAACTAGTAGATGAAACACACGAGATGGCAATGAAAGGTGAAATTCTGTTGATGGGGGATTTCAATATGCCAGACATGGACTGGATCACCCAGGCAGCTGCTTCAGCCAGAAGCAGAGGCGTACTAGATTCCCTACAGTAGGCAAGACTGAAGCAGTTTGTGCTTGATCCCACCAGGGAAAAGGCAATTCTGGATCTAGTGATGACCAATGGGAATAGAATTGCAGATGTCCGAGTAGAAGGGCAACTGGGATCCAGCAATCGCCACTTGGTGTGGTTCAGCATGGGGACAGGGACTCAGTCAAGTCACACTAGGCCAAAGGTTTTGGATTTCAAAAAGGCAGACTTCACTGAAATGTGGAGCGGTATCAAAATAGCCTTGGAGAAAAGGGGGATGGGGGGGGGGAGAGCAGTGAGAGTATCTAAAACGAGCCATAGTGGAAGTGACAAACCAATGCATCAGACTGGTATACAAAGGCAAGAGAAGGAGAAAGCCACTATGGTTCTCAAAAGAGGTGGCAGACAAAGTAAGGGCTAAAAGGGCAGGGTTCAGGAAATATATGGAGACCCAAAGGGAGGAGGACAGGGGGGGTGTACCTAGAGTGTCTAAGGGAAGCAGGGAGGGCAGTAAGGACAGCCAAGGCATGGACTGAGGAAGGATTAGCACAGACAGTAAAGAAAGGGGACAAGATATTCTACAGGTACATCGGCAAAAGAAGGAAAACCAGATTCACTGGCCCAGTGGTGCTGAGGATTGAGGTGCTGGACGCCACATCTTGCACCATGCCAGCAACCCAGGTTTGGGGGTGAGCTCGGATCACCGAGAGTTGGATGGGGAGGAGAGGATTGAGTTTCTGGTGACAGCTGTCCTCTCCTGGGGGTGGGGGTGTTTCAAGTGCTAGTGATGCCCAATGGAGGCTGGGTGTACTGCAGCTTGGGACCACTTTCAAGATGGGGTGAGGCATCAGTGGATGTCCTGCAGGTGGGTGCAGGAGCACGTCTGCCTACATTGGACGTCATTGCATGTCGGGGAGGAGAAGTAATGAGCATGAACAATGAAAAACCCTGCACCATTGGGTAGGCCACAGCACCTGGCCCCCATGCCCACCACCGGATCCCACCCTCTGGTCTCCTAATTCCCTCTTCCCAAGCCTTCCCTGCAGCAGAATCTAGACTTCAAAGGAGCACCAAAAGAAGAGTGGTGGCTCCACCTTGGGGCGTACAAGACAAGGGTTTCCAGCGGCAAGGTAGGTGCAAGGGTTGGAGTACTGCAGGGGAGACTAGGGTTGGGGGGGTCTCAGGTGGGCAGGAACAAGCCAGGATGCCTGAGAGAGCCCTGACAGAGCAGTGACCTTAGGGAAAAATAGTGGGGGGGAGAAAAGAAAGAAAACCGGGGGGGGGGTTGTTAGGATCAAAGGGGAGGAAGGGGAGTGTAAGGAGGGAGACATGGATAAGGTAGAAATACTGAATAAGTACTTCTGTTCAGTATTCACAGAAGGGGAGAGGAACAGGGACCACGGCCGAGCAAAAGATACCAAGGTGTGGGGAGAGGTGGACAACAGTTCATTTGCAGGGCAGAGAGTCTTGCGGGAGGTCACTAAATTGAAGGTGGACAAAGTGATGGGGCCAGATGGCATACACCCGAGGAAACTAAGAGAACTGTGAAGAGAGCGATCAGAACCTCTGGCAGCCTTGTTCACCGAGTCACTCAACATGGGGTGGTGCCAGAGGATTGGAGGAGGGCACATGTGGTTCCTCTACACAAATCCGGCAGTAGCGAGGAGGTGGGAAACTATGGACCAGTCAGCCTCACCTCAGTAGTGGGGAAGATCATGGAGGAACTGCTTAAGGAAAGGATAGTGGGAAATCTAGAAGCCATCAGTGCCCAGGACCCTAGACAGCATGGATTTACAGTGGGTAAGTCATATCAGATGAATCTGATTGATTTCTTTGACTGGGTGACGAAGGAAGTAAATCGGGGGGGAGGGCCAGTGGACATCGCCTACCCCGATTTCAGAAAAGCCTTTGACACTGTCCCACATAAGAGGCTGGTTAACAAGCTGGGTAGTCTGGGCATGGAAGACAAGGTTGTAAACTGGGTTAGGAACTGGCTTATGGACAGGAGGCAGAGGGTGGTAGTAAATAGGGTACAATCTGGGGAGAGGAGGTGACCAGCAGGGTACCTCAAGGATCAGTCCTTGAGCCAGTCCTGTTTAATGTCTTCATTAGTGACATTGCAGAGGGGCTGGAAGGAAAGGTCTGCCTGTTTGCAGATGACACCAAGATCTGTAACAGGGTGGATACTCTAAAAGGGGTGGAGAAAATGAGGAAGGACCTGGGGAAGCTTGAAAAATGGTCTGAGGAGTGGCAACTGAGGCTTAATTCAAAGATGTGCAAAATTATGCACCTGAGGCATAGAATCCCTGGGGAGAACTACAGGATGGGGACAAGTTGCTGATATTCACCAAGGAAGAAAAGGACCTGGGGGTTATTATTTCAGATGACCTGAAAATGTCAAAGCAGAGTACAAAGGCAGAAGAGAGGGCCAGTGGCATGCTTGGGTGCATAAGCAGTGGTATCACCAGCAGAAGGCGGGAGGTAGTGATGCCATTTTATAAGGTGGTCAGGCCTCACATGGAGTACTGTGTGTAGTTCTTGAGGCCACACCTTTGAAAGGATATTAACAGGCTGGAGACAGTCCAGAGAAGGGCGACTAAGATGGTACAAGACTTGCACCACAAAACTTACGAGGAGAGATTAAGGGACCTCAATATGTACTCGCTGCAGGACAGGAGGGAGAGAGGGGACATGATAGAAACATTCAAGTACTTCAAGGGCATAAGCAAGGTGTGGGGGGGGTAGATATCTTCCAATATAGGAGGAGTACAAGAACGAGGGGGCATGACATGAAATTGGAAGGTGGCAGGTTAAGAGGGAATGTGAGGAAGTTTTCCTTCATGGAGAGGGTGGTGGATGCATGGAATGGTCTGCCAGAGGTGGTTGTGGGAGCGAGCACTATGGCTGGATTTAAACATGTATGGGACAGGCATAGGGGAACCATAGAGGTAAAGCAGAGTGAGGTTCAGAAGCCATAACCAAGTACAGGGCTTATGGGCAGACTGGATGGGCCTAGCGGTCCTTATCTGCCAACAATTTCTATGTTTCTATGTAGTGAGTTCTCACCTGTTCTTACAGTGCTAACTGACTACAGGCTCTTAACTGTATAATTAGAAACAAGTGCACTGTATCATATAAATAATGTTCTATTTGCCCGTTTCCCCACCACCACCTGAAGAAGACTCATTCTGAGCCGAAGAACTAGGGCAGCTAGAGCTGTGCTCTCAAATTGCTAGTTTTCCTGTAAAATGATTGCAAATATACATTGTGGTCTAACCTAATTTGCTATTTTTGCCTGAGTGTGTCTGTACCCTATTGTTTGTTGCGATAAGAATACTCTTCTCCTGCATGGTTTGAACTGGTAATGGTGAACATTCCTGCAGCCCGCTGGCCACACACGGAGCTCCAACCCATCCTGCTCCCAGCAACAGCAAGGCATCCCCTCCAAGAGCATTCCTGTAGCCCTCTGGTCACACAAGGAGCTCTGACCAATCCCACTCCCAGCAACAGCAAGACATCCCCTCCAGGAGCATTCCTGCAGCCTTCTGGCCACACATGGAGCTCCAACCCATCCCGCTCCCAGCAACAGCAAGGTACGGACCGCAACCAGCAACTTCTGCACCCTGCTGTGAATCCAGCCCTGTTGTTTAAACTTGGCGCCTGTTTCTTAAGCCAAGGAATTTAACTAAGATGCTGCAAAACTGTACTGTTGCTCTTAAAAGATGTTTATGTACTTAAAATTCTGCAGCCTTTATACAGTCCTTAACTTGAAAGTATTTCTGGCTGTTTTTAGTATTTTTTTGTAAGATAGCAGTTTAGTTTAATTTCTCTATCTGTACTTGTTAATTTGAACTTGGAGTCCTCCCTTTAAGCCAACTAACCTCCCCCTGCCCACTGTGCCTAATCCGCCCCTTAGCTGAATTTATTTTTCCTTTTTTTAGACATCCCCTCCAGGAGCATTCCTGCAGCCCTCTGGCCACACATGGAGCTCTGACCCATCCCGCTTCCAGCAACAGCAAGGCACAGACCGCAACCAGCAATTTTTTTTTCCTCCTACGTCCTGCGGACCCCAACCCTTCAGGAGTGCCATGGAGTCATCCCCCTGCCTCTCTTGTCCTGCCCGATACTTATCACCTGGTCCCCAGGAAGCTGTGGCTTCCCTTCCCCGAGCAGGGCCGAGGTGGGGTAGCTGATACCCTAATACTGTAAGTGGCATCAGATCGGGAGTAGTCAGGCAGGTGAGGGCATATTGGGGGCACGGTCTGGGCGCTCCGTCTTCCCAGCATCCACAGGTGTTTTCATGCTTTCCTAAGGAGGAGTGGGATGCCCCTACACCAAGGCATTGCTACCAGCATCACCACTACCCATTCCCAATGTCAACTCTGTGCCTGTGGGGCCCCTGCTTCCACCAAGGGCCAATTGGGCACCAAGTATTTCCTACCCAGGAGAAGAGGGCTCTCCTCCAGACGCTTAATCCTCTCCTTCCCCTGCTGAAACCCGATGTCCTGTGCTTGCTCCTGAACCCGGGTTGCCGGTGTGGTGTCCAGCGCCTTAACCCTCAGCGCCACTCGGCCGGGCTGAAACCAGCAATTTCTGTGTCCTACTATGAATCCAGTCCTTCCTGCTGCCACTTTGCGGCTCCCCACCCACCTGCCCCTCACCACCCCCACCCTTGGCCGTTGTTTCTTATATAGTCAAGGTAGTGCCCTGGGTGTATTGATGCATGCTTGTTGCACCTTAGTACAAAATCTCCGCACTCTGCCATTGGCAGGTTATACAATATCACCACCAGAGGGCAGTGAAATTATAAGTAAGAAGAAATAATAAAAAAAAAAGCTTACTAGTGTTCTCTGTTGAGGCGATTAGAACCTTCACTTTCACATAAAACTTTACTTACATTCTAAACTCTGCACTCTCTCCTCTGCAGCCCAACTTTAATCCATCTACAGATCTGACCCAGTATCTCACCCAGTAGTCTTTGTCCTTATTCCCTTTGTCATAATTTATTCCCCCCTGCTGTGACTCTGTGCTCTCCTGCATATTCTTTCCCTAACATATTCCCTCTGCAGCTATTCGGCACTCTCTCCTGCTGACCAAATACAACTCCTTCTGCAGATCTGACCCAATACTATTGTCCTAATATAATCCCTCTGCAGCTCAGACTTGCTGCATCTCCCAATATAATCCCCCGGCTCCTCAGAACTAATTACTTCTAGGGCTGTTACCTACATCTACACTGATTCACATCCCCTCCTATGCACCCTGTGTAAGTACTGGGCTTATACTTGTATCTCCATTGATTCGTTTCCTACTACCTTTACTTAGTGCTTGACAACTCTGAATAATGAATATCAACATTACCAAGGTACTCATAATACCCTATACCCTTCTTTTATGCCTTCAACATAACCTTGCACAAAGATATGTTACATGGTAACTTGATAAATGATTTCCTGGCTGGAGCCCTGGGAGACTGGGGGGTGATCTCAGCAGCTAACCCCTTTACTGCTGCCAGTGGGCGGGCATGGGTAGAGGCACACCAATGTATTGGTTTTGAATGTAATATGTCTCCAAATGTAGGCCTAATTTTGGCTATGTAACGTAGGGGAAACTATTCTCCGGTAGTCTTGCAGCAACTATGGGCATGGAGGAGAAAGGGGATCTCTGCTGTTGGTCAATTGTATTGGGGGGGGGTTGTTTTTAAGAGTTTTTCCACAATTAATAGAGAATGTGGAATTCAACCTGGTGACTTCTTTTTATATTTGCGGATACGTCTACAATGTGGTGATTCACTATCACCTCAGTCTGGGTGGTCAGATCCATCCCCCTGTGAGGAGGAACTCTTTAAGCCCTAACCAGGATAAAAGCCCCTCTCTGTATATTATCACATTATACAGAGCCATTTATCACAACTGCCAGATGTGAGTTCAGTTAGGTGGGGCGCAGATATTTCACTCCCCATAGATTGGCATATTTGGAAAATGGCATGCTCCCATTACCCGGACACGATAGAAACGTTCAAGTACCTCAAGGGAATCAACAAAGTCCAAGACGGTAGCATCTTTCAAAAAAAGGGGTGTGCAAGATCAAGAGGGCACAATTTGAAGATGGGGGGGCGGCTCAGAGGTAATTTAAGGAAGTATTTTTTCACAGAGAGGGTTGTGGATGTATGGAATGGCCTTCCGGAGGAGGTTGTGGAGTCAAAATCAGTGGTGGAATTCAAGCATGCATGGGACAGTCATAAGGCCATTCTAGGGGTGGGGGTAGGAAGAAGTAGGCTGCTGGTTAACTAGGATCTGCAGCTTATCCAGTAGGTAGGGAAATGGGCAGACTGGGTGGGCCAAGCAGTCCTTATCTGCCGTCAAATTCTATGTTTCTATGTTTCTATCCACGCGCAGCAATAAGCTTCGTCAGATCCAGCTACATTTTTTTGCATAAAGCATATATGATCCCTTTGAAGCTTCATGGCTTCGATGCCTCCAGATCAGAGCTTTGCTCAAAATGCAAAATACATGAGGCTGACTTTATACACTTGGCTCTGACCTGCCCAAGGGTTGCCCCGTTTTGGCACTCAGTGCATGATATAATGCACAAGGTCCTGGGGTATGCCCCCTCTAAATCACCTCTGGAGCTGTTGCTGGGTGCTGACCCTGCCCATCCAGACTGGAGATTGCAGAACCCTCTGTGGTTGTTAGCACTTATCAATGCCAGGAGGATGATTGTGCAAGAATGGTTATCACCAATACCCCCCACGGTAGCCAGATGGGTGCAGAATTTCAAAGCGTGTGTGGCTATTGAGCGAGCACAGTTGGGGCAAGAGGTAAACTATTGGAGTTTTTTGAAATCTGGTAACTACTGTTGGATTCAGTAGACTCTGAGGTCTTCCCCTTATGAAATATCTGACGTGATTTCTACCCCCATTCTAGGTAATTTAATTTACCAATTCAGTTGGCAACTGTATATGCAGAGTAAGACGGGGTTCTATAGGTGGTGTAACCCTTTATATAGAGGTATAGACTATGTACTCTATGCTTATGCATGGTCCAAGTGCATTTTATTCACTCCTCTATATATATAGTATGATACACTATGATACACTGTTTACTATACATTGTATGTATGTACCAATGTGGATGTATGTTTGGTACTACTGAAACCTGTAACGTATTTTTTACTAATAAAATATTTTTTTGGAAAAAAAAACATGACCTTGCACAGACAAGCGATTCATCTCTCTCTCTCTCTCTCTCCCATGGACCTACATCCAAAGGCCTTCACGCTGGGTGTGCCTTATGCGTACTCATCATCCCTGAGACTACTGGCTCTGGCTCAATGTAATAAAACTACACTAAGAGTGCCTTGGGCTAAGACCTTCTTCAAATTACTATATTTCCCTCCTCCCTCTACTCACTCCCAGACCTGCCTTCTGCTGTTGCCTGGTGATATTGAGTTGAATCCTGGCCCTAGAAGGCTGGCAAATCCTAACTCCCTCCGTCTTTTTGTCCTTTCTTGTCCAAAATTAAGGAACTTAAAATAGACCACATGAACACACAACGTATCAGATGTAAAATGGCTGAACTTGAAGCCTGGGTCAGTCACCACAAACCAGATATCTTGTGCATCACAGAAACTTGGTTAAAGCCCTCGATCCAATCCCATGAAATCATACTACCTAGCTTTACCTCCTACAGGAAAGACTGGCTCTCTAAGATAGAAGGGGGGGGTACTGATCTACCCCAGGACCAAGCTACTGTTCTGTGAACTACTTGGTATGAATATTAACTTGCCAATTCTTATTTGTCTCAATTACCCTTGATCAAGTCAAAAAGATAACTATAGGTTGCATCTACCAACACCCGAATCTTGCTTCTTCCTGCTGCCCTGAATTCTTCATAAACTTAGACAAAATCATCCACGGAGATATAATACTCAGCGGAGACTTTAACTTAGACTGGTTGGGCACTAATAGAACTACCTACCTTGCCACACTTTTGGATGCTAAACTAGTGCAAATAATTGACCAGCCAACAAGACTCAACCTAAAAACAGGCAACCGGAGCCTGCTAGACTGGATGTTAACAAATAATGATCAAAATATCAAGGCAGCTGGAGTCTTCCCTGATGCCCTAAGCGACCACTCCCCTACCTTCTGTGTCTGGAGGAATAACTTCCAACCCCCACCAAAAAAAATCATGAAAGCATGTGACCTTACTAATCTCAATGCCACTGCTTTTATACAGAGTCTTGACTCAGTTGACTACCCTTCCCTACATAAATCATACACTAGAATATTTCATTGCTACCTTCTCCACCATCCTTGACTCCATTGCCCCTTTCAAGGTAAGGAGAGCCAAAGGAAACCACTCCCCTTGACTTTCTCAGGATTTAAGATGCTTAATGCACGATAAGGACAGAGTTTGGAAAACGTTTACAAAATCAGGACTACTGTCCAATTGGCATTCCTATTGTCAGTTGAGGAACGCTTGCAAAACAAAACTCAATAGATCAAAGCATGACTATTCCAGTCCCTGCAAGAAAAAAATATTAGTAAACCTAAATTTTTTGGTCCCATTTTAACTCCTTACTTAAGGGAAAGGAATGACAGCTCCCACAATCCATGATCACCAAAGGCACTACACTATCTAACCCCTTAGAGATAGCTTCTGGCATAAATCTCTTCCTCACAGACCTGGCCAAATACAAAACTGATCTACCCACTGTCCCCAATAACCAGCTGGATGATAACCCTGACTACTCTCATCCCACCTTCCACCTAAAACTCACCACGAGGGTTGAGGTTCTAAGACTGTTAAATGGTCTGAGCCAAGAAAGCTCCCATGGATTCGATTCTCTTCAACCAAAATTCCTCAAGCTAGCAGTACCTGCCTTTGCTTACCTGGTAATGCTTTTAATTAACAAATCCTTCCTCACATGGATCATACTGGGCAAATGGAAGACTGCAATAGTTGTCCCCGTACACAAAAGTGGCCCTATCAACCTAGTCGAGAACTACAGGCCAATCTCTATTTTATATCCCCTCACAAAAATACAAGAAAGACTCCTCTACAACCAGCTCAACTCATTTCTGGAGCAGTCCAGTGCACTAACCATCCATCAGCACAGCTTCAGGAAACTACACAGCACTGATTCTGCTCTTCTGCGGGTCACAGATGACATTTTTCAAGCAATGGATCAGGATCTTGCAACTGGGGTGACCTTCATGGACTTAACAAAAGCCTTTGACCTCATCAATTACCAACTTCTCCTAACTAACATCTGCAAAATTGGGCTCGACAACTTCTCACACTCCTGGCTAACCAATTATTTGGCCAATAGATTACAATGCGTCAAATGGTCTGGTATTGTGTCATCCTTGTCTCCCATCACAGATGGTGTCTCCAAGGGATCCATATTGGGTTCTTTTTTATTCTCTATCTTCATTAATGAGCTTCCTTTAAATTGTGGTGGGGCATCGATACAGCTTTACACAGACAGCGCAATACTCCACACATCTTGTAAGGATATCTCCTCCCTCAACTCCAACCTGGAAAGGGACTTCCAGTTGCTAGAGGAATGGTTCTCAATATTAAAAAAAAAAAAAAAAAAACCATGCTGTTCCGTCACACCTCCTTTGACCTGTCTACCCATCCTCCATTTGTTGTCATGTTCTTAACTGGTGAGGCACTCGAAGGGGTAAGCTCCTTCAAATATCTTGGAGTGACCCTCGATGAGAACCTATCCTTCAAAACACAAGCAGAAAAAAGTTATAAATGCCACTTATCAGAAGCTAGTACTACTTTATCGTACAGCCCCCTACCTTACACCACAGTCCAGAAGGACCATAGCCTCTACAACACTACTCCCGGGCCTCCTTTATGGAGCTCCACTAATCAGTACTGCAAAGCCACCAATCATTAACAAACTAAGACAAACTCATCATAGGATCGCTCATTTTGCTGCATCAGCCCATACTGGAGCACACCACTGCGATGTGCTAAGAAACCTGCAATGGCCTCCGAAGCTAAACTGAATTTCCCCTTACTTAGTACTATGTTTAAACTCATCCACCTCTCCTCCGTCCCAGCCTCTCCAGTCTCCTCTTGCTGAAACCCATCTCCAGGACCCTTTGATCCTCCCACTACCCAATGCTATGTCCACCTAAGACTCACCTAACTATTGGTAAGAGATCTTTCGCATTTGCAGCACCTCAAAAATGGAACAGCCTACCTCACAGCCTACTTTTCTGTACCTCTCTTCCTTAGTTCAGAAAACATTTTAAAGAAATCTTTATTCCCCCTTCCATCTGTCACTGCAAGTAACCTCTACCATCATCTCTGGTCTCTCTCTCTCTCCCCACCCACCCTCCTCTATCTTTCTTCTTGATCGGTCCTCGATCACTTCCTACACCTCACCCTTCACCACATTTTGACTTTTTGTAGATATGTATATAAACTATACCAACTCTAGTTACATTAACAATCCTGTTATGTTCCTATATGCGATGTAGTAAATGCTTTCGAGATTGCGAACTCCATTTCACCTACTAACTCCAGAATTTCAGAAATGTATGAATACTCCTCAGTTTTGTAACCAATTTTCGCTTCAATATTTATATTTATTGTTTAAATTAATTTCAGTAAATAGCAATTATAAACTGTCATTTACCTCTGTAATGTATTGTTTTATTATTTGGAATGCTTAAGTTCCCCGGGTCACCCCTGAAAAGGGACAACTCTGTCTCAGTGGGCCTACCCGGTCATCAAAATTAAAATAAATAAATAAATAACCTCCCATACAGGGTAGTGGTCCTGACCGCAGATGGTCAGATTTTAATCTGATGAAAAAGGTATGGGGAAATTTGATGAGTATAGACCAGACTGAGGGAGTGATCTCAGGCAGACATATTTTAGTCAGAAGTGGAAAAAGGCAAGGGAAAATCTGGTGGGTATTGACCAGACTGAGTGAGTAGATAAACAAATAGGAAAAGTAAAAAAAGGTCAATTAATTCTGGAGGCAACCGACTCTTATGCAAAAAATGTTACCAGAAGAAACAAGCATAAAAGGCCAAAGAAAGAAAGGGAGGTAGTGAGGGTGAAAAAAGAGCCTTCAGAAGATAAAAGTAGAATAAAGGGGAGTAAAAATAGGAGGAGTACCAGACTAGGCTAAAAGAGGCAAGGGTGACAGACAGAAGGGCAAAGGCAGATACGGAACTGCAGATTGCCAAGGGTGTGAAGGTAAGGGAAAAAGGTTTCTTTAGATACATTAGTGGGAAAAGAAAAGCTATGTTTGCGGGGGGGGTGGGGATTTTCAGGTTTGCTGAATTGGGAGGGTAGTAGGAGGTATTAAACAGAAGGCCAAAGTCCTAAACAATTACTTCTGCTCAGAATCATATCTGAGGACAGTGGGCCTTTACTAGAAAGCAGGATCAAGGCAGCCACACAGGGTGTGCAATAAATTGGGAGGGTAGTGATCATAGCTAAATGAGTGAACCAAGAGTCGGAGGCCCTCCGTGTGGATAATGTACCAGGCCTAGATGGTCTACACCAGAAGGTACTCAGGAAACTGGTTTCTGAACTAGTTGAACCCTTGCCACACCTGTTTAATGACACACTAGAGTCTGGAGTAGTATCAGGAGATAAGAGGCCTGCTGATGTATTCCCACATCACAAGGGGGGGAGGGTGACAGGGAGGATCTGAAAAAGTACAAGCCAGTCAGTCCTACCTCTATTGTAGCAAGCTAGTGGAGACTATAGTTGAAGTAGAAGTCTGGTGGCCAACTTAGATAGCAAGTAGCTCTTGCCAGACCAACAAGATACTGTTTTTAGACTAAATAAGTAGGGTGGAAGATAAAGTTCTGGCTAAAACATAGAAACATAGAATTTGATGACAGAAAAGGACCACTTGGCCCATCCCGTCTGCCCATTTCTCCCTACCTACATTATTACTGTAGACCATATCCAATCTGCAGTTCCTTCTCCCTCCTTCCATCATTTTCACTATGCTTCCCTTGTGCTTATCCCATGCATTCTTGAACCCCATCACTGTTTTTGACCCCACCACCTCTGATGGAAGGCTATTACAGGTATCTAACATTCTTTCTGTGAAGTATTTCCTCCCATCTCTCCTGAATCTACACCCTGTAGCTTCATAGCATGTCCCCTTGCTCTTGAGCACTTTTTCTTCTAGAAAATCCTCCCCTCCTGTACCTTATATACCCATGTGAAGTATTTAAAAGTCTCTACCATATCCCCCCTCTCCCTCCTCTGTTCCAGAGTGTACATATTGAAGTCCTTTAGTCTCTCCTCATAGGGCTTTTCCTGCATCATTTTAGCTGCCCTCCTCTGGGCCACCTCCACTCTGTCTATGTCCTTCTAGAGATCTGGTCTCCAGAAATGGACACACTTGGGATCTTACCAGCAATCTATACAGGGGCAATACCACCTCCGTCTTTCTGCTGGTGATACCCCACTGTATGCACCCCAACATCCCACTAGCCCTCCCTACTGCCTTGTCACACTGCCAGACCACTTTTACATCATCTGATATGATTATCTATAGGTCTCTTTTCTACTTGGCAGTTGTCAACACCACTCAACCCATTTTGAACTCCACCCCTTGGTTTCTGTGCCCTAAGTGCATTATTTTGCACTTGTTTGCTTTGAAACCCAGCTGCCATACTCCTGACCCCTCCTCTACTTTTCTCAGGTCACTTCACATTCTTTCTACCTCCTGAAGTGTCCACCTATTATAGATTTTGGTGTCCTCCACAAAGGGGCAGATGTTACCTTCCAGCTCCTCCACTACAGTGAAGAAGACAAGAAGGGGCAAGTCAATTAAAAGATAGAGAAAAAAGGGTAAAAAGCTCATATCAACACCATCATTTAATATTATGAAGGTTTCTAATAAAACACAAAAATCTGATGTTGGGACCCTAAAAATGTTAACAACTACTAGTCCACTTCTCCCCTACTTGACCAAGAAAGGGACAGAAACATTGACAGAAAATGGATCAAATTTAGACATGTTAGACAAACCAGAGGAAATAAGGATAGATTTTTCAGAAGTATCCAACAATCTAGAGGAACTAGATAAAGAGGTAAAGAATAAGAGAGACTCTGTCAGAGCAGAGTTGAAAGAACATAGTTAAAGGGGTTCCGTATCAGATACATAAAGGACTGAAAATTATATTGTGGAAATAAATCAAAGGGGGTTCGGGGATAAAAGTGAGCGCTCCTTGGTAATGAGTCCCAAAAGCTTTAGAATACTGGATGTCAAGGGAATAGCCAAGGACATCACCCTTCTGTCGAAAGATCCATTCTCAGCAAATGTGCTATTATTTAAACAGATTGTGGAAATAAAACAAAACATGTCCTTTATTAAGGGAATTTGTTTGGAGAATAGGAAGAAATTGGAAACCCTAGAAAGCCAAAAGAATAGGAGAGATAAAACAGGGGCAACTAATGAGGGTGGTACTCCAGTGAAAGAATGTGATAAGGAACTGAAGCAGGATTGTAATATATTAAACAGTCCCATCACACCACTGGATGAATTTTCCAGTAGGACATCTGAATGTATAATGTTACCAGCTACAGAAATAAAAGGACAACAGTATATGTAAAGAACTTAGAGAAAAGTTCCTTGACTTGTGGACAGAAGGGGAAAATCAAGAAAACAAAATCCTGACACAAATTAAAATAAAGAGGAAAAGGGTAACAGGAAATAGGCAAGTTATAAAACTAAGCACTAATAGACAGCAGATGATGTGTTGGAGTCCTGGGCAAAGGTGTGTGTATAAGTGAGGCCTACCCTAATACAGATAATAGTGTAGCACAAGGAAGTAAACAACTTGAAACCAAAAAGAAAATGGGATAACATCAACATCAAACAAGCATTTGTCAGTCCTGAATGTTTGCTTGCTGGCATTAGCACTGGAAGTGCAAATGTTAGACAGATGCAGAATAGGAATGGCAGTGAAGTATTGAAGTGACGTCAACCCTACCCCCACCCTGCAGAGATGGACAGGCATTGGGGTGTGCCTTTGGGTCATCGCCCATAACGCTCACGCCATTTCACCTCACCCTACCCTGCAGACACCAAGTGTCGTTTCGAGGTGTGCCTTGGGGTGTTCGGACTTTACAATCACCCCATTCCATAAGGAAATACACTGAAATGGGTACAGGATAGGAGAATGGGGTGAACTTTGGGGCCAAAGAGTCCAAGTCACACCCCTGACGCCTGTCAGTCCCTACAGGATAGGGTATTATGGTCATAAATCCTAATGCCCTGGGTGTTTCCTGGTATTTTCACTCCAAGTTTTCAACATGGGCCTTTTGTGACCCCATCGCATGAACAGTGGCACTATCAGTTCGTTAGCCAAAAGGTGATTTTGCACAGTGACTGTGACATTTGGCTCCACAGGCGCGAAAACACAGTTTGAACAGGATGTGAAAAATTACAGCTGTACTGTTCATGAGGAGGTGTAAAAAAATGGTAATGTTGAAAATCTGGAGTGAAAATATAACAAAACGGAAGTCACGAGCGTGCATAGAAACTGCACAATGCACACCCGTAATGCAATTATTTTTGGGATTTTTTACACCAGATTTTCAACATAGGCATTTTGGGACTTCCACTCATGAACAGTGGCACTGTGCTTTTCTTAATCTGTCCCGAACATTGATTTTGCACAGCGACCATGCCCGTGGTGTGCCATTGGTGCAAAAACATGTTTTGGGCAGGATGTGAAAAATGACAGCTTTACTGTTCATCAGGCAATGTGCAAAAATGATAATGTTGAAAATCTGGAGTAAAAATATAAACAATTGAAGTTACGAATGTGTGTAGAAACTGCGCAACACACGCTGGTAATGCAGTCATTTTTAGGAATGTTTTCACCAAATTTGCAACATGGACCTTTTGGGACATCTCCTTATGTACACTGTCATTGTGATTTTCTTTATCTGTCCCAAACATTGATTTCACACAGCGACCGTGCCAATGTGTGCCACATGTGTGAAAACACATTTTGGGCTGAATGTGAAAAATGACAGCTGTACCGTTCATAAGGAGGTGTGGAAAAATGGCAATATTGAAAACCTGGAGTGAAAATATAAAAAACTCTCGAAGTTATGTGCATGCGTGGGAACTGCACAATGCATGCTCATAACACAGTCATTTTTGGGAATTTTTTCACCAAATTTGCAACATAGGCTTTTTGGGAGCCCACCTCATGAACAGTGACATTGTCATTTCAGTAATCAGTCCTGTAAGGTGATTCCACTCAGTGACCACGAAATCACCTTTCAGGACTGAATAATGACCTGACAGTGACTGAGTTCATTAAACGGGGTCCCCAGAACCCCATGTTGAAAATTTGGTGCTAAAAGTCACAAAAATGGCTGAGATATCCACCTAAGATGAACCCCTCCCCCCCATTTATGCCATTATACAGCTTACCAACATTTCTTCAGTTTGCGGTCGGCTTTGAAGAGTGCAGACGTGTTCCCGCTCCTCTAAAGATTGTCTCACCATGGTTCCGGAGGTAAGTAAGGGGTGGGGGTGGGGAAGTGGTGCACAGAGGTGGGTATGGTTAGGGGAGGGAACACTGCAGACAACAATGGACCATTTTCTTGTTTACAGGTTTTAAAAAATAAATTTAAAAAGAACTTCGCCGGATGGTTTTCTTGTTTTACAGGTATATTTGACATGCTGGGGTGGGCTCCCAGCATGCCAGCTGTATTTTTAGGGAGGGAGGACTGAAGCCAATGGAGATTGGGCACCCTGTCAGCAAAGAAAAAGGGTCTGTGTTTGGGGGGGTCATGATGCCTAGAGAGATTGGGCTACCCCCTTGGCAGACAAATTATGGGGTGACATTATGCCGATGGGGATTGGGCTCCCCTGTTGGCAAATGAACTGGGGAGGAGTCACCATGTTTGTTGAAATGTAACACCAGGCAAGGCATGCCCTGCAATGAGGGGGCGCTCCCTCACTGCAGTGGCAAAATCATTTCAAGCTGGTGGCACACTTCTGAGCTTTATTGGTGCCACAGAGACAAGCCCCCAAAAGAAGTGGCGACATTGGCCACAACACGACTGCACCTCCACAACCTGCTTCTCCAGCAAGCTGTCACAACATGTTTCTTGCGCATGCATGCAAGCAAACATAACAAGGAAAAAGAAACCATAAAAAGGGGGGGGGGCTTAGGAAGAAGAACCAGGTTGCTAATAATGAGAGGAAATCAGACAAACATGAAACCTCAACAGTCAGACCAAGGAATGTAATAAATAAGGAAAGGTTGGGCATGAGCTTGGGAAGAAAGAGATGAAGAAATTATCAAACATAGGTGAAGAACTAGGATCTACTAAGGAAGATAAAGGGGTGGTAACCTAGAAGGGAAAATAGGAAAGGGCCCTGGACACAGTGATGTCAGCAATCTGAGACACACAGTACCTGTAGAGGGAGAAGAAGGTAAGGGGAATTTTTGGAACTTCTTCAATAAGACCTTAAAGACAGATTATGTGTTACTTAAGCAATAATGACCAAAGAGCTGGTCATTTCCTAGAGATTAATGACTGCCCCCCAGCCGGTCATTAATTGAGAGGAAATGACTGGCTCTGAGGTCATTATTGCGATTATTAGTCTAGTCGCAATAATTAGTTTTTTTATTTTATTTCAAAATGCTTTTTTCAGTGAGTTTTTGTGCTGGCGTGCATGGCACTTGATCTGTGAAGTACTGGCTTGAGAGATTAATGAATATTCATTTAGCGTATAATTATGACAGGATGTGTAACCAGTAAGAGGGAACCATTGTCATGTGTGCCTCATGATTTTACGAGTAAAGATTTCTGTCAGATTTTATAAAGGTTTCACAGGTTCACAACACCAAAAATGTAAACACTGCAGGTAGCGGGAAGAGCTGACCAAGGGTCAAGCTGTTCAGTTCTAGGAGTTTTCAGATCAGCATGGCAGCCAATTAGCGCACTACCTCAGATCATGAATAATTAATTAGACTTATAATACTACATAAGGTTGGGGGTATACCAGAAGAGGCTGAAGAGAAATTAGAGACAATGATGAAGAGTCTGCTGACCACTATTTTGGATGGTTATAAATATGTTACTAATCATATAAGCATAATAAGACTGCTACCAAAATCAAAACTAGTGTTACTGGTCTCTGACCAGTTTTGTATATTAAAAGCTATATTCAATAAGAAAAGAAGAGAGAAAGAAAATTGGACTGGACATGGAAAGAATTTTAGCCTTAAATTAGCTCTTCCCATAAGTTTATAAAGGCACTAAGGGTAAGAGAGCTAAAAATAACAGTAAATTAATACTGTATCCCTATTTGGATTAAAACAAATGAATAATGACAACAAAAGGCATGCGAAAAAGAAACTGATAGAGACCTTGAGTTTACTTTTAAATATATATATCTGTAGCCAAGAAATACAAAAGGGTAGTCAGGTGGGAGACAGATGACCATATGTCTTTCTGGCTAACAGAGTATGCACTCTATGTTTATTATCCAAAATAAATATATTGGATAAATTATGAATTTTTGTGAATCTTACAACCTCACCCAGTTAATTACAGAGCCCACCCACTATAATACTCACTTCACAAACCATTTGCTTATTGACTGGATCCTCTCCTCACATCCTCACAGAATATCCTCTGCGGGACTCCTGGATGTAGCCTTAAGAGACCACTGCATCACCTACTATACCAGAAAAACCCAACTAACCAAATCTGCCCCAAAATGCATGAAAATTCACCCTTTCAATTTGCTCGACCCCAGCTCCTTCCTTTATGATTTTTAAAGAACGCAGACTGGGATCCAGTCTATTCTGCTCCACATGTCGACACAGCCCTGACCCAGTTCCTGCAAATCTTCACACGTGTCTGGGAATCCCATACCCTGCTAGTAAAAACCAGAGTCAAAAAACATCACCACCCATGGGTCTCTGCCCTGATAATTGCTCTCTGCAGAACCTGTGACAAGGCCTGGTCCCAAATTCTCACAGACCCCTCAATCCAGACAAACCTACAACACCATCAGGAATGCTTGTACAAAGGCCATAAGGTGAACCTAAGCTGACTACTTCAGGTCCCATCTTTGCATCCACACCCCATCTCCTTTTAGAAGTTGGCCCACTCCCTCATCGACCCCATCCTTTCAAACCAATACCCCCACATTCAAGCAAAATGACCATACAATATCTGATCCCATCCAAATAGCTGTAACCCTAAATAAATTATTCACCACCTGCGCTGTCCCTGACCATCCTACCCCCCAAGGAGCTAAGGATAGCCCTCAAAACTCTCCTAACAATACTTTTTTGCCTACTCCCACTACTACTAAAGAAGCATTGAAAGCTCTCCAGTCTCTAAACCCCTCAAAATCAAGCCCCAACAGCATACACCCAAGTCTTCTGTGCATATCAGCCCCTGCCATTGCCCTTCCATTCACCTTCCTAATAAACCTGTCCTTCTCCTCCAGCATGGTCCCGAAAGCCTGGAAATCAGCCTGCATCATCCTTTTCCACAAGAGTGGAGATCCCTCAGTGCCCAGTAATTACCAGCCTATTTCCCTCCTCCCAGTCCTATCCAAACTGAAGGAAACATTAGTACAATTCAATTTGACCAACTTCCTCACAGCCTCAGACTTTCTCTACCCATACCAATCTGGTTTCAGAAAGCACCATTCCACTATTTCCTCCCTTCTCCACGTCACTGGTCACATAGACTCTGCAGCAGCAGACAAAGGCCATCTCACTGCTGTAGTCTTTGTAGACCTTGCTATGGCCTTCAATTTATTCTCTCACCCTCCTGCTTCTTAATAAACTTGAGGTAGCAGGGCTTGTCCCCCCTGTTGTTCAGTGGTTTAAATCACACCTTGAAAATAGTACCCAATCCGATAGGATAGCAAACTCCATATCCCCCTCCCCCATACTCACCAGCATCCCCCAAGGCTCAATCCTTGGTACAATTCTATTTTCCTTATTTATAAATGACCTCCCATCTGTCTGCTCAAGTTCCCTCATTCACATGTACACTGATGATACCATCCTTTTCACATCCAGCCCAGCACTAAGTGAGGTCCAAACCCTTCTACAAAAGGACTTCCTCTCCATGCTGTCCTGGTTCCAGGCTAACCTACTCAAAATCAACACATCCAAGGCAGTTTTCATGACCTTTGGGACTGCTCAAAAGCTACCAGAGCACCCTCACCCCCGGCAGTCACCTCTCTGGATGGAACCTCCCTAAGTGCTGTTACATCCTACAAATACCTAGGAGTGTGGCTGGACCCCCAACTAAATTTCTCGTTCCACATCAATGCCATCACCTCAAAACATCACCCTAAGCTAGGTACACTATACTGTAACAGAGACTCACTCCCACTACCTGTGAGACATGAATTGCTAGTTAAAATGATTACCCCCATTTTTGATTATATAGGCCTAGTATACTGCACTGCACCCTCCTTGTCATTAGCCAGGCTAGACTCTCTCTTTTACGCGTTCTGTAATTTCACCTCAGCTCTCCCCTTAGAACACACCATTGTTCTCTCCTCTCCACCCTTAATATATCACCTCTGTCCCACCGTTGTTATGTCCACTTCATCTCACTAATATCCAAATACTGGTTTAACCTGCTCCCTACTTACCTCTCTGAGAAGCTAAGTCCTGCACTTACTTCACCATACACCCTACATTCTAGGGATTCTCATTTCTTCTCACTCCCTAATCCATCATTGACAGCTGGCAAATCTGCTTACACTTACCCTTATCTATGGAACAATCAATCAACCCTCTTAAGAAACTCACTTTCACACAACTCTATCAAAAATCAACTACACCACCTGCCACCCCTGCCTCTTCCTGCCCCAATACCAATAAGTAACTTTCCTCTATGCTCTACCACCTCATTTGGCATCTTCTGACTATTCTTTTGCACTTTTTTTTTAATTTAAGTTTATTATTTTCACATTGTACAACAGGGTCAGAGGAAACAGACGGCCAACATTATAAACATGATACAGAGTTGATTACACCATCCCCTGGCCCCCCATTTCATCTCAGCTCCCCCTACCCCCTTAAGGATCCAGCCTTACCCTCGTACCCCTAAGAAGGCATCTGCCCAGTGTAAATCCCTTACCAACCAATATATGGTTTATCAATCTTTATGAACCATGGTTAGGTAGTGCCATCAGGAGGGGCGACCCCCGTTTGTAACAGATAGAGAGTGTGCATTTTCTCCCAGTGCTTTGAATATCTAGAGGGATGATTCGATAAACTAGCTTCTAGTTTCTCCACATTCAGGTTGGCTAGCAATTCTTGCAGCCATTCCGTATATGATAAAGGGCCATCACTTAGCCAGTGCCTCAACACCACCTTTTTAAGGGAGGAGGAAATGATAGCCATATAATATATTCTGGCCCCCACATCAATCCTTCTATAGTCACCTATTTAGCAGATCTCTGGGGTGAAACAGTGTTCGATACCCAAAAGTGGGTCTGCTTTTGACTTAATACTATCCCATAATTTCATAACATAGGAACAGTCCCAAAATATATGGAGTAAACTACCCTCCTCCTAATTATTCTTTTGCTCTTAAGTTGTCCTATATTCATCCTGCACTTTACCACCGAGTACGCATACCACTGTTTCCACTTAATCATACAGTGTGATTATCTATGTACCAATAGTTATAGATCATGTAATTATCTGTTACTTCCTATGTATTCCTGTATGTATTTTTTGTATTATGTACCATAATCTATATTATGTGCTATTATCCCTTTGCTCCCACTCCCGGGTCGCACCTGGAAAAGAGCCTCGGCTCAGTGTGCCATTTGCGGTTCACAAATGGTTAAATAAAAATAAAAAATAAAAAAAAATCTTATTGGAAATCAACTAAGAAACATAAAAAGTATTTTAGGAGTGTGGGTGGACTTGTAACTTTATATAGATTAAATAGGAACACAGCTACAGAAGAACTGCAAAGTAAAACAATGATAGTATTTTGGCAATCAGGGTACAAAATGTAAAAAAAGAGACAGAAATAATAAACATGTATTCCCCACCAAAGAATAGTATACATGGGGATAAGGACTGGTTAAAACAGCTGTATCTATTAACAGAGGAATCATTAACCAACAAGCATTTGTCAATGCTGAATGTTGTCTTGCTGGCATTGGCATTGGTAGTGCAGGAGTTAGAGAGATGCATAATAGGAATAGCAGTGAAGTATGGAACCAACGTCAACCCCACCCCACCCTGCAGAGACTGACAGGCATTGGGGTGTGCCTTTGGGTCGTCGGCCATAATGCTCACACCATTTCACCTCACCCTACCCTGCAGACACTGACAAGTGTCAAGATGTGCCTTGGGGTGTTTGGGCTTTACACTCACCCCATTCCATAAGGAAATGTGATGAAATGGGTGCACGATAAGAGAATGTGGTGAACTTTGGGGCTGAAGAGTCCAAGGCACACCTCGATGCTTGTCACTGGCTGCAGGGTGGGGGTGGGGGGTGGAATGGCATGAGCATTACTGTCGACAATCCCAAGTCACACCCCCTGATGCCTGTCAGTCTCTACAGGGTAGGGCATTATGGTCGGGAATCCCTAACTCCTTGGGGGTTTCTTGGTATTTTCACTCCAAGTTTTCAACATGGACTTTTTGTGACCCCACCGCATGAACAGTGACACAATCAGTTCGTTAGCCAAAAGATTTTTTTGAATAACGACTGTGCCATTTGGCACCACAGGTGTGAAAACACATTTTGAACAGGATGTGAAAAAGGACAACTGTACTGTTTATGAGGAGGTGTAAAAAAATGGTAATGCTGAAAATCTGGAGTGAAAATATAACAAAATTGGTGAAGTCCCGAGCGTGCGTAGAAACTGCAAAACGCACATCTGTAATCCAATTATTTTGGAGATTTCTTACACCAGATTTCCAACATAAGCATTTTGGGACCTCAGCTCATGAATAGTGGCACTGTGATTTTCTTTATCTGTCCCTAACGTTGATTTCACACAGCGACTGTGCCTATTGTGTGCCACAGATATGAAAACATGTTTTGGACAGGATATGAAAATGACAGCTATACTGTTCATCAGGTGGTGTGCAAAAATGATAACACTAAAAATCTGGAGCAAAAATATAAAAAAATGGTGAAGTTACGAGTGTGCATAGAAACTGCATAATGCACGCTGGTAATGCAGTCATTTTGGGGAATTTTTTCTTCAAATTTGCAACATGGGCTTTTTGGAACCTCTCCTTATGAACACTGTCACTGTGATTTTCTTAATCTGTCCCGAACATTGATTTCGCACAGCTACTGTGCCATTGCATGCCACCTGTGTGAAAACACATTTTGGGCTGGATGTGAAAAATGACAGCAGTACTGTTCCTACAGAGGTGTGGAAAAATGGCAATGTTGAAAATCTGGAGTGAAAATATAAAAAAAACTCTCAAAGTTGTGTGTGTGCATGGGAACTGTGCAATGCACACTCATAGCACAGTCATTTTGGGGAATTTGTTTACCAAATTTGCAACATAGGCTTTTTTGGGACCTACCTCATGAACAGTGACACTGCGTTTCATTACTTGTCATGGAAGGTGATTTCATGCAGTGACCGTGAAATCATCTTTCAGGACCGAAAAACAACATGACAGTGACTAAACTCATGAGGTGGGGTCCCAAGAACCCCATGTTGAAAATTTGGTGCAAAATGTCACAAAAATGGCTGAGATATCCACCTAAGCTGAAACCTCCCCCCGATACCATTATACAGCTAAACGGCATTTCTTCAGTTAGTGGTTGGCTTTGAAGAGTGTAGATGTGTTCCTGCTCGACTGAGGATCATGACACCGGGCTCCAGAGGTAAGTGTGGGGTGAGAGGGTGCTGGGAGGTGGGGTACACAGAGGGTGGGTGTGATTTTGAGGAGGGGTCACCGGACACAACGAGGGACTGTTTTCTCTTTTTACAGGGAAAAAACAAAACACATCGCAGAACTTTTTTATTTTTTTTTACAGGTGTGTTTTGGCACACTTGGGTGGGCTCCAAGTGCGTCACCTGTGTTTTTTGTTTGTGAGGAGGACTGAAGCCAATGGGGATTGTTCTCCCTGTGTTTGAGGGTGGCGCATGATGCCGAGGGGGATTGGGCACCCCTTCGACACACAAATTAAATAGGGGGGCATTATGCTGAAGGAGATTGGGCTCCCCATTGGCAAATGAACTGTGGAGGGGGCATGCTGACAGGGGGATTGGGCACCCCCAATGTTGGGTTTAATGGGGACTGTGAGAGGCAGACAGCAACATCCACCTCCATGTTTTTTGAAATGTTACACCAGGCAAGGCACACCCTGCAATGACGGGTCACTCCCTCATTGCAGTGGTGAAATGTTTTCAAGTTTGTGGCATGCTCTTGCACTGCTGTCATAGACAGTGTGCTATTTCATTCATGCCACAGAGCCCTGCCCGAAAAAGCAGTGGCGCCATTGGCCACAAGACAATCACACCTCCAAAACCTGCTATTCCAAGCTACCACAATATATTGCTTGCATGTGCACAAGATAACATAAAAATCCAGCAATGAATATTCTACTGTTGGAGACTTTAATTCCAAAGTAGGACAGCAAGCAGGGGCCACCAGAGACTCCCTGAATATTCTCGGTATTCAGGGGGACTCCTGACCCACTCCAGATAGGAAACCTAGGGACTATCTGATGAATAATAGAGGGATAAAGCTACATTAGACAATGATGGAAAGGAATTGTACTCTACTGAATGGTAGAATGCATAATGATAACTTAGGTAATTACACATTTATAGGAGGAAATGGATCATCAGTCATAGATCAGGCATGGGTGAATATCAATATGTTAACAGTTTGTTTGGATCTGATGATTGAAGCCAAACTGGAAAGCCCACATGAAGCAGTAGAAATTAAGATAAAGATGCATAAAGAATGCTTTAAAAAGAGTGAAAGCATCCTCTATAGGTATTAAAAGAAAGAGATATATATGTTGGGAAAGAATGGAAAGCAAGGAGTTTATTAATGAGCTGGAGGAAAGAGGGATTTTCAAGAGTTTATCTGGAGATACTGACACAGAAGGAAGTGATACAATAATTACAAAGTATGAAGGTATCATGGCTAAAATCTCCAATATCATATTAAAGGAGGTAAACCTGAACACCAGAAAGGGACAGCTCTAATTTAATAAGGAATGCAAACAAGTCAAGAAACAACTTAATAAACAATTGAGAATAATAAAACTTAATCCAATAAAAATAGCAATAGAATAATGAATATAATGAGAAAAGATTATAATGAAATACTCCATCAAAATAGGGAAAGATATAAATGGCATCTATGGGCAGAACTGAAAGAGTCAGTAAATCGAAGCAATAATAACAATGTTGGTCAATAGTTGGTAAAGGTATGAAAGATTATAGCGAAGAAAATGATACAAACATTGAACCTGATAAATGGGTACAGTATTTCAAAAATCTATTTTTTAATAACAATAGTGAGTATATAACAAAGCTAAAAAGGGATTCCTTACAAAACAATCATACAATAGAAGAAATATCTATAGCATTAGAATCTATCTCAGCACACAAGGTGCCAGACCCAGATGGGGTCTCCCATGAAGTGATATGGAAAAAAAAAACATTATTGATCTCTATTCTGTATAAACTATTCAATTATACATTGGAGATGGGAAAAACTCAACAGAGTTGGAAAGAAAATATAATAGTCCCTCTGTTCAAAAAAGAAGTGGAAAATGGCTTGAGCTGTTATAGTTCCATAAGTTTAATTGACTGCACTGAAAAACAAATTTACAAGAATTATTAACAATAGCATCATAAACTGGTTGGAAGAAACTCATATATTAGATGAAGCACAAGCTGGTTTTAAAGCTAAACATTGCACAATTGACCAGTGCTTCAGGCTGGCAAATTGAATTTATAAATATAAGACAGCTAAAAAGACAAAAACTATACTGAGAATCTGTGGATCTTAAAGCTACTTTTGATAAACTAAATAAAAATAAAATGTGGGAAAGATTAGAAAAAATAGGAATGGAGAAACAATAATAAACATTGTTAAAGTTTTGCATCAAGATAATTATATAAAATATAATGCCAAGGGTGTCAAGAGTGAGAAATTTATTTCTAATGTAGGCATGAAACAAGGGTGTACTCTATCACCGATTTTATTCAATTTATATTTTAATTTAGTTCTTCAACTTCCGGTGTGAGCACCACCTCAATGGCAGCCTGATCACGGAGCTCTGAACCACTGCTAGACTAATCCACCTAAATCCATGGCTAATCGCACCCATCCAGAGCCCTGAATGAAAGAAATCAAAGGCAGTGGCAGCTCAGAATAAAATGAGAGATAAACTGGGCACTCAAACCCAGAAAAACCATAAAACTCTGCTGGAATATGCCCAGCCCACCCAGGCCACAATATCCATGGCCTCGCAGTGTTTACTCCCAGACCTGGATGGTTTGGAGGATGGCGACTGCACAATAACTTCGAAAGAACTCTGTGCCACCCTACAAAAAATGAATGCCACTTTAGAGCGACTGGAGTCCAGAGTGTTAGAAGACCACCAGAAACTCAAAACATTAGAACAAAAAACAGATCAGATGGAAAGAGCGCTCACCGACTGTTCCTCCACCGTAGATATTCACAATACGGCTTTATTGGACCTTCATAAGAGGACTCTTCAACTAGAAAACAGGCTTGAGGAGTTAGAAAATAGAAATAGGTGGAATAATATCCATATCCATGGTTTGCCGGAGGGTACAGAGACTCCCTCAATTCCAACTTTCATGGAATCCTTCTTGAAGGAAATATTAGATTTGCCACCAGAGAAGCCCCTAAACATCATAAGAGCTCATTGCTCCTTGATACCCAAGCCTAAAGACCCAAAGGCTTGACCCAGATCCCTAATTCTAGCCTTCTGGGACTTTTGAGTAAAAGGGGAGATAGTGAAGACAGCATGGGGGAAAAAGGAAATCTTCGGGGATACCAGACTATTTTTCAAGCAGGTTTTACCCCCCAGTTATTAGCTGAAAGATGAAAAGTCCTAGCAGTGGTTCACCTACTTCAAAATAAGGGGGTTAAAGCTTTTTTGGCATACCATGCAAAATTAAGGGTACTCACTGAAAATGTCTCATGAAGATTCCCAGACTTGGCAGCAGCAGACTGATTTCTTCAGTCCTTGGATATCTCCACTACACTAGATGTCACCTCTCAACAAAGGAACAACATTGTGGAAAGAGCTTGGCAAGTGGCAGGAACTAAAAGAAAAGGGCAACAAGACCGGTGTGTGGGACAGGGTCCGACACCATAAAGATCCCTACACTATGGACAGTGATGACACAGATTCGGAGAGACAAGGCAGCAGATCAAAACCAACGGCAGAGGAGACAAGAACTGATAAACCAGCCTGAAGGTCACCAGGAATGAAAACTCTGGATTGGTTTCTTGGGACTGTGAGTGTTCCTTGGGAAGGACCTGTATGGGTTGTGGACATGATAATGTTTGGAAGGGAGGGCATAAAGTTAATTTGTTTATTGCATGAAAAGTTCAACCTTTACATGGTATGCTCTCCTGTGGTAATGGTTATTTTCGGTGGACCACTGGGGAAAACAGAGGGAAATTTTATTTCTGGGTATGTTACAGGAGGGGCCACCTTGGGGGACCCTCTTGGTCTGACTGTCTTTGTTGCTGGGGGGGGCCTCATTGAGGGTTTGAGTAGCTATTCTATCTAGCATAAATGGGTGAGAGTCTAGGGAGTTTCCGTTGAAGTGGAGGAGCCAGAGATAGTGTAACAGTGGTCTTTCAGGTAAATAAAGATCTTAAAGAGGGACCTGGTGGCCGTGTTGCTAACCACGTCTGGTGGGCACTGGTGAAGGATCCCTGAAACATGCTTCATTGTTTTAGTAAGTTACCATAAAAAGCTCTGCCAGGCCCTGGAGGCTAGTTTGGACCCGTTGATCGATGGGGCCACTGGTGAAAAGCCTACAATACTTTGATTACCTCTCAGAATAACCTTCTTAATTGGCTGCTTCAAATGCTTCAATGGTCCCTAGGCTACCTACTGGTGCTCTACAACAGGCAGCAATGAAGTTGCCCAAAATGGTACAAGCTGGAGACGGTGACCGCCACGACTGACCTGGGGACTGTCCTACCCCACAATGAATGAATGTCTGGACGGGGGGTGGGCCGGGGTGGTCCTCCCCACTGATTCCTTTTTTTTTATGTATATACAGAAAAAATTAACAGTAGTAAAGAAAAAACAGCAAAATTGACATACATACATGGTGAGTTAAGACCAAACATTAAGGGATTACTTTTATCAGATAAAATTTACAATGATAGCAACACAACTTTTTAATAATTTCAGGAATCTTAAATTAAAGAAAAAGAAATCATATTCCCCCAGGCAAGAAAAGGGTTTGAAATCAAAGTCCAATATTTATTTAAATAGGTTACCTTTTCCCACCCCCATGGTCCATTATTCTAGCTATTTGTTTCTCTTGTTTTTTACAATTACATATTTATCATCTCTTCTTCCGATAAAGTAGGACTCTCCATCTCATCCACATCATTCTGCAGAAATTGTGCTCTTATAAAGGCAGTAACCTGGTCAATATCAAAGAAAATATGTTGGTTGCCTTTATATTTAACTCTTAACTTCGCTGGGGCCAATAGCTAAAATTCGGCTCCCATTTCTAGGAGCTCCTGTTGGTAGCCCAAAAACCTCCTTCTTCTTTGTTGTGTAGCATAAGAGTAATCTGGAAAAATTGAAAATGTATATGTTTTATATATAAGTGGAGCCTTGATCCTAGATAAACGCATCATCAAATCGCGATCTGTTTCAAATGCTAATGTTATAAGGATAGTTGATTTATTTTCAAAATCAGCAAATGGTGGGGCACCTCTTTTTGGGGGTATTCTATATGCTTTAGATATAAAGGGGAGATTATCCTCAGGTAATTCAAATAAACTTATAAAAATATCCTTGATCAAGTCCCTTATACTTTGAAAGTCCTTATCCAACAATGGAGGTAGTCACAAAAACCTCAAATTCCGATATTTCTGTTGATTTTCTAATATTTCTACTGTCCTTGATAACATGAAATTATCCTTTAAAAGGTTTGCAGCAGTTGCTTCAACACCTTTTGCTTTATTAGAGGCATTTTCCACTTCTTTTTTATCAATTCCGTTCTTTTGAGATTTCCTGTATACTTTCTTGTTTTCTTATTATCTTTTTGTAGGAAATCAACTTTTTCAGAAAGAGCATTGAACTTTCTATCAAAAGTCTCAGTCCACCCCAGTAATTTTCTAAAATTTCTCCAAAGGAGTCCATCGTATATTTCTTAGCTATTGGGGGTCCATTACCTCGGCAATGTCCTCTCTTAACAACGGTAACAAATTGGAAGAACTCTGCCTTATCTCACTGGTCGAAGAAGACGAAAGGTTTGATAATGTATCCTCTTTTATTTGAACAATTGGGCCTGGGAGTTCAGATTTATCAATATTCAAGCTGTGTGAATTCCAAAATGAATCTTGCCCCAATTCTTGCCGTCTGGCAATCGGCGTTCGTTTCTCTGAGCCTGGGACCTCTCCCCGGGCTCTCTGAACGTTCTCTTTGCCTGTCTCCATCCGAAAGAATTTTTCCAGTGGTCTAACTTTGGGAGATGTAAATTCTTCAGACAATGTTGAAGAGAGCACTTTTCTTTTGTCTGCCATTGATTCTCGATAAAAATCGAACAGTAAGTGGCTCAAACTCCATTTTCAAAAAGACCACCAGTATGGAGCTCTGCAATAGTGCTGCTCACCGTCACCATGTTAACTCCACCCTTCCAGATCCTCTCCACCGATTCCATACTTTTTTACTTGAGAGGGGAATGTTTTTCCTTTCGACACCCTGTTTTTTCTTTCGGCTGATCCACAACTATAACCAATGATATACAGCGGTGAGGTGGACACCTTTGTTCGTAAGGCTGACAACAACATCAGGCTTAAAAACTCTCCACAATTTGGTACAAACCTATAGTATAGCCCCTCCAGCTATAGGGTTTAACAGTGGCCCGAGTTGGACTGGATTCCCAAACTGATCGGGTATTCAATCACACCACATAGCACCACCATACCATAGTGTGTGACCTTGGGGCTAGTACACCTTGAAGAGGTTGATACTGTTTACTTGTTTGTTGTTCAATGTTCATGTTAATGTTAGATATGTTTTATGAAGTTCTACAAAGTAGGAAGACTTTAGTTAGTACTAAGCTCCCCCCCCCACCGACTAGGAGGTTTAAACCCCCTTTCATGACAATGGCTGATTTAAAGATTGTTTCCCTTAATGTAAGGGGAATCAATAACCCAGTTAAAAGGGACAAAAGTTCGCAGGAGTTTCAGAGACAGAGAGCTACCTTGGCATTTCTACAAGAAACCCATTTAACACCCCAAGAGCATTTAAAGCTGAGGAGATTGTGGGTGGGTCAAGTGTACTCATCTCACCACAAGGTGGCTCTGCATCATAGAGGGGTGGCCATCTTGGTGAGGTGGGATGCTCCCTTCGAAATCACTAAGGTGAGAACAGATCCAGAGGGTCAGTTTATCCATCTAGAGGGTACATATAAGGGGATAGAACTGTATTTTAGTGAACCTGTATGCCCCAAATGAGGAATCCTCTCGCATAGCATTTCTAGAGAAGTTAATTAACGAAAGTGTTACAGATGCACAGAGCTTGATTATAATTGGAGGAGATTTTAATGAGGTGATACATTCTGGGGAGGACCATTCAGGGCATAATAGGGGACACACTACAAGAACTGGAAAACTCATTCAGCGACTAAGTCATGAGCTGGGTCTGATGGAGACATGGCAGTTTCTGCACCCTGAGATAGGTATTTTACATATTATCCCCACCCCCTACATAAGGGATACTCCAGAATTGACTATTTCTTAACTTCAACCAATTGGATTCAGAAGGTTACTAGATGTGAAATAGGGAACATTACCCTTTCTGATCATGCCCTCTCTCTCTCCATGGTGAAGACACCCCCAAGATATGTTGGAGACTAAATACTAGTTTTCTCACTAGTGAGGACTTTAAGGAGCTGATATCTCAAACACTCCAGAACTTTATGCAAAATAATCCTAGTGGGGACACAAGGGAGATTATCCGGTGGGATGCCTTGAAGTGTTGCCTGTGGGGCGAAATTAGTAAATACTCAGCCAAGATAAAAAAAAAAAAGGATACAAAGGAGAGTGAGTTTAGAACAAAAGATAGCTGGACTGCAGTCTAAACATAAAACCAACCCAGATGAGCAAACAAAAAATGAGTTGGATAAATCTAGAAGGGAACTAAATAAGTTGCTAGATATACAAAGTGAAGGGCAGTTAAGATATGCAAGGCAGACATTTTTTCAGAATGGGAATAGAGCCGCGGACTGTTAGCCTGGCAACTACACAAAGAAATGGCAAACAGAGCTGTAGTGTGCTTAAAAGACAGGGAAAGGGTATCCTCAGTAACCTCCCCATCAGGGATAGTCAAGAAATTTGCTAACTTCTATTCCAATCTATATGATTCTAATACCGCTCAGGATCATCAGGATAGAGTATGACAAAATTTTTAGACTCTCTACCTGTTCCCAAGTTAGATGAGGCAACCAAATTGGCTCTAGAGTCTCCCATAACAAAGCAAGAATTGACGGCTAAAATCAAACACCTCAAAAATGGGAAAGCCCCAGGACTTGACAGCTTCCTGGTTGAATTTTATAAGGAGTTTCATCCCTAATTGGCTGATTTGATGTTGGCAGCATACAACGAAATCCTATTAGATCATGAATAGGTCCCACCTTCTTGGAATTTAGCACAAATATCTGTAATCCTAAAGCCGGGTAAAGATGCCCAGCTCTGCAGTTCATATCAGCTGATCTCACTCCTCTCAGTAGACATGAACATTTTTACGGGTATTATGGCAGATAGACTCCAAACTTATATATCTAGATTGATTCATCATAATCAAACTGGTTTTATAGCTGGGTGGTTCCTTCAGGATAATATACATAGACTGCTTAATATCATCTCAGCTCAAAGACACTCCACCTCATTTCAGCTAGCTATCAGTATGGATGCTGAAAAGGCCTTCGACAGGGTGGATTGGACTTTTATGGCTTCCACCCTGTTGAAGTTTGGACTGGGTGATAATTTCACTTCGGCTGTTTCTGACCTTTATTATAAGCCAGAGGCCAGGGTCAGGGTAAACGGATACTTATCAGAATATAAACCTTTGAAGAGGGGCACCAGACAGGGTTGTCCCCTCTCACCATTGATCTTTGCCCTGACACTAGAACTCCTTGCCATCTGGATCCGTAATAACTCTAATATCTCAGGGGATTTGGTGGGAAGGGAAGAACAAAAAGTGGCATTGTATGCAGATGATTCCCTATTTTTATTGAAAACCCCCCAACGTGGCACACCCCCTGCTGGTTTCAAGGACTCCTTCCCCTTCACATGGGCCAAAAAGAATACCTTTAGATATTTAGGAGTTCAGGTATTGGCTGATACCTCTAAATTGTTTCAGAACAATTATGTAAAGTTATACAACAATTTGCAGGCAGATTTAGCCAGATGGAAGTTGTTGTCTCTCACGTTATACAGATAAATTCATAGGATCAAGATGAACGTATTACCAAGATTTTTGTTTCTATTTCAGACCCTCCTCTTAGATATTCCAAGATACTTCTGGAACCAATTACATAAAACATTAATAAAATTTATTTGGGAAGGAAAGCATCCTAGGATCCCCACACGAACCCTCCGGGGAGTTGGGCCTCTCTAATTTATATTATTATTACCTAGCAGCTTCAGGGTCCCAGTTTTATACATGGGCCAAAAGAAGACAGGATTCTGGGTGGTACCTGCTAGAACAGGAGGTATTGCGGTGGTTAAAATTATGGACCTTACCCACATGTGTGATATATCATAACATCTGGTCCCTAACCTCGAACCCCTGGGTGAAACATTCCATAAGAATCCTCCTCAGACTACGTAAGATAACACACACTCTCAATCTGGTAGGCCCACTTTCCCTCATCTGTCATGAAGACAAATTCCCCCCTGCAAAGACTGATTTGGGGTACAGTTACTGGGAGGGCAGGAGACTTACATGATTTGCTCAGCTGATTGACAGAACAGGTTGTCTCTCCTTTGCGATTTTACAAGAAAGATTCTCTCTGCATAGAGAAGGCTTTTTCAGATACTTACAGGTTAGACATCTGATCACTTCAGGAGATGTCCTTCAATTGATCAGCAGAGATATGACCCTACTTGAACAATACTGGTGGGATCTGATCAGGATTAGAACTAAATTAAACTATATCTCTATACTGTATAAGGTGCCCCTTCCCCCTTTGACCCTACCTATCTTGGAAGATATCAGAAAGAGATGGGAGACAGATAGTGGAGAGACAGTGACACCAGCAAGTTGGGCTTGTAGGTTTCAGAGGGGATGACAGGTAACATCCTCCTCATGCTGGGGGGAGTTTAACTGGAAAATGATAACCAGGTTCTTTAGAACTACTCTCGTTACGAAACACTTTCACCCTCAGGCATTACAGGCCTATTGGCACCTGTGTGGTGCCATCAGGGCAACGCACTACCATATATTTTGGAACTGCCCCAGACTACAACAATTCTGGCAGCAGATACATGCCTGTATGGAAGTAATCCTGAGGTTCTTCCTTCCTTTTACATTTCAAGATATGGTGTTAGGTCTCCCGACCCTGTCATCTAAGAAAAGAAAAGTGGTCGAGTTGGGCCAGATTTTATGGGTGGTGGCCCTAAAGTGCATTACATCCACATCGATGAGGCCTGAGCCCCCCACGAGAGAACAGTGGATCTTTAGAGAAAGAGAAATACCTCAATATTTGGAGACCATGGCAAACCTGGAGAGAGAGACTTAGAGAAAGGAAGGATAGTGGATGTGTCAGATTAAGAAGACTGTAGAAATGAAAGGAGAGAGGGTGGATGAAAGGAGTTAATGGTCACTAAAGGCCTTTTAAGAGATAAAAGAAAACTTTATTTACAAGGCAAAAAAGAAAAAACTAAATAAAATTAGGGGACTCTATCTTTAGATTATAGCTATATAATGGTAAGGGGAAAAGAAGGAATGATGTGCATTTAGTAATAAGATAAGTATTTAAGTTTGTAGATGATTATAAATAATTATCTTTTTTACTATTTGGTTTTTAACATTATAATTAGCACAAACGCATTCACTGAGTTAGAATGCATCTAAGAATTTAATTCCAGCCAGCTATTTCATTTCGTGTTTTCTTTTCCTCTACACTATTTTGTTGTTTGCAAAACCTCTCTACCTCTGTTGGACTCTCAGTTTACTAACTCTAATAATAAGCTCGGGAAAGAGACAAGGAATCACTGCACAGGACTGTAACCACCTTGAGAAGTCTTCGGACTCAGTGCAGTAAAGTTTCCTCTCCATGTATCTTCAAAGACTGGTCATAAAGACAGTAAAGATAGTAATTTTGTTTATTCATTCTTTATATGTAAGCTGGTACTGTATAACTTTGAAGAGTTGATGTATAAGATCTATTGTTCATTTGTCTATATCCGAGATTTTGGATATTTATTTTAACAATAAAAGAAATCTGAGTTAAAAAAAAAATTTAGTTCTTCAACATGCATATAATACTGACTTTCAACAGTGCATGAGCCCCATTTTCAAAAAGGTTAGTGTGGCACAGACCAGGTTTGTGCCGCACTATCCATGAATAGTGCCAGCTGTCGGGGGCAGCCCCATATTCAAAGGATACATATGCACGGCGCACCCCTGACAGTACCATGGTGCACAATATTGTGCTGTGCCTATGCAAATGAGGGTTCCCCCATGCATATGTGGCGCAGCACAATATTAAAAGTGTTCAGAAGCACTTAATAGCCAGCAGCAGTGGTGCAGTTTAATGCTTCTTAAACCCAATCATTAACAGTGTGCATACCCATCTGCCCACTGACAAGGACTGGGTACCCTAGCAGTCCAGCAGTCCCTCCCTAGCCCCAATGTGTACTAAAAAAAATCCCACTGCTAGTCTAGTGGTCCCCCCTTCCAGAGCCCCGATCTGTGTTATCATAAAAAAAAACATTCACTCTGGTAGTCTAGTCGTTCCCCTTCCCCAAGCCCTGATCTGTGTTATAAGAAAGAAAAACATTCTCCCTGGTAGTCTAATGGTCCCCCTTCCCTGAGCCTCAATCTGTGTTTATAAGAAAAAAAAAAGCATTCTCCCTGATAGTCTAGTGGTCCTCCCTGCCCAAGCTCCGAACCCATTCATCAGAACTAAATTCCCCATATCTCTGGTGGGTTATTGGCCCCCCACTCCAGTAGGCAGTGACCCACCACCCCACTCCTTTCAACTCGACCCGAGCTGGTGACTGGCACAGCCCTCCTCACACCACCATGGTCAGCCACTGACTGAACTGCACTGGAACGCATACAGTATACAGTACATGCTCATTGGTTGACTGGTCTATGAGTGCATACTGTATACTGTATGCACTCCAGTGCAGTTTAGTTGGTGGCTGGCCATGGTGGTGTGAAGAGGGCTGTGCCAGTCACCGGCTCGGGTCGAGTTGGGGGGGTGGGATGGTGTGTCATTGCCTACTGGAGTGTGGGTGGGGTGGGAGCCACTAGCCCACCAGGAATGTTGGGAATTTAGTTCTGCTGAATGGGATTGGGGCTCGGGGAGGGTGAATCACCAGACTACTAAGGAGAATTTTTTTTTTCTTGTAACACTTACTGGGGCTCGTGGATAGGGAACCACTAAACTACCATGGAGAATGTATTTGTTTTTCTTATAAAATTGATAGGGGCTCAGGGACGGGGGACCGCTAGACTACCAGGGTGATTTTTTTTTTATGATAACACAGATCAGAACTCGGGAAGGGAGGACGACTAGACTACCAGGAAGAATTTTTTTTATCAATACACAGATTGGGGCTTCGGGGCTTGGGTGGCTGTGTACTCTGGCTGGGCGCTCACATGTAGATAAGCCCATAAGGGGCATGCAAATGGTCGCATAGTGCTGTGCATGACCAATAAGCTCATCTACATGTTTGGGCTGAATATCGCTCATGGGGGCCATGGCACTAACCAGTGTGTGTACCATGCTGTACCCCTATTGGCGGTCTTTAGCCCTGCGCCCTGGTAGCACTGCACCGAACATGATGACCACTTCCTGTGTGCAGCACTATGAGGGTCTGATATTCAAACAGTGTGGTCAATTTGGATCATGCTATCTGTTTGAATTTGGTACCAGAGCTGGCTGGCCCTATTTTTTCACATGGCACACCTTTTTGCACGTGCAGCTGGCCGGCTTTGAATATGAGACCCAATGTCCCTACTTGGTATATGTAGACGATGTCACTCTTCTCTTGACAAGTTATATAGGATTGCGCAGAATGTAAAAGAAATTCCATACAGAATGTAAAAATGCTGATTTACTGATCAATTACATCAAAACTAAAATCATGGGGCCAGATATTCAAAAGGGTTGCGCCATACGCAATAGGGTTGCGCCTGCGCAAGTCCAAAATTGCTCCATTCTGCAATATTCAGCAGGAGGCAGTTGTGCCACTGAAAACATGCTGAGCAATAGCGCAATGCAAATGAATGCATGCTGAACTGAACATGCATTCATTCACAAAACTGGACTGTCTTGTACGGTATGGGCTGCACGCCCATTGGCTCTTGCTCTGCACCAATGGGCGTGCAGCCCTACCGGGCAGTCAGTTGGCGGGCTGGGGCGGCAGGTGGGTGGGATGCTGCCACCCGCTGGCTGCGGGGGGAGCAGGGGTGGTGGCTGCGTGGGTGGGTGGGGTGGTGGACACTAGGTCACCAGGGATGTGTTGGGGAGGGTGTTTACAACCCATCCCGCGATCGGGATTATCGGTCCACTGGACCACCAGGGATATATTCAGGAGGTGGGGGTGTGTTTGACAACCCAGCCCGCGATTGGGATTATCGGTCCACTGGACCACCAGGGATATGTTCGGGGACACATTGCTGCCCGCGATTGGGCTGGTGGGGATTTAAGCTATGCCCATGATCGGGCCATTGGGGGGTGGTGGTGGGGATTTTACACTCTTTTGCCCGCGATCGGGCTGCAGGGGGTGTCGGTCCCCGATGGCTGCTGCCTGGCAGGGTGCCAGGTGCAAGTCCTCAGGAATCGGCACACCTGCATGCTAATGGCATGCAAATGGGTCCATAATCAGATGCAAATGGCCCCCCCTGCGCCTTGCATGAATTATGGCCCCACTTGCATGTCACCTTTTGAATATCGGAAATTTACGCATGGCGCAATGGTACTTGCGCCACCGCAAGTTGACTGCACCACTCTGACCACTTGCGGTGGTGCAAGTTCCACTGTGCCATGCACAGTGGCTGTGGCCAGGGGGTGATATTCAAAGGAGTTGCTCAAGGGCGCAACTCCTTTGAATATCGCTCTGGCCACACCCCTGCACAACTATTTTGTGCAGCGCAAGGGCTTGCTCCACAAAATAGCTCAGTTTGAATATCTGGCCCATGGTATTTTGAGGGAACAATAAAAAATATAAATATTTCATAAACCAAACAGAAATAGAAGTGGTAAGGGACTTTTGTTACCTGGGACTAATTGTGACAGGAAGGGTCATGGAGGAAGCATATAAAAGAATTAGAAAACAAAGCAAAAATATTTCTACCCATAATGAGCTCTTTTTCTTATTGATATGGGAGAAACTCAGTAAGAGATAACATTAAGGTTATTTATTCCAAAATAAGAAGCCAACTTCTTTATGGGGCAGAAATATGGGGGGCTCAAACAGATTTAAATATTGAATCAGGCTTAAATAAATTTTATACAAAAAACTTTTGGACTCCCAAATGGAACCCCTTCAGTGCTGGTAAGGGCAGAGTTAGGACAACTTCCCGTGGAATGCCAAATCAAAGAAAGATTAATTATTGGCTTAAAGCATATGGGATGGCAGAAGGTAGGTTCCCAAGACTGTGTATAGAAGAGTCCATCAATTACCTGAAACAAAACATAGTTTTCCCAAGTATTTCCATCATAGACAAAACAGTCAAACTTTATGGGTTACTTAATTGCATCTCAGATATCTTTAAATTACCGATGGCCAGGGTAAAAGAGAACATAAGAAACAGGATCAGAGACATTTTCACACAAAGAGACATGGAGTTATGCAAACAGCACAAACTATGCACATGGTTAACAAAAAATAAAAGGAAACATAATTTAGAATATTACCTAGTGGCTAAAGATCTTAACAGTAGAAAACTAATTTCTAGAATCAGATTTGAATGCTTTACAAGTCAGTGGAGAATGGATCAGTTTAGTAAACAGAAAAATAATAGCAAGAATTTATGTAAATGCAAACTTGGGAAGGATAACCTTACTTAGTTATTGTTTGCCCTTTGTATGATAAATATAGGAAATGTTAATTGTGAGATATATTAGGCACTCTAGAACTAAAACCACAGCACTTGATGACATACTTGCTCAAAACACATTCAAAAACTGTACTTGACTGTATGGTCTGCTTCCTGAAGATTATAGAAGGGAAAAAATTACACATGACCAAAGAAAGTCAGATGTGTTATAGGAAATGAATGGTAAAACTCCTGGTTATTATCTACTGTTTGCAGTATAATATTGTGCAATATAAGGAAACTGGTTGACTGTCTATTTATAATGTTTTAGATGTGATTTAATTTCTAAAATGTATTGTATAATGTAAGATGAATGTTGTGTTTTTATGTTTGCTTGCACACACGTGCAACAAACATTATGCGGCCTCTTAGGAGAGAAGCGGTTTGTGGAGGTGTGGCACTGTGGCAGCCAACGCCGGCACTGCATTTGTGGGCTTGGCACTGTTCACTCAATGCAGGCCCAGTGTCCTGATGACACTGGTTCTGCAGAAGTGCCACCAACTTGAAACGATTTGGCCACTGCAATGAGGGGCCACCTCGTCATTGCAGCTTCAGCCATTCCACTGCAATGAGGGAGCGACTCGTCATTGCAGAGTGGTACCTTGCCTGGTGTAACGTTTCCCTAAACATGGCAGTGGCTTATACTGACACCTCAGGGCCCCATGAAAGCCGACTGATGGGGGTGCCCAATCCCCCTGTCGGCATGCTCCCGACCCAGTTCATTTGCCAACAGGGGAGCCCACTTCCTATTGGCGTAATGTCCCCCCCATTTGTTGTGTGCCAAGGGGGGGCATCCAATCCCCCTCGGCTCTTGCCCCCCAACACTCAGTATGTGCTGACAGGGGTGCCCAATCCACGTCGGCTACAGCCCCCCCAAAAAAGCACTCAGGTGGGACGCTGGGAGCCCACTCCAGTGTGCCAAAAGTCCCTGTAAATAAGCAAATATTCCTGAAAGATTATAAAAAAAGTTTTAAACCTGTAAAGTAGAAAACGGTCCCTCATTGAGTTTCCCCCACCCACTGTGCACCCCACCTGCCCACACCCCCTTCACTCCATACTTACCTCCGGAGTCCAGCGCGATGATCTCCGGTGGACCAGGAACACGTCTGCACTCTTCAAAGCTGACCGTGAACTGAAGAAATACTGGTAAGCTGTTAAATGGCATAAATGTTTTTTTTTCAACTTATGTGGCTATCGCGGGCATTTTTGGGACTTTCGGCACCAAATTTTCAACATGGGGTTATTTGGACCCCTTCTCATGAATTCAGTCACTGTCATGATGTTATTCAGTCCTAAATGGTGATTTTGCAGTCACTGCATGGAATCACCTTTCAGGACTGATTAATGAAATGACAGTGCCACTGTTCATGAGGTGGGCTCCCAAAAAGCCTATGTTGCAAATCTGGCGAAAAAAAAAATCCAAAAAATGACTATTTTATGAGTGTGTGCTGCACAGTTTCCATGCACACTCATAACTTCAAGAATTTGTAATATTTACATGCCAGATTTTCAACGTTGGCATTTTTTCACACCTCCTTATGAACAGTACAGCTGTCATTTTTCACATCCTGGCTGAAATGTATTTTTTCACTTCCGGTGCAGAATAGCGTGATTGCTGTGGGAAATCAGTGTTTGGAATAGATTAAGAAAATCACAGTGACTCTGTTCATGAGCAGAGGTTACAAAATGCATATGTTGAAAATTTGGTGAAATAATTCCACTAAATGAATGTGTTGCGCGCATGAGTTGCACAGTTTCCATGTATGCTCGGAAGTTTGAGCATTTTTAATATTTTCACTATAGATTTTCAACATTGCCATCTCTTTACACCTCCCTATGAATGGTACAGCTAACATTCTTCACATCCTGCCTGATCTGTGTTTTCGTACATCTGGTGCAGAATGGCACGGTCGCTGTGGAAACTCAAAGTTTAGGACACATTAACAAAATCACAGTGCCACGGTTCATGAGAAGAGATCCCAATTGCGTTCATGAGGTGGGGGGGTCACAAAAAGGCTGTGTTGAAAATTTATAGTGCAAATGCCAACAAACACCCCGTTAGGGTTTCTAACCATAACGTCCCACCTTGTGCAGACTAACAGGCATCGGGTGTGCCTTTGGGTTGCCGACTAATGCTCATGCCACTCAACCCCCACCCCCACAGCCAGTGACAGGCATTGAGGTCTGCCTTGGACTCTTCAGCCCCAGAGTTCATCCCATTCTCCTATACTGCACCCATTTCAGCATATGTCCTCATGGAATGGGGTGACTGTAAAGCCGAACACCCCAAGGCACGCCTCAACACTTGTCGGTGTCTGCAGGATAGGGTGAGGTGAAATGGCATGAACGTTATGGGTGACAACCCAAACGCATACCCTAATGCCTGTCCATCTCTGCAAGGTGGAGGTGGAGTTGGTGTGAAGCTCAATACTTCACTGCCATTCCTATTCTGCATCTGTCTAACTCCTGCCTTTCCAATGCTAATACCAGCAAGCAAACATTCGGCATTGACAAATGCTTGTTGTAAATTGTAATAACATTAATTTGTCAAACAATAAATGGAACTTAAATTTGAACTTGATTGCTATTAGGCATTAGCAGTTACTGTTTGAAATGTTAATAGTTAAATGAGTTGTAGCACTCGTGCCCATACAAATATTGCCAGCCTCCAGAAGAAGAGTTACACAGAAGGTTTGAAGTGCCAGCATACTGTGTTGCACCCTTAAATAAATGTGACTGGTTTAATAACATTCTCACCTACCTGACTACTCCTGTGCACACAGCTTTCTTGTTTGTTTTTTTCAGTAAAGTTCTGCTTCAGGTTACACTCATCCTCACTTTTGAAGGATAGAAAAGGAAAGAGAGGAAGAGGGGTGGCATTTTATATATATATATATATGACAGTACAAACATTTTAGAAATTGAGGATATGGGGCAGAGTGAACAAACATAAACAATATGGGTTCTGGTAGTAACAGAAGAGGGGTGAACTAGCAGAATAGAAGTGGTTCATAGACCACCATCTGAAAAGGAAGAAATGGATGGGGAATTAAGGGATGAGATCAAAAGGAAATCAGGGCTTGAGGAGGTGGTACTACTGGGGGCTTCTAAATGCCTGATGTGGACCGAATGATCCCTTGTGATAGGTGTCTAGCTGCCATCTTCCTGGGAATAATGTGGAGTGAAGGGGGATGCCTAGTCTGTAGGCAGTTTGAGCAACTTACGGAAGAAATAGAGAGACTGAGATGGGAACTAGGAAGGAAGGGGGTTTGGGGTCATTGGGGAAATGTGCAGTGGAGGATGGGTAGGGGAATGTTGCCCTTGGGCAGTATGGTGGGTGGACCAAGGACAGAATCCAGGAGGATGTCACAGGGTCCAGGAACAACATCCTCTTTGGGACCAAAGATGAATGAGGGGGGAAATGGCAAGTGGTGAGGGGTGGATGTGGGGGAGGGATGAATCAGGGCAAGGAGGGAGGACGAAAGAGCAGGGAAGTGAAACAGAAGGCATTTAATGCTCTGTGGTCTCCCTAATTGACTATGGTCCAATCGTTTACAGCTCTGCCACTGCCATTGCTCTCCGACGTATATCCATTACCCTCAACAAAGCCTGTCGGCTCATTTCTGGATCCCATCGTCTCACACATACGTGTGATCTCTATGCTCAAACTGGCTGGTTACAACTTTCTAACCACATAAAATACCAAACATGCATAATGACTAAGAAAACAACTCTCGGCTTTTCTCCTCCAGGAGTCCAAGCTCTCCTTTCTCCTGCTCAGAACACTTGACATACTTGGGGCTCAGACTCACAACTCCTTCTGATCCCTCGCTGCCGTACCTCACAAGGGCAAAGATTCTTTACATACAGGGCCCCGCTCTGGTTGAATGATCTCAGCAGTGACATCTCCTCCCTACCCAAGCCAGGCCCCTTCAAATCCAGGCTCCTTCTACTCCTCTCAGCATCTCTCACCTGTGACTGTTTCCCTTAACAGCTCTCCTTTATCCTCACCCATTCTCTGTTTGCCACTGCCCTTCTACTCAGCACTTATATTCTCCCCTCCCAACCTCCTTCCCCCCTCTCACCCCCTTTGTCCCTCCTTCCCCCCTCCACATCCTCTGCACTTCCCTATGTGCTTCTGACAAAGCCTCTGGCTGCTCCTCCCTATTGTATCCTTACCAAGTATTGTTTTCTACTTGTATGTTTGCATAGACAAAATAATGTATTCCTCTATGTATCTGTAACTCATTGTTTTTTCTGCAACTCATTGTACTAAGTTGTCCTGTATTGTATTGTACAATATCTGATGTGGAACCTTTGTAAAAGAGCCTTGGCTCAAAGGTACTTGTAATCCTAGACTCAAATAAATAAATAAATAAATAAATAAATAAAATTTCAGATAAGAAGAAAAAGACCTCAAACAGGTTCACAGTATTGCAGAGTTTGGACGATCGGGGGGAAGGAGGGGAGATCAGTCAGCAGGGAATGGCAGAGGCCAAATATCGTAACGGGGACAGGAGAGAAAGGGAAGCACAGAGGTCAAGAAAGAAAATAGTGTCAGGGGGCAGGTGAGACAGGTGGAGAGGAGGACAAGATAAGCATGGGCAAGGGGGATAGGAAGGAGGGCTGCGAGGGTGAAGAAAAGGTGTCTCCAGGAACAGAATCCAAAGGGGAGGAGATGGCCAGACCACTGGAGAGGCTAAACAAGGGGGAAGCAAGGGGAGCTGGGTTTAAGGGAAGAAGTGTTAATCTGGGGGTTGATCATAACAGAGGGAAATATGAGAGGGAGGGGCAACAGGGTAGGCATTATGAGAGGGAGAGTCAGGAAAGGGGGGAGAGGATTGTAATAGTGGGAGATTCAATACTGAAGGGTGTACAGTGGGGTAACAAGCATACAAGAATAGTAACAGGAGGGTGGAGCGTATACCAGGCATGACTGCAGGGAGGGTGGGAGCAATTATACCAAAGTGTGTGGGGCAGGAACAGGGGAAGCCTCACATAGTGTTTCATTTGGGCACCAGTAATCTGGCTGGATGTGAGGTGAAGGTGGTGCAGGAGAGGTTCAAGAAGCTGGGAAAGATCTGCATTGGGGTAAGAAAAAAATGTAGCTTTCTCTGAGATACTGCCAGTCCCAAGGGTCAGTACTGTTAGAAAGCTGAGGAGAGAGGAATTCAACTCTTGGCTGGGGGGATGGTGTGAGGCAAATGGGTATGGCTTGGAGGGGGAGTGGGGCAGGACATGGGAATACAAGGACCTATATGCACCAGACAGGCTGCATCTAAGTAAAGAGGGCACAAGGGTGCTGAAAGACAAACTGGAGAGTTACATGACAGACAATCTGAATTTAAACTGAAGAAGAGGGGGGCAGCAGAGGGCAAGGCATTTGGCACCAGTTGAGGGGGACCTCCAGGCCTCCCCCCAATAGGAAATCAAAAGGAAGGGAGGTGGCGAGGGGAAGGAATAGTAGAGGCAGAGGAGGAGGTGTGACACAAAAGGATGTTGAGGAGCACAGAGGAAAAGAGATCACACTGGAAGGTGGTGTCCTTGAATGCAAGGAGTATGGCTAGCAAAGCAGTAGACCTACAGGCACTGGTGGCAGAAGGGGAGGTGGACAAAGCTGCCATTACAGAAACATGGGCAACCCAGTACCATGACTGGGACCTTGAGATTCCAGGGTACCAATTGCGCATAGGAAGGACAGAGGAAAGGGGAGGGAAGGTGGGGTGGCTTTGTACGTAAGGGATGGGATAATGTGCACCAGGGAGGAGGGAGAGAAGAGCACGGCAGAAGCCCAGTGGGTAATGCTCCAGAACAACACTGGGAAAAGGATTTGATTGGGGGTGGCTTATGGACCACCTTCGCAGGGCATAAAGCTGGACAGAGAGCTTGGGGACCAGATCAGAAGGGTAGGAGGGAGAGGGAACACTGTAATACAGGAGACATCAATCTACCTTGAGTAGACTGGAGCACCCCAACTACTTCCTGTTGCAGAGAACAGTTCCTCCTGGATGCTATCCAGGAGTGTTTCCTGACACATGGAGTCATGAAGACAACAAGGGAAGAGTCCATACTAGACTTAGTGTTATTGGATGGAGAACATGTCCAGGAGGTAGAAGTGAGGGATCCCCTTTCAGGCAGTGACCATCGCATGGTGTGGTTTTACATCAACATGGGGAAAGAAGCAGCCAAGACCAAAACAGGAGTGGTGGACTTTGATAGAATGGGTAACATAACAGAGGGGCACCTGGAAAAACTCCGACCAGAAATGGATGCAGACCAGAAATGGTCCTTCATTAAGATGGGGTTAATTGAAGCCACAGACACTTGCTCAAAGGTTTCTAAAAAGAACACAGGGACCAAGAGACCTTGCTGGTTTAGCAGGAAGGTGGCAGAGAAAGTGAAGAAAAAGTGGGCTGTCTTCCTGAGGTACAAGCATACCTTGAGGAAGGAGGACAGAGAGGTATAAGCAGAGAAAAATCGAGAGGCAGGGAGAGATGTCCAGGTGGCCAAGGCTGCAAAAGAACTAAGACTGGCACAGGGGATTAAGGAAGAGGAAAGAGACTTCTTCTGGTATGTTAAGGAGGGAAGAAGCTGAAGGGACGGGATTGTTAGGATAAAGTGGGCAGGAGGATGGGCAGAAAATGGTGAAGATCAGATGGAGGCACTAAATGAGTACTTTTGCTCGGTCTTCACTAGGGAGGAGGATGGGTCAATGCTACAGGGGAAGATTGGGGGGAGCTTTGGAGGTGGAGAAGAATATGATGGGAAGATTGGGGTTTACAGGGTCACGAGGGGACTAAGGGAACTGTGGGTGGACAAGGCACCTGGCCCCGATGGAGTGCACCCGAGGGTCCTGAAGGAGCTGGCAGAGGTACTAGCAGCCCCCAATGGACCTGTTTAACACCTCACTGGAGAAGAGGTGCATGCCACAGGACTGGAGGACAGTACATGTGGTACCACTCCACAAGAGTGGTCCCAGGGACAAGACAGGTATCTAAAGGATGGTCAGCCTAACCTCCATAGTTGGCAAGTTATTGGAGACAATTCTAAAGGAAAGGCTGGTGTTCTTCCTTTAGGTAAATGGTCTCCAAGTTGACAGGCAGCATGGGTTTGTCAGGGACAGATCCTGTCAAACAAACATGATAGACTTCTTCGACTGGGTTACAGGGTCACTGGACAGAGCACAGACAGTGGACATCCTGTACCTGGACTTTAGTAAGGCATTCAATTTAGTGCCACATGACAGACTGATCAGCAAGCTGAGGGTCCCAGGAATAGGGGACAAACTGCTGGGGTGGGTCAAGAGCTGGCTGAGGGATATGAACCAGAGTGATGGTGTAGGGAGAGACTATACAAACGTAGACCTGTAACCAGTGGTGTCCCACAGGGCTCAGTACTCGGACCTGTGCTGTTCAACATCTTTATTGGTGACATAGCAGAGGAGGTCAAAAGTAAGATCTGCCTATTTGCAGATGATACTAAGCTCTGTGAGAGGGTGGACACAGTGGAGGGGAGACAAGAATTAAGGGAAGATCTGGCTAGGATAGAGAAATGGTTGGGCATCTGGCAGCTGGAATTAAACACCAAGAAATGCAATGTCATGCACCTGGGAGCCAGGAACCCAGGGGCCAGCAGCTGGTTGGGGGGAGTACAGGTGACCATCTCAGAGGAGGAAAAGGATCTTGGAGTGTTGGTCAGGGGAGAAATGAAACACTCTGCACAGTGCAGTAAGGCAGTAGCGAAAGCAAATAAAATGCTGGGCTGCATTGCCAGAGGAATCACCTCTAGGAGAGAAAAAGTTCTTCTGCCTCTGTACAGGTCACTGGTGAGACCACACCTGGAATACCATGTTCAGTTCTGGTGCCCCTATTTTTATTAATTTTTGTTTTGTTTTGTCATTTATTTGACCAGAAGGTGGTCTGGGCACAACCGGTTTTTAGCCACGCCTGACATACAGTAAAACATTACAATACAATACAGTAAATAACTTATAACATATAACAGTACCTGTTTACATGCATTAGAACTTATTAACAGAGCTAAGAAATTAAAATACAAACATTTAAAATTAGTTACATAGTTTGCTTCAGTAACCAGGCCTGTAAACTCATTTAAAATGGAGGGTCCAAATCATGAGAACACCTTCTTACTCATGTCTAGTTTTGGAAGGGGGGGTGAAAAATAGAGACATTACACTATTTCAAGTTCTTTGGTGCACTGTCAATGTCTTAAGTACATCTGAAAGTGATTTAGGGTCCAGTTTCACTGCCACTTTATAAGCAAAGGTAGCTGCATTAAGTTTAATCTTAAGCAAAGGGAGTAGGACATCCGATTGTTGGTATAATATACAGTGATATGTCTGATAGGGTGACTCGAAGAAGAAGAAGAAGGATATAAAATTACTGGAGGGGGTCCAGCGGAGGGCAACCAAAATTATCCGGGGTATGGAGGACAAAACATATGAGGTAAGACTGAGGGAGCTCAATATGTACTCTCTGGAGGACATAAGAAAAAGGGGGACATGAGAAACCTTCAAGTACCTTATGGGCATAAACAGGGTTGGATCGGAGGGCATCTTCAATTTAAGAAAGGAGGGTACAACAAGGGTGCATAGCCTGAAACTGGTGGGAGGCAGATTTAAGAAGGAAATGAAGAGGCACTTTTTCACTGAAAGGATGGTGACAGGATGGAACAAGTAGGTAGCTGTGGCAAATACGGTGGCCAGTTTCAAGGGGGGGGCAGGGTGAAAAAGAATATTAGAACGTGAGGAACGAGTAATGGGAAGTGGAAGGGGGAGAGTAATGGGGTGGAGGTGGACGACTCCAAGAGGAGTGATGGGGGGGGGGCAGCTCAAGGGATCTAAACTGAGCTGCTCACTTGAGCAGACTTGATAGACTATTATGGCCTGTTTCTGCAGTCAATTTCATATGTTTGTATCCCAGTAGCTGCAAGTGCAAGAAGCCAACAGCTGGTAGAAGTCTTTTAGAACACATTTCTAGTATAGAGAAAAGATGAGCCTATTATGTTGGCAGCCATCTTAGACTTAGCAAAAGTGTGGGGGAGGTGGTGGTGCTGGATCCACTGGGAACTAACAACCATTGAACGTCTTGGTTCAGCATCAAACTTAAACAGCAGCCGATACCTTCTGGAGAACTTTAACAAAGCATAATATTTAGACACAGGTTAGCTTGTTTTTCACATTTGGTCTGTATTTCTCCTCTTCATTATTTATTACTGAGGTCACGTGCAGGACAATAGGATATTTGTTCCTGAAGACTTTATCTATTCCTGTTGATTTCTCCCTACCTGAGGTCATAATGCACTGCGTGTAACATCATAGTTTATTTATTTATTTATTCATTTGTTTACCGGGTGAGTGCACTGATCCCGGGGACCATTTTCAGGCACGACCTGGGCCATTGAGATGACACATCTGACAAGGTGCAGATTAGCTGGAATCACAGTAGAGAGGAAAAAAAAAGAAACGACTGTGATGTCACAACAGATGATTATGATTTGAAATAGGGAGTCAACTACAGAGGTGTCAAACAGGGTGAGGGCAAACATAGCAGAATAGACACCACTAAGAGAAAAAACAAAGTGGATGAGGAGTAAACATAAGAGTAGGGGTGTGTATTAGCACCACAGGATGAGCAGCATAAGAAGACGGGGTGCAGGTACTACAAGTAGGAAGCAATGCACCCTAATTGGAGGACAAAGGGCAGGTAGTGTTCGAAATATCTCGGAGCAACAGAGGGTATAGTGTATGGAAGAGAGTGAGGGCCAACAGACAATCTGGAAACTGATGTGTATGAATGCCTGAAGTACAAGCTGGCCCAGTGGAGGAGCGGTTGAACATCTGCCCTCTACACTATGAGCAGAACACAATACAGGCTGCTCCCGGACTGACATACCTCATCAAACAATATCAGCAGCAGCAAGAAAAAGATGGCACCGTCCACCAGAATTAATTGCAAAATGATCCCTGATGAAGCGTGCATACACGAAACTGGTCGGGTCTAGCTTTAGTTGGTGCTGGTTTTCTATGTGGCATGATTTTGTTTCTGCATCTATGTAAGAAATAAACTTAGTTTGTTTTGCAGTTAATTCTGGTGGACAGTTCCATCTTTTCCTTGCTGTTGCTCTACACCAATGACCCAGTTTCGGGAACAGATGTGGCTTGCTCAGTAGGCTGGCAGTGTGAAGGAGGATCAAGCACCCAACAGCAGCTCTCCTTCCTCTAGGAGGTGGGGATCTCTAGTTCCCACTTCAGGAAATGCCACCTAGCAGAAGCTGGGCAGCAGTGTAGCAAGAGTGCCTGGTAGAAGGAGGAGGGCTGGAGCATGACGTCCTGGCACACACATCCCAACACTCCAGCCCAGAGAGGAGAAGAGAATATTAGGAGGAAAATTGTACCAGACTGCTGCTAGCTGGGACTCCCTGCAGGCTCTCACATGACTGACATGACTGTCCACCCACCCAGAGGGTCCAGCATAAGTGGTGGCTAACAGGTAAGTCTGTGAGAAGATCAGTGGCTGGGCTGCGGAGTTCGGAGCCATTGACTGGAAGAGGCATTTCAGGACAGTTTCCTGATGCGATGCATTGGTGAACCAAGAATGGAGTGAGCGATTCTAAACCTGGCTTGTACAACTGTAAGACTGTCAGAGAAGTTACTGCACAGTCACCCTGGTGACTGATAATACCAGCTTTAAGTCCAGAGTACTAGACTTCAGAACAGCAGAGTTTATCAGGATTAGGAGAGATACTCAAAGGTAGACAGGAAGTTGGGCATACTATGGGAAGGGGCTGAAAATGTAAAGGCTAAATGGGTAGCTTTCAGGAGGTATAAAGAGATAAAAAGGGAAGAGGACAGGGAGGTATATAAGGAGAAGCAAAGAAAGGCAGGGAAAGCAATTAGGAGTGCAAATGCACAGACTAAGGAAAGAATAACCTAAGGGGTAATGAAAGGGGACAAGACATTTTTAGGTACATAAGTGAAAAGAAGAAGACATGGAGAGGGAACGTGAGGTTAAGAAGGGCAGGAGGGGACTGTGCAGAGGAAAGTCAGGAAAATGTAGATATACTGAACAAATACTTTTGTTCCTTCTTCACAGAGGAAGAGTGTGGGCAACATGAAAGCACCAGGTGTACAGAGGAGGGAGTGCTAAAGGGACTCACAAATCTGAATGTGGACAAAGCTATGGGGCCAGATGGGGTCACCCGAGGGCATTGGGGGAGCTCAGGGAGGTAGTGACTGCACCTGCGACAGTCCTTTTTAACAACTCACTGGAAAGAGGAGGTGTTCCAGAGAACTGCAGGAGGGCAGAAGTAGTCCTATTTCACAAAAGCGATAGCTGGGAGGAGGTTGGAAACTATAGACCAGTCAGCCTGACTTCAGTGGTGGAGAAGTTAATGGAGTGGCACTAAGTTAGAAGAACACCGACAACAATAGCGCTGTCAATACTGTCAAGGCTAGTCTCAAAGCTCTTCTGCAAGAATCTTCAGCCTGTGACTGTCCCTAACCCTCTCTTCCTCCTCCTCCTCCCCCCACTTGTTTGGGCTCTGTAGTATAACTCTGCCTCATAAATGGTATGCTATATAGGGGAAAAAATGTGTATTCATGTATTACCTAAATATTATGGATGCTATGGATAACGCTGGGTCCTCTTCTCCCAAAGACTATTGTTCTGTATCCCCTGTCTGTGTGGTTTTGTGCATTGTCTTTCTTCCCTGATCACTGTATTTATAATATTGTATGCATAATTCCATTCCTTATTTTCTCTCTTGTTTCTCTTACCTGAACACCGTACTGCTTAATACTATATGTAAGTCCTATTGTTGTTTGACATGGAGCCTTTATAAAGGAGTCTATGACTCAAAGGGTTGTAATTCCGAATGTTATAAATAAATAAAAAAAATTTAAATTAAACAATAATAGCGCAGTAACAATGGCACCCTCAATAACAGCGCCAAGTAAGAATGCTGCAAGACACAATAACACCAATTGTAGTGGTACAAAAACATACAGAGGACCACAACCATGGCTAGAAAACAAAGTGGCAACTAGTGTTTTGCCCCCCCACCCCCAGACTTTATGTAACCAACTCCGGGGGGGGGATCTCGGGGTAAAGGAGAAAGTCGGGGGCAGTGGAATGTCAGTTGTTGGCTGTTTGAAAAAAAACAACAGTACACTTCAGGCATGGGAAAATGTAAAGCTGTTGTGTCAGGAGACCAGGAACAGAACCCTGGTCTCCCACTCTGTGCTGGCCGAGCTGATGCCACTCTAACCCTTTCCATCATGGGAGCAACTCAGACAGCTTCTGCACTTTTCTTGTACTTCTCCACTCTCAATAGTCCCTGAATAGCAACAGGGGTAGCGGCAGTTGCTATACTCTATTCTATCCGTGTCGCTATTCAGGCATTTGCGGTCCTGACAACACTGTTCAGACGGCGCTGTTCAGGACGCACTATTCTAACAGGGTAGGAATGGGGCAACTGCTAAAGGAAAGGATTGTGGAGTAGATTGAATCCAACATGTTACAAGACCTCAGGTAACACAAATTAATGCTGGTGGGGGAGTCACATCAAACAACTCTGATAGATTTCTCTAAATGGGTGACCAGAGAACTAGGTCAGATTGGGGAGGTGGATGTGGCCTACTTTGATTTCAGTAAGGTTTTCTTCACTGTTCCACATAGGAGGCTCATAAGGAAACTGGTCAGCTTAGGGGTGGGTCCAAAGGTGGTAAACTGGGTAATAAATTGGTTAAGGGATAGATGACAGAGGGTGGTGGCAAATAGAGTTCAGTCTGGGGAAGGGAGGGTGACCAGTGGTGTACTACTGGGATTATCTATCCATATATCCTCTCTGTAACTGTTTTCTTGTATACTTATTTATTTATTTAAGAGTTTTATCGGAAGGCATACTGAGCAGTGTACCGCTCGATTCCAGATGCGCCCTGGGGGCGGGGGTTACATAGGGTACAGTAATACAGAGGAAAACATACATAAACATGTATGGTACAGCACAATGGATGAGTCAGTCATATATACAATTAGCAGATTTACAGATAGGTGGTATAATAGGCCCAGGTGGCATTGAGATAGGCAGGGTACACATTTATATACATGTTCAATACAGTAGAAATTTAGAGCTGACAAAATCACAAGTACAAATTGGGGTAACCAGACCGGTGTTAACAGACGGGAATGGCATTCCCAGAAGTATGGAAATGCCCAACTGCACTTAGTAAGCGGTGGTTGACAACAGTGGGAAGAACCAGTTTTGTTAGTAATCTGCTGGTAGTTAGGTAGTGAGGGATTCAACGGGGCGGGATGCAGGAGCAGGTGGTAGAGAAATGAGTTTTAAGAAGGGCATTCCGGTGTGGAGTGCTTGTGGCATGTCTAATATTGGCTGCCAGGGAGTTCCATAATTTGGGCAACCTGAAGCTGAAGGCAGCCTGGCCAGACCGGGTGGATCTGTGCGGGATGTGAAGGAGCTGAGAATCAATGTTCCTGAGAGCGTATGCCATAGGTGGGAGGGCAGTTAGGGAGGATGACAGGTAGGAGGGGAGTGTCTGCGTCCAGAACTTGGCAGTAGTTCTGGCGCAGTGTAGCAATCGCCAATTATGTAGAGAGGGGAGGTCCAAGGACTGGTAGAGGTCACAGTAATAAGTAGTAGGAGGGCGGTCCAGGGAGAACCGGCAGAAGGAGTTGAAGAGGGGATCAAGCCTGGATAGGGAAGTTTGAGGGGCAGCACAATAGACTACATCTCCGTAGTCCATAATCGGGAGGATCATTTTTTGGATGATTGCTAGTCACGTTGGTAGGGGGATGCAACTTTTGTTGCAGTAGAGAGCGCCCAGCATGGGATGCAGTTTCTTGTATAGAGCGTCAATATGCACAGAGAAGTCAAGGTACTGATCTAGCCAGACACCGAGATATCTATAGGAAGTACAGACCTCCAGGGGGGAGCCATCCAGAGTGTAGAATGTGGGGGGGGGGTAGGAAGGCGAGATAGTTTGTCCCGAGAGCCGAAGGTGAGGGAGACAGTTTTTTTTGAGTTTAAAAATAGTTGATTTGAGAGGAACCAACGTTGGATGGAGTCGAAGTCCTCCTGCAGACAGACTGCCATGGCATTGGGGGATGAGCCAAAGGCAAACAGCACCGTGTCGTCTGCATACATGTGGATAGCAGTATGTAGGCAGGCAACAGGTAGATTGTTGAGAAAGATAGAGAACAGCAGAGAGCCTAGTACAGACCCTTGGGGGACTCCACTGGTGACTGGGAGTGAAGTGGAACTATCCGAGCCAATACGGACAGATTGGGACCTACCTGCCAGGTATGAATGGAACCAGTTATTGGCAGTCACTGTCAGTCCAGCTTGAGAGAGTTTTGACAGTAACAGGGCATGCGAGACCGTGTCGAAGGCTTTTGTTCTTTGTAACTGACGTGGAGCCTTTGGAAATGAGTCCATGACTCAAAGAGTTGTAATTCCGATATTCTAAATAAATAAATGAAATAAATAAATAAATCCTCCTTATTGTCTTTATAAGTGACATTGCAGATGAGCTGGAAGGGAAGGTCTGCCTCTTTGTGGATAACACCAAAATCTGTAATAGGGTGGGTACTCTGAAGGGGGTGGAAAGAATGGACAGAGATCTGAGAAAACTTGAGGAGTGGTCAAGGGAATGGCAGCTGAGTTTCAAAGTGAAAAAGGGGAAAATGATGCACTTAAGGTACAGACACCCAGAGGCAGAGTACAAAATAGGAGAAGCAGCACGATGGTCAAACAGGAAAGGGGTCTGGAAGTAATCCTATCTGATGACCTCAAGGTAGCAAAGCAGTGGGACAAGGCAGAGGCTAGGGCCAGTGGGATGTTGGGGTGCACAGGTAGGGGTATCCCCAGCAGAAAGATGGAGGTGGTGTTGCCACTATATGGCTCACTGGTGAGACCCCACCTGGGTACTGTGTTCAGTTCTGAAGAGAACATCTCTTGAAGGACATAGAATGGAGGCAGGCCAGTGGAGGGTGACTAAAATGATGTAGGGTCTGCATTAGAAGCCCTATGAGGAGTGACTGATAACCTCAATATGTGCACCTGGAAGAGAAGAGGGAGAGGGAGAGGGCGGATATGATAGTGACCTCAAATACCTCTCAGTGGCATGGAGGGCTGAAGCATTGTGCCTTACCTCCTGCCACATTGGCAATCCATGTTTGTTGACAAAGTGGGTTGCTTGGAGTTGGCCAGGGAGGATGAGGTTCGAACATTCAGAGGACAGCTCTTCTCTTCCAGTGAGTGCAACTTGGCAGTCCCTCCCACGGACTGCCCCCAGGTGGAGGCCTGAGGGTAGAACAGGTTGTGGATGCCGATGACGGGAGATGCTGCAGGACTCCACAGTGTGTGTGTATCAACAAAGGGGTAGGGGAAAACTGGAAACTGGGATGCCAGCAGACTGTATGAAGCCCCTACCATGCTTCCAACTCACGAGTCTACTCCAGCATCTGGATGTGTGTGCACCGGGGGGGGGGGAGACAGCCTTCCCCTCCCTGTCCCCACCTTGGGAGAAATCTGTGGGGATTCACGGGGGCCCTGGGCCAGGATTGGAAAGAGAACACACGGCTCAGGGTGAATGGAGGCCCTCTTGAGGGGAGGCTGCGCTCACCACCCAGCCACCCCACGGGGAGAAAAAGCTAGATAAAAAAAAAACTCATGGGGTAAATAAGGTGCAGGTACTTCTTCGCTGAAAGAATGGTGGATGTCTGGAACAGTATTCCAGTGCAGGTGGTGGGGAGAAACAGTAGTTGGTTTCAAATACACATGGGATAGGCACAATTGGAAGCAAGGTGGGGGAGGTGGATATCAACTAGTGTCTGCTGTGATAATATAGGCAGGGAAGAAATAGTCAGACTGGGTAGGCCAAGCGGTGCTTATCTGCCATCAAATTCTGTGTTTCTATGTTTCTAAGTTAATGGTCACTAATCTCTGCATGAGAAAGGTTGTGAAGAACAGAAAGTGAATAAAGCCTTTTTATGTTGGCTTGCACATGTGCAAGCAACATCTTGTGACAGTAGCGCATTTCAGAGGTGTGTCAGTATTGTCACCATTACAGGGAACGCTTCAGTGGGTGCGTCCCTCAGCCACCAATTAGCGAGCTTGCTGCCGATGACAGCAGTTTCAAAGAGAGCCACGGAGTTGAAAGAAATCTGCCGCTCCAATGAGGTGCAGTTTTCTCATTGGAGCATCAGATGACAAGACTCCGTTACATACCTTTCCTGGTGAAGCATTTCAATAAATATGGTGGCTCCTGCTGTCCACCTCATAATCCCCAGAAAGCCGACTTCGGGGATGCCTAATTCCCGTGTCGTCATGCCCCCCCATTCAATGGATGGGGCACCCAATCGACATCATGCACCCCTTTATTTTCTGACAGAGTGCCCAATCCCGTCAGCACCAGTCCCCCACCCCAAACTCATATGCCCGCAGTGTCCCTAAAGTATTTTTTTAAACTTGTAAATAAAGAAAACCTTCCCTAAGTCCATTTTTTTGCCTATAAAAAGAAAAGCGGTCCTGATCATTCCACCGCTCCCTTCCCCAACCCGCACCCACTCTCTGCGCACCCCACCTTCCCGTACCCCCCTCACCCCATACTTACCTCTGGAGGTCCGGTGCTGTGATCTTCAGTGGAGTGGGACACGTCTGAACTCTTCAAAAGCTGACCACAAAGTGAAGAAAATCATGGTAGGCTTTATAATGGCATCAATGAGGAGTTTCAACTTAGGTGGATATCTCATCCATTTTTTGGAATTTTGGCTCCAAATTTTCAACATGTGGTTCTTGGGACCCCACCTCATGAACATGTGACTGTCATTTCATTACTCAGTCCCGAAAGGTGATTTTGTGGTCACTGCACAGAATCACCTTTCACAACTGATTAACAAAACAACAGTGCCACTGTTCATGAGGTGGAGTCCCAAAAACCCATCTTGCAAATTTGGTTAAAAAATTCCCAAAAATGACTGTTATGAGCATGCGTTGCGCAGTTTGCATGCACACTCATAACTTCGCCAATTTTTAATATTTTCACTCCAGATTTTCAACATTGATATTTTATTACACCTCTTTATGAACAGTACAGCTGTCATTTTTTTCATCCTGCCCAAAATGTGTTTTCACACCTGTGGTGAAAAATGGCGCGGTCACTGTGGGAAATAAACTTTCGGGACAGATTAACAAAATCACAGTGCCACTGTTCATGAAGGGAGGTCCCAAAATGCTTATGTTGAAAATCTGGTAAAAAATCCAAAAAATTATTGCGTTACAGGCGTGCATTGTGTAGTTTCTACGCACTCTCATGACTTCACCAATTTTTAATATATTTCCTCCAGATTTTCAACATTGCCATTTCTTTACACCTCCTCATGAACAGTACAGCTGTCATTTTTCACATCCTGCCTGAAATGTGTTTTCACACCTGTGGCGCCAAATGGTGTAGTCGCTGTGCAAAATCACCTTTTGGCTAACAAACTGATAGTGCCATTGTTTATGAGGTGGGGTCACAAAAAGCCCATGTTGAAAATTTGGAGTGAAAATACTAACAAACACCTGGGGCATTAGGGTTTCCAACCGTAATGACCCACCCTGTAGAGACTGACAGGTGTCGAGGGTGTGACTTGGGATTGTCGACTGTAATGCTCATGCCATTCCACCCCCACCCCGATCCTGCAGCCAGTGACAGGCATCGAGGTGTGTCTTGGAGTCTTCAGCCCCAAAGTTCACTCCAATCTCCTACACTGCACCTATCTCAACATATTTCCTTATGGAATAGTGTGAACCTTATGGCCGACAACCCAAAGGCACACCCCCAACGCCTGTCAGTCTCTGCAGGGTGGGGTGGGATTTGGTATCACCTCAATATTTCACTGCCTTTCCTATTATGCATCTCTCTAACTCCTGCACTACCAATGCCAATGCCAGCAAGCCAACATTCGGCATTGATAAATGCTTGTTTGTACATGAGAGAGGTTAATGAGACAGTGGGGGAGAAAGGGGCTTCTTTGATGGAAAATAATGGCCATGCAACTATGTGTTATGGATTTTTTTACACAGCCGAGGGGTGTGATGACCCATAAACCTCGAGAATGAAGCTCGAGAGGGTTATGAGGTCATCATATATCGAGCATGTGTAAAAAAATCCATAACAACACAGTTGCATAGCCTTTATTTTTTTATAATTACTGGTGCAGTGAGTTTTTTACCTTCAACACTTGAGTAATGCCACAGTTAGTGGAGCACTGCTGTTAGATACACACACTCACACACACATTGTTTCGCTGTCTCTCCTTCTGCAGCACAGTCATTGTTTTCTTGTTTTTGTTAAGTTACACTGTAGAACCTCATGTAGTGAGCCATGGCCTGTTCCCAATTTCAATCACTGTGTCCCTAAGGCCCGCACAAAGTATATCAACAGCAGGATCAACCGAATATAGTTTTTAATTTGAAAAGGCAAATTCAACCAGATAAATACTGTAAAAAAATTAATACATTTCCTGTGATGGATGTGAGAGGCAAAAGAGCAATGCAGGTCCTTTGTACCAAGAAACGGAGCCGCCATGTTTGTTGATGAGGTTCGGCCTGCCCATGCACACAATAAGAGCCAATGAGGTGGGGCGCTACAAAAAAAATGACTGACACAAAATGCCATAATAACCAGTTCTATTGGTTATTATGTTGTTTGAAACATGGATCGAATCCATGTATTAAAGGGGGTCACCAGTAATTATAATGCTGTAAAACCAGACAATCTTATATGGACAGGGAGGTCTTCTAAGATAAACAAAAGTTAGCCAAGATAAAGGTGAAGCAAGCAAAGCAGCGGATAAATCTAAAACTGCAGATCGGATGGGGGGGGGTGCTTTTCCTTTATATTACATAGAAATGAAAAAAAAGGATGGAACTGTCAGGTTGAAAAGGGGAGGACAGGGAGATCAGTGAAATTGGCAAAGCAGATATACTGAATGAATATTTCTGTTCAATCTTCACAGTTGAGGAGAAGTGCATGGAAAATGCCCAGGGATCTTTAAGTGGCACTCATCACATTAAAGGCCTTCCTGTGTGTGTAAGCCCCAGATGTCTAATTAGGGTATATGGAAATATGGACTCCATCTTCTCCAGTCAGGTGTCCCAGTTGTCTTGTGGCATCAATCACCCAGTCCCGTTCATGGACCCCCCCCAAAGTCACCAACAGAGCAAGAGGAACAGTGGAATTCTTCTCTCTTCACAAGGCATAATTCTGTAAATTCTGCAGATTACTGGCTCTGTCTATACATTCAAATGTTCACACATCCAATTTCCCACACATTGAACAGGGATTCCCTCTCCTGTAGCTCCAGCAGCTCCAATATTCAGAGGCTGTCCACCTGGATAAGATGTCAAGGCATTTTAATGTTTACCTTACTGTTTTGATCTCCTTTCCCAGCCCAGACATCATAGTAGTGGCTTGCAGTGCTACTAACACTGTATCTATCACAGCTGCCATAGCAGCTGCTGACTGTGTTTCATTGATTAGTAATCAGGATTGAAAATCAATTACTTTCTGGTTCAGAGAGGCCACTCATAATTCCTAGGCCTACATTGTCTGCATGAGGTTTCAGAGGAGGATCTCAGGTTACATAGAAACATAGACTTTGACGGCAGATAAGGACCACTTGTCCCACCTAGTCTGCCCATTTCCCTGCCTATTGGATAAGCTGCAGATCTTAGTTACCCAACAGCCTACTTCCTCCTACCCCCCACTATAATTGCCTTTTTTCTGTCCCATGCATTCTTGAATTTCCCCACTGTTTTTGACCCCACGACCTCCTCAGGAAGGCTGTTCCATGCGTTCACCCTCTCTGTGAAAAAGTGCTTCCTCACATTGCCACTGAGCCATCCCCCATCTTCAGATTGTGCTCCCTTGTTTTTGCACATCTCTTTTTCTGAAAGATGCGCTTCTCTTGGACTTTGTTGATTCCCTTGAGGTACTTGAATGTTTCTATCATGTCCCCCTCTCCCTCCTTTCCTCAAGGGTATACATATTAAGCTCTTTTAGTCTCTCTTCGTATGGCTTCAGGTGCAGACCCTGCACCATTTTAGTTGCCCTTCTCTGGACTGCCTCCATCCTATCTATGTCCTTGCGGGGATGGGTTCTCCAGAACTGCATGCAGTACTCCAGATGGGGTCTCACCAACTGTCTGTACAGAGGGATAACAACTTTTTATTTTCTACTGGTGATGCCTCTCCCAGTGCATCCCAGTATCTCCTCAGCCCTCCTTACTGCCTTCTCACGTTGCTTGCCTACCTTAAGGTCATCTGACATGACTACCCCCAAGGTCTCTTTCCATTTTTGTTGCTGTTAGTCCCCCCATTGTGTACTCTTCCCCTGGGTTTTGTTTCCCAGGTACATTACTTTGCACTTCTTTGCATTGAATCTAAGCTGCCATACTTTTGACCATTCCTCTAACCTTGCCAAATCCCTTCTCATCCTTTCCACCCCCCCCTTTGTGAATCAACCCATTTGCAGATCTTTGTGTCGTCTGCAACGAGGCATACTTTTCCTTCCAGCCCCTCTGCAATGTCACCTATAAAGGAATTGAAGAGGACCAGTCCCAGTACTCAACTCTGTGGTGCCCTACTAGTAATCACCCATTATTCAGAGTGTACTCCGTTTACTATAACCCTCTGCATCTTGTTGTCCAACCAATTTGTTACCCAGGCTACAACCCTGGGACCCACTCCCAGGCTGGCTTTTTTATTAATCTTTTGTGTTCCCCATATCCACAGCCCTTCCCTGGTCTACTACTTTGGTCATGCAGTCAAAGAACTGTATAGCCTGTGGTGGCATTAAGCATGCATGGAATAGGCACAAGGGAAACTTAATAGGAAGCAAGGTGGGGGAGGGAGCTTGAGATCAAGTAGGGTCTGCTGTGATAGTAAAGGCAGAGGAAAAAATGGGCAGACTGGGTAGGCCAAGCAGCCCTCATCTGCCATAAAATTCTATGTTTCATTGTTAATGGTCACTAATCTCTGCATTAGGAAGGCTGTGAAGAACAGAAAGTGAACAAAGCCTATTTTGCACAATAGAGAGGTTAACGAGACAGCGAGGGAGATAGTGGGATCTCTAATTGCTGTAAAACCAGACAATCTGATAAGGCCAGGGAGGTCTTCTTAGATAAACTAAAATTAGTCAAGGCAAAGATAAAGCAAACAAAAGCAGAGGATAAACCTAAAATTGCAGATAAGGTAAAAGGGGGAGGGGAGGAGGACAAGGCTTTTCCTCTACTGTATATTACAGAGAAATGAAAAAAAAAATGGAACTGTTGGGTTGAAAGAGGGATGACTGGGAGGTCAGTGATAATAGAAAGCAGACATACTAAATGAATATTTCTGTTCATTCTTCACAGTTGAGGAGAAGTGGCCACTCCCATCTTAGCTAGGTACTGAAGTGCATGCAAAATGCCCGGGGATCTTTAAGTGACACTAAACACATTAAAGGCATTCCTCTGTGTATAAGTTCCAAAACTCAAATCAGGGTATATGGAAATATGGGCTCTGTCTGCCCCAGTCAGGGGTCCCAGTTGTCTTGCAGCATCAATTGCTCAGTCCCTTTCATGGATCCCCCCCCCCAAATTCACTAGCAGAGTATGAGGCGCAGTGGAATTCTTCACTCTTTTCGAGGCATAATTCTGTAAACTATGCAGAATACTGGCTCTTGGTACAAATTTAAATGTTCACACATCCAGTCTGCCACATATTGAATAGGGGTTTCCCCCTCCTGTAACTCCAGCAGTCCCAATATTCAGAGGTTGGCCACCTGGGTAAAGTTTTCAAGGAATTCTAATCTTTACTTTAGTGCTTTGATCTCCTTTCCCAATCCAAACATCATAGTAATGTCTCGCAGTGCTACTATAGCTGCATTTATCACATCTGCCATAGAAGCTGCTGACCAATGTTTCACAGATTAGTAGTCAGTATTGAAAATTGGTTACTTGTGGTGCAAACAGAGGCCACCCATAATATAATGGCCTTTATTGTCTGCATGAGGTTTCAGGGGAGGGTTTCAGGTTCCTCAACAGAGCCGTGAGTGGCTGCATTTTGGTACTACCACTTGGCCCCACAGCTTGCTAGCCTCATCACCCGCCTCATTTTCCTGTTTTTTTTTTTTTGTTTTTTTGGAGGTTTTTCATGGCTAAACACTTTCAGATTTCCCCAAAGCTCTTGTTCAATATATAGAACCACTCAGTAAAACGTCGATTTAATTATATTAGTGCAAGAGTAAATAAAAAAAAACTTACTGAATTCAGTATAGGCCCTATTGTGATATGCAGTCAGGTTTCTACTCTCCCCAAATTAACTCCTAGTTAGCATTCTGTAAGTGGGGGTGCTTCCATTAGAACACTGAACCGACTCCTCTCATACACTCAGAGCACAGCACACCACGATCTCACCTGCAGACAAAGTCAGTGCTTTTATTAACAACACACAGCCACAGTGCACACAGCAATTTTCTACAGTGTTGTCAAAAGTAACACATATGTTTTCATGCAGTACAGAAAGAAGATTCTTAACTTCAGATTGAGTAGATACTTAGGAAACAAACTCTGGTCAGAGCCAATATGGCTGTGGAGAGCTTTTTGGAGTGGCAAGAGCATGGAGAAGAATATGTGGCGCTTTTGCTGCAGCCGTAAGTAATACTGCAGCGATTACAGTACTGTGCATTCCTTATACTCGCACATGTGCAGTTTGCCCTGTAGTCAGCCCTGCTCAACATGGCGGTGCTGACGTAACTATGTATGCACGATAGTGATGCATGCACAGTTTGTCAACATCACCATGTTGCACACAGTTGCCATTGCTGCTGCAGTTGCAGAATGGAAACGTAGTGTGCCGGGAAGTGGGGATGCTTATGCAGCCCGTGCAGTGGAAGGGCTGCATAAACAGAATCACTGAAAACTATGTCAGAGCATTGTGGCAGCACATCAGACAGCGGTCTGATAATGTGCTTCCACAGTGCTCTTTTACAAATCTAATGATGGCATAACATCCGTGGAACTTGGCCCATGCCAGCCGTACAAGTTAGACTCAGGAGGAGTCTATTAACAAACTAGAGATCTGGTCTGGGACTTGCTCGTCATCACAGTCACTTTCTCATTCTTTTCTAAGCAGTAATTTCTGGCATATGTGCCTTAACCATATTGATCTCAGTACTGGTAGACTACTTCTGGTTTTCCCCTGATTGTATTAGTCTGGGGTAGTAGCAGTCTTGAAATGGTAACTACCGGTGGTGGCATGCTCTGGAAAAAAGTGGTCCCCATGCTCATCTGCACATTTTAGAAATTATGCCTTTTCTTGTTTTTGCTATAAAGAAACTGACCCCTTTAACACAAAAACAAGGAGTCAAGTTATGGCCTCTAACCCCGCCCCTTTTCTCTTCAAGTTAGGAGCGTAATTATGGGTTTGCATCAGATGTACAGTGGCATCCATAGATGCATAATATTGTTAAACAGTGATCAACTGTATGTAAAAGCTCTTTTTTTACAAATGTGTGCTTTCTTAATGTTGTCAGTACCACTCCACCCGTTTGTACTCTACCCCTGGATTTCTGTGCTCTAAGTGAATTATTTTACATTTTTGTGTTTAGGACAAAAAGGCCTTTCAAATGAGGGTAGTCAATAATCTAAATTCTTTATAGTTTTTTGTTTCCATGCTCATGCACAAGAAACATCTTGTGGTAGAACGACATTTCAGAGGTGTGCCAAGGATGAGTCCAATGCACAGCAAGCTACAGTGGGCTTGTCTCTGACAGACCAATGAGCATGCAACCAGGCTGTGACACTAGTCACAGTTTCACAACTGGAAGCCATTCTCTAGTTGAAAGAAATGAAGTGCTCCAATGAGAGCGCTTCATTCCTTTCATTCATCCCCTTATTGATCTTACCGTTTATCTCCGCACCCACCATGCAGATGTCTGGGGACCCAGCCATACACTGCATCCCCCCCTCTCTCTGTGCCATAAACAGTAAACAGTCCTAGCAGCACAGAACAAATAAATACAATTTATCCTTCCCCAGACAAATGTCAGTATTGAACTTGTTTGTGTCTCTGTGTGAATGAAAGTGCATGTTCTTGTCCCTGAGCGCCTCTCTCTCTCTCTCTCTGGTGCTTCATCTGTGCCACAATGCCCAGACTGAGCATTGCTCTCTGTGATGGTACCCACTAACCCACCCCGCGAATCGGAGCGAGAGTGCTGAGAAGTGAGGCAGCATTGACTGCAAAGCTGTAGCTTAACCCAGGACTGCGGGGAGAGAGAGAGACACGGGCTGCAGGTACAAACACAGAGAAGGAGAGGCAGCAGTGCCCCCCCACCGAAAGAGAGCACAGGAACAAAAGAGGTGGTGAGTGGCACCAGTGTCAGGGACAGAGCAGAGAGAGAGAGAGTCCCCAAACAGTGACAGCAACATGCTGAGATGTGGTGAGTAAGTGGAATGAGAGTGATCACCAGGTGACAGGCTATCACTATTGCAGCACCACCTTGGCAGTGCGAAATTGGGGGCAGTGCAATGTAGTGACCATAACCACATTGACCGGTGGCTCCCAAACCTGCAGCTGAACAAACATTCCTTTCAATGGGTGACCTTTCCCGTAGCAGAGTCTACTCCTCCCTCCCTCCCTCCCCTCCCCCACCCCACCCCCAAGACAAACACAGCAACAGTGAGAGTCTCTTCCAGTGTGGCATATATATGCAGGTCCAATCCAATCCAGTCAGAGACGGTGTCAATCCCCCTTAAAACAGAGAAGTGGAGTACAGCGTGCACCCGAGCTCGGTTGCCATCCATTTTATTGCCACTCACTCTTCCGACACCTTGCTGTCGGTCTGACTCTCTGTTTGTCTTTCTAAAGTCCAGTGGAAGTGGACTGTACATACAGAGAGTCAAAGAAAGTGGCAGCAAGAGTGTCATGACCGGGACAGAGAGCAGAGCTGCAGAGTTTTCCTTTTGCCATGAGAGAGCAGAGGTCAGAGACAGAGAGACCAGGAGAGACACAATGTAAACCAAACTTGGTGCATCTATTCCACCATTGCACAAGAGGTGCACCCAAACAGAGACAGACACAGATATGTGGGTTACATATCTGCCCCTTCATATTGACTAGCACAGTGTAGGGTGGGCACTGGATGGGCACCCCTGGGCAGTTGCTGCCCCCTACACATCCAGCTCACATCAGCACATATGGGACAATCTGCAGTAGCCAGAGACTCATGTCGGTTACTCATCTTCCCCTCCACACCCATCCCACTCCACACAGGTTGGCACAGTGACAAAGTGACCTCCAGGTGGCAGCCCAAGGCAAATAGTGGACTGTGGTCTGGCAGAAGCTGATGATTGGTGCCCCCTCCACAACCATCCCACCACTGCACATTGGCTGACCCAGCCAGAGACAGAAATGTGAGTTGCACATTTGACACACCACACCTGTTTCTATCTAGCCTGGTGGGTTCCAGGTGGGTGGAAATGGGGCACCCAACACACCATTCCACATCTCTGCACATGTGAAGCATTTTCCCCTTCCATTCCAGCTCCTGCATGTCAGGAGCACTCTGCAGGAGCCAATGACAGATGTGGTTCACACATCTGTGCATCCTCATCCATCTGAGTTTCATGAAAGTTGGAATTGGCATTGGGTGGGTGCTAGGCAGGTGGCTCTGGGAGAATGATGCCCCATCACCCCATCCCACCTCCACACAGGGGTAGCACCCTGCAGCAGCCATAGATAGAGATGCAAGTTGCACATCTGCCCCTTCATATCTGTCTCTACTTTACCAGGGTTAGCATGAAGGTTGAAGTGGGCTTTGGGTGAATGGCACTTCCTCACCCTATGCCACACCTCTATACTTGCAGAACACTCTGTTTCAGCCAGAGGCTCTCCCACCTAATGTGCTCTGCCCATGGAGAGGACTCTAAAAAAATGGATCCTGTATCTGCCCCTCCACAACTGTTCCCACTCTGCTGGGCGGGTGGGGGCAGGATACAGTGGGTGCTCCTGTGTGACTGGTGCCCCCCTCTTGCACCCCATCTATCAACCCAATACTTTACAGTGGCCAGAGAAGAGATGTGGGTTGCACATCTGCACCATCGTAAACTGTCCTCATTTCAAACAGTTTCACACACAGGCTGGAGTGGGGTCTAGGATGGTGGCCCCTAAGTGACTGTCTCCCCCCTCCATCCCAACTCCACACATGGGGAGCACTCCTCCCCCTCCATTACACATTTGCACATAGAGAGCACTCCTACCGCTCCATGCCTTCTTTGCATATGGGGAGGAATTCTCCTTCTCTAGCCCTCTTCCACATGGTGGACATAGTGTCTTATGTAATCATATTTGGCCTCGATCCTTGTTGAATTCAGCATTGTACATATTCTGCTGGGGGAGGCCTCCTTGGAGTTCCCATGGTTAGGTTATGGCATTCTGGGGATAGGGCATTTTCAGTGGCCATGCCTACCCTGTGGAACTCCTTTCCTGTCTATTTAAAGTAGCCTCACTTGGTAGAAGCCTGTAATAATGGCCTACAAACTTACCTGTTCCAGCAAGCTTTTATTGATTAATTGTTTGATGTTAGTGGGATAGATACTATAGATGCATTTTAAATCTGCTCCTAGTTGAATTTTACATACATTTTTGGCGTATGATTTTATATTGTTGTTTGCTGTTTGTATTGTACAGTGCCCAGGGTCCCAGGAAATTGGCACTTTTATAAATCAATATCTGTCTATCTATCTTATCTATCTCTCTGTTGTATATACTAATGTAAAGAAAATTGCTTTATTTTAATTTATATTATGTGTCCTTACTTTTTGTATCTCACACCATGTATTGTCTTTATCATTGCTTGAACAAGGGACCTCCTGGCAAATGAGCTTGCTCAATGGATGTTATCCCTTCAAAATAAACTTGAACATGGAGAGCACTCTTCCCTCCATTCCATGTCCACACATAGGTATCATTGCTCCACTTCCATCCCACCTCCATACATTGTGAACACTGATCCCCTGACCCCCCCAGTGCTTCTCCCACTACATTTCACATCCCCATGTGGAGAGCACTTCTCCCACGCATCCCCCCTCCGGCACATAGGGAGCACTCCTACCCCTCCATGAAACTTCCACACATGGGGAGCTTTCCTCCCACTTCATATCAGCAGTGCACATGGGGAACAGTCCTCCTCTCCATCCCACTGCTCCCCCATCCATCCCACTCCTACACATGGGGACACCTCCACACATTTGCATCAATCCTCCTCTACCACCATCCCACCTCTGCATATAGAGAGTACTCCTAACTCCATTCCACCTTTGCACATGGGAACACTCTGCAACAGCCAGAGACAAAGATGTCAGTCAGGCATCTGCCTTTCCACACCTATTCTAACTCCACATGGTAAGCTCCAAGTTGGGCAGAACTTCAGTGGGGTTGAGATGTAATGAGTGGGTTGCCCTGGGAATGAGAGAAGTCCCTTCCCCTGAATCAATCTTTATTCTTTTCTCCACTCACCACTTTTCTGCTGACTATCCTCCTGTTAGCTTGCTTTAACAGTTGCTCCCCACCCAAGACAGGACTACAGGCCACTAGGCCAGGGCAGATTTTTCCTCGACTTCTTCTGTCTTCTCTTCGGACCACACCACCAGTCCAGCCAGCATCCAGCACAGTCAAGAAGATGCAGCATGTGTTACTTGCAGCTTGGCCCTGGATGGTCTGCTCTTTCTGTGGTAGATGATCTCCCACAGTTCAACTGAGGCTAGGGAAGAGCATCACAGAGTCCTACTCTACCACCATGACAGTCAATGGGACACCACAACTTGCTCGGTGCTGTACAGACAATGCAGCGCAGCAGCACGCTCTCTAGTCTGTCTCACCAGGCTTCTCCTGCTCTCTCTGTTGATGATGTATCTATCTCCGCTAGCCATCAATGGTCCCATGCATGCAGATTGTGTTGCAGCTAGCTCCAGCTGCTATGGAGACTGCTGAGACACTGAGTGTTTTAGCATCTGAGCCTGAGTCAACCCAAAAATAAAATACAGGAATTTGAAAATTTCTGAGATAATTTCGGGGGAGGGGGTGTTGAACACCCTGAGCAACCCCTGCCTACTTCCATGCAATCCACAACAGTTCAGACACATGAAATCCTTACACTTAAAGACACTCCTCCCAACCCAGCCAGTCCCCCTGCCTGCCCCGACACACAAATGAACACCAACTGCTACCCTTCCCACTTCCTTTGCAAGCAGCGAGGATTCCTAGCTCTCAAGCAGTCAGTCCTGCACAAGTAGCAGAGTTGGAGGTCCGGGGCTGCAGTTGGACCTGTTGCTGTAATGGAGCTCGAGCCTGCCTGAATACAACTGGACAGCTAAACTGAGTCCTCTTAATCCCTACAGATGGAGGGCTGCTGCACAGATGATTGCTACAGCCACTCAGGCACCATCAGCGATTTAAAACAAGAGCTGGACTATGGCAGGCAGCCTGCCATCTGCCTCCTCCTCCTCCTACACTGACTGCTTGCAGCACTTGCCCAGCTCCTCCTCTGCTACCAGTGTCCACCAGTGGTCAGTAGTGTCAGTGGGTGGCCCCTGTTGGAGTGGTCAAGTGAGCTCCTCAACTTGTTACTAGCCCCCGCAACTGATACTCTCTATTGACCTCCTTCTGTGTCTGGTTGCATTTGCCTGTTTCCAGAAATCCAGTAAACTTTTTTCTAGTGTCTACTTAGATACAGAATATTATTTGTTTGTTTGTTTGTTTGTTTATTTTTATTCTGTATAATCAGTGAGCAAAATGCCCATTTTCACTGATGCCCAGTCACAACATAAAACATACATAAATAATATACAAACATATAAAAAATACATTATTTAAAACAACAACACTTTGAATCAGCAACCAAGAATTTCTTTAAACCCTCTTAAATGACAAAATTGTAACACATTGCATAATATAAGAGGGTATTCATTATACAATTTCACTGCATAAAATTGAAGGAATTCTGAGCAAACACACTTTTATAATAGGGAATCCGAAAATTAAAGTTAAGGTTAACCTGTGACCTAGTTCTTACACCATTAATCAATTTAGGAAACATATCACAAATAACACCAGAAAAATTTCTAATTTAATTTTTGAAGAAATACTAAAACACGTAATCTAAACCTATCAACTAATGACAAACACCCCATAGAACTATAGAGTAAACAATGGTGAGTTCTTTTCTTCTGACCTGTAGCAAATCTAATAATATTATGATAAGTAGATACTAACTTAGTACGCATTCTAACTGATGTAAAAAAATATATAATTAAACCATAATCAATGACTGAAAACAATAAACTATTAACCAAAATTATTCTAACCTCATCTGTTAAGTACTTTTTCAATCGATAAAGCATTCCTAATCTTCGATGCAACTTACCTATTAACTTCTGAATATATAATTCAAATGATAAATTACAATCAATAACCAGGCCCAGGTAACAAATTTCAGAAACCCTTTCTATATTATTTCCATAATTATCTTTTAAAATTAGCTCAGAATTCACATTAGATCTTGTATTATTAAATACCATACATTTTGTTTTGCATGATTTAACACTAAGTTTTGCTCTATTAACCAACCATGCATTAAACTAAAATCATCCTGTAACTGTTGCTGTACAACCTGTAAAGTATTACCAATACATAATAAAACTGCATCATCTGCAAACAAAATAAGCTCTGTTTCTTTACATACTTTGGGCAAAGAATTTAAAAATAAAGTAAACAACAAAGGACCTAATACAGACCCTTGGGGAACTCCACACATCAAAATGCCCTCATCAGACAATACACCATTCACCATAGTTTTCTGCACCCTACCAGTTAAATAATCATTAATCCATAATATCACTTCCTTTGAAAAATTAACCTCTAACAAACTCATTAACAACTTCCTATGATCCACCAAATCAAACGCCTTGGTGAGGTCCACAAAGCCAGCAGCTACTATTTTCCCTCATCCAAGGCCTTATACACCTGCCCGTGAACCTCACCAAGGCAGTTTCTGTACTAAATCCTGCGAAATCCATGCTGCGAAGGAGACCAGAGAAAATTTTGATCCAAATAAACTTTAACCTGATCAGAAACAATACTCTCTAATAATTTGGATAAAGGAGCCAATAGTGTTATGGGTCTGTAATTGTTAACATTAACTTTACTTCCTGTTTTATAAATTGGCCTTACAACACCACATTTCCACTTTAAAGGGTATACATTATTAATAAGGGAAAAATTTAAAAACTTTTGTCAACATTGGAACAATTATTGACCCAACTTTTTAAAATTCTATAATCAATTCCATCAGCCCCCAAATATGGCCTAGGATCAGTCTTCAAAATATACATCAAAACCTCATTTTCAGTAAGCTCCTGAAAATGAAATTTAGACACCCCCATCCACATAATTTTCTCAATAGCTCCTCTAATTCTAAACTTGTAACACGTCCTTGAATATTAAACCTTTCCAAATCAGTAAAATGTGCATTAAACCCATTAACTACTTTAATTGGATCACTAACCAATTGTCCGTCTAATTGCAGTGTAATATTATCCAAATCCTTGCTCTTTCCCATTAAATCATTCAAAACTTTCCAAAGGGCCTTAGTATCACACAACCCCTTACCCAATTTATTTACCAAGTAATCCCTTTTCGCTTTCCTTACCTTTGCCTTACATAAATTACGTAGTCTCTTATATTCATGCTGCAGACCAATTGTCTTATGCTTCCTAAACTTATTCCAAACCTTATTTCTATCCCTTATAATTTTCCTTAGTTCATAATTGAACCATATTTTCTCCTCTGCTTTTAATTTAACAGTCTTAAACGGCAGTAACTTATCACAAATACCAATAAAGTAACTACAAAACCTATGAAAGGCATCATCAATGTCTTCAATAACATCTAGGAAAGACCAATCAATTAACTGAACTTCATCTGAAAAGACTGCAATTAAGGTCCTAAACTTTCCGATACTGAAAGGTTCTATGCGGTTCTTTAAAATATTTCACAGACCATTCACAATAAATTGCACAATGGTCACTAAGACAATCTGGATAAACTTCTGACTTAACTACATGATCCGGACAATTAGTAATAATCCAATCAATTAGTGACTCATACCCAGTTCGATAATTATATCTAGTGGAATCAGTCACCAACTGAAACATTCCCAATCCTGAAACTAAATTCCTAACATCAATTGCTTGATTAGATGGCCAATCTAAATTAAAGTCACCCAAAATTAACAATTCTCTAGAGGAAGGAAAAGATAAATCGTGAAAAAAGGCTTCAATTCCCGTGCTAATATTCAAAGGAGGTACATACACATCAATTAAAGTGAGCACTTTATTTCCACCTAAAACCAAATCGACTACCAAAGACTCATAATAACAACTGTCCTGACCAACAATATTTATATTAGCTGATAAATTGCTCTTAACATAAAATAAACAACCACCCCCCCTTTTCCCTTTTCTATCCTTTCTATATACCGAATACCCTCAATCCTAACTTCATCATCAATTACTCTATCAGTTAACCAGGTCTCTGTCAATGCCAAAATATCAAAAGAATTTTCAACCAACCATCCTTCTAACAAATCTTTTTAGGTAATAAACTCTGAATATTTAAATGTCCTATTTTCAAAAAGAATTAACACCTTATCTATATGATTGATTGGCCCAGGATTAGGGTGAACTGTTCCTGATAACATTAATAACATCAATAATAACCATTTAACCCCTAAACTTTTATTCCCATATTTTCCGGAAGGAATTTCTGTTTATCACCATTATTAAAATGTATTTCTTCCCACATTATAACAGGTCTGTAACCAACACATTTTCTTTAACTTATAAGCCATATAGTAACTTCCTATTTCATAATACATTTTACCATTATATATGAGAAGCATATTATGTTCTGGACATAATTGCTCATTGGTAGTTCCACCATGAGCAACTAAAGTCCAAATTTAAGGTGCCCTCATAATTAGCTATACAGCTTAATTCTACAACTAACAATGGTTGGAAAATACAAACAAAACACAATATAAACATTAACCTCATATCTACTATAAAATATTCCTCTAATTAATAAACACCTTTTATACAATTACCCACAGAGCTATTAAAGCTTTATAATAGTACAATTACCAAGGAAGTATGCTGAAAACAACTACTAAAACTTTAAACTGCACAGATTTTATGCACTGAGTGGCTATCACTCACTCCAGCTCGCCGCGGCTTGCAGCAGCCGTCTTTTAAGTGCACTAACTCCTCCTCCACCAATGACCTCACAGCACACTCCCAGTCCTTCCTTCGTGAAGACAGCCGTTTCAGGTGCTTCAAACAATTAGTTGCAACAGTCTCTCACCCTGTCACACTTCCAGGAGATGTTTTAAATTATTTGGAGCTCAGTATTAACAGCAGTCACGCTTTCCAACAGCAGTCTCTCTCATGAAACGACAGATGTAAAGGCAGATATCACTCAGGCAGCGTTTCAATAAATCAAGGAATGCAGTTTACCTCTTGCGAGCAGCGGGTCTTTTTAAAGTGCAATAACCCCTCCTCCACCAATGACCTCACAGCACACTCCCCAGTCCTTCCTTCGTGAAGACAGCCATTTCAGGTGCTTCAAACAATTAGTTGCAACAGTCTCTCACCCTGTGCACACTTCCAGGAGATGTTTTAAATTATTTGGAGCTCAGTATTAACAGCAGTCACGCTTTCCAACAGCAGTCTCTCTCATGAAACGACAGATGTAAAGGCAGATATCACTCAGGCAGCGTTTCAATAAATCAAGGAATGCAGTTTACCTCTTGTGAGCAGCGTCTTTTAAAGTGCAATAACCCTCCTCCACCAATGACCTCACAGCACACTCCCCAGTCCTTCCTTCGTGAAGACAGCCATTTCAGGTGCTTCAAACAATTAGTTGCAACAGTCTCTCACCCTGTGCACACTTCCAGGAGATATTTTAAATTATTTGAGCTCAGTATTAACAGCAGTCACGCTTCCAACAGCAGTCTCTCTCATGAAACGACAGATGTAAAGGCAGATATCACTCAGGCAGCGTTTCAATAAATCAAGGAATGCAGTTTACCTCTTGTGAGCAGCGCGTCTTTTTAAAGTGCAATAACCCCTCCTCCACCAATGACCTCACAGCACACTCCCCAGTCCTTCCTTCGTGAAGACAGCCATTTCAGGTGCTTCAAACAATTAGTTGCAACAGTCTCTCACCCTGTGCACACTTCCAGGAGATATTTTAAATTATTTGGAGCTCAATATATCAAAATAAAATATAATTGCTTTGAAGAAGATAAAAGCCTTTATTATGGCTCGGCTTCAATGTATGGTTGGAGAATGCTGAAATCTCATCTTGATTGTTTTACCTCCTTACTGCTATTGGGAATTTTCAGAATAAATCAAATACAATAAAATTTAATTTTTTTTTGAGAAGATAGAAATTTATTATGGCACTTTTTGGTTTGATCCACCCACACTGAAACACTGAAGCAGTGAGATCACCATGATTTTGGCAGTCTTGCACCATTCCTCTGATCTTAAAAATATGTATCACAATGGTTGTATAATTGTAGGTCTCTCTGAGTTGAAAATGCATAGCAGATTAGTTGTACATACTTTTGTATTTCTCCACACTTTTAGTTCAGACATTTGTAAAAAAAAATATGAAAAAATGATGCTCAACAGTCCAATAAGATTTAGAATAAAATAACTTTAGAACAAAACTGTATAAACTTTGAGTTTGATTTTGAAAGCATATTAACTTCTCTCTGAGTTGAAAATGCATAGCAGATTAGTTGTAATAATGATATAATAATAATATACTTTATTTATTGTGCATCTTTCAAATTTCAAGGCGCAGTAAAATAAGATATAAATACAAAAATCAGCATTATAAAACCAAGCAAAATCAAATCAGAAAACAATACAACCATAGGCTTTTTCCCAGAGGAAAGATTTCAAAGCCTGTTTAAAGCTCCCCACAGTCATGCACTCCTTAATCCGACGGGATAGAGAGTTCCAAAGGGAAGGGGCCGCAAACATAAAAGTACGGGCCCCAGCAGATTTTAATGTCACCCTTGGAATCTCTAGCAACCCCTTGTCGGCTGAGCAGAGCGATCTCACAGGTTGGTAAGGAATTAAGAGTTCTTTCTGGTAATCAGGGCCCAGATCATGCAGGGCTTTAAAAGTCAGTAATCCGACTTTGAAGGTGATCTGCCACTGAACTGGGAGCCAGTGCAGATCCCGCAGCACCGGTGTAATGTGGGAAGATCTAGGAGTACCCACCAACAACCGTGCTGCGGAATTCTGCACCAGCTGCAAGCAGCAGATATCAACCCCCGGAAGCTCAAAGTAAAGCAAGTTGCAAAAGTCTAGGCGCGAGGTCACAAAGGCATGGATTAAAGTTGGCAGATCACCGGACGGAACAAGGTGCTTGATCCTGGTGATGTTTCTTAGATGGTAGAAAGATGACTTAACCACCGCTGACATCTGGGACAGAAAAGTCAGCCCCGCATCTAGTATCATCCCCAGGTCTCGCACCCATTCAGAGACCTGTAGCTCGACACCCCCAAAAAAACATCCAGATGGGGAGCCGGCCGCAAGTCCCCCTATCTGGCGATCTGAATACAAAACCAACACCTCTGTCTTCCCAGAGTTCAACTTCAGCCAACTGGACCTCATCCAATCCTGGATTTCATTGAGGCAGCTGTTAAATACTGAGATAGCTCCTTCCTGGTCGGGTGCAAAGGACAGGTATAGCTGGGTATCATCAGCATAACAATGAAACCTCAGCCCATACCGTCTCACAATGTCTCCGAGGGGAAGCATGTATACCGCAAACAACATGGGGGACAGTACAGAGCCCTGAGAAACCCCACAAAACAGAGAGATGGGATCAGAGGAAAAAAACCCTGAAACCACCCTCTGAGTTCTTCCGGTGAGGTATGAAGTGAACCATCTGAGAACAATCCCAGAAAACCCATAAATACATCTCAGGTGCTCCAATAGAATCCCATGGTTAATGGTGTCAAATGCTGATGATAGATCTAATAGTACCAAAATGGACCATTTTCTCTGGTCTCTCGCTATCAAGAGATCATTGAGCACCCAAACCAGCGCAATCTCGGTACTATGTCTATTTCAAAAACCTGATTGGAGAGGTTCATAGATGCTATGGATGGTCAGGTGGTTCTCCAATTGGGCCACCACTACTGTCTCAATCACCTTCCCAACAAAGGGGAGATTCGAGATAGGCCTGTAGTTAGCAAGAGAGTCTGGGTCCAAAGAAGCTTTCTTCAACAAGGGTGTCACCACTGCCTCTTTCAAGGACCAGGGATATTGACCCAAGTCAAGGGAGCACCAGACTATCTGTGCTAGAACCGGGAGAATATAATCCCCACACCCCATAATCAGGCATGTAAGACCTGGATCTAAACTACAGCTGGTAGGGTGCAACCCTTGGACAATCCGTATAACATCCATGATTTCCGGGCGGTTGAAGGCACTCCAGAAAAACGAAGGGGTGGTGACCGACTCCTGACCAATAGCAACCCGCATAGAATGTGTCGAGTAGATCTGTGACCTAATGTCAGCCACCTTATCAGCAAAGAACTGAGCAAGGTCATCACACTGTAATTGTAAAAATGCTCTACGGAGTTGTAGACAGGTTGGGTTGCACAATCTGTCCACAGTTCTGAACAGCTGAGCTGGTCAGTTCTGAGTGGCAGAAATTTCCCCGGACAGGAACTCTGCCTTCTTACTAGAAATTTCTGACTGATAGAATTGATAATGTTCTAACAGTCTAAGATGGTCGGCATCCAGGCCAGATTTCTGTCAACAACATTCTAACCTGCGTCCAAGTCGCCGCAACTCCCTCAAGGCCCCATCAAACCATGGAGCCCTAGGTCGAAGGGAGAGAGGACGCACACGAACTGGAGCAATAGAATCCAGGGCAGAGGTGATAGCATTATTATAGGCCACAACCAATGCCTCTGGATCACTGCAATGCACAGGGAATTTTGATAGGTCAAGGACCGCAGCAAGGCCATTTGAAGAAATATTCTGCAAAGGGTGGTACCTGACCATTTCCACAGGGGTCAGCCCTCAAGGTGGGGTGCCAAAATTGAATCTCACAGTGTAGTGATCGGACCAGCTGACTGGCTCCACCCCCACATCAGAAGCCTCGATCTCCAGGAGGGAGACCAAATCAAGAGAGTGGCCACCTTTATGTGTGGCAGTGGTAACCACCTGTGTTAGGCCCAGTGAATCCATTAACTGGAGGAAGTGTTGTCCAAATTTCGAGAGTTCATCATCAATCCAGGCATTAAAATCACCCAGGACCATCAGCCTGGGAGACTCAAAAGCCATGTCGATGATGAAATCTGCTACTTCCTTAAGGAATTGCTTCCCCTCTCCAGGTGGACAGTAGATGACAGCAATTTGATAACCTACACCTGCCACAACAGCACATTCAAAAGAGATGGTTTCCTCAACTGGAACACTAGTGAGTGCCAATTCGGTCTTAAAACAGATCTCAACCCCCCCCTGCGGTCCAACCTCGGGCGATGTATCCCCGTATACCTGGCTAGAATTGCGGCCCCAAGTATTGGTCCCGCATTATCATCCAGCCAGGTCTCGGTGATGCAAGCCAGATCTGTCGAACCAACAATATCTGAATTCACAGCAGCCTTGTTCCAGACAGATCTGGCATTGCACAACAGCCAGTTGGACAAAACTCCTGGGCTGCCCTGGCTACCTGCCCATCACCAGTGATGGTGCCCTTGGGTATGGGGACTGAACAAGATGGTCCACGCTCCAGGCTCCACTTCGCCCCAGGTTGCCTCCTGGGCTTAACCACCCTAATGAGAGTGCCCCACCTCAAGTCTCCACTGTTCACCCCCACCCTTCCCCTCCTACTTTTCATACTTTTCTATTTCTCCAAATTTTTACTTTGGAAATTTGTAAAAAAATATGAAAAAATAACACTTGACCTTTTACATAGGTCTTGACCTCCCACAAAGGGAATGGCTTAGGAGTCATTCAAGAGTTTTCCCAAGGTCAAAATTTAGTAAACTATACATTTAATGCATTTTAATAGTAGAAGTTGATAAAGAGAACATAATAAAAGAAACAATTAGTGGTGCAGCATAGATGCCTAAAAGGTATCTAACCATTTGCTTCTAAAAGTTTCACAGAAAGCCAAGTCTTCTTTATGTATGTGAGCATTATTTTCTTCTGTGTCTTCCTTCTTCCCCCTATCTGGTCAGTTTCAGCTTCACATATAGATAGTGCGGGCTAATAATTACTAAAATTAATCTGTTGCTTTTCTCCTGAAAAGATTTAACATGATCCCATCCTGAAAAGATCTAATGTGCCCCAATAAGCAGATCATTTTGTTTCAAGTTGGTTTTTTTTCATATTAAGAATTAAAGAATTCCATTGATGTGTTCTACATTCCTGAATAACTTCACGATCTGCTGTTATGTTAGGCTTGATAAGATATAAACCATGGCCCAGATATTCAAACTGCGCCCGGCTGTGGCGCAAGCTTGGGCACAGCTCAACTTGGCTGTGCAGGGGTGTGGACTAAGTGATATTCAAAGAAGGTGCGCCATGGCTCAGCAGCTTTGAATATCGCACCCTGGCCACCCCCAGTGTGCATGGCACAGTGGCACTGCACCAGCGCAAGTGGCCAGAGTGGAGCATGGAGATGCGCTAGTGCAAGTTGCATTGCGCCATGCACAGCACCCGCGATATTCAAAAGATGACATGCAAATGGGGCCATAATGTATGCAAGACACACATGGGGCCATTTGCATGCCATTATGGCCCCATTTGCATGCAGGTGCGCCGATCCCCGACGACTTGCACCTGGCGCCCTGCCAGGCAGCAGCCATCAGGGACCAATGCCACCTGCAGCCCGATCACGGGCATCTGTAAAAATAGAATACCCCATCCTATATCCCTGGTGGTCCAGTGGACCGCTATCTGCCCTATTGCGGCATTTGTAACAGAAATAGATGTAAGTCCTATATCCCTGGTGGTCCAGTGGACCCCTGTCTGCCCGATCATGGGCATTTGTATAAATAAATAATTCCTATATCCCTGGTGGTCCAGTGGACCACTATCTGTCCAATCGTGGGCATCTGTAATAAAAATAGATATAAGTCCTATATCCCTGGTGGTTCAGTGGACCCCTGTCTGCCCGATCATGGCATTTGTAACAGAAATAGATGTAAGTCCTATATCCCCGGTGGTCCAGTGGACCTATCTGCCCAATCACAGCATTTGTAGCAGAAATAGATGTAAGTCCTATATCCCTGGTGGTCCAGTGGACCTATCTGCCTGATCGCGGCATTTGTAAAAGTAAATTAATTCCAATATCCCTGGTGGTCTAGTGGTACCCCCCCACCTGCTCACTGAGCCCCACCGCCCCACTCCCCCCCAGTCAGCCAGCGGGTGGCAGCACCCCACCTGCCTGCCGCCCCGCCGCCAGCTGACTGACACCTCAGTAGGGTCTGCATGCCCATTGGTTCACAGCGTGAGACAATGGGCTTGCAGCCTCTTGTCAGACATATTCTAGATATGTGAATGAATCTCTACATATCTGAATGTGTAGGTATGGTAGGCTGCATGCCCATTGGCTCACGCCAGAACCAGTGGGCGGCAGCCCTACCGAGGTGTCAGTCGGCGGGCGGTGGGGTGGCAGGTGGTTGGGGTGCTACCGCCCACCGGCTGACTGGGGGAAGTGGGGCGGTGGGGCTCAGTGGACTGGTGGGGGGGTACCACTAGACCCCAAGGGATATTGGAATTAGTTTACTTTTACAAATGCCAAGATCGGGCAGATAGGTCCACTGGACCACCAGGGATATAGGACTTATATCTATTTTTATTACAGATGCCCGTGATCGGGCAGATAGTGGTCCACTGGACCACCAGGGATATAGGAATTATTTATTTATACAAATGCCCGCGATCAGGCAGATAGGGTCCACTTGACCACCAGGGATATTGGACGGAATTCTAATTATTTTTTATACAGATGCCCGTGATCAGGCATGGGGGTGCAGGTGCAGCGGAGTTTAGGTACCACCATGTGCAGCCGCCGTGTGCACCTGCAACCGCAGCTCACCCGTGGGTGGCCATCAGTTGTTCCTTTTTTTCGGCTTAACTTTATGCTGGCACAGGTAGGCTAGATGCATGGCTCTGCACATCCCGGGCTGAATATCAGGCTGTGCAGGTTATGCATGGGCATGCCCCCCCACCTGTGCCTGCATACATTACTGATGCACTCTGGCGCATCAGGATTTATGCCGGGCACTTTTCCCTTTTGAATATCATGCCAGGGCGCATTAGTGGGTTGTGCATGGTGCAACACTGTTGTGCCATGCGCAACCCTATTGAATATTTGGGCCCATATGTTCTGGTCTCAGCGCAGTGGTTTCAGAAATCAGGCTGTCAGAAATTCAATAGGAGTTATGCCAAACAAATGTAAATATCTCTAAAAGTATAGGAGTTACTCATAACTCATTAGTATGAAGTTGTTCAGGACAAAAATACCTTTCAAATGAGCCTACGCATAAAATCTATACTAAATTTATTGTTTAAACTATGGCCATCTGATTATCTGAATTTTCATTTTTCTTCACAATTTTCACCTTTCGGATGGCTATGTTTTAAAAAAAATATCTAATGAATTCAGATTAGTGACTACCCTCATTTGAAAGGTAATTTTGTCCTTAACAACTTTTATGTTAGCTATCTATTGGTAATTTGTATACTTTCTGAGATACTTACATTTGTTTGGCATGACTCCTACTGTGTTCACTCAGAGAGAGAAAAATGAGGTTGTCTGGAAGACCATATTTTACAAAATATAAAGTATTCAGATAAGTGACTGCCCTCATGTGACAGGTCTTTTTGCCCTGAACAACTTTCATACTGGTTATTTTTGCACACTTTGAATAGTTTTAAAGATATTTAGATTTGTTTTGAATTTGCTCTCATAGAAAAGCAGCTTTGAATTATGTGTCCATCATTATAAACAGAAAGAAGGGAGTATTTTTTTAACTCTGTAATAAAATAATAAGTGCCAGGTTTCTTAATAGTAAAAATGGTAATTATTGGGTCATCCTATTGTCACCAGCAATGAGAACAATAATAGAAGAAGGATGAACTCCACTGTAAGTGTATATAGTCACTTTTATTCTCATATTTCTTGTAGACAACAGTTTTGTGGCCTCGCCACTTCCTCAGGTCCCTATTATGTTTTCTGAAAAAATCCACAGAAAGTTTTTTAATTTCCAGCATACATGCCTTTCATGTTTCCCAAACACCCTCTCATCCCAGATACTTATTACTAACCAAAAAAACAAATTTATCACATACTAGGCTCTTTCTTTAATTAATGTGTATTCCAGGACCCTGTTTTTTATAAACAATATGCAATGCAATCAAATCAATGTATTACTGTAAAACTAGAAATTTTCACTGTCAAATAATTTTCACTATTTTTGCTGAAGCAGTAATATGTGCTAAAATAAATTTGCGATAATTAGTGCTATTAGCACTTTTTCCATTATAGTGAATGTGACACTAATGTCTTAGCACTAAATTAAATTTACACAGTTATAGTTGCATTTGGGTTTGCTCTAAAATTACTTTGCGTGAAAATAAATAGTTTTACAGTATATTGTCTCTATAATCTTTTACAGTATCTCTACAACATACTGCAGTTCTAAGAGCTAATATGTAAACTGTTACTACAGAAACACTGTCATTGTCACTTTAAAGACACCAGATGACCAAACTAAAGAGCTTGAATAAACTGGTTAATACATCACTTCCAATGCACGCAGTGTGCTTACCTCAAAGTTTAAAGCTACTTCTTAATCTCTTCTCTGACTTCTAATATATCCTTTGGCAGGTAACAAATCTCTAAAAAATGTATGCAAAATATGTATTTTATATTTTATACCACTACTCACTTGTCTAACCTCCACCTAACATCACATACTACTTAAATTTCTCACCGCTGTATTAGAAGGCCCACTTCTTTTATGTACCTAAGGCACGTACATTTTCTCCCTATTTTGAAAAATAAGTAAATATATTAAGTAACTGGTTAACAGTAAGTGTTCCTCACTCTAAACTTTGCGTTTACAAAGACAGTGTTACCTTAATATTTTCTAATCACGTTCACACTGGCTCCCTCAAAATCGGGTTTTCTGCTTGTGTTCCAAAAAGGACTTTAAACATTGCAGCCCTGAAAACCATTAAAAAGAGTATATTCATATACCTGAATCTTTAAATTACTTTTTTAGAGTTACTCTTAAATAAATATTGAAGTAAAACTTATTTCTAAAGAGTGCTACGCCATGCGAATGCCATCTTGGATAGAGGAAGCATTCTGCACTAACAATCTCAAGTTTAAATCTCGCAGTGGTTGGGGGGAGAACACAACGTTAGTGATGATGTCTCACAGGCTCCGAGTCACTGTGCTGCTGTTGACTATCTACAGGGCAGTCAGAGCTGCTTGTAAGTGGCTTAGAGGGAAAGCTAGAATCTCAGAGTGAAAGCTGAGCCCTTCAAGACATGATCCAGCGGTTTGCCCCCCACCCTGGGTTATTAAAACCCAAACCTATTTTTTACCATCTTGGTTAAATAATTGTGTAGCTCAAAAAATAATAAAGCTCTGTGTCCTAATATAATCAATTCATTCCAAATACCTGGGATTAATGAGGAAGCCATCATCCCAAAGGATGCAGGGGATGCAGGGGTTCCGGGGGGGGTGCTCAGGGAAAGAAAGGGATTTGGTAGTTTCTACTTAAATTAAACTATCCTCTTTGTTTTACAACTAATCATAATGTTTGTTAAAGGGCAAGTGCTTGTTTAGAATACATGTTAGCCTTTTAGACAATGTATTTAGTGCTCCTTAGTGAACTAATAATAATTTTTATAGCATATTCACCACAAGTCTTTCCTATATAAATACAACTCTAAAGTAAAACATAACACAGCTTTCACATAATGTACATATACCACAGGGTCAGATATGCACTCCCCATTGTTTTAATAATAAAGGTCCCATTCACAGTCCTCATTTAGACCCACTCTGGGATCCAAGCAACTAAGTCTAAATATCCATTTCCTTAAAGCCACGTCCCAAGTAGTTTTAGCATCCCTAGGTTCCGGGACTTGTTCAAGGCCCCAAAAATGCAATGAAGTAGCTGAATGTCCTGCTTCATTAAAGTGCTTAGCCACTGATGACATCTCATCCTTGAGTCGAATGTCACTCTTATGTTCACTTTCTTAACTCCCTCGTTGTCTTTCCCACGTATAGCTTGTCACAGGGACAATGGATCAGTTAGACCACATGGTCACTTTTGCAATCAGTATGTTGTCTGATGGGGTATTTCTTGTTCGTATACGGATCTTCAGATTCAACCTTTTTATTAGTATTGCCACATTGAAAAAAGTGGCCACATGGCTCACTGCCTGGTGCCAATGGGCCAAATAAAAGTTGTTTCTGACCTTTCTCTGCACAATAGTACTGGGTATGAACCAACCAATCTCTTAGGGTCTGATTCTTTTGGGAAGTAAAAATTGGTGTATTCACAAATCTGGGAATTCCACTCTCTTCTGTCTGTAATATATGCCAATTACCCAAAATTCTTTTTTTAATTTTACCACTTAAATGGGAGTATGGGGTTAGGAAAAAACTATCCTATATCTGGTTTAACTGTTTTTGTCAGAAACATTTCCCTTGGTGATGTGGGTATCTGTTGCTCCATGTCCTGAACTAAACAATAGTGGTAACCTCTTTCTAGGAACCTATTGCCCATGGCTTCAGCAACTTTCTCATATTCCTGTGTTTCACTACAGTTGTGTCTTGCCCGTATAAACTGGGACTTTGGTATGTTTTGTTTCAACTTAGGATCATGGTAACTATCAAAATGCAATAGTGTATTCCTTGAAGTCTCCTTTCTATATTGACTCATCTCTAGTCCTTGTTCTCCTTTATAAATATACAAATCAAGGAATGCTACCCTGTCTTTGTCTGCCACCATAGTTAAAAACAGATTATTGCTCCTACTATTCAGGTATGTTTAAAAGGCACTCAGATCAACCTCACTCCCCTTCCAAACCATGAAAACATCATCAGTGTATCTTTTTCAGACAATAATATTGTCTAAGAAAGTATTGTTCTGTGGTTCAAATATATGTGTCTGTTTGAAATCCCGCATGTACAAATTTGCATAAGAGGGAGCCATGGAACTGGCCATGGACATCCCCTTAATTTGCATAAAAAAATCTCTCTTCAAATTTAAAGTAATTTTGTTTTAGAACTATTTCTGCTAGTCTACTCAAAAAGTCACTTGGAGGACATAGGTCTTCTCTTCCTTGCAAGGCTTTATTTAATGTGTTAAGACCTTAATCATGATCAATGCTATTGTAAAGATCTCTGATGTCAAAACTGACCAAAACTGTATCTTCCTGATTAATCACTTAGTTATTAATGTCAGTAATGATATCTATGACATGATTAGAATATCAAATGTAAGTGTCCATCTTCCCCACTTCGCTGTTTATGTGAAAATCTATGTATTTAGAAAGAAGTTCTAAAATAGAATCTGTCCCTGAGACTATCAGTCTCCCCAGTGGGTTATTTAAATCTTTATGGAATACATAAAATAAAGGAACTCTAGGTGTCATATTCTGTAACATGGAACTCTCCTCTTCTGCACACCAGCCTAGATCCATTGCCTGTTCTAATAGATTCTTAATATCTGCTGTTATTTCCTTGGTGGGGTCCCTATCGATTTCCAAATACCTATCCAACTCTCCCAGTTGTCTGAGACACTCTCCTTTATATTTTTCATAGTCCCACAGGACTATCCTGCCTCCTTTATCGGCTGGTTTAATAATTAAAGATCTATCATTTTCCAAATCTTGTAAAAGGAACCTTTACCTCTATGTCAGATTATTCCATCCTGAAGTCAATGATTCACTTTTACACGTTTCTTTAATTTGAGAATCTACCAATCTAATAAATGTCTCAACTGTATGTCCGCCTCTGGGAGGGTTAAAAGTGGATTTAATTCCTAGATTCTGTTTCAAAAGTTGTTTTCTGGTGACTGGTTCCAGTGGACAATCACTGAACCAATCAGCAAGTCTGATTCTTCTATAAAGCTTCTGTAAGTCAACTTGCAAACAGAAAGGATCTAAAGGCCTGGTGGGTGAAATGGAGAGACCCTTTTGAAGTATTCTTTCCTTCTCAGCAGTTAAGATTCTTGAACTAACATTGAAAACTACTGCAGTTTCCTCTCCTCCCCTCCCCTGTATCCCTCCTCCACCCTCTTCCTCTGCTGTCGCCTCCACCTCCCTCCACCCCCACCTCTCCTGGATGTAAATCCTCCTCTGTAAAGGTCTAGGCCTTGTCACCCCCCGCTTCTCAGATAGTACCTGTTCTGATATCTGTTATTGCCTACCTCCTCTGTAGAGCCTTGTTCCCTGGTTGACTATTTTTTAACTGCCATAGGAATTTGCAGTGTTATGGAAAAATACTCTGAAAACTACTAAAAAATGTGTTCCACTGAAACCCCTTTTCAAACTAAGCAATATGGCTGTAAGCTCTGCCCACAGCCATAAAAAGTAGGCAAGCATTTGCTGTAGCAGAGTTGGTAGACTGATTGACCCTGCACTTTGTGATGGTTCATCAGGGATGATGTGCAACCTGTCTCAATGGCTGCAGATTCTGCCCATGTGAGTGGAGGGTTTGTTGTCAGGGAGGCAAATTGGTGATGTTGGGGGGGTATCACAAGACAGCAGTGATACTTGGTCAAGGGCAAGGTATGGGAGAAAAGTACCTCTGGATGTCAGAGATACTTGACCATGGTGCACGATTTGGTAAAAGGATGACATTTATACTTGGATATAGTCAAAGGTGTGGGAATGACATGTCACTAGATCCCAAAGTTACATAGACATGGGTGTGGATGTGGAAGGGGAAAGTGCCAGGGATACTTGGAATAGGCCAGGCTGTGTGAAAGGGAGAAGCCAGAGATACTTTGAATCAGTCAGGGTGTGGTAGGCCACAGCAGTGTATTGGGTACTATGTTTCATGAAAGGCCCAATGGGTGATGTGGCTGAAATTCACTTCGCAAATGAATTTGTGAATTTTATTTGGCAATGTTAGCTAAGTAGTTTGCTATGTTATAGAGGGTTAAAGGGCAGACTTGCTGGGCTAAGAGAGTCCTTTTTCTGCCATCACATTTCTATGATATTAAGAAGTGCAAAAGTCCAAGTTTGTAACGGCAAAATGGTAATTTTTTAATGCAAATTGACCAAAATTCACTCATAAAGTTGCCACTTCATTAAGACTTTGCAGAAAAAGGGCCACTTCTTGAGGAAACTTCACAAAAATAGTGAAGTTCAAGGTTGTGATACTAATAGGAGCTTTACAAAGTGATTCTTGAAGTCAAATTTCATCACTTTGCCAGAATTTTCTGGCAAAGTAAAACTTCATAACATCTCTACCCCCAGGGCTATTCACAAAGCATGCTATAGCCCAAAGCAGTGTAAGGGGCATGTGCTTTGTAAATGACCCTGAAGTAGTGTGAGGGGATCCATGCCTTGTAAATTTCCAGGCATGTTAAAGGCCTGAACCACTGTGGTGGGTGATATGCTTTATGAATAATCTTCAGGGTTCTTCATAAAGTACACTATTGGCCCATGGTAGTATGAGAGTTTGCATGCTTTGTGAATGGACCAAAATGTATGCTATAGACATGAAGCAGTGAAAGGGGTCCTGTGCTTTGTGGATGCCTCACAGGGACATTCACAAATCACACTCTAATTACAAGGCTCTATTACTGATTATTATGTAGCCACCCCACCTCCCCATATGTCTAGGGGCTCTCGATGTTAGAAGGGGGGGGTCTACCCCTAAGGAACCAGACCAGAACATCAACAACCATGAAGAAAAAAGAAATGGTTTTCTCTTACTATGGCCTGGGTTCTACTGCAGATAAAATAGAAAACTGCTACCCCTTGCGACTTCTTCAGAAACTCAGGTGGAAACAGGAAACCTCTTCTTCTCTCTCTCTCTTCTCTCTCTTCTCCAGAGGTTCCCCACCAACACCTCAGCCCAGAAAGCACCATTTTCAGAAGGGCTGAAACTTCAAACCTCCCTCTAAAGAAGTCTGGTTAGGAATTCATTAAACACTCAACCTTGTATCAATTAATTGAGCTTTAAAAACACTCTCAAGCACTTGAAATTAAGCTGTCAATCAATTTCTTGCTCCTGAGATCCTACTGATTGGCCAAGATCAAAGGGTTCCCATTACTCGCTTAAAACATGTTCAAATCCAGCTCCATGGAGCACAACTATTCACATGTTTGGGAGCACATAAACTGGGAGACGAGATGTCTTTGGCAGCATTCACACTTACAGGCAGCTGACGTATCTTTGGATGATATACACGAAACCTCCTGGAACCTGCATTGGACCCTCAGTGACAAAGCTACCCTCTGGCACTAGTAAGTTGGTCACTGAACTTATTCCTTTCCTCTTTCACCCGGGTCAGCCTCTAGCCTTGTGGAGAAGCGAGATGCTTCTACCACCTGATCCCTTGCCACAGAATCACAGGAATTTTTCCTCCCTGACCAGTCCTTTGATTACTTTTTTTTTCCTTTTCTCTACCGCCTTTTCCCTTAGACATAGCTGCTTGCCGCCGGTCTCTGGCTATGGGGGGTGGGAGGGAGGAGGGGATCTCATACAATACCTCTAACCCACATCCCTTTCAGCCTTCACTCCTGTGCTTGATTTAAGCTTACTGGGTCCATAGCACTTCCCAAGACCTGTCATTTTGCCCTGCAGCCCACCCGAGCAACCTGTGCCTGGCACCTCAGGACCTGCCCTTCCAAGCAGGCCCCTTAAGTGGGTGGGAGACCTCCAGTACCTCCTTTATCAGTCATGGACCACACTACCTTACCAGGAAATGAGAGGGAAGCTTCCACCTCCCCTCTCCTGTGGGAATTCTGCCACGAAACCCCCAGCCCTGGCAGGCCAAGCCTATTTCCTACAGGCCTGGGACCCCACCAACCTACCTACTACAGGCACTATCCTTACCCCATCTCCTACTGGAGCCCCAGTTCTCCACACTATGCTGGCAGACTATCTGAGGCCCTCCCCACAAAGCACTCATTACCGGCTCCCCCTTGAATCAAGCCCAACCCGGACTGATGAGCTCCTCTCTCTCCCTACCTGTCCTGTCCTGCCATCTCCCAGCCAGCCTTCTCTCTCCACCAGAACCACCCAAGCTGACTCCTTTTATGGACTATGAGACTGCCCCTAGTGGCAGTTTAATAACACAGCGTAAATTGTACCTTCTCCCCAAATACCTATCAAGCCGTTAAACCAGGGCAGGGGGCACCATGAGTGGGGTTCCTAAAGATAAGAGTAAGCCCCTCTCAAAGAGAGGGGGCTTACATTCTTCCCCAACCCAAGGGAATCATTCTCCGTGGGGAATGATGGCAAAAACCACACCAGCTCCTCCGAATACAACCCCCCCCCCCAGATGCACATGCCCAGCGAAAGCAGGCACAAGCCAGAGTCACTAAGGCGGGTCCCCAGGTGAAAACCCATTCCTACATACTACTAGGCCCAAAACCCAAACAAGATATTTTTTTTCCCCTCTGTGCTGGGAGGGGGAGGGTACAAAACTTTTAAAACTAAGAAAAGCTGCAAAAGTAATTTAGACAGGAACAGCATAGTATAAACGTCAAGATTAGATTAAATATTACATACTAACATACTAAAATGCCAGCAGAATAGGCCTAACGGTCTCTCGTGTCTGCTGGTTTGGTCAGCCCCCACCCTGGGTGCTGACCTTGCTGCCCCCCCTCACCTTCTCTGGCTTCTCCCTTCCCAGTTCCGGATATTCTTGCTGCATTGGATTTTGCTCCCAGAACCCTTCCCCTGTACCTGTCCCACCCCCTCTTGAACCCCTCCACTATCTCTGCCTCCACCAGCCACCTGGGCAGCGCATTCCATGGCTCCACCACCCTCTCAGTGAAGTAGCACCTCCTCCTTTCTCCCCTGAATCTTCCCCCCTCCAGCTTCCACCCATGCCCTCTAGTGGCCCCTCCTCCTTCCTTCGAAGCACCCTGACTGTTCCTCCCCTATTTACCCTCTTCATGTACCTGAAGACCTCTATCATGTCCCCTCGGTCCCTTCTCTCTTCCAATGTGTACATATTTAGCTCTTCGAGCCTCTCCTCATAGGTCCTGTCCCCCAAGCCCAAAATCATTTTGGTTGCCCTCCTCTGGACCCTCTCCAGGAGGTTAATGTCCCTCTTTAAGTGTGGCCTCCAAAACTGCACGCAGTACTCAAGGTGCAGCCTCACCAAGCAGTTATACAGAGGGAGTATCACTTCCCTCCTTCTGGAGGTGATCCCCCTAGCGATGCATCCCAGCATCCTGTTGGCCTTGGCTGCTGCCCTCCTACAAGTCTCAGAGTTGTTCATCTTGACATCCACCACCACCCCAGGTCCCTCTCAGCCATCGAGACTTGTAGCATTTCCCCCTTATTATTATTCTTATTTCTCTTAGGTGATTGCACTAATCATAATCATCTAGTTTGTATACATTTTATATATATATATATATATATATATATATACATATATATATATATTTATATATTATGGTATTACGGTAGTACTACCATAGTTAAGGTGAGCCATTTCTATGTTAAACCCCAAAATTTTGCACCCTAATAACTTTGCAACCGTTTGACAGATTTGCCTGAAATTTGGAATACATGATCAGATCCATAGACCTTGGGATCTGCCAAGTTTCGTACCAGTTGGATATACGGCTGTGGGTTCTTAAGCGTGATCTCTTTAGCATGCGTTCGCTTTTTCTGGAATTCAACGGTCGCACCTACAGGTCGTGCGGTTTGTGCGACTGGCCCAAAATCTTCAGGGAACGTGCGGCCAGGGTCCCCGGTGTGCCTTTTGAAGATCTGGTGAAAAAATATTAAACGGTTCAAAAGTTATTCAAAAAACAATTTCCCATTATAAGTCAATGGGAAAAGTTAACAAAAAGTTCAACAGTGTTGCAAATGGCCCTGTTACTTTCGCAAATCCGCCATTTTGTTTTCAGTTGGTGATCAGAAAAATGGTTGGCAATTAAATTTGGGACCCTCTAGCAACCTAATTCTTTTTGTATTCACCTATTCGGACCCTGAGGATGCTAGTCATGTCTTTATTTTGGGGTAAAACACCCCAGAAATATGTTTTTCAAATTTCTGGAAAAAGTACTTTCGCAAATTACTTTCGTGCTCATGAAAATGTCGAACTTTTTTGCGAAAGCTTTCGCAAATTTCGACAGTAGTTTTCTAGTCTGTGGGAAAGTGACAGCAATTCTTTGGCACTGTGCTGCAAAAGAACGGTTTGGAGTTTTGGGCTGAAATTTGGAGGGAACGTAGCCGACATCTCACAGATGTGCCTTTCAGTGTTTTGTTGACAAAATATTGCATGGCAGAAAAGTTACGGCAGTCCAAATTTGACAGTTTTTCCCATAGGATAACATTACGGCGCCCAACGCATGACAGGAATCCTTTGGCACCCTGCTGCAAAATAACGGTTTGGTCTTTTGGACTGAAATTTGCAGGAACACAGGCAACATCCCACAGATGTGCCTTTCAGTGGTTTGGTGAAAAATATTACAGGGAGGCAAAGTTATCATTCGAACTTCTTTTTTCCCATAGATAATATTGATGCTGTCACTACAAGATTTCAGGGCCCGATCTTGGAAACGGTAGTAGATACAGACTTTTCGTGGAAAATGCTTAGCCCTGGAGCTAAGCAAAAACTAACCAGAAAGTCATAAATCATATGACTTTTAAATTTTTTTTTCTACATAGTACAGTTCCTGAGATATCACCTTTATTTAGTATTCCAACTCCTCATTTTCTGCTCCGAGACCCATTATTATGCATACATTCTTTATACTCACTGTCTTTCTCTATATGGCTTTAAGGGAAAACCAGCCTGTGCACACATTACTGTTACCATTGCCCTTTCGCTTGCAGTTCCATTTTCCGTTCTCATACCGTTCCGTCGCCATCATGTGCATTATCCTTAGTTTTCATTTCCGCTTGCGTTTCTGTTATTTTTTGCCATTTCTGTCTACAGTACTGTTTGTCTTTTTGTTTTGCTTTGCATCACCATGCCCATTGACATTTCCGTTTGCGGGCACCATGTCACTATGTGACAAGACATCACGTGGCGGATCGTTCCCGTCCAAGCCACTGTGTGCGTTACCCCTTTCTGTTGTCATTCCACTTGCGTTACCATGTGCGCCACTGTTAGCACTTCTGTTTGCGTTGCTGTTCCTGTTACTATGTCACAAGACATCATGGCGGGCGCGGGGCCCTTCCAGCCCATACCGTACAAAGCGGTCCAGATATGTGAATGAATTCATTCACATATCTGGAACTACCTATGAACTGCACCTCGATTCTCTGCTCTGCACCAATGGGTGTGCAGCCCTACCGACGTCAGTCGGCAGGCGGGGCGGCAGGCAGGTGGGATGCTGCCGCCCGCCGGCTGATGGAGTGGGGTGGTGGGGCTCAGTGGGTGGGTGGGGTGGCGGCCTAGATCACCAAGGTAGGTGGACCTTGGGGAGTTTGAAGAGCATTTCTGCCCGCGATCGGACTGGCGGGGTGGGTTTTATTTACTACTTTTGCCCACGATCGGGCCAGTCGGGGAGGGGCTTGATGAAACTTATGCCCGCGATCGGGCCAGTCGGGGAGGGGGCTTTACACTTATGCCCGTGATCGGGCCAGTCGGGGGGGGTTGCTATATGCTCGCGAATGGGCTGCAGAGGGGGGGAGAATGAGTCGAGGGCCACCCACAGGTGGCAAGTGCTGTGTTGTGCCCTGCAATGCAGCAGCTCACCTGTGGGTGGCCCTCGACCTCCTTTTTTTGGCTCAAAGTTGTGCAGGCACAGGTTGGGGTTGCGTCTGCACACTCTGCACAGCCCAGCTGAATTCGGGCTGTGCAGCTTATGCATGGTTCCTCCTTTCCGGTTGAGCATGCATTCATTAGCATTGCGCTGTTGCTCAGCTTAACTTGGGGGCACAAGTGCCTCCTGCTGAATATGGCAGAATGGCTAATTTTGGACTCTGCATGTACATACAAACCTGCCAAGTATGGCGAACCTTTGAATATCCAGCCCACTGTGTGTGTGTTATATATATATATATATATATATATATAAATATATATATATATATATATATATATACTGTATATAAATATGTCACCATAATCACTCTACTACACTCAAACCATGCACTCACACACTCACCCAGGCACACATTTTAATGACTGATTTTGTTTTCCTTTCTAAGACAAACATTACAAAATAGTAAAAGCTAATATCCTCATTTGCAGTCCTCTGAGGTAGAAAAAGTCAAGATAACTAATTAAGTCAATCAGGGACAACATCTGCTCCTGGGAGCAATACCTGTGTAACCCCCCTGTTAACCGGGGTTACTAGAATCCCAGTAAGACCTAGTGGTAGGCAGGGAAGGCAGCTCGTGAAACTCCAGTTAAATGGATTTCACACTGTCTCACTCTGTTCTCAGTCTCAGCTGAGACTGAGGGATGACATCACCATAGAACTGTCGCAGCTGCATGAGCCACATTGGAATCTGCAGATGGGAGTTAGGTTAGAATGTTGGGAGTTTTTGAACATTGAGCAGCAGTTGTGTGTGAGCAGTCTTGAAGAGAGGAGCACAGCAGTCTGTGCACAGGCTCTTGGAGCCTAAAGCTCTGATATAGAGCTACTTTTAAGGAAAGGTGTGTATTTCCACCAAAAGAGGAACACTGTAAGCTGTTTGTGAAGTGGTGGAGACCGCTATTAATGATGTCTGTGCCCCATCCCTGAGGGGATGGGGGTAGAAAGGTTTGCCTGTCATTCCAGGGTCAATCCTCTGGGTTCTGGCTAGAGAAGAAGCTGCCTTATTTTTCAAAGTTGTGTTGTGGCACCAGAAGCTGTCAAGATTCGCCTGTAGGGCACCTGCAACCAAAGGGTGAGTTTTGCTCTTTCCATGGGGCCTATGTTTTCACCTGAACTGTTGTTAAAGTGGGGATTGGACTGCTTAATCAGTGGGAGGCCTAGAGGAATAGGCTAAGCCAAAGTAAAAGTATGTTCAAGTCCAGCACAAGAGGAAAGCCAAGACATGTAGAGGAAATGTGCTATGCATTTACCCTTTAATCTACACTGCCAAGCTTTTCAGAAAGAGATGTTTAAGTATGTTCGAGTCTAGTACAAGGGGAAAGTTGCCAAGCTTTTCACAAAAGAGTTGTTTAATGTCCAGAGAAATGGTCGGGTATGGATTGTGGAAGCTAGTGGTGGGAGACCCCCCATCACTAGTAACCAGGTTCACCTCTACAGATTTGCTCTGTGGATCTTTTACTTTGCCTCAGGCACTTGGCCAGTGCTGAGGGAAGTACTCAGATGTGGGACTGAAAGGAAATTTCCCTTAAGGAGTCGAAGGCTCTAAGGTGGTTTAGGGAGCCACCAGGAAAATTGGGTTCCATGTCAAATGGAAGGTATTTGAGTGGCCGGCAGGGGAGCCGGGCCAGGGAAACCCCAAATAGTGTACAAGTCGGGCTGTGTACCCAAAGCAGCGTGCCAGTCCAGGCTGTGTGCCTGGTGGGTCCAGAGCCTGAGGGCTGAAGTGTTGAAGAAGTGTTCTGTATCTCTTATCTGCATTACCAGGAATGTAGCCCTGTGGGGGTCCATCTATGCTTTGTTTGTTCAGTTTGGATGTGAATAAAAGCCACACTTTAGAATCCCATTCCTGGTATTGGACATTACAGTTATTGCTTCCTGTGTTTGGATTTACTTGGGTGCCCCTGTGCAGAGTAGCCAAACCTAAGCCCTTGTGCCGAGTAACCTAGTCCTCCCCGAACCCAGTCCCCATCTGGTACTGCTGTCAGCTTCAACAGCATACCACCTGTCATTTGCAAAAAGGCAGGGGTGAGGGCATTTCAAAATGGAGGCACCGCTTTGGATTTTAAATTAGGGAGGAAGGGTGCTCCGGCAAGGGGCTACTGTTTTGGTTATCTGGCAGTGCGTAGCACAAAAAAGCTGAAGCAAGTTTAACTAGTGTGTCGCTGTGTGCTGTGGTTCATATGCTGCTGTTAAAATGCCAACTGTTTACCAAGGAGCAGTAAAGCTGAAAGAGTATGCCCTTGTCCTGCATCAAATATTTACAGTGTTTTTGCCAGCTTTTAAAAAACCTGTGTGTGATAAAGAAAAGTGTGGAAGACTAGGGGTAACAACAGGAAAATTGTGCCCTGGACATTGAAAATGCTTTGTAAAGAACTGTTGTGTTAAAGAAAAGTGTGGCAGACTAGGGGTAGCAACAGAAAAATTGTGCCCTGGATGTTGGAAATGCTTTTTAGTAAACTGAGAGACTTGCTGTGTTAATGGCCATGCTAAATGGTTGAAATGGGCTCCAGCCGTGGAGTTAGTTAAGAAAAAAAAAGTGGTTTCTGCAGTTTAAATTTGCCTGCTCGACGATCGCCATGAGGAGAAGAGCACTCGCAGGGAAAGAGGCTCATTTGCATGGCGTCGTATGATTGGTGAGGCTGCAATCAGTCCCGCCCCCCAGCCAGCTCTACAGTGACCGCCCAGCATTCGAGAGGGAGTGTGAGTGGAGTGCGTGTACTGGCTTAGTGGATGAGCATCGTGGTGATTAAAAAGTGCTGTAAAAGTACTAAAAATAGACTTTTCTGTTTAAAACTGGGCTCAACCCGCATCTCAAGCAACTGGATTGTGAGTGTGGTGATTGGAGAGACGATCGGCAGGACTGCCCACCTGCTTCCTTTCTGAGGCCTCCAAGACTGGCTGCAGGCCGTTTTTCCATCGCAGCAAACAGCTACTGATAACAGTGAGTACCAACAGTAATAATTACTCAAACAGTGATTTTCTGCCAAAAGCCAGCTGAATCTGTGTGCAGCAGTATAGTCGCTTTGCAAATAAAGACTGTGTCAAGTTTTACCAGCAAAAGCAAGTCTGTTAAGCCATTGACTGCGAGCATAGTTATGGGCTCAGCGTCAGTTTAAAGTTTCAAAGCCAGTAGAGAGACTGTGAGTTGTAGCAAAATGTGCAGCACTAGTTACAGGCAATCCTGTGCTTGAAATCCTGAGGCTTTAAGGGACTGTGAGCTAAAGAAATGTTTTCAGCAAGTGAAAAGTCTGTGGCAAATCATATAAATGTGCTAGAAAAAGAACAGTGCAAGTTTGTGCAGTTTTGAGCAAAGTTAGCAGTAGTGTGTGTAAATCGGATGCGCAGTGGCTTGACCCAATTTCTGAATGTTGATGCACAGGAGTGCTGCGGCCGCCATTACAGGGTGGGGTAGTAATGTAAACACAGCAGCAGAGGAGCCATTTTAAAAGTAAAATAATGTGTTCAGTGAAGTGGGACTTTCAGTAACAGTGAGCATTTGTTTGTTTTTCCCTGCAGTCATGGCCTCAGGACCAGCCCGCTACCTGGATCATGCCCTGGCTGCAGTAGCAGCAGAAGTAAATAAGTTAAGGGACATTGAAAGGTGTTGCTATGGAGGACAACTGCCTTCTCATGTGGGGATTCCTGGATATCCAGTGCAAGTGTGTCTAATATGCTTACAGTAAATGCTGGAAGGGACGTCTTCATGGTACCTCACTGTTCGGGGTGCTTAGAGAAATACGACTTGTATAGAGCACCCAAGATTCATTTGGCTCCCACATGGACAAATGTTCAGGAATTTGTAGTTGGCAGCACACAGCACCAGGCGGAACCTGTTGAAGAAGGCCCCTCGGGGGAATGTGGCACAAAGCTAGAGGATGCAGATTTGCAGACAGAACCATATGCTGATGTTTCGGATGCTGGATCACGGAGAGATAATTCAGACAGAGCATCAGTAGACCCCTGGAGGTGGGGGCCTAGCCCAAGTCTCATAGGAGAAGATGAGATGAGGGATGCCTTTGAATGGGAGGTTTCGACCTCCGCGCCCAGTGAGGAATGGATAGTCTCAGGAGTGAGGATGACTGCTCACTCCTGGGCACAGATTCTCAGTGAGGAAGAAGAAGAGGGGGAACCTATGTGGCCTTGTGAAAAAGGAACGGGTACACAGCCTCAAGCTCTTGCCTCAGAAGAATGCATGGAAGAGAGTGGTGATGCCACTGCCCTGGCTGTGCAAGAAGAAGAAGTCAGGGATCCATTTTTCATCTCGTTGAGAATGCGTAGCTGGCAGAACCAGGAATGGCCGCCCCCAAGCCAGGCCAGCTGTCTCAGGTTGACCAAAGCTAGTAAAGAGGAGAGACTGGTTCGTAGGAAGGTGAATGAAATCTATGGGATGTCCTTTCCTACCCTTCCTCGGAGAGTCTGGGAGGAGAATGAGAACAGCAGGAAATCCTGGATTTGGGCCGAAGCAATGAAATGTGTGCATCCTAGTGCAAACAAGCATGTCAGGAACAGAATGTTTCATGAAAAATACACCCAGTGGAAAAGAGGCAGGACACTGTTTATGGACACTGTTCGAATAGTGGATGGAGAGGAACGTGAAACCTTTCACAGTGTGAATTATGTGCGCCCAGATGGGGTAATAATTCAAGCTCCTGACCCCCTGTACTACTGACCTCAATGCAAGAACCTCTCTGCAAATGTGCCCGTGCCTACCTGATGGTAAGCAGAGCAGTGGTAGTCAATACTGCCACACCAGCCATTGCAGTGCCTTTGCTCTTCCGCCAGTATGGACATCCATGACTCAGGTGCCCCACATTCATCAGTTCTACAGTGTACTGGCCTTTCCAGAATCCATCGACTGGCCCACCAGATGACTTCAGATGCAGAGAGGACGCCAGCCCAGCTGTATCCTGATTCATCACCTGGTAATTGGATGACGTCAGACCAGCTGTTTTCCTTTTTGTTCCTGTGCCAAGGTTCCATCTCCAGAGATGACATCACCCAGCAGTTTCCAGATGTGCCCTCCTGTCATTCCCAGAAGATGTCCACCCAGCTGTATCGGAAGAATGCTGCCAGGGAGAGTCTTCAGCCGAGGAGCAGGTCGGTGTGTGTTATTCCTTCTACAAGGGGCTGGTAACTCCAAACTTTTCTATCCTTATGACATTGCAGTACACACCCTATACTAGCAGACTCCAGAATGTGTGAACTGTCCTCAAAGACTCTCCCATTTGGGACTTTGGCCTGCTAGAACTGTGCTTCACCGGGCTCCGGCCCAGGAGAGACTCTTTAACGGACTAGCCTTCGGGCACTGTGGTCACTAGCTGGGACTTTTAGGGCACTCCATCCCCCAAATGTGTATTGTAAAGAATGTCATTGTTTTTCTACTGTTTTCTAGTGTATATAACTGTTTTTCTACCTTTTCTAAAAAAAAAACCCTTTTTGGGATTCTTCAGTGTTTTGATGGTAGGGGTTTTGATAGACTGTGTATGCAGATTAGGAGAGTATGTGTTGTCTTTCTTTTTTCTTGCAGGTGTTCCTGAAGAAGACAGAAGAGAAGACAAGAAGAGGAGGAGGGGCTCATCGGAGTTCCTCACTAGTACTTTAGTTTGTAGTATTTAAAGTACTGTTGTTGCTATTGTTGTTGTTACTGTAGTAACCCTTTCCTTCCACAGGTGTGGTTGTGGGGGAGTGAGGGAGTAAAGTAATAGATGGTATTAGTTCCTGGTGTGTGGTTGCAGGGTGCCCAAGGTCGGGGAGGTCCCCTGTTTGTTTTGTTTTGGGATTTAAGTTAGAGGCAGATAGGTTTTCCCTAGAGGGCTAGGGGGGATAGACAGGCTGTGGCCCTGACCTGCAGTAGGGGTTGCAGTGCTGATCTATTAGGGCTATGCTCTGGACAGTTCTACCAGAGCCACTAGGCACCCATAGTTAGTGGGTAGAGTAGAGGCTGATATGTCAGCCAAAAGCCTCTAGGCCCTTAGTGTTGCCTGCCTGTGCTAGCACATGGTAGGAGGGGGCCTGATCACCCCCCTCCGAAGGTGGCACATAGGGTGGGATGGCTCTGGGTAAATAATGACTGCGGACAGTCATTTTCCTGGCCCAGGGCGAGTGTAGCCCCCCTGTTACCCGGGGTTACTAGAATCCCAGTAAGACCTAGTGGTAGGCAGGGAAGGCAGCTTGTGAAACTCCAGTTAAATGGATTTCACACTGTCTCACTCTGTTCTCAGTCTCAGCTGAGACTGAGGGATGACATCACCATAGAACTGTTGCAACTGCATGAGCCACATTGGAATCTGCAGATGGGAGTTAGGTTAGAATGTTGAGAGTTTCTGAACATTGAGCAGCAGTTGTGTGTGAGTAGTCTTGAAGAGAGGAGCACAGCAGTCTGTGCACAGGCTCTTGGAGCCTAAAGCTCTGATATAGAGCTACTTTTAGGGAAAGGTGTGTGTTTCCGCCAAAAGAGAAACACTGTAAGCTGTTCATGAAGTGGTGGAGACTGCTGTTAATGGTGTCTGTGCCCCATCCCTGAGGGGATGAGGGTAGAAAGGTTTGCCTGTCATTCCAGGGGCAATCCTCTGGGTTCTGGCTAGAGAAGAAGCTGCCTTATTTTTCTAAGTTGTGTTGTGGCACCAGAAGCTGTCAAGATTCACCTGTAGGGCACCTGCAACCAAAGGGTGAGTTCTGCTCTTTCCATGGAGCCTATGTTTCACCTGAACTGTTGTTAAAGTGGGGATTGGACTGCTTAATCAGTGGGAGGCCTAGAGGAATAGGCTAAGCCAAAGTAAAAGTGTGTTCAAGTCCAGCACAAGAGGAAAGCCAAGACATGTAGAGGAAATGTGCTATGCATTTACCCTTTAATCTACACTGCCAAGCTTTTCAGAAAGAGATGTTTAAGTATGCTCGAGTCTAGTACAAGGGGAAAGTTGCCAAGCTTTTCAAAAAAGAGTTGTTTAATGTCCAGAGAAATGGCCGGGTATGGATTGTGGAAGCTAGAGGAGGGAGACCCCCATCATTAGTAACCAGGTTCACCTCTACGAATTTGCTCTGTGGATCTTTTACTTTGCCTCAGGCACTTGGCCAGTGCTGAGGGAAGTGCCCAGATGTGGGATTGAAAGGAAATTTCCCCTTAAAGAGTCGAAGGCTCTAAGGTGGTTTAGGGAGCCACCAGGAAAGTTGGGTTCCATGTCAAATGGAAGGTGTTCGAGTGACCGGCAGGGGAGCCGGGCCAGGGAAACCCTAAATAGTGTACAAGTCGGGCTGTGTACCCAAAGCAGCATGCCAGTCCAGGCTGTGTGCCTGGTGGGTCCAGAGCCTGAGGGCTGAAGTGTTGAAGAAGTGTTCTGTATCTCTTATCTGCATTACCAGGAATGTAGCCCCGTGGGGGTCCGTCTATGCTTTGTTTGTTCAGTTTGGATGTGAATAAAAGCCACACTTTAGAATCCCATTCCTGGTATTGGACATTACAGTTATTGCTTCCTATGTTCGGATTACTTGGGTGCCCTGTGCAGAGTAGCCAAACCTAAGCCCTTGTGCCGAGTAACCTAGTCCTCCCCGAACCCAGTCCCCACCTGGTACTGCTGTCAGCTTCAACAGCATACCACCTGTTGTTTGCAAAAAGGAAGGGGTGAGGGCATTACACCTGGCACAGTCAGAGTTGTTTACAGGGGCTTTAAGTACAGGGTTCTCCTCCTGGTGGAAATAAAATTCAGGGTCTGGCTTTGTAGTGAGGTCCCCAAAATAGTCTTTTGCAATCACATAGTAGTTAGTGCGGCATCCATCCAGATCATGCAGCACAGTGTTTAATCAGAGTTAACCCAGTCCAGGGGGCAGTGTGGCACATGGCTCTGGCCTTCTGGAACAGTTCTTGGGATGGACAGCCACTTCTTCCAGGGTGATATTTCAACTTCTTCAATTGCCCATGATAAATCCATCTTCTCTCATCTCCTCCACAATATCCCACAGTCTCTCTGACAGGTAAGGGTAGTCGAGGTTCTAATACTCTAGTCTCAGCTGCATCCACAGTTCTGCTTGACTCCACTCCAGCAGATCTCTTATACTGGTCCTATGGCAGCTCCTGTTTCTAGCCATACCTCCTTCCTGTATTTAGCATTTAGAGGATTCTCCCTGCAAAGTCCATCCGTCCATCTCCAAAGGACATGTGAGCGCTATGGGATGTGGGTGTCTGATCATCAGCTGTGATCACCAGACAATGGTAGGGCTTAGCTATGATAGATGTCATAATCATTAAGTTGAAACATTTTGCCAAGGAACCTGTCCTCATCAAAATTCTCATCATCCACCAAAAGTCCATTTCCGGACTTACTCTCCTCCTTCCCTCGAGACCCCAGACCAACTGCAGCAGTTTTTGGTCTCACAGAACCTGGAGAAACTGACCATAATCCCTCGTCTTTCAGGCTACCTTCAGACAGAGACCTAGGCAGTGTTTCCTTGGCCCTGGGGGTTCACTTGCAGGTAATCTAAGACCTCTGCCCCTCCCTCTGCCATAGGGAGCTGATGCAGAGGGCGAGGAGGAACAGGGCAGACAGCTGGGTCCCTCCTCACCCTTTTTCTCCTCTGTTGCAGCTGCACCTTCCCCCTGCACCTTTTCTGCTTCAACAATCACATCGGGAGAGGGCCCTGGCACTGGTTCTGGCTCTTTCACCTTCTCCGGGGTCCGCTCCTCTAATAATAATCATTCCACAGCACCAGGCTCCAGGTTTCCTTGTGACTATACTGAGGACAGACCTTCTGAAAAACTGAGGGGTATACCCAATGGCAAATGGGAGAGGCCAGGTCAAATATGCCTCTGGGGGCCGAGCTGGAGCAAAGACTGCACACCAGTAGATGAGCTATTCCCTCTCCCTTGTAGCCACATCTGACACAACACTCCTCTGCCTGCCCTCTCCCTGCAGCATTCCATAGCCAAGATAATAATGAAAAAGGAATGATTGATAAAGGTTCCTCGGAGGGAAGCACATCCACAGCTCTGATCCTCCGCCCAGCCATCAGAGAGAGTGGATCCATACCTGCCAGGCCCAAGTTCCTTCCAGGATCAGAGGGGTCAAAAGTTCTTACACAACTCCACTCAGCTGTGATTCTTTTTACTCAATCCTCCTCCTCTGCTTGCTCCTGCTCTCTCCACAATATGGTGATGCATTCTTCACTAATTTTCCCCTCAGCTCACCCTCCAGCCAATCAGAATATGGGCTGGGATCATGTGACCAGCTAACCCTGTGCGCTTACACGAAGAGCAGGACTGCGGCATACCATCCAGCCCACCATACCCAGGATGTAATTTTAACTGCGCCACATGGCCTACCCAGCCCAGGCTGGACCCGCCAGCCCTCTGAACCAGGACACAGGGCTCTGGCGATGCAAGGGGCCCCAAAAAGATCCTGGACTAGCCTCAAACCTCCCGGAACCTGCACTGGACCCTCAGAGCCAAACCTACCCTCTGACAGTGGTACGTTGGTCACTGAATTTATTTCTTTCCTTTTCTTTTTCACCCTGGTCAGCCTCTAGCCTTGTGGAGAAGTAAGATGATTCTCCCACCTGGTCCCTTGCCACAGGATCGCAGGAATTTTTCCTCCCTATCCAGTCCTTTGATTACATTTTTTTTCCTTTTCTCTACTGCCTTTTCTCCTGGGCATAGCTGCTTGCCATCGGTCTCCTTTCTTTGGCTGTGGGAAGGGGGAAACAATACCTCTAACCTGCATTCCTTCATTCCTTTCAGCCATCTCTCCTGTGCTTGATTTAAGCTTACCAGGTCTGGAGCGCTTCCCAAGGCTTGTCACTTTGACCTGCGGCCTGCCCGAGCAACCTGTGCCCAGTGCCCCAGGACCTGCCTCTCCAAGCAGGGCCCCTTAAGTGGTTGGGAAACCTCCAGCACCCCCCTTATCAGCCCTGGACCACCCTGCCACACCGGGAAATGAGAGGGGAGCTGCTATCACCCCTTCCCTTTTGGAATCCTGCCACAAACCCCCAGCCCTGGCAGTTCAAGCCTACTTCCTACAGGCTTGGGACCCCACCAACCTACCTAATATGGAAACTATCCTTACCCTATCTCCTACTGGAGCCCCAGTTACCCACACAACACTGGCAGGCTATCTGAGGCCCTCTTGACAAAGCGTACATTACCAGCACCAGGTCGCTGGAATCACAGCTCTACCTTACAGTTGAAAGGGGGGTGGTCCCCCTCAAATCAGACCCAACCCAGACTGACAAGATCCTCCCTGCCTGCTTGTCCTGCCATTTCCTAGCCAGCCTTGTCTCTCTCTCCCCCAGAACCATTCCAGTGGACTCCTTTTATGGACTATGAGACTGCCCCTAGTGGCAGTTTAAGAATACAGCCTGAATTGTACCTTCCTCCCCCGAAATACCTATCAAACCCTTAAACCGGGGGGGGGGGCACCATGAGTGGGGTCCCCAAAGGTAAGTGTAAGCCACTGTCGAAGAGAGGGGGCTTACAATTACATGGTTATGCCTTTTTACTCATAGAAAAAACGATGCCTTATTTCTCCATATCACAAATTCTTGAATCTACTTTGTCCACTATTTAATGAATTGTGGCATTATCAGTAGGGATATCAACCAATTATAACATCACCAACTGGTAACATTTTAAAACTTTCTTTCCTCAGCCTTAAACACAAACCTTTATATTGTAAAGTGTTTCTCAAGAGTTTGCATTACCCACAAATCACAGTTTCCTTTTAAAAGTATTACAGTTTCATAAAAAATATTTAATAACCGTTTTGATCCACCCCACCCCCAATAAATGCACATCATTATATTTAAAACCAATAGTATTTGATAGAAAATATGTTTCTCAACTGTTTGGGTCATTTTCCTTTTTAGGCAGTGATTTCAGTCAGTAGACTTAATGACTACTTGTTCATTTAAGTACAGCTTTCAAACACACCATTTCAATACAGAAACCAAGAGAATCAATTTCAATGTACTGTAACAGATCACTTCCAGGGCTTTAAATAATTTACTCCACCTACAGTGCCCCTCACAAGGAGGAAGCCCCGTATCACATCTTTAGACAGTGATATACTGTAGAATACAGCAGTAACCGATGAAATCCAGTAGTGATTAATCCAATTTATCATGCAGGATACTATGACATCTAATTACTAAGTGCTTCCTTTTGGCAGGTAGCACTGCACAAATAACTTGCAAAGATATAAAAACACGTCAGCTAAATGACCACGCTCTCCTGTACCACTGCAGGGACTTCCCTATAGCTTCCAACACATGTTCACAACAGTATAACACAGACTTTAAAAACTACTATCAAAATATGTTTTCATACTCAGTAAAAGTAACCTACTTTACCACAAAACACAATTTGATAGGAAGAAGCCACTAACCTCTATAACAAAACACCTACACTTTTTATAAAGCAGTCCAGCTTCCAATGCACAAAAGCTGATAGAAACATAGCATTTGTCAGCAGAAAAGGACTAAACTTGACCCACTCAGGCTGCTCAGATGTTCCTTGACTAATCTGTCTCTGTAGACTCCAACTGATTTCTAGTGACTCTTCTTCCTCCATGCCTGTTTTCTAATACACCCCCAATGTCTGTCCCACACATGCTTGAAGCCCTAACAGTTTTAACCTCCACCACTTCTGCTGGCAGTCTGTTCCAGGCATCTGCCACCCTTTCCATCAAGAAATATTTCCTCACATCTCTTTTAAACTCCCCTCTAGATTCATTGCATTTCCCCTGTCCTGGTGCTCTTTTTCAATTGACAGACTTCCCTCCTGCATGCTGTCCATCTTGTGAGGTACTTGTAGGTCTCTATCATGACACCTCTTGCGATCCTCTCTTCCATGTTGAGATTCTTCAGTCTCTCCTCATGGGGCTTCTCATGCAACCCCTGCACCTTCTAGTTCTCCTCCTCCTCTCGATTGCCTCTACCATCTCTCTGTCTATTTCCTTGCTGACTGTGGCCTCCAAAACTGGACACAGTACTACAGGTGAGGTCTCACCAGTTAGCAATTCAGAACCAACACCACCTCCCTTTCCTGCTGGGGATATCCCTTCTTATGCATCCCAGCACCATGCTACTCCTACCCACTGCTTTGTCATAGTTCCCTGTCACTTTGAAGTCATCAGGTATGATAACCCCAAAGTCCTTTTCCTGTTTGATGACTGTCACTACCTCCCCCACATCCTATACTCAGGGACTGGGTTCCTATGTCCCAGGTGTATGAGTTCACACTTTTGGCATTGATCTCCAACTATCATGCTTTTAAGCGCTCCTTGAGTTTCCTAAGAATCCTGTGCATTTTTTCCACTCTCCCGAAGTGCCCACCATACTGCAGATTTTAGTATTATCTGCAAAAATGCATACTTCCCTTCCAGTTCCTCAGCAATGTCACTAATAAAGACATTGGAGAGAACCTGTCCTGGTACTGAGCCCTGTGGCACACCACTGGTCACTCTGACATCATTAGATTGAGTGCCGTTTACCACCACCCTCTTTTTCCTGTCTGTAAATCAGTTTCTAACCTCTAGGTTGCTCAGTTTTCTTATCAACCTCTTGTGCAGCAGTGTCAAAGGCCTTAAATAGGTCACATCCACTGCCCTCCCCTGATCTATTTCCAAGGTCACTCAGTCAAAGAAATCTATCAGATTTGTTTGGCATGACCTCCTCACCATGAATCCATGTTGCCTGTGGTCTTGGAGTCCACTGGATTCAAGATATTCTACTAGTCTTTCCTTTATGTACATACAAATATATGAAAATTGCCAGCAGAAAAAGGCCTTTATGGTTTACCAAGTCTGCTTGATGTTGCAGCTAGCAGCCCTTATTCTGCAGCTGCCACTCCCTCCATTCCTTCCCCTCCCTTGACCGTCTCGCTTGCCCTGTCCCATCCCCTTTTAAAGCTGCCCACTGTTCTACTGGCTACTACCTCCACTGACAATGCATTCCACCCAGCCACCACCCTCTCTATGAAAAGTGTCTCCTCATTTCCCTCCTGGACATTTCCCCTATCATCTCATATCATGGCCTCGTGTGTCCCTCCCCTCCGTTAGTTTGAAAAGCCCCTCTGTACAAGACTTGTTTAATCCCTTCATGTACTTGAAGGTTTCAGTCATATCTCTCTTCTCCCTCCTCTCCTCCAGTGAATACATGTTCAATTCCCTCAGCCTACTCTTGTGAGATAAGTCCCCCAGACCCTTGATCATCTTTGTCACCTTGCACTGCACCCCCTCCAGTAACCTAATGTCCTTCTTCAGGTACGGTCACCAGTACTGCACGCAGTACTCCAGGTGTGGTCTAACAAATGATCTATACAATGGCAGAATCACCTCCCTCTTTCTTGAGGATATACCCTTAGCAATACAGCCCAGCATCCTGTTGGCCTTTGCAGCCATCTTTCTACATTGTGCCGAGTTGTTCATTGCTCCTGTAATGAGCACCCCCAGATCCTTCTCCTCTTCAGTCACAGCTAGCTGCTCACCCCCCCCCCAGTAGGTAGTTCCTCTTAGGGTTTTTTGCCCCAAAATGCAGCACCTTGCATTTTTCAGCATTGAACCCCAGCTGCCAGGTGTCTGATCAGGTCTCCAGTTTTGAGAGATCCTCCTGAAACCCTAGCCAACCCCTTAGGTCATCCACCACTGCTCCTATCTTGGTGTCATCAGCAAACAGACTGATTTTGCTCTTGATGCCCACCAAAATGTCTGCAATGAATATCCCAAACAACACTGGTCCCAACACCCAGCCCTGTGGAACTCCGCTCGTCACTGCCTCTGGGGATGACTGCTCCCCATCTACCACCACTCTCTGCTGTCTGCCTCGCAGCCAGTTCACTATCCAGCCCACCATCTTCACACCTGGCCCTGTACCTTGCAGCTTACTTCCCAGTCTCCCATGTGGCACCAAATCAAATGCCTTACTGAAGTCCAGATACAGGACATCTACTGCATGGGCCTTGTCCAGTTGTCTAGTTACCCAGTCATAGTAATCCACCATGCTGGTCTGGCAGGATCTGCCAGTGACAAAACCATGCTGTCTATTATGTACGAGCATACGTACATACGTAATTACTCATCAGATACAGGCCATTCAGCTCTATCTAGTCTGCCTGGCGTAGCACTTCAGTCCATTTGACTGCAGCTGTCCCCCTCATGTGCCCTCCCCCTCTCCCGCCCCCTCCCGGTTTTACCTTCCGCTTGGATCTGTCCCACCTTCTTGAAGCCCCCAACACTCTGCAGTGATACGACTTCCTCTGGCAGAGAGTCCACCCTGCCACCACCCTTTCTGTGAAATAGTGCCTCCTCTGTTCCTTCTTGAACCTACCCCTTTCCAACTTCATATAGTGTCCACTGGTTTCCCTTCTGCCCTTCAGATTGAACATACACCTGGTGTCTACTCTGTTCAAACCCTTCAGGTATTTGAAGGTCTCTTTCATATCCCCTCTCTTCCTTCTTTCCTCCAGGGTATACATATTGAGCTCTCTTAGTCTTTCCTCATATGGTCTGTCCCCCAACCCCAGGATCATTTTTTGTTGCCCTGTGATGTACCCCCCAGTAGTTTGATGTCCCTTTTCAAGTAGGGGCACCAGAATTGCACACAGTACTCTAGGTGCAGTCTCGCCAGTGACCTGTACAGGGGCAAGATGACATCCCCACTCCTAGTCCTAGAAGTAATCCCCCTTGCTATTCACCTTAGCATCCTGTTTGCCTTTGCCGCTGCCTTCCTGCACTGAGCAGAGTGGTTCATCTCCCCAGTAACCAGCACTCCCAGATCCTTCTCCTCCTTGGATTTTGTTAACGGGACACCCTCCAGCCAGTAATTGTGTCCTGGGCTCTTGCCTCCTAAATGCATCACTTTACACTTCTTCTCATTGAAACCAAGCTGCTAAGTGTGAGACCATTCCTCCAGTTTTGCCAAATCCTCCTGAAGTACTTTTGCTCCCTCCCCCCCATCTACCTCGGCACAAATCTTTGTGTCATTTATTGTCCTGCAGTCCCTGGGCTTCCAGAAGAGCCACCATCCTCTAATTCAGGATTGTTTCCATCAGTTTACCCATGATGGATGTGAGTCTCACTGTCCTATAGTTTCCCGGTTCATCCTTGGGGCCACTCTTGTGGAGAGGTACCACAAGAGCAGGGTTTCCATTAATTTTCCCCATGACTCATATGAGACAGACTGTCCTATAGTTACTAGCCTCCTCCTTGCTGCCACACTTATGTAAAGGGACCATGTCAGCTCTTTTCCAGTTCTCTGGAGCCATGGCTATTTTCAGTAAGCCATTGAACATGGCTGGCAGTGGTGCAGCTAGCCCTTCCCTGAGTTCTTTCAGAACCCGTGGGTGCATCCCAGCTTGTCCCATAACTTTGTCCAACTTCAGAGTTGTAAGTCCCTTCCAGAATCTTTCTTCTGAATATGGACTTGTGTCCATCTCCCCCCACCATTTTCCTGCTACTCCCAGGTGGTTTGTCCCCACCTCCCACCACTGTGAAGACTGAGCAGAAGTATCTGTTCAGAATGCGTGCTTTCCCTTAGTCCTCTTCTGCACAGTCTCCCCATTCAGCTTTCTCAGCCTCACTATCCCTCCTCTTGCTTTCATTTTATTACTTATATATCTGAAGAGAGTCTTATCCCCTTTAATGACTCCTTTGGTGATTCTTTCTGCTGTCTGCACCTTTGCTCTCCTCACCATCTTGCCTATGTAACTCCCCCTGCCAAAATGAGGGCTTACCTGCAGCCCTGTAGCTCCTGTTCCTACTCTCCTTCAGGCACCTCCTGTTTGCCTGCATATTTATTTTTTTGGTCCCTCCAGTCCTCTGTGCCCCTGTGCCCCGTGAAAGCAGCCCATAAAGTAATTCCAGCCCTCTGAGGCTCCAAATGTGTGCAACTGCAATACCCCACTCGGAACAGGCACTCTGGTGCAGCAGGGATCACACAGGCATGAGTGGCACCTTTGATCTAGTGACAGCTATAGTTGTAGTTGACTGGGGAAGTAGTTTGGTGATCCCGGTGTCCCCACCTGACCGGTGGGGACTGGTGACCACAACCAGGGTGGAGAGAGCCCGGTTTCTAGAAAAATAAAAGAAATCCACAAGTTGTTCATGATCATGGATCATGAATATTAATGAGTCTGAGCCCCAGTCATCATGAATATTAATGAGGGTGTTTCTGCCTTTGGTGGAGTATGTTCTCGGCAATTGCCAAAAGGAAAAAAGAAATGTCTTGAAATAAATAAATGTAACTGCTGCAGTGTATGTTTTGGGGAAACATGTTTTACAATGGGGAAAGTGTTTAAATAAAATAGATGCTTAATTCTGGCTGCATCAGACAAATATTAGGACTCTGATGAGACAGCCTGCTTGCTGCAAGTCTGGGAGCTAAAATATTGGCAGCAGTGACAGGCTAATGGACTGAGCATTTAACTTGATCTGTGCAGTGACAGCAAGAACACATCCAGGGCTAATGAACTTTGGGGCATTTGGGCAAATATTCACTTCATTCTGGCTGCACCAGGACTTTGATTTGGCACTGTCACTGATCTGCTTAAAGGGGAACTGTCATCAGCAGGGTGTTATTATTTGCTTCAAATATTGGACTTAAACCCCAACCATTGCCTGTGGCATCTGTCGTGTTCTCCCTTCAAACAGTCCTTCCTCCCTAGACTATCATGTCCAACCCTCTCCTATCTCAGCTGACCTTCTCCCCTCCCTACACCCTCCCTCCTCCCTTCCCACCCCACTTGCCAGGCCATGCCTGCAGTACTTATCAAAGGACTCTTACATCTCAATCTTCTTAACTTTGACGCTAGAGGAACTGCCACTCCTGCTCACTATGACTCTTCCAGTGACGTTTACTGTATAAACTTTAGCTCATTACCTTACATCCATTTACCAGTATCTGTATCAATACAATTGTATTTAAATAGCACTACCTCCTGTTGAACCTATTGCTATGTTCTGGTGCAAGTATCTTGTCACACGCGATGGTTATATGTTATAATGTTGTTATTATTACTATGTAATTGTTATGTACATTCACTCAACCTGTGATGTCTTAACCCTGTTGGCAATTGTTTTGCCCCAGGTCCATCTTGTAAATGAGCTTGTCTCAAAGATGTTACGCCTGGCAAAATAAAGATTTTGATTGATTGATTTACTGATTGATTGATTAATGTCTCAAAGTCCATAAAAAGCTAATTTAAGTGAGCTATTGTATTTACGTGTGAGAATTTGCAGTCCAGAGTTATTCATATGTAAATAAGTCTGTAATTAAGGGCTGGGGGCAGCCATATGTTTTAGGCTCCATACAGGAAATGATGTCACAGAGGAACTTGGCCCTTCATTTACCCTATTGGGAGTTGCCCCAATTCTGCTCTTACCATGGCGGATGGGACGCTATTAGGTAAGCCTAAATTTTTTTTGTAAAATTTGCTTAAGATTGTTTCCATTTTGATATTATCACTTAATCCCCATATTTCTGCCCCATAAAGTAATTGGCTCCTAAGCTTGGTATTCATGACTCCTTAGATTACCTTTTATTGAACGCCCTCCATACTTATAAGTCAATGAATTCAGAATGGATATAAATCTATGTGCCTTGCTTTCTGCTTTTTTGAAATGTTTATTCCATGTTCCATCCTGTGATAAAGTTAGTCCCAGATAGCAGAATTCTTTTACCTCCTCTATAGTACGTTTATTTACTATGTATTTGTAAGTTTTTTGTTACCTCCAAACACCATTACTTTTGTTTTATCATAACTGAGTACTCAGCCTGACTTATCACATTCCATAACATATTTTTCTAACATTCTTTTTATACCAATATAACTAGTAGAGATTAGTGCCACATCATCGGTAAAAACCAGGTACAGGCATGGTGTATTTCCTATTTATGCAGTAGGCGTGGACATAAATCCTATGTGACAAATCTGAGCTACTATGATATAAATTCAAAATTTTACATTTATACACATAGTAGATACATCATTACAGATTTATATACATAGTAGATATGTCACAATCACATCAGAACTCACTTAGAATGTTCAGCCTCAGTACCAGTACTAACTATATTCAAATGCAAATAACTTTAAAACGAAAACAGATAGCATAGTGCTGTGAGCATGAAAGTTGTGCAGCACAAAAGTATCTACAAAATGAGTGGTATTTCATTTATAGATACCTTATAGATTTTTTTATAATTAGCAAAAAAGAGCAGAAAATGCAATTTTTTGCTCACTTTTTTGACAAACATATGCAAAAAAGATAAACAATTAAAAGCAAATGTCCCTGCACTGACAAAAAGCATCCCTATTGCATAAATGAAATATACAATGGTGAGCTGTCAGATAAATGATTTATCTACACTCGTGCTGTTTGACTCGGACATCTCACTCGTGAGGTTACCCGAGGTCAAACAGCACTTGTGTAGATAAATCATTTATCTGACAGCTCACCATTGTATATCCCTTATTTGTGGCATATGATGTTCTGGTGCATACATGCTGTTCAATACAGTTTGGAAATATAGGTTCAATAGTATAGGTGAAAGTGTGCAGCCCTGTTTGATCCCTATATTGGATTCAAACCATTCAGTTAAATGGCATTTATTGGAATATCTAACACTAGTCTAGGGCAAGATGGCAGCCACACTGGGCTGACCTCTAGATTGCTAAACAGAGCAGAGCACATAGTCTATTATTTTATTTAGTTATTCTATTTAGTATTTTAATATTTTGTTTGGTTTCTGCAGTAATTTTAGCCTTTGTTTAGTGCTAGTGAGATAGGGCATCTGTAGTGAGGTAGTTACTGTTAGGTCATTTTCGGGAGTTAGGCGGCAGAGAAATTTGTAGTCTGCAGCTCCAGAGTTACTATATTTATTTATGTGTTTATTTATTTAAGCATATATGAATTACAACCCTTTGAGTCATAGACTCATTTTCAAAGGCTCCGTGTCACAAAAAGCACAAACATTTTGATACAGTAACAGAGAAAAACATTAGGAGAGGGTACATTGGAGTATCATACATGTGAGATGTACTAAGTTTGAATCAAATTTCGAAGAAGCAGCCTAAGCAGCTCCATGCAGATAGTCATGTTACATACATTCGAATGATGCCTATACAAGTGATTAGCTAGGTTCTATATACAATATTGATACAATGATAGATACAGTTGCTACCTCTGAGAGGTATTGTCAGATTTTTAAACAGGTCTTGAGATCTTTTAGTTAAGCTAGATGGACCTTCGACTGACACCTCAGCAGTACATGACAGAGAGCAGCCTCAGAAAGGCATTGTCAGTGCCAGGTGGGCCCTGAGGCTATGTAAGCCATTGAAGGAAGTTAGTGGGTGCAATTCAAAGTGTTGTGACTGTGGTTTTAAATGGAGAAATTTCTGTTAAATCTGTCCCAAAGCACTGAGGTGGAATAATCGAAGAGCCGCTGGTAAATCTGAGGGGCGGTCTACTACGGAACACTGGTGGAATCCTGCAGCCTACTAAACATCTGTTCCCAGTGCCTGGGCTGGAGATTTGAAGCTGTAAGCCCGTAAAGAAGAATTTGGATTGGTGTACTGCATGGTTTGATTCCTTTTGTTTTTTATTTCTCTATTCTGGGCCGGAATATGTTTTATGGGCAGTGAGAGTGCCCAGTGACTGCTTAAACTTTTAGAATAACTCTGCAATTCCTTCATAGGGGTATGTGAGAGATATCACTTAGGAGATTATTTGGCAGTGAGAGTGCCTAGAAACTGACCAAAACTTTATGTAAACTCCGTTAATTTCAGAGATATGTGAGAGATATGATCTGGAATACTGCTCTTACAGAATATCTGAGGAGGTGGGAGCTCCTCAGGCCCCCCCCCACTAACATTACATTTTTCAGTGGACTTGTTTGTATGGCTATTGTTTGTTTAGATAGCTATTTATATGATTATTTATATTTTAGTTTTTGGAGTGTATTGTTTGTTATGTAGTTATTTTATGTATTTAGTTTATTTTTTGTTTAATTTTCTTTTTGTAATAATTTATGTATTGGGATTTTGGTGGGCCTGTTAGTGTTAAAAATTAGGGGTGGTCTGGTGGGATATAAGGACTATTAATTAGCTGCTTAATTTAACTTAGAGTTGATTGTTGCCTTGAGGTTGTTTTCAGTGATATGTGCTGGGAAGAAATAAAGATGGTCAGGCGCTACTCCCCACCAGGCTCAGGGAAATGTGCCCCTTCGAGCATCCCCCATTGTTAGCAGATATCTATGCAAGGTGTCAAGCCTTGGGGATAGCTAGGCAAAAGAGAAGGGGTAGAAATGGGCCTGGTGGGGGTGGGGAAAGAGGTGGGTGGATTGGGGTTGTGGGGACCAGGAGGCGCCCTGGGGAGAAATGGAGACAGGACAGAGGTATCTCTTGTCTTGTTTCCATACCCAAGAGCTCCATAATTGATGGGCAGGAGTTGAGGTCTTCTCGATAGCCCATCCTACTCAGGCGGAGTTATGCAATGCCAGATCCATTAAAAACAAGACAGCTACTATAGCTGATCTTGTTGAAACAGTGGATCTGGCTTGCATCACTGAGACCTGGTTGGATGAGAATGCAGGCCCTGTATTCACCTCAGCAATTCCGGCCGGGTACTCGGTGATACACGGCCCAAGTTTGAATTGTAGGGGCGGGGGTGTTGCCATTATGTTTAAGATGGAACTGGGCCTTGTGGATGAGCCAGTGAGGTCCACCAGATACTTTGAGTGTATTCTGGGTAAGGGTGTAGGCTGGGAATGCTCCTCATCTACTATCCACCCAGTGATGGTGGAGAATTCCTGCAGGAGATAGTGGACTTCGTCATCAACCTGACACTGGAGTCTCCCAGATGGTTAATTCTGGGTGACTTCAATGTCTGGGTTGATGACGAACTCTTGAAATTTGGTCAAAATCTCCTCCAGCTAATGACTATGCTGGGTCTTACACAGGTTGTTACCTCCTCAACCCATATCGGGGGTCACTCATTGGATCTGGTGTTCCACCTGGGAATGGGGATAACTGACTTGGGGGGGAACCAGTTAGTTGGTCTGACCATCACTCCATAGGGTTCAGTTATGTGGCCCCCCTGAATGGACCTGCCCCTATGGAGATGGTCTGGTACAGCCCTTTAAGGGATGTTACCCCAGAAGGTCTGATGGCAGTGCTTGATCTAGCGGGTTTGTTGAGTGAATGCATGAGTCCAGGGGATCTCGCACTGACCTATACCATATCAGTGGAAGAGGCCCTGGACAAGATTGCTCCAGTACACATTCGACCGCTCTCTCGTCACCCAAGGACTCTGTGGTTTGATGCTTCCTTGAAGGAGTTGAGGAGAGTTGGTCGAAGGCTAGAGAGAGCATGGCAGAAGTCTGGTCTGGGTGCCAACAGGCTTAGATTGATATATTATTATAAAGGCTATCAATTTGAAATCACCTGTAAGAAGGCAGAATTCCTGTCCAGGGAGATTTCTGCCGCAAGGAATAGACTGGCTCAGCTCTTCCGGACTGTGGACAGACTGTGCAATCCAGTCTGTCTCCAGCCTGGAAGGGCCTTTTCTCAAGCAAAATGTGAGGAGTTTTCTTGATTCTTTGCAGATAAGGTTGCCAGCATCCGAGCTAGTATCTGCACTGCTGTCACTATGAGGGATTTCAGGGGTCGGCAAAAGGTGATGAGCACCCAGTCTGGCTGGGCAGACTTTAGCCAGCTGGAATTCATGGACATTGTGCAGATCGTCCAAATGCTGTGCCCAACCAGTTGTAGTTTGGATCTGGGCCCTACACCCCTATTAATGGGTTGTGTGAATGTTATCTGCCCGATCCTAACTAAAATTGTTTGGGGGTCCTTGGAGAGGGGTGTCTTTCTGGATCCCTTTAAGGAGGAGGTCATGCAACCACTCCTAAAAAATCTTCCTTGGACCCAGATGTGCTAGCTAACTACAGACCTGTCTCTATCCTTCCTTTCATTGGGAAGGTTATTGAGAAGGTGGTTGCGACATAATTGGATGATCACCTTGTGACCCACAATGTCTATGATGCTCTCCAGTCTGGATTTTGGAAGAGACACAGTACTGAGACCGCACTTGTTTGGGTATTGAATGACCTTCTGATAGCGAGGGATCGAAAGGCATGTACCATCTTGGTCCTTCTCGATCTCTCTGTGGCATTTGACACTGTGAACCATGGGGTGCTTTTGGAGTGCCTGCGGTGTCTCTGTAGACTGTTGGGGACAGTTCTAGAGTGGTTTTGATCTTTCCTCACAGGCAGGTTTCAGAGGGTAGTCACTGGAATTTATTCCTCTGATTCCTTTCCCCGTCCTGTGGGGTCCCGCAGGGCTCCATATTGGCACCCATGTTGTTTGCAGTATATATGCTGCCATAGGCTGGCAGTGTAGCCTAGAGGTTAGAGGAATGAGGTGTGAACAAGCTTGATACATCCAGCAGACCAGACCTGAGTTTGATTTTCACAACCTCCACTTGCATACTGTGTGACTCTGAGCAAGTCACTTAACTTCCCAGTGTTCCCAGGTTGCCCCCGAAAACAGGCACTTGTGCCTAGTCGGCTTTACCCAGCTACCAAAAGACTAAAATAAAAAAAAATAAAAAATTAGGAGATATCATTAGGCAATACAGTTTGAGTGTTCACTGCTATGCAATGATTCTCAACTGTATCTGTCCTTTCTACCCAAACAGAGGGATGCGGCCTCTGTATTTAACAACTGTCTCACCAAGATCAATGACTGGATGAGCACCAGCTGGCTGAGACTGAACTCAGACAAGACTGAGGTGATGATCGTGGATCCTGGTCGTCCTGGGGCAGGTTCTGGTGCTGGGCACACATCGGCATATGGCTCGATTGTGTCCAGCTCATGGCCTCCAACCAGGTGCGTAACTTGGGTGTTGTTTTTGATGATGGTTTGACCCTGAAATCTCAGGTGTCTGCCATTGTCAAATCCTCTTTTTACCATCTGAGGAACCTCGCCTGAGTGAAACACCTGGTTCTTCCTGATGACCTTCCAACATTGGTCCACACCTTCATCACCTCCTGCCTTGACTACTGCAATGCCCTCTACCTAGAGCTTCCCGGTGTTGATATCTGCCGCTTGCAGCTAGTGCAGAATGTGGCAGCCAGGCTTTTGACTGGGACCTCTAGGTCCAGTCATATCATGCCTGTGCTGCGTGGACTGCACTGGTTGCCTGTTCAGTGGTGGATTACCTTTAAGATCAGTCTTTTGACCTTTAAAGCCCTGCGCAAACTGGGCCCTCACTACCTGCAAGAACTCCTGACTCTCTACCCCACCCTATGTCCTCTCCAATCCGCTGATGAGGGATTGCTAGAGGTTCCCAGGGTACATTTTAAGACATCTGGAGCACTTGTTTTTTCGTTTGCAGCCCCTACCATGTGGAACTCTCTACCTCGTCAGTTGAGAGCATGCCTGACCATCGAGAGGTTTAAATTAGGGCTTAAACCCTATTTCAAAAAGCATTCCCAGATGATTTTAATTAATTTATAGTTTTTATATTTGTATTTACCAATGTTTTATTGCTGTTTGTGAAGTGCCTTGGTTTTAAGAAAGGCGCTATAAAAATAAAGATTACCTTATAATTATTCTGGTAAAGATGTTTAGTAATACCCAATATGGATTTATCCAGTCTTAAACCCTCTAATCTTTCCCAGAGTTTAATCTGATTTACTCTGTCGAAAGCTGTTTTCAAGTCAATACATATACAATATAGTTTTTGTTTTTTTACCTTGTTGTATTTGAATATTAAATGTGTTATTGTAAAACATTGGCCCATTGTAGACTGTCCTGTTTTAAAACCTGCCTGGGCCACATCTATAATTCCTTTTTCTTCCACCGATAAAGTCAATATGTTATTAATTATTCTTGTGAACAGTTTTTCAGTACACTCTATTAAACTGATTGGTCTATTGCATTCTGGTTTGCTCTTGTCATCTTTTTTGAATAATGGTACTATAATATTCAGTTTCCAGCTTTCCAGAACTGTTTTCTGTTTCCAAATCATATTGAACAAGATTACCAGAAAATAAATCCATTGGGAAGCTGCACAGCAGATAAAATCAAGAGGAACCACATCAGAACCAGGAGCCTTGTGTTTTTTGAAAGATCTTAACACTTCTTCAATTTCTTCTGGTGTGATAGGACCAAATGTCAGAGTATCCGTCCAGTTTGTTTTCCTTCATTTTATCTTGATATTCTTGGTCATTTAGGCAAAATAAGTTCTTAAAATGTTATACCCACACTTCAGGTTCTATATGTGTATTCGTTTCTTCCCTATAGATTTTTTGCACCCTTATTGACTATATTCCAAATTTGTTTAACGTTTTTTGAACTTACAGCCTCTTCGAGTTCTGTCTATAATTGAACCTGATTCCTATTTTTGTTTTTTTTCAACACCAACTGATATTCTTTCCTTAATTTAGTCACATTTTTGTTGTTATCTATATTTGGATTATCCGTTAGAGTTCTTAAATGCCCATTGAGTTTCTATCTTAGCATCTTTGCATTCTTTGTTGTACCAAGCATTACCTTCTTTTTTTGTTATAATACAATCACTGGTAATAATATTCCTTATATTTCCCATAGTGATATTATATTTGGCTATTAGTGTCTTGATGTCTGTATTTTTAATTACATCTTGTAGATTTTCTAGTGTACATCTTCCTTCCATAATCTGCATCAGTTTCCCACTATCAATGGTTTTCCATCCTATGCTATTCTTTTTTATTATTTCTAGTGCAACCATCCTGGAATCTTTTACTATAGAATGCAGGCCCTCCATTTTAATTTCTAATTCTAATGCTGAGTGTTGACTTTCACGGGTAGGTCTTATCTTCAAATTAACACAACTGGATAATGTATTTAAGTTGATCCATATATAATCAATTATAGAAGATCTATTACCTCCTGAATATGTATAATTTCCCAATATGTCCCCTGTTTTACAACCATTTAGCAAAAGGAGATATTTTTCCCCCCAAGAGTTTATGGACACATGCACCTTTATTTTTTATTGTACTATCTCTTGATTTCCTTTTTATGGTAAGATTTTTTACATCCATTTGTACCATAGAATATATAATGTCTTCTGTTATTCCTTGTAAATTGCCCATCCTTGCATTTAAATCTCCTACACGTATTATTTTACTATTTGGGTGCTCAATCTGTATATTTTCCAGTTCTGTTGATAATTTTTGTAACCATTCCCTATCCCCATATTTGGTATTATTTGGAGGAGCATATATATTAATCAATAGTAGTTCTTCAGGACCTGCCCCTGAAATCTGCACTATTAGTAAGCTTTTACTATCAATGTGTATTTTAGTTCTTACATTAGTATTCAGCCTACAAAAGATAGATAACCTACCTGCATTCCTACCATATTTTTTTTATTTTTCCACCTGTTTCACATAAGATACATAGCCATCCAAGTATACATCTCCAATTATCCATGTTTTTTGTATACATATGTAATTGAAATTGCTTAAATATTTTGTCACATTCAGATCTCCTAACCTGTCCAGGAGCACTGATGGGTTCCAGGACAGTATAGTAGCCCTTTTACCTTTATATAATTAATCTTCTGTCTTGGGATCTTGATTCTTCTCTGTGGCTTCCTTCCTTGTCTTTCTGTTGACTGTCACTGGTTGAGATCGATCAACGCCACATATCTATTTGCTGTTTCTACCATAGTTTTCCATACCATATTTTTATGAATAATATGACATCCTTGTGTATCTTTTACTTCTGTTTCCATACAAATATGAATCCCTAACCCATCTAATGCTGTCTGTTTTTTGAGCAGTAGTTCTAACATACTCCCTTTACTTATCCCTACCATGATTTGTCCATCAATTTCCCAATGAGTTGCTTGCTTGATTTCGTGGGTGCAAACCTCTGTATTCAGCAGCAGCATATTGGTCAACTTTTTTTTTTTTTATTTTTCTATTTTTCCAAATATAATTGTTTCAATCAAAATATAGAAATTTTAGTATCATAATTTCTGTTATCTTTTACTTCATAAAATTCTAGGAATAGGTCATCCAAAGTAACTATTTCCCCTGTCTGTATCCCCATTTTCCTTAGTTCCTTCAATTCATTATGGTTTGCCTTTAAGATGTAAAATTGATTTGTTACCACTAACACTAGTTCAGATTCTATAATTGGCCTGATAACATGTATGCTGTTTAACACATGTCTGCAACCACCCAATGCAACACCCAGTAGGTTTTTAACCATCTGGGACAGACTTTCTTCAGTTTCATCGGGAATACATATCATTTTATACAATGGCAGAACAAAGTCAGTATTAATAGTTTTTACTAGAAATTGCTTAAATCTCTCTTGATTTTCCCCATTCTTTTTCTGGGTTACCCGTGTTCACCCTCTCATCACAGATGTTCACAAGTTCTTTATTTTTTCATTTAATATTTCAACTGTTGCATCATTTGTGACTCATTCCTTACTATTTTCTGTTTCCTTTTTTTTGTGTATTTGTTTTCCCTGTTAATTCTAAGGTCCTGCTATTCTGTTTTCCTTTATTCCGATTCCTTTTTTTTTTTTTTGCTTTTGGTGCTTTTTTCAAACCCCTTTTCTCTGTGATATTGTAACTTCCCTTTTTCTTCTTTGTCTTCTGTTCATTCTTCCCTACACTGTCTAAAGGCTCCTTCTGGATTTTTATTTCATGTGTGTTGTCCCCTAAAACCACTGAAGTATTTTCCTTTGGACTATCTTTTAATGTTCCCTTGTCAATTGATATTCCTACATCTGGCCTGTCTTTTGGGGAACTATCCCCAGTTCCTGCTGTTCTCCTTTTTTCTGAAGTATAGGAAACTGGTTCTTCAGTTCTAAGCAAATATTTCCATCCCTTACTATTTTACTTGGCAACATCACACACTCCAATGAATCCTTACTTGTACTATGGTCAGAGTAATTGTATTTTGTTGTTTCATTAATATCTTCCTCTACTGACTTGATTTTATCTCGTCTTGCTAGTTTTGGTGTATGTTTTGAATATGAATTAGCTTGCCTGTAATCCGATATTTGATCTTTTTCTAGTTGGTCCAATTTCTTTTTATTTTTAATACTTGTACCTTTTAAGACCACTAGATCTTTTTTGATCTCAATCAATTGTTGGTATAATAAGATGTTTGCATTAATCAGATCTCTTAGTGTCCTCACCACTTCCCTTGTTATTTCTTCTAAGTCTAAATAGGTCTGACTCCTTGGACTGAAGGACCATGAGTAACCTTCTTCCATAACAGGTCCCTTATGTTCCTCCTTATACTCTGTTAATTCCTCTGGGTCTGATAAACTAAGATTTTCTGTGACTTTTGAGATATTTGGATCTTCCCTTATAGACTCTCTCATACTTCTGACTTTTTTGTTTAATGTTTGTAGATTGTTTATTGCATTAGAAAGGTCCATTCTGATTGTGATATCATCCCCAATTTCTATGTCCTTATCATCCATTATTATGTCCTCCCCAGTACTGACTTCTTGTAGCTTATTACTTCCTACTACTTCTTTTTTTTTTGTATGTCTATTGCATTAAATGTATTGCTATTCACTTTAATATTAAAAGATTGTGGCTCTGATTGAGGCTTCAGTTCTACCTCTTGCTTTGCTTTTTTACCCATTCTAGTTGTACATAAGAACCTCAAGATATCCCCATTAGGGATAGATGTATGAAATGTTTCCATACTTCTAATGATGTCCCCTATTTTCTCCATATTTAATTTGCCCAATATTTTTTTACTATTTTTTGCTGTTAACAGTGTTGACTGTTTTAGCAAAGACCACTCTTTGTGTTCATTTTCCCTTACGTAACACATCTGTTTCTACCATGATACCTTCCTTTCTGCTTCTTGTTACTGCTGGCATAATGGTCAGATCTATAATGTTTCTATGCCTAGAAATCTATCTTATTAGTCTATCTGGACCAAGAAAAATAGGGCAGATAGGATAAGTATATTAAGTATGTAAAATGTATGGAAGCTAATTCTAACTACACTAAAATGTGTCAATAATAATAATATTAGTAACACTAATAGCTTCAAAAATATTATACCATTAAAATACCAATAGCACCAACGATATAGAATTGCACCAGTCTTATTATTGGAATACTGCTTAACAATTTCCTGATATAATTTACCAAAAAAGGACAATACTTAGATCTAAAAATATAAATTTAGAGTCCCAATATCCAATAATGGATTGAAGTGCTATGTGGTATACCAATCAAGACAATAGTCTTTATATTATAGCAAGTACAGAAGTTGTAATTTGTAGTAATATATAGTAGTAGTACAATATTGCAATGGTATGACAATTGTACTTCACTCAACTTTAATAGTGTCCTCGTTCAGTTAGCTTTTCTTTTTCTTCTGCTTCTCCTTCATGATACACACTTTACATGCTGAATTACAACAATGTTACAGCAATGTTCCACCAGTATTCATTCTGTAACCTGACTGACAATAATATTTTGAAATGTTCCACTTAATCCATCCACTTTTCCATCAACTGCAGCTTTGAAGAAACCCAAAATTCAGACTTTCATGCAGCAAATGATACTTTCTCCCAAACTGATTGATCACCAGCTCCCTTTGATCCACTGTGGTAAAAGAGAGCAAGAGCTACAATAATATCAAGTGGTATCTGTTTGTTTTACCAATCACAATCTATTTTGATTCACACAGCACAATACAATATTGTTGCAATATTGTTACCAATTTCTCACAGATTCAACTTACTAATAGACCTAACAAACCTGACAGACCTACTAGCATGTAATTAGTATAATTTGTATATTTAGCTTTGCCTTTTAACTTCTATATACAACTACAGTATATACTACTGGTATTATTTGCTGTTGTTTAAAGTATTTAGTAATTGTGTAAAGGTGCAACAAGATAAGAAAAAAAATCTTTAAACCGAAAAAAACAATCCACTAATTATATAACAACTTGGCTGTGCAATATACTTACTTGTGTGCTTTGTTTAGTTTTATCTCACACTAGTGGCACCAAATCTATGCATCACTGTGATTCTTTGAGTCTTTTTTAGCTGCTTGACTACTCAGCTTCTCACAGCCTCCAAATACGCATTTAAGCGTGAAACTTTAACTTTGAACATTTAAAGATTAGATACCATCGGTATCCCTGGTGTTACTAAATACTGCAGCCGAATTATAAAAAACATAAATATGCTTTTTCACTGATGCAGCCTGTTTTAATTAGCACAGCACAACTATAAGCACAGGAGGTTAGGCAATAAATCTTATGGCTTCGATTCTCCAATACAGCCTTATGCTGTTTGAGCTGCTTTACTTTAATTCAGTTTAAGCTACAAAATGGAAATACAACCAAGTTTAGAGATTCATTGAAAACAGCGAAGGAGAAAACAGAAAACCACCGTTGCTCCACTAGTATCAATTCACTTCAAGGCTGTCTGAAGTTGTGCACCCAAACTCAACAATTCAGTTAAGAGGATCTCCTGAAACTTCTTATATTTTTAACCAATAAATCAATCAGAGGACTCATTTTATGAGCCAATTGATAGCTAGTAGCAGTAGCTAATAGTTAATTAATTAATTTAACGTAAGTGTACTACACGGCTGCACAAATTGCTTGTCTTTGTGCACAATCAGTCAATCGATCAATCAAACAATAAATCATTAAGCCCTTGACAATCTGCGTTTTGATGCTCACAGTGCTCTATTAGATTTATGCAGGGCAATGATTCAATGATTCACAATAATTAGTTGGTGGAAATAGATGGTAATAATAGTCAGTCAGCCAGATTTCACATATTCCATGTAATCACTTGTGCCCTAAATAACTCTCAGCAGGGTCCGGACTCAATATACTTCTATGATTTAAATAGTACTTATGTTACTGTCTGTGCTAAATTGACAGAATTTACCTATACTGCTATTTGCTTGTGTTCACTTGTAATTATACCAGAAGCTTAGCTCCGAGCAGATCCAAGTGAACCCAATCAATTCCAAGTGACCCAGAGACCAAAAGAAAACCCCAACGGCAAGGAGTATTAACACCTTGTTCTTGCAACCAAATACTTTTACAGCACAAAAGCGGCAATCTAGCTGCAAAACATCAAATATTAAAATACTAAAAGCACTAAAACAGCATAACATGTATAACATGGACACAGAGATGTACAAAACTTCCAATATATAATCTTGTACAAAATGTGATGAGTAGTGGTGAGTGGTGTATATTCATGAAAACTTCTCATGCTTTTTTATACATCAACTATTATATGTATAAAATACATAAAATATATGAAACACATAGGCCCAGATATTCAAACTGTGCCCAAAAAGTGTGCAACACCAGGAGCAAGCGCAAGTTCACTGCACCCATGCGCAAGAAGCGTGATATTCAAAAACTGCGCAGGTCAAGATGCGCCTGCGGCACGCAACTGAATATTGTGCCACCTGCGCCATAGCACAACCAGGGATGTGCAGTGGCGCAGTCCAGATGCACCATAGCGCAAACAGGGATGCTCAGTGGAGCAGTTCAGATGCACCATAGCACAACCAGGGATGCTCAGTGGAGCAGGGCAGCAGTGCAACAGCACAACCAGGGATGCGCAGGGACAGGATGCAGGGGCCCACCACCCATGCCACAGATGGGCAAAGGAGCACACAGCAGAACAGACATCGCCCCCCACACCTCATGCACTGCACAACCAGTGGAGAGCTAGAATAACTACTGGCCCATGGATACCAGCAACAAACCCACAGCCAGGGCATTGTGCCCCAGCACACCCCCTGGCAAGCTGTGACTGGCACACAAGGAGGGCCGACCACCCCGTGCCACACCATCCCACCAATGCAGAGCACACCCTGCACTGTGATCCCCAGACACCCAGTCCAGGAGCAGCATACACCAGTGCAGGACACCCCCTGCATGCCACCACCCCCACTGTGACAATGCAACCCTGTGCACCACAGAACCATACAAGGCAGCCCCACCACGAGCACCCGTCAGCGGGTGGCAGCACACAGCGATGCAATGACTGCATACACAGTGCCACCACGCATGTCCCCCCAAGGTATAGCTGAGAGAATGACCATGCATTGGCACACAAGGTACCCCACACGTGACAGGGCATGCCCTGGACCCCACCACTAGTGGTACATCACCCTGTACACCCTCCCAAGGGCACACCCTGACCCAGCACTGGCCACAACAGCCAGTGCAGACACCCACAGTGGTGTATGGAAGCATGCAACACAGTGCATGGACAAACACCCACCCATACCCAAGGGCACACCAACACAGGGACACAGTAGCGGGGCATCCAAGCCCCCAGCGTATGGCCACGGAAACCGTGTACACATGGCCAGCACCCCTCCATGGCACAGGAGTGCCAGCCACCCCGCCAGGCACCATGGAGCTGTATGCCACCAGCATGCACCCAGAGCACAAGTGACAGACAGTGGTGCACATCCCCTGCAACACACACAAGCGACAGCATGGAGGTGGGACAACAACAGAGGAGGCCACAGTGTCACCCGAGGCAGACATGCACCACACCAGTGACAGGAGGCAACCCGGCATTGTGCCAGGTACAGTGGCTGTCCAGCATGGACAGCCACCACTGACATGCCAGCGGACCGTGCAGGTCACAGACATGCAAGGGTGTCAGCTGCACAGGCCATGGACAGTCTGACAGGTGCACCATGGACACAGAGCATGCACCGTGGACCACTGCACATAATCATCCAGTGCACAGGGAACAACACACACACCACAGACTCTGACTGATAGCTACTCCCACACCATAGTCACTTTCCCACGGACACACACACACACATGACTGCACCAACCCTGACGCAATGCACACCACTGCAGCTGAGCACCTATAGCCCGCTGCAAATCAGAGACCACCACAGTAGGCATATCAAAGCAAATGTATAAAGAAATTCTGGAGGTCAGGGGTAAGGGGCAACAGACTTCCTGGAAAACATAAACTGAACTTTCAAACTTAAATGGGCAGACTGGGTGGGCCATAGGCCCTTATCTGCCGACACTGTCTATGTATCTATGTATGTATTGTAAAACATCAATCAAAACCATATACATGTATTTACAAAAGGTTGGGGGGAGGGCCACAAACAAGGTGGGGGTGGGTAAGGGGCAGGGGTGAACAAATGGTAGAGGGAAGGAGGGGTGTGAGGATGGGTCCAGAGGGTAGGTGAAATCAGGGGCATTAGTACACTCAGCGGGAGCCCCGTTCCCCGCTCTGGCTGCTCCTCCCACCATGCCACCGTCATACTCCCAGCCAGTCTATCCTTTCAAGGATCTCCAGGGAGGCCCTGGCAACTTGCAGGATCTCCCGCAGTGCCTCTCTGATTGCCTGCAGCTGCAGTCCACCTAGGACAAGGGAGCAGAATCAATATGTGTGAATGCACAGCCCCATGCAGCCCACCCACTGTGCATGGCATACGGCCATGGGACATGCCTCTGTGATGGTGTGTGACCACCCACAGTGATTGTGTCCACAAGACCTGCCCACCCAGGTGCACGCAGCCATGCGGACCGCTGCACACACCCACGGGCCAAGTCCTGCACAGCACCACTGTGGCTGTACAGTGACATTGCTATGCGGTGTGAAGGCAGTGGCACAGCCATGTACCTGGTGCATGCATGGACCACCATTGATGCAATCCCAGACATGCAGTGCCACTGGACAGTGCTGACTGTACCAAGTTGCGTGCATGGCAGTGGTGTCAAAGGATGATGGCCATGCCCGGCTGCCCGCCCTGTTACACAGCATGCAAAAGTAATTATGGATGTAAAGCACTCACCATCATCAGGCTCATCCCTGCACCAGTCTGGTCTGGCCGCCATCTCCGCTTGCTGTGGCTCACGGTGCAGTCTCCCCTCTCTGGCACGCCAGCGCTCCTCTGGGCCTAGGGTGCAAACATGGAGAGAGGAACATCAGTACAATCCAGTAGCAAAGTCCCCCTGCCCCATGTGTGTGCAATCCCACACAGCCATACCCATCTGCCCTCCACCCCTATACCACCACCACGGCCCACACTGGATGGCTCCCTCATGTGCTGGATATATGCCACCGTGATACCCGTATGGACGTTATCAGTGTATGGATGGGGCATCTACCTGGCCATGGCACCACGCCCCTCCTGGCACGTGCCCGCAGGTGGGAAAGCCTGTCCAGGTCCCGGTGCTGCAGGTCACCATAGCGGTGCCTGCACTGCTCCGCTGTCCACTCCATGCCAGTGGCCTCCTCCAGGGCCACCACCATCTCCTCCCACACCACACTCCTGGCCCTGTCCAGGGGTGCCTCCCCCCGGGGCCAGGAGCATGGGGCTCCACTAAGTGCACCAGATTGTCCAGTTCTATCTGGCTTCAGATGGGTGCCCATCTCCGTGCCATCCTGCAATGTTTCAGTGTCAAAATGGTGCTCTGTAGTGCACGTTCGCCATGTGCAGATGCTGCGTGGTACTGCGCTGCCATTCCCCATCGCACTGTCACCGAACAGCACCATAGAGGTGCACCCATGCGGACACATGGCACCTAGGGGCAAAGGTCAGCACAGGGTCAGGGATGTCTCGTGCACGGACTGCCACAGTGCGATTGGTACTCACCGCGTGTAGCACAGTAGGGTGCCTGTGTGCCACATCCTGTAGCGGCCTACCGCGCTGTGGCCCCAGTGCGCCTACGGTGCCCCAGTGCCAGAGCACCATGCATGTGAACAGCACAGTAGCGCCACTGGCACGATGGTGGTTGTGCCCTGCATTGCCTCCCACGCACAGCACGTCAGCAGCGCAGCAGGCATCGGCGTCAGCACCCCGGGCATGCGCTGTTCAGTGTTCACTGAGCATATCACAGAAATGCGCCCTTGCCTGAGCATGTTCAACACAATTGCGCAAAGGGCAACAGCGCGTTATTCAGACGGCATATGCAAATCAGCTAATCAGCTCTTCAATGGCACAGATACCGCATTAACATCCACTTAAAAGTGCACCTCGCCTCATTTGCATGCGTTGCGCTATATAAATGCGACATTGGGCTGCAGAGGCCATAGTCTGTTATTGCAGTCTATTGTGGTGAGTGGCATGCTGTTTGGGAGTGTGGACTGTGGTGTGTGGGACATGCATGGGACTGCACAGTCACAGGTAACACCTGTCATTCCCACAGGGTCAAGAATGAGTGATCATGAGATGGAGGAAGAGGAACAGAGATGTAGGAGGAAGAGGAGGCCTAACTTCACCAAGGCAGAAACAGATGCCCTGTTTGAGGCCTACCTTGACCAGGAGCTGCTGCTCAGCAGACAGCAGGGAACACCACAGGCCCATGCTGCTGCATGGGGAGAGATGGTGCGTGCTGTCAACCTGCATGGCAGCCACCAGAGGTCTGTGCAGGAGTGCAAAAAGAAGGTGGGCATGGACAGGCGGAGGATTAAGGACAAGGTGGCTGCCATCAGGGCAGCACGGGCTGCAACCGGTGGGGGACAGCCAGCCGTGCAACGCCTGACCCCACAAGAAGAGCGGGTTGCTGGCAGCATGCGGTGTTGAGCCATCGAGGGTGTTCCTGGTGGTGGATTTCAGATGGGTGGTAGCCCGTCACTGCATGGTAGATCCTGATCTGTCACTTGGAGGGGGACAGGGTAGGGCAGATACATTAATGCTACTGTGTTCCCTTACAGCTCCTGAGCATCTACATGGGTCAGCGGTGGTGGGCTTGTCCACTGAGGGCGATACCATGGACATAGAGGAGGGCCCGTCCACCTTCACAGGTGTCTGAGGGTCAGGGTGACAGTGGGCCTGATGATGTTGGTGGAGCAGGTGCAGAGGAGGTCCTGCCCATGTCCCAGCATGCCAGCGTCCATGGATGCCATCATGCTGAGACTCGGACTGGTGCCGGATCCATCACTGATGATGATGGAGCTCACTTCATGGACAGTGATACGTGTGGGCCACAGGATGGCCACACAGCAGGTAACAGCACGGGCATGGCTGGAGGTGGTGCCACCGTGGAGGCCTGTGTGACATCACAGTCCCAGCCTGTGCCTGTATGCATCAGTGGGGCAGCACTGGTGTGTGTCCAGGACAGTGGGGCTGTTGCGGCCACTGTGGTGGCACCATTGAGCCCTGGAGAGCGGCAGCTGTATGGGCAGTGTCAGCAGTTGGCCAATGGCCATGGGGGTACAGTGTCAGGGGGGCGGTGTCAGTGCACCACCTGTGGACATGCCCAGGCATGGCCCTGGTGTGCAGCGCCCACCCTCAAGGGGTTCTGCCGATCACGGCCACGAGCACCGTGAGGGACAGCATGCCGATCAGGCAGATTACCTCTTAGAAGAGCACACCTACATACTCCAAGATTCAGTCGATCAGCAGTTGCGGCTTGTGACAGCGATGGATGCACTCAGTGCGGCCCTGCACCAGGCAGAGGAGTGGCGCAGCAGGGATTGACTGGATGCGGGAGGATGTGACTGCTGCCATTGACGGGCTGACACAGACAATCACAGCTGCCATGACCACAGTGGGCACACAGCTATTTGCCCATGCGTCGCAGACACCGCACAGTGCAATGTCCACCCCCCGTTCCCGGCGTCATGCGACACCCTCCTTGTCAACACCAGGTTCAGCTGTGGGCATCCCGAGCATGCCTGGCGCAGGCATGTTCGTTGTGCTGCAGACCCCTGCACGAGCACGGTCACGTTCACACAGCGGAACCCCTGGGGGACCGTCGGTGCCACCCCATGAGGCCATTGGTCAACCTGTCACTGCTGGCGGGTCTTGGTGGGGCCGCCCACACATCCATGGTGACCATGGCACTGTGGCGCGTGACCAACCTGTCTCCCACCAAGGCTACCATCTGACGCTGCCCTGTGTGCAGTGTGTTGTTCAATGTGCAATGCACGGGTGGAGTACCCGGCCCTGCACACACACACATGTTCCATCTGCACACCCTCCCGGCTGTTGTCCGCTGTGGTGTGTGCATGATGATGCCTGCGTTGCGCTTTCCACCACTGTGCAATGGTGCCCAGTGTCTGACACATGCACAATGACAGGCACTGGGCGTGGTGGTCTGTGGACGTGTGTGTGTGGCTAGGGGTGGCGGTTGGGGTCGGCATGCCTCCTACCCTTTGTGCATGTCTTGTGGGTGTGTGTGTGTGTGTGTGTGTGTGTGTGTGTGTGTGTGAGTGTGTGTGTGTGACCGCATGCCGTGTTAGACCTTGCCCATCCCTGACGGTGTTTGTGGTTCCATGCTCGGCCAATTCGCTTTATGACATGCACCCCTGGGGTTTGTCCATGCGTGTTTGTGGGTTGTGCCCTTGCCACTGGTGGATGCACATGGCCCCATGACTTACCTGGGTTGGTTGAAGTGCTCCTCTGTGATGGTGTCCTGGTGCAGCTATGCCATCCGGATCAGTCAGGTGTCCCTTCGACCAAGGGGGGGCTGCCCATCACCATCTTCACCAGCGTCCTCAACGTCCCCATCGCTGTCCCCCTCTTCGACCTGTACGGCTATCCCACAGTCATTGGCCATGTTGTGCAGGATGCAACAGGCCAGGAATAGCCCGCAGGCCTTTGAGGGACTGTACTGTAGGGCACCGCCAGACGTGTCCAGGCAATGGAAACGTGCCTTCAGCATCCCGAACACCCGCTCAATGACATTGCGTGTGGTGGCATGTGCCTCATTGTAGCATTGCTGCAATGGGGTCACTGGCCGCCGGTATGGTGTGAGCAGCCAGGGACGGAGTGGGTATCCACTGTCACCTGTGTGTAGAGGGTGGACATTAGTTTGGTGATCAGCGTTGCCCTGCCATGGGTCATCTAGACCAGTAACCATGTCACCTCTGACTATGCCCCTCCCAAGCTCCATGTCTTTCTGCGTGATTTGCATACTCTCCCACTAGGCGGCCAGTGGGGATGTCCCCACTCTCGAACCTGTGGCACAGTGCAGACTGGTGCCAGATGTAGACATCATGTGCTCCCCCCAGGGTGCGTGGCACAGTCATTGATTATGCACCCTCTGGCATCACACACACCACCTGGCAGTTGATGCCTGTATACCCCTTCCAATTTACTGTATGTATGCGGCCCCTTCGGGGCCAGGTGGCGTGTGGATGGCCACATGGGTGCAGTCTATTGTCCCGAGCATGCCAGGCATACATGCTACCCTGTGGAACTCCTGTATGTTTGCTGTGCGCTCCGCCGGTGTGCTGGGGAAATGGATGTACTCCGCAGCATGTGGCAGCAGTGCACTGAGGAATTGGGTGAGAAGGCATGATGCGGCTGACTGGGTTATGCCTGTCATGTCCCCTGTTGGTCTCTGGAAGGTACCTGTGGTGAGCAGGCACATGACAGCTGTCACTTTGGTCTCCACTGACAGAGAATGGCTCCATCGTGTGGGTGCCTGCATCACATCACTGCACAGCTCACAGAGCCGCCTCAGGATTGCCCGGTTCAGGCGGTACCAGCCCATGATCTCAGTATCAGTGAACAGCTCGAAGCTGGTGCGGTCTCAGTACTGCCTGTTGGGGGCATACCTCCGACGGGCCCTTCCATGGCTGCGCCCCCCTGCTGCCTGCCTTCTCACTCCCCTCATTACTGCCTCCATCTGGATGGTGGCACTGGCCATGTCCCTGGCTTGTGTTACCCCCCTGGCAGCTGTTTTACCATTCCCTCCGCTGTCCTTACTGCTACTCCCCCTGCACCGGGAACACCTCCCAGTAGTGGCCATACTGCCCACTGTCTGTGCACTCAGTGCTGTGTGGCACTTCCCGCTTTTGTCCTGCGCAGTGGCACAGGCTCCCCACACCTTCCCTGTTCCTGGTGGTTCCAGGTGCTCTGTCCTGCTCCTGCCCTGTCCTGCTCACAGTTGCTGTGTGCCTGCTTGCAGTTCACCCACATGTGGCTTCCCTGTAGCGTTCTTGCACCTCTCTCTTGTTCCTTTTTATTTTGGATCATTTCCGCTATCGCGCAACTTCTGCTTGCTCCCTTATTGCGCATGGCGCATGTTGTTGAATATCGCACTGCGCCATTTATTCATGGTTCCTCCCCCTTCAGTTACGCATGCATTCATTACCATTACACTCTTACGCATTGTGATTTGGGGGGCGCATCTGCCTCCAGCTGAATATCGCACAATGCCGCATTTTTGGACTTGCGCTGGTGCATCCCTGTTGCGCATGGCACAACCCTTTTGAATATCTGGGCCCTAAAATATAAGCATCCAATTTTCTTTGATATGGAAAACTGCAAAACAAACACTTAATCACTAGTGACTCAGTCTCAGCTTGAGACCCCACAGTGAGCAGCCCTCCGCAGGGCTGCCTGTACGCCCCCACTATCTGATGCGGGCTTCACTACCGTTCAGACTCCGGCACCAGCAGCAGGAATCAACAGAACTGTGGAGTTGCAAAGCTGTCTTCACTGCAACACAAGCTCCTCTGGAAAGACGCTGAATTTTCTGAAAGTAGCTTTCACATATTCTCTTTGATCCGAGTTTTGCTCCTCAAACTCTCAGGCAATGGTAACATACCTGCTATAGATCAAAGGTAAGCGTATCAGTGTTCCTGCTTCTACAGCTACTCCTCAGCCATGTAGCATGTGGTTGCGCAGTCTAATGTAAGTTTTGGGAACCCAGGCCCCTCAACCTACATCCTGGGTAGTAGGTAGGGGTAGTAGCCCTTGGAGTAGCACCACCTAGGCGTTACACCTGCTTCCCTCTACTTTGCTAGGTATACCTCCCAGTCCTTTTGCCACCATATTTCTTTTTTTCTTTACTAACTTTGCCAAAGGGATTGACATCTTTCTTTAACTGATGGAAACTTTTTAAAATATCTGAAAAAAACTAAATCAAGCCATGGGAAAGTGTTGTATATTCATTAAACATGTTATCGGGGTGGGTTACTAAAGAATTCATAATGCCATGCAGGCTTTTATCTCATGGTTTATTGGCTTATTAGGCACCCTTGATAGCATTACTTACATGTAAACTACACTTTCCTGGCATGGATGTATTCTTTTTATAGCTATGGTGATATTTTAAGCTGCCTAACAGATGTTGCTGCTTTCAGAGTCCCAAATCATAATATATGCCCTACATTTTAAATCATTATTTTTGTATTAACAATATTCTAAATTCTACTGGCATGGTGGCACTGAGGGTTGAGGCGCTGGACGCCACACCTCACACTACACCGGCAACCTGGGTTCGGGAATGAGCCCGGGTTATGGAGGTTAGCAGGGGGAGTGAAGTGCAGGATTGAGCCACCATTGGGCAGCTCTCCTCTTCTGGGGTGGATAAGGCACCGTCCCGACTAGCAGGTGGTGTCAGGAGGGGAGGGCACTGTTAGGCATTTGGCAGAACCCATGTCTCCGCACGGCTCCATGCCTGGACTTTGGTCCTTTGCACCAGTGTCCTCAGGGTTGGGGTTGAGGGATGTACACAGTTATCAAGCAAGCATGCAAAAATCCTCACCCCAGAGCCATGCAGCGTGATCCCCCATATGGGGGCAATGGGTGCTTCAGATAGGTGGTATGCCGCCACTGAGCCGGGGCCAGCAACAGGGGTAAAAATATGCCATAAAAAATATACTCTATATTATATTAACTTAGAATAATATTGTTGTAATGCACAAGCTACATGGATCACAGAACTCTTTCTTTCAGATCAGCCCTACAGCTACATTACTTTCCTTAAATGACAAGTACCAGTTCCCATCTTTTCTGCGAACCCTCGCAAGTAATAGCCTTAAGTACAGCTATGTGGTCAAACTTCTGATGCACTTTCACTGGAACTGGGTTGGACTTTTAGTGGAGGAGGCTGACCTTGGACAACAGGCTAGCCAAGTTCTGAAAGAGATGACAGAAAAGGCAGGTATCTGCATTGAGTTCTGTGAAACTATCTCAGTCATTAATTTGGAGATTAAACTTCAGCATCTAATACGAATAATTACCAGTTCAACAGCAAAGGTAGTAGTGATAGTTTCCTCTACTTATAATATTATATCTCTGATGACAGAAATGTCAAACAGAAAAATAACTGGAAAGGTTTGGATTGGAACTGAGCACTGGCCTGAAGCTACAATGTTTTCCAGCGAGCCGTACCTTGAAACTCTCCATGGAACCATTTGGTTCTCAGTCCATGTGAGGAACATACCTGGATTTGAGGATTTTTTTTATAATCTCCACCCATCAAAAAAACGTGATGATACTGTGATTGAATTATTTTGGAAAGTGGTATTCAGATGTACGTGGCTTGATCCTGAAGCAGAAGATAAAAATGAAACTACTCACTGTAAAGAAAGTGACAATCTACATGATCAATCACTTAGTAACTTGTTTATGACTCGCCTGTTGGGAATTTATAATATTTACAATGCTGTGTACGCTGTTGCACATGCCTTACATACTGTGTTCATATGCAGAAATGGTGAAGGACCCTTCATTAATGGAACTTGTGCAACATTTCCAAAGTTTGAGCCCTGGCAGGTAAGAAGGACAAATTGCCCTTATGGATGTATGTGCTGTTTTTAAATACTTCTCACACATATGAAGACAATAGCAACTACATACTGTACATACTGCACCTAGAAATGAAGAAACATAGAATTTGATGAGCGATAAGGACCACTTGGTTCATCTGGTCTGCCCATTTCTCCCTACCTACACTATTACCATAGACCATGCCCAATTTACAGCTCTTTCTCCTCCCCCCCCCATTCCACTATGATTCCCTTGTGCTTTTCCCATGTATTCCTGAACCCCACCACTGTTTTTACCCACACTACCTCCACAGGAAGGCTGTTCAATCCACCACTCTTTCTGTGAAGAAGTACTTTCTCACACCTCCCCTGAATCTACCCCCTCCACCTTCATAGCATATCCCATTGTTCTTGAGCACCTTTTCTTCTGAACAGTACTTTTTTCCTGTACCTGATTTACACCCGTGAGGTATTTAAAGGTCTCAGTCATATCCCCCCTCTGCCTCCTTTGTTCCAGGGTGTACATATTGAGGTTATTTAGTCTCCTATGGCTTTTGATGCAGACCCTACACCATTTTAGTTGTCCTCCTCTGGACCACCTCTACTCTGCCTATGTCCTTCAGGAGATGTGGTCTCCAGAACTGGACACAACAGTCTAGGTGGGGTCTTACCAGCGATCCTTACAGATGCAACACTATCTCCCTCTTTCTACTGCTGATACCCCTCCCTCTGCACCCCAGCATCCCAATTGCCCTCCCTACTGCCTTGTCACACTGCCTGGCCACCTTTTGGTCATCTAATATGGTTATCGCCAGGTCTCTTTCCTGCTTGGTGTTCATCAATACCACTCCACTCATTTTGGTACTCCACCCCTGGGTTTCTGTGCTCCAAGTGCATTATTTTGCACTTTTTCACAGTGAAACCCAGCTGCCATACCATTGACCACTCCTCTAGTGTTCTTAGGTCTCTGCTCATCCTTTCTACCCCCTCAGAGAGTCCACACTATTGCAGATTTTGGTGTCACCTGCAAGGAGGCAGCCATTCCCTTCCAGCCCCTCAGCAATGTCAGTTATAAAGACATTAAAGAGGAACAGTTCCAGCATTGATCCCTGAGGTACTCCACTGTTCACCCTCACTTCCTCGGAATGAACTCCATATAACACCACACTCTGTCACTTATCCCCTAACCAGTTTCTTATCCAGTTTACCACCTTTAGACCCACTCGTAAGCTACCAGCTTCCTATGTGGCAAGGTTTCAAAAGCCTTACTAAAATCTAGATAGTCCATGTCCACCGCTCCACCCTGATCTAAATCCTTTGTCAACCAGTCAAAGAAACCTATGAGATTTTTTTGACGTGACCGTTCCCCCATAAAACCATGCTGTCTTGGGTCTTGTAACCCACTGTTTGCAAGATATTCCACAATCCTTTCCTTCAGCAATGATTCCATTAACTTTCCCATCACTGATCTCAGGCTGACTGGCCAATAATTGCTAGCCTCCTCCCTACTTTTGTGTTGTGGAAGTACATCCACCCTCCTCCAGTCCTCCAGAACCAATTCTGTTTCTAGTCAGCAGTTAAATAGAACTGTCAGAGGTGATGGCAGTATTTTCCTGAGCTCCCTCAGTACCCAAGGATACACCCCATCTGACCACATGTCTGGCTGTTCCTGGTCCCCCTCTGCACTGTACTCCCATTCCTTTTTAACCTTACATTCCCAGCCCTGGTCTTCCTCTTTTCAATTACATAACTAAAAAATGTCTTGTCCCCTTCTGTTACCTCCTGGGCTATTCTCTCAGCAGTTTGCACCTTTGCACTCCTTATTGTTTTCCCTGCTTGCCTCTGTTGCCCCTGATACACCTTTTTATCTTCCTCCCTCTGCATCTCCTTATACCATCTGAATGCTAGCCTTTTAGCCTTTCCCTTTTCAGCCACCTCTTTCAAGAAATGTAGTGGTCTCGTTTTCCTCTTGCATTTGCTCACTTCTTTGACACACTTTTGTTGCCTTTACTATGCTCCCTTTTATCTTTGTCCAGTGTTCCTCCAACCCAACCAGACCACCTTCCTCCAGGTCATCCTTGAGGCATTCACCCATCTTTATAAAATCTGCCCTCCTGAAGTCCAGGGCCCTTGCTCTTGTGTAGTTTGAGTCCTTAGCCATCCTTATATTGAACCACACCATATGGTGATCTCTGGTCCTCAAGTGTCCTCCCAATTTGACATCTGCAGCACTGTCCCTGTTAGTGAGTACCAGGTCCAATATTGCGCCATCATGAGTGGTTTCACTCACTTGTTGCTTGAGGAGCATCCCCTGCAGAGAGTTTGGGATGTCCCTGCTTCTAATTGAAGTCACTGCTGGGAGGCGCCAATCTTCATCTAGCAGCTTGATGTCTCCTGCCAGCACCACCTCCCCCTTATCTGCCATCCTGCCAGTGGTTTCCACCAGTAACTTATCTAATTCCTCCCCTTGTGCGGGAGGTCTGTATATCACTCCAGTACAAATAGTGGCTCCATTCCCTGACTCCAGGGTGACCCACAGTAGCTCTGCCTCCCCTTGTATTTGCTGTACCTCTGCTGCTTTTATGTTGTGTAACCCCTAGGCAGTGCTATCCCCCGTGAGTTATTACCCCTGCCTGTACTCCTAACCACAGGTTGAGGGACCTGGATTTGATATTAAGGTGCCTCCACCCAGAGTAGCAATAGTGGTGGTATCTATCTAGCCTGTTATAGCCCTCTGGGAAGCTATAACCATCCATAAACCCACCTAGTGACCTTGTACTTCTGGCAACAGTTAACACACAGTCAGAAAATAACATTAACAATATGTACACACCCTTTACACTTGCCACCAGGGTCTGGCCTTCCGCAAAGTCCCTGGAACCCCCTGTAAAAGCAAGGTTAGTGAAGCAAATATACATTTTCAGTACTGTAACCCAATTAATATTATGCGCATAAGCCAGGTTAAACGTGAAACAACAATCAGATTTATTAAGAGAGTCGAGAACACGGAAGGGGCAGGAATTTAGATGAATGATTACTATACTGATTAGATTCAGGTTATTTTTCATGAACTTTAATTCCCAAATGATAAGTCCGACAACACTGGGTACCCAGGATGTTATACTGTCTAGCCTGAGGCATTGCCCAGGGATGGCCAGCATTACAGCTGTTGTTGGGGCCCTTGATAGAAAGAAAAAGCAGTTAGCATGCACAGAGTTTTGATTATCTATAATCCTGGCCAGTTGGCCCAGTCTCCTGTAACCCAGAAAATCAATGAAGTAATTAGATGGTACCACACATAATTAAATGATTTGTTGCAGGGAGCTACCCTGGATTTACTCACACTACCAGTTGGCTGTGTTGGATCTGGCAATAAAGAGACCTCATGTAGATTTCCAAAGAGCATGGGGAAGCAGGGCTGACATGACATACCTCCACTTCATGGCCTTTCCCTCCAGGCTGTCGCAACCTGTGATTGATCTCTGCACAGGGGCTGGATCCCTGATGCCGGTCTCTCTCCGAGGAACAGTCTCTGGTGCAACACAATCAGCCTGGGATGAGTTGGCAAAGGTCCAGGCTGATGAACACTTTGGCAAAGTTCAATTTGTTTTGCTGGTGAAGTCTCCAGCTGGTATAACAATCTGGTCACTGGCAAAACAGGCCTTGATCCACGAATACCATTCAGCACATCTAACAAGAACAGAAATAACTTTTCTTCCTCACACAGTTCGGTTCTAAGCTGGTTGCTATTGCAGTCAATTCACTGAGCAAACCTCTCGAACATAAATTCAGTCGCTTACAACCTCTGGGACGATCACTTCACAGGAGCTTCTTCTTGGTCCAAATTTCAGGCTGCACCTTCAGATATCTTGTAGCTGTCTGCCTCAAGTAAAAGTCACAAGTTGAATTATTTCAATTACTGCAATCTGGCAGTCCCAAGCAGGAGAACAGTGGCAGAGAGGCAAGTAGGCCCTTACCCCACCGAATCTCCTAGGCTCCTTCCTGGAGCAGCTCTTCGAAAGCTTGAGCTGCTCACTCTTCAAGCTCTAACTCCAACGGACACAATGCCCTGTAACTGTTCTGGGCTTTCCCTTGGTTTCCTGAGTTCTGGTTGGCTGAGGGGAGCTGTCAGTCACAGTTTGGATGTCCCCTTCACTTCAGTTTAGGCACCAACCTAACAACTACAAAAAATACAGTTTTCCTTCCCATGAGACACTTGAGCCAAGAACTCTTTGAGGTCCCCTGAGTCCCACTGGTCCAACTACTAGAAGCCCTGGACCAAACATGGTGACTCCCATTCAGATAAACAAAGCTGCAAGAAGGCAGGTTAGAACAAACTCTCTAATTCAAATATAACAGCACATTAGTAGTAAATAATTACAGTACTAGTTAAAGCTCCCTCTGCTCTACTATCGACAGCAGAGTGTAGCAAATTAAAATGGTGTCTAGCTGGTCGCAAGCCTTAAAGCACTTGGACCCAGCCCAAACCATTTATTATATGCATATTAGCTGAAATCTTAAAGGGACAGGCATGGAGGCACAGCATGGCACTCTCACACAAAACAACAGGAGCAGACAAATAACCTTGGATTCACTATCCATAAAGGATGTCGGCCTGGCAGTGGGCATGGATAAAGCCCAGAAAACATTAAGGTAAACCCCAAATTGGTGGGGGGGGGTTACAGTTGTCTCTCATGTAAAGCACCACACCCCCACATTTCCTTCCCACCCGCCCTTCCTGAACAGAGTATATCCTAGCATAGCAATGTTCCAGTCAGGGTTTTCAGTGCACCATGACTCAGTAATGGCTACAATATCTAGGTCTACCTCTGTGATGGTCTCTATTTTCAGAATCTTGTTTACTAGACTTGTAGCATTCACACGCATAGCCTTCTAGATTTTGTTTCCACTCTGCTTGTTGCCCCCTTTTTTGCCTTCCCTCCTTCCCCCTCTTTATTTAATGCTTGTGTTCCTTTCCCCTTTTTCTCTACCACCTGGCTGCCTTTATTAATTTGCACCCTTGGGGATTCAATGCAAAGAAGTGCAAAGTAATGCACCTGGGAAACAAAAACCAAGGGGAAAAGTACACAATGTGGTGGGGAAGGGGGGAGGTACTAACAACAATAAAAATGGAAAGGGACCTGGAGTACTCGTATCAGATGACCTAAAGGTAGGCAGGCAGGCAATGTGAGAAGGCAGTAAGGAGGGCTGGGGATTACTGGGATGCATAGGGAGAGGCATCACCAGTAGAAAACAGGAAGTTGTCATCCCTCTGTACAGACAGTTGGTGAGACGCCATCTGGAATACAGAGTGCAGTTCTGGAGACACCATCTCTGCAAGGACATAGACAGGGTGGAGGCAGTTCAGAGGAGGGCAACTAAAATGGTGCAGGGTCTGCACCAGAAACCATATGAAGATAGACTAAAGAAGCTTAATATGTATACCCTTGAGAAAAGGAGGGAGAGGGGGGACATGATAGAAACTTTCAAGTACCTCAAGGGAATCAACAAAGTCCAAGAGGGGAGCATGTTTCAGAAAAAAAGATGTGCAAGAACAAGGGGGCACAGTCTGAAGATAGAGGGAGGACGGCTCAGGGACAACATGAGGAAGTATTTTTTTCACAGAGAGGGTGGTGGACACATTGAATGGCCTTCCTGAGGAGGTCGTGGGGTCAAAAATAGTGAGTGAATTCAAGAATGCATGGGACAGACATAAGGCAATTATAGTGAGGGGTAGGAGGAAGTAGGCTGTTGGTTAACTAGGATCTGCAGTTTATCAAATAGGTAGGGAATGGGCAGACTGGGTGGGCCAAGTGGTCCGCATCTGCCATCAAAGTCCATGTTTCTGTTTCCTCAGGTTCCCCTTACTCTCAGCTTCAGCCTGGGGGTGCAGTTTCTGACTCACCAATTCTTTCTGCCACCCCCGTTGGCTAGTTTAAATGTTCACTGTAGTAACATTTAAACCATCCCCTGAGGACTGCGGTTTCCCTCCCATATGGGTGCAGGCCATCACCCCAAGGACTGTGGTTCCCCTCCCAGATGAGTGCAGGCCATCACCCCTGTATAGGCCTTATCCACGCAGGTGGGTCACCAGTCCCCAATGTAGCTGAAGCCCTCCTCTCTTTCATTCCTTCTGCCATGAGTTGATGCTTCTGTTGCGGTGATTCCTCTCCTCTCATGTCCTCTGTTGTAGACAGGCAGTACCTTAGTGAAAGCCACTGACCGAGCTACCTAAGACCCCACCCCAGCTTCTTAAACTACCCCGGCTGTATCCCAGCCCTATTCCAAGCCAGGTCATTAGTTCCCAGGTGGACAATGAGATCCAGATCTCCCTCCCATTCTGCTGCTCTAATGATCCTCAGGGTCCGCTTCCCATCCCAAGAAGTTGCTGCCTCCTCCTCTTCTGGGGTTCTCCACCCTCCCTCCTTGGGGTCTGTATTATGGAAGACCCCCATCTTCTCTGGTCACTACTGTGGGTGCTTCCTTCTGGCAGTTCCACCCTGCCAGAGCAATGTAAGAATTGTGTAGTGGTACTGGTTGAGGAATGTACCTCTGTCCCACCACCCCCCACTTCCAGAGCACACCATAGTCCAGCCATTCCTCCTTCCTGTCATCCTCTGAGGTAACAGTGACAGACTTGGTGGCCCTTGGGGGGGGAAGAAGTCCCTCAAATCCTAACTACTCCTCCCTCAACCCAGAAAGGTGTGTACTGATGATGCAGCACCACAGTCTCCAGACGGTCTCCCTGAAAACTGCCACTGCACAGCCAGTTCACTACACCACCATAATCAAACTAATGGAGGTTTAGTGGCTGCCACACCATAGCCACTGTGCAACCACCATAATCAAACTAAAGGAGGTTTAGTAAGCTGGATGAAAATCACATTTTTTTTAATTAATTTTAAAAGTTTTACCAAAATTGTTTACAGGAATCAAGGAAGAATCCCTTTTCGCCAGGCTCTTGACTCCTTTAATCAGTGCATTTCAAGATTTAATGTGCATAAATTCTGTATTCCACCTCCTCCATCTACTCTCTTTGCAACTCTGACACTCTTTCTCTCTACTTCTGTCATATTAAGTCATCTGCCTGGAGTTGGAGTCCCCAGGTTGTTAATCCTGGGGGACTTCAATGCCTAGGTTGATGGTGGGGCTCCAGGGTTAGGCCACAATCGCCTTCAGAGCATGGGGGCCCTGGGCCTGGTGCAAAATGTGTCATCTCCCACTCACTTGGGTGGCCACACATTGGATTTGGTTCTCTGAATCCTGAAATAAATCATCTCAGGGCTGATCCGTTAAGTTGGTTGGATCATGGTGTCATGGGTTTCTCGTTGGCAGCCCTCCCTTTAGAAGGTCCTGCCCCTGTGGAGATGGTCCGGTACCACTCTTTGAGAAGTGTTTCCTCTATAGGACTGGTGGCGGTGCTAGACCTATTGAGTGTGAGAGAGGCTTGTGCGGTGGGTATGGAGGAGGCGGTGATCACCTATAATAGGGCCGTCTCTGCTGCCTTTGACTCCATCGCACCCATTAGTGTCCATCCTTTGTCTACACACTGCAGACCCTTGTGGTTTGATGAAGAACTGCATGGTTTAAAGACAAAGGGATGGAGGTTAGAGAGGTGCTGGAGAAGATCTCGACTGGAGGGGACAGATTGGCCCTGTAGTCACATTATGCTGACTATCAGGGAGCAATCTCTCAGAAGAAGGCAGAATTTCTGTCAAGAGAAATTGCTGCAGTGAGGAATAGACTAGCTCAACTCTTCCGCATGGTGGACAGGTTGTTACACCCTGACTGTCTATGTGTGTGGGGAGCAGGTTCAGTTGCTAGGCATGAAGAGCTGGATCTGTTCTTCGCCAACAAGGTGTCCTCCATCAGGGCTGAGGTCTCCTCAAGTGTCTCTCAAAAGGGCATTGGTGGTCTATCTGAGAGGTGTAGAGTCACTCTTTCTGTCTGGAAGGAGTTTGAGCTAGTTGGGGTGGAGAAGGTGGTGGGGATACTCTCTAAACTACGACCTACCCAATGTGATCACGACCCAGGACCAACCCGGCTTCTGATCAGATGTTTGGACCTGTTGGGACCGGTGGTAGCTGAGATTATCTGGAGTTCATTGAGGAGTGGGATCTTTCCACAGGCTTTGAAAGAGGTATTGGTTAGACCCCTTTTGAAAAAGCCTTCTCTGGACCCGGACTGTCTTGGCAACTTCAGGCCAGTGTCGAACCTCCCATTTTTAGGGAAGGTTATTGAAAAAGTGGCTATTCAGCTTGGGCGACACCTCACCTCTTCCTCTACCTATGAGCCATTTCAGTCCGGCTTCCGGGTGAGGTATAGCATGGAGACCATCCTGGTAAGGGTGTTGAATGACCTCCTGATGGCGAGGGATAGGAGAGATTGTACCATCCTAGTCCTCCTAGACCTCTCCGCAGCATTTGATACTGTGGATCATGAGGTGCTGCTTGACCGCTTGCGATTTTGGTGTGGCCTGTCTGGCAAGGTCATCTGCTGGTTCAGGTCATACCTAACAGTCAGAGTGCAAAGAGTAATGATGGGGCTTGCCTCATCTCCCCCAAAGCCTCTGTGCTGTGGAGTTCCACAAGGTTCGGTCTTGTTGTTCACGGTGTACTTGCTGCCACTGGGGGACATCATCAGGGGAAACGGACTGGGTTTTCACTGTTATGCAGATGATACCCAGTTGTATCTGTCCTGTGCACCTGGGAACCAGCTTTCAGTGTCCATGTTTAACAACTGCCTCAAGGAGATCCAGTCATGGATGGCTCAAAACTGGCTCAGACTAAACCCAGACAAGACTGAGGTGCTAGTGGTGGATCTAGGTCATCTGGGGAGAGGAGGGAACATGGGGATATTCTCCGACCTGATGTTAGGGGGTGTTCCACTTGTCCCCTCTAGACAGGTGAGGGATTTGGGTGTGATCCTGGATGATGGACTGACCACGGATGCCCAGGTGTCGGCCGTCATCAGGAGTGGTTTTTATCATCTACGGAATATCGCCCAAATTCACTCCCTGATTCCCTCTGATGACCTACCCACACTAGTACATGCCTTTGTCACCTCCAGATTGGACTACTGTAATGCCCTGTGCTAGGGTTATCTGGAGGCAACCTCTGCAGACTGCAGCTGGTGCATAATACAGCGGCAAGATTATTGACGGGAGCAAGAAGATCCTAGCATGTTACTCCTGTCTTCTGCGAACTGCACTTGCTGCCAGTCAGGTGGAGGATTGTCTTTGAGGTAGGGCTCTTGACCTACAAAACCATACATGAGGGGGAGCCTGTCTATCTGCAAGATCTCCTTGTCCCTTATCCCCCCCGGCACTTCGTTCTGCCGGGGGAGCCCTCCTTGAGGTTCCCAGGGTGAGGCTGCGGCATTCCAGAGATTAGGGTCACCACCCTTGGATGAGGTAAAAACCAGATGCTAAACCACACCCCAAACTCCACCACTGACTCCACCCCTTTTATGACTGGCGAGTATATTGCTCCTCCTTCAAAGCCATTTGTAATGTTGGAATAGACATTACTAGTGATAGGAAATCATTGTTATACTGTTATTTATTTGATTTATTTATTCAGTTATTTATTTTTATTCTTTGGCAACCAGGTTAACTCCCATAGGCCACATAGCCCATTTTACAGGAAAGACCCAGGAGCACAGGAAGGTTAAATGACTTGCTCAGGGTCACACAGTATGCAAGTGGAGGCTGTGGGACTCAAACTCAGGTCTGCTGGATGTGTCAAGCTCACCCACAGCTTACTGTTCAGCCCTCTGTTAAACACTCTCCCATTTTCCTTTCCATGTCAGTCATATATTCTGATGCTTTGACCAAGTTCAAGTTTAAGTTCAAGTTTATTGCAGGAAATCTCCGTTGACCAAGCTCATTCACAAGGAGGTCCTGGGACAGGTATACAGACAAGTATACAATACATAAAGAAAATTACATAACAATACATAGCATACATAAAGAGTTCCACCGAATACAAAATTTTCATGATGAAAAGTAACACTAATTATATAACAATACATAGCATACATAAAGAGTTCCACCAGATACAAAATATTCATGATGAGAAGTAACACTAATGATCAATTTTTGATAACTTAATTATCGACGCTTGTGTTACCCTTAATACTGCACTGTGTTCCCCTTTACCTCAGCAGCTACTGCTGTTTCTTTTCATATTTCTAAGACATTCCACAATTTCAGATACACCATTCCATGCTGTTTATCTGAATGATCTGTAAAAGTGTAGCTAATATGGAATGTTCAGGTAATACAAAAAATGAGAGCAAATGTAGTGATAAAGGCAATAAAAGTTAGATTATTAATTTAACAAAACTGAGTCTAAAACATACCAGAATATAGGGCAAACAAAAAAAAAACACATGAGAGCACATAAAGGTGTAAAAGTTGTTTTCTGTCATAGCAGTAAAAGACTACACTTAAAATTCAGTGTGGAAAAGATTAGGTTAATTTACTGCTAATGATCTTAATGGCCATACTTTACACCTCCCAGACAGACTGGTTTTGCAAACAAAGGCAGGTCTGAATGACTGTGACATCAGAACTTCTTTGTAACCTGGACATGCAATGCAGCCAAAACAGTGACTTATTTGATACATCAGTTTTAAGAGTATATGAGCACTTAAAATGGCCCAAAAACCGGACTGCATTTAATCAAAACCGGACGACCGGATAAGGACCCTAAAAAACAGATTATCTGGTCAAAAACTCGATAGGTGGCAACCCTGACGGAGATAGGGTGTTTTCAGTTGCCACGCCCACCATGTGGAACTCTCTGCCTGAAAATTTGCAGTTACCCCTCCCCACAGCGACATTTCACCAGCAAAGCCCCCCACAGCAACTATAGTGCCTAGCCACGGTGGGAGACCCGCTGGAACCCAGCGCTGTCTGTCAGGGGTCCTGCACTCCTTCCCCAATCTGCTCCGAATGGAGTTGAGAATCCTTAAGTGGGGTGGTGCAGGGGGTGCAGCCCCTCACATGGGGGGTTCGGTGGGGGGAAGCCCCGTGAAGAAAACAAAGATACAAATAGCGAACCGGCAGCTGACTGCAGAATGCAGTCGACCTGCTGAATGTCGCTGACCGAAATGTTCGACAAAATTTTGGCCGGACTCTAACATGGATCCAAAATTTGGTGAGGCTCCCTCAGTGGAAGCCTTTAAAGGGAAACAGTGGAAAAGGCACAACTTTACCCAGGCACTACAAAAATGCCTGATTAGTGCTTTGAGACAGTAACATTTTTTTAACAAATTACTCTAATTGATTTTTTAGTGATTTAAACAGTGGACTTCAGCTTTTACTTTCTATTGCTGGCAGCCACCATTTCATGAGTAGCAGAGAGCTTCCTGAGATCACTTTATGCTAATATGTCCTGTCAACCAATAGCTGAGGTCAAACAGGTATATTAGCATACAGTGAGCTCAGGAAGCTCACTGCTCTTCATGAAATGGCTGCTGCCAGCAACAGGAAGGGGAATTTGTGGGTAGCTGTTCTAAATCATTAAATAAAGTTGTTACTGTCTGAAAGCACTTATTGAGAGTTTCTGTAGTGTCTCAGGAAAGCTTTGTCTTTTCCATTGTTTTCCTTTAAAAAAAGGCCTCAAAACATACTTATTCCAGCTGGCTTTTTATGATTAATTGCTGGGAACTACTGGGACTGCTGAAAGTGAATTCTGGTTGATTTTAACTTGTTTATTTTTAATTTATTCATTTATTCATTACAAATCGGGTTTACAACCTTTGAGTCAGAGACTCATTTACAAAGGCACCTCGTCGAAGGGGGGGCATACATCAAGACAATTATTACAGTGCAGATTAAAACAGAGGATAACATTACAGGTGCAGTAAAAGGAGCATTTAACATAGACACACTTAGGTTACATAATGTAGTAGTTTGTACGTTGCTTAGGTTACATAATGTTACAAAATTGTGAGATACACTCATGGATATAGTAGGTCCTCAGAGAAGAGAGCAGGTTACATCCCTGTTTGGACTAGTAGAGAAGGAGTGGGTCTGGGGGAGGGAGAGGCTGAGAGAAGTGGGAGAGGAATTTTATTGTTATTGTTTGTACAGTGCTCAGAGTCTGTGGAAATGAATGCTTAATAAATGATTTATCTATCTATCTATCTATCTATCTATCTATCTATCTATCTATCTATCTATCTATCTATCTATCTGCTGGTCAAGCTACTTTGCCTTTAGATTTACCATACTCTGGTCTTCCCCCGCTATACCATCTGCCACCACTCCTTAATCCTTAGAAACACTCCAATGTGATTTAAGGTTCACGCATGTAACTACGGTTTATTTTATTTTATTTAGTTTTTGTTAACCGGGTAAGTGCACTAGACAAATCCTGCCTAATTTCAGGCATGACCCGGGGGAGGGGGATACAGATGAATGCCAGCTGACCTTGAACCAGATTAAGCTGTTGGTGGTATTTTTTTTGAATGAGGGAAATTTGGCCAGGACACCGGGGAAATTCCCCTACTCTGTTGCTGCATTGCCGCCAGTAGGGGGACTGGCCATTGTCAGGATGGCCATTCCGAGTGGGACTCCGAAGGAGGAAGATGTTTGCCTGGTGGGAGAGCTGGCCTCTGCTCCCACTGATAGCAATATGGAGGCTGTTTCTCCTAGTGTTATGGATATGGACTCTGATACTGAATTTCAGGATGCATCGTTTGTTTGGGATGATTCGGTTCCTTTTGTTGGACAACAAGAAGTTAAGTCGACTATTTTACTTAAACCTGATACAGCATATGGATTTGATCCTACGGAAGAAGGGTCTTCATTTACACCAGTATCGGTGAATCTTGGTGGGCAGTTGGAGTCTTCTACCTTACCCCCTATTAGCAGCGCGGCTGCTCCTGCTATAACTACGGCTGATTTAACTTCTTCAGGAGGCTCCGCGGAGCGCGGTGAGTTATTGACTTCTGACATGAATAATCTGGACTTTGCTGATGCTGTCTTAGTTACAACTAATGTGGTCTCTGTACTTCCCGGTGAAAGTTTACGGAATTTAGAGATACGTCCCCAAATTGAACAAATTTCTGTTTCTACTGTAGCAGGCATTTTACAACAGTCTTGCTTACCGGAATGCAGTGTGCAGTGTCAAGCGTCTGCAGAGCTTTTGTCAGATACGCTCTCACAAGAAAAGCAACCCTTTGACAGCAATGTTTCCACTCCAGTCATACTCCTGCCTGCTGTACCAGACTCTGAAGGCCCTGAGGGGTGCGGTCGCATACCAGATTCTTCTTCTCGCTGTTTCGGTGTTTCTGACACTACAGCTGCTTCCATACAGTCTGGCAGTAAAATCGCGAATCTTAGCTAGTGCCTACAGCCTGAAAAGCCGTTGTCTGCTTTAAAAGAAAAAAGCTCTTGTTCTTTCATACAACAAACATTTCCTTTGGGGTTTCACTCCACTGCCTTCACCCAGAACGAGTCTGCACCATTAAGTAAAGCAGCTGGGTTTGTTTTGAAAAGCCCTATTACTGTGGAAACTCAAGGAAAGCCTGCTATTATCTATCAGTCATCTGCTATTTTCCAAATTGGGGCAACTGAGTTTTCCTTTTCTGATAAGCCTGCTTCTCAACAGCCAAAACTAAAGATTATGCAACCTGCTGCACAAGTTTCTTCCTCTCTCATTAGTGATGTGACTCAGGAGTCCTGGTCTCCAGACAAAGCTCTTCTGGGGGCTGGCTGGATGCAGGCTCCAACAGGTGTTGGAAGCCTGATCGGTCTGGGATACTGATTTTCCTTCAGCACTCCCTGAGTGGAAGCCAGTTTCCAGCAGAAGGTTTTGACTGACAGTTTAAAATTTTAACTAAAGTGGCTGAGACCACGTGACCTCCTTCTGCTATTGAACCTCCTGTGGCTCAGGCTTCAGTACCCTCCACTACAAAAATAGACTTACCTCTTCAGGTGAATGGTTCCCTGACACAGGAGTCCTCTTTACCAAAACCCCCATATCAGAAGCCACTTATGTCTGATCTATTTTCCTCCTCAAAGAGGGAAGCAGCACCTCGATGGACTGCAGTCCATATACGTTATAAAGGAGGTTTGGAGAAAAGGCCGGACAGATATTTTGTGGGGAAAACTCTGCTGAAAGATTCTTTGCATTTTACTCCTCATGATGTTTACGCTTTTATTAACATTTCTGGAAAAGATAACTTTGATATAAGTTTTCGGACACCTCATGGCTTGGACTTATTTTGGGATTGATATGGTCAGGTGAAGTTTTCTCCCACATGGACTCCCTTTTTGGTTATACCTCTCTCTAAGCCATTAATTAAATATGTTACAGTTATGTTTAGAAATGAGGGGGTCCATGTGGAGGATATCACCTTCTGGTTATCACAAAAATGTGAGGTATTAAGCAGCCCAGAACCTATTTTAGATTCTGAATGTTTTTGGACAGGGGGCTGGAAATACAAAGTTAAACTGAGGCAATCTGAATCTGGGGTGGCACACATTCCGAATTCCTTTTTGCTGGGAAGAGATAGGGGGTTTGTTTTTATGGAGGGCAGCCGCATGCTTGCTACAAATGTGGGTCTAGGACTCATCTTTCAAGTGTTTGTGATCAGCCACGTTGTGAAAATTGCGGGGAAGTGGGGCATGTAATTATGCAATGTGTTAATAATTCCAGGTGTGATCTCTGTGAAGAGTCTGGCCATGGTTTTCGAGACTGTTCTTGGGCTGCTAAGAACAAGGCATCTTGCATAAGCTCAGACCTTCTCATTCAGAAAGCCCAGGATGCTGCAGCCCCCAACCCCCCCTTTTCCTTCCCCACCACTGTTACCATCTCCATTCCCTAATAAAAAGCAAGAAGAGCCCGCAGGTGTGGATCGTATCACCCTCATATCTTCCAGCAAACCGGACAAAGGTGTACAACTTCTGGGCCCTGTTTCAGTGGAAAAAAAAAACCCTGTATGGGTCCACCTGGCCCCTTGGATTTTCCTCTGGTATGTTACACTGAGGAGGTATCTGGGGTTGCTGGGAAAGAATCTAAGGTTTCAGTTCCTGGGTCACCTTTGCCTAGACGTAGATCTTCTAGGAATTTGCATCCCAAATCTCCCCCTTCTGCTTCCATCATTGAAACCAGCAATTCATATGCGGCCCTTTTTATCCCATGGGGGGACACTGAGATGGATTTGGGTGATTCAGACTCTCAAAAATCCTCTTTATCCACCCTGTCACAATCTGTGGATAATTATAAAGAGAAAAAAAAAAGAAAAAAATAAAGGGTTTGTTCATTTCTTTATAACTTACAATGAGGTTCTTCTGGGGATCCTTTAACACTCACAGCTTGTTAAATACTGCTAAAAGGCAGGCTCTTTTTCATTCTATACATGATCAGCATATATCTGTGTGTTTCTTACAGGAAACTTGGATGTACTCTGTGGAACAGTTAGCTTCCTTTAAGCGGGATTGGGTTTGGGGCCCTTTCTTTTGGTCCTTTGGAATGGACAGGGCAGACGGCATAGGCATTGTATTTAATTAATTTTCTTTTACATTACATAATTTAATTGACCTCATACCAGGTAGAGTTTTGATATTGGACGGGAAATGGCATGGTACGTGTTATTGTTTCATTAATATTTATAGCCCTCAAACAAAGGCTGGTAGAGTGACCTGTTTTAAAACCATACAACCTTTCTTGGTATCCTCTGTTAAGATACTATGGGAAGGGGATTTTAACTGCACCATCACTAACTTGTCTAAACAGAACAAAAAGATATATTGTGATTCACATGCGCTAGCCAACATTGTTAAATTTGCTGGTTTACTTAATTGTCTTTTCTTTTCTTCACATGGACCTCAATATTCCTTTAGAAAAGGGACATTTTTTTCTTTAATAGATTATATGTTAGTTTCCCCTACTGTGCAGGTTCATTCTTTTGAAATGATTCCTTGTGAATTCTCGGATCATTCTATTCTACTATGTAGATTTCAGTTACCAGTTTTTTTTTGAGCATAGGCAGGTCCCGTGGAAACTTAATAGTTCCATCTTAGGCTAACCCCATATACAGTTAGGGGTGAAATATATCTTAAAAGCCAGATTTTTCAGTGGCTTTCCTTTATTCTAATACGGGGGACTGGTGGTTGGAGACCAAGGCTGATTTACGGAATTGGTTTAAAAAACAACGGGTTAAAACAAAAAATTATAATTTTTTGAAATACCTGTCACTTAGGCAGCAGCTTCAAAGACTCACTACGGTAGCGTACACTTCACAATGGGATTATTCTGATCAAATTGTTAAGTTACAGGAACAATTGAGGAATTTTCAGTATAACAGAGCTAAAACGTTGCAAGCTATACTAACTAACGGTATTAAAAAATCCCCTATGGGAGATCCCTTTGAAGCTTGTAAATCCTTGAGGGATTCCTCTAATATGGATTCACTAAAGAAGCCTGATAATTTATGGCCATAACTGTTCCACAGTTACGAGAATTAATTATAAATCATTTTAGGTCTTTGAACCTTCCGATCTTTGATAAATCCATGCTTTCCTATTTAAGTGGTATTAACATTCCCTCTGACTTAACAGAAGCTTCTAAATTATTGGAACCCATCTCTCAGGAGGAAATCTTAAACGTTATACGGAATTTAAAGCCAAACATTTCGCCAGGAATGGATGACTTATCTAATGATTTGTATAAAGCCTTTTCTATGGAGCTGGTTCAATGTCTTTTTATTTTATTTCAGTATTTTGTTAAGCATACTGTGTTTTTTCCTTTATTTTCAGATGGATTAATAGTTTATTTATTTAAATCTGGGGATAAACACAATATTCAGAATTGGCAACCGATTACTCTTTTAAATTCAGATTATAAAATCTTTACCAGTATTTTGAACAATAGACTAAAGAACTATGCTAAGTTGGTGATTTCTCCCTTCCAATTTAGTGGGATACCAGACAGAAAGATTCAATCAGCACTAATGATTGTGCGTGATGTCATTGAACACCTCTCTGTGTCGGGCATTAGTAATTGTCTGGTTGTAGCAGATTTGGAAAAAGCATTTGATAGAGTACGTTTACCTTTTCTGTTTTTAACTTTAGAACATTATGGGGTTCCAGTGCAAATAGTTAATTTAATCAGAATGTTATATCAACATAATGCTGTTTTTCCCTTTTTGAAAGGTTGCATGGCCGACAGTTTTCTAAACACAGGAGTGCGTCAGGGTTGTCCTCTCAGCCCTCTTCTCTATGTATTTTCATTGGACCCATTATTACAGTCCTTAATCACGGTTCAACGTTGGACTGGAATTTCAGGCACTTTACCCCAGGATCAACATCTTCTATTACAGGCCTATGCTGATGATTTAATTTTGTACTTTTCTGATCAGACTTCAGTGCATATGTTTTTAGAGGCTTTTGATGATTTTTCAAAAGTGTCTAATGCCAAATTAAATTTGCAAAACAAAGGGTTGTTTATGGGGCTGTGGGCCCAGTTGAGGTCTTACAGGAGGGCATTCATATTACGCGAACCCCCCTTAAAATTTTGGGTGTCATGTTTGGTCCTCAGAATATGCCGGTTGACAATTGGGAATCGGCTCTTCAGGTTGTGGAAAATAAGGTAAATAGTTGGAAGAAGTGGAAACTTTCAAAACTAAAACGCATACATGTGATTAAGCAGTTTCTTTTGGCCTGTTTGCAGTACATAGCTCTGATTTTCCCGCTTCCTGTTAATCTAGAGACAAGGGTTTATTGTTTATTTTTTCAAATGCTTTGGGGTAACCGTTTAAATCTGGTTAAGAGAGTTTATACTTATTTGAATATCAAATCAGGAGGACTTGGGATGGTGGACCCTGTTGTCTTTTTACATTCACTATTTCTTATGTGTACAGTTAAAAGTGGTTTAAGCTCAGCAAAAGGGATGGGGGAAAATGGATTTCGCGATCACTGGACAAATACTTTATGAATTGGCATGTCTTGGCCCCTAAGTTGAACCCTCATGTCCATCTTCCTCAATATTTTCGGCCAGCTGCCCAGAAATTGTACAGATGGGGAATTTCGAAAGAGATGATTTTGAAAAATAAGACGAAGGGCTTTTACCAATTAATAATGACCAATTTGTACCCTCAAGATCCTTGTTTTAAGAATTGTCCTACAGCCCTCAATTCTAAGGTCTTGGCCCAGTTGAATAGTTCCAGATTGCCTCATACACAATGGGAAATGCAGTGGTTGATTTTTTATGGTCGTTTGAACATTCGGGGTAATGCCAAATATAAGGCAATTGAAGAAAGGAATTGCCCCTATTTAGATTGCATAAATAAGGAGGAAACTATGGAGCATTTTTTTCTTCAGTGTTCTTATTCCACAGGTTTGTGGTCTTATTTGGCAAAATTATGGGGCTTTAAATGGCTTACTTTTCTTTCATATGATGTTTTGATTCTAGGATGTTATTCAGCAAGCTTTTCTCATTTTCATGAAGGGACATTGTCTTTACTTTTTTGCTGCTTACGTTTTTACTTATGGCAAGCTAGATGCCAATGGGTAATATACCAAAGAAAAATGTCTTATATTAGTTTTAGTATATTAGTTACTAATAAACTTTCAAAAATATATCCTCAGGAAGCAAAGCGGTTAGCTCCTGCTACACTCCTGAAGTGGTGGAAAGGTTTTCTTCATTTTATTAAGTTTAAGTAATGTATTGTTCTTTTGTTTATTTTGTATTTTTATCCAAACAGTTTGTATTTCTATTTTCTGATTAGTTCTTAAGTTTACTGTGTTGCTTTCTTATGTTTATTATTTCAATAAAAACTCCCCTACTCTTTTCGATAAGTGCCATAGGATCTTTAACATCCTCCTGAACTACCACCAATCCAGGCAGATGGGACCCTGGTTTAACGTTAATCCTCACCTAGTCCATTTGGGCTCACCAATGACACTTCCCTCCATGTTGCACCTTATTGCCTTCCTCACTGTAAAGATATTGTTACTGATGTTATTTTTGAGTACTTTGGACCTATGTATTCATTTTCAATTCATTTTTATTTCACATAAAATCGTTTAGGCAGTGCCTATTTTCAAATGATTTATTTTAGTTTGTTAACCAGGTATGAGCACTGGGCAAAAAGCCCTTTTTCAGGCCTGACCCAACACAATTACAAATTGCATGACACACGACACTGTACATTACAAAATACAAACAGACAAAAATTAAAAATAGAGAGCATATACTGTATAAACATTGAATTAAGTAAAACATTTGCACACATCCTTAGACAATAAATATTCTTTCAACCTAGATTTAAACATTCTTAAAGACATTTCAACTCATAACATACCAGGAGGAGCATTCCAAAAAAACTGGAGCTGCCATGGAGAAAGAATGTGAACCTTGTTAGATTTGAAAAATGGAATGCTTAACAGAATACTGGATGCAGAATGTAAACTTGTCTTTGGTGTCTGAACAATAATGAGATCTTGAAGAGGATAATGTGATTTACAGTGAATAGCTTGAAAAATCTGGCATCCTAAATAATAAGTAAATTTACTGCCTGGGGACAACCACCCCGACTAAGAGTATAATAAGCAATGATATGTACGGGGAGCAGAACTCAATACAAAATGACATATGTCTTTATATACTACAGACAAAACATTCTTCTTTTTAATACCGAGATTGAAATAAAGACCGACATTACAATCCAGGTGCAGTAACAAGGAACCCATCGCAATAGAATAGCATGTGGTATAAGGAAAAGATTTGCTCAACTTATATAAAATGCCCAATTTATTATTAATGGTTCGGCTGACATTGGCCACTTGAGAAGATAATGAGAAGCTTGAGTCAAGAAGGACACCTAAATATTTAAATTTGGTGACCTGTTCAATTTTGGTCCCACTTATTTATTTATTTATTTAAAAGTTTTACCAGGAAGGCATACTGAGCAGTACGGCACTCGATTCCAGATGTGTCCTGGGGGTGGGGGAGTGGAGAACAGCAATACACATAAAAATACATGATGAGAGACACATTGTTGAGCGAATACACAGTGTACAAGTTACCACCTGATTCTTGTTAGGGGAAGTGAGTTAAGTACAAATGAAAGAGTTAGAGATAGCACTGAGGCTAAGTGCAGTAGCATAGGAACTTAGTTAACAACATAAACAATCAAGCATTCATACAATTAATTGAAGACTGGTAGCAAAAAGGCATTTTGACAGCCCTATGGGGCTAGGTGCATGAGCAGGCATGACGAAATGCTGCTTAAGGAGAAGGTTGAGCTGCTGAGTGGAGGTAGAGTGCCTAATCACTGCTGGGAGGGAGTTCCATAATTTAGGCATACAGTACTTGAAGGCATGCTGTCCTTTGGTGGAGGACATATGTGGGAGGGAGAGAAGCCGAGAGTCAGTGTTCCGGAGGGAGTAAGCAGCTGGAGGTTGGGCTATTAGGGTAGCTGCAAGGTAATGGGGGAGGGACTGGGTCCAGAATTTAGCTGTTATCCTAGTGCAGTGTGCCATTCTCTGATCCTGGAGTGAGGGTAGATCTAAGGACCTGTAGAGGTCGCAGCGGTGGGTTGAGGGTGGGCAGTCCAGGGCAAAGCGGCAGACAGAATGGAAGAGAGGGTCAAGCTTGGCCAGGGAGGACTTGGGAGCCATGCTATACACTATGTCACCATAGTGAAAAAGCAGGACTATCATTTTCTGAACAATTGCTTTGCAGGTTGGCAGGGGTATACAACCTCGGTTTCGGTATAGGGCACCCAATTTGGGGTGAAGTTTTTTGTGGATCGCATCAATGTGGACTGAGAAGTCAAGGTGCTGATCAAGCCAGACCCCGAGGTATCTGAATGAGGTGCAGGCCTCCAAAAGGTCCCATCCAAGGTGTGGAAAGTGGGGGTGGTAAGTAGCCGGGAGAGCCTTTGCCTTGAGCCGAAGGTGAGTGAGACCATTTTCTTTGGATTGAGAAAAAGCTGGTTTGAGCAGAACCAGAGCTGTATTGCATTAAAGTCCTGCTGGAGTCTGGATGATACTTCTGTGAGGGAGGGGCCTGTGGCATATAGTACAGTGTCATCGGCATACATCTGTATGGACATGAGAGGGCACACTGAGGGCAGGTCATTCAGAAAAATTGAGAAGAGTAGCGGGCCAAGCACTGAGCCTTGGGGAACCCCGATAGTAACAGTAAGGGGGACAGAGGTGTGCAATCCAATTCTTACTGCTTGTGACCTTCCTGCCAGGTATGAGTGGAACCAGCTGGTGGCCACTCCTGAGAGACCAGCGAGGGCGAGTTTTGATAGCAGGAGTGTGTGGGAGACAGTGTTGAAGGCCTTTGCTAGGTTGACGAAAATAGCTGAGGTGACATGCCCATTATCCATGCCTGTTAGGATGTTGTTTGTGAGCCTTAATAGGGAGGTGATGGTGGAGTGCGATTTCCTGAAGCCAGACTGGTAGTATTAGAGAAAGGAGTGAGAGTCAAGGAAGGCAGATACTTGGAAGAGAACAAGTAGTTCCTGTACTTTGGCCAGAATAGGGAGCAGGGAGATAGGGCAGTAGTTGCCCGGCGAGGAGGGGTCACCTCCTTTTGGGAGAGGGATGACTGTGGCATGCTTCCACTCCACCGGGATTGCAGCAAAAGAGAAGGAGAGATTGAAGAGGGTGGCCAGTGGGGTGGCGATGGCTGGGGCAGATAGGTATAGCATCTTGGAGTCAAGGCCGGAGGGGCATTTACCCTTGGAAGGATTGAGTGCCCACAGAGCTTTATGTACTTCAGCTGGGGAGACCAGATGAAATGAGAAGCAGGAGGTCTGGGGGGCAGGTGCCATGGGGGGGTTGGCTCATGGGGGGTGCGGGTTTGTGGATAGAAGGAAGGAAGAACAGTTAGTGAAGAATGTGTTAAAAATAGAGGCCACTTCACCTGAGTCAGTGACCATGGAGCCCGCTACATTTAAGGCGGGGGTGGGTGGCTGGGCTCGGGAGGGAGAGCAATGATTTTATTGTCTTCCAGAATTTCACTGGGTGGTTGAGATTTGAGAGAAGGGGCCTTGAAATAGTTAGCTTTGGCCTCTTCATTATTCTAGTGCATGCATTTAAGATGCCTAGTGTTTAAATTAAGCCTGTGTACCAATTGTCTTGTACGTTTTCCAAGCTTTGTCTCTGGCATGGAGTTGTTTGATAATGCTTGCGTTTATCCAGGGCAGGTGGGCACCCCTTACACTGGCCCTTCTGAGAGGTGCGTGGTAATCCCAGATTGCAAGAAAATTGGACTTGAAAAGTTCCAGGGCTGAGTCAATGGAGGATGCGTGTTGGATGAAAGACCAATCAGTGTTTGATAGATCATTTAGGAGTGCAGCAAGGTCTAGTGATTTGTAGGACCTAGTAAGTAGTGTTCGTGGTGGCGGCGTCTGAGGCTTGAATATTTTTCTTACCACGTAAATTATGTGGTGATCACTTAGAGAGTCAGGTAGGAGACCAGCTTCTAGAACCCAATGGAGGTGTGTGGTGAGGGCCCAGTCCAGGAGGGAGCGGTTTAGGGTTTTATGATTCAAGCGAGTGGGTTCCGTGATTTGCTAGGATAGGTTTAGTGCAATCACTTGGCTTCTAAGCTTCGAGCTAGTATTTGTGAGCCAGTTAAAAATTGAAATCCCCAAGGATATGTAGCTTGCGCCCCCAAAGCGAGGGATTTTAGGGTGCTTAGGTGTTCTAGGATGATGTGCAGAGGGGTGTCTGGGGAGCAGTAGGACCCAGCTACAATATAGAGGTATTGAGTGTGGGAGTGAGATTTTGACTAGAAGGGGTTCTATGGATTGTGTGGGCATGGGGAGCTGGACAGGTGTGAACTGTAGCTTGGAGGAGATGAATATGGCAATGCCGCCGCCCTTCTTTTTGCCCGGGTGATCATGTTGCGTGAGAGAGTAACCAGGGTTTGATAATTCAGCATCCAAGCTGTGGGGTTTCAGCCATGTTTCAGCTATAATAAGAATATTAGGGCATTGGGAGAGGACATACGGTTGGAGAGAGAGGTGAATTTATTGAGGATGCTGCATATGTTAAGATGCATAATTTTAAACCCCCGAGGTAATTGGAGAGATGGGGAGGTGATATGATTGGGGGGGGGTGGCCCCAGATTTGGTTCTACATCCCCAGCCAGGAGTAGCAGTAGTGTTATTAGCTGTTTTACTTTGAGCGTAGTCCATCTTGCCTTGCAGGTGGGGGAGGGGGGTTGAAGGACACTGTGGGGTTAGTGAAATATGTTTTGTAGGCAAGGAGTGTAAAACTGACAGGCCAGCATGGAAGGAAGGTGGCAGGATGGAAGCACCTGGGTCTCAGTTAATTAATAAGGCCTGTGAGGATGGACCAGGGATGGAGGTAGTGGAGGGGGGAGTGGTTGCCCAGGTGAAGTCTGTAGAGGGGGAAAAATTGGCTTCAGGGTAGGTAGCAGGTGGGAGGGATGCTAGGGGGATGAGTAGACTGAATACAGCAAGCGTTAGTGATAGCATGACGTGGTGCTGGGTTTAGGCAGTAGGGAAAAGTGATGGGGCGGCCACTAGTGGAGAGGTTTGATAATCTGTGAATGAGAAAGTGGGCTGATTGGTTGTTGCATGCACGATACCAAGCCTATATAAAGCGGTGCTACCAAGGTCGGTGGTGGGGGTGGTGGGGTCACACACACATGCAGATGGAATTTACAGAAAACGGCCACCCAGGCTCGGATAAGGCATCTTGTCGTACCTGCAGTGCAGTCCCCAGCTCAGATTCGGCTCCATTTTCATTTCAGGGGAGGGCAGGACACTTGATGGCCCTCACGGCCACTAGCTGAGGAGGAGACAAACCGGACAGGTTATAACAGGTAGGGAGAAGGAAGGGCTTGCACAGATTACTCAAACAGCAGTGTTTGGATTTGATAAAGCTTGCAGGTGGGGGGAAGGAGGGGCTGGTTTACTTTAACCAAGAAGCAGCGTTTGGGATTAAAATGACTTTGTAGTAGAATTAAAAGGTGGTTCTTAAAGGACTTCAATAAATCTCACAGGGCTGCAGAGTTTAACAGGCATGGCTGCATTACAACTTTCTAATTCCCTCACATTTGGTAGAACTAAGGCAGCACTTCAGAATTTCATTGTTTCACTCTGCATTAGAATTACACTAGTATGCACCTACAGTTACTATTTGGTGGAAAAATAAAGAAAGCAGGACACCAGTTGGCTAGAGATTCAGGTAGAGCTGCACATCTTAACAGGAACTGCCATACTTTAGCTGGTTAATGCAGCAGAGTTTGTTTAAATCCCCCATGCCCTGGCTAAGCACCTCAGGTACAGGTTACAGACTGAGGCAGGAGTCCATAGAATTAAGATAACCACCAAGAACCACCAAGAAACTACTTGAACATTTGATTTAGTGTCAGGGGGACAATAAAAACAAGAGTAATAGATATTTGTGCAGAACAAGTGTTATAGAGATTGGTGTGATACAATTTCAGTGAGGGGCAGTAGACAGTACAATCTGAGCGCTTTCCCCAATACAGTTTTAAATAGGTGCAGCATCATACAGATAGTTTCATACATTCTTTCATTTACAGCAAAAGTGCCATAACATGAGATAAGCTTAGAGTGTAGAGGGATCCTGTCATTTAAAGCAATACAAGTCTCAGAAAGGGAGAGGAGGGAGAGCAGCTTAGTCTTAAAGACATCGGCCAAGTGACAAGTCTTTAGGGAGACGTGTAGGTCATTCCATTGCCTAGCAGATCTAAAAGAGAAGTAAGATTGGCCTAGGGTGGTTTTCCTCCACGGGAGCAGCAAGGAACATTGTTCCACTCCTAGTGTGGAGTAATTAATATCTCTTGTGGTAAAGACTGATGTTAGGCCAGGGGACATTTGGCCATGCATGGCCTTGTGACCAAGGATAAGTGTGTGGTAGACCAATCGACTGTCGAGGTCAAGTCAGCTTAGTGACCTATAGATGACACAGGCATGCATGTTAGGTTTAAAGCCCAAGGCAAACCAGCATGCCCTATTAAGAAGGCTCTTGACTTTGGCAAGAACATTGTCACAGGCAGAGCCATAAACAGTAATTCCATAATCAACGAGACTAGTTATGAGACTCTGCACAAGCTGCTTTCTTATTTCAGGGATGAAACTGAGTCTGTGCCTGTACAGCAGACTAGCCTGTGGTTAGCTGTTATTACTAATATGTCAATGTGCGTATTGAATGTCATCCCACTATCCAAGGTCACACCAAAGGTACTTGAACATTAGTCCTTGTTTGAGTTGGGAGCCCGAGTCAGTGACTATGAAGAGGACAGGCAACTTGTTTAGCTTGTTCCTAGTGCAAAAGAGCACGCACATGGTTTTCTGTTTATTCATGACAAGGAAGTTTGCAGTGAATGAAGTCTGTATTGCACTAAAATCCAGTTGCAGCTTGTGTTGAAGAGAGGGCAGGTATGAGTCATTTGTGAATAAGACTGCATTATCCACATAGAGTAAAATGTGGGTGGTTTTACAGACTACTGGGATGAAATTTATAAAAAGGGTGAATAGAAGGGGCCCCAGAACTGACCCTTGGGAAACACCAATTTTGACAGGCAAATCTTGGGAGAGGATGCCTTGACACTTTACTGATTGGGTTCTCCCAGATAGGTAGTTCTTGAACCAGGCTACAGAATCACTGGACAGGCCCAAATGTGTGAGCTTGTGACAGAGGAGAGTGTGGTTCACAAGGTCAAAGGCCTTTGTAAGGTCAAGGAAGATGGAGTCAGTCATCTCTCCTCTGTCGAAGGCACTGTGGATGAAGATGGTATATTCAAGTAGACCAGTCATGGTACTGTGATTTTTTTCAAAAGCCATGCTGCTTCCTGGCTAGTAGCTCATGTTCGGAGAGGTAAAGAGAGTTGGTCATTAACCACCTGCTCCAGAGTTTAGAAAGTGGAGGTAGGATTGATTTGGGGCAGTAGTTATTAGTCAGGAAGGGGTCACCTCATTTTAATACAGGGGTCACATGGGCTTTCTTCCAGATGTCTGTAACTATGCCAGTTGCCAGTGATAGATTGAAGATACCTGTAAGGAGAAAGTAACTTCCCTTATTGATGACTTTAGCAGTTTCAGGACAATGTTATCAGGGCCCTGTCTTGTTTTGATCTTCGTCCATTTTAGATACCCATAGACATCTGACCAAGTAAACCTTTTAAAGTAGAATGGCAGTCTGTTAAGGGGGCTGGTGTGACATCAGGCAAATCATGCTGAGGTCCTAAAACCCATTTATAGGCTGAGAGGTCACTGAAGGAGTTGTTGAAAGTGTCAGCTTTGTTTTGGTCCCCAATAATTGAAGTATCATCCTGAAGGATAGGTTTGCTTAGGTTGCCCAATGATTTCATTAATTGCTTACCATAAGTTTTTTAGGTCTTTTAGTAGATGCTGTTATTGGGTTTTGTGGTAAGTGGCCTTGGTTACCTTGATGCAAGACTTCACAAGGTTGCGCAACTCCTTGTACTTTGATAAACATGTGGTAAGCCCCAGATTTTTATAAAGGGTCCAAGTTCTGCCTCTCTGCCTTGATAGGGATTTGATTTCAGTGGTGTACCATGGTTGGAATTCTCTTTTAAGAGTATGGGTTTCTGGGGGCAACAATGTTGCAAACCCTATTAAATTGGAGGATGAGTATTCAATGGCTAAATTCACATCTCAAGTTACCTCAGGAAGGACCAGTCCACCTGACTGAGCAGGGTTTGAAGAAGAGTAAGACTATGGGGGCAAAACACACGTGCCTTGATAGTGACGGGTTTACCTTTGCCCACTTTGGCAGACCATTTGCAGGTGATTGGGGAGTGGTCACTCAGAACATCTAGTAGGACAGCACAAGATAGTACCCTATTAGGGTGACTGACAAGAATCCAATCAAGTAGAATTGTCGTACTAGTTTTGTATTTGGTTCTGGTTCGAGAGATAATGATTTGGGTAAGGAATATGTCAGATAATATGTCTGTAAGATCACGGTTATTGCTTGCCAACCAGTTGATGCTGAAGTCCCCAAGCACGATTTTTTCATGTTGTGGATTAAGATTTGCTACAGTTTTGATGAAGCCATCGACGCTATCCCTAGCAATCTTCAGCGGTGCTTAGACCACTAGAAGGATTTGTTTTTTTTCACCATGCAGGCCAAGCCTCAAATTGGCAGCAAGGAATTCACAGCCATTAAGATCAGGGGAAAGGGGAAGTCTGCTGGGCCTAAGGTAAGGTATTATGAATACGAGGCAGCCACCACCCCTTTTAGTTCCTCTGTCCAGTCGTAGAGTCATGTACCCATATATGTGAAAGCCAGAGACTGTGATTAAATAAGTGAGCCATATTTCCATGACAGCCACCACATCAAACTTGGTATCTGTCACCCTGAGTTTGAACTCATCAGATTTTGGCGTGAGACCACCTACATTCATGTGAGTCACCTCCAGATAACCTCTGAAAGTAGTTTGGTGGTGACTGGGCCAGGGTTAGGGTATACATTGCCCCCAGTGATTACTAGGAGGAGGAGGAGGATCACCTGTCTTAAAACAAGATGTAGTCTAAATGACTTAGTGCCAGTACAAATCCTAGTCTTGGAGGCCTTGCCTTTAACAAGGTAAGTTCACTGGATGGAGCTTATTAGGGTAGCACCAGCTTGCCCATCAAGATTTATCATATGTGGTGTAGCCTTTTTTCTCAGGCATTTGAGTGTTAGTGGTGCATTAGTTTTATAGGCAGAAGTTGAGGTACAGTGGATACAGGATGCCTCCACAGACCACAGGAAAGAGGAATGTCTGTGATTTGTTGCAGGGTGTCCTACATTTAGGTCAGAGGCAAATATCAGTGCCAATAGCCCTAAAAGTAAAGATAGGGTTTGGGAGGACATCAAAAAAGCCATAAGATATGGCTGTGTGGCTGATTGGATATTCAGAATGGTAGCAGATAAGGCAAAGTGAGATTAGGGACAGAGAGGAAATAAATGAGGTGCAGTTAGAGGGACGGGTAGGGAGGACTTGGTCTGGTTGAAGACATGGGGCGGCAAAGAGAGTTAGAGCCAGGGAGGAACCAAGTGAGGTGCGGTTGGAAGGGATGACAGAGAGAACTTGGTCTGGTTCAAAACAGGGGGGAGAAAGTAAGCTGACTGACTCAGCAGCAAGTCATAAAAGATGAGTGACTCTGGGAGGGCAGGCGGAGGGGCGCGTGGGAGGGAAGTACTATGCAGTGCTGTGGCACCGCAACCAACATGGTTCCTGCTTGCAGGTGTATTTTGTGCAGCTGTGTCCTGGGAGTGGAGAGGATGGCCAGAGACCTCACAACCTAGTGGAGAATCCTGAAGTGTCTGAGTGGGCAGAAGAGGCTGTGGGAACAAACAGAAATACTCAGATTAGTGGCTGTAATATGATCATGTATACCATTACAACAGTGAAACCTAAACAGCGAAGACCATTTCAGCGACAGAATTTGGCAGGTCACTGTAATGGTCCCTGCTTCACACCAGCACTGCATCTCCCGGTGTTTTTCCCCTCTCCAAAACAACTCTGACTTGGAGTTGGTTTTATTAATAGTGGGGAGTGGGGGGCAGAGCCCCCACATGGATGGTGCAGGGGTTGCAGCCTCCTGCAAAAACCACATTGTTACACCGACCTCACAATGCCGACAGTCGGCATTGTGTCTGTCGATGTCATTGATGTTGAAAACTTTATTGTGGCTGTGGCTTGGTGGAACCATATGATCACTGCAGAGAGATCATGTAAGAGACACAATACAGGTATGTAAATCAGCAGGCAGGGCCCCAATAGGAAAAGAAGAGCAGAGAAAAAAAATACGGCACAACATTCTTGCAATATGAGTGGGAGATTCCTTGAAGTACAACAAATATGCAGCCAGAAAACAGTAAGGATGCTAGAACAGCCCTAGTAAAAGAAACATGTCTAAATTGCTAGACATACAGTCCTTAAGGGAAAATGGTACCAGACACCAAACCAATGTGGTCCCTGATTACAGGTGTACCTTGTGCAGCTGCGTACTGGGAGTGGTGAGGGCAGCCAGAGCCCTCACAACCTGATGGAGAATCCTGCAGTGTCCGAGTGGGCAGAAGCAGCAGTGGGAACAGATGGAAGTATTCAGATTAGTGGCTGTAATATGATGGCTGCTGACAGGGTATGCAAGAGACACAATACTGATATATAAATCAGCAGGCAGGGCCCAATTGGAAAAGAAGAGCAGACAAACAAATATAGCACAAAATGCTTGCAATATGAGTGGGAAATCCCTTAAAGTACAACAAATATGGACCCAGAAAATGGTAAGTATGCTAGAACAGCCCTAGTAAAGGAAACATGTCTAAACTGCCTGGCATACAGTCCTTAAGGGAAACTGGCATCACACGTCAAACCAACGCGGTCTATGCTTACAGGTGTACCTTGTGCAGTTGTGTCCTGGGAGCAGGGAGAGCAGCCAAAGCACTCATGACCCGATGGAAAATCCTGCAGTATCCACCTGGGCAGAAGCGGTGGTGGGAACAGACAGAAATACTCAGATTAGTGGCTGTAATATGATCGCTGTCTCTTGCATGCCCTCCCAGCAGGGATCATATTACAGCCACTAATCTGAGTATTTCTGTCTGTTACCATGGCTGCTTCTGCCCATTCATACACTGCAGGATTCTCTGTTGGGTTGTGAGGGCTCTGGCTGCACTCCCCACTCTCAGGACGCAACTGCACAAGGTACATTTGCAAGCAGGGACCATGTTGGTTTGGCATCTGCCTCCATTTTCCCTTAAGGACTGTATGCCAAACAGTTACCTAGAAACATAAACAATGACAGCAGAAAAAGACCAGAGGTCCATTCAGTCTGCCCAAGTTCCCTATAATCCCTGGGACCTACTGTTCCACAGGGAAGTAACCCTCCCCATTATCTCTCTGTTCTACTCCTTGGTCCTGTCACCCACAGTAACCACTATTCCCTTCATTATGACCCAGCCCTGCTTGAATCTTCTGACTGTTTTCACACTCGACACTTCAGCCAACAGACTGTTCTAAGGTTCCACCACCCTTTCTATAAAGCAGAACTTCCTCACATCTCTCCTGAACCTACCTCCCGTTAATTTCCATTTGTTTCCATGTGCTGTGAATTGGTATTCAGGCTAAATAGTTCCCTGCTGTTTACTTTGTAAATTCCTTTAAGGAACTTGAAGGTCTCTATCATATCCCCCCTCTCCCTTCTGGTCTCCAGTGAGTACATATTTAGTGCCTTGAGGTGCTACTCATAGGATCTGTCCTGTTGGCCCTGAATCATCTTTGTTACTCTATGCTGCACCATCTCCAACCTATTCTTATCCTTTCTGAGGTGAGGACTCCAGAAATGGGCACAGTATTCTAGGTGAGGCCTCACCAGGGATCTGTAGAGGGGAAGTATTACCTCTTTTCTTCTGCTATCAGTATGCCTCCTGATATATCCCAGCATCCTGTCAGCCTTGCTATAGGCCTTGTTGCACTGACTTGATTGCTTAAGTGAGTTTCTAATGAGAACTCCCAGATCCCATTCCTCAGCTGTAGTGCTAAGTCTCTCTCCTCCCATCCAGTACTCTGTCTTGGGGTTCTTTTTCCCTAGGTGCAATACCTTTCACTTTCTAGCATTGAATTTTAACTACCAGACCATTGACCACCCCTCTAGCTTTTGGAGGTCTCTCTGCATTTCCTTTATTCCCTCTTCACTATCCACCCTCCCACATGTAGTAGTTTTGTGTCATCTGCGAAGAGACACAAGCTACCCTGGATTCTTTCTCCAATGTCACTAATGAACATGTTGAAGAGGACAGGGCACAGGACCGATCCCTGTGGAACACTGCTTATAACCTCCTTCTCCTCTGATTTAATCCCAGTGACCACCACCTTTGGCTGCCTCTCCTCTAGCCAGCTACCCACACAGTTCACTATTGGTTTAGCTGCATCCAGGTCTTCCATCTTCTTAAGCAATCATTTGTGAGATACCGAGTCAAAATCCTTGCTGAAGTCCAAGCAGAGCAGATCCCAGAGCATGGCCCTTGTCCAGTTCTTTTGCCACCCAGTCTAAGAAAACTATCAGGTTAGTCAGACAAGATATTTCTGCAATGAAAGCATGCTGTTTACTATCCAGGAGATAGGATAAGACATGTTTCTTTTACTAGGGCTGTACTAGCATCCTTATTGTTTTCTAGCTGCATATTTGGTGTACTTTAAGGGATCTCCCACTCGTATTGCAAGCATTTTATGCCATATTTTCATGTCTGCTCTATTCTCAAATAGGGGATCTGCCTGCTGATTTACATACCTGTATTATGTCGCTTGCATGCCCTCCCAGCAGCGAGCGTATTACAGCCACTAATTTGAGTATTTATGTCTGCTCCCATCGATGCGTCTGCCCACTTGGACGCTGCAGGATTCTCCATCGGGTCTTGAGGGCTCTGGCCGCCCTCTCCACTCCCAGAACACAGCTGCACGTGGTACTCCTGCAAGCAGGGGTCATGCTAGTTTGGTGTCCAGTGCCATCTTCCTGTAAGAATTGTATACCAAACACTTTAGATAGATTTCTTTGTTTTTTTTTTTATAATTCTATTCAATATTACAGAAAAATAACCTATATAATTGTTCATATCACTGAGAAGACAGTAAAAATAGAAAACATACATCTAAAGAAAAATCAACAAATATAATCCCACACCCAACACCCCCATTAGGTTTCTTTCCCTGCTAACACAACAGTCAGATCTAAGGATTTAAGGATTTTTATTAACACATTTATTTTCTTATAGTTTTAATGGTGGAGGAAGCAACAATTTAATTGCATCCAGTGTGGAATGAATCTAATTGTATGGCTCTGTGAAATTCATAAATAACATTTCCATGCTCAGAGTGCTCCTTAAATTGTTATGCCAACTAGAGTTGTCAAATGCTGGCATTTTAGGGTTATTCCAATTGTCCAAAATCATTCGCATTGTGTTCATGGTTGCAATTGTTACAGCACATTTTTGTTCTTTTGACAGTGACAGACCTGAGTAATCATTAAAGACTAAAATCTGGAAGTTTTTTTGGTATATTTATATTAAAAAAAATGTCAAATAAGAATTAATTTGCTCCCACAATTCAAATATATATGGGCAATTCCAATTCCAAACCATATGGAACATATAACCTCTCTTACCGTCTGCTGCCATTTTCCCTTAATGACTGTATGCCAAACAGTTAGGTTTCTTTTACTGTGGCTGTTTTTGCATCCTTACTGTTTTCAGGTGCATATTTATTGTACTTTAAGAGATCTCCTATTCGTATTGCAAGCATTTTGTGCCATATTTTCTTGTCTGCTCTTCTTATCAGAGTCCTGCCTGCTGATTTACATACCTGTACTGTGTCTCTTCCAGGCCCTTCCAGCAGTGTACGTATTACAGCCACTAATCTGAGTATTTCTGTCTGTTTCCACTTCTGCCCACTTGGACAATGCAGGATTCTCCGTTGGGCTGTGAGGGCTCTGGCAGTCATCCCTGCTCCCAGGACACAGCTGCACAAAGTACACCTGCAAGCAGGAACCATGCTGTTTTGGCATCCAGGACCATTTTCCTTAAGGATTATATGCCAAACAGTTTAGATAGGTTGCTTTTACTAGGCTGTACTAGCATCCTAACTGTTTTCTGGCTGCATATTTGTTGTACTTTAAGGGATCTCCCGCTTGTTTTGCAAGCATTTGGTGCCATATTTTCTTGCCTGCTCTCTCTTAGAGGCACAGATCAGGAAGCATAGGACGATCAAGAGCAGGTATAAAATTCACAAGTAGCGTTTTAGTTTTTTCCAATAACAGTAAAATAAAAAATCTAATTGTTCAATGTAACTATTTACAAAGGCAGTACAAATAGACAAAACAAAGTCCTTCATCTGAGGGTATGTCTAATTCCAAGTTTCAGTCTGTCAGTCTCTCTCTCTCTCTAGCAAAAATATTGCTACTTTTTTTATAAGTTTTTGTCTGGGAACTCATTAAGAAGACATCCTGTTTTTCAGAAAGTGTTCTTGTCAGTTTCCTTCCATGTAGGTGCAATAAAACAGTACATGGTGTCCCAGAACTGACCTCCTGTTGAAAGCTCTGAAAAAAAAGCCAGTGTTGTATTCCAGGTTAACCCCCTAAGTTCCAAATAGTGTTTTGCAATCATTTTAAGATTCACACATATTTTATAACTTTAGATATGCAAGGGGGAATAAAAGATAGAAACAGCAAGTGAAGGCAGAGAGATAGTGGGGGGGGGGAGGTAGCAAGACTATCAGATTGGCTAGTTCCTAGGTCTCACAAGAAAATTTGACTGCACAGTCAGACAGACAAGAGACACAACAGAAAAGGACAAAACAGATCCTTGCGTTTAGCTCTTTCTACATAACAAATTGTTCTACATAACAAATAGGACAGAGTCTTATTCAACCCTGCCACATACTCCCCCTCTTTAAGAGGGAACCTGTTTTAAAAAACAGGTTTCCAAAACTTTCTTTAAAGTCTCCTTTAACATTATCTTATAATCTTTACAGTTCTCAGCATATTCAGTATCCCTTTTCTCCATAACAATCAGTACAGCAAACAACGAAGTTTCTGATCCATATCTTGACAGAAAATCAGCATTGACATTCTCCCTTCCGGATTTGTGTATCACCTTGAATTTAAATGGCTGTAGTGACAGGTGCCACCATTGTGATTCTGAAATTTTTATTTTTCATTTGGTTAAGCCAAGAGAGAGAATTATAATCAGTTAGAAGTACAAAGTCAGCTTCTAGCACTGGGGCTACTTTCTGACATTCAGCACAAGAACGACAATAGGTAGCAACATCTTCATGAATTCCAGGCTAATAAAATCTGTACAGCAGTCTGGCAAGGGTGTGAGCCCTCTCTGAGTGACCAGCCATAAGACTATCATGTGCTATCTGTAACAACTCAGTTCTATATTTTTGTGATATAACTGATTGTTCTATCTGTTCTTGTGTCTGAGGTTTAACATAAACTTGATACAATAACCCATTACATTTTTTAAACATTGGTTCACCCTGTTTTTTGTTTCACCCACAGCTACTTAAAGTAACCTTGTAGAGAAGCATCATTAGTTTGCTCTAAAAAAAAACACAATCAGTTATGTCTAGTTTCAGCATTTTTATATTTTAACTCCTTGTGTCCATCAATCTTTTGTTGCCACTGTGTTTCAGGCATCTTCTTTCTTTCCTGGACTTTTGGATCTTGGAGCTGGGCTCAAACAAGTCCGCATCAAAGTCACCAAAAGGAAAAGTGTCTCCACCATCTGAGATTTTCTTTTCCTGTGCTCTTGTTACCCCTGCTGATGAAACTGCAGGTTTCAGTTCCTCTGAGATTAACTTAGTAAATCCTGGACAGTCATTTCCAATAATCACAAGCACAGGTAACTTGGGTACTACCCCCACTTTCATTTGGTGTGACACCCTGTTCTTACAGCCACTTCAACACACTTGGACACTGCTGGATTCTTTGTTGGCTATTGAGGGTTCTGGCTAACCACCCCTGTCCAAGTGAACAGAAGCTTCTGTGGGAACAGACAGAAATACCCTGATTAGTGGCTGTAATATGATTACCACTGAGAGGGCATGCAAGAGACACAACATAGGTACGTAAATCAGCAGGCAGGGCCCCGATAGGGAGAGAAGAGCAGACAAGATAATATGGCACAAAATAGTTGCAATATGAGCAGATCTCTTATACTATAACAAATATGCAGCCAGAAAACAGTAAGGATGCTAGTACAGCCCTAGTAAAAGGAACCTATCTAAACTGTTTGGCATACAGTCCTTAAGGGAAAATGGCACCAGATGCCAAATCAGCATGGTTCCTGCTTGCAGGTGTACCATGTGCAGCTGTGTTCTGGGAGCAGGGATGGTGGCCAGAGCCCTCACAACCCGATGGAGAATTGTGCAGTGTCCACATAGGCAGAAGCTGCTGTGGGAACTGACAAAAATGCTCATATTAGGGGTTGTAATATGATCGTTGCTGGGAGGGCATGCAAGAGACATAATACAGGTATGTAAATCAGCAGGCAAGGCCTCAATAGGGAGAGAAGAGCAGACAAAAGAATATGGCACAAAATGTTTGCAGTACGAGTGGGAGATCCCTGAAAGTACAACAAATATGCAACCAGAAAACAGCAAGGATGCTAGTACAGCCCTGGTAAAAGAAACCTATCTAAACTCTTTGGCATACAGTCCTTAAGGGAAAATGGCACTGGATGCCAAACCAATGTGGTGCCTGCATGCAGGTGTATCTTGTGCAGTTGCATCCTGGGAGCAGAGAGGGTGGCCAGTGCCCTCATGACCCAATGGAGAATTCTGCAGTGTCTGAGTGGACAGAAGTGGCTTGTGCAGCTTGTTCTGGAAGCGAGGAGGGCAGCCAGAGCCCTCACAACCTGACTGAGAATCCTGCAGTGTCTGAGTGGACAAAAGCATCTTGTGCAGCTGTGCCTCGGGAGCAGGGAGGGCAGCCAGAGCCCTCACGACCCGATGGAGAATCCTGCAGCGTCTGAGATTGCAGAAGCAGCCTGTGCAGCTGTGTCCAGGTAGCAGGGAGGGCAGCCAGATCCCTTATCATGACCCAACAGAGAATCCTGCAGTGTCTGAGCGAGCAACTCTCAATATGTTTTTTTTTTTACTCCACCATTGTTTTGTTATACAGTATTGTTTTTGACATTGTTGTTTCCTGCTTATTTCCCCAGGAAGGTTTCTAGAAAAAGCTGTTAATCAGCTCAGTATACATTTCCTGGGAAAACTTTTGAAATCAATCAATCACTCAATGACTCTATCAATCAATAATCTGCAAACTTTTCTAATGGAGAGTGAAATGACTATGGGTTTTATTAGCTCAAAGGTCAGGACAGGGATAACAGAGAGAAAGATTGAACCCGATATTAAAACCATGGTCCCCTTTTAATAAAATATATAGGGGACATATTGAAAAACACTGAAGCCTGTTTTTCAAACTCACATGAATAAAGGAGTAAATTGCATCTAAATGTTCAGATGAGACAAGGCCACTCATTTTAATTTTCCAGTGGTTTTGCAGTTAAAGTCTGTGACAGAATAGAAGAAATGCAGAGGGGGTCAAAAGAAAATGTTTCTTTTGTGATGCTAGTGCATCACTTTAGAAATGAACAAACTGCTGCCAAACTATTCCATTCTTCTTTTATTCATACTGGATAGGAACCAAAAAAGACAACTGCAAAAATGTATTTTATAAAAAAGTCATGGGAAAAGTGCTGTTTGTATTGATGTGCATTGACACATTTCAATGCATATTGAAGTATATACACTTTATTGGCATGACTCAAGAATATAACTGTGACTCTAAACATTCATTTCAAAAAATGAAGGGCCACGCATTCAAAAGCGTCCATCTGCACGATGCAAAACATTGTGCCTTGCACAAAATAGCATGTGTCCCTTAGTGTGCCATATTCATATAGGCTGCACACCTATCACCTTAATACTACCTGCATGAATGTCGGGCCATGCTAGAACTGCGCTAAGTATAAATGCCCAGTGCTTCACATCCACTGTTGGCAACAGGCACCCATGAGCACAGAGGGATAATAATAATAATAATAATAATAATAATAATAATACTTTATTCATTATGTGCCTTTCAGGCATCAAGGAGCAACACAATAAGGAAATAAAATCCAGCAAATTCAGCATCATAAAACAATACAATTCAATAAATAATACATCCATAGACTTTTTCCCAGAGGAAAGATTTCAGAGCCTGTTTGAAACTCCCCACGGTCGTGCACTCCCTAATCCGATGGGGTAGAGAATTCCAAAGGGAGGGGGCCACAAACATGAAAGCACTGGCCCCAACAGATTTTAAAGTTACCCTTGGGATCTCTAGCAACCCCTAGTCAGCAGAGCGGAGTGGTCTCACAGGGTGGTAAGAAATCAGGAGTTCTTTCAGGTAATCAGGGCCCAGTTCATACAGGGCTTTAAATGTCAGTAATCTGACTTTGAAGGTGATCTGCCACTGAACTGGCAGCCAGTGCAGTTCCTGCAGCACTGGTGTAATATGGGAGAATCTAGAAGTTTCCACCAACAACCAAGCTGTGGAATTCTGCACCAGCTGCAAGTGGCGGATATCAACCCCCAGAAGCCCAAAGTAAAGCGAGTTGCAGTAGTCAAGGCGCGAGGTCACAAAGGCATGGATTAAAGTTGGCAGATCACCAGACGGAACTAGGTGCTTGATCCTGGCGATGTTTCTTTGATGGTAGAAAGATGTCTTAACCACAGCTGACACCTGAGACCGAAGTGTCAGCCCAGCATCCAATATCACCCCCAGGTCTCGCACCTGTTCAGAGACCTGCAGCTCGACAGCCCCAAGGTACAATCCAGATGGGGAGCCGGCCACAGGACCCCTATCCGGTGATCTGGATCTGAAACCAACACCTCCGTCTTCCCTGAATTCAACTTCAACCAACTGGACCTCATCCAGTCCTGGATTTCATTGAGGCAGCTATTAATTACCGAGATGGCTCCTTCCTGGTCGGGGGCAAAAGACAGGTATAGCTGGGTATCATCGGCATAGCAATGAAACCTCAGACCATACCATCTCACAATGTCTCTGAGTGGAAGCATGTACACTGCAAACAACATGGGGGACAAAATAGAGCCCTGAGGAACCCCACAAGACAGAGAGGTGGGATCAGAGGAAAAAAATCCTGAAACCACCCTCTGAGTTCTTCCGGTGAGGTATGAGGTGAACCATCTGAGGACCACCCCAGAAAGCCCATAGACATATCTCAGGTGCTCAAGAAGGACCCCCGGTCAATGGTGTCAAATGCTGAGGACAGATCTAATAGTACCAAAATGGACCTTTTTCTCTGGTCTCTTGCCATCAGGAGATCATTGAGCACCCGAACCAGTGCAGTCTTGTTACTGTGCTTCTTTCGAAAGCCTGATTGAAGAGGTTCATAGATGCTATGGATGGTCAAATGGTTCTCCAGCTGGGCCGCCACTACTTTCTCGATCACTTTCCCCACAAAGGGGAGATTCGAGATAGGCCTGTAGTTAGCAAGACAGTCTGGGTCCAATGAAGATTTCTTCAACAAGGGTGTCACCACCGCCTCTTTCAAGGAACAGGGATATTCACCCGAGTCAAGAGAGCACCAGACTATCTGTGCTAGAACTGGGAGAATGGCCTCCCCACAACCCATAATTAGGGATGTAGGACCTGGATCTAAACTACAGTACATAGGGTGCATCCCCTGGACAATCCGCATAACATCCATGATTTCTGGGCAGTCGAAGGTACTCCAGGAAAACGAAGGGGTAGCGACCAAGTCCTGATCACTAACAACTCACATAGAATGTGTCAAGAGGATCTCTGACCTGATGTCCAGCACCTTATCAGTGAAGAACTGAGCAAGCTCGTCACACTGTAATTGTGAAAATGCTCTTTGGAGCTGCAGACAGGTTGGGTTGCACAATCTGTCCACAGTTCTGAAGAGCTGAGCTGGTCGGTTCTGGGTGGCAGAAATTTCCCTGGACAGGAATTCTGCCTTCTTACGAGAAATTTCTGACTGATAGAATTGATAATGTTCTAACAGTCTAAGATGATCGGCATCCAGGCCAGATTTCCGCTAACAATGTTCTAACCTGCGTCCTAGTCGCCGCAGCTCCCTCAAGGCCCCATCAAACCAAGGAGCCCGAGGTTGAAGGGAGAGAGGGCGCATATGAACTGGAGCAACAGAATCCAGGGCAGAGGTGATGGCGTTATTATAGGCCAAAACCAATGCCTCTGGATCATTGCAATGCACAGGAAATTGTGATAGGTCAAGGACTGCCGCAAGGCCATCAGAAGTAATGTTCCGTAAAGGGCGGTACTTGACCATCTCCACAGGGGTCGGCGTACAAGGTGGGATGCCAAAATTGAATCTCACAGTGTAATGATCGGACCAACTGACTGGTTCCACCCCCACATCAGAAGCCTCAATATATAGTGACTTCCATACAAGGTAGTGCCTTTTTCAGTGACTTGTAATTTAATGAACATGTATCTCATGCAATGCATTTTTGGGCCATTTGCATGACATTATGTCACCATTATCAGCTCTGCTTGATGCCTCAATACACAAATGTGTGGAGGTATTGTGAAGAGGTTTGGTCACTACACTCACTATTACCCAGTCACAAACACAATTTTTTTTTGTTAGTCTTTGGTAACCAGGTAAGGCCCACTAGGCACAAGTGCCTGTTTTCAGGGGCAACCTGGGAGCACTGGGGTGGTTAAGTGACTTGTTCAGAGTCACACAGTATGCAGATGGAGGTTGTTGGACTCAAACCCAGGTCTGCTGGATGTACCAAGCTCATTTACAGCTCTTTACTCTAACCTCTAAGCTATACTGCCAGCCCTGGCAATCTAGCTGTCCCCACACTTGCCCCAGTCCTCACTATTATTGATGTACTCTCCCTGGCAATCTAGCGGTCCCCCTCCCACCACAGTCTTAATATCCATGTCATCTCCCTGGAAGTCTAGCGGTTCCCACATCCACTCCCCATTATCATCAATGTCATCTCCGTGGTAGTCAAGAGGCCCCTCCTCCTGATCTGATCCCTGTTAGGACAACTATATCTCCTGGCAGTCTAGTGGTTCCCCTTCCTGCCCCAATCCCAGTTATGACTAAATACTGTATATCTCTACAGTAGTCTAGTGGTCTGCTGTACCTGAAATGTAATGAGGCTTTTGACTTGGCCAACCACAGGAGACTAGTCAAAAAACTGAGGGATCTAGCGATTGAAGGAGTGGGTAGCCACATGGGTAGAAACCTGACTAATCGGGAAGATTCGGAGAAGGGTGGTACATCACTCAATCAATCAATCAATATCTTTATTTAGCCAGGCAGAACACCATTGAGTATGGCTTATTTACAAGATGGACCTGGTAATTTAAACAACAACAAGTCACAATACAACAATTTGGAGTAGGCATAACAAAATTAGCAGCCTATGTACAGTCATTACAAGTGAGAAAGGCGTAGCTTGGCATGGTAGTGTACAATAATTTACAAATAACAGCATAAGTCTTGACATTGAGAACAGAACAAGGCAGCATAATTTACAGGCATGGTACCAAAGGCAGTCAGCATACCGCTATGTGAGAATTCTATACAAGGCAGATATCTGATAGACAGTAGAGTGCAATATTATATTGGATGAGGTCTAGATCAGCAAAGTATTACGTGGCCTAGGAGAAGACTATAAAGCAAAGGCACTGAGGGCACAGGATGCTCCAAGGATAGTGGAGGGAGGAGAGGTTAGGAGGGGTGGGAGGGGGCAATTGTAATACCTTCCGGATTGACATAGCTGCATTAGTCTGCATGGTAGGTCTAAGGGTAAGGGGGATGGTATGGGGTAAACAGGTACCATTAGGAGGAGGTGACAGACAGGTAGGAAGAAGAGTCAGAGATTCAGCGCTGGAAGCAGTTGCAGGACTCCATAAATGATCATTGGATAAGATTTCTGAAGGCAGCTAATTGTACAGGTGAAACAAAATAAGTTATCTGCTGTTAAAGAGGTAATGGGTGGGGTACCACAAGGCTCAGTCCTGCTGCCCATCCTCTATAACATAAATATCTGTACATACAGTAGCGGTGTGTGTTCAGGGTAAGGTCTGCCTCTTCATGGATGATACAATGATGTGTGGAAGGGTGGACAGCAAGAATGGAATCTGGGCACAGAAAGAGGACCTAGAAAATCTGAAGAGATAGTCCAAGATTTGGCAACATAATTCTGATGCAAAAAAGGGCAAGGGTAATGCACATCAGGAACAAAGACCCAGAAATACAATAGATGATGGGGGAGTAGTAATAGAAAGCAAAGCAGAGGAAATAGATCTGGGAGTAATAATATCAGACAGTCTATGGCATAGTGCAACAAGGCAGAGAGGGAGAAAAACAGGATGCTGGGTGGGATAGGAAGAGGCATGGACAGCAGAAACTGGTAATTGACTCTTCCCCTTTCCTACCCTAGGTGCGCCCACATTTGGAGTGCTGTGCAAGGGTTTAGAGAATTTAGCTACAGCAAGACTGCAATAAGGTGGAGGTGGTAGCAGAAGTCCATCCAAAATGATCCAGGGGATGTGGGAGAAGACATACTGTATGAGGAAAGACTGAAGGACCTGACAGACCTTAACATGTACACCTTGTAGACTAGGAAGTAGAGGGGTACATGACAAAGGCACAAAATGTCTATATCTACATGGGATAAATGGGCTGTTGTGCAAAGAACTGTTCCTCTTAAGCATGAACACAAACACATGGGGGAATTTACCTAAACTGACCAGGGGAAGACTCAAGAAAGATGTCCACAAGCTCGTATTCTTGGAAAGAGTGGTGGACAAGTGGAACGGACTGCCAGAGGAAGTGGTGTCAGCCAACAAGTGGAGGAGATTTAAACAAGTGTGAGGCAGTCACAATGCCTTAGTAAGGGTGTTTGGAGCAAAGGCTAAGGGAGAGGGGCCATCATAGGAGAATTAGATAAGTTGGGCATACAGAATGGGCTGCCAGGGATTGTTTTTCCATCACATTATATATTTTATGGGGGGGGGGGGATAGATCTAATCTCCAGCATCGTTTATTGACTATTACAGATCTTGTGGATGGAGAACAATGGGAGGGCTTTAAGCCGGAGTTTTGATGGACGGAGCAACAACATCACTCCCCCATCAGGCTTAAAAGGTCACTCTTCCTGGGCCCCTCCAGGATTCATTTTTCGTTGTGGCTGGAGGTGTCGCCTGTCCACGTTCCTCACCCTGGTATTCTACTTTGGGCTTTCGCCTGTGCATTTGCAGTCAGCTCCGGCCGCCAGCTCACTCCTTTTCCCTGTTCTGTTCCCCTTCCTTTCATGCTGCTCATTTGCAGCTCTTCTTATCCCTCACTCCTCCTTCTTCATGCTGCTCTTGCCATGGCTTTCCTCTAGTGGACCTTCCTCCTGCCTGCCGCCCCATGGCCCCGTTCTTCCTCCCTGGCTGCTGCATTGGCCCCTGGTTCTGCTGCTGTGTTCCCCACTCATTTTCCTTTCTACCTCTCTGTGCAGTTCCTTCAATGGCGTGGCTCTGGCCAACCTAGCTCTGCTTCGGCTGTGCCTCCTGCTGTCTCCTGGTTGTTCTGTGCATAGCTGTGAGCTCTCCTCTGCTCTCCTGTACTCGCTTGGCTCTTCACTTCTCCCATTTCGCCTGATTGCACTGCCTTCCAGCATCGTAGCGGTGGCTCAGCATATGTAAGCTCTTTCTTATTTTACATAATTTCTCTCTGCCATTCGTGGGCCATGAATTGCCTCAGTCCTAATGAATGTCCATTTTGCAACATTCATGATACCTATTCAGTGCACAAATCCCAGCATATGTGAACCTTTTCTTCATCGGCTTTTTAATGAGAGATAAATTCTTTTCTTATCTGGTATTTTCCTTGGCATGACTTTTTTTTTCTTTCTGACAAGCAACTTCAGTATCTAGTTTTACATGCATGGAGAACACTCCCTGTAGAAGTAGTCCTGGGCATTGAACATTCTGCATGCTCTCCTTGGAGGGCCAATTACCTTTCTTCTCTCAAGACATCTACAGTATGTCCTGCAGCCTTATATCAGTGATACAGCAGTAGTTTAATACAGACTGCCAGTTCAGTTATACTGTAAGTAATGCATACCTTCTTCTGTGAGTCTCCCTCTCATTTGACCTACTCTCATCTCTGCTACCTCATATCGACTAGATATCCATGTATCAGCTGGGTCCTATGGGGTACATTGACCTCCCTACCGTTCTTTGTCCCTTCAAACCTGACTTTCCAGTACCAGCCTCCATGGCTTCAATCCATCATTGTACCTCCTCCGTTTCCTATTTTTACCTTCCTCATCCTAGCACTTTTTCTCATCCCAACCGACTCCGTCTGACCAGCAATGGATATTTCTTTTGGGCATACTGATCATGACTCATGTGCCACCTTATCGATCCGCTGCCCTACTGCCGCATGTATCAGGTTCCTCACTCCAGTCCTCATTAACTATTTCTTATTTCATCGAGCATCCATTCATGGCTTCATTCCATCATCAGCTGCCAAGGATTTACTCCAGTCATGGTTTCACTCCTCATCGTCCGATTTGCTCACATCCCACGATACCGCGCCGCGACCTGCTCATCTCTTTCAATCGCTCCATCAGTATGCCTCGGGTGTCTCCCTCTGGTGTGCAATGTCAATAACCTTGATTCAATTCTATTTCCACTCATGGCCATGCCTTTTTGTCCATTGCCCTTTGCTATGGGCTGGCGCCTCATTGAATCGCTGCTTGGCTTGCTGCTCTCCACCATCATTGAAATTCACTTTCAAGTTCATTTCCTGGCTCCTCTTCCTCAGTCTTCTTGTATTTCACTGCTGCACTCCTGCGGTGATCATCATTATCTTCAGTCTGCATTACATTCGCATACCCTCTAGTTCCAGACATGCATTCTTGGTCTCGGAGTCTACTTCCTTTCGAGGAGCCTCATTACTCGCATCGTTCTATCGAGCATGCTACCTTCATCCAAGTTCATTTTCAAGTTAATTCACATCTCCTCTTATTCACATTCTGTATCGGGCATCAAGGATTCCCTCCAATCGAGGCCTGCAATCGATATTTCTTTTGGGCGTACCCATCATGACTCATCGACCCGCAGCCATCCTGCCACATGTATCTGGTTCATAATTCTGGTCATCATTCACTCATCCTTACCTCACGGTTTCTCTATTTACATTGCTTACTCGAGCATTTCTATCATTGAATGCTATGCTTCCTCATCGACTCTGACCTCAGGGTCTAATCGTTCACATCGCATAATCAAGCATGCCTTATCGGCCTCAGTGTCCACTCACTTGTATCGTTCTATTAAGCCAGTCTGCATTATCCTCGGTCTCCTCATGCGCATGACCAGATACCCCTTGCTCCTCTGACTTCTATATGGATCTACTCCTTCCCATCGCCTACTCGAGCATACCCCTCTCGGGTCCTTGCAGCCTCCTGTTCCCTCTTCTATCTGTGCTTTCTTTTGGGGTTTTTCCCTATCCCATCATCATCCTCCCTACTCATATCCATCTCGTTAATGAACCCTTCTCTTTAACAACACACGTCCTCAAATCAAACATCGTCAGCCTGGAGGGAAGGCAACCTAGGCCTTGGATCCCTAGAGGTTTCCTCCTGAAAGGGGGTTTTTCCTCTCCTTCATGCCAATGGTCATAATATTAGTTAGTGTTAGTGCTTTCTTTGTTTAATTGTTAGGTTCCACTGTTGGATGGAGGTGGATGGTGGCCGTGGCTTTCCCCTCTCTCCTTAGGAAGTCAGCCCTCATCATCTTCTCAGAATTCGTTCATTCATCATCCTCACCTCTTTGATGCTCGACACCTTTGGGTATACTTTTTGGTCTTCTTCCTAACCTAGCTTTAGCTGACGCAGTCATTCCCATGGCACCTGTAGGTGGGGAACCCTCCTCTAGGGTTCCTTGCATCATACCCCTACAGGCCGGTATATCCCACAGATAGAGAAGCAGAAAGCCAGAAATCAAATCAAGTTATACAAGCATCATCTCATCTTATCTCATTCAGTTGTGTAAGCACATTGAATGGGAGGGCTTTAAGCCCAAAGTTCGAAGGGCGGAGTGCAACTTCACTCCCCCATCGGGCTTAAAAGGTCACTCATCCTGGGCCCCTTCAGGATTCATTTTTCATCACCCACCATCCACCCCTCCTCCTCCAGTGGCTCATCTCTCTTACCTGTGGGCTTCTTCCTAACCTACCTTTAGCCGATGCAATCATTCAGACAGCACCTGTGGGGGGGACCCTCCTCTAGGGTTTCTTGTGTCGTACCCCTACAGGGCAGTATATCCCACGGATAGAGAGGCAGAAAGCCACAAAGCAAATCAAGTTATACAAGCATCATCTCATCTCATCTCATTTTATCCAGTTGCATAAGCACATTGAACTTATTAAAAAACATAATTTATGTTAGAAAAGAATGGAGGCGGAGAAGTATCTTGTGGTCTTTATTGCAGGTTGCTTAAAGCAGTCAGTGCAGTGCAACAGAACAATTGGGAAAGCCAGTAAGATGCTGGAGTGCATTCACAGAGGGATCAACAGATAAAGAAGGTGACCCTGCCCCTGTACAGATCCCTAGCGCAAAAGAATTTGGATTACTGCATGCCGTTCTGAAGTCCATACTCATCAAAGGACAGGTACTGTTTATGGATGAGACTGTGCAGATGAGGGCAACAAAAATTATTCAGGGGCTGCAACAGAAGCCGTACATGAAGAGGCTTAAGGACCTGAACATGTACACATTGGAGACTTAAGGGCGAGAGACATGGGGCCCAAGCCAACTTTGGTTTGGCTTTGAGTTGGGACCTAAACATTGGATCCAGCTTCACCAGTTGAGCCAAATCACTTTAACGTCCAATGTAGGAGTTGACATGGGATAAAACAGTCTACAAATATGGGGTAAAAAAGCCTTCAGGGAAGCAATGAATATGAATCACTGTAGCGTACTTGTGGAAGGTGCTGTTGACATGAATCTGCTGTGTGGATTACTGTTTGTGGTACTGTGACAGAGCCTACAAAATCCACTAAGGCTGCCATGGCCATGTGTGAGCTACAGTAATAGTTACAATACTTTTGATAACAGCCCTCAAGGTACAGTATGTACCTTCCTGTAGTCTCTCCTTTCTACTAGCACTGGGAAGTGGAAAGGAGGGTGAAATTTCCTTTATTCATTAGTTAAAAAAAAGACACACCCAGTCAATTCCCAGTAGACAACAGGTTTTGTCTTGGCTCACTTTTGTCCCTTGATTGTCCTAGAATACTTTTTTTTTCTCTTTCAAGAATGCCAGGGTGGGGTCATGCTGTATCTCAGGGCAACAGTTTATTCATCTGCCATTAGAACAGCTCACCTCAGGCCTCAGAGCACCCAGCTGATTCTAGCCAACTCTGTTACTGTTGACTTGCCCACCCTGGGAGGTCATTAAGAGTCTTCTCCAGATGCAGCTGACTTTTTGTTCTATAAGGCTAACTAATCATTATATAATGAGGGCTGTCAGCTATCACAGCTGACTGAGTTTTCCCAGAAGCAATATTTTACAAGAAAGGGTAACTTTTAAGCATTTAGGGTCAACTTTGCCACAAGTGCTGGGGGTCTATAAGGTCACATTTCAGAAAGCTAACAAAGAACTGGAAGTTGGGCTAGCAGGAGGAACAGAGTACAACATCAGAGCCTTCTTCCAGTACAAGTTAAGAAAACAAAAAGGTAAAAGAAGGTGTTTGGGTCTCTGAAAACAGGCAAATTTGGAATGAACCTGAGACAGTGCCGGGGCAATGACTGAGATGCTGAATGAATACTTTACTTCAATGGTCACCAAGGAGCCACACCATAAAGAAAGTGACTTATGGGGGGCAAGTTCTTGATATCAGCAGTAGCCATGATACAGCCGGTAGACATTACAAACACTGTGGTTCCTTAATATTTGGAGAAGATCAAGAGTGCTAAGTCATGAAGAGAAGACAAGATACACACCAGGATGATAGTGGCATTAGGATCATACTGGCATTGAGGAACAAATTGACACAGCAACAAGCAGTAGCTTTTTAGAAGTCTGGTCAGAAAGGTGAAGTACCAGGGGACAGAAAAGTAGCCAGCATGGCCCCCATCTTCATGAAGGGGTAAGGTAGGACCCTGGAAACCACCAGCCAGTCAGCTTGACCTCACTGTTGGACAAGGTACTTGAATCCATTATCAAAGAGAATAATGGAGCACTTGGTTAAAGCTAAGTCTATTAACCCATCTCAGTATGGATCATGCCAAACCAGACTAATCTGCTTGTTGGAGGAGGTGACCACAGAGGTGGACAGAGGCTTGGCAATCACATAGTCTTCCTGGATTAAAGCAAGGACTTTGGTACAGGTTCAGATGGCTCGCTTCTAGTCTAAGAACAGCAGTGCACTATGCACTAGGTACACACAAGGTGGATTGCTTGCTCCCTTTGTGGCAGGATGTAAAGGGTTGTTGTGGATGGATATTAATCTGAGTGAAGAGGTGTAGTTGGTGGTGTGCCTTGGGAATCAGTACTAGGGTCACTTATATTAAACATTTTAATTAATGATCTGCAAACTGGGGTCTCTACTACTTTGCACAGCCCTTTATGTGGTAGAATGTGTAATGAAGCTGGCATGTCATCATGCCAAGATTACACAAGGAACACTTCATCCAGGAAGTGCCACTTCATGAATTGCTTTGCCTAGCAAAGACTCCATGAAGTGGCATGTTGCTATGGAAATGCCATTTCATGGAGCACTTTCACTTTCTTTTTTTCTACCAAATGATCCCTTCCTCTTACCCTCTTCTAGTACCCAATACCTCCATCCTCTCCCCACCCAGCCAACCCAGTTAAAAAACATAAATTTGTACAGACAGCACCCGCACCACCCTCACCCCCAGTAAGCGCCAGAAAACAAGTTAATAAGACCCCTTTCCACCACCCATTAACCAACCAGTTTCAAGCCTCCTCCCCCTCATGCATGTCCAACTTGAGTGAGACACCCCTCCTAACAACACAACTGGCAACCATACTTTCTTCATCCTCCATGTATTTCTGCCTGAAGAAAAGAGTTAAAATTTCAGAGAGGGATGGCAATGGGCACAGACCCTCCTCTCACCACCTCAACATATCACTGTCTGTATGAAAAGGAGTGCACATCCGTGTTGTAGTAATAAGCTGTTTTTACTATGAGTGTACACTCCATTTCATTCAGATGGGGATGGCCAAGTTGGTGATATGTGCTGGTGGTTCTTTCTCTCTCAAATGATACTCTTTTTTGGCAGGGGGTAGCATAGGGTGGAGACTGGAGAGTAGATAGGTGCCTTAGTGAGAGGGTGGGAGAGTATGTTGCCCCACTATTTTGACCATGGAGGAGGTTGGAAATGGGTCAGTTTTGTGACAGGGGGAAGAGTTCATAATGACTTCACTTCCAGGGCTGCCTGTGAAGTGAAGAAGGTGATGTAGGTGCTGTCTGTGCTCAGTGGTAGTCATGGTGGGCAGTTATCTTTATGGTTTTAAACTGAGTAGGTGGTTGGGAAAGCAAGATGTTATGGGGTACTTGAAGACGATGGGGGACAGGAACATGTGGTTTTAAAATAAGAAAGAGAAACAATAAATGGAACTGTGCACTGCAAACTGCTGGTGTAAGTGCCACAAAAATACCACTAACATCTTACCAGTAATCTGGTTCAGTTTCAATTGGTTTGCATCTGTATGCCGCCCCCCCTTCTTCACCAGAGCTACGTGTATTACAAAGTTTCACACTTCACCCGAGAATTTGCCTGTGAATAAAACGTCACAACAGTCCAAATGAAAATCCATTTACTCAGAAAGTTGTTTTACCATACTTTAAAGGTCATAAATGTTGTTCTGCAATATCACTGCTCAAAGGTTATACAAGTTGCTTTACCACAGTTCAAATATTAAAAAGTGATTGTACCACAATAGTGATGTCACTTCTGTGGAACAGTGATGCTTCTACTTCGTGCCATAATAAATCCTCCACATGCGGCATTGCCAATCCCCAAACACAATTTCTTCCTTTTTTCTGTAATTCACCTCACACCCAGCCTTAATATAACAGCCCACTTGGTGCCCTAAACCATACCTGGTAAATATGTTTAGTTTTGTTGTTTGTTACAGATGTCCACTGCTGGCTGTCAGCTCCTCACTGTAATTGTTTCTATCACCAATGTGGCTTAGTATGTTTGAAGAAAAAAAATGTGCTTTTGGAAGTTTTCTATTTATTTTTAGGAAGAAATTCTATAAAAATAATAGATGGAAAACCATGCACAGACAATGCATGTGTTTCCATTTCCTGGGGTTCTGATGTCCTTAGAGATCTCTGAAGATTTGCTCTTGAGGTCTTTGATATCATTAGAACCGCTCAATGGAAATTCAGTCCTGTTGTGCATGGTTCACATTAATTAGTTAATATGATTTATATTCTTGATCTTTTAGCTCTTCCACTATCTGAAACATGTGCACTTTGTGAATCCTGTCGGAGAAGAAATCCTGTTTGATAAGGAAGGAAACACACAGGATACATTTGATATTTTAAACTGGCAAGTAACTCCAGCTGGCTCAGTGAGGTATCTCACTGTGGGCATGTATGACCCCAGTGCACCAGATGGTCAAAGACTCGTTATCAATGACAGCGAAATTGTGTGGACTCAAAATAACAAACAGGTAAGAAATATGCTACTTGAAAAAATGAGAGACAGATCAATGTACCACACAAACAGTGCCACTGGAAAACAAGAACTTATAGAATTGGAAACAGAGAGGCTCACAGTAAGCCACCACTGAGTTGCAGGATGAAGCCTCAATAATTTATTTGCAGTGTCTTGACAGCAGTGGTAAAAACTCTGTATCCACTAATGTTTCATGCATACAACAGGTGCTTTATGACAGTACAGTCTCACAAAGTGCAAAATATATAAAAGTAAATAGACAATATGCACAGAGCTACTGTAACAAGCATAAAACAGGGGCACGAACATGGCCACCAGTAATATCAATACCAATACCAATACCAACACCAACACCAATATTATCTAACATACTCCAGTAACAGAGGAAGAAAAAGAAGAAGAATCAACATTTCTACTGAGCTTTTCATACACAATGTATCCCAAAGCACTTTGCAAGCAGTGCTAGACTGGTAGTGAAGTGACTGAATATGTAGTGGCGCCATTTTGCACATCAGCACCCACACACAGCCTGGACAATTGCATAAACCAGTTTTATGGGAAGGGGAATATTGGCCAAGACACTGGGAATGTCCTCTACTCTTTGCGAAGAATGCCTTGGGTTCTTTTACTTCCACCTGGACACCCACCAGGACAGTACCAGGATGGGTCGAAGGGATATCGGTTTAATGTCTCATCTGAAGGACAGCATTCCCCAGCAGTACAGCACCCCCTAATACTGCACTCAGGTGCAAGTGTTTAAGTATGTGTCCAATCCCAATGTGGGACGAGAACCCACAACCTTCTGGTCCAGAGGCAGATGTCCAACTGAGCCACACTGACACCAGGAAGGGGGTTGGAATAAAAGATTAAGGGATGGAGTGATTTGTGAGGACAGGGGTATGTAGGGGAAATGTAGGTAGGTAAGTGGGAAATGAAAAAAAAAAAAACAGGACAGGTGGTGACCTGAGACCTATTAGCAGTATAGGCTACATACACAGCATTTCCCTGGTCTCAACGAGGATTTCCAGTTGAACCCATTTCTGAATGGAAAATGATTTTTTTATCTGTGTTTGTTGTACTGCAAGATCTAGTATCCCAAATTCAGCTGATTTGTTGGTGCACAGCCTGTTTATTCTACTCTGGTTAATTTCTTATGGAGTAATTAGTTGCACCAATAGTATACAAGGAAATATTAACTCGATATTGAATTGATTACTGAGAAAATTAATGCTTAAGGTTTTTTCTTGTACTGCAATACAGCTTTGATCCTTGCTGTTTGCATTAAATACTAATGTGATGCAATTATATTTGCTGGTTTTAACCCACATCTTTATTGTTTTTGTCTGTTCCCCATAACCCATGTCCATCCATTCTACATACCCCTCTCCCAACTCTTCTGTCCATCCCCTACTCTTTTATACTTCCCTTCTTCCTTTCCAGGAGTATGTTAGATAATGTTGTTGGTGTTGGTACCTGTCACCTTTGTGCCCCCTGTTTTAAATTTGCTAGCTTTGCACAATTTTGTCTATTTACTTTTGTATATTTCACACTTTGTTAACCTGTATTGTCACCTTAAAAGGGGCCTTTATCAGTGTTTACATTTGAGGTGACAACACACCTTGATGAAGCACCAGTGTGTATGCATGAAACGTTGGTGGATGTGGTGGGTTTGCACTGTTGTTGTCAAGACTTTGCAAATATGCTAGAATGGCTTCTTCCTGCAACCCAGTGGTGGTTTTCTAGCCTGTCAGCTTACTGTGAACCGACTGATTCCATTTCTGTAGCTATGATACTTCCAAACTGCCTGCATGGTTTTGAACGGTTGTTTTATGCGGATATGTCTTACACAGAAACATAGAAACATAGACAATGACAGCAGAAAAAGACCAATGGCCCATTCAGTGTGCCTGAGTTCCCAATCTAACCCTGTGATCTCCTGTCAGTCCAGGATCCTAGCCATCCCTCTCCTCCCTCCAAATTTTCCTCCCAGTTTTGTTGCCCCGAGAGACTTTTATACCCTTCACTCTGTCCCAACCATGCTTGAAACCATCAACTATTTTAGCACCCACTACATTGGCTGGTAAACTGTCCCACTGCTCCACCTCCATTCTGTAAAATAGTGTTTTCTCATGTCCCTCCTGAATGTCTCTCATGTCAGTTTCCACTCATGCCCTCATGACCTTTAACCAGCACTCAAACTAAATAGTTTGTCTCTGTTCACTTTGTTTATTCCTTCTAGGACCTGAAAGGTCTCGTTCATATCTCCCCTCTCACTTCTGGTCTCCAGCAAGTACATGTTAATGCCCTGAGATGCTGATTGTAAGACCTGCCCTGTTGGCCCTGAATCATTTTTGTTACCTTGTGTCGAATCATCTCCAGCCCGTCCCTATCATTCCTGAGGTGAGGTCTCCAGAACCGGGCACAGTACTCTACGTGTGGCCTCACTGAGGATCTATAAAGGGGTAGAATTACTTCCTTCTTACTGCTGTCAATACCCTTTGCTATGCACCCAAGCATCCTACCTACCATACCATAGGTTTTGCAGCACTGGCTCAATTGTTTGAGGTGTCACTGATAGTTCCTAGATCGTGTTCTTCAGCCGTAGTGCAAAGTTTCACCCCACCCATCTAGTACTCTGTCCTGTAGTTCTTACATTACTTTGCACTTTTTGGCATTGAATTTTAACTAAAACAGCAGAGTAACTCTATCAACTAGTTAACCATGCTTTAGGCTTAGATTCAGTTTCACAAATCCATCTTTATTTTTATACTGGCCACTGAATATGCTTGCCCCAACAGTTTCGCTGGCACCCGGCATGCTTTTTCACGGTGAGTGATCCTATGACTTAAAAATATATACAATATATGTTGTAAAGAATGTTTGGTTAGTGTAGAGGTACCAATCATAATTGCAGGGAGTAACCCGGGATTATGTGGGGGAAGAACTCCTCCCCCACAGCCTATTTAGCTGAAGCAGCTGACTCCCACTCTGCTTAGAGCGAGTTGCACTCGCTACACTCACTCCGTGCTGCGTGCTGGGACTGCCCCCCCACTCCTGCCCTCGTTGCTCCCCTCGTTGTTTTGTTTCTTTCCCGGCCCTCCCTCCCCCTTGGTTTCCATTTTCCTTCTTTTGTTTTTTTGGGGGTTTGGCCTCAAGCCACAGTGCCGTAGTTCATTCATCTGCTCCTTTCCCTGGCCCTTTCAGCTGGCATCCTGCATTTACGAGCGCCCTGTTGCCTTAGCATTCTCTAGCTTGCGGCCACACCACTTACCTGCCTGCCCTGAACTTTTTCACCTCCTGGGAGCATCCATCGCCTACAGTTTGCTCTGGATCCTGTCTCCTCCTCACATTGGATTACCGACTGCTGTACCCATGGCTTCTTACCGTTTGGAGCATGGTGGACTCCTTACTGCTCTGGACCCTTGCCTTCTTTTCTCAGCTACTACTTGCAGCATAGGTGTTGAGTTGCACTTGGATTATTATGGCCATGGTATCATTGCTTTATTTAGCTGGCCGCCTGTTTGATTTACGCTCAGCCGAGAAGCACACTGTTTCCTATTGCTGCACCTGCCAATTCTGTGCTGCTCAAGTTCTGTCCTCCGGCTGCATCGCTACACTTACCTCAGGGATTCGATCATCCCGCTCCTTACTCCACTCTCCTCCTCTACGGTGGTGCCAGCAGCAGCTACTTCTTCTGCATTTCTTCACCTTACTCACTCAGGATGCCTGCGTTTGCTTGTTTTGCACCTCTTCAGTCCAGTCGCACTTTGGACCTCTGCTCCTCCTGCACTCCTCTTTGGATTTCCGTCGTACCATGTTGAAGGAAAGCAAGTATTTGGAACTGTTCCCTCCCATTGGATTTCGAACACTAGTCCAACCTGCACGTTCTCATTACAGAGCTCATTCTTACTACAGCAGCTCAGCTTGACTGCGGCCTCCTTTAAAGCCATATTACAACCAGGTATACATGGTATCTATTCCAGCATCAGCTACTTCCTTATGGGAACTCGTTATGTGTCTATGGCATATTCTGCCTTTGGTATGGGAATCCTTTGCTAGAAATATCCAAACTTCTGCTAGTCATTCAGAAGTGACCTTTCCTTTGCTTGACTACTGAGCAAAGGACTGGGACACATTTGGAGCCACGTCTTACGTATGTATGCAAGATCTCTATCACTTTGATGATTGCTTCAGTCATGTATGGACTTTCAGACACTGCATCTGTTTACAGGCTTTATTTACTTACTGGCTGCCGTACGCAGTCATCAAACCTTCTATGGTCCCTCAGCTGACTTACATGGTCTAGCCTCCCTCCTAAATGCTACACTATTTACCTTGCTAACCGACATCCGAGAGGTACACCTGTGCTAGCTTCTGAGAGTCTAACTGCCATCTTGCTCACATTACCGAATGACTTCGTAGGGTCCAGCTGTGCCACCTTTGCCTGCTTTAATGACCTGCTTCACTCTTCGGGCCAAGGGAATGCTATTTCTACTCCCACCTCGTCAGCTTGAGGCCTACAGATTCGCTTATCCTACTATATGCCTACCTGCTGCCGCGGCAGCTAGCCAAGGAGCTCCTCACTATGGATTCACATTTTGATATTTCGACATTCATCATCTATTCAGTGGACGCTTTGCCCTGCTTCCCTGCTACTACGTCTACATTATGCAGCATGCTTCCTATTACAGCTTGTGCAGGTTCCCTTTCTTACCTTCCCTGCTCATATTACTGGCTTCGCCCTCCCAAGACTTTGGGGTCCTCACGACTAACCTGCCATTACATTTTTCTGCGCTCCTCCTGAACTGGCATAAATCTACCTCTGTTTACGTATTTACTGCGACCTCTCCATACCAGGACATGACCCTCTGCGTTGCTTGCAGTTCGATGTTTCCATTGCCTTATGTACGACTTCTCTGCAACCTGCCTTGCCCCGAGGGGCCGGAGGTTAGCCATCGCTTTCGTCAGACCTGTGCCCCTAAGGGCCTGGAGGTCCTTTGTTCCTATATTCTACTACATCTTACTCACCTGCTTCTATGACCTGCTTTCGTCCATCGGGCTGGGAGCTTTATCTACTACTTGCCTGCTTCTACGACCTGCCTTCGCCCATCAGGCTGGGAGGTCTTCCAATTAATTGCTTGCTTCTACGACTTGCCTTCGCCCTTCGGGCTGGGAAGTTTACCTGCTTCTGCTCTACTTGCGCCTCGTCCGGCTCGGGGCCTGGAAATTCCTGCTTCTACTATACGCTTACCTGCTGCCGTGTCAGCCAGCCGGAAGCTCTTTTATTATGGATTTGCATCTGGCCATTTCTTCATTCCTCCTCTATTCTTGGATGCTGTGCCCTGCTGCATCAGCAGTGTGGAATTGCTGCTGCTTCACCCTTTCCAGGACACTTAGTAGCGCTTCTCATGAAGACTTTATCCTAATTGTGCTCTACCGCTTTTTGGACCCTGGGACAACGCTACTCCAATTGACTCCGCCTCTTCAGTTATCTCCATCCAGGACTCTTATGCTCGACTATTTGAGTCTCGTCACGTTCTTGCTGCCTCAAACATTGCATACCTACAATTTCAAATGCTATTCCTCATCAAGTTGCCATCTCTATGCCACGGTCTCTTCAACACGATCCCTGCCATCCTTGATCTTATGGATATGTCGGTCCTCAGCACCATTCCATTCTCTACGTCTGCCTTACAAATGCAGTCCTACTCTGCTCCAAACTGACTCAAGTCACATCTCCTGGAGGCTGTATACCATGCACTATTCTTACTGGCTGACCTTCGTAGGTCTGGCTGCATTTTCCTGTTACCTGGAGCTAGTCACCTCTCGCCTTACCTCTCCAGCTGATGGATAGCTGCGCTTCTCTTAGAGGGACTAACTGCCACGCTCTATTCTACCAGCAGTCTTCCATGGGTCTGACTGCGCTTCCCATACCTGGAATCAGCCGCCTCTCTTTCCTACCTCACCAGCTGTCGGTTAAGCTGCGCTTTCTTCAGGGGCTGATTGCCATGTCCTGTTCCTTCTCATCTGCCTTCATGGGTCAATCCCTGCTCCTATTACCTCTCACTTCAGATTAGCAGTCCAACTGACTTGCTTCCTTTTTGGGCTCACCACATTCTATTACTTGGATGCTTCATACCTCACACCAGTGTCTCCGATTATCCTCTACAGCTTGCCATTATTCCAGCTCAGCTCTACAGCCATTGCCTTCATATCAGTTCCTAAGACTATACTTCACTTATCAGAACTGGATTCATCAGTCGGTAGCCTGGCTACAAGCCTTCTTTCATTACACGTACTATACAAGCCCTCTATTAGAAATCAGGAAATCGTACTACTTCTATTCATCCTGCCTCATTGACGTCAAGTTTGGATGCAACTATCTGCATCTGGTCTCCTGTATTGAATTCGTCAGTCATCAATTTCATCTCCACCATCATACATTTCCTGGATTATGCCCTCTATCAATTGAAGTCCGGAAGAGGTTCTTCATATATCCACTCTCCATAATTTTGATTGTACATGGATTTTCGGACTCGGACTTTATTAGGAGGAAATTACTTCACTGGACATTTACAATTCTGTTCTTTCTTAAGCTCTGTCTATCTGGATTGAATTCTACAAATTAGAATTCAGATTTAGCTGATTCATGTAGTTTAATTAGGATCTCTCTCCTTTAGTATGCCCAGAAGGACGGGCAGGTCAGTAGCCATGGGTCCTCAGAGGTTCCCCACCAGGGTTTTTTTCCTCTCCTGAGTGCTACTGGTCACACTCTCCAGAGTTGGAGGAGGTGATCATCTATTCCTATCATTAGGTGTTGTCAGGCATGACTTCTTCAGCATTCAGTTAAAGAACAATCGTTGATATATTATTCTTTTTGGGGCTTTCATAATTCTAAACCAAGCTTCCTTCCTACAGGTGGGATACAGAGAAAGGCCAAAACCATCAAATATTATCAAACAACTCAATTCAAGCATCCAAGTACCTAAGCACAAACATTCTATACTTCTACTACTACCTAATAAACAGTGTCCTCTTAATGCTGGCCTCTGTATCCAACAACCGTCTACATCATTCCACTATATGTGTTACGTAAGCACTGAGCTATGAATCATACATAATTGCAGGGAGTAGCCTTCGATTATGTGGGGGAAGACCTCCTCCCCCACAGCCTATTTAGCTGAAGCAGCTGACTCCTGCTCTGCTTAGAGTGAGTCACACTCACCCACCATCCTCCCTGACACCTCCTCCTTCTTCGGAACTCTTATCCCACCGAGGGGCTTTCATAATTCTAAACCAAGTTTCCTTCCTACAGGTGGGATACAGAGAAAGGCCAAAACCATCAAATATTATCAAACAACTCAATTCAAGCATCCAAGTACCTAAGCACAAACATTCTATACTACTACCTAATAAACAGTGTCCTCTTAATGCTGGCCTCTGTATCCAACAACCATCTACATCATTCCACTATATATGTTACGTAAGCACTGAGCTATGAACCACACATAATTAAAACACAGGACACAATGATAACAGCAAACTTTCTTCTACATTTTACAGTTGCACACAGAAAACAGTATAAGGTTCTTGGCATAGTCTTTCTAGATGAAATATAACTGCCTAGCAAATGGCTATGGAAGATTAGTAAAAGTGGCTTAGATATTACCTTCCCCTGGGAGACAGGTGTGGCAGAGGTCTTCTTCCCAAGTGGGGTCCCTGTCTCATTTCTGTGTTTCACTCAAGCCCCTACTAATGCAGATATGGAAGCTGTGCTGCATGACTGAATTCACATCTCCCAAGGAAAGCTGTCTCCACTACATCATCTTCCTTGTCTTATGTCATACATTCCTTGGCTATCTTAGTTCCATTCTGCACAAGGCTCCTAGTCACGCAACTGGACCGACTGTCATAATAACCTTAGGATAGTAGAGCTTCCATCACCCTTATCAGTAATGTTCAGACTCTGCATCTTTCCCCAAAGACAGTAACAGTTTGAAATGTGGTGAACAACCATGTTCTTATAACAATATGCTTTTGCTATTCTGGTATATTTTCACTTAGCCATGAATCAGTGTGGCAGCAAGGCTGCTTAGCTAGGCTGTTATATCCCCTTGCACCTCATCTACCCAAAGAAGGCCTTTGGCTTACAGAAAATGCAATTACTAAAGGGCAGAATATTTCTTGTAATCAGCAGCACTAATAATATGCAATAGCTAATAATGGCAACAGTAATAATAAATGCATAATTTATTGCTATAGTTATAATAAGCTGCATAAGCACAGACAATAATAGTAGTACTAATCTGTTTCTCTCTACAATGTTCAGATAACAATTCAATGTGGTAAATTCCTGTTTCACTTTAAAAACAGGTTACCAAAAGTATTTGTATTATTTCACATTTTATCTTATTTCAAAGCATCAAAGAAAGGTGCTTACAAACTCATTAATTCATTCATTTTTATTATTTACCCTGGAAAGGCACATTAAACAATATTGCCATTTTTCAAGTGCAACCAGCATTTACAAATAAAAATTTAATACGCGATATATGAAAAACACATAAATGACATTATTTACAGCAACTAGATGATTGATAATCTAAAAAACTTTTCAAATGTTTCCTAAAACAGGTGCTGTTGTGTTGCATTGTGTTGTGTTTTGTTGTGGTAAACAATTATAAGTGCTTGGTCCAACAAAATCAAAAACTCTTTGCACAAAACAAGTTTTACGAAAAGGAATTTTAAACAGAATTCATTCCTGAGATCTAGTGCAACAAATTTTATGCTGTATTGGAAATAGTTCTACTATTGAGCAAGGAACCTTACCAAGGATGACCCTGTGAAAAAAAAAAACAACTAAAATGTTTATCTTTACTGGCTCATCCAATGAAGATAACTGTGCAACCTGATACAACAAACAGTGATGAGTGTTAAATGGGAAGCCAGTAATAAAATGACAAATTGAATTATAAACTACTCTTATCGTGGTTAATACTTCACTTCCTGCACCTGAATAAATTAATAATCTGTAATCCAAGACCTATAACAATAAGCTCTTTGCCAAAAGAGCACGAGTTTCTGGCAAAAGATTACTCCAGACCCTATATAAAGAGCTCAAACATTGATGTATTGCTTCTATCATACTGTCAACATGTGATTCATAGCACTGTCTAAGGTAACTCACAAATATGTACATTTCTTAACTGTTTCAATAGGCTCACCATCAAGGGCTCTCAACAAAAAATCATTAGTCCCTATTTTTTAATTGTTCTACTAAAGAGAATAGTTTTAGTTGTCTTGGTGTTGAGGACCATCCCCAGAGCAGTGAACCAAGACTGTAATTTAATAAACTCTTTTTGAAGATGTCATTTAGGGCTCCCACATCCTTCTCACTCCTAAAAATGACTACATCATCTGCATATGGAGCCTTTCACAGGAAGGACAACCTGAAGGCAGGCCATTTAAGTAGATGGAGAAGAGCATGGGTTCCAAGATGAAGTTGTGTGGACACCACAGCCAGCTTAAAAAAACTAGAATGGTGAATCTGTTTAATAGTTCTGTGTTCATGGCTGAAAAGATAGTCACCAAGCCTTTTACTAACATTCTCCAAAAAATTATAGCATGACAATGACTATGCAAGCAAACCATGATCAACTAGATTGAATGCCTTGGTGAGATCCACAAACACAGAAACCACTAGATTCCCAGAATCTGTGGACTGGTGAATATACCTGTAGTTTGTGAACCTCACCAAGGTAGTCTCAGTATTATGTAGTGCATGAAAACCATGTATAGCATGAGTCAACAAACAATATTTTGACAAGAATTCAACCATTTGATCCATTACTATACATTCACAGAGTTTAGACATAGGAGCCAACAAGGAAATGGGCCTATAGTTAGAGACTATCTGTTTAGAACTAAATTTATGTATGGGATGTGTTTTGGCTTGTTTCTACCTTACAGGATATACTCCTTGACACAGCGAAAAATGCAGCAGTTTAGTAAGAGGAAAAATAATGCTATCTTTTGCCATTTTAATAATCCTAAAGTTGAGACCATCAATACTATTAGAGGGTCATAGATTTGGTTTGTCCAAATAACACAGGACCAGTTCAGGAGTGAGTATATTAAAAACAATTATGTAAGATAATAAATTCGAGATTATTAGCATTATAGTCATATTTTTCAACCCCTACTCTATAAGAAGACAGATCATTAGAAAATTCATTAAATTTTTCGGCCCCTACAGTAGGGTCACTAATGATCACACAGTTCGAGGAAATGGAGGATGGCTTGTCCTCCCTCCCATGACCAGTGAGATCTCTAATTGCCTGCCAAAGATTGTGAGAATGATTAACAGAATTCAACAGTTTTACCTTATAATAGTCCCTTTTTGCTTTACGAATCAAATTTCTACAATTACTTCTAGCTTGCTTATAATACAACAAAGCTGAGGGATATATCTTGCTATAATGGGACCATTTCCTACTGTGCTCCAGAAAACAGTTTAGTAAGTCAAGAGAAATCCATTAACTTCTAAGGCCCCTAACGCAAATAGGGCCTGATTCCAAAAGGGTTTACGCATGTCGCAAGGTGACTTGCGCTGAACCCTATGGTGCAAATCGCATCTTGTGACATGCATTATGTGTTTTGCCATTCCAAGATACAGCCTGCACCATGGCACTTGCAGCCTGTGTCCAAGGGGTCTTCTGCCAGTGGCAGCCCCTACAGCATGGCGGAAGGGAGGTAACGGCAGTGACTGTGCCCTATTCTAAAAGGGTGGCTGCCATAACCCACCTACACCATTCCAAGTCCCAGTATGGCACTGCAGGGTTAGACTCGCATTTAGCTGGTCTAAGGGGCATCTGTCCTGGTAAAATGATGGATGCCCCCCCACAGTGCCACAAAATGCACACTGCAGTACACAACGAACAACCCCAGCACATTGATGCCCCCCAGCATGCAGTTCAGGATGACACCCAGGCAGTATCATGATGTTCCCACCTTGTGCCAGTGCCACCCAGCCCACTCCCCAAGGCCCCAAGGAGCTTGCGGGCATGCTTCAGGGTGGGGGCTCCGGGGGGGCTGTTACTTGTGGTCTGCAGCTTGCGGCACCAAGGTTTATTGTGCCATTCCAGTGGTGCAACCCTGCAGCTGCCACAAGTCACAGGACATATGTGCCAGGGACCCTGCCTGTCTTGGAAGAGGGCGCAGGGTCACCGACGTAACAATGAATGTCACAACTCGCATACACCTGCAAGTTGCGACATTCATTCTGGAATCGGGCCCAGAGATTTTAACGGAGCCAACATATCACAAATATTGTTAACAGTGGGTGTGGATGGGCTACATGCTGGTGTAACCCAGGTGCATATCCCACCCGCACCCTCGTGCACCCACCATGTAATGCACAAAACAGTTATGCCACCCCTCTGCACCAGATCCCATCCAAGCACAGAGCTCCATATGTGGGTGGGCCGAGGCCTATGTGGGGGCATTCTGGTACTCTGCACTATTCACCAATGCGCTGAGTGCAGACTAGGGTACTGACAGCTGCACATCTGGTGGGCAGCTGTACCGGCTATGTGCTCCCTCCAGTTGCCACCACTGGACCCACCGGAGCAGGTGGGGGTCAGCGGACCACTGCAGGATGGTGCCCCTGACATCAGGGGAAGGTGATCAGGTCGGGGTGGGCGGGCAGCACATGCCCCCCCAGCAGCTGTACCAGCATTCTACACACCCCCTCCATGATGGCACCAGTCCAGCACAAGGGATCCACTGTGGACCTGGGTAGGGTAGCTGATTGGCTGCCAACCTGGGTCAGCACTCCCGCCCCTACATACCTGCATGCCTGGGGGCGGGGACATATAAGGGAGTCGGGTGGTGACCACTGTTTCGTGAATGCAGTCCCCGCATGGATCTCCAATGGGTGTGGAACTGCATGCCTTTATGTGCCAGCTCCATGCAAGTTTGTGAATAGGGGCCAATGTTACAAAAATGTTCATAAGCAATATTTGTATTGAAAATGGAATCTAAAAAAACTCAATATGTTGCAAAAATAGCTGCATTTAACTTATTAACATCTAATTTCCTATCATTTCTACAAGTAATATAGACAGGTTTAGACTTGCTATGTTTTGCAGACCATTTACAGTGGACTGTGCTGTTTTCACTAAACCCGACAGGTAACACACAAAATTCTTTAACTTTATTGCACTGTGTGGCCACAATCCAGTTCAGTGTACATTTGTAACCTGTCCTATAATTACATATAGTCATAGCTTCAATAATATGATGTAGACTGAACAAAAAGAATATTTCTCATAAGGCATGGGGCCAGATATTTAAAAAAGTGCAAAAAGGAGTGTAAACATTTGCACTCCATCTTGCAAAATGACTGGTAGGCAAATATGGTATATTCAGAGGAATAACACAGAGCACTATTCATCTTTATATAGGTCAATTTTTGTCCAGCACTAAGCCACTTAGCCCTGCCTGATAGTGCTCTTGGAATAGGGCCCCCACAATGGCTAGCAATGGGGCAATATTTGCACTATTCAAAAGTCATCATGCACATGAGCCCATTGGGCATGCAAGGAGCTTAGGGGCCATTTACATTGCCATTATGGGCTCATTTGCATGGGTTGGAGGCCCTTTAGCACTGAAAATTGCCCATCCCATTAACTGTCCCTCATGCTAGTGGCTTCCCCCCACCCTCTGATCCCAGTTCACCATAACACAGTATAATTTCCCTGGTGTCCAGTGGTCCCTCTCCCTGCCCAACAGCCATTCCTGTAACATAATACAAATTCCCTGGTGTCCAGTGATCCCTCCCCCCTCCCAATCCCCTCCATGTACATAGGAAAGCCTCCAACCCCAGAATGGTTAGCCAGTGGGGAAAGGGAGCTAACACATGCTGGAAACCCTCACGCATCTGCAAGCTTGAAAATTGTGGAGTGGGTAAAGCAAGCTTGGGCTGTTGTGTCCCGAGAGGTTATAATAACATTTTTTGATGTATAGGGGGATTAATACTGTGGACCCAGACAAAATCAATTGCTTTAAAACAGACAGGGTGGCAAGTGATTTCTGTGATGAATATTAAAGGTACTAAGACACCCTCAGAACAGTTTGTGATGGAAAGTGAAAGCGGCTTGGATGACGGTGAGCCTGACAATGAATATGAATTAGACTGACTAAACAGAACTGAATGAACCAAATGAACTGAATGTACCCTAACACACTGTTTCAGTACTAAATTTAATGCATTCATGAAATGTTTTTTTTTTATGCCCTCGATGCACTTGATATGTTTCATGGTAATATTAATTTGAACAAGTAAAAGTTAAGTTTTCATTTTCATAATTTTTGCTTCTTTTCTGCTTCAGTGTGTTACTAGTTTGGGGAGGGGCGAGTTTGTGAATGAGTGCTGTTAGAGCACAGCAGATACTGTATTCACTGAGCTGCAGCCTGTAAGCCATAAGTTTTAAGCCACAAGTTGTAAGCTGTCACCTGCAGGGCTTATAAATGGGGGCGACTTTAAATGCAACAACTTAAAATCACTGAGACTTTAAATTAGGGGTGGCTAATAAATAAGGGCAGCTACAAATCCATTATATACAGTACTCTAAATATTGGGGTGCACCGATATTCAGGTCCCTACCACCCAATTTGCATAATTTTGCATTGCGCACCCCTCCACTGGTTGCCCCGGTGTAATCCCAGTACACCAGTGCAAACCAGGCTTTTAAATATGGGACTGCTACACAAAACCCAGTTTGTGTGCACAAACTGGCTTTTGCACTGGGGCAATCTTTTGAATATCTGGCCCCAGATGCATTGTCCTTCTAATTTGTTTTAAAATCACCCAAAATGATTCACTCATGACTCTTGGGGAGCAAATTTCCAAAATCTGAGATCAGTTCCTTGCCATTTTCTGTAAAACCTGGAGGAATGTAAATAACACTAACAATTATGATCTTCTTACTTCCTAGTAAAATATTTAGGGTCAAAAAAATCAGAAGGGCCACAATACTTATATGTAGTTAGTTCGACTACTGCAAATATGTCTGAGATATAAACCAGGCTTCCCACACCTTTCTTACCAACGTTATCCCTTCTTTAGATCTTATAACCTTATAAGGAAATGTCACTGTTGGGGATGGAACTAGTTAACAAAGTCTTGGACAGTGCAATCATGTCAAATTTATTTTCAAGAACACAAACCTCTAATTTGGCCTTTTTAGAAAGCATACACTGAATATTCAAATGAACTAGTTTAAGTTGTGTGTCAATCTTGAAAGAATCGGCATAATTTTCAGTTGAAGAAACAGGGCCAGGTTAGGGGTGAACATTACCAGAAATTAATAATAAAAGCAATATTAATTGCTTGAATTTTTGTGTTTTTCAATAATATACCCAATGTGACTTGGATACTGCACATTTTAGTTGAAATGTCTTTTTGGTAGACCCTAACAGATAACTAAAATTATGTAACAGATAACTAAAATTAAATAACTCAATAACATCAAAATTAACTTTAAAATTAATTTCTTAAACACTACGATATTTACAAATGAAAATGGAGTGTGCATAAATAGTAACTTTACTAATCCAAACTGCCAGTCTTTGTGATAGCTTAAAATCAACAACACTGTACTCACTAACCCCTAACATCATACTTCAATTAGTATTAACTACAGAATGTCTCAATTTAAAATAATGAGATGGGTATTCAATACCTTGTAAATACAAATCAACACTGTTCTTACAGGAGATGGTAAGCAACACACACATAAGACCAGTACTTTGTTCATTTTTGACAATTGGGAACCAAACATTTAAACAATTGATACTGCTATTTTTCCCTGGCCTCACACCATAAACTCTCCAGTAATTCCTGTCACACTCCACACCTGGTAGCTACCATCAAACCAGAGGGAGCAGAAGGCAGTGAAAAACACTGATAACTTTAAAGAACTGATTTGCTATAGTACCAGGTCCTGGCTCTTGGTATCCTTTGGGAGACTCTGGTTGGCTCCACTGCACTATGCTGCACTTCAACACACAGAGCCACTGCCACTGTAGCTGGTGCCACGTCTAACAGCAGTCTAGATTTAAAGCCCTAAACCCCACCAAACTGGTTTGCCACCACCAATTGGGGGAACATGGTACACACAGAACCATGACTGGGATGTAAACATACCAGGATACACTATCTATAGGAGGAACAGGGAGGGTAAAAGAGGAGGAGGAGAAGCTCTCTACATAAGGGAAGGAATCAAAGCAACAGAACAAAAGGGTAAACAGGGTGGAGAGGAAGCACTGTGGGTCAATTTGGAGACAGGCAATAGCACAACAATCCACACAGGGGTTGTATATAGACCCCCATCTCAGGGGGAGGAAATGCACAAGGAAATGATAGAAGGTATCCTTAGAATGGCAGAAAAAGGGGACATATTGTTGATGGGGGATCTGAATATGCCAGTTTTTAACTGGATTGCATTTGCAGCAGCCACTTCCAAGAGTGGGATCATTCTAGATGCCCTACAGGGGGCATGCCTTAGACAACTAGTATTGGAACCCACTTGAGAGGGAGCAATCTTAGACCTGGTACTCTAAATGGAGATGGAGACAGGATCACAGATTTAGAAGTGGGTAGCCATCTGGGAACTAGCGACCATTGAACAGTATGGTTCACGATAAACACAGCAATAGAGTCAAGCCATACAAAGGCAAAGGTCCTGGACCTTAGGAGGGCTGACTTTGCCAAAATGGGTGAGTGCCTAAGGAATGCACTAGCAAATGGGCAGGAAGGAGGGGTGGAAGAACAATGGGGAATAATCAAAACTGCCATCACAGAGGCAACAAGCCTTTGTGTGAAGCAAATAAACAAAACAAAATGATGTAAGAAACCACTATGGTTCTCAAAGGAGGTGGCAGGAAGGTTAGGGGAGAAAAGAAAGCATTCAGGAAGTACAAGGAATCACAGAAGGAGCAGGACAGAGAACTGTATCAGTTAAAGCAAAAGGAAGCAGTTAAGGCAGTCAGAACAGCAAAGGCCCAAACCGTGGAAAAGATAGCCACTTCAGTTAAGAAGGGGGATAAAACCTTTTAGAGGTACCTCAAAGAGCAAAGGAAGACCAGGGGAGGGATAGTGAGGTTTAATAAAGTGGAGGGGGTGGTCAGATGGTGACTGAAAAGGCAGAGATACTAAACAAATATTTTTGCTCAGTATTCACAAATAAAGAGGGGGAGGTACCTAAACCAAACAATAGAAACACTCTGGATATGGGGGTTGATACCAGCCCATTCACAGAAGAAAGAGTTCTGTAAGAACTCTTAAAACTGAAGGTGGACAAAGCAATGGGGCCTGATGGGATTCATCCCAGAATTCTAAAAGAACTAAGGGTCGAACTAGTGACACCACTGACTACTGTCTTTAAAAAAATCATGGGAGGATGGGGTGGTACCTGAAGACTGGAGGAGGGCAGATGTTATTCCACTTCACAAAAGTAAGAGCAGGGCAGAAGCAGAAAACTACAGACCTGTTAGTTTAACCTCAGTGATAGGGAAAATGATGGAATCACTTCTGAAGGAAAGAATTGGTGAGTACCTAGAGACCAGAGGGGCACAGGACCCAAGGCAGCATGGATTCACAGTGGGAAGGTCATGTCAGATGAATCTAATAGATTTCTTTGACTGGGTGACCACAGTTGTAGATCAGGGAGGGACTGTGGACATGGCCTACCTAGACTTTAGCAAGGCATTTGACACAGTCCCACACAAAAGATTAATATACAAGTTATCCAGCCTGGGAGTGGGCCCCAAGATGGTAGCCTAGGCAAAGAATTGGCCAGAGAACAGGACACAGAGGGTTATAGTAAACGGAGTCCACTCTGAAGAAAGGGGGGTTACTAATGGGGTACCGCAGGGTTCAGTGTTAGGACTGGTCCTCTTCAATGTCTTTATAAGTGACATTGCAGAGGGACTGGAAGAAAAAGTATGTCTCTTTGCAGATGACACAAAGATCTGCAACAGAGTTGATACACAAAGTGGGGTGGAACGGATGAGAAGGGACTTGGCAGGGTTGGAGAAATGGTCAAATGTATGGCAGCTTAGATTCAATGCTAAGAAGTGCAAAGTAATACACCTGGGAAACAAAAACCTAGGGGAAGAGTACATAATGGGGGATGAGATATTAACAACAACAAAAATGTAAAGGGACCTGAGGGTAGTCATATCAGATGACCTAAAGGTGGGCAAGCAATGTGAGAGGGCAGTAAGGTGGACTGGGGGGGATATTGGGATGCATAGGGAGAGGCATCACCAGTAGAAAATAAAAAGTTGTTATCCCTCTGTACAGACAGCTGGTGAGACCCCATCTGGAGTACTGTGTGCTGTTCTGGAGACCCAATCTCCGCAAAGACTTAGACAGGATGGAGGCAGTCAAGAGGAGTGCAACTAAATTAGTCCAGGGTCTGCACCAGAAGACATATGAAAAGAGACTTAAGGAGCTTAATATGTATACCCTCGAGGAAAGGAGGGAGAGGGTGGACATGATAGAAACTTTCAAGTACCTCAAGGGAGTCAACAAAGTCCAAGAGGGTAGAATCTTTCAGAAAAAGAGATGTGCAAGAACAAAGGGGCACAATTTGAAGATAGAGGGGGATGGCTCAGAGGTAATGTGACAAAGTATTTTTTCATGGAGAGGGTTGTAGATGCATGGAACAGCTTTCCTGAGGAGGTTGTGGAGTCAAAAACAGTGGTGGAATTTAAGAATGCATGGGACAGTCATAAAACAGTTCTAGGGGTTGGGGGTAGGAGGAAGTAGGCTGTTGGTTAACTAGGATCTGCAGCTTATCCATTAGGTAGGGAAATGGGCAGACTAGGTGGGCCAAGCAGGCCTTATCTGCAGTCAAATTCTATGTTTCTATGTAATAGGGCATGGGTCAATAATAGGGGCAGCTCAGGTAAGTGGTGCTGAAGTTGCTAGGGAGGTACTAGAGTAGCCAGGTATAACTGACAGGAGCAGGAGAACAGCAGTTTCTAAGAATGTGACACAAACACAGTCAATGAAAAGTCCCCTGTAAAGCAAATAGCCTTAATATGTGTCCAAAATATCAAAACAGATCAATGTGCTTATGGCCAGAGACACTCCTCCCTGGCCTACACTAACCCAAATACAACAGATTAGAATGAAAATGTTAACAGAAAGGCATATGGTTTGTGACAGGCACTCAACAAAACTATACACAAATGTGTACAGTGAGTATTCCTGTCTACACCCTTGCTTATGGCTACAAATGTGGAATGGATGGCACATACTAAAGAACTGTCTTCAGCTGGTGGTATAAAGATTCTGCCTACTGTAGGACTTTGGAGCTCTGCACTCAGTTCTGCAGGGCAATACTCATAATACAGTGGCGTGAAAAAGTATTTGCCCCCTTCCTGATTTTCTCTGTTATTGCATATTTGTCACACTGGATGTTTTCAGGTCTTTAGAGAAAATGTAATATTAGATAAAGGGAACCTGAGTGAACAAATAACACTTGTTTTTTTTTTTAATTTCACTTATTTAATGAAAAAAAGTTAACCAACACCAACTGGCACTGTGTGAAAAAGTAATTGCCCCCTTACACTTAATAACTGATTACGCCACATTTAGCTGCAATGACTGCAACCAAACACTTCCTACAATTCAATATCAGTCTTTCACATCGCTGTGGAGGAATTTTAACCCACTCTTCCTTGCAGAACTGCTTTAATTCAGTAACATTTGGTAGGTTTTCGAGCATGAACTGCTCATTTCAGGTCCTGCACAGCATCTCTATTGGGTTTAAGTCTGGACTTTCACTAGAGCCACTCCAAAACTTTAATTTTACTTCTTTTTAGCCATTCTGATGTGGACTTGCTTTTGTGTTTTGGATCATTGTCTTGCTCCACGACCCAACTACGCTTCAGCTTCAGCTGCGGAAGGATGACCGGACATTCTCCTTAAGAATTTTCTGGTACAGAGCCGAATTCATGGTTCCTTTAATTATGGCAAGTCATCCAGGTCCTAGGCAGTAAAGCATCCCCACACCATCACACTATCACCACCATGTTTGACTGTTGGTATGGTGTTCTTACTGTGGAATGCTGTGTTTGCTTTACGAGACATTATGGGATCCATGTCGTCAAAAGTTCCACTTTGGACTCATCTGTCCATAGAATATTTTCCTAAAAGGCTTGGGATCATCCAGGTGCTTCTTGGCAAATGAGAGACGAGCGTTTATGTTCTTCTTGTTAGCAGTGGTTTCGCCTCTACTCTCACATGAAGCCCATTTTGCCCAGTCTCTTTCTGATTGTGAAGTCATGAACACTGACCTTAGCTGAGGCAAGAGAAGCCTGCAGTTCTTTGGATGTTGTTTTAGGATCCTTTGAGACTTCCTGGTGATTTCGCTGCGCCCTTGGAGTAATTTTGGCAGGCCGCCCACTCCTGGAAGATTCACTACTGTTCCAAGTGTTCTCCATTTGGAGATTATGGCTCTCACTGTGGTTCGTTGGAGTCCCAGAGCCTTAGAAATAGCTTGTAACCCTTTCCAGACTGATAGAGGGCAACAAATTTTTTCTGATCTTTTCAGAACTTCCTTTGATCATGGCATAATGTGCTTGTTGAATCTTTGTGCTGAGCGTGACTCTGATGGTAAGGGTCAAATAAAGTGAGGTTTATATTGAGCAGGGCTGGCTGTAATCAAGCCTGGCTGTGTTCAATCAGCTGACTCTAATTATCCCTTTAATTGGGTTGATTTAACTAGGGGCAATTACTTTTCACACAGTGCCAGTTGGTGTTGGTTAACTTTTCATTGAATAAATGAAATAAGTAAAAAAAAAAAGTGTTATTTGTTCACTCAGGTTCCCTTTATCTAATATTATATTTTGTCTAAAGACCTGAAAACATCCAGTGTGACAAATATGCAATAATAGAGAAAATCAGGAAGGGGGCAAATACTTTTTCACGCCACTGTATATTCTATTGCAGCAATCAGTTTCACGCTGATAACTAGCACACTCAGTCCTAGTCCAGTACTTACAGCACGGGTGTTACTACCTTGAGAAATACAACACACTCAGGTATATACAGTCCTTCTTCAGCACTTGCAGAGGTGTTACCAACCTGAGGAGTGCCTCACGGGTGCTACTGACTTGAGAAGTGCAGCACACTCAGGTAAATACATTCTTCTCCGGTACTTGCGGCACAGGTGTTACCAACTTTAGGAGTGTAGCACAGATGTTAATGACACAGAGAAGACTGATTTAGCCTGCCACCCTCCACTGACTCTGCTGCACTTTGCTGCACAAAGCAACTGCTGCTGTAGATGCTGCCATGTCTAACAGCAGTCTAGATTTAAAGTCCCAAATCCCATGAAACCCAGCTGCCACTGTTGGGGAAACAATCACCAAGATGGTTCTTCTGAAGTCTGACTATGCAGATGTGGTCTATGGCATTGCCCCCTCCTCATCTGTCACCAGAATGGGCACTCTTTGCAATGCATTCCTCTGTTATGCTGCTAACACTCAATCTTGAAGCTGTCAGAACACAAGCTTATAATACCACTTTTATAATAATGCACTTGGATTCACCTTGGGCCTTACCAAAAAATTATTTCCTAAATTACCAAAAATAATAATATTCAAATATGATATTATCCTATGCACTCCAGATTCAAAAATTATGATGAAAAACACTGTTGCCACACTTTGGATTACATAAGAGATACATATATATTTTATTCACATATATACAAGCCCTAAATATTCATAATTATCATAAATATCAAGCATAATAAAATCATGTAAACATAAACTGTAATGTAAACAAAACAACAGGTTTTAGAAAATCAAGTAACTCAAATAACACAAAATATTTTTAGCAAATAAGCAATGCAAATGAATAAGCAATATTCAGCATAATAAATGACAGTTTACACTATTTCTTCAGCATGCTTATAAATATGATGACCTTTTTTCTATGAGAACTTGCAACTCATTACACTAGTGTCTCAGGTTATATCTTTGCATAATAAGTGTTTTAAACTTTAGCATGAAAAATGTATTTTCTTTACATCTAAATTCTAGCTTAACTATCTACCCAAGGTTTTGGAGCCAAAATGTAATAAGTTACCACCTCAGATAGCCAAATAAGTACTAAAAGTAGAATAAAGGAAAACTTATGTTTTAGTTATCTGTAGATGTGGCTTTCCACTTTTTAACTTTCAAAGTCTTGGTGAGAACGTCTGGTTTTGGATGACAAAAGTCCTTGGTGGTGGGTTTGGCTTTAGTCTTCTGTCTTTTCCCCTTGAACCTGGAACTGTAGAGTCTTCTGACATCAATGAAGCAATGCAGGCTGGATCCTTCTTGCTTGACATCACACATCATCAAAAGTCACTTCAGGATTTAGTGAGAAAAATCAGACAACAAGATTTTAGCAGTTCAGCAGTCTGTAGAAAGATCTATCCTTGTGGACAGCAATGTTGTTTTGGTAACTGGACTCTGTGACTTTTGCCTGTTTCAGTTCATTTCTGCTCTTGAACCTGCAACTCTGGACTCACTACTATTTAACAGCACTGCAGGCTTGATGGCTGGTAAATTTCAAAATGAAAGTTCAGGCTTTTAACAGAAATTCCAAAGCATTACATTAGTCCAAATTCTCAGTATGCAAAGCATAGGCCTTGCTTCATCCAAAATTGAGAAGAGAGTCCTTCCTGTAACAATCAGTTTCCGCAGCTGGACTTTATTGCAGCATTATGCAGGCTTTCAAGCTGGTTTAGCACCCCCTTGCGGTGGCAATGTCAAAACCCAAATGATGTCCCAAGCAGGTGTGGCTTTAGGCTTTTGACCTAGTACAAGTCCTAAGCTCATCCAAAATTGTCAGGGCATCCAACACAGGTCTTCATACACCAAAGAATCAGGCAGTTCTGGGCTGGCCTTGCCAGCATCCCATTTATGTCCCTCTTGCTGGACAACATCACCATCAAATTATGATTGGTCTGAGTCCTCTTTGAGGGTGTTATTGTTAACCCTTCCTAGGCCATTTTTTTATCAATATGACCTCATCTTCAAAAACTATTTTTGATATAAAACTGTTTTTCTTTCTTGCATCTATTTGCACCTTGTTGCAAATGTAAAACTTACATTTTTAGATGCAGCTAAAAGACAAGATTCATTTGAGACCCAACATGATGGTATCAATTCTAACATAAAATCAATAAATTTATATACAAAAAAAAATTATACAACTTTTTCCTCTATAGATATCTAAAAAGTATTTACAGATTTCAGAAGAACATTTTTTTCCTGTTTAAAATGATGTTAGTTTAGCATACCTGTTATCATTAGAAACTCTATAAACTTAACAAACTTCTTTAAGACAGGGATCTTCTTAGTTTGAGGTAAATAATGCGTGACTTCATTTTGCTTTGGGGTTTATCCAGAAGGCTTTCAATCCACGCAACTAGATGTTTCTGTTAGGTAAACACTTGAGACTCATTCCATTAAAAAGGTGGCAAGGTCAGCTTACTATAGACCCCAAACTTGTCAATGTATTTTAAACAATTTTAGGGCTACAGAGTTTTGTAAATAGATCACACTACACTTTGTAGATATGTTTAAAACTTAATCACTGGGCAGGTTCATGCATTTCCAATAACCTGTATAATTCTGAAATATATCAGAGTGTTTGTATATTTTCTATAAATAAAAGTCTTAATTACTTAAAGCCAGTCTATTTCAGTCTATGTTAACCTCCGAGATTTGCTCTGGCTGGTACAGAAAAACAAGGTTGTAAATTATGTGAAGTTAGTCTTAGCTTCAAGCTGTTCTGCTACTTATTGGAAGAGGTGCTAAGGGGGCGCCCAATTGAAACAGACGATCCTTGAAACATTTTTTTTACTGAAGTTGTCCCTGTATGCTATATTCCCTTTTGCTTCATGGCATCATTCCTCCATTTCAGTATTCAAGCCTTAAGTAGCATTGTCCTTGTTTTAGAGTTCATTTAGATATTAATGTGACCAGAAACATTTATAGTACTTAATAATTAAGCCAATATAAGGATATAGAATAGCAATTAAGAATCTAATATTATAATAATAAAATATTTTAATCAAATTAGTTCTGTTCCTACACACCCATCCCTGCTTCCTATACACTTACCTCTCGATACTACCTCTTGCCTTCCACCATCTCATTCATTGTGCATCCTTCATTTCTAAATACTGGTTCTGGTCTCTACCACCATACCTCTCCGTTCCATTCTCCCAGCACTTCAGTTTCTTATCCACTTTGCTTCAAGGAATCCCACACCTTCTCACTCCTTACACCAAATCTGCTGCTCAGCAATTCAGTTTCTACTTCTGTCTAACCTTCATTTGGAACAACTTCTTCTCCCTACTTCATATGCCTCCCTCCTACCACTCTTTCAAAAATCAGCTCAAACTCTTTTGTGCCCCTTCTTGCTCTTGCACTGGCCCTGGCTAGCCTGTCCTTTGCCCATCCCCTTTTCATTGGTTGCGTGTAGCATCTGTGCTCACTTCTCTAATTTACTGCTACTACCTGCTAGTCTGCACTGGCTTGGGTAGCTCCTAATACCCCCTCCTGACCTCCTTCTGATAGCGCTACAACTGTTAGATACATAGTTATTATGCATCCAGTACAATTCACCTACATACTTTTTAAAGACATTGTTCTTTGTATTGTGCATATAGTATTGCTATGAATAGTCATTTTTGTCTACCTCTCAGTTTCACTATACTGCAGTATTGTCTGTATCATTTCTACTGTTTATCCTGCCTTGGTAGCTCATACTTTCATGTATGTCAGTTTGTTAACATTGATTGCAATTTATCATAGAATATATTTGTCTCAGTTCACTGAAGTCTGGCCACACTGTGTACATACCAGGAAAAAAAATTAATATGATAGGTACGTATAGTTAAAAATACAGTTATTACAAAACACTAAAAATAGCACACAGCAGCACCCTCTCTTGCAACTGCCATTTCATGTCATACTGATGTTTTTCCAAGGCGTAGCTAACTGTTCAAAAAGATATTGCATAAAGGTCACCTTCTTAAAGTTGCAATGTACACAATTCACAGTGTCACACAGTACTATAAACAAATAGCCTATCCAGAAACCCAATGTGTTAACACATTATAAATAATCTAACATATACACTTACACGTCTGTATACAAATAATGCAATTTATACAAACTCTGCATTTCTAAACTTAATGTTTTTCTTCAAAAAAGGTACTAGACTAAACATCTCATTTAATCCATTCTCGCCATTTGCCCCCTGCATGTATTGCCATTTGATTTTGCATTGCAATAATTTATAGTCCGTACCCACCTCCTCCATAAATATCCAATGTAATTTCATCCAAACCCTGAAGGGTAAAGCAGTGTCTTGGTCTTTTGTGCATAACATAGAAACATAGACTTTGACAGCAGATAAGGACCACTTGGCCCACCCAGTCTGCCCATTTCCCTACCTACTGGATAAGCTGCAGATTCTAGTTAACCAACAGCCTATTTCCTGCAACCCCCCACTATAATTGCCTTATGTCTGTCCCATGCATGTTTGAATTCCTCCACTGTTTTAGACCCCACAACCTCTCCAGGAAGGCGGTTCCATGCATCCACCACTCTCTCTGTGAAAAAGAATTTCCTCACATTACCCCTGAGCCGTCCCCTCCAACTTTAAATTGTGCCCCCTTGTTCTTACACATCTCTTTTTCTGAAAGATGCTACCCTCCTGGACTTTGTTGATTCCCTTGAGGTACTTAAAAGTTTCTATCATGTCCCCCTGTCCCTCCTTTCATCAAGGGTATACACATTAAGCTCTCTCAGTCTCTCTTCATATGGTTTCTGATGTAGACCCTGCACCATTTTAGTTGCCTCCTCTGGACTGCTTCCATCCTGTCTATGTCCTTGCGTAGATGAGGTCTCAAAACTGCACACAGTACTCAGATGGGGTCTCACCAACTGTCTGTAAAGAGGATAACCACTTCACTTTTTCTACTTGTGATGCCCCTCCCTATGCATCCCAGTATCCCCGGCTTTCCTACTGACTTCTCACATTGCATACCCACCTTTAGGTCATCTGATATGACTACACCCAGATCCCTTTCCATTATTGTTGTTGTTAGTACCTCCCTACTATTGTGTACTCTTCTCCTGGATTTTTATTTCCCAGGTGCATTACTTTGCACTTCTTTGCATTGAATCTAAGTTGCCATATGTCTGACCATTCCTCTAACCTTGCCAAGTCCTTCTCATCCTTTCTACCCCCCTTGTGTATCAACTCTGTTACAGATCTTTGTGTCATCTGCAAAGAGGCATACCTTTCCTTCCAGACCCTCTGCAATGTCACCTATAAAGACGTTAAAGAGGACTGGACCCAGTACTGAGCCCTGAGGTACTCCACTAGTAACCCCCCTTTCTTCAGAATGTGTTCCATTCACTATAACCTTCTGTGTCAAGGCCAATGCCTTGTGTAGTGTTTTCCATGGTTGATGTTCTACAATGGTATATAGACTCCTGGTCACCATACTTTCAATGTTCTGTCCCCGATGATACACCATGTAGGGGGGGATCTCTTACAAATTGTTCCAAATTGGGCTCTTTGGTGAGAATTTCCTAATTCTTGTGTAAAATCTGCCTAATCATGTGACTCTGGGGTGTAAAATCTGAAATAAAATTCAAAGGATTATTTTTGTTTCTTCTGGTCCTATTAGTTAGGAAACTCTCCCAATCCATGCCATCCTCTGCACATTTAGCATTCTCAGTGCTAGATCTATCATACCCTCTTGCATAAAATCTCTCACATATGGGCCCAGATATTCAAAAGAGCTGAGCCATGCGCAATAGGGTTGCGCCTGCGCAAGTCCAAAATGCGCCATTCTGCGATATTCAGCAGGAGGCAGTTGCGCCCCCCAAATCATGCTGAGCAACAGCGCAATGCTAATGAAGGCATGCACAACCGAAGGGGATGGAACCATGCATAAACTGCACAGCCCGTTATTCAGCCGGCTGTGCAGAGTTATGCAGGTGCAACCCCCTATCTGTGCCTGCACAACTTTAAGCCAAAAAAAAAGGATCAAGTCGAGGGCCACCCACAGGTGAGCTGCCATATTGCAGGGCACAACACAGCAGCTGCCACCTGTGGGTGGCCCTCCCCTGTTCCCAGTGCTCCCCATGCCCCAATTGCAGGCATAATGTAATTCCCCCCAGCAGCCCGATTACGGGCAGCACAGTAGTCTCCCCCGAATAGCCCGATTAGGCATAATTATATAAGTCCCCACTCCCTGAATAGCCCTATCGCGGGCATAATTATATGGTCCCCCAAATAGCCCGATGCGGGCATAATTATATGGTCCCCACCCTCTGAATAGCCCGAATAGCCCGATCGCGGGCATAATGAAGATGGTCCCCCCACCCCCAAATAGCCTGATCGTGGGCATACTATAGAAACATAGAAACATAGACTTTGATGGCAGATAAGGACCACTTGGCCACCCAGTCCATACATTTCTACCTACTGGATAAGCTGCAGATTCTAGTTAACCAACCAACCTATTTCCTGCAACCCTAGAAACCACTATAAATGGTCCCCCACCCCTGACTAATCTGATTGCGAGGGCATCTTTAACCCCACATCCAAGTCCCTGGTGATCTAGTGGCCCCACCCTCCACCCACGGAGCTGCCGCCTATTGGCTCATGCTCTGAACCAATGGGCGTGCAGCCCTACCAAGCTGTCAGTCGGTGGGTGGCAGGACGGCAGGTGGGTGGGGTGCTGCCGCCCCCGCTGACCGGGGAGGGGGTGGAGCTCCATGGGTGGAGGGGTGGGGGGCCACTAGATCACCAGGGATTCTGTACGTGGGGGTTGGAGGATGCCGCCTGTGGTCGGGCTAGTCAGGGTGGGGGACCATTTATAGTATGCCCACAATTGGGCTATTGGGGGGACCATCTCATTATGCCCGTGATCAAGCTATTCAGGGGGGGACCATCTCATTATGCCTGCGATCAGGCTATTCGAAATTGAGGACCATCTAATATGCCCACGATCGGGCTATTCGGGAGACTACTGTACTGCCACGATCAGGCTACGGGGGAATACTATTATGCCTGCGATCAGGCTGCAGGTGGCGTCAGTCCCCGACGGCTGCTGCCTGGCAGGGTGCCAGGTGCAAGTCATCAGGGATCGGTGCACCTGCATGCTAATGGCAAGCCAATGGGGCCGTAATTAGATGCAAATATCCCCCCATGCTCCTTGCATAAATTATGGCTCCATTTGCATGTCACCTTTTGAATATCACAGGTTTTCGCATGGCGCAATGGAACTTGCGCCACCGCATCTGAATGCTCCACTCTGACCACTTGCGGTGGTGCAAGTTCCACTGTGCCATGCACAGTGGCTGTGGCAAGGGGGCGATATTCAAAGAAGTTGCTCAATAGTGCAACTCCGTTGAATATCGCCCTGGTCACACCCAAGCGCAACTTTTTTGAGCAGCGCAAGGGCTTGCGCCATAGAATGTCGCAGTTTGAATATCTGGCCCCTGGTGTCTACATCCCTAGTGTAATATTCTGGTATGCTCACATTTCATTTTAATCTAATAAATTGCCATTTTGGTATGTTTTGCATCAGATGTCATGGATGGCAGCTATCATAGGTTAATAGAGCATTTCTGTCTGTGTCTTTCCTGTACAAATTAATTTTAATACCCTGTTTCCATCCTTATCAATAGTTAAATCCAGAAAATCAATATTTTCTTTATTACTTTTTATAGAAGATTTCAAATGTTCATTAGTAGATTCCAAATAGGCAACAAATTCTGTCAAGGCCACTGCCCCCCCCCCCAACCAAAAGAATGTCATCAATAAAGTATTGGTACAAATGCAAGTACTGTTTAAAGGGATTCAGGTCAGATACCACAAACTGCTTCTCCCACTGTGACAAGTAGACATTCGCATATTTTGATGTGAAGAAGTCCCCCATTGCCATATCTTTGATTTGCAAGTAAAACTGTTCCTTAAAAACGAAAGTGGTACAGTGGAGTACTTTCTCAGTTAAAACAATCCAAAACTCAATAAAGGGCCTGGTGGTGCTGAGGGCTGAGGTGCTTGATGCCTTACCCGCATCACACTGGTGACCTAGATTAGGCAATGAGCCGGGTCATTGGAGAGCTGGCATGGGGGAGGGAGGGAGCAGGATTGAGCAGCCGAAGGCAGCTCTCTCTCAGGGAAGGACTCTGTTGCCCACCATAGTTCCACTGCCCCAGATGGAGGTCCACGGTCAGTACAGACATGCAGGTGTCAAGCAGCAGAAGGGTGTTCCAGTACCGTGGTGAGCACATGCCTCCACACACACGCGTGTGTGGCCGGGACAGGGTGAAACAAAAATGGAGAAAAAACAGGAGATATAATATAAATATATATAAAACCCCTCAATATAGGCATGAGTGTATCCAGATTTTTCATACAAAGTGTCCCATAGAGCCTCAATCCCCCCACAATGGGTATATTGGTATATAAGGCAGTAATGTCCAAAGTTACCAATATATGATCCTCATTTACTAGGAGGTCCCTCAAAAACTGTAGTATGTGAGTAGTGTCCTTAATATGTATTGGCCACAAAGGTACAAGCATTTCAATGTGCTCACCCACAAACTAGCCAAAGGCTCAGTCAAGGAGCTGATGCTCACTACTATGGGATGGGCTGGTAGATAATAAGGCTCTCATGAATTTTTGGCATTCTATATATTGTGGCTCTATCATGGTGGAACATGGTTAAAAAAAGCATACTTTTATTTTGTAATAACCCCATTTAAATGAGATCTTTAGTCTGGTACCTTTTTTAAAGAAAGATCATTAAGTTTAGAATTGCAGGGTTTATACAAATTGTATTATTATTATAGAGCAGTAGTGGGAAAACTGTGGCCCTTGATGCAATTTTTGTGGCTCCCTGAGATGCCCCAAGAGGATCTGTAAATTAAATAATAGCACTGTACTATAAGATTATGCTGGCGGTCATTCAATGTGTGCTTCATATTGACACAGGTTCGGTTTGCTGTTTCATTTTTCTGGCTGCAGAATACAGTCACTGTCAAGTAGGCTGCATGCTGTTTGGAGGTGAGTAGCTTCTATGACTGTTTCGGTGATTAAATTTGCTGTTAACTTTTCTGTGACTGTCGTGGTGATTATAGGTTCATAGTTGCAGCATATTGATGGGACAGGGTTGGGGCAGGGAGCAGTTGAGTGAAGTAGTGTATGGCTGATGCAGTTTCTTGTTTCCTCTGGAAGTTGTGCATACTTTGGGACTGGGATTGGGACAGGTAGTAAATTACAAGTTTGAAATTTGGCTTACTTTGCCTTACTTTGCTCACTTGATGTGCAGATAATTGAAAAGTGGTAGTCCAGGTTCAATATTAAAAGCAATAAAAGAAATAGACTCTATAATATAGAGGCACAATAGTGCTACTATAGTTAGGGTTGAGTAGCCTATTTAATGTTAAACCTCAAATTTTGCACATTGATATCTGTGGCTGTCTGATGAAATGAGTTGAAATGTTGCATGTGTTGTCAGGGAGGCAAAGTCTTGATGTGTGGAAATGTTTGTGAAGACAGCTTGTGTGGTTTTTGAGCTCTTCAAGTGTCATTTTAAGAAACAAATTACTTTTTTCCTATACTTAACATTGTTTTAATTTTTTTTTTGCTGTTGCCTACAGACTACATGGAAAGGAATTGTTGCCCCAAACTTGCATGGGACATGTGTCATGTCCCAAGGTAATGCATTTGACTGGTCTGGTGAAAAAATATCAAAGGGTCCCAGAGTCATACGTCTTTAAATTTTAGGAATTTTTGCCCCAAATTTGCATGGAACATGTGTCATGTCCCAAGGTAGTGCCCTTGACAGATCTAGTGAAAAAGGTTCCAGAGTCATAAGGCTTCAAATGTTAATGTTTTCCAACTTGTACATGCACAGTAGGGTTTTTGAGATAACATTCTGTGACAAAAGTAAAATGCCCATTTTCCTTTCGGGCAACTTGTTTGGCACGGCACCAAACATTTTCTTTCTGCCGTGCCAACTTCCATCTTGTTGACCTTTTCCAATCAATTGATCAATCAATCAAACTTTATTTAACCAGGCAGTTACATCATTGACCAAGCTCATTTGCAAGATTCTTCTGGGCACAGAGGACAAATTCATTTACAGTATTCAACATCATTTCATAACACAGCAGACACTGAAACAGACTATTCTTAAGTACGAGATCATTAGGTAACTGGAGCAAGACTTAGATAATGAGGGCTATATACACATACAGGCAATTCATTATATATGGGTTAGGAGACAGTGCAGGACAGAGGGAGGAGAGGATGGCAAAGACACAGAGAGAGAGAGAGAGAAGAGGAGGGTTAAGACACATGAAGGGAGTTGGGGGGGCAGCCCTGCTAGGGTAGAGACCCTAGGAGGGGGGTAGTTACACTAAAAAGGAATGCCAGCAGACAGGGGGAACAAGAAGGCCAGGGACATCCAGGAACTAGGGGAATATTCAGTCCATGTGCCAGTGATTACCTGAAGCAATCACACGCAGTCTTCAGGCATCAATAAAGCAACTGCCTGAATATGTAGGGCCTAGTCAGGAGGGAAAGTTTAAGTGCTTTTTGTGTGTTGTTCCAAAGTGATGGTAGGAAGGAGCTGATGGCAGTTGTGCCGTGATGTGTCTTCATCCGTGGTAGCTTGAGGAGGATGAAGGAGGAGTTCCATAGGCCGTATGCACCTTTAGACCGTTCAAACAGGTTGCAGATATAGGGTGGGAGTTTGTTAGAAATACTCCTGAAGAGCCAGATGAGGGTGTTTATTTGCCTCCTCATGAAGAGGGATGGCCAATCAATTGCCTGGTACAACAGGCAGTGGTAAGTCCACAGGGGCATGTCAAGTATGAATTTCAAAGCACGATGGTAGAGTGTGTCAAACTTCTGGAGGGCATACTGGGGGCAGTGACTGTAGAGAAAGTCAACATAGTCAAGCAAGGGTAGAAAGGTTGTTTGAGCCAGCCAATTCCTAGCTTCGAGAATGAGTAGATGTCTTAAGTGGTAAAATGTGCCAAGGTGCTGTCTTAGCTTTTTTGTTAACTCACTTAGGTGTACAATGAAAGTGAGTTTGTTATCCAACCAGACTCCCAGATATTTGAATTTATCCACTATTTCCAGAGGTTCACCAAGGAGGGTGGTAATCTGGGGGTTACCAGATGTCCTCATATTGTGGGAGAACAGCAGAGAGATAATCATGGCTTTGTTTTTTTTGGCATTAACCAGGAGCTTCAGGCTCAGCAGGTTATGTTGGAGGATGATAAAGTCCTGCTGTAACTCCTTGTAAGCAAGCTCTAGAGAGAGGTTGGTTGTATAGAGGACAGTGTCATCCGCAAAAAGGTGAACATTTCCTGCGAGTATGCCAGAATCTATTCAGTTAATATAAAGTGCAAAGAGGATAGGCCCCAAGATAGAACCTTGTGGGATGCCTCGGGGCAAAGCTTTTAGTGGGGACAGTTCCCCTTGTGCTTTAATTTGTTGTCTTCAATTTGTGAGGTAGTAGTGGAACCACTTTACTGCAGCAGGGGTTAGACCAATACTACCCAGAGTATCAAGCAGGATAGAGTGATCAACCGTGTCAAAGGCTTTGCTAAGGTCAATGAAAAGTGCATAGATGTGCTGTTTATTATCCAGGGCTTTTAACCAGTCACTAGACACTTTGGCTAGAGCCAACACAGTGCTACGCTTAGGTCTGAACCCCGATTGGGCTGGGTTAAGGATATTTTCACAGTCCAAATACTCCCTTAGTTGTCAGTTGACAATTTTTTCTAGTAGCTTGGATAGTACAGGAAGAAGCGAGATTGGTCTGCAATTATTCAAGTCTGTAGGGTCTCCCGACTTGAACAAAGGAATAATATGTGCAGTTTTCCAACTGAGCAGTAGCTCCCCTTGGGTAAGTGAACTATTAAATAGATGAGTGATAGGTGCTGTCAGATGATAATAGCCTGCTTCTAGAAAGAAGGGTTTTAACGAGTCGGCACTAGCACCCTTTTTGGTATCTAGTGAGAGAAGAAGGTCCTCCATCTGTTTAAAGGATACTGGCTGGAAATTAAAGGGAGGGCAGCTGGTACAGGGGACAAAAGTAGGGCTAGTACCTACACTGGTGGCACTTGGGGCACTCAGTTTACTAACAGATGAGGCACCAAATGCAAGGCCTGCAGCAGCAAAGTGGTCATTGAACTGGTCAAGGATCTCAGACCTATCTGTGTAACAGTTATTGGTCACTACAATTTTGGCCGGAATTGGGGTGGCAGGGGAGTGTCCTTTGACCTCTCTCAAGATTTGCCAAAACTTGGCAGAGCAGTTTTTGTTTTCTTCAAGGGCGGACTGAAAGAAATGTGATTTTTCCGTCCTGATCAGTTTGGTGCAGTCGTTCCTGGCTACCCGAAAGGAGAGCCAGTCTGAGTCGGACTGCGACTTCCTTGCCCTTTTCCATAGTGTGTCTCTCGACCGCAGGGCCTTGTTCAGGTATGGGCTGAATCAATCAGGTGCCCATTTCCTAGATTTAACCTTTCTTAAAGGTGCGTGTTTATTGATTACCCTTAGTAACAGATCCTGGAAGATACAAAAAGCTTCAGCCACAGAAGGTGCGAGATAGAAGTCCTGCCACTTAATATTCCCAAGATCTGTCAGAAAGGCAGGGAGACAGAAGTGTTTTAGGCTGAACTTTATCTTGGAGGTTGTCAGATACGGGTGGTGAGGAACGCCTGACAGGCGACAGCGCAGTGGTCACCAGGTCATTATGGAAGACCCCCTTAATGGGAGATATTATGTGGCTTGTTGATGAGCATAAGATCCAGCAAAGAGCTTCTGTCCAGATTTTTTTTATTAGGTCAGGTAACCCCAGGGGTTATCTGAGTTAGCCCATGCTCATTGCAGAAATCCTTGAGCCCGTTGGCACAGGCATTGTTCCAGTTAAGATTAAGGTCCCCCATTATGATGCATTCAGTAGTTGTTTTCTCCAAGAGGGAGTGAAGGTGAGGTAGTATACACAGGCCAGCAGCAGACAGCCTATAGCTTGCAGCTACCAGTAGGGCTACTCCAGGCAATAAGTTTAACATGAGGGCAAGACACTCAAATTCTTTGGGCATTGATGTATGGACAATATTAGAGGTTAGGAATTTGTCCTTAATAGATATGGGAACACCACCACCTCTGGTCGACCTTTCACACCTGTGTAGGTTGTAACCAGGGATGTTAAGCATTTTGTCAGGTACATGATTCTTAAGCCAGGTTTCTGAAAATGTTGCTACATCAGGTGTTGCATGTAGCACCCAGGCTTGGACCAGGTCAAAGTTATTGACTAGGCTGCATACATTCATATGCAGGAAGCTCAGGCCCTTTAACTGTGGGAGCTCCCCTGGAGCAGCTAGCAGATGGGGCGGGGGCCAGGGTTTAGTTCCACACTACCTACACAGAGCAACAGCAGGATTAATAGTTTCCTGAGACATCTTACAAGGAATCTCAGGAAGGCTTTGTTAGGTTGCTTAGCATGAGCACTGCCTTGGGCAGCAGAACAAGAGTTGGAGGGGCAACAAAAGGTGGTCAGAGCAAATATTGCTACCCTAATAGAGAAGATAAGGGGTGTCTGCTTAGGGGGTGTAGGGCAGTAAAGGATGTGAAATGTTCTGATTATGTGTGGATTACTGCCTTTGGAAGGCATTAGCTAAGGAGCAAACACCGCCAGCCTTGATTCCTGGCATGTAGAAAAGTTCAGAAAAGTTGTTTCTTTCAGCATGTCCATATTAGGCTCCAATTTTAGGCATTCTTGGGTGACTGACAGCAACCCTGTAAAGGTGTACAGTTCTGGAGACCATACCTACGTAAGGACATAGACGGTAGAGAATGTTCAGAGGAGGGCAACAAAGATGGTGCATGGGTTGCATCACAAGTCCTATGAAGACAGGTTGAAGGAACTGAACATGTACTCCTGGAGGAGAGGAGGAGAGAGGGAATATGATAGAGACATACAAGTATCTTACAGGGAGCAACAGGGTGCAGGAAAACACTATTTTAAGCGAAAAAGATGTTTCAGGACTAGGGGCATGGGATGAAGTTGGAGGGAGGGACTGATTCAGAGGAAACATGAGAAAGAATTTCTTCACAGAACGGGTGGTGGACAAGTGGAACACCCTGCCAGAGGAAGTGGTGGGGGCAGAAACAATCATGGGATTTAAGAATGCATGGGATAGACATAAAGGAATTCTAGAGGGCAGGGGTAAGGGGAAACAGACTTCTAGGAAAACAAACTGAACTTACAAGCTCAAATGGGCAGACTAGGTGGGCCATAGGCCCTTATCTGCCGACACTGTCTATGTATCTATGTGAAGAAGCCTGGGGCAGGTCAAGGACTATAGGGCCAAGTGGTAAGAGAATGATTTGGTGAGGTGGGTTAATAGAGCAGCTGAACAGGCAAAAAAAGCCAGTGAAGGTTATAAACCAGTACACGTAGTGCAGTATAGGAAAGAAAAGGAGAAAGAAATGGAGGAAGAAGTAAAAAAATGAAAAAAAACAGAACACCAGTTTAAGATATAAAATGTAGGTTAAAATAGGGTGTTTTAGCTAGGGCAGGGGGGGTACCAAGGCAACTTGGTGATCATTGGGACTATGTAGAGGGTAGCAAGGGAGAAAACTCAAGTATATAACTTTAGAGTACATAGCAGAGCAGGTGCTAAACAAATCTGATAGATAAGCAGATGGTGAAAATAGGAAGATGTATTTAAAGGGAGGGCAGGCCAAGTGTTAGGCCTAATAAGCTGCACTCTGTATCTTTAAGCGGAGTTGCAATATTAGTGAGAGGGGAAGATGAAGATTGCCTAGGGGCAGTGCCGAGGGGGGTAGAGTATTTAATAAAGGCTTGGGGGGTGAAAAATTCAATCAGGAAGGAGAAAAATGAAACAGAAATTGGATAATTTGCAGAGCACAGCTTACAACTGTGAGTGACCCAAATTAAACCTGGTCTAAACAAAGAAGCGTTCACAAAAAACTGTATCACTTTGAACTTAGTTTCTGATCCAGGGTAAATTACCACAGGACCTTAAAACAAAGATAGCTGTAATACTTTAAAACCTACAAACCTGCACTCTAAAAGAGCCTGCACTTCAAACTACCCTTGGAGTGCAAAATTGCTGTAAACAGGCTTAGGTTCACTTTTAAATTAGGATTCACAGGACAGTTTGGAGAAACTTAACCAGTACCAGAATCGGTAAGTAACATTAGCTTAAAGTCCAAAAGGAACAGGAGTAGCAAAAAAATTAAAGAAGTGAAGCAGCCAATCAGCAGGCAGAGCCGATTGTTCCGGCCAGTCAAGTTTCAGCAGCGTACCTTCGGTCTAGTGATCAGTGGGCAGTACAGCAAGGAAGGCAGCCAGCAGACAGAGGGGACTGCCGGGGCTGCTTGCAGCAGCAAAGGCACCCTTGTCAAGGATGTAGCTTCAGTCTGGTGATCGGCAGGCAGTACAGCGAGGAAGGCAGGCAGCGGACAAAGGGGACTGCTGGGCTGCTTGCAGCAGCAGAGGCACCAGTGTCAAGGGTGAAGCTTTGTTCTAATGATTGGCGGGCAGTACAGCGAGGAAGGCAGCCAGCGGACAGAGGGGACAACCGGGCTGCTTGTAGCAGCAGAGGCACCCATGTCAAGGGTGAAGCTTTGGTCTGGTGATCGGTGGGCAGTACAGTGAGGAAGGCAGCAGGCAGACAGAGGGGACCGCTGGGTTGCTTGCAGAGGCAGAGGCACCCTTGTCAAGGGTGAAGCTTCCACAAACCAACAAATTTATAAAAAACAAACAAAAATGCTGTGATTTACATAAACAAACATCAGAACCTCAGCTAAACAGAACCTGTTTAGCTAGATTCTGATGTTTATTTTTAAATATTGTGCCCACATGTATGTTTACTGGGCACATAAAATCCTGGATACCTAGCTTATCGAGAGGACCACTTCCCCGCATTCTCTGTATGAGAACTGCAGGATTTTCTTGACTTCTGCAGCTACAGCTGGAACTTGTGCTGCCAGCTGCAGATTCAGCTGTGAGATGCCCTTTTCCTAGTGTCTTGTGGCACCCTCCACATGCCGATCATTGTACCTGGTGTCTAGGAGCTCCCCTACCCTCCAATCACTGTCCCTGGTGTCTAGTGGCACCCCCACCCCTTTGGTCAGTGTCCCTAGTATTTTGTGGCACCTCCCACCCTCCAATCACTGTCCCTGGTGTCTAATGGCACCCCCACTCTCTGATCGTCTTCACTCTCCCCACAGCCCCTTGTTTTATATTTACTGCCAACATCGGGGGCCCAGTCCCCATGTTGGCATTATAAGCTCCCCCCAGCACTGTGTGACACTGGGGAGCCCACCTCCAGTGTTCTCAAATATTTATTTACTAAACCTGTAAGAAAAAAACAGTGCCCCACTGTTTTTTTAAGTCTGAAAGAAAGAAAATGGTTCCTTGTCATTCCCATCATACCCCTCCCCATCTCGACCATCCCATTGAGTACCCACCACCTCACACCCCTTCTTAGACTATAATTATCACCGGAGATTGTAGGCTGTCATCTTCTGTGGACCAGGACACATCTGCACCAGCAGTGGATGAAGTGGCTAAAATTTGCTACACATAGCATTTCGTGCAGAACCCGAATTTCACGTAATTTTTAACAATGCAAAGCGAATAACTTTCCTTCAAGAAGTAACGGAAAGTTCCCATTATTCTCTATGTACTGCATTACTTTACCTTTTTTTTTGCTCTTTAAGGTGAATTTTGCAGTGATTCGTAGGATTTAAGATCACATGGGCTCTATATTGTTTTGCACAGCCTCAGTTCAGCATGTAGTGGAAAGCTGGAGACAGTTTGCTCTCAGAGCTCTGAGAGTCAAACCATCAAAAAACATTTAAAAATGCATTTTTTGCTACCAACTTTTGTGTCAAAATTTAGTACATTGATTGTAGAAAACCCTTATGTGTTCATATCATCGAGCATTTCTTGATTTTGTGTGAATATTAAATGTTACTTTAGTACATATAGTCTCTGTAGTGACATACACTGTAAAAGTGTGCTTCGGGGGAGGGCCGGATATGTGGTGTAGAAGGCAAATTAGTGAGAGAGGAAGTTTTTCCAACTTTTGTTGGCTAGTTTTTTTATTATTTGTGTGTTCAGGTACACACAGTACAACTTTACTTAATTTTTTATCTTTTTTTCTGTGTGCTGGGCATTTTTTTGGTCTTTTTCAAAGACTGTCTGTATTTCATTTACTGAACAGTTAAAGTTTCTGTGGCTGACCTTTAATGTGTGTGCATTGTGTAAATTGATACGCAATTAATTGCGGCACTGTCCACAAAAGCTGTACTCTGAATTTCTCAGCCTGTCTGGAATTTTCTCCCCTGCTTCTGTCTGTGTAGCTAAAGCTGCCCCTCCCCCCCCACAAAGCAAGGTATTGTTTTTTGACTTTTGGATTTTTGAAGACTGGTTCAGGTCTTGTGTTACTTGTGCCTGTGTGGCTACATCTCTTGTGTTTTTTGCTTTCCTCCCCTCAAAACTGCTGAAATAATAAGTTGCTGTTAATTATCTGTGTAATCTTAAAAAATGCCTGCAAAGAGACATTCATGCAAATCTGTTTCTAGCTATGGCTATTAGCAGTGGATGTTGTTGTGATGATGAGGCAGGTTCATCAGGGGCTAGGAGCAAGTATAGCAGTTCAAGAGTAGTGGTCATGGCCATGGTAGTACGCAGCAGAAGGGAAAGGTAGCAGTTGCTGCAAGCAAAGGGATTTCTTCTACTCTGTTTTTCACAGCAAAATCAGTCGCTTCAATGCTGGTTGGAGATGTTGTTGTCCATGCTGGTAGTAAAGTTAGTGATGGCATGGTTAGTAACAGCATGAGCATTGCTACAAGTTCAACCCAAGCAAACTTATTAGGTGGGAAAAATGCTGTTGCTGAATCTGCAGACTTGAGTGTAGTTGATGTCCCACTCCCCACAGTAGTTGAACATGATTCTGATCATGCTAATGGTACACAGTCTCATGTTTCCACTGATTGTGATGTTAGGCCATCCAAACATTCAGAGACTGATGAAAAAAGTGTGGAAAATAGTATTGAGGCTGTGTTTGGAATATCTCCAGAGGAGGACAGCATCCAAAAAGAATTTGTGGATGGTGATTATGATGATGATGCTAGCGACCCCATTTGGGAACCAGACAAAAAGAAAGTGAAGGTAGCTGTTTGTAAACAGTCTGTTCGTCAGTCCCCCCCTCCTCAAAGTTCTGATATAACTGTGTCTGTTGCTGACCCTGAAGTAATAGTCATCGATTGTGATGTTCAGTCAAAGTCTAAGTGTGCACAACACCAGAAATCATGCAGTACACCCCCCATTTCATCATCGCCAAAACTGCCGTTCCATATGCAACCCCCGAAGTGACATATGAAGAGTAGGGCATCAAAAACCCTAGTTTGGGATTTTTTTGCAAAAGATGGTAGTGATGCAACAGTGGCAATCTTTCAGCTTTGCCAAGTGCGTGTGAAACGTGGTAAAAAGGGTAGCCATCTGGGCTCTGGGGGCCAGCATACTCATCTCAATAGCAGGCACATGGCACTGTGGACTCGGCACCAGGGAGGAGCTAATGCAGTAGTGGGGCATTCACCCTCATCCACATTAATGAGCATGGTATCTCCTTTCTTTAGTGCAACTAGCCATGTCAGTAAAACTGATGAAATAACACCGGAGGATTACTACAGGCACCAGGAGGGGGATGATTTTGAATGTTCAAGTAGTGGTCAGAGTAGCACTGGTCCATGTAGTAATTCTACTACATCACCCCTGTGCTTAAAACAGGTAAAATAACCTAATTTATTGGCTTGTCACCTGTGCACCCACCATCACACGTCAAAGGTACCCCATCCATTTCAGTTCACAGAGGAGAGCCATTTGGCACACCATGTGCAAAACACTGAACAATGCAGCCCACATTGCATAGCCTTTTTATCTGTAACAGTAAATACCCACCAAATCATGCAGTTGCATGTGAACTCAATGCTGCAGTAGCAGAAATGCTGGCAATTGACCTTTTGCTGTTCTCCTTTGTGGAGAATGCTGTATTCCAGTGCTTTGCGGCATGCACCTGTCCTAAATGGAAGATCCTGTCCAGGATATACTTTTCTACCTGTGCTGTCCCTGAGTTATATCAGACAGTGACAGAGTCTGTAAGACATGCCCTTCAACATTCCACATCACCTTACATTCACTTAAACATGGATATGTGGACAAGTGGCAAAATAGTGGGTAGTTCCTATCTGTGTATTACTGTACATTGGGCACAGCTACCTGGGGTTGTCTGTGATGGTGGGATGGGAAAGCAGTGTAATAAGTCAGACTGTGGTGGTAGCAACCTTCATGGCAGTAGACAGCATGCCACACTTGTAATGCATAGTGTAGCAGGGTCGCATATAGGCGAAAACATGCTAGACTTACTACTGACTGAATCTGATGAGTGGCTGCACCCCCGTCCCTAAAAGTGGGCTTCACAGCTAGTGATAATGGATCAAACATTGTTAAATGTATCAGCAATGGTGGCTTTGTGAGGGTTCCCTGCATGGCCCAGTGTTTAAATCTTGTGGTACAGGAGTTTCTGCAGTATCCTAAAATAAAGCAAATGCTGACTGTTGCATGCCTCATCTGTGCCCACTTTGCATGCTCTGGAAAGGCCTGTGACCAACTTAGGCAGCTGCAGATTCAAAACAATGTCACGAGATGGAACTCAATCCTTTACATGGCACAGCGATTGTAAGAGCAGTACAAAGCCATCTCCAAATACCTAGTTATGCACACTAGCTGTGACAGTTCAGGGGCCTCAACGTCTATGACAACTGAACAATGGAGCCTCATGGACTCCATAATAATACAAGTGTGCATACGACCTGAGAAACAAAACAAAATAAATAATCAGAAATTATAATATTTCAGTCAAACACAGCAGTAACCCCCAACCCCCTAATTAACTGCCTGCCTGCATCATATGACCTGCAGACAGTCAGACATGTGATCTGTGGGCTGTTTCTTGCCAGCTTGGTGGCTGGGTCCCCGCCTACTTGGGCTGTGTGGCTGGGTGTTTGTGTTGTCTCTGTCAATAGTTTAGTTTTGTGGATTTTCATGTGTTTTGGCTTGGAGGAACTAGACCATTCTTGGATATGTGCTCTATGAAAGTTTCCTGGACTAAGAAACTGGAAAACATCACCAGCAGATATTGGGATTCTCATGATAAATCAACTTTTTTGGAAGCCATCAAAATCAAAGTAAGTACAGCTAAGAAATTCTACAAGCTCTGACCTGGGGAGTGCAAACTGAATCAACATTTCCGTCTACCTTGTTGCTAAAGGGAAGAACTGCATGTCTTTGAGAACCATTCACAACTATTTAAACAAAGGGAAGACACTGACAAATGGTTTTAACTTCCTGCATATGCCCCAGGCCAGTGTTCCAGGAATTTAACATATCCTTTGTCTTATTACCATAGATCAAACAGTTTACTGGTCATTTTCCTGTGGATTTGATTATTTTACATCATTTGGCATTGGGCAAATCCTCCCTCTGGAGGCACACCACTGAAACTGATCTGTCCCTGCTCATGTGTGAGCCTTGGGCACATCTAGCCAAATTGTATACAACTATTCCAATGTTGCATTTTCGACATTACCACCTGGCATACTACTATTCAAAAAAGAAACACAACCTCTCTCTGACTGAACTCTGCCTATGCACCCTGAAACTTGTGATCCTCCTCCTGCTGCTATCAGGAACTGTTCACCCTAACCCCGGACCAAACACCTCCAACCAAAATAAACCAGCAGGCACTCTCTCAATCATGTGCCTGAACATCTGCAGTTTACTTCCGAAGCTTGATGCACTGCAAGCCTTTACCACCCAACACAACCCCGATATTCTGTCAGTAGTTGAAACTTGGCTCACCCCAAAGATTCCTGACCAGGCAATCACCCTTCCTGGCTACAATGTCTTCCGGGTTGATCGTAAGTCCAAAAGAGGTGGAGGGTGTGCCTTATATGTGAAAGAAACTTTCCGAGGACACCCCATTGATTCCAATCTTCCAGCAACACCTGCTCAGATTCTTCCCATCAGACTTCTATTAGGCGCCCACAATAAGGCCCTCACAGTTGTCACTGTTTACATACCTCCTAAAGAACAGGGACCTGGTCTAACCGCTGTCCTTGACTTTGTCAAATCCCACCCATCGGACTCCGAAATCATCCTTCTTGGTGACTTTAACATTAATTGGCTCTCATCTGAATGTGGGTCATTTAAGGACTCCGTTATATCAGCTAACCTGACTCAAATGGTTGACTATGCAACCAGAAAGAACTACAGAACTGGGACCTGCACCCTACTCAACTGGATCCTAACCAACCACCCCTCTCGGATCACGAAAACCTCAGTCCTCCCTGACTCACTCAGTGACCACTCTCCCATCAGCTGTACCTGGTCAAACAAATTCTATAAGCTCCCTCCAAAAATCATCACCAGCAGAGTCCTACCCCGTGGTCAGCTACCCCACCTCAAATCACACCTCAGTCTGCAGGACTGGTCCCCCATCTTCAAGGCAACAGATACTAATACTGCACTGGAGCAATTTATTCACATTTTCAATGAAGCCTGTAATAAATTTGCCCCCCTCAAAAAGCGTAAAGTTAAATCGCTCAGTAACCCTTGGCTGTCAGGAGACCTCCAAAAAACTTAAATCCAGGGACCACCTCTGGGAACTGGCTAGAAACTCTGGTAAGCAACTCGACATCCAGAATTATAAGCAGACGCGGAACGACTGCACCAAATCCATTCGGCAACAGAAATCTGACTACTATAAAATGCCCTCACTAACTCCTGGGGAAATGGGAGGGATTTCTGGAAAAACATTAAAGAGGTCACTGGGAAGCAGTCAAAATCCTCGCCGAACATACTCAACATAAATGGGCACACTACACTCGACTCTAAAACTATTGCGAACACTTTTAACATCGCTTTCACTGACCTTAGCAGTGTTCTCCCCTCTGACTTCTTCCAAGACGTGTCAACTCCCATCCCCCCAACTCCTCCACCCACGCCTGTCACCCACCTTTCTACTTTAAAGCACTAAAGAAACATCAAGTCCGAAACTACATTGCCAAAGCCATCAGCAAATCTAGAACAAGCAATGACACACTTGACCTCAAGCTACTGGCCCTAATGCTTGACGAGGTACTTGGGCCCCTCACCAAGATCTTTAATCTCTCTCTTTCCTCTAGCCAATTCCCAGACAAATGGAAAATGGCCACTGTTACCCCAATTCACAAAAGTGGTGATAAGGCTGACCATGCGAACTTCCGCCCTATCTCCATTCTGCCTCCCCTATCGAAGGCACTGGAACGTATAGTAGCGGACCAACTTACCGAGCATCTGGACAATTATAATATTCTCTGTAAACAGCAACATGGCTTTAGAAAAGGTCATAGTACATCCTCTGCCTTACTCGAATTCACCAGCTCCATTCACAGCTCCCTTGACAATGGACAACTAACTGGTGCTATTTTCATCGACCTGACCAAAGCCTTCGATACTGTCCACCACTCCCTCCTGCTGAGCCAACTAAAAAATGCTGGTCTCTCCAATGATTCAATCTCTTGGTTCAAAAGCTATCTTGAAAACTGCACCCAGCATGTAAAAATTGGAGATGTGCACTCTGATTCCAGACCTGTCCTCTCTGGAGTCCCCCAGGGTTCAATACTGGGCCCCCTACTCTTCAGCCTGTTCCTCAACACCCTACTGGACTCCTGCACTGAACATATCACCCTGTATACCGATGATGCAGTAATTCTTGCCACACACCAGGACCCAAAGAAATTGCAGAAAATCTCAACTTGGCTTCTCCTCGGTTGAATTGGCTCCAAAGCACAAACTGATCCTTAATCAAAAAAAAAAACAAAGGCCATGATCTTCAGCAGCTCCCATAATAAACATAAGCACTTCCAACTCTCCGTTATCACCAGACAAGGTGCCGCACTGGAACAGGTCAAAAACTTTAAATACCTCGGGATCACCCTTGACCCTCACCTCTCCTACACTGCCCACATCGACCATGTCACCAAAGCCGCTAACTCCCGGCTAGGCCTGCTATTCCGTCATAGGAAACACCTGACACCTGAAGCCCTCACTTTCGCTGTCCAGAGCTCCATCATATCCATCATTGATTATGGCATTATCATTTACGGCTCTGCTACAACCACTGCACTCAAACGTGTATCCACCGCCCTCAACAAAGCCTGTCGACTTGTCACTGGCTCCCAACGCCTAACTCACACCTGTGACCTCTATTCTCAAACTGGATGGTTGAATCTTGCCAATTGAATAAAACACCAAACTTGCATTACTACTAAGAAAATCTTGCTGGCCTTGCCCCCCTGGAGTCTGTGCCCTCATACAACCAGAATCCACACCCGACATCCAGGATCAGAGCCTCAAGCTTCTGCAAGTCCACGTGCCGCACAACACAAGGCCAAGATCCTTTGCTTACCGGGCCACTAGTTGGTACAACAGTCTTCCCAGCGACATCTCATCTTCTCTATCGCTCAGCACTTTTAAGACTCGTCTCCACCTAACACTGACTGCCTCCAACCTCTGTGACTGTTGTGGCTAAGCATATCTTTTGGTTCCATAGCTGAAGATGCCCTTTTGGACCCACATCTACTCCTGCACTTTGCCAGCACCCCCTTCCTATCTTTACCTCCCCTGCTGGCCCATGACAAATGCCACCCGGCTGCACTACCTCTATTCTTATCCACCTTCCACCTCTCCTCTCTCTGTCCCCCCCAACCTACCTCCCCTTCTCTCCCATCTACTTAGTCTCCCTGATTTCACCCTCCTCCTTTCCCTTTCCCTTCCCCAAAGTTTCACCTTATTGTTCTTTTTTCATCTACAAGACTATGTGTTGTTCTTTTTTTAATTTTATAAACTGTTATCTTTGCTTATGATTGTCTCAATTGTACCAATGACGTGGAACCTTTGTAAAAGAGCCTTGGCTCAAAGGTATTTGTAATCCTAGAACAAATAAATAAATAAATAAAATAAAGCTTTGCTTTCTCATAACGCAATATGAAGTGAACGCGAAGTGCACAATGTGAAGTCCATTAAAGGCGAATTTTGTCCTTTTAATGGAAACTTTGCGTATCACTACACAAATTTAAAGTTGCCCACTTCATGTTAACTTTGCAGATGAATTTAAAATTCACTGCATCTCTAGCCTGCACTCTTCAAAGCCAAACCGTGAACTGCAGAATCAAGGTAAGTGCCGTATAATGTATTTCAATGGTGTTTTGAACTTATGTTCATAACTTTGCCACTTTTGCAGCTTTTTTCACCGAATTTTCAACATGGCCTTTTTGGGACCCCATCTCATGAGCACTGCAACTTTTGTGTTGTTAATCAGGCCCAAAAGGTGATTTTGCAATCATTGTGTGAAATCACCTTTTGGGAACAAACAATGAAGTTTCACTGCCAGTGTTCATGAGGTGGAGTCCCAAAAAACCATATTAAACTGATGAAATCTAAGCTGTGTGAGTTATGGACATTCATTTAAATTTCCTCGCATGCACATAACTTTGGCAATTTTCAATATTTTGACTTCAAAATTTCAGCATAGCCATTTCTTCACACCATCTCATGATTAGTACAGCTGTAATTTTTCACATCCTGTCCAAAATGTGTTTTCCCACCTGTGTTGCGGAATGGCATTTTGGCACAGATTTGAAAATTTTCAGCTATGGGTTTATGAGGTGAGGTTGGAAGAAGACTATGTTGAAAATTTGGGGTCAAAATATGAAAAAATGCCCAAGTTATGACCATTTGTTGCAATTTCACTATGCCCACTCATAACTTTGGAATTTTAAATATTTAATCCCAGATTTTCAACATAGCCTTCTTATTACCTCACCCCATATACAGTATGTCACAGCTGTCATTTTTCAAATCCTGTCCAAAATGTGTTTTCGTACATGTGGCACAGAATGGCGTTGCAGTTGCACAGAATTATGTTTTGGCAGGGATTCAAACATTTTCTGTACTGGGTGCATGAGGTGGGTTAATAAGACAGCTATGCTGACAGTTTGGGGTCAAAATATGTAAACATTCCAAAGTTACGACCATTTGTTACAATTTCACTATGCACACTTATAACTTTGGAAATGTTCAATATTTTCACCCCAGATTTTCAACATAGCCATCTTATTAACCCACCTCATGTATGGCACAGCTTTCATTTTTTTTAACTACTGGCCAAAATATGTTTTTGCACCTTTGGCATGGAATGCATTGCAATTGCGCAGAATTACATTTTGGCAGGGATTTGAAGATTTTCTGTACTCGGTACATGAGGTGGGATAATAACGTGGCTATGCTGACAATTTGGTCACTGTTGTCTTATAAATGGAAGCACAGGGCTTGGAGGGCCCTGTGCTTCCACAGCTACATACTTATATGCATCTATGGAGGGATGGGAGTGCAGGGCCTGGAGGGCTCTGTGCTCCCACAGGCAAATAAGGATACGATTATACTGTCTTAAAAAGTAAGGAAATAAATATAAAAAAAACTGCATTAATGCTTTAGTTACAGATAAAGCCACAGAAGTAAGGAAATGTGATGTTAGGGTTTTCAAACCTAATACCCCACACCACCTTGTACACACCAACAGACATGGGGCTGTGTGCCTTGGGGTAGTAGCCTAACACTCACCCATTCCATAACTAAATGCTGCTATGGGTACAGTATGGGAGAATGGGGTGAGTGTTGGGCGATGACCAAGGCATGCTAACGCCTGTTGGTGTGTGCAGGGTGATGAGGTGTTAGCTTTGAAAACCCTAATGCCTCATACTTTTGTGGCTTTATCCAACTAGAGCATTAATGCATTTTGTAATTTTTGTATATAGATGTATAAATGTATATATTTGATTATTTATCATGTTTTTAATACATTGGGTTTCTGGATAGGCTATTTGTTCATATAGTAATGTGTAACACTGTGAATTGTGTACACTGCAACTTTAAGATGGTGACTTTAAAGCAATACCTTTTGAACAGGTAGCCATGCCTTGAAAAAGCATCAGTATGGTGTGAAACATTGGCAGTTGCAGGAGAGAGTGCTGCTGTGTGCTGTTTTTAGCATTTTGTAATAAATGAATTTTTAATTATACCTGTCATAATAGTTTTTTTAATGGTTGGTACACTGTGTGGCCAGACTTCAGTGAACTGTGGTTTCATACTTTATGTCGAGACATGAGTGGTGTTTTAAGTGTCTGCCTTTTATCTCCAGTATACTTATATATTTGTCTACCTGTGTCCCTCCCCTTGGGTAGTACTTGGAAAAGAGCCCCGGATCAGTGTGTAGTTTTCAATAAATAAAATAATTAGTTTCATGTTTTATATATCAATGTATAGAATGCATGTGGCATCATTACTCTTCAAATAAATTAGCTATTTTACAATACCAACACTCTGATCCAAGTAAATATAATATTGTTTATTTGTCACTTGCCTGCATCACACTGTCACACAAAATGTCAATCAACTTGACTGACTCAGATTCTGGCCACTCCAATGCTGAAGTGACCTCCCCATTGCAGCCAATAGTGAAACTACTTTATTCTGCCTTTGTTAACAAGCTTCTAGCTCAAAGGTTGTTTCCTAATCAATCAACTTAAACTCTGCTAAGCCCTCCTCCCGTCGGCATCTTGGTTCCTTACTTTCCAACAGTGTCATTAACCATTTTCTGTTTTATTTTAATTGCTTTTTAGCCTGGCCATTTTTTTACACCCCCTGCCATTATTTGTTTTATTATTAGATCATCTGGCTGTTAGAAATGCATGCTTGCTCTCCCATGCAACAAGGTGAGTAACCAGCCAGCTTGTCCCTGTGCACGCTCATTTGCTTGCTCTACCATGAAATGCTCAAACAAAAAACACTGATGTTCATGCTCACTGCTTCTCAGATCACAGGCGTATGGAACCCAAACATACTGAAAGGTGCATTTTGGGGGGCATGGTAGTCTTGGAGAGAGGTGGTGGCTTCAGCCTCCACAGCACTTGGTGGTGGTGGTGGTGGGGGTGTAGAAGTTTCAGTGCCTGTGATACAGCCTGACAAAGACCACAAGAAAACAAAAGCAAAAAAATGGAAACTTCCTGGCTTCAACACAGACCATTGTATACACAGAACATACTATGGTCTGTGTTAAAATCTACCATTTGCTTTCATTCTTGTGGGGATGGGACTTTCATAACTCACTCATGGAAATAAATGGCATATTTTCACACAGACCATTGTATATCCTCTATATATAGTAGCTGTAACAGTATCTTACACTGATTATATCAAATTATAAAATGGGCATCCATATCCATATCCAAATCCAGACTTCTGATTGTATAAAACACATCACATGACCGTGTGTATATCAGAGCACGACCGCACACCTGCACTTTTACCCCCCCTCCAAAACAATTTTGACATTTTATAAGATAGATATACCACTCTGAGGTGTGTGGTGGCGCTCTGATATCGCCGCGCTTGGGTGGTTGGCCTTTTCGACCTTGCGGCCTCGTGCGTACAGCGCACAAAGGCATGCGTATATCAAGCGTACCACACTCAAAGTGGTATATCTATTACTTAGCTGACTACAAGCTTTAATGACTTAACTAACCTAATTACTGTAGCTACCTATGGAATCAGCTTCCACAGCCCCTCAGAAACTCACCCTTGCACAACTCCATTAAATCTCAACTTCATCAATTCCCCTTCCTCATCTATAACTGCAACTAGTCTGCCTTTAGCTAAATGAACATGGTTTAAACTTCAAAACCTCTGTGCTGTATATTATTGTATTCATGTAACTGATTGTAAATAACTGTGTATATGCAACTGAATGTAAATAACTCCTTTGTACCAAATTATGTGATTGTATGTAATATTCTCATGTATCTATTCATAGGTTCATAGGTTCATAGGGTGTATTTAGATCCATAAGCCATAAGGCCATATAAGGACCCGTTACTAGCTAATTAACATAGTTCAATCTTTTATCACCCATATACATATCCAATCTATGTTTAAATGTCTGTAGAGTACCTGCATCCATGACCTCTCTAGGCAGTCCATTCCAAACATTCACAACCCTCTGATTAAACCACCCTCCTCTTCTCTTAGTTCTATATCTGTCTCTTCTTAGTTGTTTATCATGAGCATGTTTATCATTATATTCTACAGTATGTACAGTATGTATACTGTTGTGACTCCCTCCCCCTGACCCCCGGGTCGCACCTGGAAATGAGCCTTGGCTCAGTGTGCTTTTCCCAGTTATCGAGTGTTTAAATAAATAAATAAATATGTTTCTAGCTCTCATTGTTCCAAAGTTATCCACTTTTAAAGAAATTATCTTTTGAAAGTACTAAATTTGGAACAACTGGGCACTGAAAGCTTGGAGTCCATCTATTAAGAATTGACTCTTTCAGTACTGTTTTCAACTGTCAAAAATATTGTGAATATATTGACACTGTCTGAAACCGCTTTTCTGCAAAGTTATTGATACAATTGATTTAGTTGTAGTTAGGATCCCTCCCAGTATCTTTACGTAGTTCCCCTATAGAAATCTCGGTCAAGGCTCACTCTCAGCTGTGTGCATTTTTGAAATATGGAAATACCAAAGATCTATCCCAACCAATAAGAGGTAATCCTAAATTTCAATTAGATGATAAGCCCCTTCCAGCCAATTGGCTTCCCCAGATAGGGGACTGTCAGCTCAAAGATCTTATCACAGCTGACGGGCAATGGTGTTCTTCAGTTGAAATTATGCATAAATTTCAAATTCCCCATACAAATATTTTTAAAATTCTCCAGCTACGCCATCTTCTGTCAACAGTAATAGGAATAGTCCTGCCTCAAGTTACCCATGCCAGCTTTCAGATTACTTTAAGTGAGTTGGCTGGCTTACCACATGCTGTTTCCAAAATATACAGTACTCTATACAGTTGAACCTACCCTGATAATTTTTGCTCCTGTTGCTTTCTGGTCTTCTCTTTTCCTGGGTAAGGAGTTGGATTGGTCTCTTCTCTGGCAAAACTGACACAAATTTTTGCTTCAAGATAGACTTAGGCTAATGCAATTCAAAATATTGCATAATATATATTACTCTCCTCAGAAATTGGCTAGGTTGGGTATTGTTTCCTCTCATACTTGCACAAGATGCCAACTGGAAAGAGGGGATCTTCTCCATATTTTCTGGAACTGCTCTAAAGTAATTCCACTTTGGACCACCATTAAACAAAGGGCTGACCCTTTATTAGGGTTGTCTGACCTGTTCACACCTGAAATATGTCTTTTGGGTGATTTTTCCTATATCTCAGTTGAGAACAGGAAATATTACATGGCGTTGATCTCATTATTAGTTAAAAAAGTGGTTCTTAGACACTGGAAAGACTCCTCTGAACTGACTTTTGTTGAATGGCTTCAGGAACTACTTGCTAATCTTAGAATGGAGAGGACCATTTCTAGTCTTCATAACAAATTAAAAAAGTTCAATAGGATATGGGGTCCATTACAAACCCTATACTCGTTACAAGCTTAAGGTTTTTGCCATTACACCACATGGCGTAGTCTTGGTAGTATAATGCTGTGCTGGGAAATGGGGGTGCAAGGGGTGGATGGGTGGGGGTAGGAAAGGGAAGAATGAATCATCACAATATCTGTATTCAAGTTGGTTGTACCAAGTATGTTACGTTGTGGATTTATTCTCTGTATTGGAAAAACTTTAACAAAATTTGAATGGAAAAAAAACAAAACAATTGATTTAGTTGTGACACAGCTTAAAATTAAAAACACAGCACATCAACATGTTTTTAATGCCAATAGAGAATGCTGATACTATTCATTTGGTATCAACACCATATAACATATTTTTAAAAACCTTTAATAAAACATATTTTGACATGTTTCTGAATTTTGGTAATACTACAGTTTCTTCAATTAGTAGCTGTGTAGTTTACTATTTCATTTTCATTCACTGTATGACCTTTATCTTATTGCAAACATTTCAGCCTACCCTCTGGAAGTAATACTCTTCCTTGCTTTTGCAATCTTTGTCTGTGAAAGTATTGGAAGTTAATAAATAAATAGACAATGGATGTCTCAAAATATTTTTTTAAATATGTATTTATTTTATTTATTTCAAAAGTTTCATGAGGAAAGACATGCTGAGGTGCTGTCAGCTAATTTTCAGATGCATCTTGGGGGTAAGGTGATGTGGTAAGTCATATACAGTAAATACAATATATCAAGGAGCATAATAAAAAATTGAAGGCAAAGCAGTGCAACATATATGTGTAGTAGATAGTTTAGGTGAGGTAACTACTCTTACAAGAACAGAACAGAGAACAGGTAATGAGGGAAAGAGATTGCCAGGCAAAACTAGTTGGAGGAGAAGAAGACGGTCATGGACAGTTGCAGGGGGAGATGAAAACTTATGAAGAAGAGACTTTAATGAGAAAGAAGAAGAGACAGATCAAACTGACAGGAGAAGGAAGTGCCAGAGTTTAGAAAAATGGTAAGAGAAAGCAAACTGACCAACAGTAGCTTTTCTAAAAAGTGTAGAGAAGGAATGGGACATATTATTATGGAGAGGGTAGTTGGCATCTGAGGACAAGGATAAGAAAGATATAATGTAGGATGGAAGGGGACCAAACCAGAATTTAGATATAAAGGAAGCACAATGAGAAAGGCATCTGCCATCAAGAAAGGGGAATGAAAAGATGGCATAGAGTGAGCACTGGTGGGTATGAGGGGAACAATCTAAAGCAAAATGACAAAAAGAGTGGAAGAGGGAGTCAAGTATGGCAAGGGAGGATTTGGGGAGCTCCAATAAAGACTATGTCAATATAATAAAAAATAGGGAGTATCATCTTTAAAACAATCTCTTGGTGGACAGGATGTGGTATACTCACTTTGTTCCTGTATAAAGCACCACGCTTGGAGTGGAGCTTTTAGTGTATGGCATCAGTATGAACTGAAAAATCAAGATGATGGTCAAGCCAGACCCAGATATACTTAAAAGAGGATACATCCTCAATCATAGCACCATCAAGGGTATGAAATAAAAGAAGAGGGTGAGTCTGGAAAGCCCTGTGATGGGTGCTAAAAGTAATGGAAACTGTTTTTTTGCATTGAGGGATAGTTGGTTAGACTGGAACCAGTGCTGAATATGGTCAAAATTCAGCTGAAGCTGTCAATTAAGATCTTGGGAAGAGGAGCCAGATGCAAAAAGAACTGCATCATCAGCATATGGATGCAAAGGAACAGACAGAGAGGAGATCATTCAAGACTACTGAAAAGTAGTAGGATTCAGAACAGCCCCTTGAGGAACACCTGAGTAGATAGGAAATGGTGATGAAATAGAACTTCCTATCTGGACAGCTTGTGATCTTCCCTCAAGCTTGAATGAAACCAGCTGAATGCAGAGTCAGAAAGACCCACCTTAAACTTGTCCAGAAAGAGGGGATATGCCACTGTGTGAAAAAAATCTAGCAAGATCAACAAAAATGGTTAACATGATAAGGCTCTGATCCATACCTGAGAGGATGGCATGAAGAAGGAGGAGCACTCAAGGAAGAAGGAGATCTGAGATTGTACAAGGTGCTCCTGTATATTAACTGGGGTAGGAGGGAGACATATAGGACAGAAGTTACCAGGAGAAGAGGGATAACCACCTTTAGGGAGAGAAATAACAGTAGCCAGCTTCCAGGGTTTCAGGAACAGTAGCAGAGGAAAAAGAAAGACTGAAGAGTAGGGTAATAGGCAATGCGATGGCAGGGGCTGAGAGAAAAAGTTTAGGAATAAGGCCATCAGGGCTACTACCTTTGTGAGGATTAAATGTAAGCAAGGACTTATGGGAAGCAGAGGTAATGGTAGAAAAGAAGGAAAAAGAGAGATTTAAAGAAGGAGAAGGTAAAGAGAGGTAAGAAGGGGAGAGGGAGGAAGGGGTGTTAGAGAGGGAACATTTAGTAAAGTAGGAAATGAAAGAGGAGGCAACAGTAGAATGGTCAGAGATGAGGGAGTCATCAACCCTGAGAAAAGGGGAGGGAGACTGGGTTGGAGGTGAGAAAAGGAAATGGATAACCTTCCAGATTTTATAGGGGTGATTAATGTTCTGGAGTATGGATGCAAAATACTCAGATTTTGCAAGTCTTATGGCCTTGGTACAGGCATTATGAAATATAACAGAGAAGTGTAATTTGTTAATTCATTGGGCAATGCATTGTTACAACTGGTAGCTTTGTAACTTGATGCATGGTGACAAAGCAAAGCTTTCATAAAGGGGAGAGTAAATAGATCTCTACCACTTGATTGTGTTCTAGGGCTCTACAATGCTGGTTTGACAACAAACACGTTGACCAGCATCACAGCGCCAGGCTCCATGTTGACCGTGATTTGCAGTCGGCATGGAGCCGCACACATTGGAGTGTGTTTTTTCTCTGAGTCAGAGTTGGTTTGGGGAGGGGGTGCAGGTCGGGGAATGTGTTGCCGGTTCCCAGGCACACTTCTACAGCAACATGGAGCTGTTGTTGATATAGACACATGTTACTGTAGAAGTGTCAATGTTCGGGGGGCATACCATGTTCTAGCAACAGAATTAGCCTTCAGAAACAGAGTGAGGCTAAGCACACAAGTGCTGTCTCCAAATAAATCAACAAATTCTGCTACCAGAAACATAAATCTATCCCATAAGGAAACCATTTCAAGCCAGTTAATAGCTGGCAGTAGTGAGTAGTCACATGTTACTGAGGAACAACTCTCATTATTTTATTATAAAGGACCTTTCCTCTCGATAGTGTGCCGTCTGAACTGGTGAATATAGCATACGTCCAAAATCTACACATAGCAGCTGAAAACACCTTTCTTGATTCAGGTAATAATAGCGTATAAACACAATATAACATACTTATGACCAACCATAGGTTCATGAAACACTTCTGCAGGAAAAGTCAGGGCCAGCACTCATTTTGCTGTAAGGGCAGATAACTGGCTGAACAATCTACTGAATACACTATTTAATATGCTAAACTTGAATCAGTTCAAAATATCCGTATGTTCACTACTTACTGAATAAGCTTGCTGTACCTGTAACTAGTTGAGTCACACGGCTTGCTGTATGTTCTTTCACTTTTCTTTGTATGGTCTCAAGTTATCTGCTTTGTGCTGGCTTTTTGCAACCAATTGTGACATAGAACCTTTGGGAAAGAGCACTTGTGCTTAAAAATATTTTCCTAGTAATAATAAAACAAATAAATAAGTAAATAAATAATTATGTACAGATTTAATTATTTATTATATATACTATTCAAATGACAGCAAACAATTGAGAATAACTCCTAAGTATTTACAGGTTTTATTGGTATTCCCTTTTTTTTTTTACTTTATCTCTTTATCTCCTACATGCGCCACCCCAGCCACTCCTTCAGGCTTTATGCCAAGGTGTGGATCTGACCCATCGCATCCCCAAGCCACCGTCTCACATCATAGCCAGCCCCAGGGTAACCTCGATGTAACCCTTCATGGGGTGGGTCCCTTTCCTTCGAGGGGGAAGGCACCAGCCAGGGGCAGACCAGCGCAACTAATTGGCCCTGGGGTGCTGCTGAGATGGATGGCTCTGCGGGACTTTCGATGACCTCGAACCTCCAGGCAGCTGTCATCTGGCTGAACATGGAACGGTATTTCTGCTTTCCTGGTGACGTTCCCCGCGTTGCATCTGCAGTGCTCCCGGTCTCCACTGGGGGCCACTGCAGAGCGACACCATCTCTCTACCCACCCCAGGAGAGGACAGCAGTCCTATGGATGCTCAATCCTCTCCTTCCCTGCCAGCCCCCGGCGTCCTGAGTCTGTTCCTGAACCTGGGTCGCCAGCGTGGCTCGAGGTAAGGCGCCATTGCCTCAGCCCTCTGCTCCACCGGCCGGCAGTACTCCCTTTCTAGTACAAAGATCAGTGGAGATATCAATTCCCAGCTTCCTGTACCATCCACAAAAAGCATTTTTTTATCATTTAGGACTACTTTATAGCGAAGTTACCAGTTTTGTAACAAAACAAACTTATACTTAATAATAACCTTTAATTTAATAATATTTGACCTCTTTGCAAAAAGCTCTGAATCATCAGCATAAAGCATAGTTTCTGATGTTGTACATTTGGAAGGGAGTAGATTTAAAAATAAACTAAATTATGGTGAACCCAGGACAGAACCCAGTGGCACCCCAAGATTTGAACATTAAATGAAACAATTTTAACATTTTTATTCTTTACATCAGATTGTACAGATAATCTCCAAACCACTTCAAAACATGAAGAGAAAAACCAAGGGTTTCTTAGCTGTTATAAAATCCCATGGTCAAAAAAAGGCTTCGGTAAGGACCACAACCATGCAGCACCAAACTGCACATCGTCCAGAGCATAATGTACAAAAGGTTTGAACTTTACAGAGGTTGTCATGGTACTATGCACTGGATTGAAGTCATACTGTGCAGGAGTATAAATTTCCTGTTTTCTTAATATCCCAAAAACTGGTCAAACCCTGTTCTTCTTAAATCTTTGCTAACAGAGGAAGCAAGGATATCACACTATAATTACTAATAGATGAAGGCTCTCCTGATTGACGTATAACTGAAGCTTGTTGCCAAGCAGTGGGCATTATGTCCATTTTTAAGGATAGGTTGAAAGTTCTCAATATGGGTTTAGCCACAATATAAATGGCAAGTTTTAACATTCTTACATCAATGTTATCATTACAATTGGAAGTATTGGATTAATTTTATTCAAATATTGTAATTCCTAAGCCTTAAATAGCTATCTAAAATAACATTTGGATAAATTCCTAAATGTAAAGTCATATAATATTTACAAGATGTCTGTATTCACTTGATCTACATCAAGCACAAAATAATTCATGTTACTAAAAAAACAGTTAAATGCATTCCAATTTCTTAGTAATCAGTTATAATCTCACTTATTTTAAGCATGATATCCAGACACATTTTTTCTTCCCAACATTTCATTTAGAATCTTTCTGGTTTCTTGCACAGTATTTTAGAATTTTTAAACTGATGCTGTTTCTGTTTACAAAAGTTAACATTAGCCTGAGGTATAGAAGATGTATAGTCACTAAATATCTGTTTGTATTGTAATAACATAATTTAGATCTCTGGATTCTTTATACTGTTTTTTTATTTTTGTCCCTCAGCCTCATTTATTTTGCCTGATATCTCAATGCATGCAACCAGTTTTCTAGCATGAAATAGCTGTCTCTCTTAACTGCCTGGCACCTCAGAACCAGCTCATCAATGCATATTTAAGCTTACCTTTTAAATATATCAAGACACAGGAGTTGTAGCAACATACTAGATCAATATATCAATGTGGCTGACTCCAATCGTTTATTAAAAGAATAATTTCCTTCAGTAACTCAAACAGTTCCAAAGACAGTACATTTTAAAAGAATCATTTTTTGAACAGTCTGATGTTTGAACCATTTAGGTTAGAAACCTAATTTATTATTTTTTAAAGGAGAGCTTGGAGACCTATTGGCATAATTAGATCATAAAACTATAGTTGCCATGTGTTGATACATTTCTATGCATGTCACTATACAGTATTATGTTGGTAAAAGCAACAGGATTTAAAAATGTTAAACCATTCTACTTTATTATATCTTGATATGTGGAAGTCATACCATCATGATGTATCCATATATCAACTTACTTGACATCACATTTTTATTGAAAAAGAAAAGTTCATAGCCTTAACACCTCTAAAATTAGACTGTTTGAAATAAATTATCATTCAAAAGGTCTACTGTTTGAACCAGTATGGATAAAAATGTATCATTCTTTATTAAATGAAAGTTTGGAGTCAGATTGGAGTCAGCTCAATGTTTTTTACTGTATGTGTCATTTAAGAAATAATGCATGACAGTATGCATGATTGTTGTGTACAAAAATCTGCAATTTCTGATTTCACCAGTAGGTATTGCTGTTGATACATGCTGCCTGTTCTCTCACTTCCCACAGATCTCTGTCTCTGTGTGTCACATTCATTGTCTCCCCCTGTGTACCCCACCTGTACCATTAAAGCTCACCCTCCTCCTGTACATGCAGAACAGCTGTAAGTTTCAATACCACAGTACTTTCTGCTGAGTGTAAAGCATGCCCATTTCTACTCAGTGAATAGAATCAACTAGAGCGGGAAGGTGACAACAAGATGTAATGCAGAGCTATAAACATACATAAATAGACAAAAATTGAAAAGCAAAAGCTTTTACTTTTCAGCTCTTGTCAGTGAATAGCATATCAATTTCTGCTCAATGGAGTGAGTGATTTTTTTGTACTGTGCATGGGCTTTGTATGATTTCAGTAGAGAGTGGCAGACTGAAAAGCCAACTAATGTGTCAGCTTCACTTTATGTTTTTTGTTTTTTTAGTGAAACAACTCAGGGGCTGGCAGAGAGTTGATGGCTGTTTTTATAAATGTGAATGTGAAACTCAGTATAGCATAGGAAGTCTGAGGATGACAGCAATGTGACTAGTAATCTGAAAAATGCTTTGTTTAATGTGAGTATGTCTTGTGTATGTTTGGAGTAGAGGTGGGAGAAGTCCATAAACTTCATTATGCATAGAATTTCGTGTATAGCCCAAATTTCATGAAATAATATGCAAGGCAAAGTGAATAATTTCGCATCTCGAAGTAACACAAAGTTTTCATTGTTCCCTATGGACTTCTCGTTACTTCACCTTGTTTTTGGTGTTTGCTGTGATTCATTGGCTATAAGGTCACATGGGCTGTATATTGTCTTGCACAGGCTCAGTTCAGCGTAGTGTGAGTTGTGGAAAGATGAAGACAGTTTGGTCCCAGAGTTCTGAGAATTAAACTAGTTTAAAACCTTTAAAAACATATTTTTGCGAATACATTTTGTATAAAAATGTAGTACATCAATTGTAGTAAACCCTTGTGTGTTTATATAACCGAGCATTTATTGATTTTGTGTGAATATTGAATGTTAATTTTGCACATTCAGTCTCTGTACTGACAGACACTGTAGAAGTGTACTTCATGGGAGGGGTGGATCTGTGGTGTAGAAGGGAGATTCACAGACCACAGTGAGAAAGGCAGTCTTTACAAGTGTTGTTGGCTAGTCTTTTAGGCCCTGGACACACTACAGAACTGTTTTTGAAAACCGTTTTTAAAACCAGTTTAGCTAAACCATTTCAGTGCAGTCACACTACTCAGTAACCATTTTTGAAAACGGTTTAGTGTGGCCACACTGCTAGTGTTAAACCTGTTCTCCTTGTAACTATTTTGTGTTAAGTCCAACACACAGAACTGTGCTTGCCTGGACACACTGCAGCTTGAACTGTTTTAGTTAAACCATTACAGCTTAAAACACTTTTACTCCTGGACAGACCTGTAAGTAAAACCATGCTAGCTCCAAAACGTTTTTAAAAATGGTTTTAAGACTAGGTATCTAGCAGGGTTTAAAAACACTTTCGTTAAAAGGTTTTAAGGGGCTCGTAGTCTGTCTGCAAACAGTGCTAGGGGGATTTAAACCGTTTTAAGGCACTTAAACCGTTTTAAGTTCCCCAGTGTGTCCAGGGCCTTAGTATTTGTGTGTTCAGGTACACACAGTAAAACTTATATTAATTTTTTAAAAGTTTTTGCTGTTTTCGGGGCATTTTCTCAGTCGGTTTAAAAGACTGTCTGTGTTGTGGTTTACCGAACAGTTAAAGTTCCTGCGCCTGACCTTTAATTTGTTTGCATGCTGTCGATTCATACGCATTTTATTGCGGCCCTGTAAAAGCAGTACGCAGCATTTCTCAGCCTGTCAGCAATATTTTTACATGCTTCTGTGTAGCTACTGGGTCCCCCCCCGCAAAAAAAATGATTGTTTTTGGACATTTGGATTTTTGAAGACTGATTCAGGTCTTGTTGTGCCTGTGTGGCTGCATCTCTTTCCTTTTTTTGCTTCCCATCCACCAAAAACTACAGAAATATAAAGTTGCTATTAATTTTTTGTGTAATTAAAAAAAAAAATGCCCGTAAAGAGACGGTAATGCAAAGCTGTTTCTGGTTGTGGTGCTGCTGCCAAGAAGACCATTAGCAGTGGAAGTTGTACTGATGAGACAGGTTCATAAGGGGCTATCAAGTCTAGCAGTGTTAAGAGTGGCTGTGGTCATGGCCGTGTTAGTATGCAGCAGAAGGGAAGGGTAGTAATTGCTGCAAGTAAAGGGATGTCTCCGACTATGTTTTTCCCAGTGAAATCAGTCACTTCAGTACTGGTTGGTGATGCTGTTGTCCCTGCTGGTAGTAAAGTTAGTGACGGCATGGTTGACAACAGCATAAGTATTGCTATAAGTTCAAACCTGGTAAAGTTATTGTGAGGGAAAAATGTTGTTGAGTTCGCAGACTTGAGTGTAGTTGATGTCCCACTACCCACAGTATCTGAACATGATTCTGATCATGCTGATGACTCACAGTCTCATGTTTCCACTGATCTTGAGGTTAGGCCATCCAAACATTCAGATGTTGATGAAAAAAGTGGGGATGATCATATTGAGGCAGTGGTTGGAATATCCACACAGGACAGCATCCAAAGTGAATTTGTTGATGATGATTATGATGATGACACTAGTGACCCCATTTGTGAACTGGACAAAAAGAAAGTGAAGGTGGCTGTTTGTAAACAGTCTGTTACTCAGTCACCCCCTTCTCAAAGTTCTGATGTAGCTGTGTCTGTTGAGTACCCTGAAGTAATAGCCATCAATTCTGATGTTCAGTCCAAGTCCAAGTGCACTCAACACCAGAAATCATGCAGTACACCCTTCATTTTATTGACACAAAAACTGCCATCTCATATGCAGCACCAACAGTGACATACAAAGAGTAGGGCATCCAAATCCCTAGTTTGGGATTTTTTCATACAAGATGGAAGTGATGAAACAGTAGCAATCTTTCAGCTTTGCCAAGTGCATGTGAAACATGGTAAAAAGGGTAGCCATCTGGGCACTGGGGGCCAGCATACTCATCTCAAGAGCAGGCACATGGCACTGTGGACTCGGCACCAGAGAGGAGTTGATGCCGTAGTGGGGCATTCATCCTCATCCACCTTAGTGAGCATAGTATCCCTTCCCTTGAGTGTAAGTAGCCATGTCAGTAACAGTTGTGAAATAACACTGGAAGATTACTACAGGCATGAGGGGGAGGAGTATTTTGAATGTTCAAGTAGTGGTCAGAGTAGCAGTGGTGGTCCATGTGGTAATTCTACTACATCAATCCCTGTGCTTAAAACAGGTAAAATAACTACATTTATTGGCTTGTCGCCTGTGCACCAACTATCACACATCAAAGGCACCCCATCCATGGCAGTTCACAAAGGAGAGCCATTTGGCATGCCATGTGCAAAACACCGAACAATGCAGCCACATGTTGCACAGCCTTTTTTCCTGGAACAGTAAATACCCACCAAATTATGCAGTTGCATGTGAACTCAATGCTGTCATAGCTGAAATGCTGGCAATTGACCTTTTGTCCTTCTCCTTTGTGGAGAATGTGGGATTTCAGTGCTTTGTGGCATGCCCATGTCCTAAATGGAAGATCCGGTTCAGGGCATACTTTTCCACCTGTGCTGTCCTGGAGTTACATAGAACTGTGACAGAGTGTGTAAGAGATGCCCTTCAACATTCTGCATCACCTTACATTCACTTAAGCATGGATATGTGGACAAGTAGCAAAATGGTGGGTAGCTCCTATCTGAGTATTACTGCACATTGGGAGCAGCTACCTTGGGTTGTCTGTGATGGTGGGATGGGAAAGCAGTGTAATAAGTCAGACTGTGGTGGTAGCAACCTTCATGGCATTAGACAGCATGCCACGCTTGCAGTGCATAGTGTAGCAGGGTCGCATGCAAGCAAAAACATGCTAGACTTGCTACTGCCAGAAATTGATGAGTGGCTGCACCCCCGTCCCTAAAAGCTGGCTTCATAGCTAGTGATAATGGATCAAACATTGTTACATATATCTGCAATGGTGGCTTTGCGAGGGTTCCCTGCATGGCCTCCTGTTTAAATCTTGTGGTACAGGAGTTTCTGCAGTACCCTGAAATCAAGCAAATGCTGACTGTTGCATGCCACATCTGTGCCCACTTTGCATGCTCTGGAAAGGACTGCAACTAGCTTAGGCAGCTGCAGATTCAAAACAGCCTTCCTCAGCACTGCCTCAAGCTTGAAGTTGTCACAAGATGGAATTCAACACTTTACATGCCATTGTATGAGCAGTACAAAGCCATCTCCAAGTACCTAGTTATGATCACTAGCCATGATAGTTCAGGGGCCTCCAAGTCTATGACAGCTGAACAATGGTGACTCATGGGCTCAGTAATATTAATTTTAAGGCTGTTTGCATATGCCACACAGGTAGTGAGTGGTGACACTCTATCTGTTAGTCAAGCCATTCCACAGCTTCGGGTGCTGAGGAAGACTTTGTTGAATCTGCAGACAAGCCTGCCCTTGATGTGGCATGAGATAGGTCAAGCTGTGCATTACTGAAACACGTGATTACAATATAAGACAGAAATCAATACATTGCCATTATTCAGCAATCTCCAGAATCTGGAATAGCCACAATGCTGGACCCATGCTACAAACATGGCATTGCATCCATACTGGAGGGAGGGCATGATCAGGTTCGAAATCTGACTGGACAGTTGATCCGATTAGTTCATGGGGCACAGAAGTCAGGTGCAAAGTTCTGCAAACCACAGCATAACAAGGCTGAAGGCCACTGTAGACTGAGTACATCCAGTAAGGTGGCTGAGGGGCAAGGGGTGGTGTAAGCTGAACAGTTGGCCATTAATCCACTTTGGGGTGTCTTGTCCCAAGTAGGAATTTGTGACCTAGATGAATCTTGTGAACAAGTGGATGACTCATCAGGATGCATGCATCACAGAGCATGGTTGAGGTCTATTTGCCAGAAAACAGACATCTGACAATACTTGATGATCCTCTAGTGTACTGGAGTGGCAAGGTGAATGAATGGCCAATGCTGACTTCATGATCACTGAAGTACCTGACCTGCCCACCCTCCAGTGTAAGTGTGGGGAGGGTATTTATTTCTGTGGGGACCATTGTGCATGACTGTTCTACTAACCTATCACCTACAAATGTCAGCATGCTGACATTTATCAAAATGAATGAAGGTCACATACCAAGTAGGACAACCACATTGTTTATTGTTTATTGGTAAATATTCGGAAAGACCTTTGAATCAGATACTCATTCACAAAGGTTCCATGTCATACATTAAGGTACAGAACAAACATTTGCTAACAGAGATGACAGTACAGTACAGTATATAATGAAGAATTACATTACATTGCATTACATGGCAGTCAAGGGTAGCTCAGGAGGAGGCCTAGGTCGGTATAGTAATTGAGTCTCATTTAAGCACAGCCACATGTTGTGGAGAAGACTGTAACTGGCTGATAGTGAGATAGTGAGATAGGAGAGATAGGAGAGATTTTGCACCAGAAAACAGAGAAAGTTATGAGCGCTAATAGGACAGCATTCTGCCGGACTAAGTCGGGGCAGTCACATATGTTAGAGCCTTGGAGGAGTTCCCTTAGTCTAGCTTTAAAAGGACCTAGCCTTGTTTCATTGGCTATTTGGGTGGGGAGAGAGTTAGTCCAAATAGTGGCTCGGTAGCTGAAAGTCCTTTGAAGTTTGGTGGTATGTGGGTGAAGTACCCATAGAAGCAGCTTGTTTGAGTTTCGTGTTGGTCTGGCTGGGGCTGCTGGGCAAATAATAGAGGAAAGAGAGGGAAGGGTGAGACCTAAGAGTATCTTCTTTGTCATTAGTCATGTATGATACCGGATTCTGCTATCTAGGTTTATCCATTTTGAGGAGTTGTAGAGTGTACAGGTGTGGGTGAGGTGATCACAGCCTAGGATGAGACGGCAGGCTTTGTTGAGTACAAGGTGGAGTCTGTTTAGCGTGGAAGTGGAGGCAGCACTGTATATGGTAATACCATAGTCAAGGAGGGTGAGGACGGAGGAATTGATGGTGAGCCGTAGGGTCTCCGGGGTGAGGCAATGTTTGTACCTATATAGCACTCCTAATCTCAAGTTTAGGGCTGAGGTAAGGAGGAGAATGTGTTGTTTATAGTTGAGGGCCAGGTCTAGAGTAATCCCAAGGTATTTAAAGTTGCTAACTTGTTCGAGGGGGTTGTGGTTGACAGTTCGAAATGGGGACAGAGGTTCTTGTGGGGGTTTCGCGGGTGGGAGAAGATCATAACTTTGGTTTTCTTGTAGTTAATTGTTAGACGTTGGGTGGAGAACCAATGTTCTGCTTTGTGGAAGCTATGTTAGAGTGTTTGGTGGAGTTTAAGTGGATCGGAGTCAGAGGCGAACAGTACGGCATCATCCGCATAGAGGAGCAGGTTTCCTGAGATGGCTGATGGGAGGGAGTTTAGATATAGGCTGAAAAGTAGGGGGCCAAGAATCAATCCCTGTAGAACACCAGCGCGGACTGGGAGGTAAAGGGGCAGGACAGTGCCTACCTTGACCTTTTGGGTTCTACCCAACAGGTAGCTGGTGAACCAGTTTAAAGTATCGCTGGAGAAGCCACTGGAGGAGAGAGTGGTTAGCAGTAGGACGTGGTTGACAGTGTCAAAAGCTTTAGAGACATCCATGAAGATAGCACCTGTGAGGTGGCCTCGATCCAAAGTGGAGTGGACATGCGAGGTGAAAGCGAGGAGGGCGGTGGTGGTACTATGCCCCTTACGGAAGCCATGTTGTTTGTTGCAGAGAAGATTGTATTTTGTGAGGTGGTCAGTGATTTGGTTGGCGACAAAACGCTCTAAGGCTTTGGGGGGGAGAATTGATATAAGATAGTAGTTGTTTGTGGAGGTGCGGTCCCCACTCTTAAAGATAGGGGTAATGTGGGCCAGCTTCCAATGGGTGGGAAATTTCCCTTGACAAAGGGAGCAATTTAGGATATGAGTGAGAGGGTAGAGGACTTTCGGGAGAGTGATTCGGAGAAGTTTCAGGTCAAGGGAATCGCTGCTGTTTATTGAGTGGCTAAGGGCTTTGGCTAGGTAGGGTTTGGCATCCGCACAGGAGACAACGCGGAGGCAAAAGAGAGGAGCAAGGGGAGGTGGGTGAGCCTGGGCCAGTGGAGGGTTGAAGGAGTTAGGGGGAGAATATGGTTGAGATTTGTGAAAGCGGAGTTTAGGGCTGAGGCTATGCTGAGGGGATCCGTGGAGATATTACCATCTATTTCTAATTGGTTTGGGGGTTGGTTTGGGGTTTTACCACAGAGTTCCTTAATATTATTCCAGAATTTGTGTCCATCACCCCCGGTGGATGTTAAGGACGCTTTGTAATAGTCCGGGCCAACGTGCATTTGTTGCGGATCTCCCTATAGTGTCGAATGTTAGCTGGCTGCTTGGATTCATTAGCAATATGCCAAAGGGAGTCACACTGTTGCATTAGGCCCAGGAGGTGATCAGAGAACCAGGGGACCTGGTTTCCTTTGGACATTTTCTTGGTAAGGGGGGCGAATTTATCACAGATTCTATTGAATGTGTGGATAAATAGATCAAGCACCTGATCGGGGTCTGGGGTAACGAGGTGTGTCCAATCCCAGTTTCTAAGGTAGGTCTTGAGTTGGGAGAGTTTGCCAGGGCCAAGTTTGTACTGTAAGGTAATTTTGGAGGGGTGTTTGGGAACCCTGCAGGACCAAGAGCAGAGCACAGGGGAATGATCACTTAGAGCATTGGGAAGTACCTGGGTGTTGGTTGTTCTGTGAGGGCAGTTTGTGAAGACCAGATCCAGGAGGGAGGATGTCCCTGTATGGGCGTTAACCCTAGTGGGTGAGGTGACAACCTGCGTGAGGTTTAGCGCTGCGGCATCTTCAGTATATGGGGCAGTTTTCTTTGCCAACCAATTTATGTTGAATTCACCCATGACTATTTTTTCATATTGGGGAGGTAGAGTTGCGATATAGTTTAGAACAGCCTGGAAGGCTAGTTTGTGTTCGTTGGGTGGAATGTAGGCAATGGTGAGTAGGAGGGGGGCAGTGGACCTGCCTAAAGCTAATTTTAATGTTAGAGCTTGTGCCCTCGATGCTAGCTGTGGGGTAGGGAGCATTTGGCCTGACAGTGAGTCTTTAAGGTAGGCTGCGCAGCCACCACCTCGTTTACCCACTCTATCAGAGCAATAGAGGATGTATCCATGAGGTTTACAGCAGAGTCTGTTACAGAGGGGGAGAGCCAGGTTTCACTCAGACTGATGATGTCAGGGTGGTGCTGGAGTACCCACCCCTGGAAGGGTCCCATTTTTTTGCAGGCTGCAGATGTTAGAGAGGCGATGCACAAACCCTTGGAGGGGAGGGGTGGGCTGGGTGGCAGTAGTCAGGCCAGGGTTGGGGTGGACATTGCCCATAAGTAGTAGTAATAGGACAAGTGACCCGAGGCAGTAGTTTCTTGTTAGGGTATATAGTTGGTGACATTTACATAGCATATACCCTTTGGCTGGATGGTAGGTGGGTATTGGAAGTTTCAGGGTTTGGAGGGCAGCCAGAAGGAGGAGGTGGGGCAGGGGGAGCAGTTGTGGGAGAGTGACTGGGGGGAGGCAGGAGAGAGCAGGGCTGGATGAAGTCCAGTGCCCATAATGATGCCAATTGATAGAGAGGAATACGGTGGGGAGTTTTAAGGTTGCTTTTTTTGGGGGGGTGTGGGATGAGGGCAGAGGGGTACCTGTCAGCCATTGTGACAACTCCCCACTCAGGGGTAAGCAGGGGAGGGCAGGGTAGGAGGGAGAGTGCCAGTCAGTTTGCAGATATAGAGCATGTGTGGAGTTCCAGTTTGTCTGGAGAGGGAGGGAGAGCAGCATAGTGATAGGGATGAGAGTGGGCAGTAGCATGTTGGACTGGGGAGTTGAAATATTAGCTTTAAGAAGCAGGGAGTGAGAGAGGTAGAAGATTAAGGCTTGCACAGATAGTGAGAGAGATCCTAGGAGATGGTATGCCCTCTGGTGGAGAAAGAATATAACCTGCATATGGAAAAGTCAGCTGATTGGATAATATGCGAGTGGGAGGGAGTTAGCAGACCTATATAGTTAAGAGCCCACCAAGGGTGGTGGTGGGGGAGGTGGGGAGCAGATGCGAAGTGTCAGCGGGGCTTCCACACGCGTCCCAGTAAGCCAATCAGATGTACCTTGCAGCTTGGAGGAGAGAAGTCAGGGGGAGGGCAGCTCCTCTGAGCCCTCGCAACCACCGTGGGACGTCTGATTGAGCTGAGAAAAATAAAGAAGGAAACGCAGTTAAATAGGTAAGGGGGGGCTAAGCAAACAAAATGGAGTGTGGGTATATCCTAACAATCAGTGGGGGTGAGGTCTGAAAATACAAGCACAATCCAAGCCGAAAATAAGCCGGAGCACTTTGCAGGACTTTGAAACAGTACAATGCATCTAATCTAGGATCATAGGATCATGTACTTTAAAACTGAAGTTTAGCTGTAAACCCTCATTTCACAGGCTTATAGATGTGGTAATTACTTAAAGCTACGCAGTAGTAAAAGTATTCTGTAGACCTTTGCACAGGCAGCCTCCCTTAAAGTAAATCTTCATATAGCCAGAAAAACAGTAGTAGTGAAACAAAAGATTAGGTTAAAAAAAACTATCTGTAGACCTATGGCAACAAAAATATTAAAGGTAGCAAGCCTGGAGCTTTTAGGTAGAGGTAGGAGTCCACAGTGAAAATATGCAGTTTGAATTTTGGTTTGGCGCCTAAATGCAACCATTGGCACAGTGACTGTAAGCCTTCCACATGCATCCCAGTAAGCCAATCGGACGTACCTTGCAGCTTGGAAGAGAGAAGTCAGGGGGAGGGCAGCTCCTCGGAGCCCTCACGACCACTGGGGGACGTCTGATTGAACATCTATGTTTGTATCCAGTCACGCTGATGGTTGTGCTGGTAATGCGGGTGCAGCAGACCATCCTGCTGGCAAAGTCAAGTGGTGTACCATTGAGGTTGATGATGCAGTCATGGAAAAATAATTTCCAAGTGGGTGCAACTCCGGCCTTGACAACTGCAAGGGCTGCTTCCTCCTTGATGATGATGATGAGGATGTTGGTAGTAGGGCATAACTACAAAATTTGCATTCACATACTTCTTCTGGATACTTAGAACTATCATCAAGGCCACTGATTTACATTAAATAAAATAATTAAAGTCATTTTTTGAGACTGGGAATTGTACCTGTGCCCAGGCTTCCGACCCTCAGCCAGCCACAGCCACCCTGCTTCTTGAGAGTGAGAGAGAGACATTGTTCCTATACCCAAGCTATGAATCCTCAGCCAGACACAGCCACACTGCTTCTTGAGAATGAGAGAGATATTGTACTTGTGCCCAAGCTCTGAACCCTCAGCCAGCCACAGCCACCCTGCTTCTTGAGAGTGAGAGAGAGACATTGTTCCTATGCCCAAGCTATGAATCCTCAGCCAGACACAGCCACACTGCTTCTTGAGAATGAGAGAGACATTGTACTTGTGCCCAAGCTCTGAACCCTCAGCCAGCCACAGCCACACTGCTTCTTGAGTGTGTGAGAGAGAGAGAGACATTGTACCTCTGCCCAAGCTATGAACCCTCAGCCAGTCAAGCCATCCTGCTTCTTATCATTAATTTACAGTAGGTATGTACTAATGTCACGTATTATGGTTTTGACTTGGACTGTGGTGTGAATCCTTCCTTTACTGTTTTAAAGATGCCACTGTCATCAAATACAGGCAACTGATTTTTATTTTGTTTTCACAGGTTACAGAGAGTGTAAACTTGCAAGACTATTGTACTCTGACCACCTAAAGGATAACATTTATAGGTAAGTATCATTCTTATTTCCTCTTTCATTTTTTGTTTTAATTTTTTTCCACCAGTGTAAAGCATTTAACGGCGGTGACATACAGGCCAGATAATATATTTTTTCTTCACAGTTGGGACAGGCATACTTCTGTATGCCAGGGTTGTATTACATGTTATCCTGGTCCTGAAAATACATGATGTAATGTAACTTAAGACAGTGGGCCAGTGCGTGTCACTCACTAAACATGTTACATTTTTAAGGGCTTTACTAATAGCTTGGTATTTTTAACTGGATATAACAGAAGACAGAAACAGCCATGTGGGAACTGAATGCTGTTGTGCAATGAACTCCTAATAATTTCTTCTTTATCTGTTTTCAAGTAACATTGAGATGCTGTGGACTGCTGTCAGTAGTATCTTCCAATCTGAAGATGGACCAGTTAGGATACGCTGAAGACCTGGAAAGAAGACAACATTAATGAAACTTGTTTTCAAATGATGCCCCCACCCCTCTAAAAAAATAAATAAATACTTACCTTACATGGCTTGACAGTTTCCATACAGCCAAAGTCATCAACCATCCAAAATTTGTGGAATACAAGTGTGCCTATAACCTGAGGAAAAAAAAAAGTAATCAGAAATTATTCTATTTCAGTCAACCACAGCAGTAACCCTCCACCACGAATAAAAATTAAATGTCACAGTACCACGTTGGGTGTCAGACTCATAACATATGTCTGGCATTTGGATGTGATCATCATGACCACCACGGTAAAGTGGAAACATTCCATATGTATTATGATGATTCCCTGAAAAGGAACAACATGACGGACTGCTTACAACAAAGAACAAGATTCAATAGAAAGGACTGTGTCTATGCAAAAAAAAAAAAAAATTACAGTGAGTTGAACAATAACTCTCCATTGTGGTATGAAGGCACACACAAAGGGCAGCATGCATCAGTGATGCAGCAGGCATCAACACTGGCAATGCTCTGACTTGGGACACTGTGACACATTTCTGGCTTTATTCTTCATCTGGACTTTTCATAAAATTAAAGCAGTGGCACAACAGCAGCAACAGCAACTGCCTTCACCAGGCAATGCTCTCACTTGGGACACTGTGATGCATTTCTGGCCTTACTCTTCATCTGGACTTTTCATGAAATTAAAGGGCAACTGTCATCAACAGGGTATTTTAATGTCTGAAAGACCATAAACCACTAATTTTAGTGAGCCATTGTGTTTATCTGTGAGTTTTTGCAGTCCAGAGTTATTCATATGTAAATCAACCTGTAATTAAGGGCAGGGGGCAGCCATATGTTTTAGGCTCCTGGTAGGAAACGATGTCACCAAGGATCTTGGCCCCTCCATTGACTGTAGGTGAAATAGGAAATTGTCTGTTTTATTAAGTGTGTTTTAAGGTGTTATTACAACAGTTTCTACATTTATAATACTTGTTTTGCATGTGCATTGAAACTGGTGAGTTATCACCCTTACATTTCAAACTGTTAGTAAAATAATCCATCCTTAGGGTTGCTTTAACCTCCAGGCTATACTGCCAGCTGATCATCAAAAACTACACATCTCAAGGCTGGCTCTGTGGTGCAAGCAGGGATTGGGGCCCCATATCAGGATTTCTAAACTCTGTCAGTATTTATGTCAGTGCAGATTTCTGGGGCTGCCACAGCACCAACTTCTGTCTTTTGCCAGACCGGAGAGCTGCGGGGAGAACCAGACACAGGCAGTGGGGGGGAACCAGATAATGCCACCTGCTGTGCTGCAGTTGGTGGAGGGGCAACAAGCTGCTGCTGCTTTTGGTTGATGCTGCTGCTGCTGTGGTTCCAGCTGCTGATGATCTTCAGGCTGTTTCAGTGCTGTAGGGCTGGCAGTGGCTGCAACACTCATCACTGACAAAAGCAGCAGCTGTTGCTGTTGCTTTGGGCACACAGCCACTTTCAACATTGGGCTGTGCCTGTGAGGGAGCACTCGAGGTCAAAACAGTACTGCAGTTCAGGCAAATTGGTCGCCCTAGGCTGCTGCACATTCAGGGCCCCTCTGCCCACCACTTTGGCCACCTCTCTCCATATTAACTAAAATTAAATATAAATCAAAAATAAAACAAAAAATTCTAGTAGAACTACTAGTACTAAACTACACTAACTAAAACTAAGTAACAAAAATAAACAACTTTTTAAAACTAAACTAAGCTTTCAAATCAACTCAAACTGGCTGCAAAACTTAACACAATCAAAAAACTTTAAAGCACAAAAAGCACTCAATATATAGACTGCTGCAAAAAAAGCACACTGTCCACCAACGCTGCTGACTAAACAGTTCCTTCTACAAGTGAAGGTGAAACTAGTTCACTGACTTCCTGCCTAATTAACTGCCTGCCTACATCATGTGACCTGCAGACAGTTAGACATGTGATCTGTGGGCTGTTCATTACCAACTGCAGTGTCAGTGGCTCAGTAGCTAGCACTCTCGCCTCTGAGGCCAGGAGATCAGAGGGCTGTGGGTTCAGTTCCCACATCTGGCACTTGGGTTAATATCCCAGTACTGACACTGTAGTGTAGCAAGAGAGGATTCTGCACTTCTGAGGTGCCATCTTTCAGATGAGATGTTAAATCGAGGTCCCCATCTGCCTGGATTGGTGGTAGTTCAGGTGGATGTTAAAGATCCCATGGCACTTCTCGAAAAGAGTAGGGAATTTGTTTATTCAAAACTTCAAAGCAATAATATACAGGGCGGTATTACAGCATACAAAATCATAAGAAGGCAGCATAACACAAAGAAAGAAAACAGAAAAGAAAAAATTTTGAGAAGGAAAAGTCTCTCCCCTTGTCAAAATTAATAAGCAAAAAAAAGATCAAATATATAAAGTTAATAATGAATTAAGCTGCAAAGAAAAGATAAAGCAGGTAGGTACACTATCATACCTTAGAATCTCACAGCATACTCACAGTCATATTTCTCTGGACCTGTAGGCCTTAAGGTTACAACTAAAAATCCATTACCAGAAGAGCAAGGAAATATAAAACATATCAAGAAATCAAAGTAAAGTCAAGTTATTGGAACATCCATATCCATAATCCATGGCAAGTTCCTCCATTTCTGTAGCAGAATACGAGAGGTATATAGTTTAGATTCATCCTGATATATATGATGAAGTTCTGCTGTTATTTTCTGTAAAAGTTACACATGAGAAATAACCTTCTGCTGCAATGTAAAAAGACAATGACAATTCCAGATATGCCACTTGAAAGCAGCAAATATAACATGTAAAGTACCCACATCTCATTTAGACCAGTGCAAAGCATAAATCCATATATGAGAGTTTCATAAGAAACTGTCGAAAAACAGGCACATTCCAAACACCAGCAACATATGACCAAAATGATAGAATATTGGGGCAAGAAAAGTATAAGTGATGCCTAGTCTCAAGCTGCTGAGGAACAACCTACAGAACAATTACGTTCTTCTAACTGCTTATGATGGTGATTTCCTTTTACATTAAGTTTCTCATGACAACACAACCAGATTATATTTGAATTTAGGAGTGATTTGCTTCTCAATCAAAAGGACCACAAGGTCGAGAGATATGGCGGGACATTTAGGAAAATTAATACTTCAGAAAAGTGGAACTTATCACTGATTGATAAACAAGTTTCTCAGATGTAGAGACTATCCTAGCACTAGTGAGTTGCCACTGTCACAGTTTTACAAAACCTCACGAATGTAAGGTGCTGCCATAGGATTAGCTTGTAATATATGGATAATTAAAATAATACCCTAAAATGCATACAAAATCTCCTGTAATACATCGTCCAAAACTCAATAATACCATCGATGGAACTCAATAATACTATTGTTGAGATCTCGTAATACTATCGAAGGAAGATCTCAGCGATAGTATTATTGCAAACTCCAACAAGCACCAAGCGCCACAGGCCAACTCGAGCAGCTTTCACTGACTGCGAGCCAGCTTTACTGTAACATACAGTAAAAGCCGACTACATTCAGGTTGCGGTAACACTCTGAGGAAAATGTCTCTTTCAAAGCAGCCACCCAGCAAAGTGCTCAATTTTCTACCACACCAGGAAATAACTTTGGATTGCACTGCAACTTCTTTGGCAATGTAGCAATAAGCACTTAAAATCTCCTCAGGCAGTGAAAAGCAGATGCTCGTGATGTACTCAGACTCCGAGTCCACTAGCTCTCCACACTAACTGTCACTCGTTCCACAAGAAAAAAAATTACGACTGTTTTGTTTGCAGTTTCTTTAACACTGCTCGGTTTTGCTTTTCAACTGTTAAAAACTTCTCCAAGTTACGCAATCACTGGCTTTTCATAACAAAATTACCTCACCACCAACCAACCGAACATTCCTGACTCTATAGCAAAGTAAGAAATTACAATTCTCTTGCATCCATATATTACAAAAATAACAAATACATTCTGGTGTTACAAGGCAGTGAATTCATCTCAGGATCTGGGGCATAAAAGTCTCTTGAGCTTCGCTCGAGGTTTACAGCGCCAGTCGATCAATATTACTGCCTTGTAATACACAGAATGTATCTATTATTCTATTTTTAAATGATGACTGGAGCCAGCAGTCCAATCCTGAAACCATTGACCTACTGTTTGTCTAAAAAGACCTGCCCACATCTTAGGGACAGATTTTAATAATGGAGTAAAATTAGAATAAAAAAATTGACAATAGTAAAACAAAAGAGGGTTCAACATATTAAGACCTCCCTCTGAAACTGGTAAATATAGAATATTCCTTTTAATGGGATTAAGGCGGCTACCCCACACGGCCTGAAAAAAAATACTAAAAAGAGCAGCTTCTTGCTGTTTAGGTGGAGGAAGATATTGCACAAGAACAAAGAGAGCAATAAATATATACGAATCATATAAATATGCTTAGATTTGCTCAATTGCCATTTATTCAAGTTGTGAACCATACCTTTACCCTTATTAAGCAAAATGACCCAATTATAAATAGGTGTGTCAGGGTACCCCCCCCCCAAAAAAAAAAAATCCAGATAGGCTCCACCGAGAAACTAATACCTGATATAGAAACCTGGGGTGGAAGGGTAACACCTAGTTCATAACCCACACACTTCAATTTGTTCAATGAGGTGCCAGAAATAGTCCCAAATAAATCACAGAGGGAAACAGCCCTCTGTATAGATGAAACCGTAGAAGTACAAATACAAATATCATCTGCATAAGCTAAAGAAGAAAAAGGAAGAGAAACTCCAGCAATAGTGATGGGAGGAATCATAAGATTTAAATAACACAATAAGGGGTCAATACTGAACACATACAGCAAAGGACTAATAGGGCAACCTTGTTTCACTCCACGTTTTACTGGAAGGAGTGGTCCAGGTCGTCCATTAACTAAAGGGGAAACTGTAGCATGCCGATAAATTTTTTGTAACCATGCAATAAAAGGGGAAGGAATTCCATAATGCTCAAGAGTAAGCCATAAATAATCATGATTTACTGAATCAAATGCACTCTTTGGATCAAGTGACATGATAGAATTTGAATGGTCCATAGTGTGAGATCTATCAAATATTTTTCTTAAAAATAACAGTTGGTCAGTGATCGTACGTCCCAGAACTGCACAAGATTGTGCTGGGGAAATTAGAAACTGAGCTAGTCAAAAGACGCGTGTTTAGTATCTTCATAAGTATCTTTAAGTCTACATTGAGGACAGTAATCGGCCTCCAATTAGAAAGTTCCATTTTGTCTCCTTTCTTATGTAAAAAAATAAGAATTCCTCCCACCATATCTAAAGGAAATTCTGAACAAGATAACAAAAAATTAAAACATCAGAAAGTTCTTGAGAAAAGTCCACACTCATCAGCTTATAAAGTTCCGATGTTAGACCATCCCTCCCAGGTGCTTTACAGGTTTGCAGGGATGTAATTGCACTAATTACCTCTTGTGGAGAAATAGGGTCAGCTAATTGTTGAAGAGTAGAAGAAGGACAATCAAGAACTGTAATGTACTGCAAAAAAGCTTTCGCAGCCTCCTTATCAATAGAGTGTGCCTGAAAAAGTGACTGAGTATAGTGGGATATTTCAGACATTATTTTCGAATGGGAGGTCTTAAGGAGACCATCCTGTCCCCTTACTCCCTCAAAAACCTTCTTTCTCACCTTGTCTGTACAACTAAGGAAGGGACATAGTGTTGCAAAGGCACCCCGTGTACCATATTGTTGTTGGAATTTTAAGGTATGTGATTGAGCCATATGAAAGGGAGACGTTTTGTCCTTTATCATTTTGATCTGGGTGGAAAAATCATGTTTTGTTGTTTGTGCTAAAGACATCACTCTTTGCAATTGTTGTCTGTACTGTAAATAAGAAAACAAGCTTGCTGTCTTGAAGTTCTCCCTAATAATTTCAAAAGTGCTGTCAAATCCTGTTTTGTGTCGAGCCACCAATATAAGGGGTCATCATACATAATATAGAGAGATTTTCTGGCAGAAAAAAAACAACGCAATTGCTGTAATGTATCCTGGTGGGTCAAAAGATCAGAATTCAATTGCAAACGAGAAGACTGTGGCTTTATACTGATCATTAGGAGAAATTGAAAAAAATAGTACTCACAGCTGGCGTTGGAGCACATCCTTCAAGAGGCAGTGAAGAAAAATCTGCAGGCTTAAGCACTGGAGTATCAGCAACTACTGTAGATGTGGCAGCCTCCATTGTGCGGGACAGCTCAGCTGCGGTCAGCCGCTGAAATAGTTTCCTTTGTCCTGGTAAACTTCAGCTTCTTCTGAAGCTAATAGAAGCTGAAGTGCATCTGGATCTCATTCAGGAATATCCATAAGTTGGTCCGGTTTATTTTTTGTTTATCCACAGTACCTAAGTCGTCACGTAATCCAGACTGTGTAGCAAAGAAACTCACCACAGCGTTGCTTGTTTTAGAAATATCCGATCTTCAGTCTCAGGTACAGCCTCAATTCTGCTGATGCTTCAAAACAATTTCTGGTTCCAAAGTATCAGCCTCAAGAGGAAGACAACTCCTCAGTCTGCAGCACAACCTGCAGCATCGCTGTCTGCTCACCAGCTGAGTCAGCCATCTCAATGGTCAGAGGATCCCCTACTGATGAGTAGGGAATTTCACCAGTGTCCTGGCAAATTTCCTCATTCACTAAAAATATACCACCAACAGCTAATCTGGTTCAAGGTCAGTTGATATTCATCTGTATCCCCTTCCCCCGGGTCGTGCCTGAAAATAGGCAGGATTTGTCTAGTGCACTTACCCTGCCAACAAAACTAAATAAATAATAAATAAAACTTTGCCTTCTCTAGTTGTAACTTGAAGTGAACTCAAAGTGAACAACATGAAGTTCATTAAAGGCAAATTTCAACATTTTAATGGAAATTTCACACAGTGCTACGTGAGTTTGAAGTTGTCCACTTAGAGTTAACTTCACAGGCAAATTTAAACTTCACTGCATCTCTAGTCTGGAGTTGATCCAATTATATTATTGTTAGATAACATTACCGCTCCAGGGGTATACTGACCAATGGAATTGCTGGATATTTTCTTTATATTGTATAGTATATATCTACATATATTGATATACAGTACAGTACTGAGCTGGTAAGAAACATGCATATTGATACATATTTTTCATTTTTGTAAGATAGTATTGATATCTATACATATATATATATATAGATATATATAATTAGTATGAAATGCATACCATTTCTTTAAGTCATGGTCCTGGAGAGTGGTCTGCCTAAATATCCAGAGCATCAGGAACACAATGGGTGTGTTCCAGGCAGTGGTAGCAGAGGCTATGATGGATCTGCTAGCCATAACAGAAACATGGGCAACAGGAAACAATGATAGAGACCTTGCTTTATCAAGCTACTCACACTACAAGAAGGACAGACAAAAAGGCAGGGGAAAGGGGTGGCACTGTACATTACAGAAGGTATAGTGGCCATAAAAGATATTACTCTGGGTGTGGATGTGGAATAGAAGCAGTTTGAGTACAAATGACAATGTAAAGAGTAAAATATCAAGGCTGGAGTGATGTACAAACTGCTAAACCAGATGAAGGATCAATCAGGGGGTTAGTGGAAATGATAGGGAAGGCAACAGCCAAGGTGGAGTTATTTAATTGTTGTTTATTTATTTGAAATTACTCCAACTGGGATAACTACAGAAGATGCAGAATCTCATTTAAATGGGTGTCCCTGGAGAACAGCTGGAGTCAACTGGTTAACATAGTCCAGGAGTGATAGTTATATACAGACTATGAAACACAAGACAAAAACTGTAGAAGATATTACATCAAATTACATCAAACTGTATTACATCAAACTGTAATCAAAGCAAGCTGACATAGTTGGGTCAAAGAAAACAAAGGGCATCGACATTATGTATGGTGATGGTGGGTGACCTAAATATGTTGACATTGACTTGGAAATCCTGTCAGACAGCAGCATTTCTAAACATTCCTATTTCTTCATCAGAAAACTAGAAGCTGCATAAGATAAACAAACATAAATGCCATTAGTTAACTTATATTCTCAGTAGAGTATTTGAAAAAATATATAAATGTATAAATATAGATTGAGCAACAACAGCATATACAAATTTTTTTTTCAGGAACAAACCTGCTTATTTTAGTTACTTAAAATGTCATTGTTTGCTTTGCTTGCTTGCACTGAGGCACTTTCTGAAATAGATACAATATTTTACATAATAAATGTGAGTCATGTAATCAATCTAAAAGGAATAAAACCGGGGTGGGGGTTGGGGGGTTGGGGAAGACTTTCTTGCAGGTGAGGAACAAATCAATACTTAATGCTTTCTTGCTTCATACTTAGTCTCACTTTAACTTTCCCTATAAAGATGAAGAGACATACCTCAAATATTTTAAAATGGTGAGTGCGTTGTCAGTGCAGCTGTGTTAATATAAACCTAAAGATACAAATCTGTACATTCTAGTGATCTTTCATTTACCAATTAGCTTCTAATTGTACTAAGTTTTAAAATTTCTCACTCTCTAAAAGAGTATATAAATACCTGTTGGGTGTAACATAACCTATGCAGACACAGCTTCAAAATGCCTCTACTTTTCCTGCAAGCATATTATTTTCCAGGGTGAGTGAATACTATCGTCATTACTCAGTACATTAATTTCACTATGGGGTCCACCTTTTCTCTAAAGGTGCAGAAGGGACCGGGCAGCAGGTGACCACACTGTGACAGTGTGATTACATCACATAGTGTTCTTAGTACAGTGGTAGCCACATACATTGCCAGCTATTTCCATCTATTTCGCGAAATTTCTGAAGAGTTTCTCTCTGCTGCCCCTACTGTGGAAATGCAGAAAGCAGGAGATATTTCTGGAAATATCACAGAAATTTCAGGAAATAGCTGGCAGTGTCTGTAGCTGCTACTGTACATCCACTGGATTTGGATCATGAATGATTAAGAGGACAACCTGCTAAGTTAAACTTACAGAAGAGGGCCACTTATCTGATTCAGTGTAACAACTGAACATAGTGGTTTCCATAGTGACCAGGCCTCACAGGATGACATCACTACATGATGTAATCATGCTGTCACAACATGTTCACCTGCGGCCTGGCCTCTTCTGCCCTTTAGAGAAAGGTGGACCCCATAGTGAAATTAGTGTCGGTATTATATACTCCTTTAGAAGTGAGAAATTTTGTTAAAAACTTGCAATTAGAAGCTAAATGGGAAGTGAATAATCACTAGAATGTACTGATTTGTATCTTTAGATTTATCATTTGGCACAGATGCACAGACAATCACTCACCATTTTGACATATTTGAGGTATGTCTTTTCATCCTTATAGGGAAAGTTATGGGAGAATAAGTATAAAACAGAAAGCATTAAATATTGATTTGTTCCTCGCTTGCAAAGAAATCCCCCGATTTTATTACTTTTCAAAACACAAAACTCCACATTTGTGATGTAAATATTGTATCTATTGCAGAAAGTGCTTCAGCCCAAGCAAGCAAAGGAAACATTAATGAAATTTAAAGGAACTAAAATAAGCAGGTTTGTTCCCCCTGCAAAATTGTTGCACAACCTATATTTAAACATTTGTATATTTTTTTTCAAATAACAACGGAACAACAACGTCACTCCCCCATCGAGCTTAAAAGGGCACACATCCTGGGCCTCACCAGGATTAGATTTTCATTGCAGCCAGAGGCGCTGCTCTCCTCCTCTTTGTCTGGCTTCCTCCGTCCTTTGCTTTGGTGGCTGCGTCCAAATGCAGATTCATTTCTGTCTCTCCCTCCCCACCCTTGCCTGTCCTCTGGTTCTCCAACCTGCGCCATTTCCCTATGCCTTGTGTTTTCCGACCAGTTTATATCTACTGCTAGCCTGCATCCTGCCTTGTAATGTACTGTGTGCTTTTTGGTACATATTTTTGTGTTTTGGGGTGCAGTTTTACCTGTCTTGCAGCCTGCTTCATGCCTCGATTCACAATCCAACTGTTTTCCCTTCTGTGCGCTGAGAATTAGGCTACCCCACATCTGCGTAGCTGATACCGCCTGCGACTCTCGGGCTGTCCATGTAACCTGATTCCCTGCTGCCCTACCATTCAACTTCTCTGATTTCCCCTCTGTCGGCCGCTTCCCTGTCTCCTCTCCTGTTTGCGGCTCATTTCCTTCCTCTACCCTGCCTTTCATTCCAGGTCTGCCGAATCTCCGGACCCCTCTGGTGCATGTCGTGGTTTCCTCACCACTCTGGCTCTCCCTCCTTGACATTTCTCCATCGTTGGCTTGCTCTTCCCCTGTTCTGGCCATCTCCCACGGGGTCCCATTCCACCCTCTCGAGCTTGCTCCTTCTCCTCGTTCTCGACCTTCCCTCTGGTTCCTGCCCTCCTTGCTACTGCCCTCCGTTTCGGTGTGTGCATTCTGATTCCAGCACCATTCTCTTTTTCCCCATGTCTCCTCAGCTGTGCCAGTATGCTGCACCGTGATTGTGCCTCTGATGTTGGGCTGTATTTGAACCTTGTGTCAGTGATTCCCAGCATTGCACAGCTCAGACGGATTCTGTTTTGTTTCTGCAGTGAACTGCGGGTGTTTGCTCTCTGTTGTAGTGACTATTCCCTGTTTTCTTCTCTTTTGCATCTCATGCTTTGGACTGGATACATCTGACACAGGACTGCTGGCACTTCATTCTCTGCCAGGCCTGTTTCTTCCGAATTCAGATTTCCTGCCGTAGTTTTGCAATCTGCCTGTCATCTCGTTGCAGACTCATCTCAGCTCTTTATTTGGCTAACTGCTGGTGGCATTTTCTGTTTGTCAACCTGTGTTTTGTTTTTGCATTGCAGTTGCCTCAATTCTTCATTTTTGTCTAGCTGGGACCATTGAGTGCAAGTCTGTTTTCTGGGTCCTGTAGCCTGTTTTCTAGTGCCCTCGACCTGTTCTCCTCTGGCAATTCTGTTTTCCAGCTCATTCGGCTGCCCTCAGCATTGCTCACCGACATGAATCTGCTTCTGGGGCTCCTTGCATTCCACCCATGTCCTCCTTTGCCTTGGCTTGGCCTGCCTCGCATCATTTGTGCCACCGGTTTTACCTTAGTGCTTTTCTCCTTCCAGACTCTCATTTCAACATGCTTCTGGGAGGGCTCATTCTGCTCCCTCTCCTGCTGCCTTACTTCCCATTCCAGCCTTCTTGGCTTCTCCCCTTCATGATTCCTCACCTCGACCTGCTCATATATTTCAATTGCTCAATCTGTACTGCTTATCTTTCCATCACTCCATTCGTATGCCTTGGATGACCATTCAGCATGCCTCGGCTGACTCCGTCTGACTCCCGTACCGGCCATCACAGATTCCATTCTCTCCTGGTCTGCTTTCGGTATTTCTTTTGGGCATACATATCATGACTCCTGACTTTGGTCAGCCTTGCCTTATCGATACTGTCCTTGCTACCTCGAATTGACTCCTTCTCTTCCCCAGGACTTGCCTTCCTGTCTACTGCCCTTTGCTAAGGGCTGGCTGGCTATTCTCTGCCATAGTTCAAGTTAATTTTCAGTTCATTCCTGTCTCTTCTACCCTATGGTTCCAGACATAGGCATGCCTTCTTAGCATCATCATACTTCCTCTTTCAAGCATCTAGTCTCAGACAAAGGTCTTATCATTGAATTCATGGCTCCTCTACCACCTCATCTCCATGCTACCTTGAATCAACTTGATCTCCAGTCCAGGACATGCTGATCCATGATACCTTGCCTCAACCTGCTCCTCTGTTTCAATCACTCACTCAGTATGCCTCGGCCGTCTCCATCTGGCCATGCTACCTTCGTTCATGTTCCTTTTCAAGTTCATTCATGTTTCCTCCTCTTCTGCTTCTGTACCGGCCTTCCAGGAATTCACTCCAGTCAAAGCCTGTAATTGATGTTTCTTTTGGGCATACCTATCATGGCTCCTATGCCACCTCATCAACCCGCAGCCATCCTCCCACATGTATCGAGTTCATTACTCCAGTCATCACTCACTCCTCCTTGCCTCAAGGTTTATCACTTCACATCGCTTACTCGAGCATTCCTATCATTGAATCCTATGCTCATTGACCCCGACATCAGGGTCTAATTGTTCACATTGCATAAACATGTCTTTTCTGCCTCAGTGTCTCCTTACTCACCTCGCTCAATCAAGCATCCCTCTCCTTGGCTCTTATGCTACCTCATCAACCTGCCGCCCTCCTGCAGTGATAATCACCATCAGTATTCATTGTTGCCTCATGTTCCTTCTTCGATTTGTGCACATCCTCATGTTCCCTCTGTGCTTTCTTTTTGGGAATTTTCCCTATTCTGTCATCATCCTCCCTACTCCTATCACCTTCCCTACTTATATCCCTCGTTAATGGACCATTCTCTTTACCGACATATGTCCTCAAATCAAACGTCATCAGCCTGGAGGGAAAGGTGACCTAGGCCTTGGATCCCCACAGGTTTCCTCCTCAAAGGGGGTTTTTCCTCTCCTCCATGCCAATGGTCATAATATTAGTTAGAGTTAGAGTTTTCTTCAGGTTAGTTAGTTAGGTTCCGCTGTTGGATGGAGGTGGATGGTGGCTCCGAGTTCCCTCTCTTCTTGAAATTATCCTTCTCTTCAAGAATTCATTCATCATCCTTGCTTCTTCAAGCTTGACATCTTTAAATATTCTTTCTGGGCTTTTCTAACCTACCTTTAGCTGATGCATTCATTCATTCCGTGGCACCTGTAGTGGGGAACTCTCCTCTAGGGTTCCTTGCGTCGTGCCCTACAGAGTGGTATATCCCATGGCTAGAGAGACGGACAGTCACAAACAAATCAAGTTACACAAGCATCATCTCATATTATCTCATCCAGTTGTGTAAGCACATCGAATGGGAGGCTTTAAGTCGAGGTTCGATGGGTGGAGCAACAATGTCACTCCCATTGAGCTTAAAGGTCACATCCTGGGCCTCACCAGGATTAATTTTCATTGCCCACCATCCTCCCTCCTCCTCCAGCATGCCTCTCTTATCCATTGGCTTCTTCCTAATCTACCTTTAGCTGATGCATTAATTCCCATGGCACCTGTAGGGGAACTCTCCTCTAGGGTTCCTTGCATCGCACCTCTACAGGGTGGTATATCCCATGGATAGAGAGGTGGAAAGCCACAAACAAATCAAGTTACACAAGCATCATCTCATATTATCTCATCCAGTTATGTAAGCACATCAAAATACCTTTTTAAGATTATAAGATTTGAAACATAAGGGTTTAACAATGTGTAAAGAGTAGATTTTGTTGACCTTGCCTTAATATGTAATGTATAACATAGTTTACTATAATATTCTGAACATACCTGTATTAACATTTGTTGTTAGTTGTTTTTTCTTGTTACATGTTACCGCCTTTTCACTGTACATTATTCTATTATATGTACAAAATAAAAATTTTTGATGAAAAAAAAAAAGAAGCGTGAAGCAGAAACCGATCAGTACGGCATCTGGTAAGTGACACGCATGCTCCACATTAAACCGTCGGCTCACTTGCAGTCACACAGGATGGTCATCCTTGCAGATACTAGAAGTAGAGCAAGAAATAAACAGCATCCTTAAAAAAACAAAAACAAAAGAAAAACCTAAAAATAAACCAAATTGGTTCCCTCTTCTCTGTGTCTCTGGTGGTGTGGGAAGAGAAACATCGCTCACTAACAGTGAAAGTAGCCACTGTTTAGCTACATGCCAAAGATATCCTACAAAACAATAATGTGTGTGTGTGAAGAGTCGGGGGGTGCAGGAGGCGAGACAGACGGACATCACCTTCCTAAAAAAATAGATAGACACCAACATGCTCTAGTGACTTTCAATTAAACAGCTCCAATTCAACACAATGACAAGGACTACTTTTCTTTTTCTACTATTATGGAAATATTGTGTACTATTTTTATGCACTTTTTCCGTGCATTTAATTAACTTCTTTACTAGGGGACCCATTCTATAAGCGAATGGACACTCTGAGGTGTGGTTTATGGTCTGATAGAGCACATCCCAGGTGCTAAAGGCACTCGGTGCAAACGCCTCATGCTTCATTACACACCTGGAGCATGCTCTTTTCAGGTCATAGACCACACCTCATTGTGTCTTATTTCTTATTTAACTGACAACTTTGAACCTGTGTATTGATGCCTGTTTGATGTCTTGCATGAGATGTTTTATATCTGACTTTCCTTTTCTACTGAAAATCAATAAAATAAAATGTATAGAAAATACATTTTTTAAATCAAGAACCACGTAGTTTACATTTTTGATCTTGTGTTGCAAACACTTCCCTTCAGTTTTCCTAGAACAATTTTCTTCATTTCAATATAGTCTTAAGATAAGTAAGATAGATCTGCAATATTTTCAAATTCAGATGTTTTCCTTATCTCTCCAGGTTCCCAAATCTGTTTGTAGTGAAAGTTGTCTCCCTGGGTTCAGAACAGCGAGACAAGAAGGGAAACAAATTTGCTGTTTTGACTGCATCCCTTGTTCAGAAGGAGAAATTGCAAACCAAAGTGGTAGGAGCATTACAAGGATATATATATTTATTTATTTGAAAGTATCGGATTTACAACCTTTGACCCATCGGCTCATTTACAATGGTACCTCGTCACATGGAGGACAGAAAAACAGAGAGGGTACAGTTACAATGGAATAGCCATCATGTATAGATTATAGACATTGTTTACAAACATTATATACAATTTTGGATACAGATATTTACATAAGCACAACAAAACATTGTTACCATGAGAGCATCTGTTACAGTATAATCCATCTTAATATAGTAAACACACTTCTGAAACTTTTATGATGTTATGATATTGTTGAGATAATGACTTGTAGACCAGAGCAACTGACATCAATGTAACTTTAATGCATTTCCTGTGCTATTATTTATACTTCTTTAATTAAAATGTTATATCTCAAAAAGTGAGTTAGACACTCTCTTTATCTCCTTCCCAGCCAGTGTTGCAAGCCTGTTGGTGCAGTCACCACTGCTGTATGTCATACACCCCTTACCAACCTCCAGTACACACTCCTGCACCTACTGCTCCAAGTCTGACTAGTTAAGATGAGGGCTATCCAGAGCATTCTCTGAATAAAGGGAGTAGGAGACCCAAAGGCCTTGAAGGGACACCTACATTGGGAGAGCATGAAAGCATCATGCAGTGATGTTTGGCCAATCTTTGCAAAGACTGATTTGTGTACTGATGCCCAGTTCAGTGCTTAATATATAAGTAGTGCTGGAGGCATGATCATATCAGCCACCTAGGTAGACTGTAATGTTGCCAATATATGGTTCCTGAAACTGTCTAAGAGATGCTGAAGCATGCTTTTAACAAAATAGAGTTCTTCAATAACTGGGCAACTTGTACATTCAGATTTAAAGTTTATTTATCAGCACTGCTATACCATTACAAGATTTTAAAAATGTTAAAATACATAATTCAGAAAAATAGAAACATAGCATAATTAGCAATATAAAATGCATTTATGCAATAGGTGTGGGCAGATAAACAGTGGAATAAATTCATTTATTCTCACTGCTGTTGGATAAACGGTGGTTCTAATATTTATCCAACACCCTAACGTCAATCAGCCACCATTTATCCGACACCCTGCCATCAACCATCCTACCTCCTACCTGCACTAACTTCAGTTATCCTTACTTGCAGTTTCATTTTACTTGCACACCAACCTCTTTGGCTATCTTCAGGCTCCTCCACCCGTAAATTCCACATTAGTAAATTTAACCACAAAATCTTCAACACTTCCAGCCCCTAAATCCAGCAATTCCCAGAAGCACCCCAAAAAAACCCCAAAACTTTAAAAAAAAGAAAACAATATCCCAATGACAAAATCTTTGAGCTCTTCATGCTCAAATCCAACACTGAATCCAAAAACCAATCCCGGTTCTTCCAAAACTACAGATCCTGTTCCTCCACACCTATCATGCACCCCAGCCAGATACCTGCTGCCACTCCAGTGACTTCTTCCCCACCTACTCCTTCACACACCGGCCCCATGAAACTCCTCCATCCACTCCTCAAACTGAAAAGTAGGCCAAATCCACTGAAGCCAGCTTCAAAATCCACACGCCAACACTCCCTTTCAAAGCCTCCACACAGACTGAGCCCAAACTGTGCCGTAACGTGAAATCCACTCCCAAATACCATGAAACACCCCTAACCAATCGGAAAACATTTCACGCCCAACAACCCAATCAAAATCTGCAACTGCATCCATTCATAAAAAAATAACCAATCACACCTTACACATCACCAAATCACTAAAAAGATAAACTTCCACCTCAACAACGAACCGCATAACAAATAGTGCCAATCAAAAACATAAAAAAATAAAAAATAACACAAAAAAACACAGACAGAACCTATTGCATAAATCGCACATATGATGGGCTGTTGTTAGATACATCATTTATTTTAACTCGCAGTGTGTGAACTCGGAACCTCACTCATGGCTCCATCACTCATGATGTCAACCGAGGTCACACACTGCTTGTTCAAAGAAATGATGTATCCAACATCAGCCCATCACATATTCCCTATATACAACATTCCTCTGATTTGTCTCAAATCATTTAAAATGTATACATACATACCTATAAATTAGTGTACAAAAACTGACCAAATTGAACAACTTCATTGGTTAAAACACAATTCCTGACCATTGGTTATTTACCTGGAAACTGCACAGTTCTTAATTAATCTGCATTATGACACTTAAAACGTGTTTTAAGTAGAATAATCCACTCTGGATGTCTGTAAATGCTATAATACCTTACTTCCTGTGTGGTTGACAACCTGCCCAGGTTATTTGATTACTACAGAATTGCTGCACACCCAGCCATTTCTTCTCTAATCTACCTAGCAACGATTTAATAAAAAGAAAACCCTTTTCATTAAAATATATATGTTCTACTTTTTAAACACAAAAATCCAATCCAGTGACCACAACTTTATCTAGTTTGAGCTGGCCCTTGGGACTAGATTTCAGAAAAGTAGAAGTTAACTGGATGAAGGATGTGGTCCAGCACAAGAAAGGCAGAGTGGACAGCATAGGAGGTGTAGAGGAAGATAGGTAGTAATAAAAGTGCCATTCTCAAGACAAAAGACATGCATGAGAACAGTAAACAAAAATAAAATCGGTACAAAGAGACCAGTATGGTTCTTAGGCAAAGTCAGGGCGGCAATGAGGGCCAAAAAGAAAGCCATCACCAGGTACAAGGGGAAACGGGGAAGGAAGAATGGGAAGAGTACAAATGAGAACAAGGGGAATCAAGAGAGCATTCAGGAAACAAAACAGACATAGAGCTGTACACTGCAGAGGGGTCAAGTGTGAGGAAAACAATTATTCCAATATACAGGTATTAGAGAAAGTGAAGGGAGGATGAATTGTTAGGCTATCAAAGGGAGGTAGTGTATTAGAGGAGGGCAAGAACAGAGCAGCCATCCTTAGTGATTTATTCTGCTCTGTCTTCACTAGGGAAGACAGTGGGCTGTACCAGAGCTGCATAAAGGCAGCTGTAAGGGGATCCCAGAGATGAGGGAACAAGTATTTAAGAGTGAAGGTGTCTGGAAATGGCTGACAGTCTTAAAGATAGATAATGCCCAGGGGCCAGATGGGATGCATCTGAGGGTGTTCATGCAATTGACATCGGAACTAGCTGAACCACTGTTAGAGCTATTCAATAGCACAATTCAGATGGGGTTGTTCTGAAAGACTAGTGTAGAGGACATTGTTCAGTTTCTTAAGGGGTGGGTGGGATAGGAGCAACTGGGTAATGACAGGCCTGACTGTCTTACCTCAATTGTGGGTAAAGTGAAGGAATACTAGTCAAAAAGGACCTCGCAGACTACCTGGAGAACAGACTAGAGATAGTTAACAGCGTGGGTTTGTGGCAGGGAGGTCTTGGCAGACCAATCTAATAGTTTTCTTTGACTATTTATTTGAATTTTGGTAATGAAGCTCATGGATAAGGGCCGTGCTGTGGATTTACTTTACTTTGATTTCAGCAGGGCATTTGAGTCAGAGCTTCACAGAAAGTTGCTGAAGAAGCTAGAGGATCTGGATGTAGCTAATGACCCAGATAGATGGGTAGGTACTTGGTATTGGATGGGAGAGAGCAGAAGGTGGCGGTTAATGGAGTCAAATCAGATATAAGGGCGGTCATGAGTGGTGTGCCACAAAGATTGGTTCTGGATCCTGTCTTCCTTAATATGTTCATTGGAGCCACAGGAGAAGGAATTCAAGGCGAGATGTGTCTCTTTCCAGATGACACTATGCTCTGTGGAAGGGTAGACAGTGAGCAGGGGATTAGGGAGATACAGAGATACCTACAAGGCTAGAGATAGTCTACAGTTTTGTAGTTGAAATTCAACACCAAAATGTGCAGGTGATGCAATTAGGTATCCTCAGGACAGAGTACTGAATGGGAAGGTAAAAGCTGAGCACTGCCAATTAGGATGGAGACCTAGGAGTCATCATTAGTGACTCTCTAAAATAATCAATCCAGTTTAACAAGGCCTATAGTAATGCAAACAGGATACTGGGATGTATCCGAAGGGGTACTGACAGCAGAAGAAGAGGTATACTGCCTCTCTACAGATCACTGTTGCCACCACACCTTGAGTTCTGTGCCCTTTTCTAGAGTTCTCACCCAAGGATATATAAGGGCATGCTGAGACTGCGCAATGCAGTGTGACCAAAATGATTTAGGGCCAGCAGAACATATCTCATGAGGATCGGCTCAAGACACTAAACATGTACTTACTGGAGGCCTGACAAGTGTGGTGAGATATGATACAGACCTTCAAGTTCATGAAAGGAAGAAACAAGGTAAACTCTGAAGAACTATTTAGCATGAGTAAAGATTTAGGAACACAGAGGCTTGAGTTGAAACTGCTGGGGAGGGAACTTAGCAACAGAATTTTATGGCAGATGAGGACTGCTTGGTCTACATATTCTGCCTTTTTTCCTACCTACTGTAATATCGCAGACCCTACTTGATCTCTGGTTTCACTCCCCCCCCGTTCTCTACCACATATATTCCTCTGTGCTTTTCTGATGCCTTCTTGAATCCCATTACAGTTATTGTCCCCACCACCTCCACAGAGAAGCTGTTCCAGGCATTCACCACTTGTTCTGTGAAAAAGTACTTTCTTACAGTTCCCCTGAGTCTACCTCCCTCCAGCATCATAGCATGACCCCTTGTTCTGGAGCATCATTTTCTCTTAAATAGGCTTCCCTCTTGAACTTTATTTATACCCGAGGGGTATTTGAAAGTCTCAATCATATCCCCCCCTCCTCTTCTCCAGGGTGTAAATATTGAGGTCCTTCAGTCTCTCCTCATAGGGTTTATGATGCAGCCCCTGCACCATTTTAGTTGACCTCTTCTGAACTGCCTCTACTCTGTCTATGTCCTTCCAGAGATGAGGTCACCAGAACTGGACACAGTACTCTTGGTGAGGTCTCACCAGTGATTTATACAGTGGTATCACCACCTCCCTCTTTTTGCTGGTGATACTCCTCCCTATGCACCTTAACATCCTGCTGGCTCTCCCCACTGCCTTGTCACACTGTCTGGCCACTTTTAGGTCATCAGATATGATTACCCCCAGGTCTCTTTACTGTTTAGTGGTCGCCAGAACCATGCCCCACATTTTGTACTCTGCCCCTGGGTTTCTGCACCCAAGTGCATGACTTTGCACTTCTTCACATTGAAACTTAGTTGCCACACTCTTGACCACACCTTTAGTTTCCTTAGATCCCTGTTCATCCTTTCCACCCCCCCACCCCGGGTATCCACCCTATTGCAGATTTCAGTGCCATCTGCAAAAAGCATACCTTTCCATCTAGCACCTCTGTAATGTCACTAATAAAGACATTAAAGAGGATCAGTCTGATACTGATCCTGTGGCACCCCACTAGTCACCTTTCCTTCCTCAGAGGACTACATTTATCGCCACCCTCTGTTGCCTCTCTCCAGTCAATTTCTTACCCAGGTCACTTTCTTTGGTCCCACTCCTAGGCTGCCCAGCTTGTTTACGAGTCCTATGTGGAATAGAATCAAAGGCCTTACTGAACTCTAGGTAGACCACATCCACTGCTTCACCTTGATCCAATTCTCTGGTCACCCACTCAAAGAAATCCATCAGATTTGTTTGACATGACCTTCCCCTAGTGAATCCATGCTGCATCAGATCTTGCAAGCCACCTGATTGAAGATATTCCACAATCCTTTCCTTTGGTAGTGATTCCATTACCTTCCGCACCAGTGAGTGCAGGCTGACTGCCTGTAATTTTCACCTTCCTCCCTGCTACCACTTTTGTGGAGTGGGACAACATCCACTCTCCTCCAGTCCTCTGGGACTACTGTCTCCAGTGATTGGTTGAGCAGGAATGTAAGAGGTGTAGCCAGCACTTCTCTGCTGCCTCAATATCCTTGGGTGTATCCAATCTGGCCCCATTGTCTTGTAAACTTTCAGATTTGTGAGTGGCTTCAGTACTCTCTCCTTTGTAAATAGACTAGTGCCCGCCTCCATTCCTTTGATGCCCCTGACACTTTTCTTTGGTCCCGCTCCTTCCCCTTCCCGTGTGAACACTCCTTGTCCCCGTCCCCTTCTACCTATTTCCTCTTTAGCCTTACAATCCCTCCCTTGACCTTTTTCCTTTCTTTTACATACCTGAAAAATGTCTTGTACCCTTTTTTCACAGCCTGGGCTATTTTCTCCTCCGTTTGTACCTTTGTGCTCCTGATTCCTTTCCTGCCTCCTCTGCTTCTCCTGACACACCACCCTATCCTCCACCCTCTGTGTCTCCTTATACCTTTGAATGCGAACTTCTTCGCCCTTATCTTCCTAGCTACCTCCTTTGAGAACCATAGTTGTCTCTGTTTCCTCTTGCATTTACTTATGTGCCTAATGCAGAAGTTTGTTGCCTTTATTATCCCTGCTTTTAGTTTTATCCACTGTTCCTCCACCCCTCCCAAGTCCTTCCCCCTGCCAGTGCATCCCTGAGGCATTTCCCCATCTTTGCCCTCCTGAAGTCCAGGACCCTCACCTTGTGTGGCTCGCTTCTGCTACAGTTTTTAAACTGAGGCACACAGTGCAGTGATCACTGGTCCCTCGTGCTGGAGGTCTGTAGATCATGCCAGTGCAACAGTGGCTCCCTTCCCAATCTCTAGGGTGACTCACAGTACCTCCAGTCCCTCCCTGTGTTCCCTGTAACTCCATTGCTCTTATGCTATCCCTCACATAAAGAGCTACTCCTCCCCTTTCTTACCTACCATGCCATTTTTGAATAAGGTATATCCTGGTGTGGTTACATCCCACTCATAGTGCTCATTGCACCATGATTCAGTAATTGTAACAGTGTCCAGGTCAGCCTCTGCTTTAAGGACCACTAGGTCTGGGGTTTATTTCCCAGGCTTCGAGCATTTGTACATGGCCTTCCAAATCCATCGCCACCTTGCCTTTCAATTTCCCTTTTCCTTTCATTTCTCTCCTTACTCCCTCTTCTTTCAGTCCCACCCCACTTCATGTGTACTGTTTTGTTTCTTATGTTGTCAAGTACTCTTGGAGTTTTCTCCCCCTCAGGGTTCTCCCTACTGACTACTTCTGATGTTATGTTTCTTATGTTACCCAGTACCCTTGGAGATTTCTCTCCCTCAGGGTTCTCACTCTTGACTACTTTTGCTTCAGGGGGGACAGTTTATGTCTTCCTTCCGCCACCCCACTTAACTAGTTTAAATCCTTCCCAATGTAACATTTAAACTGCTCACTGAGGACTGTGGTTCCCCTCCTGGATGGATGCAGGCCATCTCCCCTGTATAGGCCTTTATCCCTCCTGGTGGGACTACAGTCCCAGTAAGCTGAACCCTCCTCCCTGCACCACTCCTTCAACCATTGGTTTGGCTTCTGCTACAGAGTAACCTATCTTCCCTCTTGTCTTAGACAGGTAGTACCACAGAAAGGTCACTGAGTGTGCTACCTGCCTAAGACCCTCCCAGCTCCCTGAACTCCTCCTGTACTATCCTAACTGCATGCCTAGCTAATTCATTAGTCCCCAGGGGATGATGACATCTAGCTCTCCTCCTGACCTGCTGCCCTAGCAATCCCAGGATTCACTTTCCATCCCTCCAAGCCATGGTGCCTAGTAGGCACCCAGCCTCCCTCTCCCTCACTTCCTGCCCCAAATCTATCCTCCTTATGATGGAGTTCCCCACCAGGAGTTGATTTCTCCACCTCTGGGGTCTCCTGTAACCTGGATGCCTCCATAGGAGAGTCACACTTTGCCAGAGCAGCATAGGAATTGTGCAGTGGAACCATAGGGAGGGATATGGATCTGCCCATCAATCCTCACCCTTCCCCGAGACCACCATAGTCCAGCTGCTCCTCCTCCCTGGCACCCTTAGAGGCAGCTGGGGCAGACTCTGTGGTCCCCAGGAGGGGGAGGAGACCCCCTAAATCCTGGCCAGCTCGGCCTGGAGTCTACTACCTCCACCCTCAGCCCAGAGAGGTGCATGCAGATGGGACAGCTCTGCAGTCTCCAGAAAGTTTCCCTGAAAACTGCCACCCCACAGCCACAGCATTAAACCACTCCCAGCATGTCTGTTTTCTACCCCTGCTTGCCTTTGGTTACTTGCTTCAAACCCTTCTTACCCCTACTCTAGATCGGAAGTTGCACCTATTCCCAGCTTACCTTAAATCCCTTTTTACATTTTTCACCTATTCCCACTTTTTCCTTACTTTGAACCCTTTTGTAAACCTACCCTACTGTAGTTTGAGTGTTTTGCCTATTCTCAACTTATTTCTCACATTAAAACCGTTTATTATCCCTACGCTAATTTTGCTTTGTCCTAACTCCACATTCCCCTGTGGTGTCTGAGTTATACAGGAATTTAGCAGGACACTTACCTTAGTTATCTGTAGAATTTTCTGGTTTCCTGCTTCCTCCTGCAACCTCTGGACATCTGCTTCAGTGTTCCTTGGTCTCCCTTCAGATGTGCAGAGTGGCCAGCTGCCAGCTGCCTCATTGAGCTGACTCTGTGGGCAGATTCTGAAGTCTATAGCGTTGGTCCTTTGTGTTGTGGGCTACAGTGCCCAGGGCCACTTAAAGGCCTTTTCCTTATGAAGTAATACAAAGTGGATTGGTGGGTGGGCCAGTGCCTCAATTGGCTCCTTGGAGAGATGGGGCATGGTGTCCTGGTTTGATTGGCTCCCACCTGGAGCCTTCTCAAATCCTCTGAGTTCTGCTCTTTTGGCTATGGTGCAGGGAGAAAGCTGCTAATGCCACAAACGGGAGTCCCTCACTGCCCTGACCCTTGCTCCGTAATCAGCGCTAAGCTGGGAGTGCAGCAAACTATGGGTGCTTAAATCCCCTGTTCTCCTTTCCTTGTGGGCCAGGATCCTTGTTTGGCTCCTTGGAGAGTAGGGGGCGGGGCTTCTTGGTTTAATTGGCTCCCACCTGGAGCCTTCTCAACTCCTCTGAGTTCAGCTCTTTTGGTTTTGTGTTTGGTGCAGGGGGCAGTCACCAAATGTCACAAACAGGAGTCCCTTGCTCCCATGACCCCTGCTCCATGATCAGTGCTAAGCTGAGGACCACAGCAAACTAGGGGTATTTAAAACCCCTGTTCTCCTCCTTTTCTTCTGGGCTGGTGCCTTGATTGGCTCCCTGGAGGCAGGGGCATGGCTTTCCTGACTTGATTGGCCCCAGCCTGGAGCCTTCTCAAATCCTCCGAGTTCTGTTCTTTTGGCTGTGTGATTGGTACAGGGGGTAGGGCTGCTCCCCTTCCACTTACTGCACCTTCCCCCCAATTTCTTTCTCTCCTTCTGCCCCTGCTTGCTTCTCCTTTACCCCATTCTCTTCATTAGCATGCTCTACTCTCCTCCTGCATCAGCAGACTCTCTTTTTTTTTTTTTTTATTTTCTTCTTTTTCCCCGCAGGACCACCGAAGCCGTCCACCCTGGTCACGGCCCCCGGAGACCTCCGCCGTCGCCGATTGCTGCTGAGGACCCTCGGTCACCCCCGGCTTACCCCCGGAGAGTGGGGCCACGGGCCACCTTCGTGGCCCTGGAACTGTATCTAGTTGGGGTCCTGCAGCGGCGACGGCTATGTGAGGCTTCTCGGGAGGGCTTCATCAATCAGCGGTCCTGCCCTCCATCTTTTCCTCCAGTTTTCTCCCCTAGAGGGAGGCGGGGCGTACAATGACACCAGCGTCACCCCACCTCCCATCCCCCATGCTCGAGCTCCAGCTAGCCTTGGAGACCCCAGTCTCCACCAGGGGTCTCCCGTGCGGGCTTACCCGCACCCTCCCCGGAGTAGAGCCGTCCAGCCAGACGCTCGATCCTACTCCCCAGTGACCCTCCGGCGACCCGGATCCGTTCCCGAACCGGGTTGCGGCGTAGAGGAAATCCCACCGCTGCGCCAGCAGGCCGGCCAGCAGACTCTCTTTGCTCTCATTTTACCTTGTATAGCTTATCTCCTCCTGTTCACCTGTTGGTTTTATCTAAGCTACACCTGATCATGTGTGTGTGTATATATATATATATATATATATATATATATACAATATATCGTTATATTATATTGTACAGTATATAATTGAAATTACTCAATGTTCATTCACATGTACTTGTATTCAAACAAACTGCTTCTATGTGCATTTTATTTACCATGCAACTTACTTTTTGTTTATCCTCTGTCTTGTATTCCTGCCCCCCGGGTCGCACCTGGAAACGAGCTTCCCCTCATGGTGCTTTTCCCAGTTAACAAATTTTAAATAAATAAATAGAAATGATGCCACAAACAGTTGTCCTTCACTGCCCTGTCCCTCACTCCACAATCGTTTCTAAGCTTAAGAGTGATGTCAGAAGGTTGTAGTTTACAGAAAGGGTGGCTGAGCCATGGAAAAGTCTGCCAGCTGATGTGGTGAGTGCCCAAACCTTTAATGCTTTCAAGCATGGCTGAGACAGAGCAAGGCACTAGAGGCTGCTAAGTGCAGTAGCAGTAGGGTGGTGAGCATGGAGTTGGATAGTGCAGGCTAGAACCCGATATGGAAATATGTTTGATAGGGTGCTATGGGCAGACTGGCCATACTATTTTATTTTTATTTATTTATTTGAATTTTGTTAACCAGGTAAGTCCACTGAGACATGACAGTCCCTTTTTAAGGGGTGACCCGGGAAGAGCAGTACAATTGAAAGTGCAGCAGTAGATACGACAGTTGTACAGGTAACTTTATACATGTAATGAACACAGCAGTAGATACAACAGTACATCAGGATAGAATTACTACAGCAAACAAGCACAACACTTCAGGCAGAGATACATTGTATATACAGGTGTGTACAGTACCACACTGTAGACTCAGGACTATGTACAGGGCCACAAAATAATTAATTACACAATAGTTCTTGAAAACTGGGTGGGGTCAGAGGTGGTACAGTATATAGTATATCTTGTGAGCCGCTATAGCAGTCATTGAAGAGTTGGTAAACACAGTTAGTACTGGAAACATGAACAAGTGGGGCAGCAAGGTGTGTAAGCAGAGCACTTTGAAACTGAGAAATGGAGGAGCAGGCCAGGATAGGTGGGCAGAGAGTTGCAGGAGGACACAGTTGAGTAGGCAAATGATTTCCAGGTTGAGAGGAGATTCTCAGGTTAGGGACTGAAAGCAGAGGCAGAGAGGCTGACCTTAGGGCACGTTGGTGACATTTGCATTGGACTAACTCAGATAGGCAGGGAGGGGTGAAGTGATAGACAAACTTGTGTAGTAAGCTTAGAGTAACATAAGCGTAGCTTAAGCAAGGGTAGCCAGCCCAGGGTAGACAGAGTATGCTGCAGGATGATGCCTAGCATCAGTTCCCAGGGCAAACTTACCCACCCTATGATATACCTGTGATAGACAGGATAGATTAGATGCAGATGAAAGAGTAGCAATGGGGCTCCATACATGAGGAGAGGTAGGAGAGTGGCACTTGCTATCTTGTGACATGATGTCACAGTAAGATATGAGGCGGATTCTGTATAGGACTCCTAGCCTCTGGCTGACAGTTTTGGTAAGGGTTGTAACATGAACATCCAGTCAGGAGGAGGGGTCCAAGGTGATACCCAGGTATTTGAATGACTGAACTGATTCTAGGATGGCTCCAATTGTGGCGAATAGCCAGAGTGGAGGCGTGCATGAGATGCCGGAGTTGGTAAAGAGCATGCATTTTTTTAGTATTAGAGATCAGTTGCTTGTGAATAAACCAGTCCTCCAGGGTGAGGAAATCAGATACTAGCATTTGGTTAAGCCACCCAAAGTCAGAGGAGGATCGGTATATGATGGCATCATCTGCATAGAGATGGACTGTGGCACCACCACAGTTATTAGGAAGCTCATCAATAAATAGGGAAAAAAACAAAGGGCCTAGTATTGAGCTCTGGGGTACACCATGGGTGATGGGTTGCGGCTCAGATCGGGAGCCCACCCATTGACCTGCTGAGTGTGGCCAATGAGGTAGCGTTGGGTCCATGTAAGCGCATCCTCGTCTACTGTTTGGTCTTTTCTGCCGCCATTGTCTCTGTTTCAATGAGAGCTATACATGTATGCTGCTCTGTCTTAGCAAAAATACAATGTAAAAGCAGGACTCCACTGAAAACCACTGTGCTACCCCATGTAAATACGGTATGCAAAGAAGTCAAACAAGACTCCACCGCAAAAGATATAGTGCCATTCAGCTGTGCAACCCTTGGTAAATGTACTGTAAAACAGTAAAAATAGGACCCTACAGCAACCCCACAGAACAGGAGATGTTGCATCTAAGCTGATCTATCCTGGAAAAATACATTGTAAAAGCACCCTGATTGTCCATCCGGTAGCTGTCTGGAATATGCCTAGTGGTTTAGAGGCACCACCCTGTAAGGGCATCCACCCTCCTGACTCACCCACTCAGGATCCTCCTCTCCACACCCCTTGCCCTGGTCACATAAGCTGAAATATGGCAATGGTGATGGAGTTTATCACAGCCCTTGGCTCAGTACCGGCTGGCTGCCATCTAACTGTCCGTTAACAGTTGTTACTATTTTGCAAACAGCAATTTCTTCAGTACTCATGATTGCTCACTAATAATCCGACTGCTTTTCTACAGCACTCACAATTGCTAACCGGCAGTCACATAGTTGCTAGCCAAAGAAGTGAGGGAAGGCTGCAATGGTTGCTGTTGTTATTGCCATACTTTGGATTAGATGACTGGAGCGAGGGAGTGTGAGGAGGAGGGTCCTGAGTGGGTGGATCAACAGGGGATCAGATGTCTTTATTATGAACATACAATCATACGATGTGCCAGCGAAACAGACCACCGGTCTATCTATATCTGCTCAAGTGTGCAGCCAGCACCCCTAGTCTGCAGTTGCTCCCCCCTCCCCTTTGTCATCCCTTTGAAAGCCACTAGACTCCCAGCTACAGTACTGGCAATTGGGAATGGCGACCTCAAGAAATATTCAAAATACCTACAGAAGGGGTGCTTGGGGTAACAGCACACGCATGTTAATGAGTTCATAATGGGCATGCAAATGACCCATAGTGGCTTGTATGCCCATTGGGATCATAAGCATGTTAGGATTGAGTATGGCCCACAGGAGTGCTGTCACTATCCCATTTGGGTTGTGCTATTTCTATTGCACTCCTGTGGTCCATATTCAGCCTGGGGCTGTATCAGCATAGGGCATAGTAACTATGCACTGCCTTTGACACCACATGTTGAGACATTTAGTACGTTATGGTCAGAGAGTGCTAATTGTCTGAATATTACCCCCAAGCTGGCTGTGCACTAATTGCCACAGAACATACACAATTGGGTCTGAATATAGAGGCCTATACCCCTTAGCCCAGGGTGAATTTAGATTTGGTTCTGGATTTTCCTAATCCAGGACGAGTCTGGATTTGGTTTTGCTAAGGATTTGGATTTGCCTGGTTCAGGCCTATATTGATAAGTGTTGGAAAAAATATATTTTTCAAGAAAAAAATACCACAATATGTAAAGGAACAGTGACATAATAGGACAGAGTATACTGTGTGTTAGGGTGTGCCAGTACCTTATTTCTGAATATTCGGGCCAATTAAAGTATATTCAGCTCCCCAAATATTTGCGTATTCAGTGTCTGTATTTGTTATTCGGCTGCTTGTGTTGGGGGAGGAAAAAAACAACTAAAGTTACACTATCCCCTCACCTGATGGCCTGGCCTAATCTCCTGGTCACTGTTCCAGCCCTTTCCAATCACTTCCCACCCACTTCCCCCTTTCCTGATGCCCAGAGAAGGTGCCAAAGTTAAATATTTAAATTGTTGGTTACTGGCACCCTGCCAGGAGCTGACAGTCTTGTCAATTTCACCCCCACCTCATCCCAACTTTACATAGAAACATAGAAACATAGAAGTTGATGGCAGATAAGGACCATAGGCCCATCCAGTCTGCCCATTTCTTTTTCTACCTTATAAATGTGCCATTGTCCTTTGCTGTCAGTGGCCTATTTATTCATACTCATCTGTATGCTCCCTTATGCCTATCCCATGCCTGTTTGAAGCCCTGTACTGTATTCCTATCCACCACTTCCTGAGGTAGGCCGCTCCATGCATCCACCACCCTTTCTGTGAAAAGAACGCCTCACATTACCCTTTAATCGGCCTCCCTCTAATCTCATGCTGTGTCCTCTTGTCCTGCTATTTTCCTTATACTGAAACATGTTAGACTTTTTCACCTTGTTAATGCCCTAAGGTGTTTGAATGTTTCTATCATTTCACCTCTCTCTCCTCCTTTGCTCTAGAGTATACATATTGAGCTCTGTTAATCTTATTTATTTATTTAGTTTTTGTGTACTGGGTAGGTGCACTAGCCATGGAAATGACTATTTTCAGGCACGACCCGGGAGGGTACAGTACATCAATGCATACAGAAACAAACATGACTAATAACAATATACTTTAGCAATAGCCAATATTTCAGCTGACAAAGAGGTAGAACAAATGGGAGTACATTTGGGTAGGGAAGAAAATGGTATTGTTTTCTGATGCAGTCCCTGTATCATTTTGGTTGCCATTCTCTGGACTGCCTCAGTTTGGTTAATGTCCTTGTGAAGGTGTGGCCTCCACTACTGCACGCAGTACTCCAGATGGGGCCTAACCAATGTCTTGTAAAGTGGGATTATTACCTCCCTCTTACGACATGTGATACCCCTACTAATGCACCCCAACATCCCCCTAGCCTTACCTGCTGCTTTAGTGGTCTGCTTAGATGATTTCAGGTCATCTGTGATGATGATGCCCAAGTCTTTTTCTTCCCTTGTGACTGCCAGCAACTACCCTCCAAGCCTATAGGTGGCTTCAGGGTTTCTCTTCCCTATGTGCATGATCTTACACTTCTTTGCGTTAAACCCCAGTTGCCACTCTTCTGACCATTTTGCCAGTTTATCCAGATCTCTTCTCATTCTGCCCACCCCATCTGGATCATCTACTCTGTTGCAGATCTTGGTGTCATCTGCAAACAGACAAACTTTACCTTCCAGTCCATCTGCAATGTCACTGATGAAGATATTGAAGAGGACTGGCCCCAGAACTGATCCCTGAGGTACCCCACTTGTGACTTGCATCTCTCCTGACTGTATACCGTTTACCACCACTCTCTGTTTTCTGCCCGTCAACCAGTTTGCCACCCAGCTGACCAACTTCTGACCCACTCTGAGACTACCCAGCTTATTAATCAATCTTCTGTGTGTAACAGTATTGAAAGCTTTGTTGAAGTCAAGGTAGATGACAACAACTGCTCCCCCTTGGTCCACCACTCCGGTTACCCAGTCAAAGAAATCTACGAGATTAGTTTGACAGAACCTTCCTGTTGTAAACCCATGCTGTCTTGGATCACGTGCTCCTATGGATTCCAGGTGTTGCACTATCCTTTCCTTAAGGAGTGCCTCCATAATCTTGCCCACTACTGAGGTAAGACTGACTGGTCTGTAGTTCCCTGCCTCCTCCCTGCTACCACTCTTGTGGAGCGGGATCACATGAACCCTTCTCCAGTCTTCTGGGACCTCTCCTGTGCTCAGAGACTCAATAAACAGTTCTGATAATGGCTCTGCTAGTTCCACCCTTAGCTCCTTTTGTACCCTGGGATGTATGCCATCAGGTCCCATTGCCTTGTTCACCCTGAGCTTATAGGACCCTTTCTTTTGTGAAGGGACTAGTGCACATCTCCCTCCCCCCTGTGTCCATGGTGCTGAACTGTGGGCCCAGCCTTACCTTCTCTTCAGTAAATACTGAGCAGAAGTATCTATTTAGGATAGATGGCTTTACATGGTCCTCCTCCTCACATTCCCGCTTAACCCCTTTGATCTTAGCAATACCAACTCTGGACTTTCTCCTTTCACTAATGTATCTATAGAAAGTCTTGTCGCCTTCTTTTGCTGTTCTTGCTAGTGTTTCCTCGGTTTGGGCCTTTGCGTGCCTTACTGCCTTCCCTGCTTCCCTTAGGAAAGTTTTCTATGCCTTCCTATCTTCATCCCACTGCGTTCTCATATATTTCCTGAAGGCCAGCCTTTTGGCTCTGACCTTTTCTGCTACTGTTTTTGAGAACCAAAGTGATTTCCTTCTTTGGCACGTGCTCTTCTCTCTAACACAATGGGATGTTGCTTCAAGTATTGCAGCAGCCAAGCGAGCGAGGGAGCTGATCCTGTATTCCTACCTTTTCTTGTTGCTGCGTGGAAGTTGTGGGGGAGGGCCGTGTGCTCCTGCCCTCGTGACCCGCAGGCTTCCCTTGGGGGAGCTAAAATGACCTGTAGACCTTTTCTTGTTGCTGCGTGGAAGTTGTGGTGGAGGGCTATGTGCTCCTGCCCTCGTGACCCATGGGCTACCCTCGGGAGGAGCCAAAAAGACCTGTAGACCTTTTCTTGTTGCTGCATGGAAGTTGTGTAAAAGGGTACTCAGGTAAGGCTCTGGAAGGTTAGGTGAAGCAGTAGCAGTTTGCAGGAGGGGCGATGGAATTCCGAAGTTCGGATTTGAAGTGACTAATGCTGGTGAGGCTTGTGATGTCTTGAGGGAGCTCGTTTAGCCAAGTGGATGTCTTGACTGCAAAGGCATGACTCCCCTAAGGCAGTTCTTCTGAATGGCACTTGTTCAGTGTAGCCACCTGTTCAGTTGTGTCATAGTTCTCACCTGCTTCTTGTTATCCCATATTCTTGATACAGCTTTGGCCTGTTACCAGGTAGCAGCATTTTTGCATTTTGACCAAACATTCATTAATACTATCTGCTACGGTATTGTTTAACTGATCACTAATGCATCTCATCTCCTGATCTCAATGTACCTTACCCCTCTACCTTAGCCCCCCCATTGCCTCTCTTCCATCCCCTTTTCCACCTTATCCATCTCCATTTCCCTCCTCTTTCAAACACGCCTTACTCTTTCCTCCTCGCTACCTTCTTCCCCTCCTATCTACCATGTTTTTCCTCTCTCCCCCCCTCCCTTAACCCGGATTTCCACCCCTTTTCCCTTCCCTGCCTTCCCCTTGCTTGTCCTCCTTCTCTCTCTCTCTCTCTCTCTCTAAGAGGCAGAAATCCAACTCCATCCTTTTGCTCCTGCTCCTACTCCTACTCCTGTTTGGCAATGTGGGGTCCAACCCTGGACCCTCCTCTTCCCTCCCCCCCACCCCCCCTGCTGCTGAAGGCCTGTACATATTTCACCTCAATGCTCAGAGCCTTCTTCTAAAACTCATGTGCAAACAAAAAGCTGAGCACCAGAAAGGTCGCTTAAAATGAATTTACTACAACATATAAGTACTCACTACAAACAGCAGCAGCAACAAACAGCAACACAGTAGCAGGAGGGGAGAAAAGCACCTCTAATCGGTTTCGCCCGTAAGTAATTCTTTTTAATCGACCTTTCTGGTGCTCAGCTTTTTGTTTGTGCATTGGTATTTTAGCTGCAGCACAGAGGCTACTGTGGAGCAAGATTCTGCCTTTGATTCTTCTAAAACTCGACCTCTTGTCTGTCCAGATTTCACAACAGTCCCTCTATGTCAAACAAGCTTTTTTGCTGTGCTCAGGATTGCTGGTGGTGCATGAGTAAGCAGCCAACTTTAGAACAAACAAAAAGAAAAAAGAGCTCAGCAAACAAAGCTTTTCAGTGAACAGCAAGTGCTAAATTTATTTCAGCAGGGTGCCAAAGGAGACAGAGCCCTGTGCTTCAACTCTCAAGCGGGTCTTCTTTAGGGGTGGCCACCCCTAAGGAAGACCCGCTTGAGGGTTGAAGCGCAGGTCTCGGTCTCCTCTGACACCCTGCCGGAATAAATTTTGCACTTGCTGTTCACTGAAAAGTTTTGTGTGCTGAGTTCTTTTTTCCTTTAGTCCCTCAACATCCTCTGTATCTCAGATTCCTGTCTGTCCTCCAGGATCCCAGACTCTATGATGTCCCATCCTGACTATCATGTTTTCAGGCAGGGCAGATGAATGTATGGGGTGGTGTTGCCATTTATGCCATCAAACCCTCTCTTGTAGCATGACTTTCAGAGAGGTTGCATCTCTCTTCCACACATTTCTCCATGTCAGGCTATTATTCCCCTCCTCTGTGCCCATCTTTATTGGGGTTTTCAATGTATCATCAAAAATATCTCCCTCATCCCTGTTTGATTCCCTATCTACTATCACCTCTCATTCCTCTGCTGGTGAACTCATCCTGACAGGGGACTTTTATGTCAGCATGCTCTCCCTGGCCTACAGGCCTACCACCCATAAAGTTAAGTCCTTTATTCTCATGCAGTTTATTACTGAACCCACCCAAATCAACCCCCACTCTCACAACTGTTCCCTTCTAGACTGGCTTCTCTCTTCCCACCCCCACTGTATTGTTGTAGCAGGTATCTTGCCAGATGCTTTTGTAGCCCCCCCAATTTTGGGGGCTTACCTGGAGTGTCTCCCTGGGTTAACATAATGCCCTCTGCCTGGCAGACATCCAGTGAGGGAACTTAAATCTATGTTTAGTACTGCTGTGATGTTGTCGTGCATGTGTGTGCAGATCCTTGCCGACGTGCTATCCCTTTAAGATCCAGCAAGTGGTTAGTGTAATTAGCTTGGGCTGGGTCTAAGTACTAGGACGCTCGTGACCAGCCAGGTTCTTCCCTGATCAGCTACACCCTGCAGTCGCTAATAGTGCAGAGGGAGCCCTTGCTTGTTATATAAATATTTAAATTTAGAGTGTTGTTGTTTAAAATAAACTGTTTTATAATTGCCAGTCTTGACTCCCCAATGGGAGCCACCATCTTTGGTCATGGACTTCCAGTTTGGACCAATCAGAGCAAAGGGGTCCTCGAGGGGGCCTATTTGCAATGCCTTCTGGGTGAAACTGTGGACTTTCCAGGTCAGTGCCTATATGGACCAATAGGAGTGCAAGGACTGTGACTGACAGCCCAGGTGACCAACTGGAAAGCAGGAAAAATGGACTTGTTCAAAATCTGACTAAAAAGAGTGTGCAGTCCAGCTCGAGCTTCCGAACTGAAAGGAGCCTGTGTGGCTCAGTGCCTCCTGTGAGTTCTGTGCAATCCCAGGAGGGATCGAGTGGCCTGGGACTGCATTTAAGCAGAGGAAAGAGATTTCTGCAGCCAAAGCAACAGAGAAACTGGCCATTTACCGAGAAGGAGAACGTTTAATGGTCTTCAGCCACAGTGATTGTGACCTACCGTCTGTGAGGAGAAATTGCTCCAGGGACTCCTGTATTGATTGGGAGCCAGTCATTTTGAGGACAAATATCCTCAGTAAAGCCAACTGGAGGATCACCAATAGCCATTCAAACTCTCAAGAGACATTTTTCCTATCTGGGCCTATGCCATCTGTGGCCCAGCCAGACTGTTACTGTACCACTAGTAGCACCATCCTGGTGAGAGACCTGCTTTGGGGAGTTGGCCCCTGTGATACAACTATGCACAGGTTGCGGCCACCTACAGGGAAAGGCTGTGAAGTGGAGGTGAGTAGTGTCGGTCCCGGTCCCCATCAACAACCTGAGAGAGCTACAGGTCTTGGATGTCACCAGCACCTTATTCCTTCTGTCTGGGTTACAGTGAGTAAAAACCAGGGTAGCTCCCTGCAACTTAATATTAATAAATCCCCATGCCTAGATAATGTACATCCCAGAATCTTGAGAGAATTGGCCGATCAGTTGGCACCTCCACTTACTTACATTTATCGGCAGTCCTTGGATACAGGGGAAGTAGTACAAGACTGGGGGAAGGCCCTAGTAGTGCTTATACTAAAGAAGGGATCACGGACTAACCCAGAGAATTTCAGACCTATTAGTCTGACTTCTATCCTGGTAAAGATTCTGGAAGGGATATTAAAGGATCTCATAATAACACATTTGGAGACATGGAAACTCTCACGTCCCACACAGCATGGGTTCACTAGAACAAAATCTTGTCAGACAAATATGCTGGTGTTCTATGAAAAAACAAGTCATGCACTAAACCAAGCGAATGCTATGGACATAGCTTTTTTAGACTTTTCTAAAGCCTTTGAGAAACTACCGCATGATAAATTAATACAGGTCTTAGATCACTATAACTTGGATTCAAATATTATAAATTGTGTTAAATCTTGGCTGTGCAATAGAAGGCAGCGGGTGACAGTAAAGGGAGTCCTTTCAGAATGGGCAGTGGTGACAAGTGGAGTGCCCCAGGGCTCCGTGTTGGGACCATGTCTCTTTAATATCTATGTCTCCTCCTTAATTTTTACCCACCCTAATGTTTGGATTACAAAATTCACTGATGACTGTAGAATAGGGGCAGTAGTTAATACAGTCAGCGACGTAGCAGTCCTGCAAGTTGCCCTAAGTGAAATCTACGCATGGACAGAAAAACATAAGTTAATATTGAATCTGGATAAGTGTTCCATTATGCATCTAGGTAGAAGAAGTTTACAAATAACATATACCATGGGCAATAAAGATTTACCAGATACTACTGTGGAAAAAGATATTGGTATAACTGTTACATCTAACCTTCAGTTTAGTACCCACTGTGATAATGTGGCTAGAAAGGCTAACCAAAATCTAAATTGCATTTTGCGTAACATCAGCAGCAGAGATAGAGAAGTGATTATGCCCGTGTTATTCAATGGTTAGACCATATTTAGAGTATAGAGCCCAGGTATGATGTCACCCTATAAAAGGCGGACATTAACAAATTAGAGAAAATTCAAAAAAGTAACAAAGACAATTATCGGATGTAAGCACCTCGCCTATACTGATAGACTCAAAACCTTGGATACATTTTCCCTAGAATATAGAAGAACAAGGGGGGATATGTGCTTGGTATATAAAGCACTCCAAGACACTACCCTAGCAGATAGTTTTGGTCTGATACTAAATAAAAAGCCATTACATCAAACTAGAGGCCACCATCAGCAACTACAAAGGGGAAAATGGAATTTATTAAAAAGGAAATTCTGGTTCAGCCAAAGGGTAGTTCCCTTGTGGAACAGTTTACCAGCGGACATGATCACTAGCGACCCAATTAAAACATTTAAATCATGATTGGATACTTATGTTGAAAATAAATATGAAATTGTATAATTTGGATATGGAAAGCACTCATGGCTGAAAGTCTAATACATAAGCTTGTGTAATCTATGAAACGAAGCAATCAATTAAACTATGGTACCATCTAATTCTGTTTGCCAGTTTAAAGTGTTTACAGGTGACTGGACCATCCGGCCAGGAATTACAATTGATTCAGAGTTTTGCAAGTGTGTTGCATATGTTTAACCACCTTTCTTTCCACCAAGGGCCCCAATGCAGCTGCAATGCCGGTCAACCCATGGCACTTTATCAGGCATGCCTGTTTCCATTCTGGGTACCCAGTGTTTGCATGAACTGTGTGAACCCAGGACTGATTTCCAACAGTAATTTAACTCTGCTCATTACAAGTATTGCCATAATAACTCAGATTCTCACCCCTTCCTTGTTAAGTCCCCTAAATAAACCTGATTTACTGTTTCACATTTAACCTGGGTCATGAGCATATTATTACTTGGATTAGTGTGCTAAGTTATATGCTGAATAATTTAACAGTGTACGGTTGCATTGAAACTGTCTCTTACAGGTGAACACAGGGTGCAAACCAGAGATCTAGACCTGGTTGGTAAGTGGTTAGAGCGTGAGCATATCATTAATGTGTGCACAGAGTTATGTTAACTGCTAGAAACTGCAATTACCAAATTAAGAATATAAAGTCACCAGGTGGGATTGTGGGTAGTATTAGCTTCCCAGAGGGCTGTACCTATTGTAATAATTACCCACTTAAGCACTACTCTGGGTGGAGGCACCACAATTACAGCACTACTACTTGTAGGGAGACCCGGCTACCAGTTAGTCAAGAACCCAGGCCTCTCAACCTGCAGTTAGGAAGGTAGGCAGGGGTAGTAGCCCTTGGAATAATGGCACCAGGGTTACATATGTGGAGGCACCACTGGGATTACTGCTCCCTAGTGGCCAAAATACAAAATTGCAGCTGCTATTTGTATGAGTACTACCATAAGAATGGAGAAACTTTCTGGGCTCAGACTTGAGATCCTACCCCACAAAATGGCTGTGCACTGCCTGTTGAAGTGGTGTGAAGCAGAAAAAGTTGATCCCCACCATGCTTTAATGTTATTAGATATTCCCTTGGGTACTAAAAAAGCCACCATAGAGGAGGTGGTAAGTAAGGTTGGGTGTCTGGGTAAAATCCTCTAATTTCCATCCTGACAAACAAGGGTCAACTTTTGGGGTTAATGGCTCTGTGCAGTGGCGCCAATAGTAGGCTACGAGATTTGCTCTCTTTATGTGCTGACTTAGGCTTGCTGGGTCTGGTAGAATTGCTTGCGTAGTCTTCACTTTCAGGTTATTGTATTGCCTTACTCGTGTGTCTACCAGATCCTCTCCTCCTGTACCATTGTACACACAGTGTTGAATGAAGGTCTTGACATTTTGTTCAGTGTCTTGTGAAGCATATGTGTTTTCCCCATGCCCTGAAAGGAGATTTATTCTTTCTTCGACCCTGTGCGAATGTTGAAAGACTAATTTCTTTGATACCTTGTAGAAGTAACTTGCTGTATCGCATCCAGAGACAACATGGTATGCTGGCAAATTGAGACTTGCAGTGTGTCCAATGTGATCGTATGTAGATCCTATGCTTACAAATATGTCGGGGTCAATTTGGAGCATCCATGGTGAATCTGGAAGGGTCTTTGCAAAGAGTAAACCATCAGGATGAGGATGTCTGTATCTTTGGCTCGGATGACAGCTGGACCTTTCACAAGAGCACAATGCAGCACTATCCTCATGTTGGCCTCTCCATGGTTGCAGGAAAACAGGAATTCTTCTGAATCTGGGTATATAGTATATGTACTTCTACCATTGCTGATAGTAAGCAGGTATCGTAAGTTTATTCTGACATCCTCTTGTCTAACATACTCATTGAAGCGCTATATGAGATCTGTTTTGTTGTCATTGTTGTGAAGGTACTGCTGATACACCTTTCTCTGTGGCATCTCTTGATGAATCTGATCCCGTGAAGTCGCATTCCTCCTGTTCCTACCACTGGCTCAGTTCATTCTTGCTGTTTCACAGAGAACTCCTGATCATCCTTATAATTATCAAAATGATGATGACTTCCACTGTGTTTGCTATAGATGGAGGTGTGAATCGCAGCAAGAAGAGTGCTTTCAAAGGCTGTCCATACGCTGTACAGGAACTGCTCTGACCATCGCCATGGCGTCGTATATGTACACTGAGTATAACGGAAGAGGGGAAGAACTTCGAGCTTCTGCTTCATCAATGAGATAATTTCTTAAGACATGTTTGGTATTAGGTTTGTAGAGGTATCCATCTGGAGTTGCTATTGCAAGAGGATATGTTGTGACCGGATGGGAAAATGCATCTTTCTTGTCCGTGCACTTTGCAACAACGATACTGAGAGCCTGACGGTCTTCATTCAAAGCTGATTCCTCTTAGGGTTTCTTTTTCTTCTTGTCCATTCCTGTGGAAATTCCGCTGCATTTAATGGGCTTGAAGAAACCAACTTTCCTTGATAGGAGGTGGCCATTTATAAATGCACTCAACATAACTTCCCCCGTAGCCCTTGCCTTCAAAAGGCCCTCTACTATTGGCAGTGGTATTTCAATGCCCACTGCGATGTGTCATGCTACACCCTGACATGGATCTGAATATGCATGAAGTTTCTTCACTAGCTCTTTCACCTGACCATCGTGTTTCTTCATGGCACCATATGTCAACTCATTGTGTGTGGCCGATGTTTTTAGAATCATCTTCTCCTTCAGTGAAAAATGAATTTTAGCGAGCTTGTGGGAATTCAAAACAAAGTCACCAGCAGCTTCCTCAGATGTACTGTAACTGCCTCTCATGGGTCCACCCCTCACCTTGACCTCTCTGTTGATTGAGACCTCAGTCACTTGGTCACCAGGTATCGCGGAGAACACCTCACTGGACAGACTAGCACCAATGCCATGTTCCTGGAGTTTATTGTATGCATTCTCACTGATGGTTTTCAGATTGATGAGGTCTACATGATGCCACATCAAATACCGAGAGTAGTTTTGATGGTTGAATGCAAACAGTAAAGGTAGAATATCTCACTGAGCTTGCAGATGCAAGTTCAGATTCTTGTCTCTGAACGGGTGACCTGGGTGAGAAGAGAGCTGGTGTCACCAATGTAGCCTGTCACTCACTGTCCCATGGTGCCAAGTTTCCAGCATTCATGACTGCACTTCAGAGAAAGATTCATCCAAGAGGACAAGATTCAGGGATTCTGCTGATACAGATCTTCTCATGTTAATGAGCTTTTCTTGTAGTCTGTTGGTTAGTGAGCCATGAATCTTGGATCCCATGAATCGTAGGAGAGCCTCAAGGGACTGTTTATGTGACCTCATTGATCTAGAATAGTGGTGTCCTTCCAAGGCCTGGTCAACTGATCCATCTGCTGTTATTCTCACCTGAACCCACCAGTCATGAAGTCCCATAGCACAGTATCGCTTGCAGAGGATCTTCTGCCTCACCATCAATTCATGAAATCCTCCCATCAAATTAACCACTTTTGTATATTTTTCTTCTTTCCATATTATTTGTGCAATCTTTTAGAAAACTGCATGATCACTATGGCTGAAGATGTGGTCAATTTGTAGGTCATCCATTAGATCCATGAGAAAGTCAAGGTAATATTTGCAAACTGCATCATTTGGTTCATGTGATATAATGGGTAGGAAATCAGTTCGGTTTGAAGGTAGTGGTCGATGTTGCTTTTTATTGAAAGCTGTCCATGATCCTAGGACTGGAAGAGATTCATCTTCTCTTGAAGATTCTATGCTTGCTGCCAGAGCCCAAATACAATTTTTGCTCTAACGAAGATCAAGCTCGGTCCTTCTTTCATCCTCATCGTGAGGATGGGATGATCGTGGGGATTTTTCTTTCCTGTTTTATAATCCCCATAGTCAATGGGTTCTGAGCTCTCAAAGGGTCTCCTGGACTTCTCTTGTTGAGCTTCTTGGAATGTTCTGTTCTTGTACTTGCAAATCGCAGATGACAGCAGGATGCGAAATGGGGTACGTAAATCGTTGAGTTAATGTCATGTGCTGTTGAGACTCCTGTTAATGTCTGTTGCTTACCATCTGAGTTATCAATTGTGATATGAGTTGGCTGTCCAGGCAGAATCGTGTGTGGTGCTTTTTTTTTCTCAGATTTTCTATCATGGGCCAATTTCTTGTTTTATCTTCTGACATCTGTGTAAGAAATACCAGCCCCCGAATGATGTAGGAGATTGACTGCTTCTTTACTTCTGGTGAGACGATGAATGACCATGGATAGAGCTATCGACTTTGGAGAATGTTCTCGGGTAATGAGGCATTGCCAGTCGCTAGCAATGGCCATATCTTGGTAGCTTAAATTTCTGTAGGGATGGTCACATAACCTAGAGCATTAGTCTTCTTAGAAGGGCTTATAGAGAGAACTATCACATTGAAGATTTCTGGAACGGGTTCATAATAATTAAGCTCAGAAAGCAAGTCTTCGTATGCTATAGGAAACTGCGGTGACTCAATTTGTCTATCTTTTAATTTCCAATTGATCATCTTTGCAAATGCCTTGGTGGTGTCACTGTTTCTGAGCCCAGCTCCTCTCAATGTTGCCAAAGAATAATCAAGTGGGTTTACTTTTGTCGAGTGAAGAATGAGATGTTTCCCGTGTATCCCCTTCCCCGCAGTAAAACCTATCTCATCTCCGAATTCATTGCTGATAAGATTCTTCAACTGAAATGTGTGATTTATTCCAGCATCTTGTTCACATCCATGGAACTCGTAGAGGTTATGAAGATCCTTCAGTAACTCTGGGAGAGAATAGCAACATTTCTGCTCAACAACCTTTCTTCTCACGATTTGAAGAAACTCCATTTCAGCACTCTTTGTGTGAATGCTTTCCAATCTGCCTGGTGTTTGCCTCTCTCATTTGTAGACATAGACGAAAGTGTTGTAGCAACTTTGATGGTATTTGATGTCCAGAGCAAAGATGTCAACATTGGCGGTAGCGACTTTCAAATGTTTGGCTGCACCAGACAAAAGAGCATCATCAGAATTTTCATTGCATAATATGGTTTCGTGCATTGTAATCTTTCCATCTTCAAGTTCAACTCTTTGGAGTTTTTCTTCTGTATTTCCTCTCTTTTTCCTTTTCTTATCACAGATGAAGCAGGTCTCATCCTTCTTAAATTCCAACAATTTTCTTTTACATCGAGTTACATGGACCGCTTCACTGCTACTGGAACTCTGTGGGTCGGGTATGCTGGAGAATTCAGCTTCAGAAAATTGATTCAAAGAAAGTTGTTTTGTTGAGCTGATGATTACTTTCCTTTCACTGGTGAAATTTTGGAGACACCTCATATGAACAGGTAGGCCTGTTTCTCCAGGACTGGGGCAAAGTTGGTCACGGATTTTATTCCATAAGAGGCTGAAGTTTCTGGCGTACTCGGAAGTTGGTTTTGTGACTGAATATTTCTCTGCAAAAGCCTTGAAAGTATTCAGCCAATTCTCTCCTAATATTTGTTGCAGTTCTCTATCTCTAATTTGGTTCTCACAAAGAACACAGGTAGGCAAATCGGATGGATTGACCAATCCAACAGGTACAGCTAGAGGGCTATCCATGTTTCTGAAACAGAAACAGAAACTGAAATTAAAAACTAGAAACTAGAAATTTTATTTATTTTTGTTTTTTATTTTTGCTTTTGGTAACCAAGTAAGGCCCACTAGGCACAAGTGCCTGTTTTGGGGGGCACCAGGGAGCACTGGGCAGTTAAGTGACTTGCTCAGAGTCACACAGTAAGTGGATAGAATGAGAATCAAACTAAGGTCTGACCTGCTGGATGTGCCAAGCTGGTTCACAGCTCATTACTCTAACCTCTAGGTTATACTGCCAGCCCAAATACAAACCAAACAGGCATACAATATACATGAACACACCACGCAATCCTGTGAATAAAGTGGCAAATTATCACAGAATGGAGGCAATTTTGGGTCAATGACACAAACAAGCAGACTGATGCATTATGCATCACTTATTTATATTTATTTTCTATTATATTAATTTAATATGTGTTGATATTAAACATAATAATAATAAACTCCCGTTCGTGAATCATTGATAATCGGTATCTTGGAATCTAGGGATTTGAAATGTTTAGCGAATCAAGTATTTACTAGTGATATGGTGGCCATATTGGATTTTGGTGGCAATTTTGGATTTTCTAAGTTGTTTCATCCAACTTGGCATGGCAATAAATGTAGAAAATGACACCTTGGAATTGTAAATCGAGACATTCTTAGGCCGAGCTATGGGGCCAGGATTGTTCACAATGTCCAAAATCAGAAATAGGCCCCCCAAGGGGCCATCCACCAATTTTCTCAGGGGTAACAAGCAAATTCTGAAATATGAGGTCTATCTACACAGGAATCTGCAGAGATACCAACCTCTGCATTGTAAATCAAAATATTAGGCCGGTACACCTGACTAGATCTCCTGTACAAAGGCTGTCCAGTTAGCGAAATTACAAAATTTCAAGGCAAACCTTCAGAACAACCATAATGCCCCCCTCAAAGTTCTGGAAGGTAATTCACTCCCTCTTTGACCCACCTATCCAATCTGCCCCTCTGGTACTTTTGTAAATGGTTCATCTGTTTCTGACCCTTCCCCTGATGCTACTGACTTCAACATGTTCTTCACTATTTATGCTCTCTCTACCACTCCTCCTCTAGCTTGCACCGCTCCGCTTCATATTCCTTCTCCACTCCCCTCCACAGGTTACCTCTTCCCCCTGTTTCTACACAGAAAACTGTGACTGCCCTTTACTCCCTCAACCTGTGCAAATCCAGCCCTAATGGGCTGGAACCTTAGACTACTCCACATTAGAGATGCAGTGAATTTAAAATCCACCAGTGAAGTGAACGCGAAGTGGCCACTTCGCGTTGCCACTTCACTACGCAGAGTGCCCCATAGGAAATGTTCACTTCACCTTGTTATTATTACTTCGTGTTGTCATTCTGCCTTAAACATGAAGTAAGGTGGACTGACAACAATATTGGCAGCACCCCACCCACACAGTCACCAGAATGAATGTGCATCCCCAAAGTGCTACTGTCTTGTGTCCAGAAAACTCCCCAGTGCTGATGAAGTGAAATGAGAGTGTAACAAGAAATGCAAAGTCTCACAGAATTAATGGCGCACTCAGTCATGCACGCAGTGGCCACACTCAGAGTCACCAGAAGTAATGTGCACCCCCAAAATGCTACTGTCTTGTGTCTAGAAAATTCCCTAGTGCTGACGAAATGCTACTGTCTTGAATCCAGAAAATTTCTCAGTGCTGACAAAGTGAAATGAGAGAGTAACAAGAAATGCAGTCTCCCAGAATTAATGGTGCACTGCAAATGCACAGACAGATTAAGATTGCGTTGCACACTCAAGGGATGCACATGAAAAGGCACAACAACACCTAACCAGTGCTCACAAGTCACAAATCCAAATCTGGAAAGGAATACATTTTGCCAATTGGGGGATTAGTGCACAGCAGTAACAAACCACTACCAGTAAAGATACCACAAAGCAGTATAAAAATTCATGCTGGTGCGGTGGATAGCAGGTTCACACTGTTGCAATTACTCTGTGGCACAATAAAAGGTGTCTGATATAATGGCACGCATCGCACACACACTCATACTCACACACACACTACAAGTAATGCGTAGCAAATTGAAAACCTTTAAATGTTGTAAACAGACAAATTATACACTGCTGCACCACAACAATCTGCAAAAAAATTTCAAGAATTGCTGAAAATATTACTGTGTGTACATTAACACAGTTATACAAGGAAAAAAATGACCAAAACAGAAAGACTGCCTTTTTCTCCCAGTTAATGTACCTACACCACAAATACACACCTCCCCAAAGCACACTTCACAGTACACAGACTGACTGTTCTAAATTAACATTCAAAATCCACACACAACAATAAACACTCGATGATATGAGCACAGAAGGGTTTCTTACAATCGATGTATTAAATTTGAGCAAAACAAATGACTCAAAAAGGCATTTTAAACAGCTTTTAGAGATTCTGAATCTCAGAGCTCTGAGAGCAAACTGTCTCCAGCTACCACTACACACACACACAACCCAGGCCAGAACTGAGACTGTGCAGAACAATCTAGAGTCCATGTGATCTGCAATCCCATGAATCACTGCAGCATTTCATTTGGACCTCAATTACAAGGTGAAGTGAGGTGAATTACATTGATTTCAATGTAGTTCATTAAAATTGGTGGAGAAGTGGTTTGAGAAGGCGGAAAAACCAAAGTCATTGGTTTCAATGGACTTCGCATTCCTCATTATGAAGTGAAGTACTTTGCTTCACACTATGGAGTAATCCGCGGATTCCATGTTACTCCATGAATCACTTTGTGGAGCGAATTACAGCCACTTCGCCCACCACTACTTACAGTACTGTAACTCACATGCTGTACAGGAAGGAATGTGAATGCCTATGGCTGTACTTCCCCGATGAGCTATAGCACAAAACTCCCTGACTTAAAAACGCTTATTAATGAGTACAATGGTGGGGTGGTGAAACCTGGAGAGATACTATAAAAGAGGCTTACAATACATCTAGGTAACTAGTAAAAAAATGAATGTTGTGAAACATGACGTGATCATGAATCATGATTTGTGATTGCATTTGTGACCATGATGATGAAGAACTTGATTCGGTGTCAACAGTGTGAGATGAACAATATGGAACTGTATTGGGAACGCGAATGCCTATGGCTATACTTCCCCGAAGAGCTGTAGCACAAAACTCCCCGACTTAGAAACGCTCATTAATGAGTACAATGGTGGGGTGGTGAAGCCTGGAGAGATACTACAAAACAGGCTTACAATACATCCAAGTAACTAGTAAAAAAATGAATGTTGTGATTCGTGACGTGATCGTGAATCATGATTTGTGACTGCATTTGTGACCGTGATGATGAAGAATGTGATTTGTATCACGAGTGATTTGTAATGATGGTCCTGACTTGAAAACACATATTAATCATACAATGTTCATGCAGAATTATGCACCCCACTAGCCCAGTGCTCTGAAGGCAAGCCAAAGAAACAACTGTGACTTAAGTTACAGATGGAGATTGGGCCCTAAAAAGATGCAAATGCACAGACAGGTTAAGATTGTGATGTGCACTGAAGAGATGCAGATGCAAAGGCACAACACCTAACCAGTGCTCACCATCAGAAATTCAAATCTGGAAAAGAATACCTTTGCCGGTTGGGGTGGGCCACGGGTTGGGGGCAGTGTACTGCACTGCTGCAGTAACAGTCACTAGTACTAGTACCAGTAAAGATACCACAAAAAAGTACAAAAATCATACAGCTGCAGTGGCTAGCAGGTTCACATTGCTGAAATTACTATATGGCACAATAAAAGGTGTCTGATTTGATGACACATGTCATACACATACTCACGCACACACTAAGTAATGCATAGCAAATTGAAAACGTCAGTAATATAACCATGTATTTTAAACAAACTAAAATTATGCACTGCTGCACCACAACAATCAGCAAAAAAATGGCAAGAATTATTGAAAATATTGCTGTGTGTACATTAACAGTTATACAAGAAAAATATCACCAAAACAGAAAGAACTGTCTTTTTCTCCAAGTTATCTACCTACACCACAGATCCGCCTATCCCCCAAAGCACACTTCCACTGTCTTTCAGTACACAGACTGAATGTCATACATTAACATTCAAAATCCATACACAAACAATAAACGCTCGATGATATGAGCACAGGAGGGTTTCCTACAATCGATGAACTAAAGTTTCAGCAAAAAAAAATTACTTAAAAAGGCTTTTTTAATAGCTTTTAGAAGGTTTGAATCACAGAGAGCTCTCAGAGCAGAATGTCTCCTACAGCTTCCTACACACACTACCCTGAACTGAGGCTGTGCAGAACAATCTAGAGCCCACGTGATCTGAAATCCCATGAATCACTTCAAAATTCGCCTTTGGAACTTAACAAGGTGAAGTGAGGCGAAGTGTATTGCTTTCAATGTACTTCGCGTGAAGAATTGGTGGAGTAGTGGTTTGGAAAGGTGGAGTAACGTGAAGTCATTGTTTTCAATGGACTTTGCGTTACCCATTATAATGTGAAGTACTCCACTTCGCATTGCGGAGCACTCCGTGAATCCGCTTTCATTTCAGGAAGCGAATTGGGGCCACTTTGCCCGTCTCTACTCCACATCTCCACTCCTGTTATAGCATCTCTTCTGACTCACCAACCAAATATCTCCTTCTCCTTCAGTGCTGTCACTCAGTCCTGAAAATTGGCCAAAGTTCATCCACTCCACAAATGGGTGGGAAGGGGGTGGAACCTGTCCTGCCAGGGTAACTTCCAGCCAATCTCTCTCCTCCCTTCCCTTTCTGGGCTGCAACAGATGCTTGTCTACACCTATCTGATTTCCTATGCTCCACCAATTTCCTCTCCTCATTTTAGTCTAGCTTCTGGAAGCATCATACCACTGCCTCCTCCCTTGTGCATGTAACTGTTTCTACATAGAAACATAGAAACATAGAATTTGATGGCAGATAAGGACTGCTTGGCCCACCTAGTCTGCCCATTTTCCTACCTAACAGATAAGCTGCAAATCCTAGTTAACCAACAGCTTACTTCCTCTACCCTGCACTAGGACTGCCTTATGCCTGTTCCATGCATTCTTGAAGTCCCCCACTGTTCTTGACTCCACGACCTCCTCAGGGAGGCTGTTCCATGCATCCACAACCCTCTCAGTGAAAAAATACTTCCTCACATTACCTCTGAGCCGTCCCCCCTCTATCTTCAAATTGTGCCCCCTTGTTCTTGCACATCTCTTTTTCTGGAAGATGCTACCCTCTTGGACTTTGTTAATTCCCTTGAGGTACTTGAAAGTTTCTATCATGTCCCCTCTCTCCCTCCTTTCCTCTAGGGTATACATATTAAGCTCCTTTAGTCTTTCTTCGTATGTCTTCTGGTGCAGACCCTGCACCATTTTGGTTGCCCTCCTCTGGACAGCTTCCACTCTGTCTATGTCTTTGCGGAGATGGGGTCTCCAGAACTGCACACAGTACTCCAGATGGGGTCTCACCAACTGTCTGTACAGAGGGATAACAACTTCCTGTTTTCTACTATTGATGCCTCTTCCTATGTATCCCAGTATCCCCCTGCCTTCCTTACTGCCTTCTCACATTGCTTGCCCACCTTTAGGTCATCTGATATAATTACCCCCAGGTCCCTTTCTATTTTTACTGTTGTCAGTATCTCACCCCCCATTGTGTACACTTCCCCTGGGTTTTGTTTCCCCATGTGCAACCTTGCACTTCTTTGCCCTGAATCCCAGCTGCCATACAGTTGACCATTCCTCCAACCTTGCCAAAGTCCTTCTCATCCTTTCCACTCCATCTTGTGTATCAACCCTGTTGCAGATCTTTGTGTCATCTGCAAAGAGACATACTTTTCCTTCCAGTTTCTCTGCAATGTCACTTATAAAGACATTAAAAGGACCGGTCCCAGTACTGAACCCTCGCGGTACCCACTAGTAACCCTCCTTTTCTTCACTGTGTATTCCATTTACTACTACCCTTTGCGTTCTGTTGTTCTAGCCAATTTTTATCCAGGCTACCCCTTGGGACCCACTCCAAGGCTGGCTATCTTGTGAATTAATCTTTTGTGTGGGACTGTATCAAATGCCTTGCTAAAATCTAGGTAGGCCATGTCCACAGCCCCTCCTGGTCTACTACTTTGGTCACCCAGTCAAAGAAATCTATTAGATTAGTCTGACACGACCTTCCCATCGTGAATCCATGCTGCCTTGGGTCCTGTGCCCCACTGGCCTCTAGGTACTCAACAATTCTTTCCTTCAGAAATTATTCCATCATTTTCCCTACCACTGAGGTCAAACTAACTGGTCTGTAGTTTCCTGCCTCTGTCCTGCTCCCACTTTTGTGAAGAGGAATCACATCTTCCCTCCTCCAGTCCTCGGGTACCACCCCATCCTCCCATGATTTGTTAAAGAGAGTAGTCAGCGGTGTCACTAGTTCTACCCTTAGTTCTTTTAGAATTCTTGGGTGAATCCCATCAGGCCCCATTGCTTTGTTCACCTTCAATTTTATCAGTTCTTTCAGAACCCTTTCTTCTGTAAATGGACTGGTATTGACCCCTGTCTTCGGAGTGTTTCTCTTGTTTGGTTTAGGTAACTCCCCCTCCTCTTCCTTTGTGAATACTGAGCAGAAATATTCGTTCAGTATCGCTGCTTTTCACTGTCACCCTCTATCACATTCCTCCCTTTATTAAGCTTCAGTATCCCTCCTTTGGTCTTTCTTCACTCCCTAATGTACCTATAAAAGGTCTTATCCCCCTTCTTAACAGAATTGGCCATCCTTTCCTCGGTTTGGGCCTTTGCTATTCTGACTGCCTTCCCAGCCTCTTTCTGCTTTAACTGATAAAGTTCTCTGTCCTGCTCCTTCTGTGTTTCCTTATATTTCCTGAATGCTGTCCTTTTCTCCTTAACCTTCCCTGCCACCTCTTTTGAGAACCATAGCGTTTTTTTCCTTCATTGTGTTTTATTGATTTGCTTTACACAAAGGCTTGTTGCCTCTGTGATGGCTGTTTTGATCACTCCCCATTGTTCCTCCACCCCTCCTTCTTGCCTGTTTGCTAGTGCTTTTCTGAGGCACTCTCTCATTTTCCCAAAGTCGGCCCTCCTAAAGTCCAGTACTCTTGCTTTTGTATGGCTTGATTGTATGGCTGTGTTTATCGTGAACCACACTGTTTGGTGGTCACTTGTTCCCAGATAGCTACCCACTTCTAAATCTGAGATTCTTTCTCCATCCCCATTTGAGAGTACCAGGTCTAAGATTGCTCCCTCCCTCCCGAGTGGGTTCCAATACTAGCTGTCTGAGGCATGCCCCCTGTAGGGCATCAAGAATGACCCTGTCTTGGATATGCCTGCAGCAAAGGTGCTCCAGTTAACATCTGGCATATTCAGGTCCTCCATCAACAATATCTCCCCTTTTTCTGCCATTCTAAGAAACCCTTCTATCATTTCCTTGTCCATTCCCTCCCCCTGAGATGGGGGTCTGTATACAACCCCCATGCAGATTGTGGTGCCATTTCCTGTCTCCAGGGTGACCCAAAGTGCCTCATCTGCTCCCTGTTTTCTTTAGTTCTGTTGCTTTGATCCCTTCCTTTACATAGAGAGCTACCCCTCCTCCTCTTTTACTCTCCCTGTCCCTCCTGTAGATTGTGTATCCTGGTATGTTGACATCCCAGTCATGGTTCTCTGTGTACCATGTTTCTGTGACTGCCACAATATCCCAGCAACCCTCTTCCATCAAGGCCACTAGTTCAGGGAGCTTGTTACACAGACTACGAGCATTGGTACTCATCACCCTCCACTTTTTGATAGCCTTACCCCTTTTAGCCCCATTTCTGTCCTTACTGCCTTTGCCTTTTTTACATTTAAATCTGTTTTGCTCCCTAATAACTTCTGTACCTTGGTGTTTACCTCACTAATCACCATGTTTTGTGGGGGGAGGCTCAGATTTCCCTGCTCCTTTTCAGCGCCTCCCCACTTGGCTAGTTTAAATGCTTGCCAATGAAGCATTTAAACCTCTCACCTAGGATTCTGGTCCCCCCCCTGGACAGATGCAGACCATCGCACCAGTATAGGTCTGCATCCCTCCAGGTGGCTCCCCAGTCCCCAATGAAGCCAAAACCCTGAGCTCCACACCAGTTTTTCAACCACTCATTGAATTCCCTGGTGAGGAGTGCCCTAGCATCTCCCTTGCCATAGACAGGCAGCACCTCCGAGAAGGTTACCGTATGCGCTACCTGTCTAAGGCCCCTCCCAACTCTATAAACTCCTCTTGCACTGCTCTTATCCCATTCCTAGCCAGGTCATTTGTCCCTAGGTGGACAATGACATCCAGCTCCCTCCCTCGTGCAGCTCCTCCCACGATCCTGAGGATTCACTTCCTGTCCCTCCAAGCCGTGGCGCCAGGAAGGCATCTCACCTCCCTCTCCCTTCCTCCCCATTTCTACCCCCTAATGATTGAGTCCATGGGACCCCACAGGAAGTTGTTTTCTTCCTGTGGGTCCCTCCCACCTCCTAGGTCTCCTTGTGACGGTTCTAAGCATCCTCCTTGGTCTCCACTGCAGGTGCCTCCATAGAGGAACCACTATCCACCAGAAGAGTGAATGATGTGAGAGGTACAGCTGGAGGATGCAACTCTGTTCACCACCCTCTCCCTCCTTGAGCCCACCCTAGTCCAGCCTCTCCTCTTTCTTGGCAACCTCTGAGGTAGTGGCATTGGCCCTGGTGGTCCCTGGGTGGGAGGAGGTTTCCAGAATCCTAGCCAGGTCAGCCTGGAGACGGAAACCTCCTCTCTCAGACCAGAGAGGTGCCTGCAAATAGGGCAGCATTGCAGCCTCCAGAATGTCTCCCGGAACACTGCCGCCCCACAGCCATTGCACTGCACCACTCCTATCATGTCTTATTTTGTGTCCTCTCTACTGTTTCTCTGGATGCTTACTCTCTCCTCTCCTTACAACTCTGACCCTTCCTGTTCTGGGACAGCAACTTCCTATCTTCTTCAGTAGCCTCCTTCTTCCTTGCTCAATATCAGACCACCAGCAGCTAGGGGGAGAGTGAGCTACTTTTTTTTACTTTAGGGTTGACAAAACCAATGTTTCTCTATGATCCTTTCCTTCCTACTGCCAAACAGGAAGTTCCTGTTGACAGTCAAATCCAGTGGCTATAAAAGTAGAACTGGCTTTTGGGTGGATGGGCGGAGGGTGGGATGGAGGGCAATTAGTAAGAAAAAGGCTAGCAACAGGAAGTTGTAATTTGACTCACCTGCTTTTCTAGTGTCTAACCACACCCCAGGTAAACTCTCTTTCCTCCTACTGGTTTATCAAAGTCACCTGATACAGTACCCTTCCCTGCACAGAACACACACTGACTTTCTTTCTTTTCTTTCTTTTTTTAACCCTAAATAAGACTCCTTCTACTTCTAATAAAGTTACCTGTCTACTTCATCTTAACTGACACTGACTCCTGCTGAGATATAAGTTTTAAATTAACAAGAAAATGTAGCTTCTTTTAGTTAGCTGCTTTCTGCTCTACAAGCAAGGCTAGCAACAGGAAGTTGTAATTTGACTCACCTGCTTTTCTAGTGTCTAAACCACACTCCCAGGTAATCTCTCTTTCATAGATACATAGATACTTAGACAGTGTCGGCAGATAAGGGCCTATGGCCCACCCAGTCTGCCCATTTGAGCTTGTAAGTTCAGTTTGTTTTCCTAGAAGTCTGTGGCCCCTTACCCCTGACCTCCAGAATTCCTTTATGTCTATCCCATGCATTCTTAAATCCCGTGATTGTTTCAGCCCCACCACTTCCTCTGGCAGGGTGTTCCACTTATCCACCAACCCGTTCTGTGAAGAAATTCTTTCTCATGTTTCCTCTGAATCATCCTCCTCCAACTTCATCCATGCCCTCTAGTCCTGGAACATCTTTTTGCTTAAAAATAGTGTTTTCCTGCACCCTGTTCCTCCTGTAAGATACTTGTATGTCTCTATCATATCCCTCTCCCTCCCTCCTCCAGGAGTACATGTTCAGTTCCTTCAACCTGTCTTCATAGGACTTGTGATGCAATCCATGCCCATCTTTGTTGCCCTCCTGAACCTTCTCTACCCTGTCTATGTCCTTACGTAGGTATGGTCTCCAGAACTGCACACTGTACCCAGGTGGGCCTCACTAGTGTCTTGTATAGCGGAATTATGACCTCCCTTTTCCTGCTGGTGATGCCTCTGCCTACACATCCCAGCATCCTATTTGCTTTACCTGCTGCCTTGTCACACTGTTTCCCTACCTTGAGGTCATCAGAGATGATAACCCCAAGATCCCTTTCCTGCTTGGTGCATGCTATATCCTCACCCCCCAACTGATATATTGTGCCAGGGTTTTTGTGCCCCATATGCATTATCTTGCACTTCTTTGCATTGAATTTCAACTGCCAAACCCCTGACCATTCTTCAAGTTTCTGCAGGTCGCTTCTCATTCTGTCTACACCCTCTGGTGTGTCTACTCTGTTACAGAGCTTTATGGCATCAGCGAACAGTGAAATTCTGCCTTCTAGGTCCTGCGCAATGTCACTGATGAAGATGTTGAATAGAACCGGTCCCAGCACTGATCCCTGTGGTACCCCACTGGTCACTCTTCCTCTGTGGAGTGACAGCCATTTACCACCACCCTCTGTGTCCTGCCACCCAGCCAGTTACCTACCCACCACACTACTGTCCTGCCCACACCCATATTCCCCAGTTTGTGTAATAGTCTTCTATGTGGCACAGTGTCAAAGGCCTTGCTGAAGTCCAGATAGGTCATGTCCACTGCCTCCCTGATCCACCTCCCTAGTCACCCAGTCAAAAATTCAACGAGGTTGGTCTGACAGGCGACCTCCCCAGAAACCATGCTGCCTTGGGTCCTGTAGTCCATTGACAACCAGATGTTCCACCAATCCTCCTTCAGTAGTGCTTCCATGATCTTCCCCACTACCGAGGTGAGGCTGACTGGTTTGTAGTTCCCTGCTTCCTCCTTGCTCCCACTTTTGTATAAGGGGACTACATCTGCTGTCCTCCAGTCTTTGGGTACCACCCCTGTTTCCAGTGATCGGCTAAACAGGATAGCCAGAGGTTCAGCCACCACCTCTCTTAGTTCTTTAAGGACCCTGGGGTGCACCCCATCTGGCCCCATTGCTTTATCAACTCTGATTACTTCCAGTTCCTTCGGACCCTTTCTGTGTAAAGGGACTTGTGTCCATTTCTGCCATCCTCACCCTTGTACTCCCTTCAGACCCATTACTCTCCTCTTCCTCAGTAAAGACTGAGCAGAAATACCTGTTCAATATGTCAAGCTTTACTGTTGTCATCCTCCACACAGCCCATCCTCCCCTTCAGTCTCACTATCCCTCCTTTGTCTTTCTTTTTCACTATGTACCTGTAAAGGTTTTGTCCCCTCTACCCACTGATTTTGCAATGTGTTCTTCTGTCTGAGCTTTGGCTTCCCTTACTGACCTCCCTGCCTCCCTTTGCTTCTCCTGGTACTTCTCCCTATCCTTCTGCCTGTGTCTTTTTATTGCCTGAATGCAATCTTTTGGCTTTCACTTTCTTTGTTACCTCTTTGGAAAACCATAATGGTCTCCTCTTCCTTTTCCTCTTGCTAACCTGCTTAATGCATAATTCTGTTGTTCTTGTAATCCCCATTTTAAATACTGCCCACTGTTCCTCAACCCCTGATTCCTGTCCCATTCCTCTTAATGCCTCTTTCAAGTATCTCCCCATTTTCCCAAAGTCTGTCCCTAAAATCCAGGATACGTGTTTTGTGTGGTTTGGTTCTGCTCTTTCTGTGATTTCAAACCACAATGACTGGTGGTCACTGTTTAGCAATACGTAACTTCCATGCATGAAAACCATGTATAGCATGAGTCAACAAACAATATTTTGACAAGAATTCAACCATTTGATCCATTACTATACATTCACAGAGTTTAGACATAGGAGCCAACAGGAAATGGGCCTATAGTTAGAGACTATCTGTTTAGAACTAAATTTATGTATGGGATGTGTTTTGGCTTGTTTCTACCTTACAGGATATACTCCTTGACACAGCGAAAAATGCAGCAGTTTAGTAAGAGGAAAAATAATGCTATCTTTTGCCATTTTAATAATCCTAAAGTTGAGACCATCAATACTATTAGAGGGTCATAGATTTGGTTTGTCCAAATAACACAGGACCAGTTCAGGAGTGAGTATATTAAAAACAATTATGTAAGATAATAAATTCGAGATTATTAGCATTATAGTCATATTTTTCAACCCCTACTCTATAAGAAGACAGATCATTAGAAAATTCATTAAATTTTTCGGCCCCTACAGTAGGGTCACTAATGATCACACAGTTCGAGGAAATGGAGGATGGCTTGTCCTCCCTCCCATGACCAGTGAGATCTCTAATTGCCTGCCAAAGATTGTGAGAATGATTAACAGAATTCAACAGTTTTACCTTATAATAGTCCCTTTTTGCTTTACGAATCAAATTTCTACAATTACTTCTAGCTTGCTTATAATACAACAAAGCTGAGGGATATATCTTGCTATAATGGGACCATTTCCTACTGTGCTCCAGAAAACAGTTTAGTAAGTCAAGAGAAATCCATTAACTTCTAAGGCCCCTAACGCAAATAGGGCCTGATTCCAAAAGGGTTTACGCATGTCGCAAGGTGACTTGCGCTGAACCCTATGGTGCAAATCGCATCTTGTGACATGCATTATGTGTTTTGCCATTCCAAGATACAGCCTGCACCATGGCACTTGCAGCCTGTGTCCAAGGGGTCTTCTGCCAGTGGCAGCCCCTACAGCATGGCGGAAGGGAGGTAACGGCAGTGACTGTGCCCTATTCTAAAAGGGTGGCTGCCATAACCCACCTACACCATTCCAAGTCCCAGTATGGCACTGCAGGGTTAGACTCGCATTTAGCTGGTCTAAGGGGCATCTGTCCTGGTAAAATGATGGATGCCCCCCCACAGTGCCACAAAATGCACACTGCAGTACACAACGAACAACCCCAGCACATTGATGCCCCCCAGCATGCAGTTCAGGATGACACCCAGGCAGTATCATGATGTTCCCACCTTGTGCCAGTGCCACCCAGCCCACTCCCCAAGGCCCCAAGGAGCTTGCGGGCATGCTTCAGGGTGGGGGCTCCGGGGGGGCTGTTACTTGTGGTCTGCAGCTTGCGGCACCAAGGTTTATTGTGCCATTCCAGTGGTGCAACCCTGCAGCTGCCACAAGTCACAGGACATATGTGCCAGGGACCCTGCCTGTCTTGGAAGAGGGCGCAGGGTCACCGACGTAACAATGAATGTCACAACTCGCATACACCTGCAAGTTGCGACATTCATTCTGGAATCGGGCCCAGAGATTTTAACGGAGCCAACATATCACAAATATTGTTAACAGTGGGTGTGGATGGGCTACATGCTGGTGTAACCCAGGTGCATATCCCACCCGCACCCTCGTGCACCCACCATGTAATGCACAAAACAGTTATGCCACCCCTCTGCACCAGATCCCATCCAAGCACAGAGCTCCATATGTGGGTGGGCCGAGGCCTATGTGGGGGGCATTCTGGTACTCTGCACTATTCACCAATGCGCTGAGTGCCGTACTAGGGTACTGACAGCTGCACATCTGGTGGGCAGCTGTACCGGCTATGTGCTCCCTCCAGTTGCCACCACTGGACCCACCGGAGCAGGTGGGGGTCAGCGGACCACTGCAGGATGGTGCCCCTGACATCAGGGGAAGGTGATCAGGTCGGGGTGGGCGGGCAGCACATGCCCCCCCAGCAGCTGTACCAGCATTCTACACACCCCCTCCATGATGGCACCAGTCCAGCACAAGGGATCCACTGTGGACCTGGGTAGGGTAGCTGATTGGCTGCCAACCTGGGTCAGCACTCCCGCCCCTACATACCTGCATGCCTGGGGGCGGGGACATATAAGGGAGTCGGGTGGTGACCACTGTTTCGTGAATGCAGTCCCCGCATGGATCTCCAATGGGTGTGGAACTGCATGCCTTTATGTGCCAGCTCCATGCAAGTTTGTGAATAGGGGCCAATGTTACAAAAATGTTCATAAGCAATATTTGTATTGAAAATGGAATCTAAAAAAACTCAATATGTTGCAAAAATAGCTGCATTTAACTTATTAACATCTAATTTCCTATCATTTCTACAAGTAATATAGACAGGTTTAGACTTGCTATGTTTTGCAGACCATTTACAGTGGACTGTGCTGTTTTCACTAAACCCGACAGGTAACACACAAAATTCTTTAACTTTATTGCACTGTGTGGCCACAATCCAGTTCAGTGTACATTTGTAACCTGTCCTATAATTACATATAGTCATAGCTTCAATAATATGATGTAGACTGAACAAAAAGAATATTTCTCATAAGGCATGGGGCCAGATATTTAAAAAAGTGCAAAAAGGAGTGTAAACATTTGCACTCCATCTTGCAAAATGACTGGTAGGCAAATATGGTATATTCAGAGGAATAACACAGAGCACTATTCATCTTTATATAGGTCAATTTTTGTCCAGCACTAAGCCACTTAGCCCTGCCTGATAGTGCTCTTGGAATAGGGCCCCCACAATGGCTAGCAATGGGGCAATATTTGCACTATTCAAAAGTCATCATGCACATGAGCCCATTGGGCATGCAAGGAGCTTAGGGGCCATTTACATTGCCATTATGGGCTCATTTGCATGGGTTGGAGGCCCTTTAGCACTGAAAATTGCCCATCCCATTAACTGTCCCTCATGCTAGTGGCTTCCCCCCACCCTCTGATCCCAGTTCACCATAACACAGTATAATTTCCCTGGTGTCCAGTGGTCCCTCTCCCTGCCCAACAGCCATTCCTGTAACATAATACAAATTCCCTGGTGTCCAGTGATCCCTCCCCCCTCCCAATCCCCTCCATGTACATAGGAAAGCCTCCAACCCCAGAATGGTTAGCCAGTGGGGAAAGGGAGCTAACACATGCTGGAAACCCTCACGCATCTGCAAGCTTGAAAATTGTGGAGTGGGTAAAGCAAGCTTGGGCTGTTGTGTCCCGAGAGGTTATAATAACATTTTTTGATGTATAGGGGGATTAATACTGTGGACCCAGACAAAATCAATTGCTTTAAAACAGACAGGGTGGCAAGTGATTTCTGTGATGAATATTAAAGGTACTAAGACACCCTCAGAACAGTTTGTGATGGAAAGTGAAAGCGGCTTGGATGACGGTGAGCCTGACAATGAATATGAATTAGACTGACTAAACAGAACTGAATGAACCAAATGAACTGAATGTACCCTAACACACTGTTTCAGTACTAAATTTAATGCATTCATGAAATGTTTTTTTTTTATGCCCTCGATGCACTTGATATGTTTCATGGTAATATTAATTTGAACAAGTAAAAGTTAAGTTTTCATTTTCATAATTTTTGCTTCTTTTCTGCTTCAGTGTGTTACTAGTTTGGGGAGGGGCGAGTTTGTGAATGAGTGCTGTTAGAGCACAGCAGATACTGTATTCACTGAGCTGCAGCCTGTAAGCCATAAGTTTTAAGCCACAAGTTGTAAGCTGTCACCTGCAGGGCTTATAAATGGGGGCGACTTTAAATGCAACAACTTAAAATCACTGAGACTTTAAATTAGGGGTGGCTAATAAATAAGGGCAGCTACAAATCCATTATATACAGTACTCTAAATATTGGGGTGCACCGATATTCAGGTCCCTACCACCCAATTTGCATAATTTTGCATTGCGCACCCCTCCACTGGTTGCCCCGGTGTAATCCCAGTACACCAGTGCAAACCAGGCTTTTAAATATGGGACTGCTACACAAAACCCAGTTTGTGTGCACAAACTGGCTTTTGCACTGGGGCAATCTTTTGAATATCTGGCCCCAGATGCATTGTCCTTCTAATTTGTTTTAAAATCACCCAAAAATGATTCACTCATGACTCTTGGGGAGCAAATTTCCAAAATCTGAGATCAGTTCCTTGCCATTTTCTGTAAAACCTGGAGGAATGTAAATAACACTAACAATTATGATCTTCTTACTTCCTAGTAAAATATTTAGGGTCAAAAAAATCAGAAGGGCCACAATACTTATATGTAGTTAGTTCGACTACTGCAAATATGTCTGAGATATAAACCAGGCTTCCCCACACCTTTCTTACCAACGTTATCCCTTCTTTAGATCTTATAACCTTATAAGGAAATGTCACTGTTGGGGATGGAACTAGTTAACAAAGTCTTGGACAGTGCAATCATGTCAAATTTATTTTCAAGAACACAAACCTCTAATTTGGCCTTTTTAGAAAGCATACACTGAATATTCAAATGAACTAGTTTAAGTTGTGTGTCAATCTTGAAAGAATCGGCATAATTTTCAGTTGAAGAAACAGGGCCAGGTTAGGGGTGAACATTACCAGAAATTAATAATAAAAGCAATATTAATTGCTTGAATTTTTGTGTTTTTCAATAATATACCCAATGTGACTTGGATACTGCACATTTTAGTTGAAATGTCTTTTTGGTAGACCCTAACAGATAACTAAAATTATGTAACAGATAACTAAAATTAAATAACTCAATAACATCAAAATTAACTTTAAAATTAATTTCTTAAACACTACGATATTTACAAATGAAAATGGAGTGTGCATAAATAGTAACTTTACTAATCCAAACTGCCAGTCTTTGTGATAGCTTAAAATCAACAACACTGTACTCACTAACCCCTAACATCATACTTCAATTAGTATTAACTACAGAATGTCTCAATTTAAAATAATGAGATGGGTATTCAATACCTTGTAAATACAAATCAACACTGTTCTTACAGGAGATGGTAAGCAACACACACATAAGACCAGTACTTTGTTCATTTTTGACAATTGGGAACCAAACATTTAAACAATTGATACTGCTATTTTTCCCTGGCCTCACACCATAAACTCTCCAGTAATTCCTGTCACACTCCACACCTGGTAGCTACCATCAAACCAGAGGGAGCAGAAGGCAGTGAAAAACACTGATAACTTTAAAGAACTGATTTGCTATAGTACCAGGTCCTGGCTCTTGGTATCCTTTGGGAGACTCTGGTTGGCTCCACTGCACTATGCTGCACTTCAACACACAGAGCCACTGCCACTGTAGCTGGTGCCACGTCTAACAGCAGTCTAGATTTAAAGCCCTAAACCCCACCAAACTGGTTTGCCACCACCAATTGGGGGAACATGGTACACACAGAACCATGACTGGGATGTAAACATACCAGGATACACTATCTATAGGAGGAACAGGGAGGGTAAAAGAGGAGGAGGAGAAGCTCTCTACATAAGGGAAGGAATCAAAGCAACAGAACAAAAGGGTAAACAGGGTGGAGAGGAAGCACTGTGGGTCAATTTGGAGACAGGCAATAGCACAACAATCCACACAGGGGTTGTATATAGACCCCCATCTCAGGGGGAGGAAATGCACAAGGAAATGATAGAAGGTATCCTTAGAATGGCAGAAAAAGGGGACATATTGTTGATGGGGGATCTGAATATGCCAGTTTTTAACTGGATTGCATTTGCAGCAGCCACTTCCAAGAGTGGGATCATTCTAGATGCCCTACAGGGGGCATGCCTTAGACAACTAGTATTGGAACCCACTTGAGAGGGAGCAATCTTAGACCTGGTACTCTAAATGGAGATGGAGACAGGATCACAGATTTAGAAGTGGGTAGCCATCTGGGAACTAGCGACCATTGAACAGTATGGTTCACGATAAACACAGCAATAGAGTCAAGCCATACAAAGGCAAAGGTCCTGGACCTTAGGAGGGCTGACTTTGCCAAAATGGGTGAGTGCCTAAGGAATGCACTAGCAAATGGGCAGGAAGGAGGGGTGGAAGAACAATGGGGAATAATCAAAACTGCCATCACAGAGGCAACAAGCCTTTGTGTGAAGCAAATAAACAAAACAAAATGATGTAAGAAACCACTATGGTTCTCAAAGGAGGTGGCAGGGAAGGTTAGGGAGAAAAAGAAAGCATTCAGGAAGTACAAGGAATCACAGAAGGAGCAGGACAGAGAACTGTATCAGTTAAAGCAAAAGGAAGCAGTTAAGGCAGTCAGAACAGCAAAGGCCCAAACCGTGGAAAAGATAGCCACTTCAGTTAAGAAGGGGGATAAAACCTTTTAGAGGTACCTCAAAGAGCAAAGGAAGACCAGGGGAGGGATAGTGAGGTTTAATAAAGTGGAGGGGGTGGTCAGATGGTGACTGAAAAGGCAGAGATACTAAACAAATATTTTTGCTCAGTATTCACAAATAAAGAGGGGGAGGTACCTAAACCAAACAATAGAAACACTCTGGATATGGGGGTTGATACCAGCCCATTCACAGAAGAAAGAGTTCTGTAAGAACTCTTAAAACTGAAGGTGGACAAAGCAATGGGGCCTGATGGGATTCATCCCAGAATTCTAAAAGAACTAAGGGTCGAACTAGTGACACCACTGACTACTGTCTTTAAAAAAATCATGGGAGGATGGGGTGGTACCTGAAGACTGGAGGAGGGCAGATGTTATTCCACTTCACAAAAGTAAGAGCAGGGCAGAAGCAGAAAACTACAGACCTGTTAGTTTAACCTCAGTGATAGGGAAAATGATGGAATCACTTCTGAAGGAAAGAATTGGTGAGTACCTAGAGACCAGAGGGGCACAGGACCCAAGGCAGCATGGATTCACAGTGGGAAGGTCATGTCAGATGAATCTAATAGATTTCTTTGACTGGGTGACCACAGTTGTAGATCAGGGAGGGACTGTGGACATGGCCTACCTAGACTTTAGCAAGGCATTTGACACAGTCCCACACAAAGATTAATATACAAGTTATCCAGCCTGGAGTGGGCCCCAAGATGGTAGCCTAGGCAAAGAATTGGCCAGAGAACAGGACACAGAGGGTTATAGTAAACGGAGTCCACTCTGAAGAAAGGGGGGTTACTAATGGGGTACCGCAGGGTTCAGTGCTAGGACTGGTCCTCTTCAATGTCTTTATAAGTGACATTGCAGAGGGACTGGAAGAAAAAGTATGTCTCTTTGCAGATGACACAAAGATCTGCAACAGAGTTGATACACAAAGTGGGGTGGAACGGATGAGAAGGGACTTGGCAGGGTTGGAGAAATGGTCAAATGTATGGCAGCTTAGATTCAATGCTAAGAAGTGCAAAGTAATACACCTGGGAAACAAAAACCTAGGGGAAGAGTACATAATGGGGATGAGATATTAACAACAACAAAAATGTAAAGGGACCTGAGGGTAGTCATATCAGATGACCTAAAGGTGGGCAAGCAATGTGAGAGGGCAGTAAGGTGGACTGGGGGGGATATTGGGATGCATAGGGAGAGGCATCACCAGTAGAAAATAAAAAGTTGTTATCCCTCTGTACAGACAGCTGGTGAGACCCCATCTGGAGTACTGTGTGCTGTTCTGGAGACCCAATCTCCGCAAAGACTTAGACAGGATGGAGGCAGTCAAGAGGAGTGCAACTAAATTAGTCCAGGGTCTGCACCAGAAGACATATGAAAAGAGACTTAAGGAGCTTAATATGTATACCCTCGAGGAAAGGAGGGAGAGGGTGGACATGATAGAAACTTTCAAGTACCTCAAGGGAGTCAACAAAGTCCAAGAGGGTAGAATCTTTCAGAAAAAGAGATGTGCAAGAACAAAGGGGCACAATTTGAAGATAGAGGGGGGATGGCTCAGAGGTAATGTGACAAAGTATTTTTTCATGGAGAGGGTTGTAGATGCATGGAACAGCTTTCCTGAGGAGGTTGTGGAGTCAAAAACAGTGGTGGAATTTAAGAATGCATGGGACAGTCATAAAACAGTTCTAGGGGTTGGGGGTAGGAGGAAGTAGGCTGTTGGTTAACTAGGATCTGCAGCTTATCCATTAGGTAGGGAAATGGGCAGACTAGGTGGGCCAAGCAGGCCTTATCTGCAGTCAAATTCTATGTTTCTATGTAATAGGGCATGGGTCAATAATAGGGGCAGCTCAGGTAAGTGGTGCTGAAGTTGCTAGGGAGGTACTAGAGTAGCCAGGTATAACTGACAGGAGCAGGAGAACAGCAGTTTCTAAGAATGTGACACAAACACAGTCAATGAAAAGTCCCCTGTAAAGCAAATAGCCTTAATATGTGTCCAAAATATCAAAACAGATCAATGTGCTTATGGCCAGAGACACTCCTCCCTGGCCTACACTAACCCAAATACAACAGATTAGAATGAAAATGTTAACAGAAAGGCATATGGTTTGTGACAGGCACTCAACAAAACTATACACAAATGTGTACAGTGAGTATTCCTGTCTACACCCTTGCTTATGGCTACAAATGTGGAATGGATGGCACATACTAAAGAACTGTCTTCAGCTGGTGGTATAAAGATTCTGCCTACTGTAGGACTTTGGAGCTCTGCACTCAGTTCTGCAGGGCAATACTCATAATACAGTGGCGTGAAAAAGTATTTGCCCCCTTCCTGATTTTCTCTGTTATTGCATATTTGTCACACTGGATGTTTTCAGGTCTTTAGAGAAAATGTAATATTAGATAAAGGGAACCTGAGTGAACAAATAACACTTGTTTTTTTTTTTAATTTCACTTATTTAATGAAAAAAAGTTAACCAACACCAACTGGCACTGTGTGAAAAAGTAATTGCCCCTTACACTTAATAACTGATTATGCCACATTTAGCTGCAATGACCAACCAAACACTTCCTACAATTCAATATCAGTCTTTCACATCGCTGTGGAGGAATTTTAACCCACTCTTCCTTGCAGAACTGCTTTAATTCAGTAACATTTGGTAGGTTTTCGAGCATGAACTGCTCATTTCAGGTCCTGCACAGCATCTCTATTGGGTTTAAGTCTGGACTTTCACTAGAGCCACTCCAAAACTTTAATTTTACTTCTTTTTAGCCATTCTGATGTGGACTTGCTTTTGTGTTTTGGATCATTGTCTTGCTCCACGACCCAACTACGCTTCAGCTTCAGCTGCGGAAGGATGACCGGACATTCTCCTTAAGAATTTTCTGGTACAGAGCCGAATTCATGGTTCCTTTAATTATGGCAAGTCATCCAGGTCCTAGGCAGTAAAGCATCCCCACACCATCACACTATCACCACCATGTTTGACTGTTGGTATGGTGTTCTTACTGTGGAATGCTGTGTTTGCTTTACGAGACATTATGGGATCCATGTCGTCAAAAGTTCCACTTTGGACTCATCTGTCCATAGAATATTTTCCTAAAAGGCTTGGGATCATCCAGGTGCTTCTTGGCAAATGAGAGACGAGCGTTTATGTTCTTCTTGTTAGCAGTGGTTTCGCCTCTACTCTCACATGAAGCCCATTTTGCCCAGTCTCTTTCTGATTGTGAAGTCATGAACACTGACCTTAGCTGAGGCAAGAGAAGCCTGCAGTTCTTTGGATGTTGTTTTAGGATCCTTTGAGACTTCCTGGTGATTTCGCTGCGCCCTTGGAGTAATTTTGGCAGGCCGCCCACTCCTGGAAGATTCACTACTGTTCCAAGTGTTCTCCATTTGGAGATTATGGCTCTCACTGTGGTTCGTTGGAGTCCCAGAGCCTTAGAAATAGCTTGTAACCCTTTCCAGACTGATAGAGGGCAACAAATTTTTTCTGATCTTTTCAGAACTTCCTTTGATCATGGCATAATGTGCTTGTTGAATCTTTGTGCTGAGCGTGACTCTGATGGTAAGGGTCAAATAAAGTGAGGTTTATATTGAGCAGGGCTGGCTGTAATCAAGCCTGGCTGTGTTCAATCAGCTGACTCTAATTATCCCTTTAATTGGGTTGATTTAACTAGGGGCAATTACTTTTCACACAGTGCCAGTTGGTGTTGGTTAACTTTTCATTGAATAAATGAAATAAGTAAAAAAAAAAAGTGTTATTTGTTCACTCAGGTTCCCTTTATCTAATATTATATTTTGTCTAAAGACCTGAAAACATCCAGTGTGACAAATATGCAATAATAGAGAAAATCAGGAAGGGGGCAAATACTTTTTCACGCCACTGTATATTCTATTGCAGCAATCAGTTTCACGCTGATAACTAGCACACTCAGTCCTAGTCCAGTACTTACAGCACGGGTGTTACTACCTTGAGAAATACAACACACTCAGGTATATACAGTCCTTCTTCAGCACTTGCAGAGGTGTTACCAACCTGAGGAGTGCCTCACGGGTGCTACTGACTTGAGAAGTGCAGCACACTCAGGTAAATACATTCTTCTCCGGTACTTGCGGCACAGGTGTTACCAACTTTAGGAGTGTAGCACAGATGTTAATGACACAGAGAAGACTGATTTAGCCTGCCACCCTCCACTGACTCTGCTGCACTTTGCTGCACAAAGCAACTGCTGCTGTAGATGCTGCCATGTCTAACAGCAGTCTAGATTTAAAGTCCCAAATCCCATGAAACCCAGCTGCCACTGTTGGGGAAACAATCACCAAGATGGTTCTTCTGAAGTCTGACTATGCAGATGTGGTCTATGGCATTGCCCCCTCCTCATCTGTCACCAGAATGGGCACTCTTTGCAATGCATTCCTCTGTTATGCTGCTAACACTCAATCTTGAAGCTGTCAGAACACAAGCTTATAATACCACTTTTTATAATAATGCACTTGGATTCACCTTGGGCCTTACCAAAAAATTATTTCCTAAATTACCAAAAATAATAATATTCAAATATGATATTATCCTATGCACTCCAGATTCAAAAATTATGATGAAAAACACTGTTGCCACACTTTGGATTACATAAGAGATACATATATATTTTATTCACATATATACAAGCCCTAAATATTCATAATTATCATAAATATCAAGCATAATAAAATCATGTAAACATAAACTGTAATGTAAACAAAACAACAGGTTTTAGAAAATCAAGTAACTCAAATAACACAAAATATTTTTAGCAAATAAGCAATGCAAATGAATAAGCAATATTCAGCATAATAAATGACAGTTTACACTATTTCTTCAGCATGCTTATAAATATGATGACCTTTTTTCTATGAGAACTTGCAACTCATTACACTAGTGTCTCAGGTTATATCTTTGCATAATAAGTGTTTTAAACTTTAGCATGAAAAATGTATTTTCTTTACATCTAAATTCTAGCTTAACTATCTACCCAAGGTTTTGGAGCCAAAATGTAATAAGTTACCACCTCAGATAGCCAAATAAGTACTAAAAGTAGAATAAAGGAAAACTTATGTTTTAGTTATCTGTAGATGTGGCTTTCCACTTTTTAACTTTCAAAGTCTTGGTGAGAACGTCTGGTTTTGGATGACAAAAGTCCTTGGTGGTGGGTTTGGCTTTAGTCTTCTGTCTTTTCCCCTTGAACCTGGAACTGTAGAGTCTTCTGACATCAATGAAGCAATGCAGGCTGGATCCTTCTTGCTTGACATCACACATCATCAAAAGTCACTTCAGGATTTAGTGAGAAAAATCAGACAACAAGATTTTAGCAGTTCAGCAGTCTGTAGAAAGATCTATCCTTGTGGACAGCAATGTTGTTTTGGTAACTGGACTCTGTGACTTTTGCCTGTTTCAGTTCATTTCTGCTCTTGAACCTGCAACTCTGGACTCACTACTATTTAACAGCACTGCAGGCTTGATGGCTGGTAAATTTCAAAATGAAAGTTCAGGCTTTTAACAGAAATTCCAAAGCATTACATTAGTCCAAATTCTCAGTATGCAAAGCATAGGCCTTGCTTCATCCAAAATTGAGAAGAGAGTCCTTCCTGTAACAATCAGTTTCGCAGCTGGACTTTATTGCAGCATTATGCAGGCTTTCAAGCTGGTTTAGCACCCCCTTGCGGTGGCAATGTCAAAACCCAAATGATGTCCCAAGCAGGTGTGGCTTTAGGCTTTTGACCTAGTACAAGTCCTAAGCTCATCCAAAATTGTCAGGGCATCCAACACAGGTCTTCATACACCAAAGAATCAGGCAGTTCTGGGCTGGCCTTGCCAGCATCCCATTTATGTCCCTCTTGCTGGACAACATCACCATCAAATTATGATTGGTCTGAGTCCTCTTTGAGGGTGTTATTGTTAACCCTTCCTAGGCCATTTTTTTATCAATATGACCTCATCTTCAAAAACTATTTTTGATATAAAACTGTTTTTCTTTCTTGCATCTATTTGCACCTTGTTGCAAATGTAAAACTTACATTTTTAGATGCAGCTAAAAGACAAGATTCATTTGAGACCCAACATGATGGTATCAATTCTAACATAAAATCAATAAATTTATATACAAAAAAAAATTATACAACTTTTTCCTCTATAGATATCTAAAAAGTATTTACAGATTTCAGAAGAACATTTTTTTCCTGTTTAAAATGATGTTAGTTTAGCATACCTGTTATCATTAGAAACTCTATAAACTTAACAAACTTCTTTAAGACAGGGATCTTCTTAGTTTGAGGTAAATAATGCGTGACTTCATTTTGCTTTGGGGTTTATCCAGAAGGCTTTCAATCCACGCAACTAGATGTTTCTGTTAGGTAAACACTTGAGACTCATTCCATTAAAAAGGTGGCAAGGTCAGCTTACTATAGACCCCAAACTTGTCAATGTATTTTAAACAATTTTAGGGCTACAGAGTTTTGTAAATAGATCACACTACACTTTGTAGATATGTTTAAAACTTAATCACTGGGCAGGTTCATGCATTTCCAATAACCTGTATAATTCTGAAATATATCAGAGTGTTTGTATATTTTCTATAAATAAAAGTCTTAATTACTTAAAGCCAGTCTATTTCAGTCTATGTTAACCTCCGAGATTTGCTCTGGCTGGTACAGAAAAACAAGGTTGTAAATTATGTGAAGTTAGTCTTAGCTTCAAGCTGTTCTGCTACTTATTGGAAGAGGTGCTAAGGGGGCGCCCAATTGAAACAGACGATCCTTGAAACATTTTTTTTACTGAAGTTGTCCCTGTATGCTATATTCCCTTTTGCTTCATGGCATCATTCCTCCATTTCAGTATTCAAGCCTTAAGTAGCATTGTCCTTGTTTTAGAGTTCATTTAGATATTAATGTGACCAGAAACATTTATAGTACTTAATAATTAAGCCAATATAAGGATATAGAATAGCAATTAAGAATCTAATATTATAATAATAAAATATTTTAATCAAATTAGTTCTGTTCCTACACACCCATCCCTGCTTCCTATACACTTACCTCTCGATACTACCTCTTGCCTTCCACCATCTCATTCATTGTGCATCCTTCATTTCTAAATACTGGTTCTGGTCTCTACCACCATACCTCTCCGTTCCATTCTCCCAGCACTTCAGTTTCTTATCCACTTTGCTTCAAGGAATCCCACACCTTCTCACTCCTTACACCAAATCTGCTGCTCAGCAATTCAGTTTCTACTTCTGTCTAACCTTCATTTGGAACAACTTCTTCTCCCTACTTCATATGCCTCCCTCCTACCACTCTTTCAAAAATCAGCTCAAACTCTTTTGTGCCCCTTCTTGCTCTTGCACTGGCCCTGGCTAGCCTGTCCTTTGCCCATCCCCTTTTCATTGGTTGCGTGTAGCATCTGTGCTCACTTCTCTAATTTACTGCTACTACCTGCTAGTCTGCACTGGCTTGGGTAGCTCCTAATACCCCCTCCTGACCTCCTTCTGATAGCGCTACAACTGTTAGATACATAGTTATTATGCATCCAGTACAATTCACCTACATACTTTTTAAAGACATTGTTCTTTGTATTGTGCATATAGTATTGCTATGAATAGTCATTTTTGTCTACCTCTCAGTTTCACTATACTGCAGTATTGTCTGTATCATTTCTACTGTTTATCCTGCCTTGGTAGCTCATACTTTCATGTATGTCAGTTTGTTAACATTGATTGCAATTTATCATAGAATATATTTGTCTCAGTTCACTGAAGTCTGGCCACACTGTGTACATACCAGGAAAAAAAATTAATATGATAGGTACGTATAGTTAAAAATACAGTTATTACAAAACACTAAAAATAGCACACAGCAGCACCCTCTCTTGCAACTGCCATTTCATGTCATACTGATGTTTTTCCAAGGCGTAGCTAACTGTTCAAAAAGATATTGCATAAAGGTCACCTTCTTAAAGTTGCAATGTACACAATTCACAGTGTCACACAGTACTATAAACAAATAGCCTATCCAGAAACCCAATGTGTTAACACATTATAAATAATCTAACATATACACTTACACGTCTGTATACAAATAATGCAATTTATACAAACTCTGCATTTCTAAACTTAATGTTTTTCTTCAAAAAAGGTACTAGACTAAACATCTCATTTAATCCATTCTCGCCATTTGCCCCCTGCATGTATTGCCATTTGATTTTGCATTGCAATAATTTATAGTCCGTACCCACCTCCTCCATAAATATCCAATGTAATTTCATCCAAACCCTGAAGGGTAAAGCAGTGTCTTGGTCTTTTGTGCATAACATAGAAACATAGACTTTGACAGCAGATAAGGACCACTTGGCCCACCCAGTCTGCCCATTTCCCTACCTACTGGATAAGCTGCAGATTCTAGTTAACCAACAGCCTATTTCCTGCAACCCCCCACTATAATTGCCTTATGTCTGTCCCATGCATGTTTGAATTCCTCCACTGTTTTAGACCCCACAACCTCTCCAGGAAGGCGGTTCCATGCATCCACCACTCTCTCTGTGAAAAAGAATTTCCTCACATTACCCCTGAGCCGTCCCCTCCAACTTTAAATTGTGCCCCTTGTTCTTACACATCTCTTTTTCTGAAAGATGCTACCCTTCTGGACTTTGTTGATTCCCTTGAGGTACTTAAAAGTTTCTATCATGTCCCCCTGTCCCTCCTTTCATCAAGGGTATACACATTAAGCTCTCAGTCTCTCTTCATATGGTTTCTGATGTAGACCCTGCACCATTTTAGTTGCCTCCTCTGGACTGCTTCCATCCTGTCTATGTCCTTGCGTAGATGAGGTCTCAAAACTGCACACAGTACTCAGATGGGGTCTCACCAACTGTCTGTAAAGAGGATAACCACTTCACTTTTTCTACTTGTGATGCCCCTCCCTATGCATCCCAGTATCCCCGGCTTTCCTACTGACTTCTCACATTGCATACCCACCTTTAGGTCATCTGATATGACTACACCCAGATCCCTTTCCATTATTGTTGTTGTTAGTACCTCCCTACTATTGTGTACTCTTCTCCTGGATTTTTATTTCCCAGGTGCATTACTTTGCACTTCTTTGCATTGAATCTAAGTTGCCATATGTCTGACCATTCCTCTAACCTTGCCAAGTCCTTCTCATCCTTTCTACCCCTTGTGTATCAACTCTGTTACAGATCTTTGTGTCATCTGCAAAGAGGCATACCTTTCCTTCCAGACCCTCTGCAATGTCACCTATAAAGACGTTAAAGAGGACTGGACCCAGTACTGAGCCCTGAGGTACTCCACTAGTAACCCCCCTTTCTTCAGAATGTGTTCCATTCACTATAACCTTCTGTGTCAAGGCCAATGCCTTGTGTAGTGTTTTCCATGGTTGATGTTCTACAATGGTATATAGACTCCTGGTCACCATACTTTCAATGTTCTGTCCCCGATGATACACCATGTAGGGGGGGATCTCTTACAAATTGTTCCAAATTGGGCTCTTTGGTGAGAATTTCCTAATTCTTGTGTAAAATCTGCCTAATCATGTGACTCTGGGGTGTAAAATCTGAAATAAAATTCAAAGGATTATTTTTGTTTCTTCTGGTCCTATTAGTTAGGAAACTCTCCCAATCCATGCCATCCTCTGCACATTTAGCATTCTCAGTGCTAGATCTATCATACCCTCTTGCATAAAATCTCTCACATATGGGCCCAGATATTCAAAAGAGCTGAGCCATGCGCAATAGGGTTGCGCCTGCGCAAGTCCAAAATGCGCCATTCTGCGATATTCAGCAGGAGGCAGTTGCGCCCCCCAAATCATGCTGAGCAACAGCGCAATGCTAATGAAGGCATGCACAACCGAAGGGGATGGAACCATGCATAAACTGCACAGCCCGTTATTCAGCCGGGCTGTGCAGAGTTATGCAGGCGCAACCCCCTATCTGTGCCTGCACAACTTTAAGCCAAAAAAAAAGGATCAAGTCGAGGGCCACCCACAGGTGAGCTGCCATATTGCAGGGCACAACACAGCAGCTGCCACCTGTGGGTGGCCCTCCACCTGTTCCCGGTGCTCCCCATGCCCCAATTGCAGGCATAATGTAATTCCCCCCCCAGCAGCCCGATTACGGGCAGCACAGTAGTCTCCCCCGAATAGCCCGATTAGGCATAATTATATAAGTCCCCACTCCCTGAATAGCCCTATCGCGGGCATAATTATATGGTCCCCCAAATAGCCCGATGCGGGCATAATTATATGGTCCCCACCCTCTGAATAGCCCGAATAGCCCGATCGCGGGCATAATGAAGATGGTCCCCCCACCCCCAAATAGCCTGATCGTGGGCATACTATAGAAACATAGAAACATAGACTTTGATGGCAGATAAGGACCACTTGGCCACCCAGTCCATACATTTCTACCTACTGGATAAGCTGCAGATTCTAGTTAACCAACCAACCTATTTCCTGCAACCCTAGAAACCACTATAAATGGTCCCCCACCCCTGACTAATCTGATTGCGAGGGCATCTTTAACCCCACATCCAAGTCCCTGGTGATCTAGTGGCCCCACCCTCCACCCACGGAGCTGCCGCCTATTGGCTCATGCTCTGAACCAATGGGCGTGCAGCCCTACCAAGCTGTCAGTCGGTGGGTGGCAGGACGGCAGGTGGGTGGGGTGCTGCCGCCCCCGCTGACCGGGGAGGGGGTGGAGCTCCATGGGTGGAGGGGTGGGGGGCCACTAGATCACCAGGGATTCTGTACGTGGGGGTTGGAGGATGCCGCCTGTGGTCGGGCTAGTCAGGGTGGGGGACCATTTATAGTATGCCCACAATTGGGCTATTGGGGGGACCATCTCATTATGCCCGTGATCAAGCTATTCAGGGGGGGACCATCTCATTATGCCTGCGATCAGGCTATTCGAAATTGAGGACCATCTAATATGCCCACGATCGGGCTATTCGGGAGACTACTGTACTGCCACGATCAGGCTACGGGGGGAATACTATTATGCCTGCGATCAGGCTGCAGGTGGCGTCAGTCCCCGACGGCTGCTGCCTGGCAGGGTGCCAGGTGCAAGTCATCAGGGATCGGTGCACCTGCATGCTAATGGCAAGCCAATGGGGCCGTAATTAGATGCAAATATCCCCCATGCTCCTTGCATAAATTATGGCTCCATTTGCATGTCACCTTTTGAATATCACAGGTTTTCACATGGCGCAATGGAACTTGCGCCACCGCATCTGAATGCTCCACTCTGACCACTTGCGGTGGTGCAAGTTCCACTGTGCCATGCACAGTGGCTGTGGCCGGGGCGATATTCAAAGAAGTTGCTCAATAGTGCAACTCCGTTGAATATCGCCCTGGTCACACCCAAGCGCAACTTTTTTGAGCAGCGCAAGGGCTTGCGCCATAGAATGTCGCAGTTTGAATATCTGGCCCCTGGTGTCTACATCCCTAGTGTAATATTCTGGTATGCTCACATTTCATTTTAATCTAATAAATTGCCATTTTGGTATGTTTTGCATCAGATGTCATGGATGGCAGCTATCATAGGTTAATAGAGCATTTCTGTCTGTGTCTTTCCTGTACAAATTAATTTTAATACCCTGTTTCCATCCTTATCAATAGTTAAATCCAGAAAATCAATATTTTCTTTATTACTTTTTATAGAAGATTTCAAATGTTCATTAGTAGATTCCAAATAGGCAACAAATTCTGTCAAGGCCACTGCCCCCCCCCCCAACCAAAAGAATGTCATCAATAAAGTATTGGTACAAATGCAAGTACTGTTTAAAGGGATTCAGGTCAGATACCACAAACTGCTTCTCCCACTGTGACAAGTAGACATTCGCATATTTTGATGTGAAGAAGTCCCCCATTGCCATATCTTTGATTTGCAAGTAAAACTGTTCCTTAAAAACGAAAGTGGTACAGTGGAGTACTTTCTCAGTTAAAACAATCCAAAACTCAATAAAGGGCCTGGTGGTGCTGAGGGCTGAGGTGCTTGATGCCTTACCCGCATCACACTGGTGACCTAGATTAGGCAATGAGCCGGGTCATTGGAGAGCTGGCATGGGGGAGGGAGGGAGCAGGATTGAGCAGCCGAAGGCAGCTCTCTCTCAGGGAAGGACTCTGTTGCCCACCATAGTTCCACTGCCCCCAGATGGAGGTCCACGGTCAGTACAGACATGCAGGTGTCAAGCAGCAGAAGGGTGTTCCAGTACCGTGGTGAGCACATGCCTCCACACACACGCGTGTGTGGCCGGGACAGGGTGAAACAAAAATGGAGAAAAAACAGGAGATATAATATAAATATATATAAAACCCCTCAATATAGGCATGAGTGTATCCAGATTTTTCATACAAAGTGTCCCATAGAGCCTCAATCCCCCCACAATGGGTATATTGGTATATAAGGCAGTAATGTCCAAAGTTACCAATATATGATCCTCATTTACTAGGAGGTCCCTCAAAAACTGTAGTATGTGAGTAGTGTCCTTAATATGTATTGGCCACAAAGGTACAAGCATTTCAATGTGCTCACCCACAAACTAGCCAAAGGCTCAGTCAAGGAGCTGATGCTCACTACTATGGGATGGGCTGGTAGATAATAAGGCTCTCATGAATTTTTGGCATTCTATATATTGTGGCTCTATCATGGTGGAACATGGTTAAAAAAAGCATACTTTTATTTTGTAATAACCCCATTTAAATGAGATCTTTAGTCTGGTACCTTTTTTAAAGAAAGATCATTAAGTTTAGAATTGCAGGGTTTATACAAATTGTATTATTATTATAGAGCAGTAGTGGGAAAACTGTGGCCCTTGATGCAATTTTTGTGGCTCCCTGAGATGCCCCAAGAGGATCTGTAAATTAAATAATAGCACTGTACTATAAGATTATGCTGGCGGTCATTCAATGTGTGCTTCATATTGACACAGGTTCGGTTTGCTGTTTCATTTTTCTGGCTGCAGAATACAGTCACTGTCAAGTAGGCTGCATGCTGTTTGGAGGTGAGTAGCTTCTATGACTGTTTCGGTGATTAAATTTGCTGTTAACTTTTCTGTGACTGTCGTGGTGATTATAGGTTCATAGTTGCAGCATATTGATGGGACAGGGTTGGGGCAGGGAGCAGTTGAGTGAAGTAGTGTATGGCTGATGCAGTTTCTTGTTTCCTCTGGAAGTTGTGCATACTTTGGGACTGGGATTGGGACAGGTAGTAAATTACAAGTTTGAAATTTGGCTTACTTTGCCTTACTTTGCTCACTTGATGTGCAGATAATTGAAAAGTGGTAGTCCAGGTTCAATATTAAAAGCAATAAAAGAAATAGACTCTATAATATAGAGGCACAATAGTGCTACTATAGTTAGGGTTGAGTAGCCTATTTAATGTTAAACCTCAAATTTTGCACATTGATATCTGTGGCTGTCTGATGAAATGAGTTGAAATGTTGCATGTGTTGTCAGGGAGGCAAAGTCTTGATGTGTGGAAATGTTTGTGAAGACAGCTTGTGTGGTTTTTGAGCTCTTCAAGTGTCATTTTAAGAAACAAATTACTTTTTTCCTATACTTAACATTGTTTTAATTTTTTTTTTGCTGTTGCCTACAGACTACATGGAAAGGAATTGTTGCCCCAAACTTGCATGGGACATGTGTCATGTCCCAAGGTAATGCATTTGACTGGTCTGGTGAAAAAATATCAAAGGGTCCCAGAGTCATACGTCTTTAAATTTTAGGAATTTTTGCCCCAAATTTGCATGGAACATGTGTCATGTCCCAAGGTAGTGCCCTTGACAGATCTAGTGAAAAAGGTTCCAGAGTCATAAGGCTTCAAATGTTAATGTTTTCCAACTTGTACATGCACAGTAGGGTTTTTGAGATAACATTCTGTGACAAAAGTAAAATGCCCATTTTCCTTTCGGGCAACTTGTTTGGCACGGCACCAAACATTTTCTTTCTGCCGTGCCAACTTCCATCTTGTTGACCTTTTCCAATCAATTGATCAATCAATCAAACTTTATTTAACCAGGCAGTTACATCATTGACCAAGCTCATTTGCAAGATTCTTCTGGGCACAGAGGACAAATTCATTTACAGTATTCAACATCATTTCATAACACAGCAGACACTGAAACAGACTATTCTTAAGTACGAGATCATTAGGTAACTGGAGCAAGACTTAGATAATGAGGGCTATATACACATACAGGCAATTCATTATATATGGGTTAGGAGACAGTGCAGGACAGAGGGAGGAGAGGATGGCAAAGACACAGAGAGAGAGAGAGAGAAGAGGAGGGTTAAGACACATGAAGGGAGTTGGGGGGGCAGCCCTGCTAGGGTAGAGACCCTAGGAGGGGGGTAGTTACACTAAAAAGGAATGCCAGCAGACAGGGGGAACAAGAAGGCCAGGGACATCCAGGAACTAGGGGAATATTCAGTCCATGTGCCAGTGATTACCTGAAGCAATCACACGCAGTCTTCAGGCATCAATAAAGCAACTGCCTGAATATGTAGGGCCTAGTCAGGAGGGAAAGTTTAAGTGCTTTTTGTGTGTTGTTCCAAAGTGATGGTAGGAAGGAGCTGATGGCAGTTGTGCCGTGATGTGTCTTCATCCGTGGTAGCTTGAGGAGGATGAAGGAGGAGTTCCATAGGCCGTATGCACCTTTAGACCGTTCAAACAGGTTGCAGATATAGGGTGGGAGTTTGTTAGAAATACTCCTGAAGAGCCAGATGAGGGTGTTTATTTGCCTCCTCATGAAGAGGGATGGCCAATCAATTGCCTGGTACAACAGGCAGTGGTAAGTCCACAGGGGCATGTCAAGTATGAATTTCAAAGCACGATGGTAGAGTGTGTCAAACTTCTGGAGGGCATACTGGGGGCAGTGACTGTAGAGAAAGTCAACATAGTCAAGCAAGGGTAGAAAGGTTGTTTGAGCCAGCCAATTCCTAGCTTCGAGAATGAGTAGATGTCTTAAGTGGTAAAATGTGCCAAGGTGCTGTCTTAGCTTTTTTGTTAACTCACTTAGGTGTACAATGAAAGTGAGTTTGTTATCCAACCAGACTCCCAGATATTTGAATTTATCCACTATTTCCAGAGGTTCACCAAGGAGGGTGGTAATCTGGGGGTTACCAGATGTCCTCATATTGTGGGAGAACAGCAGAGAGATAATCATGGCTTTGTTTTTTTTGGCATTAACCAGGAGCTTCAGGCTCAGCAGGTTATGTTGGAGGATGATAAAGTCCTGCTGTAACTCCTTGTAAGCAAGCTCTAGAGAGAGGTTGGTTGTATAGAGGACAGTGTCATCCGCAAAAAGGTGAACATTTCCTGCGAGTATGCCAGAATCTATTCAGTTAATATAAAGTGCAAAGAGGATAGGCCCCAAGATAGAACCTTGTGGGATGCCTCGGGCAAAGCTTTAGTGGGGACAGTTCCTTGTGCTTTAATTTGTTGTCTTCAATTTGTGAGGTAGTAGTGGAACCACTTTACTGCAGCAGGGGTTAGACCAATACTACCCAGAGTATCAAGCAGGATAGAGTGATCAACCGTGTCAAAGGCTTTGCTAAGGTCAATGAAAAGTGCATAGATGTGCTGTTTATTATCCAGGGCTTTTAACCAGTCACTAGACACTTTGGCTAGAGCCAACACAGTGCTACGCTTAGGTCTGAACCCCGATTGGGCTGGGTTAAGGATATTTTCACAGTCCAAATACTCCCTTAGTTGTCAGTTGACAATTTTTTCTAGTAGCTTGGATAGTACAGGAAGAAGCGAGATTCGTCTGCAATTATTCAAGTCTGTAGGGTCTCCCGACTTGAACAAAGGAATAATATGTGCAGTTTTCCAACTGAGCAGTAGCTCCCCTTGGGTAAGTGAACTATTAAATAGATGAGTGATAGGTGCTGTCAGATGATAATAGCCTGCTTCTAGAAAGAAGGGTTTTAACGAGTCGGCACTAGCACCCTTTTTGGTATCTAGTGAGAGAAGAAGGTCCTCCATCTGTTTAAAGGATACTGGCTGGAAATTAAAGGGAGGGCAGCTGGTACAGGGGACAAAAGTAGGGCTAGTACCTACACTGGTGGCACTTGGGGCACTCAGTTTACTAACAGATGAGGCACCAAATGCAAGGCCTGCAGCAGCAAAGTGGTCATTGAACTGGTCAAGGATCTCAGACCTATCTGTGTAACAGTTATTGGTCACTACAATTTTGGCCGGAATTGGGGTGGCAGGGGAGTGTCCTTTGACCTCTCTCAAGATTTGCCAAAACTTGGCAGAGCAGTTTTTGTTTTCTTCAAGGGCGGACTGAAAGAAATGTGATTTTTCCGTCCTGATCAGTTTGGTGCAGTCGTTCCTGGCTACCCGAAAGGAGAGCCAGTCTGAGTCGGACTGCGACTTCCTTGCCCTTTTCCATAGTGTGTCTCTCGACCGCAGGGCCTTGTTCAGGTATGGGCTGAATCAATCAGGTGCCCATTTCCTAGATTTAACCTTTCTTAAAGGTGCGTGTTTATTGATTACCCTTAGTAACAGATCCTGGAAGATACAAAAAGCTTCAGCCACAGAAGGTGCGAGATAGAAGTCCTGCCACTTAATATTCCCAAGATCTGTCAGAAAGGCAGGGAGACAGAAGTGTTTTAGGCTGAACTTTATCTTGAAGGTAGAGGTCGAAGGTAGGTGTGAGGAACGCCTGACACAGGCGACAGCGCAGTGGTCACTCAGGTCATTATGGAAGACCCCTTAATGGGAGATATTATGTGGCTTGTTGATGAGCATAAGATCCAGCAAAGAGCTTCTGTCCAGATTTTTTTTATTAGGTCAGGTAACCCCAGGGGTTATCTGAGTTAGCCCATGCTCATTGCAGAAATCCTTGAGCCCGTTGGCACAGGCATTGTTCCAGTTAAGATTAAGGTCCCCCATTATGATGCATTCAGTAGTTGTTTTCTCCAAGAGGGAGTGAAGGTGAGGTAGTATACACAGGCCAGCAGCAGACAGCCTATAGCTTGCAGCTACCAGTAGGGCTACTCCAGGCAATAAGTTTAACATGAGGGCAAGACACTCAAATTCTTTGGGCATTGATGTATGGACAATATTAGAGGTTAGGAATTTGTCCTTAATAGATATGGGAACACCACCACCTCTGGTCGACCTTTCACACCTGTGTAGGTTGTAACCAGGGATGTTAAGCATTTTGTCAGGTACATGATTCTTAAGCCAGGTTTCTGAAAATGTTGCTACATCAGGTGTTGCATGTAGCACCCAGGCTTGGACCAGGTCAAAGTTATTGACTAGGCTGCATACATTCATATGCAGGAAGCTCAGGCCCTTTAACTGTGGGAGCTCCCCTGGAGCAGCTAGCAGATGGGGCGGGGGCCAGGGTTTAGTTCCACACTACCTACACAGAGCAACAGCAGGATTAATAGTTTCCTGAGACATCTTACAAGGAATCTCAGGAAGGCTTTGTTAGGTTGCTTAGCATGAGCACTGCCTTGGGCAGCAGAACAAGAGTTGGAGGGGCAACAAAAGGTGGTCAGAGCAAATATTGCTACCCTAATAGAGAAGATAAGGGGTGTCTGCTTAGGGGGTGTAGGGCAGTAAAGGATGTGAAATGTTCTGATTATGTGTGGATTACTGCCTTTGGAAGGCATTAGCTAAGGAGCAAACACCGCCAGCCTTGATTCCTGGCATGTAGAAAAGTTCAGAAAAGTTGTTTCTTTCAGCATGTCCATATTAGGCTCCAATTTTAGGCATTCTTGGGTGACTGACAGCAACCCTGTAAAGGTGTACAGTTCTGGAGACCATACCTACGTAAGGACATAGACGGTAGAGAATGTTCAGAGGAGGGCAACAAAGATGGTGCATGGGTTGCATCACAAGTCCTATGAAGACAGGTTGAAGGAACTGAACATGTACTCCCTGGAGGAGAGGAGGGAGAGAGGGAATATGATAGAGACATACAAGTATCTTACAGGGAGCAACAGGGTGCAGGAAAACACTATTTTTAAGCGAAAAAGATGTTTCAGGACTAGGGGCATGGGATGAAGTTGGAGGGAGGGACTGATTCAGAGGAAACATGAGAAAGAATTTCTTCACAGAACGGGTGGTGGACAAGTGGAACACCCTGCCAGAGGAAGTGGTGGGGCAGAAACAATCATGGATTTAAGAATGCATGGGATAGACATAAAGGAATTCTAGAGGGCAGGGGTAAGGGGAAACAGACTTCTAGGAAAACAAACTGAACTTACAAGCTCAAATGGGCAGACTAGGTGGGCCATAGGCCCTTATCTGCCGACACTGTCTATGTATCTATGTGAAGAAGCCTGGGGCAGGTCAAGGACTATAGGGCCAAGTGGTAAGAGAATGATTTGGTGAGGTGGGTTAATAGAGCAGCTGAACAGGCAAAAAAAGCCAGTGAAGGTTATAAACCAGTACACGTAGTGCAGTATAGGAAAGAAAAGGAGAAAGAAATGGAGGAAGAAGTAAAAAAATGAAAAAAAACAGAACACCAGTTTAAGATATAAAATGTAGGTTAAAATAGGGTGTTTTAGCTAGGGCAGGGGGGGTACCAAGGCAACTTGGTGATCATTGGGACTATGTAGAGGGTAGCAAGGGAGAAAACTCAAGTATATAACTTTAGAGTACATAGCAGAGCAGGTGCTAAACAAATCTGATAGATAAGCAGATGGTGAAAATAGGAAGATGTATTTAAAGGGAGGGCAGGCCAAGTGTTAGGCCTAATAAGCTGCACTCTGTATCTTTAAGCGGAGTTGCAATATTAGTGAGAGGGGAAGATGAAGATTGCCTAGGGGCAGTGCCGAGGGGGGTAGAGTATTTAATAAAGGCTTGGGGGGTGAAAAATTCAATCAGGAAGGAGAAAAATGAAACAGAAATTGGATAATTTGCAGAGCACAGCTTACAACTGTGAGTGACCCAAATTAAACCTGGTCTAAACAAAGAAGCGTTCACAAAAAACTGTATCACTTTGAACTTAGTTTCTGATCCAGGGTAAATTACCACAGGACCTTAAAACAAAGATAGCTGTAATACTTTAAAACCTACAAACCTGCACTCTAAAAGAGCCTGCACTTCAAACTACCCTTGGAGTGCAAAATTGCTGTAAACAGGCTTAGGTTCACTTTTAAATTAGGATTCACAGGACAGTTTGGAGAAACTTAACCAGTACCAGAATCGGTAAGTAACATTAGCTTAAAGTCCAAAAGGAACAGGAGTAGCAAAAAATTAAAGAAGTGAAGCAGCCAATCAGCAGGCAGAGCCGATTGTTCCGGCCAGTCAAGTTTCAGCAGCGTACCTTCGGTCTAGTGATCAGTGGGCAGTACAGCAAGGAAGGCAGCCAGCAGACAGAGGGGACTGCCGGGGCTGCTTGCAGCAGCAAAGGCACCCTTGTCAAGGATGTAGCTTCAGTCTGGTGATCGGCAGGCAGTACAGCGAGGAAGGCAGGCAGCGGACAAAGGGGACTGCTGGGCTGCTTGCAGCAGCAGAGGCACCAGTGTCAAGGGTGAAGCTTTGTTCTAATGATTGGCGGGCAGTACAGCGAGGAAGGCAGCCAGCGGACAGAGGGGACAACCGGGCTGCTTGTAGCAGCAGAGGCACCCATGTCAAGGGTGAAGCTTTGGTCTGGTGATCGGTGGGCAGTACAGTGAGGAAGGCAGCAGGCAGACAGAGGGGACCGCTGGGTTGCTTGCAGAGGCAGAGGCACCCTTGTCAAGGGTGAAGCTTCCACAAACCAACAAATTTATAAAAAACAAACAAAAATGCTGTGATTTACATAAACAAACATCAGAACCTCAGCTAAACAGAACCTGTTTAGCTAGATTCTGATGTTTAAATATTGTGCCCACATGTATGTTTACTGGGCACATAAAATCCTGGATACCTAGCTTATCGAGAGGACCACTTCCCGCATTTCTCTGTATGAGAACTGCAGGATTTTCTTGACTTCTGCAGCTACAGCTGGAACTTGTGCTGCCAGCTGCAGATTCAGCTGTGAGATGCCCTTTTCCTAGTGTCTTGTGGCACCCTCCACATGCCGATCATTGTACCTGGTGTCTAGGAGCTCCCCTACCCTCCAATCACTGTCCCTGGTGTCTAGTGGCACCCCCACCCCTTTGGTCAGTGTCCCTAGTATTTTGTGGCACCTCCCACCCTCCAATCACTGTCCCTGGTGTCTAATGGCACCCCCACTCTCTGATCGTCTTCACTCTCCCCACAGCCCCTTGTTTTATATTTACTGCCAACATCGGGGGCCCAGTCCCCATGTTGGCATTATAAGCTCCCCCCAGCACTGTGTGACACTGGGGAGCCCACCTCCAGTGTTCTCAAATATTTATTTACTAAACCTGTAAGAAAAAAACAGTGCCCCACTGTTTTTTTAAGTCTGAAAGAAAGAAAATGGTTCCTTGTCATTCCCATCATACCCCTCCCCATCTCGACCATCCCATTGAGTACCCACCACCTCACACCCCTTCTTAGACTATAATTATCACCGGAGATTGTAGGCTGTCATCTTCTGTGGACCAGGACACATCTGCACCAGCAGTGGATGAAGTGGCTAAAATTTGCTACACATAGCATTTCGTGCAGAACCCGAATTTCACGTAATTTTTAACAATGCAAAGCGAATAACTTTCCTTCAAGAAGTAACGGAAAGTTCCCATTATTCTCTATGTACTGCATTACTTTACCTTTTTTTTTGCTCTTTAAGGTGAATTTTGCAGTGATTCGTGGGATTTAAGATCACATGGGCTCTATATTGTTTGCACAGCCTCAGTTCAGCATGTAGTGGAAAGCTGGAGACAGTTTGCTCTCAGAGCTCTGAGAGTCAAACCATCAAAAAACATTTAAAATGCATTTTTGCTACCAACTTTTGTGTCAAAATTTAGTACATTGATTGTAGAAAACCCTTATGTGTTCATATCATCGAGCATTTCTTGATTTTGTGTGAATATTAAATGTTACTTTAGTACATATAGTCTCTGTAGTGACATACACTGTAAAAGTGTGCTTCGGGGGAGGGCCGGATATGTGGTGTAGAAGGCAAATTAGTGAGAGAGGAAGTTTTTCCAACTTTTGTTGGCTAGTTTTTTTATTATTTGTGTGTTCAGGTACACACAGTACAACTTTACTTAATTTTTTATCTTTTTTTCTGTGTGCTGGGCATTTTTTTGGTCTTTTTCAAAGACTGTCTGTATTTCATTTACTGAACAGTTAAAGTTTCTGTGGCTGACCTTTAATGTGTGTGCATTGTGTAAATTGATACGCAATTAATTGCGGCACTGTCCACAAAAGCTGTACTCTGAATTTCTCAGCCTGTCTGGAATTTTCTCCCCTGCTTCTGTCTGTGTAGCTAAAGCTGCCCCTCCCCCCCCACAAAGCAAGGTATTGTTTTTTGACTTTTGGATTTTTGAAGACTGGTTCAGGTCTTGTGTTACTTGTGCCTGTGTGGCTACATCTCTTGTGTTTTTGCTTTCCTCCCCTCAAAACTGCTGAAATAATAAGTTGCTGTTAATTATCTGTGTAATCTTAAAAAATGCCTGCAAAGAGACATTCATGCAAATCTGTTTCTAGCTATGGCTATTAGCAGTGGATGTTGTTGTGATGATGAGGCAGGTTCATCAGGGGCTAGGAGCAAGTATAGCAGTTCAAGAGTAGTGGTCATGGCCATGGTAGTACAGCAGAAGGAAGGTAGCAGTTGCTGCAAGCAAAGGGATTTCTTCTACTCTGTTTTTCACAGCAAAATCAGTCGCTTCAATGCTGGTTGGAGATGTTGTTGTCCATGCTGGTAGTAAAGTTAGTGATGGCATGGTTAGTAACAGCATGAGCATTGCTACAAGTTCAACCCAAGCAAACTTATTAGGTGGGAAAAATGCTGTTGCTGAATCTGCAGACTTGAGTGTAGTTGATGTCCCACTCCCCACAGTAGTTGAACATGATTCTGATCATGCTAATGGTACACAGTCTCATGTTTCCACTGATTGTGATGTTAGGCCATCCAAACATTCAGAGACTGATGAAAAAAGTGTGGAAAATAGTATTGAGGCTGTGTTTGGAATATCTCCAGAGGAGGACAGCATCCAAAAAGAATTTGTGGATGGTGATTATGATGATGATGCTAGCGACCCCATTTGGGAACCAGACAAAAAGAAAGTGAAGGTAGCTGTTTGTAAACAGTCTGTTCGTCAGTCCCCCCCTCCTCAAAGTTCTGATATAACTGTGTCTGTTGCTGACCCTGAAGTAATAGTCATCGATTGTGATGTTCAGTCAAAGTCTAAGTGTGCACAACACCAGAAATCATGCAGTACACCCCCCATTTCATCATCGCCAAAACTGCCGTTCCATATGCAACCCCCGAAGTGACATATGAAGAGTAGGGCATCAAAAACCCTAGTTTGGGATTTTTTTGCAAAAGATGGTAGTGATGCAACAGTGGCAATCTTTCAGCTTTGCCAAGTGCGTGTGAAACGTGGTAAAAAGGGTAGCCATCTGGGCTCTGGGGGCCAGCATACTCATCTCAATAGCAGGCACATGGCACTGTGGACTCGGCACCAGGGAGGAGCTAATGCAGTAGTGGGGCATTCACCCTCATCCACATTAATGAGCATGGTATCTCCTTTCTTTAGTGCAACTAGCCATGTCAGTAAAACTGATGAAATAACACCGGAGGATTACTACAGGCACCAGGAGGGGGATGATTTTGAATGTTCAAGTAGTGGTCAGAGTAGCACTGGTCCATGTAGTAATTCTACTACATCACCCCTGTGCTTAAAACAGGTAAAATAACCTAATTTATTGGCTTGTCACCTGTGCACCCACCATCACACGTCAAAGGTACCCCATCCATTTCAGTTCACAGAGGAGAGCCATTTGGCACACCATGTGCAAAACACTGAACAATGCAGCCCACATTGCATAGCCTTTTTATCTGTAACAGTAAATACCCACCAAATCATGCAGTTGCATGTGAACTCAATGCTGCAGTAGCAGAAATGCTGGCAATTGACCTTTTGCTGTTCTCCTTTGTGGAGAATGCTGTATTCCAGTGCTTTGCGGCATGCACCTGTCCTAAATGGAAGATCCTGTCCAGGATATACTTTTCTACCTGTGCTGTCCCTGAGTTATATCAGACAGTGACAGAGTCTGTAAGACATGCCCTTCAACATTCCACATCACCTTACATTCACTTAAACATGGATATGTGGACAAGTGGCAAAATAGTGGGTAGTTCCTATCTGTGTATTACTGTACATTGGGCACAGCTACCTGGGGTTGTCTGTGATGGTGGGATGGGAAAGCAGTGTAATAAGTCAGACTGTGGTGGTAGCAACCTTCATGGCAGTAGACAGCATGCCACACTTGTAATGCATAGTGTAGCAGGGTCGCATATAGGCGAAAACATGCTAGACTTACTACTGACTGAATCTGATGAGTGGCTGCACCCCCGTCCCTAAAAGTGGGCTTCACAGCTAGTGATAATGGATCAAACATTGTTAAATGTATCAGCAATGGTGGCTTTGTGAGGGTTCCCTGCATGGCCCAGTGTTTAAATCTTGTGGTACAGGAGTTTCTGCAGTATCCTAAAATAAAGCAAATGCTGACTGTTGCATGCCTCATCTGTGCCCACTTTGCATGCTCTGGAAAGGCCTGTGACCAACTTAGGCAGCTGCAGATTCAAAACAATGTCACGAGATGGAACTCAATCCTTTACATGGCACAGCGATTGTAAGAGCAGTACAAAGCCATCTCCAAATACCTAGTTATGCACACTAGCTGTGACAGTTCAGGGGCCTCAACGTCTATGACAACTGAACAATGGAGCCTCATGGACTCCATAATAATACAAGTGTGCATACGACCTGAGAAACAAAACAAAATAAATAATCAGAAATTATAATATTTCAGTCAAACACAGCAGTAACCCCCAACCCCCTAATTAACTGCCTGCCTGCATCATATGACCTGCAGACAGTCAGACATGTGATCTGTGGGCTGTTTCTTGCCAGCTTGGTGGCTGGGTCCCCGCCTACTTGGGCTGTGTGGCTGGGTGTTTGTGTTGTCTCTGTCAATAGTTTAGTTTTGTGGATTTTCATGTGTTTTGGCTGGAGGAACTAGACCATTCTTGGATATGTGCTCTATGAAAGTTTCTGGACTAAGAAACTGGAAAACATCACCAGCAGATATTGGGATTCTCATGATAAATCAACTTTTGGAAGCCATCAAAATCAAAGTAAGTACAGCTAAGAAATTCTACAAGCTCTGACCTGGGGAGTGCAAACTGAATCAACATTTCCGTCTACCTTGTTGCTAAAGGGAAGAACTGCATGTCTTTGAGAACCATTCACAACTATTTAAACAAAGGGAAGACACTGACAAATGGTTTTAACTTCCTGCATATGCCCCAGGCCAGTGTTCCAGGAATTTAACATATCCTTTGTCTTATTACCATAGATCAAACAGTTTACTGGTCATTTTCCTGTGGATTTGATTATTTTACATCATTTGGCATTGGGCAAATCCTCCCTCTGGAGGCACACCACTGAAACTGATCTGTCCCTGCTCATGTGTGAGCCTTGGGCACATCTAGCCAAATTGTATACAACTATTCCAATGTTGCATTTTCGACATTACCACCTGGCATACTACTATTCAAAAAAGAAACACAACCTCTCTCTGACTGAACTCTGCCTATGCACCCTGAAACTTGTGATCCTCCTCCTGCTGCTATCAGGAACTGTTCACCCTAACCCCGGACCAAACACCTCCAACCAAAATAAACCAGCAGGCACTCTCTCAATCATGTGCCTGAACATCTGCAGTTTACTTCCGAAGCTTGATGCACTGCAAGCCTTTACCACCCAACACAACCCCGATATTCTGTCAGTAGTTGAAACTTGGCTCACCCCAAAGATTCCTGACCAGGCAATCACCCTTCCTGGCTACAATGTCTTCCGGGTTGATCGTAAGTCCAAAAGAGGTGGAGGGTGTGCCTTATATGTGAAAGAAACTTTCCGAGGACACCCCATTGATTCCAATCTTCCAGCAACACCTGCTCAGATTCTTCCCATCAGACTTCTATTAGGCGCCCACAATAAGGCCCTCACAGTTGTCACTGTTTACATACCTCCTAAAGAACAGGGACCTGGTCTAACCGCTGTCCTTGACTTTGTCAAATCCCACCCATCGGACTCCGAAATCATCCTTCTTGGTGACTTTAACATTAATTGGCTCTCATCTGAATATGGGTCATTTAAGGACTCCGTTATATCAGCTAACCTGACTCAAATGGTTGACTATGCAACCAGAAAGAACTACAGAACTGGGACCTGCACCCTACTCAACTGGATCCTAACCAACCACCCCTCTCGGATCACGAAAACCTCAGTCCTCCCTGACTCACTCAGTGACCACTCTCCCATCAGCTGTACCTGGTCAAACAAATTCTATAAGCTCCCTCCAAAAATCATCACCAGCAGAGTCCTACCCCGTGGTCAGCTACCCCACCTCAAATCACACCTCAGTCTGCAGGACTGGTCCCCCATCTTCAAGGCAACAGATACTAATACTGCACTGGAGCAATTTATTCACATTTTCAATGAAGCCTGTAATAAATTTGCCCCCTCAAAAAGCGTAAAGTTAAATCACTCAGTAACCCTTGGCTGTCAGGAGACCTCTAAAAAACTTAAATCCAGGGACCACCTCTGGGAACTGGCTAGAAACTCTGGTAAGCAACTCGACATCCAGAATTATAAGCAGACGCGGAACGACTGCACCAAATCCATTCGGCAACAGAAATCTGACTACTATAAAATGCCCTCACTAACTCCTGGGGAAATGGGAGGGATTTCTGGAAAAACATTAAAGAGGTCACTGGGAAGCAGTCAAAATCCTCGCCGAACATACTCAACATAAATGGGCACACTACACTCGACTCTAAAACTATTGCGAACACTTTTAACATCGCTTTCACTGACCTTAGCAGTGTTCTCCCCTCTGACTTCTTCCAAGACGTGTCAACTCCCATCCCCCCAACTCCTCCACCCACGCCTGTCACCCACCTTTCTACTTTAAAGCACTAAAGAAACATCAAGTCCGAAACTACATTGCCAAAGCCATCAGCAAATCTAGAACAAGCAATGACACACTTGACCTCAAGCTACTGGCCCTAATGCTTGACGAGGTACTTGGGCCCCTCACCAAGATCTTTAATCTCTCTCTTTCCTCTAGCCAATTCCCAGACAAATGGAAAATGGCCACTGTTACCCCAATTCACAAAAGTGGTGATAAGGCTGACCATGCGAACTTCCGCCCTATCTCCATTCTGCCTCCCCTATCGAAGGCACTGGAACGTATAGTAGCGGACCAACTTACCGAGCATCTGGACAATTATAATATTCTCTGTAAACAGCAACATGGCTTTAGAAAAGGTCATAGTACATCCTCTGCCTTACTCGAATTCACCAGCTCCATTCACAGCTCCCTTGACAATGGACAACTAACTGGTGCTATTTTCATCGACCTGACCAAAGCCTTGAATACTGTCCACCACTCCCTCCTGCTGAGCCAACTAAAAAATGCTGGTCTCTCCAATGATTCAATCTCTTGGTTCAAAAGCTATCTTGAAAACTGCACCCAGCATGTAAAAATTGGAGATGTGCACTCTGATTCCAGACCTGTCCTCTCTGGAGTCCCCCAGGGTTCAATACTGGGCCCCCTACTCTTCAGCCTGTTCCTCAACACCCTACTGGACTCCTGCACTGAACATATCACCCTGTATACCGATGATGCAGTAATTCTTGCCACACACCAGGACCCAAAGAAATTGCAAGAAAATCTCCAACTTGGCTTCTCCTCGGTTGAATTGGCTCCAAAGCACAAACTGATCCTTAATCAAAAAAAAAAACAAAGGCCATGATCTTCAGCAGCTCCCATAATAAACATAAGCACTTCCAACTCTCCGTTATCACCAGACAAGGTGCCGCACTGGAACAGGTCAAAAACTTTAAATACCTCGGGATCACCCTTGACCCTCACCTCTCCTACACTGCCCACATCGACCATGTCACCAAAGCCGCTAACTCCCGGCTAGGCCTGCTATTCCGTCATAGGAAACACCTGACACCTGAAGCCCTCACTGTCGCTGTCCAGAGCTCCATCATATCCATCATTGATTATGGCATTATCATTTACGGCTCTGCTACAACCACTGCACTCAAACGTGTATCCACCGCCCTCAACAAGCCTGTCGACTTGTCACTGGCTCCCAACGCCTAACTCACACCTGTGACCTCTATTCTCAAACTGGATGGTTGAATCTTGCCAATTGAATAAAACACCAAACTTGCATTACTACTAAGAAAATCTTGCTGGCCTTGCCCCCCTGGAGTCTGTGCCCTCATACAACCAGAATCCACACCCGACATCCAGGATCAGAGCCTCAAGCTTCTGCAAGTCCACGTGCCGCACAACACAAGGCCAAGATCCTTTGCTTACCGGGCCACTAGTTGGTACAACAGTCTTCCCAGCGACATCTCATCTTCACTATCGCTCAGCACTTTTAAGACTCGTCTCCGCCTAACACTGACTGCCTCCAACCTCTGTGACTGTTGTGGCTAAGCATATCTTTTGGTTCCATAGCTGAAGATGCCCTTTTGGACCCACATCTACTCCTGCACTTTGCCAGCACCCCCTTCCTATCTTTACCTCCCCTGCTGGCCCATGACAAATGCCACCCGGCTGCACTACCTCTATTCTTATCCACCTTCCACCTCTCCTCTCTCTGTCCCCCCCAACCTACCTCCCCTTCTCTCCCATCCACTTAGTCTCCCTGATTTCACCCTCCTCCTTTCCCTTTCCCTTCCCCAAAGTTTCACCTTATTGTTCATTTTTCATCTACAAGACTATGTGTTGTTCTTTTTTTAATTTTATAAACTGTTATCTTTGCTTATGATTGTCTCAATTGTACCAATGACGTGGAACCTTTGTAAAAGAGCCTTGGCTCAAAGGTATTTGTAATCCTAGAACAAATAAATAAATAAATAAAATAAAGCTTTGCTTTCTCATAACGCAATATGAAGTGAACGCGAAGTGCACAATGTGAAGTCCATTAAAGGCGAATTTTGTCCTTTTAATGGAAACTTTGCGTATCACTACACAAATTTAAAGTTGCCCACTTCATGTTAACTTTGCAGATGAATTTAAAATTCACTGCATCTCTAGCCTGCACTCTTCAAAGCCAAACCGTGAACTGCAGAATCAAGGTAAGTGCCGTATAATGTATTTCAATGGTGTTTTGAACTTATGTTCATAACTTTGCCACTTTTGCAGCTTTTTTCACCGAATTTTCAACATGGCCTTTTTGGGACCCCATCTCATGAGCACTGCAACTTTTGTGTTGTTAATCAGGCCCAAAAGGTGATTTTGCAATCATTGTGTGAAATCACCTTTTGGGAACAAACAATGAAGTTTCACTGCCAGTGTTCATGAGGTGGAGTCCCAAAAAACCATATTAAACTGATGAAATCTAAGCTGTGTGAGTTATGGACATTCATTTAAATTTCCTCGCATGCACATAACTTTGGCAATTTTCAATATTTTGACTTCAAAATTTCAGCATAGCCATTTCTTCACACCATCTCATGATTAGTACAGCTGTAATTTTTCACATCCTGTCCAAAATGTGTTTTCCCACCTGTGTTGCGGAATGGCATTTTGGCACAGATTTGAAAATTTTCAGCTATGGGTTTATGAGGTGAGGTTGGAAGAAGACTATGTTGAAAATTTGGGGTCAAAATATGAAAAAATGCCCAAGTTATGACCATTTGTTGCAATTTCACTATGCCCACTCATAACTTTGGAATTTTAAATATTTAATCCCAGATTTTCAACATAGCCTTCTTATTACCTCACCCCATATACAGTATGTCACAGCTGTCATTTTTCAAATCCTGTCCAAAATGTGTTTTCGTACATGTGGCACAGAATGGCGTTGCAGTTGCACAGAATTATGTTTTGGCAGGGATTCAAACATTTTCTGTACTGGGTGCATGAGGTGGGTTAATAAGACAGCTATGCTGACAGTTTGGGGTCAAAATATGTAAACATTCCAAAGTTACGACCATTTGTTACAATTTCACTATGCACACTTATAACTTTGGAAATGTTCAATATTTTCACCCCAGATTTTCAACATAGCCATCTTATTAACCCACCTCATGTATGGCACAGCTTTCATTTTTTTTAACTACTGGCCAAAATATGTTTTTGCACCTTTGGCATGGAATGCATTGCAATTGCGCAGAATTACATTTTGGCAGGGATTTGAAGATTTTCTGTACTCGGTACATGAGGTGGGATAATAACGTGGCTATGCTGACAATTTGGTCACTGTTGTCTTATAAATGGAAGCACAGGGCTTGGAGGGCCCTGTGCTTCCACAGCTACATACTTATATGCATCTATGGAGGGATGGGAGTGCAGGGCCTGGAGGGCTCTGTGCTCCCACAGGCAAATAAGGATACGATTATACTGTCTTAAAAAGTAAGGAAATAAATATAAAAAAAACTGCATTAATGCTTTAGTTACAGATAAAGCCACAGAAGTAAGGAAATGTGATGTTAGGGTTTTCAAACCTAATACCCCACAGCCACCTTGTGCACACCAACAGACATGGGGCTGTGTGCCTTGGGGTAGTAGCCTAACACTCACCCATTCCATAACTAAATGCTGCTATGGGTACAGTATGGGAGAATGGGGTGAGTGTTGGGCGATGACCAAGGCATGCTAACGCCTGTTGGTGTGTGCAGGGTGATGAGGTGTTAGCTTTGAAAACCCTAATGCCTCATACTTTTGTGGCTTTATCCAACTAGAGCATTAATGCATTTTGTAATTTTTGTATATAGATGTATAAATGTATATATTTGATTATTTATCATGTTTTAATACATTGGGTTTCTGGATAGGCTATTTGTTCATATAGTAATGTGTAACACTGTGAATTGTGTACACTGCAACTTTAAGATGGTGACTTTAAAGCAATACCTTTTGAACAGGTAGCCATGCCTTGAAAAAGCATCAGTATGGTGTGAAACATTGGCAGTTGCAGGAGAGAGTGCTGCTGTGTGCTGTTTTTAGCATTTTGTAATAAATGAATTTTTAATTATACCTGTCATAATAGTTTTTTTAATGGTTGGTACACTGTGTGGCCAGACTTCAGTGAACTGTGGTTTCATACTTTATGTCGAGACATGAGTGGTGTTTTAAGTGTCTGCCTTTTATCTCCAGTATACTTATATATTTGTCTACCTGTGTCCCTCCCCTTGGGTAGTACTTGGAAAAGAGCCCCGGATCAGTGTGTAGTTTTCAATAAATAAAATAATTAGTTTCATGTTTTATATATCAATGTATAGAATGCATGTGGCATCATTACTCTTCAAATAAATTAGCTATTTTACAATACCAACACTCTGATCCAAGTAAATATAATATTGTTTATTTGTCACTTGCCTGCATCACACTGTCACACAAAATGTCAATCAACTTGACTGACTCAGATTCTGGCCACTCCAATGCTGAAGTGACCTCCCCATTGCAGCCAATAGTGAAACTACTTTATTCTGCCTTTGTTAACAAGCTTCTAGCTCAAAGGTTGTTTCCTAATCAATCAACTTAAACTCTGCTAAGCCCTCCTCCCGTCGGCATCTTGGTTCCTTACTTTCCAACAGTGTCATTAACCATTTTCTGTTTTATTTTAATTGCTTTTTAGCCTGGCCATTTTTTTACACCCCCTGCCATTATTTGTTTTATTATTAGATCATCTGGCTGTTAGAAATGCATGCTTGCTCTCCCATGCAACAAGGTGAGTAACCAGCCAGCTTGTCCCTGTGCACGCTCATTTGCTTGCTCTACCATGAAATGCTCAAACAAAAAACACTGATGTTCATGCTCACTGCTTCTCAGATCACAGGCGTATGGAACCCAAACATACTGAAAGGTGCATTTTGGGGGGCATGGTAGTCTTGGAGAGAGGTGGTGGCTTCAGCCTCCACAGCACTTGGTGGTGGTGGTGGTGGGGGTGTAGAAGTTTCAGTGCCTGTGATACAGCCTGACAAAGACCACAAGAAAACAAAAGCAAAAAAATGGAAACTTCCTGGCTTCAACACAGACCATTGTATACACAGAACATACTATGGTCTGTGTTAAAATCTACCATTTGCTTTCATTCTTGTGGGGATGGGACTTTCATAACTCACTCATGGAAATAAATGGCATATTTTCACACAGACCATTGTATATCCTCTATATATAGTAGCTGTAACAGTATCTTACACTGATTATATCAAATTATAAAATGGGCATCCATATCCATATCCAAATCCAGACTTCTGATTGTATAAAACACATCACATGACCGTGTGTATATCAGAGCACGACCGCACACCTGCACTTTTACCCCCCCTCCAAAACAATTTTGACATTTTATAAGATAGATATACCACTCTGAGGTGTGTGGTGGCGCTCTGATATCGCCGCGCTTGGGTGGTTGGCCTTTTCGACCTTGCGGCCTCGTGCGTACAACGCACACCAAGGCATGCGTATATCAGAGCGTGACCGCACACCTCAGAGTGGTATATCTATTACTTAGCTGACTACAAGCTTTAATGACTTAACTAACCTAATTACTGTAGCTACCTATGGAATCAGCTTCCACAGCCCCTCAGAAACTCACCCTTGCACAACTCCATTAAATCTCAACTTCATCAATTCCCCTTCCTCATCTATAACTGCAACTAGTCTGCCTTTAGCTAAATGAACATGGTTTAAACTTCAAAACCTCTGTGCTGTATATTATTGTATTCATGTAACTGATTGTAAATAACTGTGTATATGCAACTGAATGTAAATAACTCCTTTGTACCAAATTATGTGATTGTATGTAATATTCTCATGTATCTATTCATAGGTTCATAGGTTCATAGGGTGTATTTAGATCCATAAGCCATAAGGCCATATAAGGACCCGTTACTAGCTAATTAACATAGTTCAATCTTTTATCACCCATATACATATCCAATCTATGTTTAAATGTCTGTAGAGTACCTGCATCCATGACCTCTCTAGGCAGTCCATTCCAAACATTCACAACCCTCTGATTAAACCACCCTCCTCTTCTCTTAGTTCTATATCTGTCTCTTCTTAGTTGTTTATCATGAGCATGTTTATCATTATATTCTACAGTATGTACAGTATGTATACTGTTGTGACTCCCTCCCCCTGACCCCCGGGTCGCACCTGGAAATGAGCCTTGGCTCAGTGTGCTTTTCCCAGTTATCGAGTGTTTAAATAAATAAATAAATATGTTTCTAGCTCTCATTGTTCCAAAGTTATCCACTTTTAAAGAAATTATCTTTTGAAAGTACTAAATTTGGAACAACTGGGCACTGAAAGCTTGGAGTCCATCTATTAAGAATTGACTCTTTCAGTACTGTTTTCAACTGTCAAAAATATTGTGAATATATTGACACTGTCTGAAACCGCTTTTCTGCAAAGTTATTGATACAATTGATTTAGTTGTAGTTAGGATCCCTCCCAGTATCTTTACGTAGTTCCCCTATAGAAATCTCGGTCAAGGCTCACTCTCAGCTGTGTGCATTTTTGAAATATGGAAATACCAAAGATCTATCCCAACCAATAAGAGGTAATCCTAAATTTCAATTAGATGATAAGCCCCTTCCAGCCAATTGGCTTCCCCAGATAGGGGACTGTCAGCTCAAAGATCTTATCACAGCTGACGGGCAATGGTGTTCTTCAGTTGAAATTATGCATAAATTTCAAATTCCCCATACAAATATTTTTAAAATTCTCCAGCTACGCCATCTTCTGTCAACAGTAATAGGAATAGTCCTGCCTCAAGTTACCCATGCCAGCTTTCAGATTACTTTAAGTGAGTTGGCTGGCTTACCACATGCTGTTTCCAAAATATACAGTACTCTATACAGTTGAACCTACCCTGATAATTTTTGCTCCTGTTGCTTTCTGGTCTTCTCTTTTCCTGGGTAAGGAGTTGGATTGGTCTCTTCTCTGGCAAAACTGACACAAATTTTTGCTTCAAGATAGACTTAGGCTAATGCAATTCAAAATATTGCATAATATATATTACTCTCCTCAGAAATTGGCTAGGTTGGGTATTGTTTCCTCTCATACTTGCACAAGATGCCAACTGGAAAGAGGGGATCTTCTCCATATTTTCTGGAACTGCTCTAAAGTAATTCCACTTTGGACCACCATTAAACAAAGGGCTGACCCTTTATTAGGGTTGTCTGACCTGTTCACACCTGAAATATGTCTTTTGGGTGATTTTTCCTATATCTCAGTTGAGAACAGGAAATATTACATGGCGTTGATCTCATTATTAGTTAAAAAAGTGGTTCTTAGACACTGGAAAGACTCCTCTGAACTGACTTTTGTTGAATGGCTTCAGGAACTACTTGCTAATCTTAGAATGGAGAGGACCATTTCTAGTCTTCATAACAAATTAAAAAAGTTCAATAGGATATGGGGTCCATTACAAACCCTATACTCGTTACAAGCTTAAGGTTTTTGCCATTACACCACATGGCGTAGTCTTGGTAGTATAATGCTGTGCTGGGAAATGGGGGGTGCAAGGGGGTGGATGGGTGGGGGGTAGGAAAGGGAGAGAATGAATCATCACAATATCTGTATTCAAGTTGGTTGTACCAAGTATGTTACGTTGTGGATTTATTCTCTGTATTGGAAAAACTTTAACAAAATTTGAATGGAAAAAAAACAAAACAATTGATTTAGTTGTGACACAGCTTAAAATTAAAAACACAGCACATCAACATGTTTTTAATGCCAATAGAGAATGCTGATACTATTCATTTGGTATCAACACCATATAACATATTTTTAAAAACCTTTAATAAAACATATTTTGACATGTTTCTGAATTTTGGTAATACTACAGTTTCTTCAATTAGTAGCTGTGTAGTTTACTATTTCATTTTCATTCACTGTATGACCTTTATCTTATTGCAAACATTTCAGCCTACCCTCTGGAAGTAATACTCTTCCTTGCTTTTGCAATCTTTGTCTGTGAAAGTATTGGAAGTTAATAAATAAATAGACAATGGATGTCTCAAAATATTTTTTTAAATATGTATTTATTTTATTTATTTCAAAAGTTTCATGAGGAAAGACATGCTGAGGTGCTGTCAGCTAATTTTCAGATGCATCTTGGGGGTAAGGTGATGTGGTAAGTCATATACAGTAAATACAATATATCAAGGAGCATAATAAAAAATTGAAGGCAAAGCAGTGCAACATATATGTGTAGTAGATAGTTTAGGTGAGGTAACTACTCTTACAAGAACAGAACAGAGAACAGGTAATGAGGGAAAGAGATTGCCAGGCAAAACTAGTTGGAGGAGAAGAAGACGGTCATGGACAGTTGCAGGGGGAGATGAAAACTTATGAAGAAGAGACTTTAATGAGAAAGAAGAAGAGACAGATCAAACTGACAGGAGAAGGAAGTGCCAGAGTTTAGAAAAATGGTAAGAGAAAGCAAACTGACCAACAGTAGCTTTTCTAAAAAGTGTAGAGAAGGAATGGGACATATTATTATGGAGAGGGTAGTTGGCATCTGAGGACAAGGATAAGAAAGATATAATGTAGGATGGAAGGGGACCAAACCAGAATTTAGATATAAAGGAAGCACAATGAGAAAGGCATCTGCCATCAAGAAAGGGGAATGAAAAGATGGCATAGAGTGAGCACTGGTGGGTATGAGGGGAACAATCTAAAGCAAAATGACAAAAAGAGTGGAAGAGGGAGTCAAGTATGGCAAGGGAGGATTTGGGGAGCTCCAATAAAGACTATGTCAATATAATAAAAAATAGGGAGTATCATCTTTAAAACAATCTCTTGGTGGACAGGATGTGGTATACTCACTTTGTTCCTGTATAAAGCACCACGCTTGGAGTGGAGCTTTTAGTGTATGGCATCAGTATGAACTGAAAAATCAAGATGATGGTCAAGCCAGACCCAGATATACTTAAAAGAGGATACATCCTCAATCATAGCACCATCAAGGGTATGAAATAAAAGAAGAGGGTGAGTCTGGAAAGCCCTGTGATGGGTGCTAAAAGTAATGGAAACTGTTTTTTTGCATTGAGGGATAGTTGGTTAGACTGGAACCAGTGCTGAATATGGTCAAAATTCAGCTGAAGCTGTCAATTAAGATCTTGGGAAGAGGAGCCAGATGCAAAAAGAACTGCATCATCAGCATATGGATGCAAAGGAACAGACAGAGAGGAGATCATTCAAGACTACTGAAAAGTAGTAGGATTCAGAACAGCCCCTTGAGGAACACCTGAGTAGATAGGAAATGGTGATGAAATAGAACTTCCTATCTGGACAGCTTGTGATCTTCCCTCAAGCTTGAATGAAACCAGCTGAATGCAGAGTCAGAAAGACCCACCTTAAACTTGTCCAGAAAGAGGGGATATGCCACTGTGTGAAAAAAATCTAGCAAGATCAACAAAAATGGTTAACATGATAAGGCTCTGATCCATACCTGAGAGGATGGCATGAAGAAGGAGGAGCACTCAAGGAAGAAGGAGATCTGAGATTGTACAAGGTGCTCCTGTATATTAACTGGGGTAGGAGGGAGACATATAGAACAGAAGTTACCAGGAGAAGAGGGATAACCACCTTTAGGGAGAGAAATAACAGTAGCCAGCTTCCAGGGTTTCAGGAACAGTAGCAGAGGAAAAAGAAAGACTGAAGAGTAGGGTAATAGGCAATGCGATGGCAGGGGCTGAGAGAAAAAGTTTAGGAATAAGGCCATCAGGGCTACTACCTTTGTGAGGATTAAATGTAAGCAAGGACTTATGGGAAGCAGAGGTAATGGTAGAAAAGAAGGAAAAAGAGAGATTTAAAGAAGGAGAAGGTAAAGAGAGGTAAGAAGGGGAGAGGGAGGAAGGGGTGTTAGAGAGGGAACATTTAGTAAAGTAGGAAATGAAAGAGGAGGCAACAGTAGAATGGTCAGAGATGAGGGAGTCATCAACCCTGAGAAAAGGGGAGGGAGACTGGGTTGGAGGTGAGAAAAGGAAATGGATAACCTTCCAGATTTTATAGGGGTGATTAATGTTCTGGAGTATGGATGCAAAATACTCAGATTTTGCAAGTCTTATGGCCTTGGTACAGGCATTATGAAATATAACAGAGAAGTGTAATTTGTTAATTCATTGGGCAATGCATTGTTACAACTGGTAGCTTTGTAACTTGATGCATGGTGACAAAGCAAAGCTTTCATAAAGGGGAGAGTAAATAGATCTCTACCACTTGATTGTGTTCTAGGGCTCTACAATGCTGGTTTGACAACAAACACGTTGACCAGCATCACAGCGCCAGGCTCCATGTTGACCGTGATTTGCAGTCGGCATGGAGCCGCACACATTGGAGTGTGTTTTTTCTCTGAGTCAGAGTTGGTTTGGGGAGGGGGTGCAGGTCGGGGAATGTGTTGCCGGTTCCCAGGCACACTTCTACAGCAACATGGAGCTGTTGTTGATATAGACACATGTTACTGTAGAAGTGTCAATGTTCGGGGGGCATACCATGTTCTAGCAACAGAATTAGCCTTCAGAAACAGAGTGAGGCTAAGCACACAAGTGCTGTCTCCAAATAAATCAACAAATTCTGCTACCAGAAACATAAATCTATCCCATAAGGAAACCATTTCAAGCCAGTTAATAGCTGGCAGTAGTGAGTAGTCACATGTTACTGAGGAACAACTCTCATTATTTTATTATAAAGGACCTTTCCTCTCGATAGTGTGCCGTCTGAACTGGTGAATATAGCATACGTCCAAAATCTACACATAGCAGCTGAAAACACCTTTCTTGATTCAGGTAATAATAGCGTATAAACACAATATAACATACTTATGACCAACCATAGGTTCATGAAACACTTCTGCAGGAAAAGTCAGGGCCAGCACTCATTTTGCTGTAAGGGCAGATAACTGGCTGAACAATCTACTGAATACACTATTTAATATGCTAAACTTGAATCAGTTCAAAATATCCGTATGTTCACTACTTACTGAATAAGCTTGCTGTACCTGTAACTAGTTGAGTCACACGGCTTGCTGTATGTTCTTTCACTTTTCTTTGTATGGTCTCAAGTTATCTGCTTTGTGCTGGCTTTTTGCAACCAATTGTGACATAGAACCTTTGGGAAAGAGCACTTGTGCTTAAAAATATTTTCCTAGTAATAATAAAACAAATAAATAAGTAAATAAATAATTATTATGTACAGATTTAATTATTTATTATATATGCTATTCAAATGACAGCAAACAATTGAGAATAACTCCTAAGTATTTACAGGTTTTATTGGTATTCCCCTTTTTTTTTTTTTTTTTACTTTATCTCTTTATCTCCTACATGCGCCACCCCAGCCACTCCTTCAGGCTTTATGCCAAGGTGTGGATCTGACCCATCGCATCCCCAAGCCACCGTCTCACATCATAGCCAGCCCCAGGGTAACCTCGATGTAACCCTTCATGGGGTGGGTCCCTTTCCTTCGAGGGGGAAGGCACCAGCCAGGGGCAGACCAGCGCAACTAATTGGCCCTGGGGTGCTGCTGAGATGGATGGCTCTGCGGGACTTTCGATGACCTCGAACCTCCAGGCAGCTGTCATCTGGCTGAACATGGAACGGTATTTCTGCTTTCCTGGTGACGTTCCCCGCGTTGCATCTGCAGTGCTCCCGGTCTCCACTGGGGGCCACTGCAGAGCGACACCATCTCTCTACCCACCCCAGGAGAGGACAGCAGTCCTATGGATGCTCAATCCTCTCCTTCCCTGCCAGCCCCCGGCGTCCTGAGTCTGTTCCTGAACCTGGGTCGCCAGCGTGGCTCGAGGTAAGGCGCCATTGCCTCAGCCCTCTGCTCCACCGGCCGGCAGTACTCCCTTTCTAGTACAAAGATCAGTGGAGATATCAATTCCCAGCTTCCTGTACCATCCACAAAAAGCATTTTTTTATCATTTAGGACTACTTTATAGCGAAGTTACCAGTTTTGTAACAAAACAAACTTATACTTAATAATAACCTTTAATTTAATAATATTTGACCTCTTTGCAAAAAGCTCTGAATCATCAGCATAAAGCATAGTTTCTGATGTTGTACATTTGGAAGGAGTAGATTTAAAATAAACTAAATTATGGTGAACCCAGGACAGAACCCAGTGGCACCCCAAGATTTGAACATTAAATGAAACAATTTTAACATTTTTATTCTTTACATCAGATTGTACAGATAATCTCCAAACCACTTCAAAACATGAAGAGAAAAACCAAGGGTTTCTTAGCTGTTATAAAATCCCATGGTCAAAAAAAGGCTTCGGTAAGGACCACAACCATGCAGCACCAAACTGCACATCGTCCAGAGCATAATGTACAAAAGGTTTGAACTTTACAGAGGTTGTCATGGTACTATGCACTGGATTGAAGTCATACTGTGCAGGAGTATAAATTTCCTGTTTTCTTAATATCCCAAAAACTGGTCAAACCCTGTTCTTCTTAAATCTTTGCTAACAGAGGAAGCAAGGATATCACACTATAATTACTAATAGATGAAGGCTCTCCTGATTGACGTATAACTGAAGCTTGTTGCCAAGCAGTGGGCATTATGTCCATTTTTAAGGATAGGTTGAAAGTTCTCAATATGGGTTTAGCCACAATATAAATGGCAAGTTTTAACATTCTTACATCAATGTTATCATTACAATTGGAAGTATTGGATTAATTTTATTCAAATATTGTAATTCCTAAGCCTTAAATAGCTATCTAAAATAACATTTGGATAAATTCCTAAATGTAAAGTCATATAATATTTACAAGATGTCTGTATTCACTTGATCTACATCAAGCACAAAATAATTCATGTTACTAAAAAAACAGTTAAATGCATTCCAATTTCTTAGTAATCAGTTATAATCTCACTTATTTTAAGCATGATATCCAGACACATTTTTTCTTCCCAACATTTCATTTAGAATCTTTCTGGTTTCTTGCACAGTATTTTAGAATTTTTAAACTGATGCTGTTTCTGTTTACAAAAGTTAACATTAGCCTGAGGTATAGAAGATGTATAGTCACTAAATATCTGTTTGTATTGTAATAACATAATTTAGATCTCTGGATTCTTTATACTGTTTTTTTATTTTTGTCCCTCAGCCTCATTTATTTTGCCTGATATCTCAATGCATGCAACCAGTTTTCTAGCATGAAATAGCTGTCTCTCTTAACTGCCTGGCACCTCAGAACCAGCTCATCAATGCATATTTAAGCTTACCTTTTAAATATATCAAGACACAGGAGTTGTAGCAACATACTAGATCAATATATCAATGTGGCTGACTCCAATCGTTTATTAAAAGAATAATTTCCTTCAGTAACTCAAACAGTTCCAAAGACAGTACATTTTAAAAGAATCATTTTTTGAACAGTCTGATGTTTGAACCATTTAGGTTAGAAACCTAATTTATTATTTTTTAAAGGAGAGCTTGGAGACCTATTGGCATAATTAGATCATAAAACTATAGTTGCCATGTGTTGATACATTTCTATGCATGTCACTATACAGTATTATGTTGGTAAAAGCAACAGGATTTAAAAATGTTAAACCATTCTACTTTATTATATCTTGATATGTGGAAGTCATACCATCATGATGTATCCATATATCAACTTACTTGACATCACATTTTTATTGAAAAAGAAAAGTTCATAGCCTTAACACCTCTAAAATTAGACTGTTTGAAATAAATTATCATTCAAAAGGTCTACTGTTTGAACCAGTATGGATAAAAATGTATCATTCTTTATTAAATGAAAGTTTGGAGTCAGATTGGAGTCAGCTCAATGTTTTTTACTGTATGTGTCATTTAAGAAATAATGCATGACAGTATGCATGATTGTTGTGTACAAAAATCTGCAATTTCTGATTTCACCAGTAGGTATTGCTGTTGATACATGCTGCCTGTTCTCTCACTTCCCACAGATCTCTGTCTCTGTGTGTCACATTCATTGTCTCCCCCTGTGTACCCCACCTGTACCATTAAAGCTCACCCTCCTCCTGTACATGCAGAACAGCTGTAAGTTTCAATACCACAGTACTTTCTGCTGAGTGTAAAGCATGCCCATTTCTACTCAGTGAATAGAATCAACTAGAGCGGGAAGGTGACAACAAGATGTAATGCAGAGCTATAAACATACATAAATAGACAAAAATTGAAAAGCAAAAGCTTTTACTTTTCAGCTCTTGTCAGTGAATAGCATATCAATTTCTGCTCAATGGAGTGAGTGATTTTTTTGTACTGTGCATGGGCTTTGTATGATTTCAGTAGAGAGTGGCAGACTGAAAAGCCAACTAATGTGTCAGCTTCACTTTATGTTTTTTGTTTTTTTAGTGAAACAACTCAGGGGCTGGCAGAGAGTTGATGGCTGTTTTTATAAATGTGAATGTGAAACTCAGTATAGCATAGGAAGTCTGAGGATGACAGCAATGTGACTAGTAATCTGAAAAATGCTTTGTTTAATGTGAGTATGTCTTGTGTATGTTTGGAGTAGAGGTGGGAGAAGTCCATAAACTTCATTATGCATAGAATTTCGTGTATAGCCCAAATTTCATGAAATAATATGCAAGGCAAAGTGAATAATTTCGCATCTCGAAGTAACACAAAGTTTTCATTGTTCCCTATGGACTTCTCGTTACTTCACCTTGTTTTTGGTGTTTGCTGTGATTCATTGGCTATAAGGTCACATGGGCTGTATATTGTCTTGCACAGGCTCAGTTCAGCGTAGTGTGAGTTGTGGAAAGATGAAGACAGTTTGGTCCCAGAGTTCTGAGAATTAAACTAGTTTAAAACCTTTAAAAACATATTTTTGCGAATACATTTTGTATAAAAATGTAGTACATCAATTGTAGTAAACCCTTGTGTGTTTATATAACCGAGCATTTATTGATTTTGTGTGAATATTGAATGTTAATTTTGCACATTCAGTCTCTGTACTGACAGACACTGTAGAAGTGTACTTCATGGGAGGGGTGGATCTGTGGTGTAGAAGGGAGATTCACAGACCACAGTGAGAAAGGCAGTCTTTACAAGTGTTGTTGGCTAGTCTTTTAGGCCCTGGACACACTACAGAACTGTTTTTGAAAACCGTTTTTAAAACCAGTTTAGCTAAACCATTTCAGTGCAGTCACACTACTCAGTAACCATTTTTGAAAACGGTTTAGTGTGGCCACACTGCTAGTGTTAAACCTGTTCTCCTTGTAACTATTTTGTGTTAAGTCCAACACACAGAACTGTGCTTGCCTGGACACACTGCAGCTTGAACTGTTTTAGTTAAACCATTACAGCTTAAAACACTTTTACTCCTGGACAGACCTGTGAGTAAAACCATGCTAGCTCCAAAACGTTTTTAAAAATGGTTTTAAGACTAGGTATCTAGCAGGGTTTAAAAACACTTTCGTTAAAAGGTTTTAAGGGGCTCGTAGTCTGTCTGCAAACAGTGCTAGAGGGATTTAAACCGTTTTAAGGCACTTAAACCGTTTTAAGTTCCCCAGTGTGTCCAGGGCCTTAGTATTTGTGTGTTCAGGTACACACAGTAAAACTTATATTAATTTTTTAAAAGTTTTTGCTGTTTTCGGGGCATTTTCTCAGTCGGTTTAAAAGACTGTCTGTGTTGTGGTTTACCGAACAGTTAAAGTTCCTGCGCCTGACCTTTAATTTGTTTGCATGCTGTCGATTCATACGCATTTTATTGCGGCCCTGTAAAAGCAGTACGCAGCATTTCTCAGCCTGTCAGCAATATTTTTACATGCTTCTGTGTAGCTACTGGGTCCCCCCCCGCAAAAAAAATGATTGTTTTTGGACATTTGGATTTTTGAAGACTGATTCAGGTCTTGTTGTGCCTGTGTGGCTGCATCTCTTTCCTTTTTTTGCTTCCCATCCACCAAAAACTACAGAAATATAAAGTTGCTATTAATTTTTTGTGTAATTAAAAAAAAAAATGCCCGTAAAGAGACGGTAATGCAAAGCTGTTTCTGGTTGTGGTGCTGCTGCCAAGAAGACCATTAGCAGTGGAAGTTGTACTGATGAGACAGGTTCATAAGGGGCTATCAAGTCTAGCAGTGTTAAGAGTGGCTGTGGTCATGGCCGTGTTAGTATGCAGCAGAAGGGAAGGGTAGTAATTGCTGCAAGTAAAGGGATGTCTCCGACTATGTTTTTCCCAGTGAAATCAGTCACTTCAGTACTGGTTGGTGATGCTGTTGTCCCTGCTGGTAGTAAAGTTAGTGACGGCATGGTTGACAACAGCATAAGTATTGCTATAAGTTCAAACCTGGTAAAGTTATTGTGAGGGAAAAATGTTGTTGAGTTCGCAGACTTGAGTGTAGTTGATGTCCCACTACCCACAGTATCTGAACATGATTCTGATCATGCTGATGACTCACAGTCTCATGTTTCCACTGATCTTGAGGTTAGGCCATCCAAACATTCAGATGTTGATGAAAAAAGTGGGGATGATCATATTGAGGCAGTGGTTGGAATATCCACACAGGACAGCATCCAAAGTGAATTTGTTGATGATGATTATGATGATGACACTAGTGACCCCATTTGTGAACTGGACAAAAAGAAAGTGAAGGTGGCTGTTTGTAAACAGTCTGTTACTCAGTCACCCCCTTCTCAAAGTTCTGATGTAGCTGTGTCTGTTGAGTACCCTGAAGTAATAGCCATCAATTCTGATGTTCAGTCCAAGTCCAAGTGCACTCAACACCAGAAATCATGCAGTACACCCTTCATTTTATTGACACAAAAACTGCCATCTCATATGCAGCACCAACAGTGACATACAAAGAGTAGGGCATCCAAATCCCTAGTTTGGGATTTTTTCATACAAGATGGAAGTGATGAAACAGTAGCAATCTTTCAGCTTTGCCAAGTGCATGTGAAACATGGTAAAAAGGGTAGCCATCTGGGCACTGGGGGCCAGCATACTCATCTCAAGAGCAGGCACATGGCACTGTGGACTCGGCACCAGAGAGGAGTTGATGCCGTAGTGGGGCATTCATCCTCATCCACCTTAGTGAGCATAGTATCCCTTCCCTTGAGTGTAAGTAGCCATGTCAGTAACAGTTGTGAAATAACACTGGAAGATTACTACAGGCATGAGGGGGAGGAGTATTTTGAATGTTCAAGTAGTGGTCAGAGTAGCAGTGGTGGTCCATGTGGTAATTCTACTACATCAATCCCTGTGCTTAAAACAGGTAAAATAACTACATTTATTGGCTTGTCGCCTGTGCACCAACTATCACACATCAAAGGCACCCCATCCATGGCAGTTCACAAAGGAGAGCCATTTGGCATGCCATGTGCAAAACACCGAACAATGCAGCCACATGTTGCACAGCCTTTTTTCCTGGAACAGTAAATACCCACCAAATTATGCAGTTGCATGTGAACTCAATGCTGTCATAGCTGAAATGCTGGCAATTGACCTTTTGTCCTTCTCCTTTGTGGAGAATGTGGGATTTCAGTGCTTTGTGGCATGCCCATGTCCTAAATGGAAGATCCGGTTCAGGGCATACTTTTCCACCTGTGCTGTCCTGGAGTTACATAGAACTGTGACAGAGTGTGTAAGAGATGCCCTTCAACATTCTGCATCACCTTACATTCACTTAAGCATGGATATGTGGACAAGTAGCAAAATGGTGGGTAGCTCCTATCTGAGTATTACTGCACATTGGGAGCAGCTACCTTGGGTTGTCTGTGATGGTGGGATGGGAAAGCAGTGTAATAAGTCAGACTGTGGTGGTAGCAACCTTCATGGCATTAGACAGCATGCCACGCTTGCAGTGCATAGTGTAGCAGGGTCGCATGCAAGCAAAAACATGCTAGACTTGCTACTGCCAGAAATTGATGAGTGGCTGCACCCCCGTCCCTAAAAGCTGGCTTCATAGCTAGTGATAATGGATCAAACATTGTTACATATATCTGCAATGGTGGCTTTGCGAGGGTTCCCTGCATGGCCTCCTGTTTAAATCTTGTGGTACAGGAGTTTCTGCAGTACCCTGAAATCAAGCAAATGCTGACTGTTGCATGCCACATCTGTGCCCACTTTGCATGCTCTGGAAAGGACTGCAACTAGCTTAGGCAGCTGCAGATTCAAAACAGCCTTCCTCAGCACTGCCTCAAGCTTGAAGTTGTCACAAGATGGAATTCAACACTTTACATGCCATTGTATGAGCAGTACAAAGCCATCTCCAAGTACCTAGTTATGATCACTAGCCATGATAGTTCAGGGGCCTCCAAGTCTATGACAGCTGAACAATGGTGACTCATGGGCTCAGTAATATTAATTTTAAGGCTGTTTGCATATGCCACACAGGTAGTGAGTGGTGACACTCTATCTGTTAGTCAAGCCATTCCACAGCTTCGGGTGCTGAGGAAGACTTTGTTGAATCTGCAGACAAGCCTGCCCTTGATGTGGCATGAGATAGGTCAAGCTGTGCATTACTGAAACACGTGATTACAATATAAGACAGAAATCAATACATTGCCATTATTCAGCAATCTCCAGAATCTGGAATAGCCACAATGCTGGACCCATGCTACAAACATGGCATTGCATCCATACTGGAGGGAGGGCATGATCAGGTTCGAAATCTGACTGGACAGTTGATCCGATTAGTTCATGGGGCACAGAAGTCAGGTGCAAAGTTCTGCAAACCACAGCATAACAAGGCTGAAGGCCACTGTAGACTGAGTACATCCAGTAAGGTGGCTGAGGGGCAAGGGGTGGTGTAAGCTGAACAGTTGGCCATTAATCCACTTTGGGGTGTCTTGTCCCAAGTAGGAATTTGTGACCTAGATGAATCTTGTGAACAAGTGGATGACTCATCAGGATGCATGCATCACAGAGCATGGTTGAGGTCTATTTGCCAGAAAACAGACATCTGACAATACTTGATGATCCTCTAGTGTACTGGAGTGGCAAGGTGAATGAATGGCCAATGCTGACTTCATGATCACTGAAGTACCTGACCTGCCCACCCTCCAGTGTAAGTGTGGGGAGGGTATTTATTTCTGTGGGGACCATTGTGCATGACTGTTCTACTAACCTATCACCTACAAATGTCAGCATGCTGACATTTATCAAAATGAATGAAGGTCACATACCAAGTAGGACAACCACATTGTTTATTGTTTATTGGTAAATATTCGGAAAGACCTTTGAATCAGATACTCATTCACAAAGGTTCCATGTCATACATTAAGGTACAGAACAAACATTTGCTAACAGAGATGACAGTACAGTACAGTATATAATGAAGAATTACATTACATTGCATTACATGGCAGTCAAGGGTAGCTCAGGAGGAGGCCTAGGTCGGTATAGTAATTGAGTCTCATTTAAGCACAGCCACATGTTGTGGAGAAGACTGTAACTGGCTGATAGTGAGATAGTGAGATAGGAGAGATAGGAGAGATTTTGCACCAGAAAACAGAGAAAGTTATGAGCGCTAATAGGACAGCATTCTGCCGGACTAAGTCGGGGCAGTCACATATGTTAGAGCCTTGGAGGAGTTCCCTTAGTCTAGCTTTAAAAGGACCTAGCCTTGTTTCATTGGCTATTTGGGTGGGGAGAGAGTTAGTCCAAATAGTGGCTCGGTAGCTGAAAGTCCTTTGAAGTTTGGTGGTATGTGGGTGAAGTACCCATAGAAGCAGCTTGTTTGAGTTTCGTGTTGGTCTGGCTGGGGCTGCTGGGCAAATAATAGAGGAAAGAGAGGGAAGGGTGAGACCTAAGAGTATCTTCTTTGTCATTAGTCATGTATGATACCGGATTCTGCTATCTAGGTTTATCCATTTTGAGGAGTTGTAGAGTGTACAGGTGTGGGTGAGGTGATCACAGCCTAGGATGAGACGGCAGGCTTTGTTGAGTACAAGGTGGAGTCTGTTTAGCGTGGAAGTGGAGGCAGCACTGTATATGGTAATACCATAGTCAAGGAGGGTGAGGACGGAGGAATTGATGGTGAGCCGTAGGGTCTCCGGGGTGAGGCAATGTTTGTACCTATATAGCACTCCTAATCTCAAGTTTAGGGCTGAGGTAAGGAGGAGAATGTGTTGTTTATAGTTGAGGGCCAGGTCTAGAGTAATCCCAAGGTATTTAAAGTTGCTAACTTGTTCGAGGGGGTTGTGGTTGACAGTTCGAAATGGGGGACAGAGGTTCTTGTGGGGGTTTCGCGGGTGGGAGAAGATCATAACTTTGGTTTTCTTGTAGTTAATTGTTAGACGTTGGGTGGAGAACCAATGTTCTGCTTTGTGGAAGCTATGTTAGAGTGTTTGGTGGAGTTTAAGTGGATCGGAGTCAGAGGCGAACAGTACGGCATCATCCGCATAGAGGAGCAGGTTTCCTGAGATGGCTGATGGGAGGGAGTTTAGATATAGGCTGAAAAGTAGGGGGCCAAGAATCAATCCCTGTAGAACACCAGCGCGGACTGGGAGGTAAAGGGGCAGGACAGTGCCTACCTTGACCTTTTGGGTTCTACCCAACAGGTAGCTGGTGAACCAGTTTAAAGTATCGCTGGAGAAGCCACTGGAGGAGAGAGTGGTTAGCAGTAGGACGTGGTTGACAGTGTCAAAAGCTTTAGAGACATCCATGAAGATAGCACCTGTGAGGTGGCCTCGATCCAAAGTGGAGTGGACATGCGAGGTGAAAGCGAGGAGGGCGGTGGTGGTACTATGCCCCTTACGGAAGCCATGTTGTTTGTTGCAGAGAAGATTGTATTTTGTGAGGTGGTCAGTGATTTGGTTGGCGACAAAACGCTCTAAGGCTTTGGGGGGGAGAATTGATATAAGATAGTAGTTGTTTGTGGAGGTGCGGTCCCCACTCTTAAAGATAGGGGTAATGTGGGCCAGCTTCCAATGGGTGGGAAATTTCCCTTGACAAAGGGAGCAATTTAGGATATGAGTGAGAGGGTAGAGGACTTTCGGGAGAGTGATTCGGAGAAGTTTCAGGTCAAGGGAATCGCTGCTGTTTATTGAGTGGCTAAGGGCTTTGGCTAGGTAGGGTTTGGCATCCGCACAGGAGACAACGCGGAGGCAAAAGAGAGGAGCAAGGGGAGGTGGGTGAGCCTGGGCCAGTGGAGGGTTGAAGGAGTTAGGGGGAGAATATGGTTGAGATTTGTGAAAGCGGAGTTTAGGGCTGAGGCTATGCTGAGGGGATCCGTGGAGATATTACCATCTATTTCTAATTGGTTTGGGGGTTGGTTTGGGGTTTTACCACAGAGTTCCTTAATATTATTCCAGAATTTGTGTCCATCACCCCCGGTGGATGTTAAGGACGCTTTGTAATAGTCCGGGCCAACGTGCATTTGTTGCGGATCTCCCTATAGTGTCGAATGTTAGCTGGCTGCTTGGATTCATTAGCAATATGCCAAAGGGAGTCACACTGTTGCATTAGGCCCAGGAGGTGATCAGAGAACCAGGGGACCTGGTTTCCTTTGGACATTTTCTTGGTAAGGGGGGCGAATTTATCACAGATTCTATTGAATGTGTGGATAAATAGATCAAGCACCTGATCGGGGTCTGGGGTAACGAGGTGTGTCCAATCCCAGTTTCTAAGGTAGGTCTTGAGTTGGGAGAGTTTGCCAGGGCCAAGTTTGTACTGTAAGGTAATTTTGGAGGGGTGTTTGGGAACCCTGCAGGACCAAGAGCAGAGCACAGGGGAATGATCACTTAGAGCATTGGGAAGTACCTGGGTGTTGGTTGTTCTGTGAGGGCAGTTTGTGAAGACCAGATCCAGGAGGGAGGATGTCCCTGTATGGGCGTTAACCCTAGTGGGTGAGGTGACAACCTGCGTGAGGTTTAGCGCTGCGGCATCTTCAGTATATGGGGCAGTTTTCTTTGCCAACCAATTTATGTTGAATTCACCCATGACTATTTTTTCATATTGGGGAGGTAGAGTTGCGATATAGTTTAGAACAGCCTGGAAGGCTAGTTTGTGTTCGTTGGGTGGAATGTAGGCAATGGTGAGTAGGAGGGGGGCAGTGGACCTGCCTAAAGCTAATTTTAATGTTAGAGCTTGTGCCCTCGATGCTAGCTGTGGGGTAGGGAGCATTTGGCCTGACAGTGAGTCTTTAAGGTAGGCTGCGCAGCCACCACCTCGTTTACCCACTCTATCAGAGCAATAGAGGATGTATCCATGAGGTTTACAGCAGAGTCTGTTACAGAGGGGGAGAGCCAGGTTTCACTCAGACTGATGATGTCAGGGTGGTGCTGGAGTACCCACCCCTGGAAGGGTCCCATTTTTTTGCAGGCTGCAGATGTTAGAGAGGCGATGCACAAACCCTTGGAGGGGAGGGGTGGGCTGGGTGGCAGTAGTCAGGCCAGGGTTGGGGTGGACATTGCCCATAAGTAGTAGTAATAGGACAAGTGACCCGAGGCAGTAGTTTCTTGTTAGGGTATATAGTTGGTGACATTTACATAGCATATACCCTTTGGCTGGATGGTAGGTGGGTATTGGAAGTTTCAGGGTTTGGAGGGCAGCCAGAAGGAGGAGGTGGGGCAGGGGGAGCAGTTGTGGGAGAGTGACTGGGGGGAGGCAGGAGAGAGCAGGGCTGGATGAAGTCCAGTGCCCATAATGATGCCAATTGATAGAGAGGAATACGGTGGGGAGTTTTAAGGTTGCTTTTTTTGGGGGGGTGTGGGATGAGGGCAGAGGGGTACCTGTCAGCCATTGTGACAACTCCCCACTCAGGGGTAAGCAGGGGAGGGCAGGGTAGGAGGGAGAGTGCCAGTCAGTTTGCAGATATAGAGCATGTGTGGAGTTCCAGTTTGTCTGGAGAGGGAGGGAGAGCAGCATAGTGATAGGGATGAGAGTGGGCAGTAGCATGTTGGACTGGGGAGTTGAAATATTAGCTTTAAGAAGCAGGGAGTGAGAGAGAAGATTAAGGCTTGCACAGATAGTGAGAGAGATCCTAGGAGATGGTATGCCCTCTGGTGGAGAAAGAATATAACCTGCATATGGAAAAGTCAGCTGATTGGATAATATGCGAGTGGGAGGGAGTTAGCAGACCTATATAGTTAAGAGCCCACCAAGGGTGGTGGTGGGGGAGGTGGGGAGCAGATGCGAAGTGTCAGCGGGGCTTCCACACGCGTCCCAGTAAGCCAATCAGATGTACCTTGCAGCTTGGAGGAGAGAAGTCAGGGGGAGGGCAGCTCCTCTGAGCCCTCGCAACCACCGTGGGACGTCTGATTGAGCTGAGAAAAATAAAGAAGGAAACGCAGTTAAATAGGTAAGGGGGGGCTAAGCAAACAAAATGGAGTGTGGGTATATCCTAACAATCAGTGGGGGTGAGGTCTGAAAATACAAGCACAATCCAAGCCGAAAATAAGCCGGAGCACTTTGCAGGACTTTGAAACAGTACAATGCATCTAATCTAGGATCATAGGATCATGTACTTTAAAACTGAAGTTTAGCTGTAAACCCTCATTTCACAGGCTTATAGATGTGGTAATTACTTAAAGCTACGCAGTAGTAAAAGTATTCTGTAGACCTTTGCACAGGCAGCCTCCCTTAAAGTAAATCTTCATATAGCCAGAAAAACAGTAGTAGTGAAACAAAAGATTAGGTTAAAAAAAACTATCTGTAGACCTATGGCAACAAAAATATTAAAGGTAGCAAGCCTGGAGCTTTTAGGTAGAGGTAGGAGTCCACAGTGAAAATATGCAGTTTGAATTTTGGTTTGGCGCCTAAATGCAACCATTGGCACAGTGACTGTAAGCCTTCCACATGCATCCCAGTAAGCCAATCGGACGTACCTTGCAGCTTGGAAGAGAGAAGTCAGGGGGAGGGCAGCTCCTCGGAGCCCTCACGACCACTGGGGGACGTCTGATTGAACATCTATGTTTGTATCCAGTCACGCTGATGGTTGTGCTGGTAATGCGGGTGCAGCAGACCATCCTGCTGGCAAAGTCAAGTGGTGTACCATTGAGGTTGATGATGCAGTCATGGAAAAATAATTTCCAAGTGGGTGCAACTCCGGCCTTGACAACTGCAAGGGCTGCTTCCTCCTTGATGATGATGATGAGGATGTTGGTAGTAGGGCATAACTACAAAATTTGCATTCACATACTTCTTCTGGATACTTAGAACTATCATCAAGGCCACTGATTTACATTAAATAAAATAATTAAAGTCATTTTTTGAGACTGGGAATTGTACCTGTGCCCAGGCTTCCGACCCTCAGCCAGCCACAGCCACCCTGCTTCTTGAGAGTGAGAGAGACATTGTTCCTATACCCAAGCTATGAATCCTCAGCCAGACACAGCCACACTGCTTCTTGAGAATGAGAGAGATATTGTACTTGTGCCCAAGCTCTGAACCCTCAGCCAGCCACAGCCACCCTGCTTCTTGAGAGTGAGAGAGAGACATTGTTCCTATGCCCAAGCTATGAATCCTCAGCCAGACACAGCCACACTGCTTCTTGAGAATGAGAGAGACATTGTACTTGTGCCCAAGCTCTGAACCTCAGCCAGCCACAGCCACACTGCTTCTTGAGTGTGAGAGAGAGAGAGACATTGTACCTCTGCCCAAGCTATGAACCCTCAGCCAGTCAAGCCATCCTGCTTCTTATCATTAATTTACAGTAGGTATGTACTAATGTCACGTATTATGGTTTTGACTTGGACTGTGGTGTGAATCCTTCCTTTACTGTTTTAAAGATGCCACTGTCATCAAATACAGGCAATTGATTTTATTTTGTTTTCACAGGTTACAGAGTGTAAACTTGCAAGACTATTGTACTCTGACCACCTAAAGGATAACATTTATAGGTAAGTATCATTCTTATTTCCTCTTTCATTTTTGTTTTAATTTTTTTCCACCAGTGTAAAGCATTTAACGGCGGTGACATACAGGCCAGATAATATATTTTTTCTTCACAGTTGGGACAGGCATACTTCTGTATGCCAGGGTTGTATTACATGTTATCCTGGTCCTGAAAATACATGATGTAATGTAACTTAAGACAGTGGGCCAGTGCGTGTCACTCACTAAACATGTTACATTTTTTTTAAGGGCTTTACTAATAGCTTGGTATTTTTAACTGGATATAACAGAAGACAGAAACAGCCATGTGGGGAACTGAATGCTGTTGTGCAATGAACTCCTAATAATTTCTTCTTTATCTGTTTTCAAGTAACATTGAGATGCTGTGGACTGCTGTCAGTAGTATCTTCCAATCTGAAGATGGACCAGTTAGGATACGCTGAAGACCTGGAAAGAAGACAACATTAATGAAACTTGTTTTCAAATGATGCCCCCACCCCTAAAAAATAAATAAATACTTACCTACATGGCTTGACAGTTTCCATACAGCCAAAGTCATCAACCATCCAAAATTTGTGGAATACAAAGTGTGCCTATAACCTGAGGAAAAAAAGTAATCAGAAATTATTCTATTTCAGTCAACCACAGCAGTAACCCTCCACCACGAATAAAAATTAAATGTCACAGTACCACGTTGGGTGTCAGACTCATAACATATGTCTGGCATTTGGATGTGATCATCATGACCACCACGGTAAAGTGGAAACATTCCATATGTATTATGATGATCCCTGAAAAGGAACAACATGACGGACTGCTTACAACAAAGAACAAGATTCAATAGAAAGGACTGTGTCTAAAAAAAAAAAAAATTACAGTGAGTTGAACAATAACTCTCCATTGTGGTATGAAGGCACACACAAGGGCAGCATGCATCAGTGATGCAGCAGGCATCAACACTGGCAATGCTCTGACTTGGGACACTGTGACACATTTCTGGCTTTATTCTTCATCTGGACTTTTCATAAAATTAAAGCAGTGGCACAACAGCAGCAACAGCAACTGCCTTCACCATGCATCTCACTTGGGACACTGTGATGCATTTCTAGCCTTACTCTTCATCTGGACTTTTCATGAAATTAAAGGGCAACTGTCATCAACAGGGTATTTTAATGTCTGAAAGACCATAAACCACTAATTTTAGTGAGCCATTGTGTTTATCTGTGAGTTTTTGCAGTCCAGAGTTATTCATATGTAAATCAACCTGTAATTAAGGGCAGGGGGCAGCCATATGTTTTAGGCTCCTGGTAGGAAACGATGTCACCAAGGATCTTGGCCCCTCCATTGATTGTAGGTGAAATAGGAAATTGTCTGTTTTATTAAGTGTGTTTTAAGGTGTTATTACAACAGTTTCTACATTTATAATACTTGTTTTGCATGTGCATTGAAACTGGTGAGTTATCACCTTACATTTCAAACTGTTAGTAAAATAATCATCCTTAGGGTTGCTTTAACCTCCAGGCTACTGCCAGCTGATCATCAAAAACTACATCTCAAGGCTGGCTCTGTGGTTCAACGGGATTGGGGCCCCATATCAGAGTTTCTAAACTCTGTCAGTATTTATGTCAGTGCAGATTTCTGGGGCTGCCACAGCACCAACTTCTGTCTTTTGCCAGACCGGAGGAGCTGCGGGAGAACCAGACACAGGCAGTGGGGGGAACCAGATAATGCCACCTGCTGTGCTGCAGTTGGTGGAGGGGCAACAAGCTGCTGCTGCTTTTGGTTGATGCTGCTGCTGCTGTGGTTCCAGCTGCTGATGATCTTCAGGCTGTTTCAGTGCTGTAGGGCTGGCAGTGGCTGCAACACTCATCACTGACAAAGAAGCAGCAGCTGTTGCTGTTGCTTTGGGCACCACACAGCCACTTTCAACATTGGGCTGTGCCTGTGAGGGAGCACTCGAGGTCAAAACAGTACTGCAGTTCAGGCAAATTGGTCGCCCTAGGCTGCTGCACATTCAGGGCCCCTCTGCCCACCACTTTGGCCACCTCTCTCCATATTAACTAAAATTAAATATAAATCAAAAATAAAACAAAAAATTCTAGTAGAACTACTAGTACTAAACTACACTAACTAAAACTAAGTAACAAAAATAAACAACTTTTTAAAACTAAACTAAGCTTTCAAATCAACTCAAACTGGCTGCAAAACTTAACACAATCAAAAAACTTTAAAGCACAAAAAGCACTCAATATAAGACTGCTGCAAAAAAAGCACACTGTCCACCAACGCTGCTGACTAAACAGTTCCTTCTACAAGTGAAGGTGAAACTAGTTCACTGACTTCCTGCCTAATTAACTGCCTGCCTACATCATGTGACCTGCAGACAGTTAGACATGTGATCTGTGGGCTGTTCATTACCAACTGCAGTGTCAGTGGCTCAGTAGCTAGCACACTCGCCTCTGAGGCCAGGAGATCAGAGGGCTGTGGGTTCAGTTCCCACATCTGGCACTTGGGTTAATATCCCAGTACTGACACTGTAGTGTAGCAAGAGAGGGATTCTGCACTTCTGAGGTGCCATCTTTCAGATGAGATGTTAAATCGAGGTCCCATCTGCCTGGATTGGTGGTAGTTCAGGTGGATGTTAAAGATCCCATGGCACTTCTCGAAAAGAGTAGGGGAATTTGTTTATTCAAAACTTCAAAGCAATAATATACAGGGCGGTATTACAGCATACAAAATCATAAGAAGGCAGCATAACACAAAGAAAGAAAGGAATAACAGAAAAAAAAAATTTTGAGAAGGAAAAGTCTCTCCCCCTTGTCAAAAATTAATAAGCAAAAAAAAAAGATCAAATATATAAAGTTAATAATGAATTAAGCTGCAAAGAAAAGATAAACGCAGGTAGGTACACTATCATACCTTAGAATCTCACAGCATACTCACAGTCATATTTCTCTGGACCTGTAGGCCTTAAGGTTACAACTAAAAATCCATTACCAGAAGAGCAAGGGAAATATAAAACATATCGAAGAAATCAAAGTAAAAGTCAAGTTATTGGAACATCCATATCCATAATCCATGGCAAGTTCCTCCATTTCTGTAGCAGAATACGAGAGGTATATAGTTTAGATTCATCCTGATATATATGATGAAGTTCTGCTGTTATTTTCTGTAAAAGTTACACATGAGAAATAACCTTCTGCTGCAATGTAAAAAGACAATGACAATTCCAGATATGCCACTTGAAAGCAGCAAATATAACATGTAAAGTACCCACATCTCATTTAGACCAGTGCAAAGCATAAAATCCATATATGAGAGTTTCATAAGAAACTGTCGAAAAAACAGGCACATTCCAAACACCAGCAACATATGACCAAAATGATAGAATATTGGGGCAAGAAAAGTATAAGTGATGCCTAGTCTCAAGCTGCTGAGAACAACCTACACGAGAACAATTACGTTCTTCTAACTGCTTATGATGGTGATTTCCTTTTACATTAAGTTTCTCATGACAACACAACCAGATTATATTTCGGAATTTAGGAGTGATTTGCTTCTCAATCAAAAGGGACCACAAGGTCGAGAGATATGGAGCGGGACATTTAGGAAAAATTAATACTTCAGAAAAGTGGGAACTTATCACTGATTGATAAACAAGTTTCTCAGATGTAGAGACTATCCTAGCACTAGTGAGTTGCCACTGTCACAGTTTTACAAAAACCTCACGAATGTAAGGTGCTGCCATAGGATTAGCTTGTAATATATGGATAATTAAAATAATACCCCTAAAATGCATACAAAAAATCTCCTGTAATACATCGTCCAAAACTCAATAATACCATCGATGGAACTCAATAATACTATTGTTGAGATCTCGTAATACTATCGAAGGAAGATCTCAACGATAGTATTATTGCAAACTCACAACAGCGCAAGCGCCACAGGCCAGCTCGAGCAGCTTTCACTGACTGCGAGCCAGCTTTTACTGTAACATACAGTAAAAGCCGACTACACATTCAGGTTGCGGTAACACTCTGAGGAAAATGTCTCTTTCAAAGCAGCCACCCAGCAAAAGTGCTCAATTTTCTACCACACCAGGAAATAACTTTGGATTGCACTGCAACTTCTTTGGCAATGTAGCAATAAGCACTTAAAAATCTCCTCAGGCAGTGAAAAGCAGATGCTACGTGATGTACTCAGACTCCGAGTCCGACTAGCTCTCCACACTAACTGTCACTCGTTCCACAAGAAAAAAAAATTACGACTGTTTTGTTTGCAGTTTCTTTAACACTGCTCGGTTTTGCTTTTTCAACTGTTAAAAACTTCTCCAAGTTGCCGCAATCACTGGCTTTTTCATAACAAAATTACCTCACCACCAACCCAACCGAACATTCCTGACTCTATGGCAAAGGTAAGAAATTACAATTCTCTTGCATCCATATATTACAAAAAATAACAAATACATTCTGGTGTTACAAGGCAGTAATTCATCTCAAGGATCTGGGGCACTTAAAATCTCTTGAGCTTCGCTCTCGAGGTTTACTGGGCCCCCAGATCCTCTCGATGAATTACTGCCTTGTAATACACCAGAATGTATCTATTATTCTATTTTTAAATGATGACTGGAGCCAGCAGTCCAATCCTGAAACCATTGACCTACTGTTTGTCTAAAAAGACCTGCCCACATCTTAGGGACAGATTTTAATAATGGAGTAAAATTAGAATAAAAAAATTGACAATAGTAAAACAAAAGAGGGTTCAACATATTAAGACCTCCCTCTGAAACTGGTAAATATAGAATATTCCTTTTAATGGGATTAAGGCGGCTACCCCACACGGCCTGAAAAAAAATACTAAAAAGAGCAGCTTCTTGCTGTTTAGGTGGAGGAAAGATATTGCACAAGAACAAAAAGAGAGGCAATAAATATGTACGAATCATATAAATATGCTTAGATTTGCTCAATTGCCATTTATTCAAGTTATGAACCATACCTTTACCCTTATTAAGCAAAATGACCCAATTATAAATAGGTGTGTCAGGGTACCCCCCCCCCAAAAAAAAAAAATCCAGATAGGCTCCACCGAGAAACTAATACCTGATATAGAAACCTGGGGTGGAAGGGTAACACCTAGTTCATAACCCACACACTTCAATTTGTTCAATGAGGTGCCAGAAATAGTCCTAATAAATCACAGAGGAAACAGCCCTCTGTATAGATGAAACCGTAGAAGTACAAATACAAATATCATCTGCATAAGCTAAAGAAGAAAAAGGAAGAGAAACTCCAGCAATAGTGATGGGAGGAATCATAAGATTTAAATAACACAATAAGGGGTCAATACTGAACACATACAGCAAAGGACTAATAGGGCAACCTTGTTTCACTCCACGTTTTACTGGAAGGAGTGGTCCAGGTCGTCCATTAACTAAAGGGGAAACTGTAGCATGCCGATAAATTTTTTGTAACCATGCAATAAAAGGGGAAGGAATTCCATAATGCTCAAGAGTAAGCCATAAATAATCATGATTTACTGAATCAAATGCACTCTTTGGATCAAGTGACATGATAGAATTTGAATGGTCCATAGTGTGAGATCTATCAAATATTTTTCTTAAAAATAACAGTTGGTCAGTGATCGTACGTCCCAGAACTGCACAAGATTGTGCTGGGGAAATTAGAAACTGAGCTAGTCAAAAGACGCGTGTTTAGTATCTTCATAAGTATCTTTAAGTCTACATTGAGGACAGTAATCGGCCTCCAATTAGAAAGTTCCATTTTGTCTCCTTTCTTATGTAAAAAAATAAGAATTCCTCCCACCATATCTAAAGGAAATTCTGAACAAGATAACAAAAATTAAAACATCAGAAAGTTCTTGAGAAAAGTCCACACTCATCAGCTTATAAAGTTCGATGTTAGACCATCCCTCCCAGGTGCTTTACAGGTTTGCAGGGATGTAATGCACTAATTACCTCTTGTGGAGAAATAGGGTCAGCTAATTGTTGAAGAGTAGAAGAAGGACAATCAAGAACTGTAATGTACTGCAAAAAGCTTTGAGCCTCCTTATCAATAGAGTGTGCCTGAAAAGTGACTGAGTATAGTGGGATATTTCAGACATTATTTTCGAATGGGAGGTCTTAAGGAGACCATCCTGTCCCCTTACTCCCTCAAAAACCTTCTTTCTCACCTTGTCTGTACAACTAAGGAAGGGACATAGTGTTGCAAAGGCACCCCGTGTACCATATTGTTGTTGGAATTTTAAGGTATGTGATTGAGCCATATGAAAGGGAGACGTTTTGTCCTTTATCATTTGATCTGGGTGGAAAAATCATGTTTTGTTGTTTGTGCTAAAGACATCACTCTTTGCAATTGTTGTCTGTACTGTAAATAAGAGAAACAAGCTTGCTGTCTTGAAGTTCTCCCTAATAATTTCAAAAGTGCTGTCAAATCCTGTTTTGTGTCGAGCCACCAATATAAGGGGTCATCATACATAATATAGAGAGATTTTCTGGCAGAAAAAAAACAACGCAATTGCTGTAATGTATCCTGGTGGGTCAAAAGATCAGAATTCAATTGCAAACGAGAAGACTGTGGCTTTATACTGATCATTAGGAGAAATTGAAAAAAATAGTACTCACAGCTGGCGTTGGAGCACATCCTTCAAGAGGCAGTGAAGAAAAATCTGCAGGCTTAAGCACTGGAGTATCAGCAACTACTGTAGATGTGGCAGCCTCCATTGTGCGGGACAGCTCAGCTGCGGTCAAAGCCGCTGAAATAGTTTCCTTTGTCCTGGTAAACTTCGCTTCTTCTGAAGCTAATAGAAGCTGAAGTGCATCTGGATCTCATTCAGGAATATCCATAAGTTGGTCCGGTTTATTTTTTTGTTTATCCACAGTACCTAAGTCGTCACGTAATCCAGACTGTGTAGCAAAGAAACTCACCACAGCGTTTGCTTGTTTTAGAAATATACGATCTTCAGTCTCAGGTACAGCCTCCAATTCTGCTGATGCTTCAAAACAATTTCTGGTTCCAAAGTATCAGCCTCAAGAGGAGAAGACAACTCCTCAGTCTGCAGCACAACCTGCAGCATCGCTGTCTGCTCACCAGCTGAGTCAGCCATCTCAATGGTCAGAGGATCCCCCTACTGATGAGTAAGGGAATTTCACCAGTGTCCTGGCCAAATTTCCCTCATTCACTAAAAATATACCACCAACAGCTTAATCTGGTTCAAGGTCAGTTGATATTCATCTGTATCCCCCTCCCCCGGGTCGTGCCTGAAAATAGGCAGGATTTGTCTAGTGCACTTACCCTGCCAACAAAAACTAAATAAATAATAAATAAAACTTTGCCTTCTCTAGTTGTAACTTGAAGTGAACTCAAAGTGAACAACATGAAGTTCATTAAAGGCAAATTTCAACATTTTAATGGAAATTTCACACAGTGCTACGTGAGTTTGAAGTTGTCCACTTAGAGTTAACTTCACAGGCAAATTTAAACTTCACTGCATCTCTAGTCTGGAGTTGATCCAATTATATTATTGTTAGATAACATTACCGCTCCAGGGGTATACTGACCAATGGAATTGCTGGATATTTTCTTTATATTGTATAGTATATATCTACATATATTGATATACAGTACAGTACTGAGCTGGTAAGAAACATATTGATACATATTTTTCATTTTGTAAGATAGTATTGATATCTATACATATATATATATATAGATATATATAATTAGTATGAAATGCATACCATTTCTTTAAGTCATGGTCCTGGAGAGTGGTCTGCCTAAATATCAGAGCATCAGGAACACAATGGGTGTGTTCCAGGCAGTGGTAGCAGAGGCTATGATGGATCTGCTAGCCATAACAGAAACATGGGCAACAGGAAACAATGATAGAGACCTTGCTTTATCAAGCTACTCACGCTACAAGAAGGACAGACAAAAGGCAGGGAAAGGGGTGGCACTGTACATTACAGAAGGTATAGTGGCCATAAAGATATTACTCTGGTGTGGATGTGGAATAGAAGCAGTTTGAGTACAAATGACAATGTAAAGAGTAAAATATCAAGGCTGGAGTGATGTACAAACTGCTAAACCAGATGAAGGATCAATCAGGGGGTTAGTGGAAATGATAGGGAAGGCAACAGCCAAGGTGGAGTTATTTAATTGTTGTTTATTTATTTGAAATTACTCCAACTGGGATAACTACAGAAGATGCAGAATCTCATTTAAATGGGTGTCCCTGGAGAACAGCTGGAGTCAACTGGTTAACATAGTCCAGGAGTGATAGTTATATACAGACTATGAAACACAAGACAAAAACTGTAGAAGATATTACATCAAATTACATCAAACTGTATTACATCAAACTGTAATCAAAGCAAGCTGACATAGTGGGGTCAAAGAAAACAAAGGGCATCGACATTATGTATGGTGATGGTGGGTGACCTAAATATGCTTGACATTGACTTGGAAATCCTGTCAGACAGCAGCATTTCTAAACATTCCTATTTCTTCATCAGAAAACTAGAAGCTGCATAAGATAAACAAACATAAATGCCATTAGTTAACTTATATTCTCAGTAGAGTATTTGAAAAAATATATAAATGTATAAATATAGATTGAGCAACAACAGCATATACAAATTTTTTTTTTCAGGGGGAACAAACCTGCTTATTTTAGTTACTTAAAATGTCATTGTTTGCTTTGCTTGCTTGCACTGAGGCACTTTCTGAAATAGATACAATATTTTACATAATAAATGTGGAGTCATGTAATCAATCTAAAAGGAATAAAACCGGGTGGGGGTTGGGGGGTTGGGGGAAGACTTTCTTGCAGGTGAGGAACAAATCAATACTTAATGCTTTCTTGCTTCATACTTAGTCTCACTTTAACTTTCCCTATAAAGATGAAGAGACATACCTCAAATATTTTAAAATGGTGAGTGCGTTGTCAGTGCAGCTGTGTTAATATTATAAACCTAAAGATACAAATCTGTACATTCTAGTGATCTTTCATTTACCAATTAGCTTCTAATTGTACTAAGTTTTTTTTACAAAATTTCTCACTCTCTAAAAGAGTATATAAATACCTGTTGGGTGTAACATAACCTATGCAGACACAGCTTCAAAATGCCTCTACTTTTCCTGCAAGCATATTATTTTCCAGGGTGAGTGAATACTGTCGTCATTACTCAGTACATTAATTTCACTATGGGGTCCACCTTTTCTCTAAAGGTGCAGAAGGGACCGGGCAGCAGGTGACCACACTGTGACAGTGTGATTACATCACATAGTGTTCTTAGTACAGTGGTAGCCACATACATTGCCAGCTATTTCCATCTATTTCGCGAAATTTCTGAAGAGTTTCTCTCTGCTGCCCCTACTGTGGAAATGCAGAAAGCAGGAGATATTTCTGGAAATATCACAGAAATTTCAGGAAATAGCTGGCAGTGTCTGTGGCTGCTACTGTACATCCACTTTGGATTTGGATCATGAATGATTAAGAGGACAACCTGCTAAGTTAAACTTACAGAAGAGGGGCCACTTATCTGATTCAGTGTAACAACTGAACATAGTGGTTTCCATAGTGACCAGGCCTCACAGGATGACATCACTACATGATGTAATCATGCTGTCACAGCATGTTCACCTCCGGCCTGGCCTCTTCTGCCCCTTTAGAGAAAAGGTGGACCCCATAGTGAAATTAGTGTCGGGTATTTATATACTCCTTTAGAGAGTGAGAAATTTTGTTAAAAAACTTACTGCAATTAGAAGCTAAATGGGAAGTGAATAATCACTAGAATGTACTGATTTGTATCTTTAGATTTATCATTTTGGCACAGATGCACAGACAATCACTCACCATTTTGACATATTTGAGGTATGTCTTTTCATCCTTATAGGGAAAGTTATAGGGAGAATAAGTATAAAGCAAGAAAGCATTAAATATTGATTTGTTCCTCGCTTGCAAGAAATCCCCCCCGATTTTTATTACTTTTTCATCGCCTACAAAACTCCACATTTGTGATGTAAATATTGTATCTATTGCAGAAAGTGCTTCAGCCCAAGCAAGCAAAGGAAACATTAATGAAATTTAAAGGAACTAAAATAAGCAGGTTTGTTCCCCCTGCAAAATCGTTGCACAACCTATATTTAAACATTTGTATATTTTTTTTCAAATAACAACGGAACAACAACGTCACTCCCCCATCGAGCTTAAAAGGGCACACATCCTGGGCCTCACCAGGATTAGATTTTCATTGCAGCCAGAGGCGCTGTTTTCCTCCTCTTTGTCTGGCTTCCTCCGTCCTTTGCTTTGGTGGCTGCGTCCAAATGCAGATTCATTTCTGTCTCTCCCTCCCCCACCCTTGCTCTGTCCTCTGGTTCTCCAACCTGCGCCATTTCCCTATGCCTTGTGTTTTCCGACCAGTTTATATCTACTGCTAGCCTGCATCCTGCCTTGTAATGTACTGTGTGTTTTTGGTACATATTTTTGTGTTTTGGGGTGCAGTTTACCTGTCTTGCAGCCTGCTTCATGCCTCGATTCACAATCCAACTGTTTTCCTTCTGTGCGCTGAGAATTAGGCTACCCCACATCTGCGTAGCTGATACCGTCATGGACTCTCGGCTGTCCATGTAACCTGATTCCTGCTGCCCTACCATTCAACTTCTCTGATTTCCTCTGTCGGCCGCTTCCTGTCTCCTCTCCTGTTTGCGGCTCATTTCCTTCCTCTACCTGCCTTTCATTCCAGGTCTGCGAATCTCGGACCCCTCTGGTGCATGTCGTGGTTTCCTCACCTCTGGCTCTCCCTCCTTACATTTCTCCATCGTTGGCTTGCTCTTCCCCTGTTCTGGCCATCTCCCACGGGGTCCCATTCCACCCTCTCGAGCTTGCTCCTTCTCCTCGTTCTCGACCTTCCCTCTGGTTCCTGCCCTCCTTGCTACTGCCCTCCGTTTCGGTGTGTGCATTCTGATTCCAGCACCATTCTCTTTTTCCCCATGTCTCCTCAGCTGTGCCAGTATGCTGCACCGTGATTGTGCCTCTGATGTTGGGCTGTATTTGAACCTTGTGTCAGTGATTCCCAGCATTGCACAGCTCAGACGGATTCTGTTTTGTTTCTGCAGTGAACTGCGGGTGTTTCTCTCTGTTGTAGTGACTATTCCTGTTTTCTTCTCTTTTGCATCTCATGCTTTGGACTGGATACATCTGACACAGGACTGCTGGCACTTCATTCTCTGCCAGGCCTGTTTCTTCCGAATTCAGATTTCCTGCCGTAGTTTTGCAATCTGCCTGTCATCTCGTTGCAGACTCATCTCAGCTCTTTATTTGGCTAACTGCTGGTGGCATTTTCTGTTTGTCAACCTGTGTTTTGTTTTTGCATTGCAGTTGCCTCAATTCTTCATTTTTGTCTAGCTGGGACCATTGAGTGCAAGTCTGTTTTCTGGGTCCTGTAGCCTGTTTTCTAGTGCCCTCGACCTGTTCTCCTCTGGCAATTCTGTTTTCCAGCTCATTCGGCTGCCCTCAGCATTGCTCACCGACATGAATCTGCTTCTGGGGCTCCTTGCATTCCACCCATGTCCTCCTTTGCCTTGGCTTGGCCTGCCTGCGGCATCATTTGTGCCACCGGTTTTACCTTGGTGCTTTTTCTCCTTTCGGAGCTCTCATTTCAACATGCTTCTGGGAGGGCTCATTCTGCTCCCTCTCCTCTGCTGCCTTACTTTCCCATTCCAGCCTTCTTGGCTTCTCCCCTTCATGATTCCTCACCTCGACCTGCTCATATATTTCAATTGCTCAATCTGTACTGCTTATCTTTCCATCACTCCATTCGTATGCCTTGGATGACCATTCAGCATGCCTCGGCTGACTCCGTCTGACTCCCGTACCGGCCATCACAGATTCCATTCTCTCCTGGTCTGCTTTCGGTATTTCTTTTGGGCATACATATCATGACTCCTGACTTTGGTCAGCCTTGCCTTATCGATACTGTCCTTGCTACCTCGAATTGACTCCTTCTCTTCCCCAGGACATGCCTTCCTGTCTACTGCCCTTTGCTAAGGGCTGGCTGGCTGTTCTCTGCCATAGTTCAAGTTAATTTTCCAGTTCATTCCTGTCTCTTCTACCCTATGGTTCCAGACATAGGCATGCCTTCTTGGCATCATCATACTTCCTCTTTCAAGCATCTAGTCTCAGACAAAGGTCTTATCATTGAATTCATGGCTCCTCTACCACCTCATCTCCATGCTACCTTGAATCAACTTGATCTCCAGTCCAGGACATGCTGATCCATGATACCTTGCCTCAACCTGCTCCTCTGTTTCAATCACTCACTCAGTATGCCTCGGCCGTCTCCATCTGGCCATGCTACCTTCGTTCATGTTCCTTTTCAAGTTCATTCATGTTTCCTCCTCTTCTGCTTCTGTACCGGCCTTCCAGGAATTCACTCCAGTCAAAGCCTGTAATTGATGTTTCTTTTGGGCATACCTATCATGGCTCCTATGCCACCTCATCAACCCGCAGCCATCCTCCCACATGTATCGAGTTCATTACTCCAGTCATCACTCACTCCTCCTTGCCTCAAGGTTTATCACTTCACATCGCTTACTCGAGCATTCCTATCATTGAATCCTATGCTCATTGACCCCGACATCAGGGTCTAATTGTTCACATTGCATAAACATGTCTTTTCTGCCTCAGTGTCTCCTTACTCACCTCGCTCAATCAAGCATCCCTCTCCTTGGCTCTTATGCTACCTCATCAACCTGCCGCCCTCCTGCAGTGATAATCACCATCAGTATTCATTGTTGCCTCATGTTCCTTCTTCGATTTGTGCACATCCTCATGTTCCCTCTGTGCTTTCTTTTTGGGAATTTTCCCTATTCTGTCATCATCCTCCCTACTCCTATCACCCTCCCTACTTATATCCCTCGTTAATGGACCATTCTCTTTACCGACATATGTCCTCAAATCAAACGTCATCAGCCTGGAGGGAAAGGTGACCTAGGCCTTGGATCCCCACAGGTTTCCTCCTCAAAGGGGGTTTTTCCTCTCCTCCATGCCAATGGTCATAATATTAGTTAGAGTTAGAGTTTTCTTCAGGTTAGTTAGTTAGGTTCCGCTGTTGGATGGAGGTGGATGGTGGCCCCGGATTTCCCCTCTCTTCTTAGGAAATTATCCCTTCTCTTCAAAGAATTCATTCATCATCCTTGCTTCTTCAAAGCTTGACATCTTTAAGTATTCTTTCTGGGCTTTTTCCTAACCTACCTTTAGCTGATGCATTCATTCATTCCCGTGGCACCTGTAGTGGGGGAACTCTCCTCTAGGGTTCCTTGCGTCGTACCCCTACAGAGTGGTATATCCCATGGCTAGAGAGACGGACAGTCACAAACAAATCAAGTTACACAAGCATCATCTCATATTATCTCATCCAGTTGTGTAAGCACATCGAATGGGAGGGCTTTAAGTCCGAGGTTCGATGGGTGGAGCAACAATGTCACTCCCCCATTGAGCTTAAAAGGTCACACATCCTGGGCCTCACCAGGATTAATTTTTCATTGCCCACCATCCTCCCCTCCTCCTCCAGCGGCATGCCTCTCTTATCCATTGGCTTCTTCCTAATCTACCTTTAGCTGATGCATTAATTCCCATGGCACCTGTAGGGGGGAACTCTCCTCTAGGGTTCCTTGCATCGCACCTCTACAGGGTGGTATATCCCATGGATAGAGAGGTGGAAAGCCACAAACAAATCAAGTTACACAAGCATCATCTCATATTATCTCATCCAGTTATGTAAGCACATCGAAAATACCTTTTTTAAAGATTATAAGATTTGAAACATAAGGGTTTAACAATGTGTAAAAGAGTAGATTTTGTTGACCTTGCCTTAATATGTAATGTATAACATAGTTTACTATAATATTCTGAACATACCTGTATTAACATTTGTTGTTAGTTGTTTTTTCTTGTTACGTTACAGCCTTTTCACTGTACATTATTCTATTATATGTACAAAATAAAAATTTTGATGAAAAAAAAGAAGCGTGAAGCAGAAACCGATCAATACGGCATCTGGTAGTGGACACGCATGCTCCACATTAAACCGCGGCTCACTTGCAGTCACACAGGATGGTCATCCTTGCAGATACTAGAAGTAGAGCAAGAAATAAACAGCATCCTTAAAAAAACAAAAACAAAAGAAAAACCTAAAAATAAACCAAATTGGTTCCCTCTTCTCTGTGTCTCTGGTGGTGTGGGAAGAGAAACATCGCTCACTAACAGTGAAAGTAGCCACTGTTTAGCTACATGCCAAAGATATCCTACAAAACAATAATGTGTGTGTGTGAAGAGTCGGGGGGGGTGCAGGAGGCGAGACAGACGGACATCACCTTCCTAAAAAAATAGATAGACACCAACATGCTCTAGTGACTTTCAATTAAACAGCTCCAATTCAACACAATGACAAGGACTACTTTTTCTTTTTTTCTACTATTATGGAAATATTTGTGTACTATTTTTATGCACTTTTTTCCGTGCATTTTTTTAATTAACTTCTTTACTAGGGGACCCATTCTATAAGCGGAATGGGACACTCTGAGGTGTGGTTTATGGTCTGATAAGAGCACATCCCAGGTGCTAAAGGCACTCGGTGCAAACGCCTCATGCTTCATTACACACCTGGAGCATGCTCTTTTCAGGTCATAGACCACACCTCATTGTGTCTTATTTCTTATTTAACTGACAACTTTGAACCTGTGTATTGATGCCTGTTTTGATGTCTTGCATGAGATGTTTTATATCTGACTTTCCTTTTCTACTGAAAATCAATAAAATAAAATGTATAGAAAATACATTTTTTTAAATCAAGAACCACGTAGTTTACATTTTTTGATCTTGTGTTGCAAACACTTCCCTTCAGTTTTCCTAGAACAATTTTCTTCATTTCAATATAGTCTTAAGATAAGTAAGATAGATCTGCAATATTTTCAAATTCAGATGTTTTCCTTATCTCTCCAGGTTCCCAAATCTGTTTGTAGTGAAAGTTGTCTCCCTGGGTTCAGAACAGCGAGACAAGAAGGGAAACAAATTTGCTGTTTTGACTGCATCCCTTGTTCAGAAGGAGAAATTGCAAACCAAAGTGGTAGGAGCATTACAAGGATATATATATTTATTTATTTGAAAGTATCGGATTTACAACCTTTGACCCATCGGCTCATTTACAATGGTACCTCGTCACATGGAGGACAGAAAAACAGAGAGGGTACAGTTACAATGGAATAGCCATCATGTATAGATTATAGACATTGTTTACAAACATTATATACAATTTTGGATACAGATATTTACATAAGCACAACAAAAACATTGTTACCATGAGAGAGCATCTGTTACAGTATAATCCATCTTAATATAGTAAACACACTTCTGAAACTTTTTTATGATGTTATGATATTGTTGAGATAATGACTTGTAGACCAGAGCAACTGACATCAATGTAGCTTTAATGCATTTCCTGTGCTATTATTTATACTTCTTTAATTAAAATGTTATATCTCAAAAAGTGAGTTAGACACTCTCTTTATCTCCTTCCCAGCCCAGTGTTGCAAGCCTGTTGGTGCAGTCACCACTGCTGTATAGCCATACACCCCTTACCAACCTCCAGTACACACTCCTGCACCTACTGCTCCAAGTCTGACTAGTTAAGATGAGGGCTATCCAGAGCATTCTCTGAATAAAGGGAGTAGGAGACCCAACGGCCTTGGAGGGACACCTACATTGGGAGAGCATGAAAGCATCATGCAGTGATGTTTGGCCAATCTTTGCAAAGACTGGATTTGTGTACTGATGCCCAGTTCAGTGCTTAATATAAGTAGTGCTGGAGGCATGATCATATCAGCCACCTAGGTAGACTGTAATGTTGCCAATATATGGTTCCTGAAACTGTCTAAGAGATGCTGAAGCATGCTTTTAACAAAATAGAGTTCTTCAATAACTGGGCAACTTGTACATTCAGATTTAAAGTTTATTTATCAGCACTGCTATACCATTACAAGATTTTAAAAAATGTTAAAATACATAATTCAGAAAAATAGAAACATAGATGCATAATTAGCAATATAAAATGCATTTATGCAATAGGTGTGGGCAGATAAACAGTGGAATAAATTCATTTATTCTCACTGCTGTTGGATAAACGGTGGTTCTAATATTTATCCAACACCCTAACGTCAATCAGCCACCATTTATCCGACACCCTGCCATCAACCATCCTACCTCCTACCTGCACTAACTTCAGTTATCCTTACTTGCAGTTTCATTTTACTTGCACACCAACCTCTTTGGCTATCTTCAGGCTCCTCCACCCGTAAATTCCACATTAGTAAATTTAACCACAAAATCTTCAGACACTTCCAGCCCTAAATCCAGCAATTCCCAGAAGCACCCCAAAAAAACCCCAAAACTTTAAAAAAAAGAAAACAATATCCCAATGACAAAATCTTTGAGCTCTTCATGCTCAAATCCAACACTGAATCCAAAAACCAATCCCGGTTCTTCCAAAACTACAGATCCTGTTCCTCCACACCTATCATGCACCCCAGCCAGATACCTGCTGCCACTCCAGTGACTTCTTCCCCACCTACTCCTTCACACACCGGCCCCATGAAACTCCTCCATCCACTCCTCAAACTGAAAAGTAGGCCAAATCCACTGAAGCCAGCTTCAAAATCCACACGCCAACACTCCCTTTCAAAGCCTCCACACGAACTGAGCCCAAACTGTGCCGTAAACGTAAAATCCCACTCCCAAATACCATGAAACACCCCTAACCAATCGGAAAACATTTCCCACGCTCCAACAACCCAATCAAAATCTGCAACTGCATCCATTCATAAAAAAATAACCAATCACACCTTACACATCACCAAATCACTAAAAAGATAAACTTCCACCTCAACAACGAACCGCATAACAAATAGTGCCAATCAAAACATAAAAAATAAAAATAACACAAAAAACACAGACAGAACTATTGCATAATTTGACATATGATGGGCTGTTAGTTAGATACATCATTTATTTTAACTCGCAGTGTGTAACCTCGAACCTCACTCATGGCTCCATCACTCATGATGTCAACCGAGGTCACACACTGCTTGTTCAAAGAAATGATGTATCCAACATCAGCCCATCACATATTCCCTATATACAACATTCCTCTGATTTGTCTCAAATCATTTAAAATGTATACATACATACCTATAAATTAGTGTACAAAAACTGACCAAATTGAACAACTTCATTGGTTAAAACACAATTCCTGACCATTGGTTATTTACCTGAAACTGCACAGTTCTTAATTAATCTGCATTATGACACTTAAAACGTGTTTTAAGTAGAATAATCCATCTGGATGTCTGTAAATGCTATAATACTCATTTCTGTGTGGTTGACAACCTGCCCAGGTTATTTGATTACTACAGAATTGCTGCACACCCAGCCATTTCTTCTCTAATCTCATCTAGCAACGATTTAATAAAAGAAAACCCTTTTCATTAAAATATATATGTTCTACTTTTTAAACACAAAAATCCAATCCAGTGACCACAACTTTATCTAGTTTGAGCTGGCCCTTGGGACTAGATTTCAGAAAAGTAGAAGTTAACTGGATGAAGGATGTGGTCCAGCACAAGAAAGGCAGAGTGGACAGCATAGGAGGTGTAGAGGAAAGATAGGTAGTAATAAAAAGTGCCATTCTCAAGACAAAAAAGACATGCATGAGAACAGTAAACAAAAAATAAAATCGGTACAAGAGACCAGTATGGTTCTTAGGCAAAGTCAGGGCGGCAATGAGGGCCAAAAAAGAAAGCCATCACCAGGTACAAGGGGAAACAGGGGAAGGAAGAATGGGAAGAGTACCAAATGAGAACAAGGGGAATCCAAGAGAGCATTCAGGGAAACAAAAACAGACATAGAGCTGTACACTGCAGAGGGGGTCAAGTGTGAGGGAAAACAATTATTCCAATATACAGGTATTAGAGAAAGAGTGAAGGGAGGATGAATTGTTAGGCTATCAAAGGGAGGTAGTGTATTAGAGGAGGGCAAGAACAGAGCAGCCATCCTTAGTGATTTGTTCTGCTCTGTCTTCACTAGGGAAGACAGTGGGGCTGTACCAGAGCTTGGCATAAAGGCAGCTGTAAGGGGGATCCCGTAGATGAGGGAACAAGTATTTAAGAGTGAAGGTGTCTGGAAATGGCTGACAGTCTTAAAGATAGATAATGCCCAGGGGCCAGATGGGATGCATCTGAGGGTGTTCATGCAATTGACATCGGAACTAGCTGAACCACTGTTAGAGCTATTCAATAGCACAATTCAGATGGGGTTGTTCTGAAAGACTAGTGTAGAGGACATTGTTCAGTTTCTTAAGGGGTGGGTAGGATAGGAGCTAGGTAATGACAGGCCTGACTGTCTTACCTCAATTGTGGAGTAAAGTGAAGGAATACTAGTCAAAAGGACCTCGCAGACTACCTGGAGAACAGACTAGAGATAGTTAACAGCGTGGGTTTGTGGCAGGGAGGTCTTGGCAGACCAATCTAATAGTTTTCTTTGACTATTTATTTGAATTTTGGTAATGAAGCTCATGGATAAGGGCCGTGCTGTGGATTTACTTTACTTTGATTTCAGCAGGGCATTTGAGTCAGAGCTTCACAGAAAGTTGCTGAAGAAGCTAGAGGATCTGGATGTAGCTAATGGACCAAGATAGATGGTAGGTACTTGGTTGGATGGAGAGAGCAGAAGGTGGCGGTTAATGGAGTCAAATCAGATATAAGGCGGTCATGAGTGGTGCTACAAAGATTGGTTCTGGATCCTGTCTTCCTTAATATGTTCATTGGAGCCACAGGAGAAGGAATTCAAGGCGAGATGTGTCTCTTTCCAGATGACACTATGCTCTGTGGAAGGGTAGACAGTGAGCAGGGGATTAGGGAGATACAGAGATACCTACAAGGCTAGAGAGATAGTCTACAGTTTTGTAGTTGAAATTCAACACCAAAATGTGCGAGGTGATGCAATTAGGTATCCTCAGGACAGAGTACTGAATGGGAAGGGTAAAGCTGAGCACTGCCAATTAGGATGGAGACCTAGGAGTCATCATTAGTGACTCTCTAAAATAATCAATCCAGTTTAACAAGGCCTATAGTAATGCAAACAGGATACTGGGATGTATCCGAAGGGGTACTGACAGCAGAAGAAGAGGTATACTGCCTCTCTACAGATCACTGTTGCCACCACACCTTGAGTTCTGTGCCCTTTTCTAGAGTTCTCACCCAAGGATATATAAGGGCATGCTGAGACTCTGCATGAGTGTGACCAAAATGATTTAGGGCCAGCAGAACATATCTCATGAGGATCGGCTCAAGACACTAAACATGTACTTACTGGAGGCCTGACAAGTGTGGTGAGATATGATACAGACCTTCAAGTTCATGAAAGGAAGAAACAAGGTAAACTCTGAAGAACTATTTAGCATGAGTAAAGATTTAGGAACACAGAGGCTTGAGTTGAAACTGCTGGGAGGGAACTTAGCAACAGAATTTTATGGCAGATGAGGACTGCTTGGTCTATATTCTGCCTTTTTTCCTACCTACTGTAATATCGCAGACCCTACTTGATCTCTGGTTTCACTCCCCGTTCTCTACCACATATATTCCTCTGTGCTTTTCTGTGAATCCCATTACAGTTATTGTCCCCACCACCTCCACAGAGAAGCTGTTCCAGGCATTCACCACTTGTTCTGTGAAAAAGTACTTTCTTACAGTTCCCTGAGTCTACCTCCTCCAGCATCATAGCATGACCCCTGTTCTGGAGCATCATTTTCTCTTAAATAGGCTTCCTCTTGAACTTTATTTATACCGAGGGGTATTTGAAAGTCTCAATCATATCCCCCCTCCTCTTCTCCAGGGTGTAAATATTGAGGTCCTTCAGTCTCTCCTCATAGGGTTTATGATGCAGCCCCTGCACCATTTTAGTTGACCTCTTCTGAACTGCCTCTACTCTGTCTATGTCCTTCCAGAGATGAGGTCACCAGAACTGGACACAGTACTCTTGGTGAGGTCTCACCAGTGATTTATACAGTGGTATCACCACCTCCTCTTTTGCTGGTGATACTCCTCCCTATGCACCTTAACATCCTGCTGGCTCTCCCACTGCCTTGTCACACTGTCTGGCCACTTTAGGTCATCAGATATGATTACCCCAGGTCTCTTTACTGTTTAGTGGTCGCCAGAACCATGCCCACATTTTGTACTCTGCCCTGGGTTTCTGCACCCAAGTGCATGACTTTGCACTCTTCACATTGAAACTTAGTTGCCACACTCTTGACCACACCTTTAGTTTCCTTAGATCCCTGTTCATCCTTTCCACCCCCCCACCCCGGGTATCCACCCTATTGCAGATTTCAGTGCCATCTGCAAAAAAGCATACCTTTCCATCTAGCACCTCTGTAATGTCACTAATAAAGACATTAAAGAGGATCAGTCCTGATACTGATCCCTGTGGCACCCCACTAGTCACCTTTCCTTCCTCAGAGGACTACATTTATCGCCACCCTCTGTTGCCTCTCTCCAGTCAATTTCTTACCCAGGTCACTTTCTTTGGTCCCACCTCCTAGGCTGCCCAGCTTGTTTACGAGTCCATGTGGAATAGAATCAAAGGCCTTACTGAACTCTAGGTAGACCACATCCACTGCTTCACCTTGATCCAATTCTCTGGTCACCCACTCAAAGAAATCCATCAGATTTGTTTGACATGACCTTCCCTAGTGAATCCATGCTGCATCAGATCTTGCAAGCCACCTGATTGAAGATATTCCACAATCCTTTCCTTTGGTAGTGATTCCATTACCTTCCGCACCAGTGAGTGCAGGCTGACTGCCTGTAATTTCACCTTCCTCCCTGCTACCACTTTTGTGGAGTGGGACAACATCCACTCTCCTCCAGTCCTCTGGGACTACTGTCTCCAGTGATTGGTTGAGCAGGAATGTAAGAGGTGTAGCCAGCACTTCTCTGCTGCCTCAATATCCTTGGGTGTATCCAATCTGGCCCCATTGTCTTGTAAACTTTCAGATTTGTGAGTGGCTTCAGTACTCTCTCCTTTGTAAATAGACTAGTGCCCGCCTCCATTCCTTTGATGCCCCTGACACTTTTCTTTGGTCCCGCTCCTTCCCCTTCCCGTGTGAACACTCCTTGTCCCCGTCCCCTTCTACCTATTTCCTCTTTAGCCTTACAATCCCTCCCTTGACCTTTTTCCTTTCTTTTACATACCTGAAAAATGTCTTGTACCCTTTTTTCACAGCCTGGGCTATTTTCTCCTCCGTTTGTACCTTTGTGCTCCTGATTCCTTTCCCTGCCTCCCTCTGCTTCTCCTGACACACCACCCTATCCTCCACCCTCTGTGTCTCCTTATACCTTTGAATGCGAACTTCTTCGCCCTTATCTTCCTAGCTACCTCCTTTGAGAACCATAGTTGTCTCTGTTTCCTCTTGCATTTACTTATGTGCCTAATGCAGAAGTTTGTTGCCTTTATTATCCCTGCTTTTAGTTTTATCCACTGTTCCTCCACCCCTCCCAAGTCCTTCCCCCTGCCAGTGCATCCCTGAGGCATTTCCCCATCTTTGCCCTCCTGAAGTCCAGGACCCTCACCTTTGTGTGGCTCGCTTCTGCTACAGTTTTTAAACTGAGGCACACAGTGCGGTGATCACTGGTCCCCTGTGCTGGAGGTCTGTAGATCATGCCAGTGCGAACAGTGGCTCCCTTCCCAATCTCTAGGGTGACTCACAGTACCTCCAGTCCCTCCCTGTGTTCCCTGTAACTCCATTGCTCTTATGCTATCCCTCACATAAAGAGCTACTCCTCCCCTTTCTTACCTACCATGCCATTTTTGAATAAGGTATATCCTGGTGTGGTTACATCCCACTCATAGTGCTCATTGCACCATGATTCAGTAATTGTAACAGTGTCCAGGTCAGCCTCTGCTTTAAGGACCACTAGGTCTGGGAGTTTATTTCCCAGGCTTCGAGCATTTGTACACATGGCCTTCCAAATCCATCTGCCACCTTGCCTTTCAATTTCCCCTTTTCCCTTTCATTTTCTCTCCTTACTCCCTCTTCTTTCAGTCCCACCCCACTTCATGTGTACTGTTTTGTTTCTTATGTTGTCAAGTACTCTTGGAGTTTTCTCCCCCTCAGGGTTCTCCCTACTGACTACTTCTGATGTTATGTTTCTTATGTTACCCAGTACCCTTGGAGATTTCTCTCCCTCAGGGTTCTCACTCTTGACTACTTTTGCTTCAGGGGGGACAGTTTATGTCTTCCTTCCGCCACCCCACTTAACTAGTTTAAATCCTTCCCAATGTAACATTTAAACTGCTCACTGAGGACTGTGGTTCCCCTCCTGGATGGATGCAGGCCATCTCCCCTGTATAGGCCTTTATCCCTCCTGGTGGGACTACAGTCCCCAATGAAGCTGAACCCCCTCCTCCCTGCACCACTCCTTCAACCATTGGTTGAAGCTTCTGGTACAGAGTAACCTATCTTCCCTCTTGTCTTAGACAGGTAGTACCACAGAAAAGGTCACTGAGTGTGCTACCTGCCTAAGACCCCTCCCCAGCTCCCTGAACTCCTCCTGTACTATCCTAACTGCATGCCTAGCTAATTCATTAGTCCCCAGGGGGATGATGACATCTAGCTCTCCCTCCTGACCTGCTGCCCTAGCAATCCCCAGGATTCACTTTCCATCCCTCCAAGCCATGGTGCCTAGTAGGCACCTAGCCTCCCTCTCCCTCACTTCCTGCCCCCAAATCTATCCTCCTTATGATGGAGTTCCCCACCAGGAGTTGATTTCTCCACCTCTGGGGTCTCCTGTAACCTGGATGCCTCCATAGGAGAGTCACACTTTGCCAGAGCAGCATAGGAATTGTGCAGTGGAACCATAGGGAGGGATATGGATCTGCCCATCAATCCTCACCCTTCCCCGAGACCACCATAGTCCAGCTGCTCCTCCTCCCTGGCACCCTTAGAGGCAGCTGGGCAGACTGTGGTCCCCAGGAGGGAGGAGACTCCAAATCCTGGCCAGCTCGGCCTGGAGTCTACTACCTCCACCCTCAGCCCAGAGAGGTGCATGCAGATGGGACAGCTCTGCAGTCTCCAGAAAGTTTCCTGAAAACTGCCACCCACAGCCACAGCATTAAACCACTCCCAGCATGTCTGTTTTCTACCCCTGCTTGCCTTTGGTTACTTGCTTCAAACCCTTCTTACCCCTACTCTAGATCGGAAGTTGCACCTATTCCCAGCTTACCTTAAATCCCTTTTTACATTTTTCACCTATTCCCACTTTTTCCTTACTTTGAACCCTTTTGTAAACCTACCCTACTGTAGTTTGAGTGTTTTGCCTATTCTCAACTTATTTCACATTAAAACCGTTTATTATCCCTACGCTAATTTTGCTTTGTCCTAACTCCACATTCCCTGTGGTGTCTGAGTTATACAGGAATTTAGCAGGACACTTACCTTAGTTATCTGTAGAATTTTCTGGTTTCCTGCTTCCTCCTGCAACCTCTGGACATCTGCTTCAGTGTTCCTTGGTCTCCCTTCAGATGTGCAGAGTGGCCAGCTGCCAGCTGCCTCATTGAGCTGACTCTGTGGGCAGATTCTGAAGTCTATAGCACTTGGTCCTTTGTGTTGTGGGCTACAGTGCCCAGGGCCACTTAAAGGCCTTTTCCTTATGAAGTAATACAAAGTGGATTGGTGGGTGGGCCAGTGCCCTCAATTGGCTCCTTGGAGAGATGGGGGCATGGTGTCCTGGTTTGATTGGCTCCCACCTGGAGCCTTCTCAAATCCTCTGAGTTCTGCTCTTTTGGCTATGGTGCAGGGGAGAAAGCTGCTAATGCCACAAACGGGAGTCCCTCACTGCCCTGACCCTTGCTCCGTAATCAGCGCTAAGCTGGGAGTGCAGCAAACTATGGGTGTTTAAATCCCCTGTTCTCCTTTCCTTGTGGGCCAGGATCCTTGTTTGGCTCCTTGGAGAGTAGGGGGCGGGGCTTCTTGGTTTAATTGGCTCCCACCTGGAGCCTTCTCAACTCCTCTGAGTTCAGCTCTTTTTGGTTTTGTGTTTGGTGCAGGGGGCAGTCACCAAATGTCACAAACAGGAGTCCCTTGCTCCCATGACCCCTGCTCCATGATCAGTGCTAAGCTGAGGACCACAGCAAACTAGGGGTATTTAAAACCCCTGTTCTCCTCCTTTTCTTCTGGGCTGGTGCCCTTGATTGGCTCCCTGGAGAGCAGGGGGCATGGCTTTCTGACTTGATTGGCCCCAGCCTGGAGCCTTCTCAAATCCTCCGAGTTCTGTTCTTTTGGCTGTGTGATTGGTACAGGGGGTAGGGCTGCTCCCCTTCCACTTACTGCACCTTCCCCCCAATTTCTTTCTCTCCTTCTGCCCCTGCTTGCTTCTCCTTTACCCCATTCTCTTCATTAGCATGCTCTACTCTCCTCCTGCATCAGCAGACTCTCTTTTTTTTTTATTTTCTTCTTTTTCCCCGCAGGACCACCGAAGCCGTCCACCCTGGTCACGGCCCCGGAGACCTCCGCCGTCAGCCGATAGCTGCTGAGGACCCTCGGTCACCCCTCAGCTACTCCCGGAGGAGAAGAACTGACAATCTTCGGGTGGCCCTGGAACTGTATCTAGTTGGGGTCCTGCAGCGGCGCGGCTATGTGAGGCTTCTCTGGGAGGGCTTCATCAATCAGCGGTCCTGCCCTCCATCTTTTTCTCCAGTTTTTCTCCCCTAGAGGAGGCGGGACGTACAATGACACCAGCGTCCCCCCACCTCCCATCCCCCATGCTCGAGCTCCAGCTAGCCTTGGAGACCCCCGTCTCCACCAGGGGTCTCCCGTGCGGGCTTACCCGCACCCTCCCCGGAGTAGAGCCGTCCAGCCAGACGCTCGATCCTACTCCCCAGTGACCCTCCGGCGACCCGGATCCGTTCCCGAACCGGGTTGCGGCGCATAGTGGAAATCCCACCGCTGCGCCAGCGGGCCGGCCAGCAGACTCTCTTTGCTCTCATTTTACCTTGTATAGCTTATCTCCTCCTGTTCACCTGTTGGTTTTATCTAAGCTACACCTGATCATGTGTGTATATATATATATATATATATATATATATACAGTATATACGTTGTATTATATTGTACAGTATATAATTGAAATTACTCAATGTTCATTCACATGTACTTGTATTCAAACAAACTGCTTCTATGTGCATTTTATTTACCATGCAACTTACTTTTTGTTTATCCTCTGTATTCCTGCCCCCGGTCGCACTCGGAAACGAGCTTCCCCTCATGGTGCTTTTCCCAGTTAACAAATTTTAAATAAATAAATAGAAATGATGCCACAAACAGTTGTCCTTCACTGCCCTGTCCCTCACTCCACAATCGTTTCTAAGCTTAAGAGTGATGTCAGAAGGTTGTAGTTTACAGAAAGGGTGGCTGAGCCATGGAAAAGTCTGCCAGCTGATGTGGTGAGTGCCCAAACCTTTAATGCTTTCAAGCATGGCTGAGACAGAGCGAAGGCACTAGAGGCTGCTAAGTGCAGTAGCAGTAGGGTGGTGAGCATGGAGTTGGATAGTGCAGGCTAGAACCCGATATGGAAATATGTTTGATAGGGTGCTATGGGCAGACTGGCCATACTATTTTATTTTTATTTATTTATTTGAATTTTGTTAACCAGGTAAGTCCACTGAGACATGACAGTCCCTTTTTAAGGGGTGACCCGGGAAGAGCAGTACAATTGAAAGTGCAGCAGTAGATACGACAGTTGTACAGGTAACTTTATACATGTAATGAACACAGCAGTAGATACAACAGTACATCAGGATAGAATTACTACAGCAAACAAGCACAACACTTCAGGCAGAGATACATTGTATATACAGGTGTGTACAGTACCACACTGTAGACTCAGGACTATGTACAGGGCCACAAAATAATTAATTACACAATAGTTCTTGAAAACTGGGTGGGGTCAGAGGTGGTACAGTATATAGTATATCTTGTGAGCCGCTATAGCAGTCATTGAAGAGTTGGTAAACACAGTTAGTACTGGAAACATGAACAAGTGGGGGCAGCAAGGTGTGTAAGCAGAGCACTTTGAAACTGAGAAATGGAGGAGCAGGCCAGGATAGGTGGAGGCAGAGAGTTGCAGGAGGACACAGTTGAGTAGGCAAATGATTTCCAGGTTGAGAGGAGATTCTCAGGTTAGGGACTGAAAGCAGAGGCAGAGAGGCTGACCTTGGGGCACGTTGGTGACATTTGCATTGGACTAACTCAGATAGGCAGGGAGGGGTGAAGTGATAGACAAACTTGTGTAGTAAGCTTAGAGTAACATAGCGTAGCTTAGGCTTAAAGGGTAGCCAGCCCAGGGTAGACAGAGTATGCTGCAGGGATGATGCCTAGCATCAGTTCCCAGGGCAAACTTACCCACCCTATGATATACCTGTGATAGACGGGATAGATTAGATGCAGATGAAGAGAGTAGCAATGGGGCTCCATACATGAGGAGAGGTAGGAGAGTGGCACTTGCTATCTTGTGACATGATGTCACAGTAAGATACGGGCGGATTCTGTATAGGACTCCTAGCCTCTGGCTGACAGTTTTGGTAAGGGTTGTAACATGAACATCCAGTCAGGAGGAGGGGTCCAAGGTGATACCCAGGTATTTGAATGACTGAACTGATTCTAGGATGGCTCCAATTCGTGGCTGAATAGCCAGAGTGGAGCGTGCATGAGATGCCGAGTTGGTAAAGAGCATGCATTTTTTTTTAGTATTAAGAATCAGTTGCTTGTGAATAAACCAGTCCTCCAGGGTGAGGAAATCAGATACTAGCATTTGGTTAAGCCACCCAAAGTCAGAGGAGGATCGGTATATGATGGCATCATCTGCATAGAGATGGACTGTGGCACCACCACAGTTATTAGGAAGCTCATCAATAAATAGGGAAAAAAACAAAGGGCCTAGTATTGAGCTCTGGGGTACACCATGGGTGATGGGTTGCAGCTCAGATCGGAGCCCACCCATTGACCTGCTGAGTGTGGCCAATGAGGTAGCGCTAGGTCCATGTAAGCGCATCCTCGCCTACTGTTTGGTCTTTTCTGCGCCATTGTCTCTGTTTCAATGAGAGCTATACATGTATGCTGCTCTGTCTTAGCAAAATACAATGTAAAAGCAGGACTCCACTGAAAACCACTGTGCTACCCCATGTAACATGGTATGCAAAGAAGTCAAACAAGACTCCACCGCAAAAGATATAGTGCCATTCAGCTGTGCAACCCTTGGTAAATGTACTGTAAAACAGTAAAAATAGGACCCTACAGCAACCCCACAGAACAGGAGATGTTGCATCTAAGCTGATCTATCCTGGAAAATACATTGTAAAAGCACCTTGATTGTCCATCCGGTAGCTGTCTGGAATATGCCTAGTGGTTTAGAGGCACCACCCTGTAAGGGCATCCACCCTCCTGACTCACCCACTCAGGATCCTCCTCTCCACACACCCCTTGCCCTGGTCACATAAGCTGAAATATGGCAATGGTGATGGAGTTTATCACAGCCCTTGGCTCAGTACCTCGGCTGGCTGCCATCTAACTGTCCGTTAACAGTTGTTACTATTTTGCAAACAGCAATTTCTTCAGTACTCATGATTGCTCACTAATAATCCGACTGCTTTTCTACAGCACTCACAATTGCTAACCGGCAGTCACATAGTTGCTGGCCAAAGAAGTGAGGGGAAGGCTGCAATGGTTGCTGTTGTTATTGCCATACTTTGGATTAGATGACTGGAGCGAGGGAGTGTGAGGAGGAGGGTCCTGAGTGGGTGGATCAACAGGGGATCAGATGTCTTTATTATGAACATACAATCATACGAATGTGCCAGCAGAAACAGACCACCCGGTCTATCTATGTCTGCTCAAGTGTGCAGCCAGCACCCCTAGTCTGCAGTTGCTCCCCCCTCCCCTTTGTCATCCCTTTGAAAGCCACTAGACTCCCAGCTACAGTACTGGCAATTGGGAATGGCGACCTCAAGAAATATTCAAAATACCTACAGAAGGGGTGCTTGGGGTAACAGCACACGCATGTTAATGAGTTCATAATGGGCATGCAAATGACCCATAGTGGCTTGTATGCCCATTGGGATCATAAGCATGTTAGGATTGAGTATGGCCCACAGGAGTGCTGTCACTATCCCATTTGGGTTGTGCTATTTCTATTGCACTCCTGTGGTCCATATTCAGCCTGGGGCTGTATCAGCATAGGGCATAGTAACTATGCACTGCGCTGACACACCCACATGTTGAGACATTTAGTACGTTATGGTCAGAGAGTGCTAATTGTCTGAATATTACCCCCAAGCTGGCTGTGCACTAATTGCCACAGAACATACACAATTGGGTCTGAATATAGAGGCCTATACCCCTTAGCCCAGGGTGAATTTAGATTTGGTTCTGGATTTTCCTAATCCAGGACGAGTCTGGATTTGGTTTTGCTAAGGATTTGGATTTGCCTGGTTCAGGCCTATATTGATAAGTGTTGAAAATATATTTTTCAAGAAAAAATACCACAATATGTAAAGGAACAGTGACATAATAGGACAGAGTATACTGTGTGTTAGGGTGTGCTAGTACCTTATTTCTGAATATTCGGGCCAATTAAAGTATATTCAGCTCCCCAAATATTTGCGTATTCAGTGTCTGTATTTGTTATTCGGCTGCTTGTGTTGGGGGAGGAAAAAAACAACTAAAGTTACACTATCCCCTCACCTGATGGCCTGGCCTAATCTCCTGGTCACTGTTCCAGCCCTTTCCAATCACTTCCCACCCACTTCCCCCTTTCCTGATGCCCAGAGAAGGTGCCAAAGTTAAATATTTAAATTGTTGGTTACTGGCACCCTGCCAGGAGCTGACAGTCTTGTCAATTTCACCCCCACCTCATCCCAACTTTACATAGAAACATAGAAACATAGAAGTTGATGGCAGATAAGGACCGCAAGGCCCATCCAGTCTGCCCATTTCTTTTTCTACCTTATAAATGTGCCATTGTCCTTTGCTGTCAGTGGCCTATTTATTCATACTCATCTGTATTGCTCCCTTATGCCTATCCCATGCCTGTTTGAAGCCCTGTACTGTATTCCTATCCACCACTTCCTGAGGTAGGCCGTTCCATGCATCCACCACCCTTTCTGTGAAAAAGAACGTCCTCACATTACCCTTTAATCGGCCTCCCTCTAATCTCATGCTGTGTCCTCTTGTCCTGCTATTTTCCTTATACTGAAACATGTTAGACTTTTTCACCTTGTTAATGCCCTTAAGGTGTTTGAATGTTTCTATCATTTCACCTCTCTCTCCCTCCTTTGCTCTAGAGTATACATATTGAGCTCTGTTAATCTTATTTATTTATTTAGTTTTTGTGTACTGGGTAGGTGCACTAGCCATGGAAATGACTATTTTCAGGCACGACCCGGGAGGGTACAGTACATCAATGCATACAGAAACAAACATGACTAATAACAATATACTTTAGCAATAGCCAATATTTCAGCTGACAAAGAGGTAGAACAAATGGGAGTACATTTGGTAGGAAGAAAATGGTATTGTTTTCTGATGCAGTCCCTGTATCATTTTGGTTGCCATTCTCTGGACTGCCTCAGTTTGGTTAATGTCCTTGTGAAGGTGTGGCCTCCACTACTGCACGCAGTACTCCAGATGGGGCCTAACCAATGTCTTGTAAAGTGGGATTATTACCTCCCTCTTACGACATGTGATACCCCTACTAATGCACCCCAACATCCCCCTAGCCTTACCTGCTGCTTTAGTGGTCTGCTTAGATGATTTCAGGTCATCTGTGATGATGATGCCCAAGTCTCTTTCTTCCCTTGTGACTGCCAGCAACTACCCTCCAAGCCTATAGGTGGCTTCAGGGTTTCTCTTCCCTATGTGCATGATCTTACACTTCTTTGCGTTAAACCCCAGTTGCCAGTCTTCTGACCATTTTGCCAGTTTATCCAGATCTCTTCTCATTCTGCTCACCCCATCTGGATCATCTACTCTGTTGCAGATTTTGGTGTCATCTGCAAACAGACAAACTTTACCTTCCAGTCCATCTGCAATGTCACTGATGAAGATATTGAAGAGGACTGGCCCCAGGACTGATCCCTGAGGTACCCCACTTGTGACTTGCATCTCTCCTGACTGTATACCGTTTACCACCACTCTCTGTTTTCTGCCCATCAACCAGTTTGCCACCCAGCTGACCAACTTCTGACCCACTCTGAGACTACCCAGCTTATTAATCAATCTTCTGTGTGTAACAGTATTGAAAGCTTTGTTGAAGTCAAGGTAGATGACAACAACTGCTCCCCCTTGGTCCACCACTCCGGTTACCCAGTCAAAGAAATCTACGAGATTAGTTTGACAGAACCTTCCTGTTGTAAACCCATGCTGTCTTGGATCACGTGCTCCTATGGATTCCAGGTGTTGCACTATCCTTTCCTTAAGGAGTGCCTCCATAATCTTGCCCACTACTGAGGTAAGACTGACTGGTCTGTAGTTCCCTGCCTCCTCCCTGCTACCACTCTTGTGGAGCGGGATCACATGAACCCTTCTCCAGTCTTCTGGGACCTCTCCTGTGCTCAGAGACTCAATAAACAGTTCTGATAATGGCTCTGCTAGTTCCACCCTTAGCTCCTTTAGTACCCTGGGATGTATGCCATCAGGTCCCATTGCCTTGTTCACCCTGAGCTTATAGGACCCTTTCTTTTGTGAAGGGACTAGTGCACATCTCCCTCCCCCTGTGTCCATGGTGCTGAACTGTGGGCTCAGCCTTACCTTCTCTTCAGTAAATACTGAGCAGAAGTATCTATTTAGGATAGATGGTTTACATGGTCCTCCTCCTCACATTCCCGCTTAACCCTTTGATCTTAGCAATACCAACTCTGGACTTTCTCCTTTCACTAATGTATCTATAGAAAGTCTTGTCGCCTTCTTTTGCTGTTCTTGCTAGTGTTTCCTCGGTTTGGGCCTTTGCGTGCCTTACTGCCTTCCCTGCTTCCCTTAGGAAAGTTTTCTATGCCTTCCTATCTTCATCCCACTGCGTTCTCATATATTTCCTGAAGGCCAGCCTTTTGGCTCTGACCTTTTCTGCTACTGTTTTTGAGAACCAAAGTGATTTCCTTCTTTTGCACGTGCTCTTCTCTCTAACACAATGGGATGTTGCTTCAAGTATTGCAGCAGCCAAGCGGCAGGAGCTGATCCTGTATTCCTACCTTTCTTGTTGCTGCGTGGAAGTTGTGGGGAGGGCCGTGTGCTCCTGCCTCGTGGACCGCAGGCTTCCTTGGGGAGCTAAATGACCTGTAGACCTTTTCTTGTTGCTGCGTGAAGTTGTGGTGGAGGGCTATGTGCTCCTGCCCTCGTGACCCATGGGCTACCCTCGAGGAGCCAAAAGACCTGTAGACCTTTTCTTGTTGCTGCATGGAAGTTGTGTAAAGGGTACTCAGGTAAGGCTCTGGAAGGTTAGGTGAAGCAGTAGCAGTTTGCAGGAGGGCGATGGAATTCCGAAGTTCGGATTTGAAGTGACTAATGCTGGTGAGGCTTGTGATGTCTTGAGGGAGCTCGCTTAGCCAAGTGGATGTCTTGACTGCAAAGGCATGACTCTAAGGCAGTTCTTCTGAATGGCACTTGTTCAGTGTAGCCACCTGTTCAGTTGTGTCATAGTTCTCACCTGCTTCTTGTTATCCCATATTCTTGATACAGCTTTGGCCTGTTACCAGGTAGCAGCATTTTTGCATTTTGACCAAACATTCATTAATACTATCTGCTACGGTATTGTTTAACTGATCACTAATGCATCTCATCTCCTGATCTCAATGTACCTTACCCCTCTACCTTAGCCCCCCCATTGCCTCTCTTCCATCCCCTTTTCCACCTTATCCATCTCCATTTCCCTCCTCTTTCAAACACGCATTACTCTTTCCTCCTCGCTACCTTCTTCCCCTCCTATCTACCATGTTTTTCCTCTCTCCCCCCCTCCCTTAACCCGGATTTCCACCCTTTTCCTTCCCTGCCTTCCCTTGCTTGTCCTCCTTCTCTCTCTCTCTCTCTCTCTCTAAGAGGCAGAAACCAACTCCATCCTTTGCTCCTGCTCCTACTCCTACTCCTGTTTATAATGTGGGGTCCAACCCTGACCCTCCTCTCCCTCCCCCACCTCCCCTGCTGCTGAAGGCCTGTACATATTTCACCTCAATGCTCAGAGCCTTCTTCTAAAACTCATGTGCAAACAAAAGCTGAGCACCAGAAAGGTCGCTTAAAATGAATTTACTACAACATATAAGTACTCACTACAAACAGCAGCAGCAACAAACAGCAACACAGTAGCAGGAGGGGAAAAGCACCTCTAATCGGTTTCGCCTGTAATTCTTTTAATCGACCTTTCTGGTGCTCAGCTTTTGTTTGTGCATTGGTATTTTAGCTGCAGCACAGAGGCTACTGTGGAGCAAGATTCTGCCTTTGATTCTTCTAAAACTCGACCTCTTGTCTGTCCAGATTTCACAACAGTCCTCTATGTCAAAAGCTTTTTGCTGTGCTCAGGATTGCTGGTGGTGCATGAGTAAGCAGCCAACTTTAGAACAAACAAAAAAAAGAGCTCAGCAAACAAAGCTTTTCAGTGAACAGCAAGTGCTAAATTTATTTCAGCAGGGTGCCAAGAGACAGAGCCCTGTGCTAACTTCAGCGGGTCTCTTTAGGGTGGCCACCCCAAGGAAGACCCGCTTGAGGGTTGAAGCGAGGTCTCGGGTCTCCTGACACCCTGCCGGAATAAATTTTGGCACTTGCTGTTCACTGAAAAGTTTTGTGTGCTGAGTTCTTTTTTCCTTTAGTCCCTCAACATCCTCTGTATCTCAGATTCCTGTCTGTCCTCCAGGATCCCAGACTCTATGATGTCCCATCCTGACTATCATGTTTTCAGGCAGGACAGATGAATGTATGGGGTGGTGTTGCCATTTATGCCATCAAACCCTCTCTTGTAGCATGACTTTCAGAGAGGTTGCATCTCTCTTCCACACATTTCTCCATGTCAGGCTATTATTCCCCTCCTCTGTGCCCATCTTTATTGGGGTTTTCAATGTATCATCAAAAATATCCCTCATCCCTGTTTGATTCCCTATCTACTATCACCTCTCATTCCTCTGCTGGTGAACTCATCCTGACAGGGGACTTTTATGTCAGCATGCTCTCCCTGGCCTACAGGCCTACCACCCATAAAGTTAAGTCCTTTATTCTCATGCAGTTTATTACTGAACCCACCCAAATCAACCCCCACTCTCACAACTGTTCCCTTCTAGACTGGCTTCTCTCTTCCCACCCCCACTGTATTGTTGTAGCAGGTATCTTGCCAGATGCTTTTGTAGCCCCCCCAATTTTGGGGGCTTACCTGGAGTGTCTCCTGGTTAACATAATGCCCTCTGCCTGGCAGACATCCAGTGAGGGAACTTAAATCTATGTTTAGTACTGCTGTGATGTTGTCGGCAGTGTGTGCAGATCCTTGCCGACGTGCTATCCCTTTAAGATCCAGCAAGTGGTTAGTGTAATTAGCTTGGGCTGGGTCTAAGTACTAGGACGCTCGTGACCAGCCAGGTTCTTCCCTGATCAGCTACACCCTGCAGTCGCTAATAGTGCAGAGGGAGCCCTTGCTTGTTATATAAATATTTAAATTTAGAGTGTTGTTGTTTAAAATAAACTGTTTTATAATTGCCAGTCTTGACTCCCCAATGGGAGCCACCATCTTTGGTCATGGACTTCCAGTTTGGACCAATCAGAGCAAAGGGGTCCTCGAGGGGGCCTATTTGCAATGCCTTCTGGGTGAAACTGTGGACTTTCCAGGTCAGTGCCTATATGGACCAATAGGAGTGCAAGGACTGTGACTGACAGCCCAGGTGACCAACTGGAAAGCAGGAAAAATGGACTTGTTCAAAATCTGACTAAAAGAGTGTGCAGTCCAGCTCGAGCTCCGAACTGAAAGGAGCCTGTGTGGCTCAGTGCCTCCTGTGAGTTCTGTGCAATCCCAGGAGGGATCGAGTGGCCTGGGACTGCATTTAAGCAGAGGAAAGAGATTTCTGCAGCCAAAGCAACAGAGAAACTGGCCATTTACCGAGAAGGAGAACGCTTAATGGTCTTCAGCCACAGTGATTGTGACCTCACCGCCTGTGAGGAGAAATTGCTCCAGGGACTCCTGTATTGATTGGGAGCCAGTCATTTTGAGGACAAATATCCTCAGTAAAGCCAACTGGAGGATCACCAATAGCCATTCAAACTCTCAAGAGACATTTTTCCTATCTGGGCCTATGCCATCTGTGGCCCAGCCAGACTGTTACTGTACCACTAGTAGCACCATCCTGGTGAGAGACCTGCTTTGGGGAGTTGGCCCCTGTGATACAACTATGCACAGGTTGCGGCCACCTACAGGGAAAGGCTGTGAAGTGGAGGTGAGTAGTGTCGGTCCCGGTCCCCATCAACAACCTGAGAGAGCTACAGGTCTTGGATGTCACCAGCACCTTATTCCTTCTGTCTGGGTTACAGTGAGTAAAAACCAGGGTAGCTCCCTGCAACTTAATATTAATAAATCCCCATGCCTAGATAATGTACATCCCAGAATCTTGAGAGAATTGGCCGATCAGTTGGCACCTCCACTTACTTACATTTATCGGCAGTCCTTGGATACAGGGGAAGTAGTACAAGACTGGGGGAAGGCCCTAGTAGTGCTTATACTAAAGAAGGGATCACGGACTAACCCAGAGAATTTCAGACCTATTAGTCTGACTTCTATCCTGGTAAAGATTCTGGAAGGGATATTAAAGGATCTCATAATAACACATTTGGAGACATGGAAACTCTCACGTCCCACACAGCATGGGTTCACTAGAACAAAATCTTGTCAGACAAATATGCTGGTGTTCTATGAAAACAAGTCATGCACTAAACCAAGCCGTAATGCTATGGACATAGCTTTTTAGACTTTTCTAAAGCCTTTGAGAAACTACCGCATGATAAATTAATACAGGTCTTAGATCACTATAACTTGGATTCAAATATTATAAATTGTGTTAAATCTTGGCTGTGCAATAGAAGGCAGCGGGTGACAGTAAAGGAGTCCTTTCAGAATGGGCAGTGGTGACAAGTGGAGTGCCCCAGGGCTCGTGTTGGGACCATGTCTCTTTAATATCTATGTCTCCTCCTTAATTTTACCCACCCTAATGTTTGGATTACAAAATTCACTGATGACTGTAGAATAGGGGCAGTAGTTAATACAGTCAGCGACGAGCAGTCCTGCAAGTTGCCCTAAGTGAAATCTCACATGGACAGAAAAACATAAGTTAATATTGAATCTGGATAAGTGTTCCATTATGCATCTAGGTAGAAGAAGTTTACAAATAACATATACCATGGGCAATAAAGATCTACCAGATACTACTGTGGAAAAAGATATTGGTATAACTGTTACATCTAACCTTCAGTTTAGTACCCACTGTGATAATGTGGCTAGAAAGGCTAACCAAAATCTAAATTGCATTTTGCGTAACATCAGCAGCAGAGATAGAGAAGTGATTATGCCCTGTGTTATTCAATGGTTAGACCATATTTAGAGTATAGAGCCCAGGTATGGTCACCCTATAAAAAGGCGGACATTAACAAATTAGAGAAAATTCAAAAGAAAGTAACAAAGACAATTATCGGATGTAAGCACCTCGCCTATACTGATAGACTCAAAACCTTGGATACATTTTCCCTAGAATATAGAAGAACAAGGGGGGATATGTGCTTGGTATATAAAGCACTCCAAGACACTACCCTAGCAGATAGTTTTGGTCTGATACTAAATAAAAAGCCATTACATCAAACTAGAGGCCACCATCAGCAACTACAAGGGAAAATGGAATTTATTAAAAGGAAATTTGGTTCAGCCAAAGGGTAGTTCCTTGTGAACAGTTTACCAGCCGGACATGATCACTAGCGACCCAATTAAAACATTTAAATCATGATTGATACTTATGTTGAAAATAAATATGAAATTGTATAATTTGGATATGGAAAGCACTCATGGCTGAAAGTCTAATACATAAGCTTGTGTAATCTATGAAACGAAGCAATCAATTAAACTATGGTACCATCTAATTCTGTTTGCCAGTTTAAAGTGTTTACAGGTGACTGGACCATCCGGCCAGGAATTACAATTGATTCAGAGTTTTGCAAGTGTGTTGCATATGTTTAACCACCTTTCTTTCCACCAAGGGCCCCAATGCAGCTGCAATGCCGGTCAACCCATGGCACTTTATCAGGCATGCCTGTTTCCATTCTGGGTACCCAGTGTTTGCATGAACTGTGTGAACCCAGGACTGATTTCCAACAGTAATTTAACTCTGCTCATTACAAGTATTGCCATAATAACTCAGATTCTCACCCCTTCCTTGTTAAGTCCCCTAAATAAACCTGATTTACTGTTTCACATTTAACCTGGGTCATGAGCATATTATTACTTGGATTAGTGTATAAGTTATATGCTGAATAATTTAACAGTGTACGGTTGCATTGAAACTGTCTCTCTACAGGTGAACACAGGTGCAAACCAGAGATCTAGACCTGGTTGGTAAGTGGTTAGAGCGTGAGCATATCATTAATGTGTGCACAGAGTTATGTTAACTGCTAGAAACTGCAATTACAAATTAAGAATATAAAGTCACCAGGTGGGATTGTGGGTAGTATTAGCTTCCCAGAGGGTTGTACTTTATTGTAATAATTACCACTTAAGCACTACTCTGGGTGGAGGCACCACAATTACAGCACTACTACTTGTAGGGAGACCCGGCTACCAGTTAGTCAAGAACCCAGGCCTCTCAACCTGCAGTTAGGAAGGTAGGCAGGGGTAGTAGCCCTTGGAATAATGGCACCAGGGTTACATATGTGGAGGCACCACTGGGATTACTGCTCCCTAGTGGCCAAAATACAAAATTGCAGCTGCTATTTGTATGAGTACTACCATAAGAATGGAGAAACTTTCTGGGCTCAGACTTGAGATCCTACCCCACAAAATGGCTGTGCACTGCCTGTTGAAGTGGTGTGAAGCAGAAAAGTTGATCCCCACCATGCTTTAATGTTATTAGATATTCCCTTGGGTACTAAAAAGCCACCATAGAGGAGGTGGTAAGTAAGGTTGGGTGTCTGGGTAAACCTCTAATTTCCATCCTGACAAACAAGGGTCAACTTTTGGGGTTAATGGCTCTGTGCAGTGTGCCAATAGTAGGCTACGTAGATTTGCTCTCTTTATGTGCTGACTTAGGCTTGCTGGGTCTGGTAGAATTGCTTGCGTAGTCTTCACTTTCAGGTTATTGTATTGCCTTACTGTGTGTCTACCAGATCCTCTCCTCCTGTACCATTGTACACACAGTGTTGAATGAAGGTCTTGACATTTTGTTCAGTGTCTTGTGAAGCATATGTGTTTTCCCCATGCCCTGAAAGGAGATTTATTCTTTCTTCGACCCTGTGCGAATGTTGAAAGACTAATTTCTTTGATACCTTGTAGAAGTAACTTGCTGTATCGCATCCAGAGACAACATGGTATGCTGGCAAATTGAGACTTGCAGTGTGTCCAATGTGATCGTATGTAGATCCTATGCTTACAAATATGTCGGGGTCAATTTGGAGCATCCATGGTGAATCTGGAAGGGTCTTTGCAAAAGAGTAAACCATCAGGATGAGGATGTCTGTATCTTTGGCTCGGATGACAGCTGGACCTTTCACAAGAGCACAATGCAGCACTATCCTCGTATTGGCCTCCTCATGGTTGCAGGAAAACAGGAATTCTTCTGAATCTGGGTATATAGTATATGTACTTCTACCATTGCTGATAGTAAGCAGGTATCGTAAGTTTATTCTGACATCCTCTTGTCTAACATACTCATTGAAGCGCTATATGAGATCTGTTTTGTTGTCATTGTTGTGAAGGTACTGCTGATACACCTTTCTCTGTGGCATCTCTTGCGAATCTGATCCCATGTGAAGTCGCATTCCTCCTGTTCCTACCACTGGCTCAGTTCATTCTTGCTGTTTCACAGAGAACTCCTGATCATCCTTATAATTATCAAAAATGATGATGACTTCCACTGTGTTTGCTATAGATGGAGGTGTGAATCGCAGCAAGAAGAGTGCTTTCAAAGGCTGTCCATAAGCTGTGCAGGAACTGCTCTGACCATCGTGTGGCGTCGTGTATGTGCCACTGAGTATAGCGGAAGAGGGGAAGAACTTCGAGCTTCTGCTTCATCAATGAGATAATTTCTAAGACATGTTTGGTATTAGGTTTGTAGAGGTATCCATCTGGAGTTGCTATTGCAAGAGGATATGTTGTGACCGGATGGGAAAATGCATCTTTCTTGTCCGTGCACTTTGCAACAACGATACTGAGAGCCTGACGGTCTTCATTCAAAGCTGATTCCTCTTAGGGTTTCTTTTTCTTCTTGTCCATTCCTGTGGAAATTCCGCTGCATTTAATGGGCTTGAAGAAACCAACTTTCCTTGATAGGAGGTGGCCATTTATAAATGCACTCAACATAACTTCCCCCGTAGCCCTTGCCTTCAAAAGGCCCTCTACTATTGGCAGTGGTATTTCAATGCCCACTGCGATGTGTCATGCTACACCCTGACATGGATCTGAATATGCATGAAGTTTCTTCACTAGCTCTTTCACCTGCATCGTGTTTCTTCATGGCACCATATGTCAACTCATTTGTGTGTGGCCGATGTTTTAGAATCATCTTCTCCTTCAGTGAAAATGAATTTTAGCGAGCTTGTGGAATTCAAAACAAAGTCACCAGCAGCTTCCTCAGATGTACTGTAACTGCCTCTCATGGGTCCACCCTCACCTTGACCTCTCTGTTGATTGAGACCTCAGTCACTTGGTCACCAGGTATCGCGGAGAACACTCACTGGACAGACTAGCACCAATGCCATGTTCCTGGAGTTTATTGTATGCATTCTCACTGATGGTTTTCAGATTGATGAGGTCTACATGATGCCACATCAAATACCGAGAGTAGTTTTGATGGTTGAATGCAAACAGTAAAGGTAGAATATCTCACTGAGCTTGCAGATGCAAGTTCAGATTCTTGTCTCTGAATGCGGTGACCTGGGTGAGAAGAGAGCTGGTGTCACCAATGTAGCCTGTCACTCACTGTCCCATGGTGCCAGAAGTTTCCAGCATTCATGACTGCACTTCAGAGAAAGATTCATCCAAGAGGACAAGATTCAGGGATTCTGCTGATACAGATCTTCTCATGTTAATGAGCTTTTCTTGTAGTCTGTTGGTTAGTGAGCCATGAATCTTGGATCCCATGAATCGTAGGAGAGCCTCAAGGGACTGTTTATGTGACCTCATTGATCTAGAATAGTGGTGTCCTTCCAAGGCCTGGTCAACTGATCCATCTGCTGTTATTCTCACCTGAACCCACCAGTCATGAAGTCCCATAGCACAGTATCGCTTGCAGAGGATCTTCTGCCTCACCATCAATTCATGAAATCCTCCCATCAAATTAACCACTTTTGTATATTTTTCTTCTTTCCATATTATTTGTGCAATCTTTTAGAAAACTGCATGATCACTATGGCTGAAGATGTGGTCAATTTGTAGGTCATCCATTAGATCCATGAGAAAGTCAAGGTAATATTTGCAAACTGCATCATTTGGTTCATGTGATATAATGGGTAGGAAATCAGTTTCGGATTTGAAGGTAGTGGTCGATGTTGCTTTTTTATTGAAAGCTGTCCATGATCCTAGGACTGGAAGAGATTCATCTTCTCTTGAAGATTCTATGCTTGCTGCCAGAGCCCAAATACAATTTTTGCTCTAACGAAGATCAAGCTCGGTCCTTCTTTCATCCTCATCGTAGGATGGGATGATCGGTGGGGATTTTTTCTTTCCTGTTTTATAATCCCCATAGTCAATAGGTTCTGAGCTCTCAAAGGGTCTCCTGGACTTCTCTTGTTGAGCTTCTTGGAATGTTCTGTTCTTGTACTTGCAAATCGCAGATGACAGCAGGATGCGAAATTCGGGGTACGTAAATCGTTGAGTTAATGTCATGTGCTGTTGAGACTCCTGTTAATGTCTGTTGCTTACCATCTGAGTTATCAATTGTGATATGAGTTGGCTGTCCAGGCAGAATCGTGTGTGGTGCTTTTTTTTTCTCAGATTTTCTATCATGGGCCAATTTCTTGTTTTATCTTCTGACATCTGTGTAAGAAATACCAGCCCCGAATGATGTAGGAGATTGACTGCTTTTTACTTCTGGTGAGACGATGAATGACCATGGATAGAGCTATCGACTTTGGAGAATGTTCTCGGTAATGAGGCATTGCCAGTCGCTAGCAATGGCCATATCTTGGTAGCTTAAATTTCTGTAGGATGGTCACATAACCTAGAGCATTAGTCTTCTTAGAGGGCTTATAGAGAGAACTATCACATTGAAGATTTCTGGAGCGGGTTCATAATAATTGCTCAGAAAGCAAGTCTTCGTATGCTATAGGAAACTGCGGTGACTCAATTTGTCTATCTTTTAATTTCAATTGATCATCTTTGCAAATGCCTTGGTGGTGTCACTGTTTCTGAGCCCAGCTCCTCTCAATGTTGCCAAAGAATAATCAAGTGGGTTTACTTTTGTCGAGTGAAGAATGAGATGTTTCCCGTGTATCCCCTTCCCCGCAGTAAAACCTATCTCATCTCCGAATTCATTGCTGATAAGATTCTTCAACTGAAATGTGTGATTTATTCCAGCATCTTGTTCACATCCATGGAACTCGTAGAGGTTATGAAGATCCTTCAGTAACTCTGGGAGAGAATAGCAACATTTCTGCTCAACAACCTTTCTTCTCACGATTTGAAGAAACTCCATTTCAGCACTCTTTGTGTGAATGCTTTCCAATCTGCCTGGTGTTTGCCTCTCTCATTTGTAGACATAGACGAAAGTGTTGTAGCAACTTTGATGGTATTTGATGTCCAGAGCAAAGATGTCAACATTGGCGGTAGCGACTTTCAAATGTTTGGCTGCACCAGACAAAAGAGCATCATCAGAATTTTCATTGCATAATATGGTTTCGTGCATTGTAATCTTTCCATCTTCAAGTTCAACTCTTTGGAGTTTTTCTTCTGTATTTCCTCTCTTTTTCCTTTTCTTATCACAGATGAAGCAGGTCTCATCCTTCTTAAATTCCAACAATTTTCTTTTACATCGAGTTACATGGACCGCTTCACTGCTACTGGAACTCTGTGGGTCGGGTATGCTGGAGAATTCAGCTTCAGAAAATTGATTCAAAGAAAGTTGTTTTGTTGAGCTGATGATTACTTTCCTTTCACTGGTGAAATTTTGGAGACACCTCATATGAACAGGTAGGCCTGTTTCTCCAGGACTGGGGCAAAGTTGGTCACGGATTTTATTCCATAAGAGGCTGAAGTTTCTGGCATGACTCGGAAGTTGGATTTTGTGACTGAATATTTCTCTGCAAAAGCCTTGAAAGTATTCAGCCAATTCTCCTAATATTTGTTGCAGTTCTCATCTCTAATTTGGTTCTCACAAAGAACACAGGTAGGCAAATCGGATGGATTGACCAATCCAACAGGTACAGCTAGAGGGCTATCCATGTTTCTGAAACAGAAACAGAAACTGAAATTAAAAACTAGAAACTAGAAATTTTATTTATTTTTGTTTTTTATTTTTGCTTTTGGTAACCAAGTAAGGCCCACTAGGCACAAGTGCCTGTTTTGGGGGCACCAGGAGCACTGGGCAGTTAAGGACTTGCTCAGAGTCACACAGTAAGTGGATAGAATGAGAATCAAACTAAGGTCTGACTGCTGGATGTGCCAAGCTGGTTCACAGCTCATTACTCTAACCTCTAGGTTATACTGCCAGCCCAAATACAAACCAAACAGGCATACAATATACATGAACACACCACGCAATCCTGTGAATAAAGTGGCAAATTATCACAGAATGGAGGCAATTTTGGGTCAATGACACAAACAAGCAGACTGATGCATTATGCATCACTTATTTATATTTATTTTCTATTATATTAATTTAATATGTGTTGATATTAAACATAATAATAATAAACTCCCCGTTCGTGAATCATTGATAATCGGTATCTTGGAATCTAGGGATTTGGAAATGTTTAGCGAATCAAGTATTTACTAGTGATATGGTGGCCATATTGGATTTTGGTGGCAATTTTGGATTTTCTAAGTTGTTTCATCCAACTTGGCATGGCAATAAATGTAGAAAATGACACCTTGGAATTGTAAATCGGGCATTCTTAGGCCGAGCTATGGGGCCAGGATTGTTCACAATGTCCAAAATCAGAAATAGGCCCCCCAAGGAGCCATCCACCAATTTTCTCAGGGGTAACAAGCAAATTCTGAAATATGAGGTCTATCTACACAGGAATCTGCAGAGATACCAACCTCTGCATTGTAAATCAAAATATTAGGCCGGTACACTGACTAGATCTCCTGTACAAAGGCTGTCCAGTTAGCGAAATTACAAAATTTCAAGGCAAACCTTCAGAACAACCATAATGCCCCTCAAAGTTCTGGAAGGTAATTCACTCCCTCTTGACCCACCTATCCAATCTGCCCCTCTGGTACTTTTGTAAATGGTTCATCTGTTTCTGACCCTTCCCTGATGCTACTGACTTCAACATGTTCTTCACTATTTATGCTCTCTCTACCACTCCTCCTCTAGCTTGCACCGCTCGCTTCATATTCCTTCTCCACCCTCCACAGGTTACCTCTTCCCCTGTTTCTACACAGAAAACTGTGACTGCCCTTTACTCCCTCAACTGTAGCAAATCCAGCCCCTAATGGGCTGGAACCTTAGACTCTCCACATTAGAGATGCAGTGAATTTAAAATCCACCAGTGAATTAAGGGCTACTCACGCTGCTACCTCACTACGCAGAGTGCTCCTCATAGGAAATGTTCATCAACTTGTTATTATTACTTCGTGTTGTCATTCTGCCTTAAACATGAAGTAAGGTGGACTGACAACAATATTGGCAGCACCCCACCCACACAGTCACCAGAATGAATGTGCATCCCCAAAGTGCTACTGTCTTGTGTCCAGAAAACTCCCCAGTGCTGATGAAGTGAAATGAGAGTGTAACAAGAAATGCAAAGTCTCACAGAATTAATGGCGCACTCAGTCATACACGCAGTGGCCACACTCAGAGTCACCAGAAGTAATGTGCACCCCAAATGCTACTGTCTTGTGTCTAGAAAATTCCCTAGTGCTGACGAAATGCTACTGTCTTGAATCCAGAAAATTTCTCAGTGCTGACAAAGTGAAATGAGAGAGTAACAAGAAATGCAGTCTCCCAGAATTAATGGTGCACTGCAAATGCACAGACAGATTAAGATTGCGTTGCACACTCAAGGGATGCACATGAAAAGGCACAACAACACCTAACCAGTGCTCACAAGTCACAAATCCAAATCTGGAAAGGAATACATTTTGCCAATTGGGGGATTAGTGCACAGCAGTAACAAACCACTACCAGTAAAGATACCACAAAGCAGTATAAAAATTCATGCTGGTGCGGTGGATAGCAGGTTCACACTGTTGCAATTACTCTGTGGCACAATAAGGTGTCGTGATATAATGTACATGCTCCTTTACACTCATACTCACACACACACTACAAGTAATGCGTAGTAAATTGAAAACCTTTAAATGTTGTAAACAGACAAATTATACACTGCTGCACCACAACAATCTGCAAAAAAATTTCAAGAATTGCTGAAAATATTACTGTGTGTACATTAACACAGTTATACAAGGAAAAAAATGACCAAAACAGAAAGACTGCCTTTTTCTCCCAGTTAATGTACCTACACCACAAATACACACCTCCCCCAAAGCACACTTCACAGTACACAGACTGACTGTTCTAAATTAACATTCAAAATCCACACACAACAATAAACACTCGATGATATGAGCACAGAAGGGTTTCTTACAATCGATGTATTAAATTTTGAGCAAAACAAATGACTCAAAAAGGCATTTTAAACAGCTTTTAGAGATTCTGAATCTCAGAGCTCTGAGAGCAAACTGTCTCCAGCTACCACTACACACACACACAACCCAGGCCAGAACTGAGACTGTGCAGAACAATCTAGAGTCCATGTGATCTGCAATCCCATGAATCACTGCAGCATTTCATTTGGACCTCAATTACAAGGTGAAGTGAGGTGAATTACATTGATTTCAATGTAGTTCGCCTTAAAATTGGTGGAGAAGTGGTTTGGAGAAGGCGGAAAAACCAAAGTCATTGGTTTCAATGGACTTCGCATTCCTCATTATGAAGTGAAGTACTTTGCTTCACACTATGGAGTAATCCGCGGATTCCATGTTACTCCATGAATCACTTTGTGGAGCGAATTACAGCCACTTCGCCCACCACTACTTACAGTACTGTAACTCACATGCTGTACAGGAAGGAAATGTGAATGCTCATGGCTGTACTCTCCCCGATGAGCTATAGCACAAAACTCCTGACTTAAAAACGCTTATTAATGAGTACAATGGTGGGTGGTGAAACCTGAGAGATACTATAAAAGAGGCTTACAATACATCTAGGTAACTAGTAAAAAAATGAATGTTGTGAAACATGACGTGATCATGAATCATGATTTGTGATTGCATTTGTGACCATGATGATGAAGAACTTGATTCGGTGTCAACAGTGTGAGATGAACAATATGGAACTGTATTGGGAACGCGAATGCCTATGGCTATACTTCCCCGAAGAGCTGTAGCACAAAACTCCCCGACTTAGAAACGCTCATTAATGAGTACAATGGTGGGGTGGTGAAGCCTGGAGAGATACTACAAAACAGGCTTACAATACATCCAAGTAACTAGTAAAAAAATGAATGTTGTGATTCGTGACGTGATCGTGAATCATGATTTGTGACTGCATTTGTGACCGTGATGATGAAGAATGTGATTTGTATCACGAGTGATTTGTAATGATGGTCCTGACTTGAAAACACATATTAATCATACAATGTTCATGCAGAATTATGCACCCCACTAGCCCAGTGCTCTGAAGGCAAGCCAAAGAAACAACTGTGACTTAAGTTACAGATGGAGATTGGGCCCTAAAAAGATGCAAATGCACAGACAGGTTAAGATTGTGATGTGCACTGAAGAGATGCAGATGCAAAGGCACAACACCTAACCAGTGCTCACCATCAGAAATTCAAATCTGAAAAGAATACCTTTGCCGTTGGGGTGGGCCACGGGTGGGGCAGTGTACTGCACTTGCTGCAGTAACAGTCACCAGTACTAGTACCAGTAAAGATACCACAAAAAGTACAAAATCATACAGCTGCAGTGGCTAGCAGGTTCACATTGCTGAAATTACTATATGGCACAATAAAAGGTGTCTGATTTGATGACACATGTCATACACATACCACGCACACACTAAGTAATGCATAGCAAATTGAAAACGCTCAGTAATATAACCATGTATTTTAAACAAACTAAAATTATGCACTGCTGCACCACAACAATCAGCAAAAATGGCAAGAATTATTGAAAATATTGCTGTGTACATTAACAGTTATACAAGAAAAATATCACCAAAACAGAAAGAACTGTCTTTTTCTCCAAGTTATCTACCTACACCACAGATACGCCCCTCCCCAAAGCACACTTCCACTGTCTCTCAGTACACAGACTGAATGTCATACATTAACATTCAAAATCCATACACAAACAATAAACGCTCGATGATATGAGCACAGGAGGGTTTCCTACAATCGATGAACTAAAGTTTCAGCAAAAAAAAATTACTTAAAAAGGCTTTTTTAATAGCTTTTAGAAGGTTTGAATCACAGAGAGCTCTCAGAGCAGAATGTCTCCTACAGCTTCCTACACACACTACCCTGAACTGAGGCTGTGCAGAACAATCTAGAGCCCACGTGATCTGAAATCCCATGAATCACTTCAAAATTCGCCTTTGGAACTTAAAAACAAGGTGAAGTGAGGCTGAAGTGTATTGCTTTCAATGTACTTCGTGAAGAATTGTGGGAGTAGTGGTTTGAAAGGTGAGTAACGTGAAGTCATTGTTTTCAATGGACTTTAATGTTACCCATTATAATGTGAAGTACTCCACTTGCATTAAGGAGCACTCCGTGAATCCGCTTTCATTTCTGGAAGCTAATTGGGCCACTTGCCCGTCTCTACTCCACATCTCCACCCTGTTATAGCATCTCTTCTGACTCACCAACCAAATATCTCCTTCTCCTTCAGTGCTGTCACCAGTCCTGAAAATTGGCCAAAGTTCATCCACTCCACAAATGGGTGGGAGGGGTGGAACCTGTCCTGCCAGGGTAACTTCCAGCCAATCTCTCTCCTCCCTTCCCTTTCTGGGCTGCAACAGATGCTTGTCTACACCTATCTGATTTCCTATGCTCCACCAATTTCCTCTCCTCATTTTAGTCTAGCTTCTGGAAGCATCATACCACTGCCTCCTCCCTTGTGCATGTAACTGTTTCTACATAGAAACATAGAAACATAGAATTTGATGGCAGATAAGGACTGCTTGGCCCACCTAGTCTGCCCATTTTCCTACCTAACAGATAAGCTGCAAATCCTAGTTAACCAACAGCTTACTTCCTCCTACCCTGCACTAGGACTGCCTTATGCCTGTTCCATGCATTCTTGAAGTCCCCCACTGTTCTTGACTCCACGACCTCCTCAGGGAGGCTGTTCCATGCATCCACAACCCTCTCAGTGAAAAAATACTTCCTACATTACCTCTGAGCCGTCCCCTCTATCTTCAAATTGTGCCCCTTTGTTCTTGCACATCTCTTTTCTGGAAGATGCTACCTCTTGGACTTTGTTAATTCCCTTGAGGTACTTGAAAGTTTCTATCATGTCCCTCTCTCCTCCTTTCCTCTAGGGTATACATATTAAGCTCCTTTAGTCTTTCTTCTATATGTCTTCTGGTGCAGACCCTGCACCATTTTGGTTGCCCTCCTCTGGACAGCTTCCACTCTGTCTATGTCTTTGCGGAGATGGGGTCTCCAGAACTGCACACAGTACTCCAGATGGGGTCTCACCAACTGTCTGTACAGAGGGATAACAACTTCCTGTTTTCTACTATTGATGCCTCTTCCTATGCATCCCAGTATCCCCCTGCCTTCCTTACTGCCTTCTCACATTGCTTGCCCACCTTTAGGTCATCTGATATAATTACCCCCAGGTCCCTTTCTATTTTTACTGTTGTCAGTATCTCACCCCCCCATTGTGTACACTTCCCCTGGGTTTTTGTTTCCCATGTGCATTACCTTGCACTTCTTTGCATTGAATCTGAGCTGCCATACATTTGACCATTCCTCCAACCTTGCCAAGTCCCTTCTCATCCTTTCCACTCCATCTTGTGTATCAACCCTGTTTGCAGATCTTTGTGTCATCTGCAAAGAGACATACTTTTCCTTCCAGTTTCTCTGCAATGTCACTTATAAAGACATTAAAAGGACCGGTCCCGGTACTGAACCCTCGCGGTGCCCACTAGTAACCCTCCTTTTCTTCACTGTGTATTCCATTTACTACTACCTTTGCGTTCTGTTGTTCTGCCAATTTTTATCCAGGCTACCACCTTGGGACCCACTCAAGGCTGGCTATCTTGTGAATTAATCTTTGTGTGGGACTGTATCAAATGCCTTGTTAAATCTAGGTAGGCCATGTCCACAGCCCTCCCTGGTCTACTACTTTGGTCACCCAGTCAAAGAAATCTATTAGATTAGTCTGACACGACCTTCCCATCGTGAATCCATGCTGCCTTGGGTCCTGTGCCCCACTGGCCTCTAGGTACTCAATAATTCTTTCCTTCAGAAATTATTCCATCATTTTCCTACCACTGAGGTCAAACTAACTGGTCTGTAGTTTCCTGCCTCTGTCCTGCTCCCACTTTGTGAAGAGGAATCACATCTTCCCTCCTCCAGTCCTCAGGTACCACCCCATCCTCCCATGATTTGTTAAAGAGAGTAGTCAATGGTGTCACTAGTTCTACCCTTAGTTCTTTTAGAATTCTTGGGTAGTCCCATCAGGCCCCATTGCTTTGTTCACCTTCAATTTTATCAGTTCTTTCAGAACCCTTTCTTCTGTAAATGGACTGTTATTGACCCCTGTCTTCGAGTGTTTCTCTTGTTTGGTTTAGGTAACTCCCCTCCTCTTCCTTTGTGAATACTGAGCAGAAATATTCGTTCAGTATCCTGCTTTTCACTGTCACCCTCTATCCACATTCCTCCCTTTATTAAGCTTCAGTATCCCTCCTTTGGTCTTTCTTCACTCCCTAATGTACCTATAAAGGTCTTATCCCCTTCTTAACAGAATTGGCTATCCTTTCCTCGGTTTGGGCCTTTGCTATTCTGACTGCCTTCCCAGCCTCTTTCTGCTTTAACTGATAAAGTTCTCTCGTCCTGCTCCTTCTGTGTTTCCTTATATTTCCTGAATGCTGTCCTTTTCTCCTTAACCTTCCTGCCACCTCTTTTGAGAACCATAGCGTTTTTTCCTTCATTGTGTTTTATTGATTTGTTTTTACACAAAGGTTTGTTGCCTCTGTGATGGCTGTTTTGATCACTCCCATTGTTCCTCCACCCTCCTTCTTGCCTGTTTGCTAGTGCTTTTCTGAGGCACTCTCTCATTTTCCCAAAGTCGGCCCTCCTAAAGTCCAGTACTCTTGCTTTTGTATGGCTTGATTGTATGGCTGTGTTTATCGTGAACCACACTGTTTGGTGGTCACTTGTTCCCAGATGGCTACCCACTTCTAAATCTAGATTCTTTCTCCATTCCCATTTGAGAGTACCAGGTCTAAGATTGCTCCCTCCGAGTGGGTTCCAATACTATCTGTCTGAGGCATGCTCCTGTAGGGCATCAAGAATGACCCTGCTCTTGGATATGCCTGCAGCAAAGGTGCTCCAGTTAACATCTGGCATATTCAGGTCCTCCATCAACAATATCTCCCCTTTTTCTGCCATTCTAAGAAACCCTTCTATCATTTCCTTGTCCATTCCCTCCCCCTGAGATGGGGGTCTGTATACAACCCCCATGCAGATTGTGGTGCCATTTCCTGTCTCCAGGGTGACCCAAAGTGCCTCATCTGCTCCCTGTTTTCTCTTTAGTTCTGTTGCTTTGATCCCTTCCTTTACATAGAGAGCTACCCCTCCTCCTCTTTTACTCTCCCTGTCCCTCCTGTAGATTGTGTATCCTGGTATGTTGACATCCCAGTCATGGTTCTCTGTGTACCATGTTTCTGTGACTGCCACAATATCCCAGCAACCCTCTTCCATCAAGGCCACTAGTTCAGGGAGCTTGTTACACAGACTACGAGCATTGGTACCATCACCCTCCACTTTTGATAGCCTACCCCTTTAGCCCCATTTTGTCCTTACTGCCTTTGCCTTTTTACATTTAAATTGTTTTGCTCCTTAATAACTTCTGTACCTTGGTGTTTACCTCACTAATCACTGCATGTTTTGTGGAGGCTCAGATTTCCCTGCTCCTTTTCAGTGCCTCCCCACTTGGCTAGTTTAAATGCTTGCCAATGAAGCATTTAAACCTCTCACCTAGGATTCTGGTTCCCCCCTGGACAGATGCAGACCATCGCACCAGTATAGGTCTGCATCCCTCCAGGTGGCTCCCAGTCCCCAATGAAGCCAAAACCCTGAGCTCCACACCAGTTTTTCAACCACTCATTGAATTCCCTGGTGAGAAGTGCCCTCAGCATCTCCTTTGCCATAGACAGGCAGCATCTCCAGAAGGTTACCGTGACGCTTACCTGTCTAAGGCCCTTCCAACTCTATAAACTCCTCTTGCACTGCTCTTATCCCATTCCTAGCCAGGTCATTTTGTCCCTAGGTGGACAATGACATCCAGCTCCCTCCCTCGTGCAGCTCCTCCCACGATCCTGAGGATTCACTTCCTGTCCCTCAAGCGTGGCGCCAGGAAGGCATCTCACCTCCTCTCCCTTCCTCCCCATTTCTACCCCCCTAATGATTGAGTCCATGGGACCCCACAGGGGAAGTTGTTTTCTTCCCCTGTGGGGTCCCATGCCACCCTCCTGTGGGTCTCCTTTGTGACGGTTCTAAGCATCCTCCTTGGTCTCCACTGCAGGTGCCTCCATAGAGGAACCACTATCCACCAGAAGAGTGAATGATTGTGGAGGTACAGCTGGAGGATGCAACTCTGTTCCACCACCCTCTCCCTCCTTGAGCCCACCTAGTCCAGCCTCTCCTCTTTCTTGGCAACCTCTGAGGTAGTGGCATTGGCCCTGGTGGTCCCTGGGTGGGGAGGAGGTTCTCTGAATCCTAGCCAGGTCAGCCTGGAGACGGAAACCTCCTCTCTCAGACCAGAGAGGTGCCTGCAAATAGGGCAGCATTGCAGCCTCCAGAATGTCTCCCGGAACACTGCCGCCCCACAGCCATTGCACTGCACCACTCCTATCATGTCTTATTTTGTGTCCTCTCTACTGTTTCTCTGGATGCTTACTCTCCTCTCCTTACAACTCTGACCCTTCCTGTTCTGGGACAGCAACTTCCTATCTTCTTCAGTAGCCTCCTTCTTCCTTGCTCAATATCAGACCACCAGCAGCTGGGGGGAGAGTGAGCTACTTTTTTACTTTAGGGTTGACAAAACCAATGTTTCTCTATGATCCTTTCCTTCCTACTGCCAAACAGGAAGTTCCTGTTGACAGTCAAATCCAGTGGCTATAAAAGTAGAACTGGCTTTTGGGTGGATGGGCGGAGGGTGGGATGGAGGGCAATTAGTAAGAAAAAGGCTAGCAACAGGAAGTTGTAATTTGACTCACCTGCTTTTCTAGTGTCTAACCACACCCCAGGTAAACTCTCTTTCCTCCTACTGGTTTTCACAAGTCACCTGATACAGTACCCTTTCCTGCACAGAACACACACTGACTTTCTTTCTTTTCTTTCTTTTTTTAACCCTAAATAAGACTCCTTCTACTTCTAATTAAGGTATCTGTCTACTTCATCTTAACTGACACTGACTCCTGCTGAGATATAAGTTTTAAATTAACAAGAAAATGTAGCTTCTTTTAGTTAGCTGCTTTCTGCTCTACAAGCAAGGCTAGCAACAGGAAGTTGTAATTTGACTCACCTGCTTTTCTAGTGTCTAAACCACACTCCCAGGTAATCTCTCTTTCATAGATACATAGATATTAGACAGTGTTTGCAGATAAGGGCCTATGGCCCACCCAGTCTGCCCATTTGAGCTTGTAAGTTCAGTTTGTTTTCCTAGAAGTCTGTTGCCCTTACCCTGACCTCCAGAATTCCTTTATGTCTATCCCATGCATTCTTAAATCCTGATTGTTTCAGCCCCACCACTTCCTCTGGCAGGGTGTTCCACTTATCCACCACCCGTTCTGTGAAGAAATTCTTTCTCATGTTTCCTCTGAATCATCCTCCCTCCAACTTCATCCCATGCCCTCTAGTCCTGGAACATCTTTTTGCTTAAAAATAGTGTTTTCCGCACCCTGTTCCTCCTGTAAGATACTTGTATGTCTCTATCATATCCCTCTCTCCTCCTCTCCTCCAGGGAGTACATGTTCAGTTCCTTCAACCTGTCTTCATAGGACTTGTGATGCAATCCATGCACCATCTTTGTTGCCCTCTCTGAACCTTCTCTACCCTGTCTATGTCCTTACGTAGGTATGGTCTCCAGAACTGTACACTGTACCCAGGTGGGCCTCACTAGTGTCTTGTATAGCGGAATTATGACCTCCCTTTTCCTGCTGGTGATGCCCTGCCTACACATCCCAGCATCCTATTTGCTTTACCTGCTGCCTTGTCACACTGTTTCCCTACCTTGAGGTCATCAGAGATGATAACCCCAAGATCCCTTTCCTGCTTGGTGCATGCTATATCCTCACCCCCAACTGATATATTGTGCCAGGGTTTTGTGCCCCATATGCATTATCTTGCACTTCTTTGCATTGAATTTCAACTGCCAAACCCTGACCATTCTTCAAGTTTCTGCAGGTCGCTTCTCATTCTGTCTACACCCTCTGGTGTGTCTACTCTGTTACAGAGCTTTATGGCATCAGCGAACAGTGAAATTCTGCCTTCTAGGTCCTGCAATGTCACTGATGAAGATGTTGAATAGGACCAGTCCCAGCACTGATCCCTGTGGTACCCTCACTGGTCACTCTTCCCTCTGTGGAGTGACAGCCATTTACCACCACCTCTCAGTGTCCTGCCACCCAGCCAGCCAGTACCCACCACACTACTGTCCTTCCTCATCCACCTCCCAGTCACCCAGTCAAAATTCAACGAGGTTGGTCTGACATGACCTCCCCTGGTGAAACCATGCTGCCTTGGGTCCTGTAGTCCATTGACAACCAGATGTTCCACCAATCTCTCCTTCAGTAGTGCTTCCATGATCTTCCCCACTACCGAGGGTGAGGCTGACTGGTTTGTAGTTCCCTGCTTCCTCCTTGCTCCCCACTTTTGTATAAGGGACTACATCTGCTGTCCTCAGTCTTTGGGTACCACCCCTGTTTCCAGTGATCGGCTAAACAGGATAGCCAGAGGTTCAGCCACCACCTCTCTTAGTTCTTTAAGGACCCTGGGGTGCACCCCATCTGGCCCCATTGCTTTATCAACTCTTATTACTTCCAGTTCCTTCAGGACCCTTTCTCGTGTAAAGGGACTTGTGTCCATTTCTGCACCATCCTCACCCCTTGTACTCCCTTCAGACCCATTACTCTCCTCTTCCTCAGTAAAGACTGAGCAGAAATACCTGTTCAATATGTCAGCTTTACTGTTGTCATCCTCCACACGGCCCCATCCTCCCCCTTCAGTCTCACTATCCCTCCCTTTGTCTTTCTTTTTTCACTTATGTACCTGTAAAAGGTTTTGTCCCCTCTACCCACTGATTTTGCAATGTGTTCTTCTGTCTGAGCTTTGGCTTCCCTTACTGACCTCCCTGCCTCCCTTTGCTTCTCCTGGTACTTCTCCCTATCCCCTTCTGCCTGTGTCTTTTTGTATTGCCTGAATGCAATCTTTTTGGCTTTCACTTTCTTTGTTACCTCTTTGGAAAACCATAATGGTCTCCTCTTCCTTTTCCTCTTGCTAACCTGCTTAATGCATAATTCTGTTGTTCTTGTAATCCCCATTTTAAATACTGCCCACTGTTCCTCAACCCCTGATTCCTGTCCCATTCCCTTAATGCCTCTTTCAAGTATCTCCCATTTTCCCAAAGTCTGCCCCTAAAATCCAGGATCGTGTTTTGTGTGGTTTGGTTCTGCTCTTTCTGTGATTTCAAACCACAATGACTGGTGGTCACTGTTTCCCAGGTGCTCCCCACTGTTACCCCATCACACTGTCCCTGTTTGTGAGCACAAGGTCTAGTATTGCCTTCTGCCGAGTTGGTTCCATGACCAGTTGCTTGAGGAAGGCACCCTGAAGGGAGTCCAGGATAAATCTGCTCCTAGTTGATGCTGCTGCTGGGATGCTCCAGTCCACGTCTGGAATATTGAAGTCTCCAACCAGTACTACCTCACCCTTGTCTGCCATCCTTTGGATGGCTAGCATCAGCTCCCTATCTGTTTCTTCCTCCTGGGCTGGTGGTCTATAGACCACACCTGTGCAGATGGCTGTCCCTATTTTCCTTTCCAGCTTAACCCACAGTATCTCTCCCCCATTTTGTTCCTCCTGGATCTCTGTGGCCCTTATGTCATTTTTCACATACAGTGCCACTCCTCCTCCCTTCCTGCCTGCTCTGTCTCTTCTGAATATGTTGTAGCCAGGTATGGCCATCTCCCAGTCATGGTTATCATTACACCAGGTTTCAGTGATGGCCACAATGTCCAGGTCTGACTGCACCATGACAGCCTCCAGATCTTCCATCTTGTTGCTAAGGCTCCTGGCATTTGCACACATGGCTTTCCATGATTTGACCTCCCTAGACTGTTTCACTGTTCTACTCCAGCCCCTTCCTTGGTTGTCATTTATCCCTGGTTCTCCTTGCTGTCTGTCCTTCTGCTGCATTTTGCCCCTTTTCTGCTTATCCACCTCTTGGGCACTAATCTCCATCTTTTGCACACTGCTTTGCAGAGATAGCCACTCCTCTGGTTCACTGGTTCCACTGCTAGCTGTGGGGGGTGAGCAAGTAGGTACCCTCCTTGCTGGCCTGCCACCCCCTTTGCTAGTTTAAATGCTTGTCAATGTAGCATTTAAACTTATCATTGAGTGCTTGGATTCCCCTCCAGGATGGATGCAGGCCGTCAGGCTTAACAAACCTCCATCCCTCCAGGTGGGTCCCAGTCACCAATGAATCCAAACCCTTCCTCACAGCACCAGTTCTTCAACCATGAGTTAAGTTCCTGGTGCATGCACTCCATGCTCTCCCTTACCTCTCACAGGTAGTACTTCTGAAAAAGTGACAGAAGTAGCTACTTGTTGAGACCCTCCCAGTTTCCTAAACTCTTCCTGAACTTCCTTTGGCTCCCCATTTGCCAGGTCATTTGTACCTAGGTGGATAATGACATCCAGCTCACCCTCCCGTCTTGCCTTCCCAGTGATCCCCAGGATCTTCCTTCCATCACTCCATGCCATGGCACCTGGTAGGCACCTCACCTCCCTGTCCTTCCCCTCCTGTGTTCCTAGCTGGAACCCTCTTATGCTTGAGTCCCCCACCAGGATTCACTTCCTCCTCCTCTGGGGTCCACTGCTTTCCCCGCTGAGGTCACCTCCTTGGCTAACCTCCACATCCTTTCCTTCCACTTCTCTGGGTACCTCTATTTGGTTGTCCTCATTTGCCAGTGTGGCATATGAGTTCTTGAGTGGAATAGGATCTGGGATGTGCCTCTGCCTGACCGCTGTAACCCTCCCTGAGCCCACTGTCATCCAAGTGCTCCTCGTTCTCGGTATCCTTTGAGGCAGTTGCATTGGACTGGGTGGTCCCTGGATAGGGGTGATGGTACTCCTGACCCAGTTTACTTCTGCTCTGAGTCTGTCTACCTCCTCCTGCAGTCCAGAGAGATGCATGCAGATAGGGCAGCACCTCAGTGTCCAGAAGGTCTGCCTGAATATGGCTGCCCCACACCACTGCACTGCACCACTCCCCACATTATACTGCAATTCCACTACTTGTCTGCAACTGAAGCTCTCCTAGTTCCCTATTTATTAATTTACTGTCCTAAAAATCCTGCCACTGATCCTCAGATAATTTTGTTTTTTTTTAAAGAAAAAGAAACCAATAAATAAATAAATGAATCAAAACACTTGTGCTGAGGGTGGGCTTCTTCCCCCTTATGCCCCTCCTACTTCACACCCCTTACTATACCCTGTGTTTAGCTCCTGTCAATCCAATTTAACAAAAAATTTGCAGCAATTAAAGACAGCACAGAATTACACCACCACTATGTTTTAAATTTTCAACAGCCCAAAAACAATTATAAGTAAAGACAACAAAGAAAGTATAGTGTCACTAAAAGCCCACAATCTAAGTTTAAAAGAAAATTAGCAATTACCAGTTACTCTAAAGCACTGAATTGAATATGTTTCCTTCCTTCCCCTTCTGGCTTCTTCTAAGAAAATAAACTCTACTTGCTACTTCAATTCTGACTAAGCCCCACCTCCAGTTATCACGTAGCTGAGGTCAGAGGCCAGACAATTAACACTCTTCACCCAACTACAGGGCAGTCAGACAAGCCAAGATAAAATTTGCAGCAATTAAAGACAGCACAGAATTACACCACCACTATGTTTTAAATTTTCAACAGCCCAAAAACAATTATAAGTAAAGACAACAAAGAAAGTATAGTGTCACTAAAAGCCCACAATCTAAGTTTAAAAGAAAAATAGCAATTACCAGTTACTCTAAAGCACTGAATTGAATATGTTTCCTTCCTTCCCCTTCTGGCTTCTTCTTCTACTGGTTTATCAAAGTCACCTGATACAGTACCCTTCCCTGCACAGAACACACACTGACTTTCTTTCTTTTTTTTAACCCTAAATAAGACCCCTTCTACTTCTAATAAAGTTACCTGTCTACTTAATCTTAACTGACACTGACTCCTGCTGAGATATAAGTTTTAAATTAACAAGAAAATGTAGCTTCTTTTAGTTAGCTGTTTTCTGCTCTACAAGCAAGGCTAGCAACAGGCTTTACCTTCTCAAGGATGGTTCAGGGGCACATCATTGTTGTCACTGTCATTCATCTGGACAAGGCCTTTGACTCTGTGTCCCACCCACTCCTTCTGAATAAGCTGAACTTTGCCGGCCCCTTAACTTGCGCTGTTGACTTGTTCTGTTCTTACCTTTGGGCCATCTACAGTCAGTAAAGGTCGATAGTGCCCTGTCACCTCCATTTCACATCCAGACAGGGGTCCCATATGGCTCCATCTTATGGCCCGTACTGGTCTTTAATTTCTTTAACAACCTCACCTCAGCTTGTGCCAACTTACATATCCATATGTATGCAGATGACACAGTCATCTAAACCTCCAGTCCCTTCACTATAGCCATGGAACGTCTGCTCCAGAAAGACGTCCACAATGTCTTGAGCTGGCTTTAATTAAAACAACTCTGGGTGAATGCAAAACAAAAAAAAATAGTGTCTATGATCTTTGGCACCAGCCAGAAATTGGCCAGACTCTCAACTCTGCCTATCTTGTCCACCTTGGATAGCACACTTCTTGAAGTGATTCATTCTTTCAAAGTAGTTTGGTGTGTGGCTGGACAGCAAACTTGACTTCTCTGTCCATGTTGATGCCATTCATGGCAAACTCTGCCTTAAACATGGTGCCTTGTACCACAATAAAGTTTGTCTATCTCCATAGGTCCACCATGATCTTGTCACCAAAATGGTGCTCCCAAGTTTTGCTTATGGACGTGGTCCATAGAACCACTCCCTCCACCCCCTGGCCAAACTGGACACCCGTCTGCAACTCCTTTTCCACTTTGTTGTCAGCTCCCACTCTTGTACTCCTCATTGTTCACTTTACTACTCCTTACTCATTCTCCCTCTGTCTTCATTTCACCAGATCCACTGTGCTTGTTTTATATCTACATACAGGTTTGGGTCCCTTCCCTCTTACCTCTCATCACTCTCTCCCTCATACCCTTTGCCTCTTGTTTCCTCTGTTCCAGAGATCCTGACACCTTTGCCATTCCTCATCCCCACTCATCTGCTGTGCAATCAGCCTTTTCCCATCATCTACCATCACGTTGATACCAATTCCCTTCTTTTCTCTGCTTCATTGCCTCCCCAGGCTCCCTCAGGTATCAGCTGAAACTCCTTCCCTCCCTCCCCACTCCAGTTTCTCCTCTACCTGACCATTCCCCTTGCATTTGCCTCCTACCCTTTTTGTTACTCCTACCATATTTTCTCTATTTGGACTTATTCCTGTATTAATTAGTGTTCTTTGATTTGCACTTTATTATTGTGAACTGAATTTGTGCTATGTATTTTGCATCCTCTATTTCCTTTCTCTGGGTCATGCTTGGAAACATGCCTTGGCTCAGTGTATTTGTCCCAGTCACTAGTTTTAAAATAAATTATAAATAAGCTCTAATCTTTTGTTTGTTGGTCCAGTTGTCCTCCATGGGCTATGAACAGTCACAGAAGACTGTACTTAACCCAGGAGAAAACCAGGCCCTGAAAACATCTGATCAGAGATCATAAAAGCTCTAACATGCACTGCAGGCTATTGGATCTTCCACTAATGCCTACTGCTATGATGTCAACTGCAGGGATTTGCAGTAAAAGAAGATGGTAGTCTAAAACTAAACAAAATTAGTCTGATACAAGCTATCATACTACAGCAAACAGTAAGTAATCCAAAATGTTTTGCCCACAAAGTGCACATTGGGAGTAGCCTCACACTTCAGTGTGGGGTCCTTTGGGCTGACTGTTTCCCTTTAAAATAAAGTACAGCATGCTTCTCTGTAAGCCTAAACTGAACTCAGATCTGGGCAGAGGAGTAGAACGAGTGTTAGCGAGGGTGCACAATCATGCGGGAGGGGCAGGGCAGTTGTCATAATGATGATCTGCAGGATTGGCTGCTGCATAGCATCACTATGACAACTGCTTCACCCTTTCATCATGACCACATGCCCCTTGTTGATGCTCAGTTGCTCACTCCCCTCCTTTGTCCAGATTTGAGTTAGTTTAGCCTTACAAAGCAATGCATGGCATTTTATTTGTATGGGCACTTGGGCACTGTGCATGACTTTACTGCTTGGAGGGACACTCTAACAAAAATCACTGTGAATGACTTTACTGCTGGGAGGACACTAACAAAAAGCACTGTGCATGACTTTACTGCTGGGAGGGACACTCTAACAAAAAGCACTGTGCATGACTTTACTGCTAGGAGGGACACTAACAAAAAGCACTGTGCATGACTTTACTGCTGGGAGGACACTCTAACACAAAGCACTGTGCATGACTTTACTGCTGGGAGGGACACTCTAACAAAAAGCACTGTGCATGACTTTACTGCTGGGAGGGACACTCTACCAAAAAGCACTGTGCATGACTTTACTGCTGGGAGGGACACTCTACCAAAAAGCACTGTGCATGACTTTACTACTGGGAAGGGACACTCTAACAAAAAGCACTGTGCATGACTTTACTGCTGGGAGGGATACTCTAACAAAAAGCACTGTTGCAGCAATATGAGTGAGAAGAACATGGCAGAAGGGGGTTCAACCAGCTAACCTGGATACTGGTGCCACCAGCCCTCCCTATCTTGGTAATGGGTCAAGGGAGGCTAAATTAAAAACAAAAATATAACATTTAAGGAATGGAGAGTTGGGTTACAGTGGGGGGGGGTTGAAAAAGGTACTGGATCACTATATTGTGGACAAAACCGTGCATGATGAACCACGCTGCCTTAAGCAAATATGGAAGCACAGCGACAGGGGTATGAGAGCAATACGACAATATCACTACCCCTGTTGCTGTAGAATAGAACACGGAAGTGAGGAAAAGGATTGTGAATACTGCTGACCAAGTGCCCGGTCGAGCCACTCCCAGCAGTGGGTAAGGGGGGAAACCAGGATTCAAAACCCTGCTCAATGAACATTTTATTTTACTCCCGTCTGTGCGGCCATGAGAAAGTGCTGCAATGGGAGTTTTAACTTACCCGTCTGTCCACACCTCTTCAGAGTTGATTATTAGACTATTATTATTTGGGGGTGGTTGGGGTCAGAGCCTCCCACAAAAACTAAAGAATACATTAGGTGTGCAGTTTTTGTGTAATTGGTATTATGTACCACCGCTGTGTTGCCACATGCTGTTGTCTACGTGTGGTCTTTACTTGCGCGGTTTCACCATGCTGTTGAAAAGATGCTGTTGGCTCCTGCCAGGGTGCCAGAAGCCTACAATTTAATACACGATTTCTGGCACTCTGTAGGGACTCTTGGAAAAGGGGGAGATGGTTGGTAGAAAATAACTTATTTTTACAGTAACTGTTGAAGTCGAATACCTCGAATACTGCTGATTACAGTATTCATTTTTTTTCTCTCAAATAACAAACAGGTTATTATTTGTGGTATTTGGGAAATACTATTCCTTACTCACATACCCCTACTGTGTGAGATGTACTGCATTCTGCTATTTAAAAGAACTTTGTTTTTGAGTCTGACCATGACCAATCTGAAAAGAAAAAAGTCAAAAAATAGGGTGTGAAATGAAACATGGCTTACAGGACCCCCCCCAACCCACCTTGATGTTGTAGATCAAAAAATAGGGCCAATAGCACATGCGGCAAAACAATCAAATAAGTAATTTTGTAGTAGCTAGTGGGCACAAAGCAGTGGGCACTGGACACTTCTCTGCTGTCCTTTCTTTTCTATGTTTCATTCCATACTCTGCATTTTAGATAGAGACCGATTAACCCACCCACACATAGTTTTTTCTTACTTCTTTTATGTTTCTTGTATTTTTTAACACAGATGAGACTAGCAGTCTCTTTGTTCATCTTAGTCAAGCACCATTTAATAGACAAAATGGTTTCTTTTTTATTTGTTTTGCATTTTTCTTACTGTAATTTATTTTTGTTCCCTCTTGCCTTTCATCCATCAGCCAGATAACCCCTCACATAGGCACAATTGTCAATTAATCAGTACATTTTGGCTCATCTGCATTCCTCCCTTTCTTTTGTCTGTTACTGCCACCCACTGTCTAGGGGCTTTGGGCTGGTGCTTCTTAATTTGCACTAATTCTGCCTCCCCTTCTCCCTTTCAGACACAGCCCCTGACTCGGGCTCAGTAGCGGTCGTGGACCCACTCCCTGGCCAGCGGCCACCACCTCCAAATCTTGCCACCCTGCAGCCGCTCCTGGGTATTTTCAAAGTACATCTCCTGGGGGTTCTCCGATTTCTCCAGCTGCTGTCTGATAGGTCGGTGAACTGTAGGCTAATAGGCAATTGGACACCACCGATCCTATTGCCCTGCTATTGGCTGCTTTTCACAGTCCTACTTTCAGACTGCAAAGCACGGTCTTTTGTGGGTCGGCTTCCCTAGCTGCAGTTAACTGACCTGTAATTTGTACCTGTTTTTTTTCTCCCACCCTCCTGCCACAACCCCGGCCGCTATTAAATACGCACACGCACCTACCTCTTTGCTTTCCCCTTTTCCTATTGGCTGCTTACTATTTACTATTTTAACTTAGGATTCGTACTCTCAGTCAGCCACTTTTGAAGGATCAAAAGGCAAAAGAGAGATTGCAGATGGAAAGAGGTGCAGGGATAAAATGCATATAGTAACCAAAAAAGGAAATCCCGCTCACTGCCAAACAAAATAAACGACTGCTCACCGTAAATATTAGAAAAGGTGCTTCATTTTATTTAAGGTGCCATTTGCAAGGCCCTGACGCATTTCAGAACAATGTTCCTTTATCAAAGAGTCTAATACAAAGTTAAGGCTTGGACCTTAACTTTGTATTTATTTATTTATTTGTATTTTGGATGACACCTTTGAGCCAAGGGCTCTTTTACAAAGGTTCCACGTCAAGGCAATTGGGACAATAAGGTACAAAACATAACATGATCATTACAATGGAACTTACAAAAAAAAAAAAAAAGACAAGCAAGGTTACAATAATAGCAACCAAAGGCATTGTCAAGGTATTAGACCCTTTGATAAAGGAACATTGTTCTGAAATGCTTCAGGGCCTTGCACATGGCACCTTAAATAAAATGAAGCACCTTTTCTAATATTTATGGTGAGCAGTCCTTTATTTTGTTTGGCAGTGTGCGGGATTTCCTTTTTTTGGTCACTTTTGAAGGATCCAAGCAACTTGCTCCCTGATAGTCCACTTCTTAGATTTAAGTGTCAATGATAAATATGGCTATAAAAGATAAACTCACCATGAATGCCTTTCCCCTCCTTCTCATCCTCTTAACAATGCCCCACCACCCTAGAATGCCTAACTCCAACAGGGAAAACCCTCTCCATAAGGACCTTTGCGACAACCTTCACTACAACAAGGGCTGCATATCTGGGAACCTTTTCATCATTAATAAGAGACCATGGTCCCTTTAATGGTCCAGCCCCTGAGTACCAACTGGCCTTCTTATGGAATGCATGCTCACAGCTATGTCCCTCCAGATCCCACCATCCTCCTTGTTGTAAGTAGTAAAAGGATAAAACACCACTGCAGCCATAGGAATTTTAATCGTCTGTCAAAGGCACTAAGAGAGCTCCTCCTTAGGATCACCCTCCTGCTGCTTCTGCTATCAGGCAACATCCACCCTAATCCAGGTCCGACTGACCAAACTACAAGTAGTGCATGTTCCAAACAGGGTGATATTAAGTTGGACACAATTAACATCTTCAGTCCCCTGTGTAAAATTGGCACCTTCAAAGTCTGTGTGGCACAGCACAACCTTGACATACTATCTGTTGTTGAGACCTAGCTGTCCCCCAAAATACCTGACACAGCAGTTGCCCTACCTGGGTATACTATATACAGACTGGACAGGCTATCTAAACGTGGGGGTGGATGTGCCTTATATCTAAAAAACTCACTAAAGGGTGATGCATTGCCAGTGATTGAACTTGGATGTGCCACTCAGGTGTTGGCAATAAAAGTGCTTCTGAGGGCCCACTTCAAAACTCTCTCTGTACTAGCAGTGTACATACCCACCAAAGACCTGGCCACAGGTCTCCACAGAGCCCTGGACTATCTCCGCTCCCAAAATCAGCTCACTGAGACAATTATCCTGGGTGATTTCAACATAAACTGGCTGTTGTCTGCTAATAGTTCTATAAAGGACTCATTAGTGGCTCTACATCTTACTCAACTTGTCAGTTCACCTACCAGAATAAACTATAAAACAGGGACAAGCACCACCCTAGACTGGATAATTTCTAATCATCCCGATCGCCTGTCTAATGTAACTGTGCACCCTGACTTCCTCAGTGACCACTCCCTAATCACCTGCAGCTAGTCCAACAAATTCCATACCCCCTCCCCAAACTATCTACAACAGTGTACTTAAGCATGGCCACTTGGACCTCTTAAAACAATGACTATGTGCCCAGGCTTGGACCCTGCTGGACTACACTGACAACATTAATGTAGCTCTGGAGCACTTCATCATGGTTTTCAACACTGCCTGTGATACATATGCCCCTTTCAAAAAGATGAAGGTCCATGGCACAGTGAACTCCTGGATCACTCCTGAGCTCCTTTCCAGTATGAAACTATGGGACTAACTCAGGCACTGTGCCAGAGCCACTGGTAAACAGCAGGATCTGCAATCCTATAAAGCTGCTAGAAACACCTGCATAAGGGCTATTCGCCAGGCGAAATATAAATATCATAGGGAGATGCTGACCAACACCTGGGGAGATAGCAGAACATTTTGGTCAAATATCAATGATATCACTGGCAAAGATCCTAAGATTTCACCTACAATGCTAAACCTTGATGGTACCCCCACAGTTGACCTGCTTAAAATTGCAAACACTTTTTATGATACCTTCACCAATCTGAGCAGTGTCTTCCCACAAGACTTTTTTGAAGATAACTCTGCCTACACTGCTAGTTGCTATCAGGGAAGGAACCCTGAGCACCCCCCATCAACTTTAAGAAAGTTTCGATCATCCTGGTCAGAAAACTACTAAGGTGCTAGAAAAAATGAGACATAGTGGAGACTGTCTTGACCTCAAACTTATCGCTCTCACCTTAGACGAAGTACTCCTACCTATAACTAAGATACTATACCTTTCACTAATCCTGTCACAATTCCTGGAAGTGTGGAAAACTGCCCTGGTTACCCTAGTGCATAAATCTGGTGATCGTTCCCTGCATGGCAACTATAGGCCAATATCTATTCTTCCTCCTTTATCCAAGGTGCTTGAACGAATTGTTGCCAACCAGCTGGTAGCTTACCTCGAAACTTACTCTATCCAGTGTCCACAACAGCATGGCTTTAGAAAGTGGTATAGCACTACCACAGCATTGCTAGAATTTACATGTTTTATACAACAATCCATTGCCCGAGGCAAACTTGTAGGAGTGGCCTTTATAGATCTAACAAAGGCCTTTGACACTGTGAATCACACACTTCTACTTGGCCAGCTCACTAAAATTGGTCTCTCACCAAACAAGCTGAAATGGTTCAGAAGTTACCTCAGAGAAAGACTGCAGAGGGTGAGGATATCTAATGTAGTCTCAGAACAGAGGGCTGTCTGGTCTGGTGTACCGCAAGGTTCAATCTTGGGTCCTCTCCTGTTCAGTATCTTCCTGAATGACTTGCCATCTCCCTGTCATCAATGCACTCTCCTCTATGCAGATGACGCTGTTATCTTTACTAGCCACCCGGATCCCAACATACAGTATTTGAAAGCAATCTACAACTTGGTTTCTTGGAAGCTGAGAAATGGTTTAATACTCACAAATTGGTGCTAAACTACAAGAAAACAAAAGTCTTGTTGTTTTCATCCTCTCGTCATACGTATAAGGCACATGCACTCACAGTTACAAATAACCAAGGGGCCCTTCTTGAACAAATTCAGCACTTCAAGTACCTTGGTGTAACCCTGGACAATCACCTCACCTATGTACCTCACATAGATAATGTTGCTAGGAATGTTAATACCAGGATTGGGCTCCTCTGTAGATACAGATGGAATCTGACTCCAGAAGCTCTGAAGCTTGTTTCTAAAGTTCAGTTCTGTAGGTCATTGATTATGGCTTAGTCATTTACAGAGCTGCATCAACCACATCACTCAAAATACTTACTGTTGCTCTGAACAAAGCCTGTAGGCTAATTACGGGTGCTGCTCGCCTCACCCACACCTGTGAACTGTACGCTCAATCTGGATGGCTTCAGCTAAGTGTTATGATCACATACCAGACATGTCTTCTTACCAACAAGGTGCTCCTTGGATTCTTGCTGCCAGGCATTGGTTGCCTGTTAAACAAATCCCTCAAGACCCAAAACACTCACATCTTAGAATCGGACCACATTCTCGTCCACTGTTGTTGGACTGCTCAGTACCAATGGTCCTTTCTGTACAGAGCCCCACTTTGGTTTAATGGCCTGTGCAGTGAATTGGTTATGCTACTTAAACTTGTTCAGTTTAAGGAAATGCTCCATCAGTATCTCATAAATGAAAGCACCTGCAACTGTAACACCTAATCCTACCATCACAATACTTCCACTTCTCCCTTGCTCCTTCTCCACCTGACCACACCTCTCTGCAGTTACCAGGCCTCTCGGCTGCCACTTTCCCCCAGCCCTTGCTCCTCCCATTACCTTCTTCTTCCACCTCCTACCTCTACTCTCCTTCTCCCACCTTCTCTTTTTAACAACACCGACAAAGCCCCTGGCTGCTACTTTCCCACTCTAGCCAAATAAAGTACTACTACCGTCCATATTTCCCCTCTTTCCTAATTCTCTTCTGCTCCCTACCTAATTCCTGACTTCTTCTGTCCCATTATTTTATCTCTGTATATTATCATTGTATTATGAATTGACTATCTATGTTGTAACATAATATGTTTGCTCTTCCTTTGCCTGATTGTAACCCCTCCCCCATTGACTTGGAGCCTTTGTAAATGAGCTGCTTGGAGCTCAGAGGTACTTTGTAATCTGAGATTGAATAAATAAAAATAAAATAAAGATGTCAAAACAACTTTTTAGACAACCAGTGGAGTCAGAAAAGAAGATACAAAGGCTTACTTTAATAAATGTCAAAGGTTCCACATTTTCAGGCAACAAACAGTTGTGTAAATCTCAACCAACACTACCAGTGGTGCTGAAGATTCTCTCAGAGTAGACACTGGTCAGAGGGCAACTTAAATATTAAATGGAAACTCCGCACAATGCAGGCCAGATTTTTCTATTACGTTGCCAATATTTGAAAGGGTTAACCCATATGCTGAGTTTGCTACGGGCTTTTAGACAATTTTCAGCCATGGTGGTAGCAGTATAACCTTGGACAACAAAGGAAGAACCAGTGCCTGTATCAACATCAATTTGAAAAATAAAGGCCAAAAAAATTGACAAAGATAACTATAGACTGGTTAGCATTACATCTGTGGTAAACACAATTCTGGAAGAAACACTCAAGGAAAAAATAGAGAATTTCCTGAAGGCAGACAAACAGATCAAAAGCCGGCATTGATTTAGAGATGGAATATTTTACCTGAGTGACTTCATAGAGTTCTATGAACCAGTGAGCAAGACACTTGATAAGGGGATACTAGTAGATGTAATTTACATGGACTTCAGCAAAGCATTTGATACCGTTCCTCACCTTGAGTTAATGTCTAAGTTGGACAGTATGCGCATACATACAAGCACTGTAAGATGAATTAATAGCTGGTTACCTGGAAGATGACAGAGTCTGAATAAATGGCAGTATAGTGTAGTAGTTAAGAGCCCACAGCTGCAAACCTGGAGAACAGGGTTTACTGTGATATTCGCGCCGACAGAATAGCATGGCACAAAACTATGCACGGACAATAGCACCGATAGTATAGTGGTGTAACAGAATAGCTAAACATGTACCTGATAGTAAATGGGGGAGTTGTCATCCTCCCCACACCCCCTGAACTAAATATAACATAATCCACACTGTGCAGCACAAGACACAAGGAAAAATTGGGTGATGGGCAGACTCGCTGGCAGGGGAGAGGATGCAAGGGGGTGGGCAGATTTAATAAAAACTCTGAGGGGATGCAGCTTGGGGAGAATGTTGGGGGGCTGTGACAACAAAACACAAAGGAAAAAAACACCAGTGCAGTTAGCGTAGAACCCAGGTCAGCTGCATTAACCATCCAATACAGAAACTGGGATGGTTAGGCAGCACATACTTATGGACTTTGACTCCTCGGCATGAGTTAACACAGCTACATGGACAGCGCTATTATGAATGACTGGTTATATTCATGTAGCTGTTTTTACCCATGCTATTTTGTCCGTGTGAATGTAACTGTGCTATTATTGCCATGCTGTATTCACCAGATTCTGGAGAACAGGGTTGAATCCCATAGCCACCATTTGCATACTGTGTGATCATGAGCAAGTCAGTTAACTTCCCTGTGCTCCCAGGACACACCTGGAAATAAGCCTCTGTTTAGTGCATCTTTCCTGGCCAAAAACTGTAAAATAAAAATGAATGGATACTATTTGCAGTAGGGAGTAATGATGAGTAGGGTGCCCTAGGGGTCAGTTTTGAGATCAACATTGTTCTATGTTTATATGAGTGAGATGCAGTGCTCAAAGGATTGTTGTCAACCAGGGAGGTTGATGGGGGGGGGGGGACAGTAGATGTGGCCTATCTGGATTTCAGCAAGTCCTTTGACACTGAGCCACATAGAAGGCTGTTAAGCAAGCAGGAGAACATGGGGTGGGAAAGAGGGTAGTGAAGTGGGTGGGGAATTGGCTGGGTAATGGTACCCAGGTGGTAAATGGCATTCACTCTGCAGACAGTAAAGTGACCAGTTGGGTGCCACAGTGTTCAGTTTTAGGTCTGGCCCTCTTCAATGTCTTCACCAGTGACATTGCTGAGTGTCTAGTAGGAAAACTATGTCTGTTCCCTGACAACACCAAGCTCTGCAACAGGGTGGACATGCCAGGGGGAGTGGACAGAATGAGGGGAGATCTAAGGAAGCTGGAGGATTGGTCAAGGGATTGGCAACTGGGATTCAACACAAAAAGTGCACATGGGGCACAAAAGCCCAGGGGAGGAAATTCAGTACTGCGAACATGAAAGAGACCTGGGGGTGGTCATCTCTGATGTACTCAAGGCCAGTAGGAAATGTGATAAGGTGGCAAGCAAGGCTAGCAGGATGCTGGGATACATAGGCAGAGGTATCACCAGCAGAAAAAGGGAGGTGAAGATTCCACTATCTAGATCATTGGTGAGTCCACACCTTGAGTACTGTGTCCAGTTCTGGAGGCCTCATCTATGAAAGGACATTGATAGGCTAGAGGTGGTTCAGAGAAGCGCAACCAAAATGGTGCAGGGACTGCATCACAAACCCTATGGGGATAGGTTGAGGGAATTAAATATGTATTCTCTGGAGGGGGGGTATGATTGACACATTTAAATACCTCTCAGGGAAAAATAAAGTGCAGGAGAATATGATTTTTCAGAGAAAACATTCTCAAAGACAAGGGGCACAAGATGAAACTAGAAGGAGAGAGATTCAGTGGGAAACATAGAAACATAGAAGTTGATGGCAGGTAAGGACTGCTAGGCCCATACAGTCTGGCTGTATACCTCACCTGCATCAGCGACCACTGACGCTACTTGGTCATCATCTTTAGCTTCTCCCTCTCACCTCTAGGGTTCCCATATGCCTATCCCATGCATGTTTGAATCCTGCCACTGTGCTTGCTCCTATCACCTCCTAGGGCAGGCTATTCCATGCATCCACCACCCTTTCCATGAAAAAGAACTTCCTCACTTTACCCCTTATCCTGTCCCCCCTCCAATCTCATATTGTGCCCCCTCGTTCTTGTACCTCTCCAGAACCAAAAGATGTCTTTCACTTGCACCTTGTTTATGACCTTAAGATACTTGAAGGTTTCTATAATATCTCCCTGTTCCCTCCTCTCTTTCAGTGTATACATATTGAGGTCTTTTAATCTTTCCTCATAATTCTCCTGTTGCAAGCCCTGCGCCATCTAAGTCGTCAATCTCTGAACCACCTCTACTCTGCCTACGTCCTTATGAAGATGCGGCCTCCAGAACTGCACATAGTACTCCAGATGAGGTCTCACCAGCGTTTTTTATAGTGGTATCACAAACTCCCTCCTTCTGCTAGTGATACCCCTTCCTATGCACCCCAACATGCCACTGGCCCTCCCTACAGCCTTTGTACTCTGCTCGGCCACCTTTAGGTCATCTGAGATTATAATACCCAAATCCCGTTCCTCCCTGGTGATTGCCAGCAACTCCATCCCATCCTGTAGCTCTCCTCAGGGTCTCTGCACCCAAGGTGCATGATTTTACACGTCTTGGCATCGAACCTCAGTTGCCACACTTCGGACCATTTTTCCAGCTTACATAGGTCTCTCTTCATTTTTTCCACCCCATCCGGAGTGTGTGGGGTCATCTGCAAACAGGCAAACCTTCTCTTCCAGCCCTTCCACAATGTCACTAATAAAGACATTAAAAAGGTCTGGCCCCAGGACTGACTCTTAAGGTACCCCGTTGGTCATCCCTCTTTCCTTGAATTGGATCCCATTTATCACCACCCTCTGCATCCTGTCCCCAACCAGTTTCTAATCAAGTTTACCAGTTTGTGGCCCACACCCAGGCTTCCCAACTTATTTACCAGTCTTTTATGTGGAACAGTGCTGAAGGCCTTGCTGAAGTTGAGGTATGTAACATCTACCACTCCGTGAGGAATTACTTCTTCACAGAGAGGGTAGTGGACAAGTGTAACAGCTTGCCAGCAGAGGTTGTGGAGGAAGAAGTGATTACAGGTTTAAAAAAGGCTTGGGATAGGCATAGCAGGCTGCTAGTAGGTGGGGAGGGGAACAACCTATTAATAGCAGAATTTGATAAAGCACGTTTCTTAGGAAATATATGGCAGACTCGGTAGGCCGGCGACTTCTATATTTCTATGTCAGATGGCAAAATTCTCTGACAACATGAAAATAGGCTGCAAAATGAACACTTTAGAAGGAATGCAAAACCTACAAAATGAACTTGGTATGCTGAGACAATAGGCAACCAGGACCAAAATGAACTTCATTTCTGACAAATGCACTATATTGCATTTTGGAAATAGAAATACAAAAACTGAGTACAGTACATTTTAAATGGTATAAAACTCAAACAAAGTATTTATGAGAATGGTGTGGGAGTATTGGTATCACATTCATTTAAGCATACATCATGGTATGAAAGTGTAATAAAGAAAAGCAATAGAATTTAGGCCTGTATAAGGAGAAACGTCATTAGTAGAGAGAGAAACATAGAAACATAGGATTTGATGGCAGATAAGGACCGCTTGGTTCACTCAATCTGCCTGTTTCCCTACCTGATGGATAAGCTGCAGATCCTAGTTAACCAACAGCCTACTTCCTCCTACCCCCACCTCCAAGAATTGCCTTATGTCTGTTCCATGCATTCTTGAATTCCCCCAGTTTTTGACTCCACAACCTCCTCAGAAAGGCTGTTCCATGCCTCCACAACCCTCTCCATGAAAAAATACTTCCTCACATTACCTCTCAGCCATCCCCTTCTATCTTCAAATTGTGCCCCCTCTTGTTCTTGCACACCTCTTTTTCTGAAAGATGCTACCCTCTTGGACTTTGTTGATTCCCTTGAGGTACTTGAAAGTTTCTATCATGTCCCCCCATCCTTCCTTTCCTCTAGGGTATACATATTAAGCTCCTTAAGTCTCTTTTGATATGTCTTCTGGTGCAGACACTGCACCATTTTAGTTTGCCTTCCTCTGGACTGCCTCCAGCCTGTCTATGTCCTTGTGGAGACTGGGTCTCCAGAACTGCACACAGTACTCCAGATAGGGTCTCACCAGCTGTCCGTACAGAGGGATAACAACTTCCTGTTTTCTACTGGTGATGCCTCTCCCTATACATCCCAGTATCCCCCCAGCCCCCCTTACTGCCCTCTCACATTGCTTGCCCACCTTTAGGTCATCTGATATGACTATCCCCAGGTCCCTTTCCATTTTTGTTGTTATTAGTAACTCACCCCCCATAGTGTACTCTTCCCCTGGGTTTTTGTTTCCCAGGTACATTACTTTTCACGTCTTAGCATTGAATCTAAGTTACCATACATTTAACCATTCCTCCAACCTTGCCAAGTCCCTTCTCATCCTTTCCACACCACCTTGTGTGTCAATCCTGTTGCAGATCTTTGTGTCATCTGCTAAAAGATACTTTTCCTTCCAGTCTCTCTGCAATGTCACTAATTAAGACATTGAAGAGGACCGGTCCTAGAACTGAATCCTGAGGTACCCCACTAGTAACCCCCCTTTCTTCAGAGTGGACTCCATTTACTATTACCCTCTTTGTCCTGTTCTCCAGCCAATTTTTTACCCAGGCTACCCTCTTGGGACCCACTCCCAGGCTGGCTAACTTGTATATTAATCTTTTGTGTGGGACTGTGTCAAATGCCTTGCTAAAGTCTAGGTAGGCCATGTCCACAGCCCCTCCCTGATCTACTACTATGGTCACTCAGTCAAAGAAATCTATTTGATTCGTCTGACATGACCTTCCCACTGTGAATCCATGCTGCCTTGTTTACTTTGCCCCTCTGGTCTCTAGGTGCTCCAGAATTCTTTCTTTCAGAAGTGATTCCATCATTTTCTCTATCACTGAGGTCAAACTAACAGGTCTGTAGTTTCCTGCCTCTGCCCTGCTCCCACTTTTGTGAAGTGGAATAACATCTGCCCTCCTCCAGTCCTCAGGTACCACCCCATCCTCCCATGATTTGTTAAAGAGGGTAGTTAGTGGTGTCACTAGTTGTACTCTTAGTTCTTTCAGAATTCTGGGATGAATCTCATCAGGCCACATTGCTTTTCCACCTTCAATTTTAAGAGTTCTTTCAGAACTCTTAATTCTGTGAATGGGCTGGTATCAACCCCCCATCCAGAGTGTTTCTGTTGTTTGGTTTAGGTACCCCCCTTCTTCATTTGTGAATACTGAGCAAAAATATTTGTTTAGTATCTCTGCGTTTTCACAGTCACCCTCTGCCCCCCTCTCCCCTTTATTAAGCCTCGCTATCCCTCCCTTGGTCTTCCTTCACTCCCTGATGTACATATAAAAGGTTTTATCCCCCTTCTAAAATTGAGTTGGCTATCTTTTCCTCAGTTTGGACCTTTGCTGTTCAGACTGCCTTCCCTGCTTCCTTCTGCTTTGACTGATACAGTTCTCTGTCCTGCTCCTTCTGTGATTCCTTGTACTTCCTGAATGCTATCTTTTTTCCCCTAACCTTCTCTGCCACCTCCTTTGAGAACCATAGTGGTTTTTTACATCGTTTTGTTTTGTTTATTTGCTTCACACAAAGGCTTGTTGCCTTAATGATGGCAGCTTTGATTATTCCCCATTGTTCTTCCACCCCTCCTTCCTGCCCATTTGCTAGTGCATTCCTTAGGCACTCACCCATTTTGGCAAAGTTAGCCCTCCTAAAGTCCAGGACCTTTGCCTTCATATGGCTTGACTCTACTGCTGTGTTTATCTTGAACCATACTGTTCGATGCTCGCTAGTTCCCAGATGACAGAGAGGACAGTGATTATGCCACTATATAAATCCTTTGTCAGACCTCATTTGGAGCATTGCATGTGGTTTTGGAGTGCACAGTACAGAGCTGATTTGGCTAGACTGGAGGCAGTTCAGTGAAGGGCAACAAGACTGATCTGGAATTTATGAGAGAGGGACTATGATTCCTAACTTGAGAAGCTTGACCTGTATTCGCTGGTGAGGAGACAGAGAAGCAAGCAATATGATCTTGGTTTATGAAGCTTCAAGGGCCAGTGAGCTATCAAAATGTCTTGCACTATGTTATAAAGTGGTGGGTCCATATCTAAGAGGGCATAACTATCAGTTAGAGGGATAACTATTCAGAACTGAAAGAAGGAAAGCAGTGTTTTTAGGGCTGCAGTTGGCATAGCCCTGTAGTCCTTTTAGGATCATTGAGAAAAAGGACAGCTGTATTCCTTCCAAATGAACATGTTGGATTGCATCACAGTTGCCTCCGCATCTGTGTAACAGTCTGCCCATGTTGTCCCTACCGACCGCAGCACTGCACTTTATTAACATTTACCAGAGCATGTGAAGCAGCCATCAGACTCCTTTCCTACTAGTCATTCCTAAGAGGATGTTCCCTGTCTCAACCCCCTGTAGTTCTATGCCCTGAACCGTGTAGACAGCCAGGACTTGTCTTACCTGGTCCTTCGGGAGTGAGGAGTCTAGCTCCCGCATGACAGGAGGGCACCAAAATAACTTAAAGGCAGACAACATTAAAGTCTCTGTTTTTATAACACATGATGCATGATTGCCCTGATATATTAAACATCCATTCCCGTTGTGCAGCAGTTAGTTTTCTCTTCCTGCAGCAATGGGACCTTGCTTGGTTGCTTCAGGTGCTAGCTGCTAACAGGCCCCCTCCTGGTGACACAGAACTAGAAGGACAGTCTTCCTTATTTGAGTTGTGCCTGGTGATGGATTTGTACAGAGGCACATGAGAACTGCACACCGCTGGGACAGGCAGGAGGGCGAGGTGGTTAGCATGCTGTCTGTGCTCCTGGTGAGCAGGGCATAGTGATGAGCACTTCCCTGTGTGTACCCTTGTTGTCTGGCCCTGATAGTGTACGCAAGTCATCCGGGAGACACAGTGCCACCACTGAGCCACACACCAATGGTGTCCTTTCCCTGTGCTCCTGACCTTTGACTTTTATGCACAGTGAGGAGAACATGTAGGAGGTGCCAGCTCATTGTCCTGTATCCACATTGGGCACCCCCCCATAAAAGACAGTACTTCTATGTCCATGTTTATATTCCCCCTTCAATCCTCAACCAAATTAGCAGCAGTGAGCCAGCAATGACAAAATCCTGAGTGTCCCCCCGCTTGGCCACTGTATTGCCTGGCCACCGCGCCCTTGCATTCATGTTCCAATTGCAGCCCATCTTGCTGATGGCAGTACATCAAAACAGTACCCAATGCACACTGCCTGAGTGAGGGGTGAGAGAGAGAGAGAGAGAGAGATGCAGACCACATTAAATGTGGCAAAACAGGTGAGCTGCCCCTCTCACATGTTTACATTCCTGACATGTGTGCAGGGGAGTGTTTGCGGTAACTGTGGCTACTCACCCACACTCATTCGAGAGCGAGACACAGAAGGGAGAGCCACACTTACAGGTAGAGGGAGAGACCAGAATATGTGTGATGCAGTTTAAAGTTGCTGGGGAGCGTAAAAGCAGTTTCTGACTGTGTCCTCTTTCTGTTTTGACACCGACTGCGGCAGAGAGAGACACGGGGTGCACAGGAGGTAGTTGGGGAGATACGAGGAGTTCTCCATATAATGTCTGCAAAATACTGTACATCTGTGCATGTGTGGGGGGGCTCCAATGAGAAAGAGAGAGAGGAAGTGGAGAAGACACATTGTACAGAAAAGTTGCTTCAGTCTCCTGTGTCTCTCTCTCGGTCTGTCAGTGTCTGTGAAGCATGTGACAATATCAGATAGTAGGTGAAAGAAACATCATGATGTTGGTGGGATCTCATCTTTGATTGTGTGTCTGTGTTTGGGGCGGGGGTGCAGAGCAGGGGTGCAGTTAGGAATTTGGAGTTTGTACACCAATCTATCAGTCAATCAAGCTTTATTGGAAAACATATTGAGATAAAATATATCATTTTCAATTACATCCAGCACTTACATAGAAGATGTCATACAAAACATACAATAAATAGACATATGAATATGACATTCTGTACTGTATCAAAGTGCAATTAGATTAAATGTAGAATTAACCATAACAATTACATTGCTTATTATATAGACTAGCTAATGATGTTCTAAAATGACCTAAGGGTATTCTTGCCAGTGTGTTGCCAGTGTGCTGTCCCCCCCTCTTGCACCCCCTCATAACAAAGTCATTTTCAGTCCACATAATTGACCCATGAGTATATTACATTGCTCAGTAGGATTAACTTGTTATGGGGGATATTTTACTTGTTTTGTATTGGGCTAGGAGAATTATATAACTAACCCTGCTTGCTTGTACTGGAGAAGGTAACCCATCAATAAATACAGCACTTAGTGAAAGTCTGTAGGACTAATGGGTTTCCTCCTTGGTACTGGATCAAAACAGCACACCAAGAAGAGCGCTGCAAGAACTGCGCTGTGTAAAACACAAAAGGATTTACAGCAACAGGGGTATAATAGCGATACGGTACTACCGCTACCCCTGTCACTCTGGGTATTACCTGAAGAGGGCTGAAGTTGCTGTGTGCTGGGGTGGCTGGCTGAGCTGCTCCAGTGGTGGAGCGTCTAGGGCACAAGCATACAGTGTGGTAGGAGACCTGGGACTGCAGTTCAGTTCCTGCCAGGTCCCTTTCCTGCTGTAACATTTTATTTCTTTTGGAAACCAGAAATTTCCTCCTTCCGACTTTTTCCCAATCCCCGAAGTCTACGACCCCCCAAGGTTGATTATATATTAAATTTGGGAGTGCAGGTGGCAGAGCCCCCCTGAAAAAATAAAGAAGGTTGCGCTGTTGCTGATGGGTCACTGTAGTTCTAGATCCTGTTTCCTACAGCATGCTTTTCCTTTTTCCTTTATTGTATGTGGATTGACATGACCTTGTGCCTTCTCCATTCACCAGGGCAGCTGGAAAGTGACCACAAAACATAATTATGACCCTTGAACTTCCACTATACTTATGAGAACAGTAAATACAATAAAAAAGGTTGTTTTATGAGCAGGTTGGATGCATTTCCAGTGCAACCCCCCCCCCTTCTGTCATTACACTGGAATTATGAGGTAACCCACCAGGGATGAGGCCCAAACTATGGAGTAAAGATCAAACAATACTGGCATTTACTTTTTGTTTACTTTTTATTTATATAATTCCTGCATTTCTGAAACAAAGATGAAAACAAAATACACAAATGTCCATTATTAATTTAATCGAATTGTACATATTTCCAAGATCCAATAAACCCTTTTTCATGAGACAATTTTTTTGTCATTACACTGGAATTATGAGGTAGCTCACCATGGTTGGGGCCCATGAATATGAAGTATAGATCATGCAACACTGGCATTTACTTTTTTTTTCACTTTTTATTTATATAATTCCTGCATTTCTGAAACAAAAATTTATTTTTTAGTCTTTGGTAACTGGGTAAGGTCCACTAGGCACAAGTGCCTGTTTTCAGGGGTAACCTGGGAGCATGGGCGGTTAAGTGACTTGCTCAGAGTCACACAGTATGCAAGTGGAGGGTGTGAGAATCAAACTCAGGTCTGATGTGCTGGATGTACCAAGCTCGTTCACACCTCGTTCCTCTAACCTCTGGGCTGTACTGCCAGCAAATGAAAACAAAATACACAAATGTCCATTACTAATATAATCGAATTGTACATAATATTTCCAAGCCTCAATAAACCCATTTTCATGACACAGTTTTTTAAATTTTTCTCTTTAAACTAAAGTCTCTTAATATACATTGGTTTAACAGAAAGTCAGCAGGGTCACGTCAAAGCTGTTCTCCTAGTTACCATTTGTTATGTAGTATAATATTATGTGTGCCTTCTCACAAGTACCCACATATTAGTTTGTTTTTGTTTTATAAGATATTAAAACACTATGCTGACCTGGACACTACTGGATGGTTCTGAAACTTCTGCCGCCCATCACTCACTGTTGATACCGATCACAAAAGCAAGTCAGATGACACCATTCTGTGTCCCAGCAGTAAATTATTAATATTTCCATGATGCGGAGCCTGCTGGATGCACCAGTGCTTATCTTTTGGTGTCACCAATTAGACTGAGAGGAGGCTGAACAGATATGCAGACGTTTGAGTTCTTTCTCTGCTGCCAGTCATCTTCTGCTGTTGTCCTTACACTGAAATGCCACCACTGATTCTTCAGTCTTCTGTTATCTTCCTATCTCAGCTGTCCATAGCAAGGTTTTGAATCATGGCATAACCAATCTAGCCATACCCCCTGCCTATACAGTAGCCAATCAAATAAGGAGCTAACCTAACTGAGCTCTGCACTCCACTCTGTTTTCTACTGATCGACATCCCCCCACCACACTCCCCAAGCAAACAAAGGAAAAACAGAAAACAAAGGAAGACACCATGCCGCTGCTGACTGGCCGAGTTTCTTTCTCTATGGCCAGCTCAGTATGTTTTGGCCCCCATCCTGTGTGATTATGTATGCCATGGCATACCTGGCATATCTGTGCCTATGCCCTTGGTGCAGAGAGGGCAATACATGCTGTGTCAAGGCTCAGAAAGTACATTATGCGCAGGAAATTTCACAGATGTTCTGTGCACTGTGTTTGTGACATTTCTATGGGCATAAGAAGGGTGGGACACACATTTATTGGGGACTATTGTGCAAGGTGGCAGGATACAGTATCTGTTTTTGTCTTTAAACATGGGGAAAAACACTTTCTATGGGTTTTCCTGTGTTTTGGATATAACCCATATTATAAGTGCAATAACTCACTCCAGGGTGTGAGTTTATATACATTTAATGCATGCCTTGTGTCTCACAATGCACCCCAGGCATGCATTAAATGCCTATAAACCCACACCCTGTCATGGGTTATTGCTTACTTAATAAATGTAGATGCAGGTTTTTTTTTTTATTATTATTATTATTTTTAGTTCATGTAGCTGTGCAGATCATGGACCTATTAAACCCTTTCAGTGCTGATCTCGACACTGTTCACAGTGAGGGTAATCCCATTAAATTTTGTTTGTCAGCATTTCTAGTTTTAAACAGCCATTGTCCATTTATACTTTGCATCCACCTGCTCTCAGACTCATGCTGAACTAGTCCCACTTGCATGCATGTTCAGTCACTCCTACACCACATAACTTCAGTTGCTTCCTTTTTACTGTCCTTATTGTGACGTATGTCATTTTAATAGACATTATTACTCTGTTTTAAATAGCACACATTCTTTAGTGCACCTAACTTACCAGCTGGTGCTATCAGCTGTGCTCACACCTTTCATGTCAGTCCCTTTCCCATTCTTCTTTTGTAAAAAACAAAAAAAGAAAGAAAGATGTGGATTTAAAACCAAAACACCACCACCAAAAATAGGCTAATGTGTATCTTTGTGTATGTGTGTGTGTTTATGCGGGGGTGCTCAAATCTTCAGTACTAGATAAAAAAAAAACTACAAGTATTGTGGCCACAATGTCCTAAAGCAAAAAACAAACAAAACAGCAAGTTCATATAGGTGGAAGGACTTCTTTAATAAATATTAAGCTGAACTCTTAATATATGCATATTTAAACATATTTAGTTCCTACTGCCATATAAATAAAAACTCATTTTACAAGTACAGTAAGACACACAGATCATGTACATTAGAGCTTACTAATGCATGACAAGGGGCTGAAGGCACGAGGTCTGTGGCCACCTTCGTCACTATGCCCCTTGCCATGAGTTACAAATGTCTAATGCAGGCCAGCCTGGTGGTGCTGAGGGTTGACACACTGAACACTTTACCTCAGGCTATACCAGCAACCTGGGTTCGGGAATGGGCCTGGGTCATTGGGGGTTGGCAGGGGCGAGAGAGGATTTAGCCCTGAGAGAATAGTGGGAACAAGAAAAATCTGATCAAAGCTTATAAAAGCTCTAACATGCACTGCAGGGTATTGAATCTCCAAATGCTGTAGCCCTCCTCTGATACCAAATGCAGGGGGTTCTGAAATTTGTAGTTACAGGAAATTTCAGCTTGCAAGTCAACATAATCAGTCTGACACAATCTACTGTACTGCAGTAAACAGTAAGTAAAAATGTTTTTGTACACCCAGGCCTGGATAGTCAAAGGGGTTGCACCTGGCACAACAGATCTGCACTGGTGCAACTCTGATTTGAGCCCTGGTGGGATACTGAAAGGGCTGGGACTGCCTAGTACAGTATGCGCTGTAAGCCCATTGGTCCACACTGGGGACCAATAGGCTTACAGCCCATACTGTACCTGTCATTCGGCGGGCGGCCAGCAGAGCAGTATGCGGGTGGAATGCAGCCGCCCGCTGATGATGGGGTGGAGCGGGGTGGGCAAGGGGTTCTGTGTGGTTGGCAGGGTTGGGGGATGCCACTGGATCACCAGGGACTTGATCTACGGGGATTTACTGCAATCGTGGCAACAGGCGAGGGGGAGGGTTCAATTAGACCACCAGAGATGGTCATAAATACATATATTGGGGAATCGGGGACTCTGGTGGGAGGGGGACCACTAGACCACCAGGGATGGACGTGTATTATATTTATCAGCGAATTGGGACTTGGGTGGGGGGTCCACTAGACCACCAGGATGGACATGTCTTATATATATTGGGGAATCGGGGACTGGGAGGGGTCACTAGACTACCAGGGCTTTGTGTCATACATATGCTGTGAGTGCAGCTATGGGGTGGGGGATGTCCTACGATCCCCACTGCATACGACATGCTGTGCAGGGCACCAGGCGCAAGTTACCAGGCTGCCCTGTGCAAGGCATGCAAATGGGGCCATAATGACATGCAAATGGCCCCATTTGCACCTTGCAAATATTATGGCATCATTTGCATGCCCCCTGCTGAAGATCGTGGGTGATGCACCTAGTGCAACTGCACTTGTGCTGGCACATCCCCGTGCTCCCTATCTGTGGCTTGCGCTGGTGCAGTGCCACTGCACCATGCACAGTATATGTGCTGACCATGCCATATTCAACGGTGCTACACCATGGCGCATCCACATTGAATATTTCCTGGTCCTGGCCCCAGTGCATTACAGTTGTGCTGTGCCCAGGCTTGCGCAACTGCCCAGCGCGGTCTGAATATCTGGGCCCGAGTGTACATTGAGACCAGTCCCAAACTTGGATATGGGGCTGTTAGTGCTGACTGTTCCCCTTTAAAACAAGAGAGCTAGGTGGTTAACTGCTTTGAACTGAAGTGGAATAAACTTAGAAATATCCATGTCTCCATACAATATTGTTTTTATCATAGTGCCATGGAGTTCAGTTAAACCTATGAATGGAATAAACTCAAACATGTTTCAGTCCATGTCTGCAAATGCACTGTGTATTGCAGCTTTTCAATAAATGGAAATTAGTGTTTTATGTGAAATAAAAATATATCCACTGAGATTATTTAAATATGCTATAATGATTAAAATATATAAGACTGAATTATATTTAGAAACATGTTTAATACTAAAGCAAATTATAAAAGGTATAATAAGAGAAACATTTTTTAATTATTTTTGGTGCTCATTTACAATATTTAACTCTATATATTACTGCAAGTAGATCTCCTCTGCATTCATCTATACCCATGATCTCCTAGCATTTACTTGCACATACATAGACTTGTTTTTTTTTAAACCATGTGTCCACCATATGCTTTAGTGTGCCATGAGCTTATGCTCCAGTTACTAATGATTGCTCAGTTCTAAAACTTCAGGTTTCCCTAATATTATCATGGCATACAGCTCTGAGAAAAAAGTATAGAGTTCCCATTTCACTGAATACCTCCATTAATGGTAAGAGTTCAAATTCTGACTTAACTAATGACACTGGGATGTGAACTTAAGCAGGAGCAATAGTGGAAATGTGTGCGTGGGGGTTGGGCAGGAGAACTCAGTTTTAAGAGTTAAAAAAAGTTTGACTCAGTTCCAGGAGAGAAATACTGAAGTGCTTCTATATGAAATGTACCCCCTATAGGCATAAAAGTAACTAAATAAAGTGTAAAAAATACAGCCTATAACTAGGAAATTCACCCAGTACCCGTGTGATATGTTCCATCCTTCACTAAAAGTGAAATGTTCCTCTAGTGACTGTATTCTACAGTATTTCCTGCACTTAGTACAGTTGTGACAAAAAACTGACATGTAATAATAATTATTTGAAATGGAAATTTCATAACAAATTAAGCAAGGATAGTCTTCTCTAGCATAGGAAGGTTTTACATTTTGAATTGAAGGACCATATTTTTACATAGCACACAAAAAGTGTTATTGCAGCCAGTAGGCCAGATTTGTATTTGGCTCAATGAGATCTACATTTGCATTGGACATTTCTGCAAATGCAACTCAGATTAGACCATAGTTGATCTCATCTTTGGATGCATTTGTGGACAATTTGTAACAAAAAAGTCCACATCCAGTGTCACAAAAATATCTGTAAAGTGAAAAGGCTCCATGTCTTGTCAGCACATACAAAACCACATGGTCTGAGCAGCGAGGACAGCGCCATGCAAGTCAACAACGTGCCTGGTAATAACCGATATGGATCAGTGGTGAGGGTAGATTTACTAGCAAAACAGCACGCTGCCATGGACCACTACTCCAGTGAAATATGTGAGGACTTACCAGTTTTTACATTGTCAGGCGGTATTCCATGGCACAGTGTTGAGCTGCGCAGTGTTGTGCACGCTGTTTCCACCCATGCGGTACTGTCGAGGACTTGATGTGCTACAAAGTAGAAACACTGCTACAGAAACTCAAACCAGGCATCTTTGAAAATTGGATGTGCATGTTGTGGTATTAATGGCAGGACTCTTATGGAGTGAAAAAAACATCTTGTGTGTCTGTGTGGTGGAGTTGTGTTCCATCTTGGTTAAAAAGATAGGTCCCAGGAACTCTTTCTCTGTTCTCCTATATTTTCCTCCTTAAAACCTATTGTGCAGTAGTAACTCTTTTTCTTTATCTATTCTTGTTTCAGGTTACAGTGGGTTGGCCACCTACTGTAACCCTGTCCTATAAATCTCCTATACTTATTCCTGCATTGCTTTTATTATCCTTCTCATTTCCTGTTTCCTTCCTGGGGGACCCTAGAGAAAATGTGCCCAAACAAAGGAATAAGGCACTAAAGGTATGCCAAAATAAATAAGAAAGGCATATGTATAAGGAGTGCACTCAGAAATATATAAAAGAAATAATGGTGCCTAAAGTTATTAGGCTATAGCCATGATTATTTGAAAAATAAAACACTGAAGGTCTGTCCTGTTTGAAAATAAAGGAGGGATGGGGGCGTGGCCTGGCTGTCTGGAAAATGGCAGCATAGCTCTTCAGCTCGTCCGTGTCCGGGGACAATTGGCAACAGGCAGGCCTAATCTCGGGATGTGAACCCCTCCTCACCACTCAATCTTGTTGGGGAACTTACACCCAGTCGACTGGTGCGACTTTTGCTTGCAGTATCGCGGTGTACGTATATTTATTTGGCGGTTACTCGCGTGTTGCACCGATCGGTTTAGGCCATAGGGGCCTCGATCTCCAGTTCCAAGAACCCCGCCAGATCTACCCTGCACTATAGACTACCAATCTCTGCATATCCTCCTCCTACAATGCAGTCACTTCATACAAATGTAGCGGCAGAAGGGTTCTTACCAGCGCTGCCTCTTATGTCAACAGTAGCTGCACAGCCATCCTCCATGGGCGATTCATTGAGTTATAGTACACGGATGCTGGAAACTGTGCTGGCCCAAGTAGATGATATCAATGCCACCTTAACGGGCACAACCCATGATGTATGTCAGATGCAGGATCGCCTAAATGTGGCAGAACAGAGAGTAGAAACTCTTGAAACCCAACAAGCCCAACTTGAGCATAAAATGAAGCTACAAGATCAGAAAATCGGAATCCTACTAACCAGGGTGGAAGACCAAGAAAATAGGGGGCACCATAACAATCTTCGGATCATTGGGGTTCCTGAAGGCTCCGAAGATGCCTCTATGGAGCGATTCTTAAATGATACACTTCCCATGATGCTGGGGGAAAGGTGGAGGGGCCCAGTAGAAGTGGAAAGGACCCACCGTATTACTGGGAGGTGGGACAGACACTCAACAGCACCACGGCCAATTGTGGCCTACTTCTTGAAATAATTAAAGAACGTGTAATATGAGCTGCTCATGCTCTAGGGGATATCCAGTGGCAGGGGGCATCAATCTCGATCTTCAGAGATTTCGCACAAGAAACGGTGAGTAAACGTCGGGCATTTGGCCCTCTTAAATGGCTTTTGGCGGTTCATAATTTTCATTACAGATTCAAGGGGCTTACTAAGCTTTTGGTATCTAAGGAGGGGAGAGAGCTGGTGGCTGACACACCTGAGGAGGTTGAGCGCTGGATCCACAGATTTTGGCCTAACATAGCCCTGCAAACTACATCTCCCAGATGGCTGTGGGACCCCTATGCTGAAGGTACTAGGAACCAAGAACCTCAAGGCCAGTACTCGAGGGGTCGATATGAAGCTGGACGTAGTCCCTTCTCACAAGATTCCCCTGGAACGAAGATCCCTTCTCCGGAAGAGCTTATACCTCCATCTAAAACACTAGCTCCTATTGATCAATCAATCCTCCCCCCCCAGGAGTGCCAGCATCCCGACTCGACAGCGACAGAGATCTAGAAGTGGATACCATTTATCTCCAGATCAACGGGCAGCGGCTCCTGCAAAAATGTCTAGAGATGAGCCATCTTTGTCACCAGTGGCATCCCTTTTAAGCATCCGAGAACTTTCCTCCCTCAATCATGACAATTCCATGGACTGGGCTGATATTCCGGAGGCATCTCTGATAGAAGCAGCGGACTCCCCGGGACCCCTCCGACCAGGGAATAAATCCTATGCTGCAGCTGTTCTAGCAACTCCACCTACCACCTCTCAAGGGGAGTTCACTCTTGGGTCTCAAGAGGCTGAGGACCAGCAAACAAGACCCCTTGATTAGTTAATGGATGATGCAAATGGATATTGCGAACACTGGTTCTATTAAGGGGATATGGGTTTACTAGGGGCAGTATGGCTACTAGGGGTTTGGGTGCCTTAGATAGGGTGTACTATCCCTCACCTTCCCCGATATTGACCTCAGGTCTTGGGCTTGACTGACCCCTTGCAGTCTCCTCTGCAGTGATAGATGGGCGAGGTGCTTCACCATTCCCTGCCTGTGAGGGGTGGCATTTACAACCTGTAGTTACTAATGGCAGGGACTCTGAGTTTTTCAGTGCTGAGAAAGATCCTTAGCCTTTATTTCTCGACTGGGGAAGTTATCCATTCCTCCCACTCCCCTCCTCCCTCCCTTTTTTCTCTTCCTTTCCGTCCCCCCCTTTTTATCCCCCCCCTCCCGGTTTTGGGTTTTCCTCTTGAGAATGGTTCCCCGGAGGTGGAGAAGCGAGTTCTATTTAGGCTGGTTTTTCTCCCCTCCTCCTACTGGGCTTAGATGCTAGCATAGCCGAGGATACGGATTTTTTAGTATCCTCCTTTGCTAAAACGTCATTAGCCTTTAGCGGTTACCTGCTGGTTCGAATGATTCTTTGGCACCTGCCTAACCAGGGTTTAGCTTAGGCAGGACAGATATTTGTGAATTGTGGTTTACTTATTTCTTTTTTCTGTTTTCTTGTTACAGGATCAAGTGTTTTGGCATATACCTCTAGAGTTTCATAATTTCCTATTGTTGCATTTTATATTACGTCAGTGTGCAGCCTAGTTTCAATACCTGCCAGCAGGCTTCTAACCCCCATGTACCCTAGTAATAATTTTTTCAGCTCCAATGGGCATGCAGCCCTCACCGACAGTCAGTCGGCGGGCGGCGGGCGGCAGGCGGTGGATGCTGTCACCGGGCCGCGGGGGGAGCGGTTGGAGGGCTGGGGTGGGTGGGGGGACATCTGACACCAGGAGATGTTGGGGGGTTGTGATGTGACATTCTGCCCGCGATCGGGCTTTACGTCCACTGGACCACCAGGGAGATATTCGCTGCGGGAGGGTTACATTATGCCCGCGATCAAGTAATTGGGGGTTCATACACGCTCTGCCCGCTGACTGGGCTGTGGGATATGTGTGGGGGTTCATGGTTTTGTACTGCCCGCGATCGGGCTGTGGATATGTGTGTGGGGGGTTCATGTACCTGTACTGCCCGGCGATTGGGCTGTGGGATATGTGTGTGGGGGTTCATACCTGTACTGCCCGGTCGGGCTGTGGGATATGTGTGTGGGGGTTCATGTACCTGTACTGCCCGCGATCGGGCTGTGGGATATGTGTGGGGGTGTTCATGTACCTGTACTGCCTGCGATCGGGCTGTGGGATATGTGTGTGGGGGGGTCCATGTACCTGTACTGCCCGCGATCGGGCTGCATTGTGCGTCGGTCCCCGACGGCTGCTGCCTGGCAGGGTGGCCAGGAGCAAGTCCTCGGGGATCGGTGCACCTACATGCTAATGGCATGCAAATGGGGCCATAAATAGATGCAAATGGTCCCCCTGCTCTGCATAAATTATGGCCCCATTTGCATGTCACCTTTTGAATATCGGAAATTTGAGCATGGGCGAAATGGTACTTGCACCACCGCAAGTTTTACTGCTCAACTCTGGCAACTTGCGGTGGCGCAGTGTTCCACTGCGCCATGCGCAAGTGCTGTGGCTGGGGGGTGATATTCAAAGGAGTTGCGCAACAGCGTAACTCCTTTGAATATCACCCCGGCCACACCCCTGCGCAACTATTTTGAGCAGCGCAGGGGCTTGCGCCTCAGAATGGAGCAGTTTGAAAATCTGGGCCTATGTATTTAAACTGGTGTTTGAACTTTTTTCTCTGCAGCAAGCATGCTAGCTAAATATCCATTATTCCATGCTCTACCAAAAGCCTTAAGCCAGACTTACCTACATCTAGGAGAGCTGAGCTAATAGTGGCTGAGCCACGTCGTGTCCTTGTTCGAGGTATCTTGAGGTAGACAAGAGAAGAGTTCCGTAGACCATACGTACCCTTTATCTGCTGAAATAGGTTGCTGATATAGGGTAGTAGCTTGTCAGAGAGAGCCCTGAGAAGCCACAGAAGGGCATTAGTCTGCCTCCTCAAGGTAAGGGATGGCCAGTCAATTGCCTGATACAGCAGGTAGTGGTGGGTGCACAGGGGCATGTCTAATATAAATCTCAGGGTGCGATGATAAAAGGTGTCAAGCTTCTGTAGCGCTTGCTGGGGGCAGTGACTATAAAGAAAGTCGGCATAATCAAGCAATGGTAGAAAAGTTGTTTGGACCAACTGCTTCCTGGCCTCAAGGGCTCATCATCATATCCAAGACCTGGCTAAACCCAAACCTCCCAAACCCAGCCATCGCTATTCCAGGGTTCACTATCACACGGCAAGACCGACCCACCAGAGGTGGAGGGGTGGCTATCTACAGCTCAGCACTACATTTTTCTGTCACTCTCTCAAAAGCTGAACCCAAGGCCTACGAGCTGTTAATGCTGAAATTGTCCCCTCCTTCCTCATTCCCTATCTTCGTGGCTAGTATTTATTGCTGCCTGGCACCCCACCTGCAACAGTCACCAACATCCTGAACCAACTGATGTCTCTTGCCCAGTCGGGTGAACTATATGTCATGGGTGACTTTAATCACAACTGGCCAGAACCCACCTTTAACAAAACCCGAACCGAGATATCTGCACTCAACCTTACCCAAACCATTCTAGAACCTACACGGTCAAATCATAAGTCCGGAAACAACTCCCATCTTGACTGGGTGCCTACCTCCCATCCACACCGCGTCGTCAGCTCTGGCCTCCTTCCAGACTCCATTAGCGATCACCACTTAACCTACTTGGTCCGCAAAATCCACCGAGTTAAATCTCCTCCCAAATTTATATTCCAACGGTCATATAAATCCCTAAACCTCTCCCCTCACCTGGAAGAGCTAGCTCACTCTAACTGGGACCCAATCCTAAGATGCTCTAACATGGATGCTGCCCTCACGCACTTCCAGAAAACACCTTCCTTAGCACCTGGGACAAACATGCCCCCCTGCGCCGTGCTAGGGTCTGACGGTCACACCTTCCCTGGATATCATCCGAGCTGATAGCTTGCAAACAAGCCCGCGACAGGGCGTTGCGTACCTACAAATCCACGCTAATCCCAGGCGACAATATCACCTACCGCATGCTCTGAAACAAGTGCACAAAGGCCATCCGCTTAGCTAAGGCTGAATATTTTAACAACACCCTAAACACAAATCTTGGGAGACCTTCTAAATTCTGGAAAGTCATCAACTCCCTTTTCTCCCCCAACAACAAATCCCCTCCTCTTCTCGCCCAAGGGACCCTACTCTCTGACCCCCGTAGCCTCCGAGTTCAATTTCTACTTCACTACTCGCCACGACCTCCTGGACTCCCTTCCTCCTGTAACCCCACCCACTCCCAGACAGCTACCCCTACCATCTGGCAGACCCTTCTCTTTCAGACATATCTCCCCATCAAAACCTTAGATGCCCTTCACTCCCTGAATCCCACCAAAGGTAAATCTCCCGACGGCCTCGACAATAAACTCCTCTTCTTATCTGCCCTGGCCATCGCTACTCCCCTCGCTGCCCTGCTAAATCTTTCATTCACCACTGAGTCACTCCCCACAGAGTGGAAACATGCCACTGTCCTACCTCTACCAAAAGGAGGTGACCCTACCTCCGCTGCCAACTACCGCCCCATCTCCCTCCTTTCCACTCTCGCCAAACTCCAGGAACACCTAGTACTATCACAGCTCTCCCACTTTCTCTCTGATAATAACTTCTTCACTCCATTCCAGTCCGGTTTTAGGAAAAAACACTCTACCACCACCGCCCAACTACTAAGACTCATCCTCTGAATGGGCAAAGGACAAATTCTGCTGCTATTTTCATCCGACCTAGGCAAAGCTTTGATACAGTATCCCACTCCCTCCTACTGTCCTGCCTAGCAGGTGCTGGACTCATCTGCATCGGCCATAAATTGGTTCAGTGCCTACCACAAAATAGAACCCAATCTACAAAATAACTGACTGCACCTCCCCCGCCTCCCCATTACCAGCGCTGCCTCAGGGCTCAGTCCTGCCCCATTCTCTTCTCTATCCTACTAAATGATCTGCCAAAGGCTTGCTCCACTACCTCAATACACATGTACGCTGATGACACGGTCCTCTTTTCTTCCGGCCGTACTCATGAAGAAGTCACCTCTAATCTTCAGACCGACTTTAACAAAGTACAACACTGGTTCAACTCCAACCAGCTCTCCCTAAATGCCAAGAAAACAGTCTCTATGTCTTTCGGCACTAGACAGAGACTATCCAGACTTACATCCCCTCTGATCTTCCGTATTCTAAATAACACCATCCTTGAAGATGTACACTCCTTTAGGTACCTAGGGGTTTGGCTTGATCATCACCTCTCCTTTTCCACCCACGTGGATGCCATTCTATCAAAACTGCACCCTAAGCTCGGCGCCCTCTATAGAAGCTGCACTAGTCTCCCGCTTACTGTGAGACGTGAAATAGTCCAGAAAATGATTCTACCTTCCTTCGACTACTGCGATGTTGTCTACAGCTCTGCCTCCCAAGTCCACCTTATCCAGACTGGACCCCCCTCTTCAATGCTTTCTAACCCGCTCTCAGTGCCCCCCCTGCACCCCATCACTCGCGAGCTCTTCCATTCACTGGCCCTCCCATCCTGAGCAACCGCGCCTACTTCATTATGCTAAATTTGTTTCTAACTTCTGGCTCGGTTCCCTTCCGCCCTACCTCGTTTCCTCCCTATCTTCCCCACTAACCCCCACTCATGCCCTCAGGTCTACTGACTCCAGGCTATCAGCTATCCCTCACCGAAGAACCTCCGCAGGCCAATCGGCTTTCTCTTACTTCCTCCCTAAGCTCTGGAATGACCTGCTGGCCCAAATCTGCCATTCTTCCTCTAAACACTCTCTATCCTCTGCCCTCACTAACTTCTTTGCACCCAATTGTACCTGCCCCTGACCTACCCCCCGACTGACTCTCCCCCCCCAATCCCCTCCTCCTTATGCACCTGACCAGCGGCTGGGCTGTTCACCCAAATGACTGGCTTATATAATTGCCTTAACAATCCATGCACTTACCCGCTCTTGACACTTCTGCTCCTCCCTTCTCATTCCTGTCAACATCTTCCCTAAGTTAACCCCCTCATCTTTCCCAGTGTTTGACTACCCAGACCTGCCACCTCCCCCTGGCCCCAAGCTCAGACTCCCAGTTCACTCTGCCAACTTGGTGCATCTTACTTCACTTCAACCTCTAGATATAGGCACTTATGTAACCATGTATAGTTCTAGATGTGTAATCAAATATGTTATGCCACTCTCCTTGAGGCACAAGTACGTAGTGTGTCCACATGTAATAAGATTGTCTAGCCACACTTACCTATGTAACAATTGTTTGAATTGCTTGACTCTAAGTTCAACCTATTGTTTGTTTTATGTATACTCCTCCTATGTACCCCCGGTCACACCATGAGACAAGCATCGTTTTGCTCAGTGTGCCTCTCCTGGTGAAACATTTTCAATAAATAAATAAATAAATAAAAAGGTGAATAGGTGTCTTATGCAATAAAAGATGCCAAGGCGCTGTCTTAGCTGTTTAGTTAGCATCTCTAAATGCACCATGAAACTAAGATTATTATCCAACCAGACTCCCAGGTACTTGAACTTTCCCACTATTTTCAGAGGTTCACCAAGGAGGGTGGTAATCTGGAAATTTGCTGGAGTCCATAGGGAATGGGAGACATGCAGGGAGATGATCATTGCCTTAGTCTTATTGGCATTGTGCAAAAGTTTGAGGTTCAGCAAGTTATGATGGAGGGTGACAAAGTCGTGCTGTAGCTCCTTGTAAGCGATATCAAGGAAGGGGTTGATTGTGTAGAGGATTGTGTCATCTGTAAAATGGTGAACATTTCCCATGAGTATGTGAGAGTCTATGTGGCTTATGTAAAGTGCAAAGAGGATAGGGCCCAATATAAAAACTTGCAGAATGCCTCGAGGCAAGGTCTTAAGTGGGGACAGCTCCCCTTGTGCTTTAATTTGCTGCCTTCAGTTTGTAAGATAGCATTGAAACCACTTTAATGCAGCTGGGGTTAGAACAATGCTACTCAGAGTGTCAAGCAGGATGGAGAGAGTAACCATATCAAAGGCCTTGTTAAGGTCAAGGAAGAGAGCATAGATGTGTTGTTTATTATCCAAGGCTTTTTGCCAATCGTTAGTCACTTTGGCGAGGGCCGACACAGTACTATGCTTGGATCTGAACCCAGATTGGGTGGAAGCACCACATGTCAGTGGCAGACACACAATTGACACACTCCACAGTGACAGTTGAAGAACACCGCACAGCAACCAGATGCACGCTAGACCGACAGACTGTACAGCGATGCTGCACCCACCACAGACCCCTCGTCGGACACAGTCATGCCCGGCCACTGCACAATGCACAACCGACCGACATCACCTTGACCGACCTGATGCAGGAGCACCCCCCCCACAGCAGGTGATACCACTGGGCAGTGGGTTGGTACATGGGGGAGCAGACAGACAGACCCCAGAGGCACAGTGGCAAGCAGGGTATAGTTTGCGGCATACAGGACAGGACTGCACACACTGCGGTGAACAGCCAACACCAGCCACAGCACAAAGGTGCATGCCAAGCATGTGGACACCTGACTCCATGGACCATACAGGGTGCACTGCGGTGGTGGATGCATGACACCAGTGGCAGCCATGGGGTGGGGGGGTTACACAGTGGGTTGCATACAGTGCCCCTGCTACACTCCGGAGCTGATGCCTGGAGGCTTCTTTTCAATGCCAGCCCCAGCAGAGCTGATGCTGTGGTGGTGGGTCGCTCTGTTACTGTTGTAGCTGCTGCGGCTGTTGGGCTGTTCAGCATCAGGATTGTGGTGTCGCTGTGGGGGTGTTGCTCTGACACCGTGCTTCCATGGACTGGGTTTAAAATGTTTTTGTAGTTCAGATATGCCCTCAATTGAGTGTTGACAATTTGTTCCAGAAGCTTGGAGAGTATTGGGAGAAGGGAGATTGGTCGGTAATTGTTCAAATCGGTGAGATCACCAGATTTGGAAAGCGGGATGATATACACAATTTTCCATATAGATGGTAGCTCCTCTTGGGTCAGCAAGCTATTAAAGAGGTGAGCGATAGGAGCTGTCGAGTAATAGTAGCCTGCTTTTAGAAAGAACGGTTCTACAGAGTCAGCACCTGCACTCTTTTTAATGTCCAATGACAGAGCAAGGTCCTCCACCTGTTTAAAGGTTACTGGCTGAAAGTTAAAGAAGGGTGGACTGAACTGTGGGCAGTACCGGGGCTAATGCCTGCACAGGCAGCACCGGGGGGCACTCAACTTGCTAACAGGTGAGGCATCAAACACAAGACCTGCTGTGGCAAAGTGATTATTGAACTGATCAAGAAAACCTGTTCTGTCAGTGTAAGTGGTGTTACCCACCACGATTTTGGCAGGTATTGGGGTAGCAGGAGAATGCCCCTCAACTTCTCTCAGAATTTGCTAAAATTTGGCAGTGCAATTTTTGTTAACCTTGAGGGCAGACTGAAAGAAATGTAATTTCTCAGTCCTGATAAGTTTGGTGCAGGCATTCCTGGCTACCCGAGAGGTGAGCCAGTTTGAGTCTGACTGTGTCTTCCTTGCCCTTTTCCACCATGCGTCCCTGTCCTGAAGGGCCTTTTTTATGGACGGACTAAACCAGTCAGGTGCCTGTTTCCTTGATTTCACCTTTCTTATTGGAGCTAGTTTATCAATTATCCTAAGTAGCAGGTCCTGGAAAATACTAAAGGCTTCAGATACGGAGGGTGTGAGATCGAAGTTCTGCCACCTAATGCTCCCAAGATCTGCCAGGAAGGCAGGGAGACAGAAGTGTTTTATGCTACGCTTTAGCTTAAGAGTGGAGGTAGTTGATTGATGAGGGGAGCACTTAATGCAAGCAACGGTGCAGTGGTCACTCAAATCACTATGGAAGACCCCTGCATGTGAGATGTTGTGTGGCTTGTTAATGAGCATAAGATCCAGTAGGGAGCTTAGGTCGTTTTTTTTTTTTATTAGGTCGTATAGTCTCAGGGGTAATCTGGGATAGCCCATGCTCATTGCAGAACTTCTTAAGCTTGTTGGCACAAGCATCATTCCAGTTAAGGTTAAAGTCCCCCATTATTACACATTCAGTATTCGCTTTTTCCAGAAGGGAGTGGAGGTGTGTTAATATATCAAGGCCAGCAGTAGGCGGCCTATAGCATTCAGCTACCAGGAGTGCTACTCCAGATGATAAGGTTAGTTTTAGGACAAGACAATTTAATTCCTTGGGCATCAATGTACTATCAATATTGGAGATCAGGAATTTGTCTTTAATATAAATGGCAACACCGGCACCTTTGGTGGCCCTATCATACCTAAACAGGTTGTATCCAGGGATGTTAAGCATTTTATCAGGTATGTGATTCTTGAGCCAGGTTTCCAAGAACATTGCTATGTCTGGCATCACATGAAGCAACCAGGCTTGGACCAAGTCAAATTTTTTAGCTAAGCTGCATACATTAGTATGCAAAAAGCTCAGACCTTTTAATTGCGTGAGATTCCCAGGGGCAGCTAGCGGACGAGGGGGTCCAGGGTTTAATTCCACACTCCCCGAGCAGAGCAATAGCAGGATGAATAATTTCCTGAGATATCTTACAATAAATCTCTGGAAGGCTTTGGTAGGATGCTTAGCATGTGCACCACCTTGAGCAATGGGACAAGGGGCATCAAGGCAACGAGAGATGGTCAAAGCAAATACTGCTACCCTAGTTGAGTAGATAAGGGGTGTCCGATCAGGAGATGTGGGGCAGTATAGGACATACTGCGTTCCGATTAATTGAGGGTCAGTGCCTCTAGTGAGGGTTAGCTGAAGTGCAAACACCGTCAGACTTATTTTGTGGGATTTAGAAGAGTCTTTTTACAGGTTGATAAGAAAGAAAGTGATGGAACTCCTGTCTATGAGATTAAATGTGGGATTTTGTATTTTATGTGTACACATTTCAGACAGGTGATGTTGTGGAACAATTGATGGTACCCACAAAATACAGGGATGCACTTTTATTTCTAGGGCATGATCTTCCTTGGGCAGGACAAGAGGGTAGAGATCGTACCCTGAAGAGAATAATTCAAAGGTTTTATTGGCCTGGGATCCATGACCAGGTGGCTAAGTACTATCAAGCCTGTGGGAAACAACAGAAGGCATCCTTAGGATGGCAGAGAAAAGGGAGATATTGCTGATGGGGACCTGAATATGTCAGATGTTAACTAGAGCACCTTTGCTGCAGCCACATCCAACAGCAGGGCCATTCTCGATGCCCTACAAGGGCAAGCCTCAGACAGCTACTGTTGGAACCCACTCAGGAGGGAGCAATCTTAGACCTGGTACTCTCAAATGGAGATGGAGAGAGGATCTCAGATCTAGAAGTGGGTAGCCATCTGGGAACAAGTGACCACCAAACAGTGCGGTTCACGATAAACTCAGCTGTAGAGTCAAGCCATACAAAAGTGAAGGTACTGGACTTCAGGAGGGCTAATTTTGTCAAAATGGGAGAGTGCCTCAGAAAAGCACTAGCAAACAGGCAAGAAGGAGGGGTGGACCAACAATGGGGAAACATCAAAACTGCCAACACAGTGGCAACAAGCCTTTGTGTGAAGCAAATAAATAAATAAAAATGAAAGAAAAAACACTATGGTTCTCAAAAAAGGTGGCTGGGAAGGTTAGGGAGAAAAAGACAGCATTCAGGAAGTATAAGGAAACACAGAAGGAGCAGGACAGAGAACTGTACCAGTTAAAGCAGAGGAAAGCAGGGAAGGCAGTCAGAATAGTAAAGGCCCAAACCGATGAAAAGATAGCCAACTCAGTTAAGAATGGGGATAAAACCTTTTATAGCTACATTAGGGAGTGAAGAAAGACAAAGGGTGGGATACTGAGGCTGAATAAAGAGGGAGGGTGGGTGGGCAGAGAGGGACAGTGAAAAAACAGGGATATTGAATGAATACTTCTGCTCAGTATTCACAAAGCAAGAGGAGGGAAAGGAACCTAATCCAGTCAATAGAAGCACTCTGGATAGGGGGTTGATATCAGTCCTTTCACAGAAGAAAGGGTTCTGAAAGAACTCCTAAAACTGAAGGTGGACAAAGCAATGGGGCCTGATAGGATTCACCTCAGAATTCCAAAAGAACTAAGGGGAGAACTAGTAACACCATTGACTACCCTTTTTAACAAATCATAGGAGGATGGTGTGGTACCTGAGGATTGGAGGAGGGCGGATGTGATCTTCACAAAAGTGGGAGCAAGACAGAGGCAGGAAACTACAGACCTGTCAGTTTGAGCTCAGTGGTAGGGAAATGATGGAATCACTTCTGAAGGAAAGAATTGTTGAGTACCTAGAGGCCAGTAGGGCATAGGACCCAGGGCAGCATGGATTCACAGCAGGAAGGTCATGTCAGATGAATCTAATTGATTTCTTTGACTGGGTGACCAAAGTAGTAGACCAGGGAGGGGCTGTGGACATGGCCTACCTAGACTTAAGCAAGGCATTTGACACAGTCCCACACAAAAGATTAATAAACAAATTAACCAGCCTGGGAGTGAGTCCCAGGGTGGTAGCCTGGGTAAAACATTGACTGGACAACAGGATGCAGAGGGTAATAATAAACGGAGTCCACAGTGAAGAAAGAGGGGTTACTAATGGGGTACTGCAGGGTTCAGTACTGGGTCCGGTTCTTTTTAATGTCTTTATAAGTGACATTGCAGAGGGACTGGAAGGAAAAGTATGTCTCTTTGCAGATGACACAAAGATCTGCAACAGGGTTGATACACAAGGTGGGTGGAAAGGTAGATAAGGGACTTGGCAAGGTTGGAGGAATGGTCAAATGCATAGCAGCTTAGATTCAATGCAAAGAAGTGCAAAGTAATGCACCTGGGAAACAAAAACCTAGGGGAAGAGTACACAATGAGGGGTGAGATACTGACAACAACAAAAATGGAAAGGGCCTGGGGTTAGTTATATCAGATGACTGGGAGGTCATAAAACCGGGACTTCATGAGGCAGTCAGGATCTGCGCTAAGTTGAAACGTAAGGGTGCAAGGTCACATAAACCATGCTGGTGGTCCAGTGAGGTACAGGTAGCAGTCAGAGAAAAGAAGGCAGCCTACAAAAAATATAAAACAACAAGAGGGGATAGGGATAAGGAAATGTACCATCTTGCATCTAGAAAAGTCACCCGTATGGTGAGGGGAGCAAAGTCCAGTAAAGAGCAGTGCTGGCAGGGATACATGGAGGGGAAAAGGGTTCTTCCAGTAATTGGGCAGAGCGGAGAAAAACTAAGGGCCATCTCAGCAGATTGAGATCAGAAGGGGTGGGTGGAAGAGGCGAGAGACCAGGCAGAGGTATTTAACGAGTACTTTGCCTCTGTGTTCACTAGGGAGGGGGATGGGATATCTACAAAGCAAGGCAAGAAGGGGATAGAAGCAGCAGTAAGTGGGATCAGGGGAGCAACAGAAATGGAGCAAGAGGGAGGGAGAGGTACCCCAAGGGTGTCACATCTGGGTAAGGATAAAAAGGCCAGTAAGGTGGAGGGGACGGATGATGCTATCTCCGCCAAAAGGGTGTGGTTAGCCCTCAAGGCCCTAAAGAAAGACAAATCTCCTGAGCCGGATGGCATTCATCTGAGAGTACTATGGGAATTGGTGGACATACTGGCTTCACCCCTGGTGGAGCTCTTCAACAGGTCACTTGAGACAGGGAGGGTACCTAGGGATTGGCGAGAGGCACATGTGGTGCCAATCCATAAAGGGGGGTTGAGGGAAGTACCAGGTAACTATAGACCCACCAGTTTGACCTCGGTGGTGGGAAAATTAATGGAGAGTATACTAAAGGAACGATTGGGGGTGTACTTGGAGGAGGTGGGAGGTCTGGATAGTCGGCAACATGGGTTTGTGCCAGGTAGATCATGTCAAACCAACCTTGTGGAGTTCTATGAATGGGTAACGTCAGAACTGGACAGGGGAAAGCCTGTGGATGTATTATTCTTGGACTTCAGCAAGGCGTTTGACTCTGTCCCCCACAATGGTCTGGTGGAGAAACTGTTGGGGTTAGGAGTAGGCCCTTTGATGGTCAGATGGATTGAAAACTGGCTAGCTGGATGCATCCAGAGAGTAGTGGTCTGTGGGGAGCCTCTCAACCCCAGAGAGGTTGGTAGTGGGGCCACGAGGGGTCTCGTCCTGGGTCCGATCCTGCTTAATGCATCATATCGACATCAGGAGGGTATAGGGTGAAATGAGTCTCTTTGTGGATGACTCCAAGATGGGAGCAGAAGTTGAGGGAGAAGAGGGAGGTTGGCCCTGCAAGGATCTGACACCCTGGAAGCTGGGCTCACATGGAAATTAATTTCACATCACCAAGTGCAAGGTGTTGCATCTTGGTCGGGGAAACCCCAAACATAGGTACACCCTGGGAGGGGAGGCGCCTGAGGCCCTAATAGGGAAAAGACCTAGGGGTCATGGTGGATGGCGTATGAATAACTCTGAGCAGTGCAGGAGAGCGAAGGCAAGGCAAACAGGATGTTGGGATGCATCGTATGGGGATCACCTCTAGGAGCAAGGAAGTGATCTGCTACTGTACAATGGACTGGTTAGACTACACCGTGAGTACTGTGTACAGTACTGGAGACCACACTTGAAGAGGGACATACAGCTCCTGGAGAGGGTCTGAGAGGAGGCAACAAAGATGATATGAGGGCTAGAGGTTTGACGTGATGAGGACAGACTTGAGGAGCTCTGCCTGTTTTCATTGGAGGAGAGGAGAGACGGGGACATGATTGAGGTCTTCAAGTACCTCAAGGGAATAAATAGGGTAAACATGGAGGGGATCTTTATTTTTTTCCATTAACATTTTTATTAACAATTTTTAAATACAGAGAGCGATCCGTAAACAAAGGCTACAGGTATTAGAACACATACAAATGCAGAACCATAAGATAACGGAACGCCTCCAACCCCCCAAACCCCTCCCACCCAAACCCTGCACAAGGCTCTGAAGTTCTGCTCCATTTCTAAAGGCCATAGCAACCCCGGACTATAGTGAAAACAGGTATAAGGGGGCCCCATATTTTATTAAACCTAGAGAGCTTATTATGAAGAATGGCAATCATATGCTCAGTTCTAAGATTAGCTAAAAGCTCTTCTAGCCATTCCGAGTAGCTGATCAGAACAGAATCCTTCCAGTGTCTGAGCATGACACTCTTCAGGGATAATGAAATTATGGAGATATGAAACCTCCTTGTTTTAAATGGAATAGACGCTACGTCTCCCAACAAACATATTTCCGGAGTGAACAAGTCCCCCAGACCTAACAATGGGTCAATCTCATTCTTAATACGAGCCCTAAAGCGGAGCTATCTTCGGACAACCCAAAAGATATGCAATAAGTCCCCACACCCCTTGTTGACACCTCACAAGTATCCGTGTCGGGTTATCCTCAACCTAGCCAACTTTTGAGGAGAATAGTAGATGTTGTGGAGAATTTTGAATTGGATCAGCTTCAAACGATCCTGTAGAGAGCAATTTGTGACAACAATGCCACAACGCTGTCCAGTCCAAATCCCTCCTGGAAATACAGATGCCCAGTAATTTGATGGTGCTAGATTCTGAGAATAGGCCCAATTGAATAGTACAGCATAGATATTGAAACCGATGAGGTATACCCACATAGGCCTTAGTTTCTCCGAAAATCTATGTTCGGATTTGCATTATCAAATTGCCAAGCTTATTAATTAATAGGTGACGGAGCTGGTAAACTTGAAAAATTGCCAAGCTGGCAAGTTGAACTTGTTCAATATCTCTGGAGCAGAGAGAACTTTTCCTTCTCCTGTAATTAAATCTTTAATACAATATTCACCTCTAAAGCTAACTAATTAGCCCTCAAGAGTCTACCCGCAATATGGAACTGCAGGTTGCCCTTATAGGTTGAGCTGGATCCCTAACGGGAGTATTTCAGGAAGCCACACAGCTGTGAGTGGACTCTCACAGAAACCAATCGGAGAGTTCCTAAGAGATTTTGGTAGAGATTAGGAGTGACATGTATAATGCTTCCAGAGAGAGACCTGCTTTCCTAATAAGGGCTAGTTCGATCCTGTAACCATATGGGAAAATACGAGGTTCTACACCTTAACTCACCTCAAATATTTGTTAGCCTCGTTCTGCCCAATAGTAGAGTCCTAGGTGCGGTAAACTAAGTCCTCCCACTAATTTAGGGCAGCCAGCTTATGGTAAGTCATTCTTGCCTTCTTATAACCCCATATAAAGTTAACAATAATCCAGTGAATTTTCCTAAACCACACCTATTGATAGTGGAATGTTTAAACGCTAATAGGGTAAAATGTCCTGGGAAACACATTCATTTTGACCAAGTTTACCCTCCCCACAACGAAATTGGGAGCTTTGCCCATCTTTTGAAATCTAGATCGATTGTGTGAACCAAGGCATCTAGGTTATACTGTCTTACTCGCTTCAAACCCTAGATAACAAAAGACCTAGATATTTAATGACCTCCGAATTCCATATCAGACCCCACTCTGTAATCTCTTGCTTAAATACCTCCTATTAAGAGGGTACACTACTGTTTTACCCAGATTCAGCTTGTAGTTAGCCAGAGAACTAAATTCTTCAATCGTGTTCAATAGGGCAGGAATCGACTCACTCGGATGGGAAATATATACCAGGAGGTCATCAGCATACGCTGTTACCTTAACAGTGTTATCTTGTATCCTAATACCTCTTATACCCTGATTGTGTAAAATATTTTTAATAAGAGGTTCAAGATATATATTAAAGAGAAGAGGGGACAGCGGACACCCTTGACGAGTACCAACATACAAATTAAAGATATCTGACGTTACACCATTGCAGGAAATCCTAGCTGTGGGGTTAAGATAAAGGGAACCAACCCATTGCAAAAATAATTCGGGGAAACCAAACCTTCCATAGTTGTTATCAATACCGCTAATGAACTCTATCATCGCCTTTCTCCGCATCCAACGAGACCAGAGCCATGGCATCCCCACTCTCTTCGGAGACGGAGAAGACGTGCGACACCGTTCTCAAATGGTCATCAATTGACCTGCCTTGCATAAAGCCCACCTGTTCTGGTCCAATCAAATCAGGCAAGACCTTATTTAAACGGTCGGCCAAAACCTTCGCCAATATTTTAATGTCATAATTGAGTAAGGAAATGGGCCTATAACTGGCAAGTTGCTCAGGAGGTTTATCCGGTTTCAGAATTAAAACAATAAGTGCCTCAAATAAGGATTGGTCCACCACTTGACCTCCAAGAATACACTTGAATAAGGACACCAACAGAGGCACCAGTTGCTTAGAGAAAACCTTATAAAAATTAGGTGAAAAACCATCTGGCCCTGGTGTTTTGTCCCAAGGAAGCCCCTTAATGACCCTCATTACTTCATCCTGGGCGATATCCTCTGTGAGGAATTTCTGCTGTCGTTCTGACAGAGAAGGAAGATTTAGTACTTAAGAGAGGACAAAATATCCCCACTGTGAGGGTTAGCCATTGGACTATACAAAGATTCAAAATAACCCTTGAACTCTCCACTATCTCCCCGGGAGGTCAGTATTCTACCATCTTTACTGACTGTACTGCTTGAATAGTACGGGAAGCTTCGAGTTGTTTAATACGCCTGGCCAGCAGCTTACCCGCTTTCTCTCCTGATCCACGTAATTAGCTTTGGTTTTGATCAAAAGCCAGTTCAGCTTGCTCCCCTAAGATAGTAAGGTAGGAATTCTTAGTCTGATTAGGTCCTACTTATCATTCTCCGAGAAATTGTGAGAAAGCATGATCTCTTTATGTCTTATTTGGGCCAGTAACTCCAACATACGGCCTCCTTTCTCTTTTCTTTTAACTGACTGTCCTATCAACACCCCTTATAAATGCTTTAAACGCCTCAGATTATGTCCGGCGGGTACTTTCCTCTACATTGTGCAGAACAAACTCATCAATTTGAGAAGAAATGTATTTTGACTAAAATCTGGTTCCTTAAAATTTGATTATTTAACTTCCATCTGTTATTGTGTTTAGGTAGTGCATCAAAAGTCAACGAAGCCTAACTACTGCATAGATCAGGAGGAGCCCCGTTGTATTAACGATTCCAACACCCCAGAAAGAAGATTATGTGAAAGCATAAGGTACTGGATATTATAAGCTAAAGCATGAACGGGAGAGATAAAGGTATATTCACGATCACCAGGATGTAAAACCTCCACACATCTGCCAAACCCAGTTGATCTGTCCAGTCCTCACCGCTTTTGAGCCGGGAAAGACCAAAGTCAGGCCTGATCTATCCAGCTAAGGCTCTATTACCAAATTAAAATCACCCCGATAATGATGGGAACATTAGCAAAGGGTGCCATGTCCTCAAAAGTTGCACAAAAGAAATCCTTGAGTTTCCAGAGTTGGGACTGTATATTGACCCAACTAAGATCTCAAGGTCTGTAGCTTCCCAAAACCAGGACATATCTACCCATCCTGTCTCTTATTATCTGAAGGGGAGTAAAGGAACTGCCCTATGAACTAAAACCATGACCCCTCTACTTTGTGAGCTCCTGTGACACGAAAATTTGCCAAACTGGAGGCTCCATATTATTACTCTCCACCTCTAGTAAATGGGTCTCTTGCAGAAAACAATATCTGCATTTAAAGCCCTATGTGTTTCAATATTTTGTATTGCTTGATCTTCTTCCTTGCCCCTTAACGTTCCAACTCAGAAATTTAAACACTCTACCTGCTACCATTAATCCAAACATAAAACCTGTAGAACCTATATGTATTCAACGCCAGTTACCTTACCTAATACTTCAGAGCCTTGTGCACCCGGACCCCCTACACCCCTTTCCCAAACTCCCCGAACCGACAAACAAAACCCTGCAAACCCCACAACACTCCCCTGCAAACCCACTCTCATCATCTCGTCCATGATGACAGCTCGTCCGCCATCACTACTCCCACTCCGGCCAACCCCACCCCTATTCCGGTCAACCCTACTCAGGACCACCCATCCTATCCAGTACCAACCTCTGGAGGAGTAAGATTACCTTAACCTCACAGAACACGTTAGCCATGAGCATAACAGTAACCTAACTACCACCCTATACCTATCCTAGAAAAACTGTCTGAAGCTACTATTTCAATCTAGCATAGCGCTTAGCTATAAAAGATATAAACGGCTGCCCTCCTCAGAACAGCCTCCATCTCTAGAGCAAAATAATGTTTATACTTAGGAGGAAAAAAAGGAGGGGGAACAGAGCTTTAATTCACCCCATAATATCACAGCTTTTCGTCAATTGACCCCATAAAACTAACCCCCCAAAGTAAATAAAAACACATTAAAGAAACCAGCATCAATCACAATCCAGAATGTCCAAAGTCCATTGTAGGGTCTCCTGAAAGCCATTTAACTTCCCAGCATTCCAAAATAATAATAATCCCCTACAGTGTCTATTATGAAATAGCGCTTTCTATCAAATATGCAGACCCTTGGGCTTTTTAAACCCCAAATGCTCAGGCCCAGCATAACAAAGGTGCTAATTAACCGGCACTTCAGAGTTTCTAAAGCAAGGCTTCCCCAGCCCCAGCAGACAGAGTAATAAGGAAGACAACCTTCCAAGACACAACTAAAGTTTATACACTCCACAAAATCTCCAGCAAGATCCCTTTGGGGTTCTAGTAGGACCCTTTTTTGGCTTAAACAGGTTAGGCAGGACCTCTGCAATGCCTCCAGGGCAGAATCTGCATCCTCAAACGCCTCTTCCAGGTGTCACTCCACCATGACTTGTAATTTTGCAGGATATATTCATCCTGTATTTAATGCCCGCAGCGATCAGTTTGGAAACCAATGGATGGAAAGTGGCCCTCACTGCCGCATTGTCAGTGGCAAATCTTGTGTCACTCTAAGATTCGACTCTTTCCCATTGCAAAGACTTGACCTCCTTGACCTTTTGCATGAACAGCTGCCTCTCCTGGAAGTTTAAAAACTTAGCCAAAAGATACGAGGAGGTGCTCCTGGGGGAATAGGTCTCAATGCACGATGCGCCTGCTCAATATTGTAACATGGCCCATATGAGAAGGCCAGCAATCTTTTCAACAAATCGCTGGAAGAATTTGACAGGATCACCCCCTCTTCCCTCTCTGGTAGTCCTATCATGATTACATTGTTGCGTCGACTTCTCCCTCCAAGTCCTCCACTTTCATGTCCAATTTGGTCAGCTGCTGCTTAGCTGAAGTAAGGGCCCTTCCAACTTCTCCACCTTGCTTTCCAGGAGTAAATCCGAGCTTCATTATCCGACATTCTTTTAGTCAGATCGTTTAAAGCACCTGTAATATTCTTAATCTCTGCCACCATGTCATCCATCCCCTCTTTAAAAGGTCGGAACTCCTCTAGAAATCTTGCCAGTGTTAGCGGTACGTCCTCCCCACTACCGGAGCTGCAGGACTGGGAGGGCTGCATAGACAAGGCCCGCGATTTCTTTGCGGCCTTCTCCGGAGTGGCGGGTGGTGTCCTCCGGGGCAAAGACTTTGGCATCTCTTCCTCCATAGATAAAACGAATGATATCTCCAGTCAAAAGCAACCCTATCAGAGTCACACTGAGGTACAATCGCGTAAAATTATGCGAATTATTACTTTAATAGGCAGGGGGTGAGCGGAGCCTACGGAGAGCGCAGCTAGCACAACGACAGCATCACGTGACTCCTGGAGGGGATCTTTAGAATAAAGCAGGGAGGTATCACCAGAGGGCATGGTTTGAAGTTGGAAGGTGGAAGGGTGAGGGGGGGAAAAGAGGAGGAGGTTTTTCACTGAGAGGGTGGTGGACCCTTGGAATGCACTGCCTGGCGAGCTGGTTCAGAGATCCACAGTGGAGGGCTTCAAGAAAGGGTGGGACAGACACAGAAAGTGGATGTATCAGATGATGGCCTGTCCCAGGGGGGTGGGGATGGATGATAGGGGTTTCTGGAGCACAAGGGATGGGAGGGCCTCGGCACCCATCTAAGGATCTAAGGTTCGAGCAGACTCGATAGACTGTAAGGCCTAATCTGCTGGCAAATAGTATGTTAGTATGACTTAAAGATGGGCAAGCAATATGAGAAGGCAGTAAGGAGGGCTGGGGATACTGGGATGCATAGGAAGAGGCATCACCAGTATAAAATGGGAAGTTGTTATCGTTCTGTACTGTCAGTTGGTGAGACCCCATCTGAAGTTCTGCGTGCAGTTCTGGAGACCTCATCTCATCAAAGACATAGGGTGGAGGCTGTCCAGAGGAGGGCAACCAAAATGGTGCAGTGTCTGCACCAGAAGACATACAAAGAGAGACTAAAGGAGCTTAATATGTATACCCTCAAGGAAAGGAAGGAGAGGGGGATGTGATAGAAACTTTCAAGTACCTCAAGGGAATCAACAAAGTCCAAGAGGGTAGCATGTTTCAGAAAAAGAGATTTGCAAGAACCAGAGGGAACAATTTGAAGGGTATAGGGTCATAATGTCGCAAGACATTATGCCGTATGGCAAAATCACGCTGCCAATACAGTGCGATTTCTGCCATGAAGCATAAGTCTTTTTGGGGGGCTCTGCCCCACCCCGTTTCAGGCTGCACTCTCAAACCCCCAATAAAGATTCTCAGCTCTGGGGGGTGGAGCCTACCTCAGGAAGCAACAAAGTTCAATAAAATAAAAGGTTCTGGGACCGGAATCAAACCTGGTCCCAGATGCAGTGCTGAGTTCCTGCTGCTGTGGCTCAGTCCAGTGAGCCACAGCAGCTGCTCAGCAGACCCCACTTCCAGCAGAGGTCTTATCCTCTGCCTGGGAGAGTGAGAATGGTGCAATACCGTGTACAGCAGTATACGTGGTATTGCACCATTCGCTCACAGGTACAGCGCTGTACCGGTTTAGCCATAATGTCATACACTATTAAGCGTGCGACATTATGACCCTGTAGGAACTTGAAGATAGAGGGGGGATGGCTCAGAGGTAATGTGAGGAAGTATTTTTTCACGGAGAGGGTTGTGGATGCATGGAACAGCCTTCCTGAGGAGGTAGTGGAGTCAAAAACAGTGAAGGAATTCAAGAATGCATGGGACAGACATAAGGCAATTCTAGTTGGGGGGCAGGAGGAAGTAGGCTGTTGGTTAACTAGGATCTGCATTAGGTAGGGAAATGGGCAGACTAGGTGGGCCAAGTGGTCCTAATCTGCCATCAAATTCTGTTTCTATGTTTCTATAAGTGTCAGAAAGTGGTCCTAATCAGTAAAAAGGAAAATGTACCCCTGGTGCCTCTGCCATTAGTAACATACACTTTTGAGTGGATAGGGATAGATGTAGTTGGATGTCTGATCAAAAGTTCCAAAGGGAATCAGTTCATTCTTGTGATTTGTGACTATGCCTCTAAATATCCAGAAGCAATCCCAATGAGGACAGCTACCACCCCAGGATAGCAGAACTGGTTAAAGTCTTTAGCCGCTTAGGGATACCAAAAGAGGTACTTACAGATAGAGGGAGTAACTTTAATGCTGCCTCATTGAAAGTTCTGTACAAATTATTGGGCATTGTTGCAGTTAGAATATTCCCTTATCTCCCGCAGACTTACAGAAAGGTTTAACCAGACATTTAAACGCATGCTAAGAAAATTTGTCCATCATGAGGGGAGGGGCTGGGAGAAATACCTGCTCCTGCTTTTATTCACACACAGGGAGGTGCCCCAGGCCTCAACTGGTTACTCACCATTTTCCATACTGTATGGGAATAATCCCCGTGGGACCCTAGACGTAGTAAAGGAGCTCTGGGAGGCAGGCACTGATATCAAGTGTGTCAACATCGCCAAATATATGGGACAGCTCAGAAAAAGGTTAGTCACATACACTGCATAGGCTCACCAGAACAGTCTAGAAGCACAAAAGACCCAGGAAACCTACTATGACCAGACAGTAGGTACAAAAACGTATAATGTGGGGGATCAAGTTCTATTATTGCTACCATCTTCAAATAACAAATTTTGATGAGGTGGCAAGGGCCCTATAGTATCCTGAGACAAACCAGTCTGGTAAACTATGAACTGGAAGCCCCTAACAAGCATCCAGGGAAAAAGATTTATCATGTAAATCTACTCAAAAGATGGTTTGGGAAACCTATACCTGGATTAGGGATGGTAGTGTTACCAGAGAAAAGAGAATCAGAGATGGATGTGGCATATCACAGGTTAGAAGAACTTACAGGAGGGATGGATGTACCAGTTAACCCTACATTAACCCCAGTACAAAACACTGAAATAGGGGCCTTACTGAGTGAATCTGACAGTACATTTACTAGTGTTCCAGGGATAGCCATAGGGGTTGAGCACCCCATAAAAACATATTATCCATCTATAAGGCAGAAACCCTATCACTTGCCAGAGAGGATAAGAGCAGAGCTGAAGGAAGAAATCAATAAATTAAGATGATTGGGTATTATTGAGCCTTCTCAAAGTGCCTGGGGTTCTCCCATAGTGGTGGTACCCAAAAAGGAAGGGGGGGATACGGTTGTGTCTTGATTTTAGAAAACTGAATCAAGTATCCCAATTTGATGCCTAAACTATGCCCCGCATAGATAACATTATTGATCGGATAGGGAATGCCCGCTACATTTCAACATTGGATTTAACCAAGGGTTACCGGCAGATACCCCTAGACACATCAGCAAGGGAGAAAACAGCCTTTTGCACATCTTTAGGTTTATTACAATTTGTCACGATGCACTTTAACCTACATGGTGCCGGTGCAACCTTTCAAAGGTTCATGTACAATGTGTTAATACCACACATTAACTACTGCTCAGCATACTTAGATGACGTGGTTGTCTTTAGTTCTGATTGGCAGACCCTCATGGAGAACTTGTCAGCAGTAGTGCAATCCATAAAAAGGGCTAGGCTTACGATCAACCTCCAGAAATGTGCTCTTGTGATGACCAAAACCAGATATTTGGGTTTCTTGTTAGGAAATGGGCAAGTGAAGCCAGAAATTGATAAACTTGAGGCCGTAGCCAATTGCTCATACCTACCACCAAAAAACATTTGCAGTCATTTTTGGGTTTAGCAGGATATTACCATCGCTTTATGTCCAATTTTGCTACAGTAGCCACTCCTCTATCTGACTTAACTAAAAAGAAATTTAGTAATGAAGTGAAATGGACATCAGAGTGCGAGGAAGCCTTTTTAGCTATAAAGGCCATACTCTGTTCAACCCTTGTGTTAAAAAGCCCTAACTTTGAGCTTCCCTTCGAGGTTCACACGGATGCCTCAGAGACCGGCATTGGTGCCGTCCTGAGCCAAAATGTGGAAGGTGAAGAGCATCCTGTGATTTATATATCTCGAAAGCTGCATGATAGAGAACAGCAATACTCTACAATAGAGAAGGAAACATTAGCTGTTAAATGGGCCATACGTTGTGATGGCGTCTTTGAAAACCATAAACTGCAAGTATACTTTTAGTTCAGTCTGCTTGTATTTCTGATAAAAGAAGTTAATCTACAAATTGAATATACTAAGAACTGGCTGTAGGAAACACTTTTGAAGACTGTAACAATGTTTATCTAACATTTCAGTTCCCTTTCTTCTGAAATAAGTTTCTGAATAGTGCTAATTGCAAAGCAAAAACAAAGTTCAGGTGATTCAGATAATTCAGATTTTGGACCACCAAAGACTTTAAGATGCAACAGTGTTTTGCTTTTGAAACTGTGAACTTAAAATTAGTACCTCTCTTGCTGTTGGAAATATCTTCAGAGGCCGTAAACATTCTTCACCTGTCAACGCAGGGTACCATTGTTTCCGTATTATATTCTTGAACATTGCTCTTGTATACTGTAAAGCTTAGTTATAAACTCTCTGGCTAGTGAATGAATTTTTCTCTTGTTCATGGCATCCTATTTATAATTCCCTCATGCAGTTTTTATTTAATACAATATTTGGAACAGTGTTTCCATTATATCTTAACTCCTCTGGCCCCTCTTCCATGAGCTCAGATGCAGCCCTATCGGCTCTGGCTAGATTTTGATTTCAAAGAGTGGTGGAAAAATGGAATGCATTGCCTAAAGAGGTAGTTTTCAGGTATAACAGTTGTGATACCAACAGGCAGACTAGAAGAACTGTTCTCCTTTTGCCTGTCACACCTATGAGCCTATGAATATCATGTAATCCTGACCAAACATCAACACATTCATCTTTTCCATCTGATGTTTTTCCCACTGGCAGTGAAATTTTGGAGAGTGCATGCTCAGTCGGTTGTGAAATCAAAATAGCATTCACCATTTTATCTGACACCTTTTCAATAAGTAGATCTTGATACCTGCTGATATCTGTGAGGCCAGAGGGTAGAAAAGGATGCCAGACTAGCCTTAAATTGAGGGTCTAACACTGTGGCTGGAATATAATGCTCTGATTTTAACATCATTGAAATTGTAGGGTTCACTTCCAGGGATATAATTAGCTTTTTAGCAAGGAAAACTTTACTAACTTCATCAAGGAATGCTGCCTTCTGCCTTTCACATTTATTCTAAAGAAAGAATATAATGGGTATTACTTGACTCAGACTGGTATTGTTTGCACTCATTTCCTGAGTGGCTTCCTCAGATAGCTGAAGAATGTGGCACAACTGTGCCATCAGGGTCCACTGGCTTGAACTGAGTGACACATCACCTCGTCCTATTGAGTGGTCCATGGTGTATTGATGCTCTGCTTTATGCTGCTCAAGAAGGCACTGTACCATGTAGATGACTGAATTCCACTTAGTGACCACCTACTGCTTTAATGGGTGTTGAGCAAGATTATTGTCCTTTTGTAGCTGATGCAATATCCTTTTGTAGCTGATGCAATATTTTGCATGCTTTAACAGAATGATTAAAATGTCCACATATTTTACATGCAGCACTCGATGTATTCTGAATGCTTTTGTCAGCTTTATGAAAATCATGTACATGTACTACAAGACTGGTGGCCCACTACACAGCAACACCACAACAGCGAAACTCAAAAAAAGACCTTTACAGCGAAAGTCGCTGTAATGGTCCGGGTTTCACTGATGTGGTGTCTCTCGGTGTTCTACCCTTCCCTGAAACAACTCCAACTCGGAGTTGATAGTATATAATTGCGTGGGCTGTGGGGAGGGGGGCAAAACACTTAGTTTCTGGATGGCACAGTACCGCATGTTGGCATTGTGCCATCACTGTAGGGATGTCGGCAGAGTTGGTGTTGATGAACAGTGGTGCTTCCCTACTAGATAGAGGGTATGAGGAAAGCAAGGTTTGTGGAAAGGTATTATCAGATACCATAAACCCTGGAGACAGGCCATGAGGAGTAAGCCGTTCTGCAAACCATTTTCTTTTTTTTTTTTCTGTTGATTGTTTATCCTCCATGGCGGGCAGCAGTCCCATGTCAGCCAACTGTACCAGACTGCATGGTCATTCAGGCCACCCTCCCTTCTCATGCCCCGGTGGACCACCAAAGCTGGCCTGGGGGCTTCATCCAGCTGCGGTCCCCAATTTTCCTCTGTTTTTTCTCCTCTTTTACCTGAGGCACCAGAACGCAGTTGCCCATGTGCATGGGGGTGAGCATGCACACTGCGGCTCCAGTGATGGTCCCTTTTTCCCTCCTGGCCTATTGCCAGGGTCCCCCTCTGGCGTGGCACTGCAACCTGGCCTCCACTGGGTGCCAGTCAAGCATTAGGGAAACTGCACATCCCTCCCCACGGAGGAGAGCTGCCTGCCAGCTTCTCAATCCGCTCCTCGCCCTCTCCCCTGGCCAACCCCCAGCATTCCAAGCTTCTAACCAAACCTGGGTCGCCAGTGTGGCACGAGGTGTGGCATACAATCCCTCAACCCTCTGCACCACCATGCCAGTTGTCTTCTTTATTTTTGCAAGAGGTTAACAGCAATGTTATCTTTTGATCCCCAAATAGCAAGATACAAGCAGCCTGTTTCTCACAAGTTGTGGTGGATGTGTCTGAGACAGAGGACTCATGAAAGGATGCCCGGTGACCACTGACTGCCATGTAGTCTACAGTTTGGCCAGTGGTCCACATACAGGGCCTATGCAATATGTCTACGTGCTGTGTATTCCAGGCGTGTACATAACCTTACATGTGAATGTCATGCAGGGTGGGCCCTGCAGCATTCACTGTCTGTGCACTGGCCAGATGTGCACTGGATCCCCCAGCCATGCAGGCAGCTACACACCACATGCAGGCGGGGTGTGTGTCAGGGGTGTGCTAGCACTACGCATGATTCACAGAGGGGCAGAATCACATGGAGTGCTGTGCACTGGGTTGTGGGTGTTACTCCTGGGGGAACTCTGCTGTAACTGTGTTACATGCCCCCCTCAACAGACACCTGCCAACAGCAGCAGTAATTGGAGTCGACCCCAGTGTCATTGTGTAGCACATGCGACCCATGCAATAGCATGGTTCATCGAGGGCCAGAGGGCGTCCCCCACCAGCAACAGGTTGGCACTTCAAAATAATGTGCCGCTGCTCACCCACTGATGCCTATGATGTGACTGCCATGTGGCATGCCCTGATTGGGCTGATGACCCGCCCCTTCTGCACCATATCTATGCATGCAAGCAGATTGCCAGATGCTAGCACATGGGTTCAGGATAGGAGTTTGGGGGACTGGGGGTTGGTAGGCAAGACCAGGCCATGGCATCCACTGGATTGCAAGAGGCCACTGCCCAGCCATTGATGGCAGTACATGACAGCCAGGCAGTGTCATTGCCTCCAACCCTACCCAGGTATAGTAGTTTGGCAGATCTGGGCTGCTGGTGGCATCTGCTGTACCAACCTGCTGTCCTGCTCTCAAGCTGTCACACATCGCCATGGTGACAGTCTCTGCTACAGTACCATCAATGTTGAGTATGTCTGACAGATGCCATTCCAGGTACATGCAGCTTGCACACTCACATGAGCCAGTCTCATACTGTACTATACCCAGCTCTCCCTATCCCTGATCCCCTGGTAATGTACAATCTAGACTTCCCTGGTGGCTAGTGGACCCCCCACACCCCAGCTCAACAGGTATGGCCATAACCACCCTGGTCCCCCCCATTCCATCCCTAAACTGGTGACTGGCACAGCTCTCCATTCTCCACCATGGCCGGCCACCGACTGAGATGTCAAAGTGTGTACTGTAACAGCTGATTGTTCAGTACACACTCATTGGCATCTCACTCGATGGTCTGCCATGGTGGTGAGTGGAGGGCTGTGTTAGTTGCTGGCTCAGGGATAAGACATGGGAGCGGGGGTGGTGGGGGGATACCTGTTGGGTTGGGGGTCCACTAGCCACCAGGGAAGGCTAGATCTTACATTACAAGGGGTTCCGGGATGGGGGGGCGTAGTACAGTACAAGACTGGCTCACGTGTGGGTGCATGCTGCTTGTACCTTGTTCCAGGTACATTGTCATGATGGGTGGGACATGCATACTGTAGGCCAAAGATACCCACCCATCAACCTGTTTCCTTGAGTTATAGTACCAGTGAACCCCCTATGGTCCCTGAGCAGTACAGCCACCCTACCCATACAGTGGCTGACCATGTACATGTGCCAGGCTAGACGGAACACTGTTATGGGGAAGACAAGGCTGTGGTCATCTGTTTGCTGGGGGCTGCACTCATCCCACCCTTGTCTATATGCTACACAAGTTCTTTGGCCAGCCATGCTGGGAGCTGTCCCTTTAATTCTGTGGGATTCCATGCCTATGCAGGATCCCCCACATGCCTGTATGTGATCCACTTTGGGACCCAGGGAAGGTATCCAATTGGATGCTTCCTGCCCCCCCATCTATCCAATCCCCCCCTCCCGCTTCCCCCACTCCCTGATCAGGAAGCATGTTTCTGTCCTCACCAAGCTCCTCATCATTCTACTGCTGCGTGTGGCAGGTGATGTTGAACCTAACCCTGGTCCTGCCACCTCACCCCATTCACCTCCCCTGTGGCCTAAAATTTGCCCATCTAAACATCAGGAGCCTCCTCCTCAAAATCTCCCTACTTCAACCTCTCACCCTAACCCTCACCCTGGATATACTAATCCTATCTGAGTCATGGCTTAACTCTAACATTTCAGATGGAAGTGTCTCCGTCCCTGACTACTCCCTTGTCCACCAGGATCGGTCCAGCAGAGGAGGTGGTGTGGCCGTGTATATCACCTCATAGATTCAATTTACCCCTATACTAGCCACCTCCCGTCCCCCAATGGATTAGACTCCATTCTCCTTTATCTTTCAGCCACCACTATCTCCTCTCCCCTTGCCTCTCTCATGAACCTCTCTTTCTCTGTCCCAGCTGCCTGGATGCATGCCACTGTCCTTTCCTTCCCAAAAGGTGGTGACCCCTCTTTTCCAGGCAATTACAGTCCCATATCTCTTCTCCCCATCCTTGCCAAGCTCCAGGAACACACAGTGTTATCCTAACTGTCCTCCTACCTCAACTGGTCCTGCTTCTTCACCCTTTCCAGTCTGGGTTTCGGAAGCAACATTCCACAACCACCTCCCTCCTTAGGCTCACCAACTCCATCCTTGCTGGCATGGAACATGGCCTCATCAACGCCATCATCTTTGTCGACCTAGCTATGGCATTCAGCACTGTTTCCCACCACCTTCTCCTTGCTAAACTCTCTGCTGCAGGGCTCTCAGCTGCTGCTACAAACTGGTTCTGTGGCTACCTTGTGGGAAGGACATAGTTCATTTGGATTGGTGATTCTCTATCTCCACCCCTTCCCATCAACACTGGAGTCCCACAGGGATCAGTACTTGGCCCCTTTCTATTCTCTGTCTTCCTCAATAACCTTCCTGCTGTCTGCTCCTCCATCTCTATTCACATGTATGCGGACGGCACCATCCTGTATACCTCTGGTCCCTCCCCTACTGATGCGGTGTCCACACTTCAGCGTCACTTTGACAAGGTTTAGCTCTGTCTATGCTCAAATCAACTGTTCCTGAGTGCCAAGAAGAGTACCTCCATGACCTCTGGTGCAAGGCAGAGACTCTCTTGGTTTCTCTTCCTCCCTTCCTTCCACACCCTGGATGAGACTATGCTGGAGGGCACTACCTCCTTTACATATCTTGTGGTATGGCTTGAACATCACTTTGACTTTTCTGCACCGATGGATGCCATCCTCAAAAAGCTGCACTCCAAGCTAGGTACCCTGTGCAGGAACCATGGATGTATTCCATTGCCAGCCCGCCACATGCTTGTCCAGAAAATGATTCTTCCAGTTTTTGACTAGGGTGATATAGTCTACAGTGCTGTTCCCAAAACTTCCCTTGCCAGACTGGACACTGTCTTCCATTCCTTTTGTTGCTTCACCCTTGTCTGCCCTCGATGCACCCACCACTGTGACCTCTATCAATCTCTCTCTTTCACTTCTCTTGAAGACAGGCACCATTCCCACAGCACCAACTTTTTAGCTAAATTCTGGTTTGGTTCTCTTCCCCCAATACCTCTCTTCCTCTCTCTTACTCTGCCCCCCCCCATTCCCTTAGAAACCTCAGCTTTTGTACCATGACTGTCCCCTCCAGGTCCTCCTCTGCTGGTCAAGCAGCATTGCAGCATTTTCCCACCACTTCCCAAGGCTATGGAATACCCTTCCTCCTTCTATCCTCCATGACACATCTCCTATTTCTCTCTTCTCCCTCCTATGAGACTTCTTCTCCCCTTCATGCAGCTGCTCCTAATCCCCCCTCCCCATCAATATTTCCCTTCCTACTCTCCCCCTCCTCTGCCTTCCTTCACTCCACATCTTACCCTCTACTTTTGGTTCCCTCCAGCCCCAAATGCTGTTCCTACTCACTCTGCCCTGCCCACCTCTCTAATCTCTATCTCAACTTAATCTTCTTGCACTTAGTTTGTACTTACCTGTTGCTTAATCTTTTGTCTCTGGATCTACCGAGACCACCATATATACAAACAGTTCAGCTTGTCTTATGCTAGAAACTATTCTGAACTTGCCAATCTTTCTTGCAAATTGCACTGAATATGGTAAACACTGTATATTTTATGGTATCACTACGAAAGACTGAAATGCACAATACTGAGCGTCAGGATCCCGAGACTAATATCCCTAAATGCGAAATACCAACACTCGGTATTTGCCCATGGCAGAGTTTGTTATATTAAATAAGGGGAGTGTGGGCGGGGGTGAAGCCCCCAGAAAACCTCTGCCACGGGCAAGTACCGGGTGTCAGGATGCCGAGTTTCAGGATATCAGTCTTGATCCTGACACTTGGTATTGCGAGTTTCAATCTTTCATAGTGAATCGTGTTTTACTCTCTAGCATATGATTGTTAGCTACAGTATGTTGAATGCCTGTATTGCTTGCCTGTTACCCCCTTCCACTCTACCCCAGGATGCATCTGGAAATGAGCAATGCTGCTCAGTATGCCTTTCCTGGTGAACCTTTTAAAATAAATAAGTAAGAATAATGGTGTCAGTAGAGAACACAGTACTATCATCTTTGTTGTCACCTCTATTTGTGTTGACCTCCCCGATGACCCATCTCCAGGGTTTTGGATGGGACTTTCATTGTGCACCACACCAGTGTCAGAAGAAGAATCAAATGACACAGACTCAAGCACACTGGGCACAAAGTTGCTACCACTGCTGTTATTGTCTGTGCTGGTGTCTGAGTCATGAGATGATGACTGGGATAGTAAAATATTGAAAACATATGTCTGTGCTGGAAGCATGTGTCTCCTTCTGCCTTCCTAATCTTTGGAACTCCGTTCCACTAGAAATTTGTTCTTCCACTTCCAAACGCTCTCTTTCCTCTCTTCTCCAAGGCCACACTGCCTTATCCTGTAGATGCTCTTAGCCCCGTTGCCCTATACGTCTCCTTATCTACTCCAGTCTCTATACTTCTCGCCACCCCACCTCATCCCCTCTTCTTCTCCCCTTCCCCTCCACCGCTTCCTCTAACTTCCTTACTTCTTTCTCACGCATTCCCATCCCCAGTAATCACCCTTTCTACCTGATTATAATCCTCTACACTCTATTCCTCCACCCTACCCACCATAATCTGTTCTCTTCTCCTCTCTATACCTTTTCACCCCCACTAGCCTCTCTTTCTCACCCTCCTCTACTTACTCTCTCTCTCCTTCTCTTTTCTATTTTGTGACATTATCTGCTTGTGTGTGTCAGGTACTTCACACTTCTGAAGTTTAACCTGCATTATTATTTATTATTACCCTCTATTTGTGGCTGCCACCCCTAAGAAATGGTCTCCGCCCTCTACCCTAGCTGTAACTATAACTGGACACGCAAGCCTCGCTTTCTTGGCACCAGCCTTATCCCTCTCACCCTTTCGCCCTCCTCACCCTCCCATCCCCTATTCTCGGACTCACTCACTGGTATGGCCACTGGCCCCTGTCCCTGTCACTCTTTCATCCTTGTCTGACAACGGCACCTATTGGCCGGCTTCCTGCCGACTTTTCCTACCAAGTATACTATTTTCACCACGAATCCTGTTAGAAACTAGCTTGTGGTTGTTCTTCTGCAACAGATTGACTGAACTATTTCATGTACTTGTTATTCTGTATGTTATGACTGCTACCATGTTTAGCATTGTTGTTTGTTGCCCCCATCCTCTGACGTGGAACCTTTGTAAATGAGCAGTTTCAGCTCAAAGGTAATTGTAATCCTAGACTTTAATAAATAAATAAATAAAAATAAAAAAATTATTTGCTCTGGTAATGTATATTAATGTACATATTGGCCCTGATATTTAGACTACGTCTGGCAGTGGCGCAAGTCTGGGTGCAGCGCAACTGGGATGCGCCGGGGCCAGGACCAGGTGATATTCAACGGTGATGTGCCATGGTGCAGCACTATTGAATATGGCACAGACTGTGCACGGTGCAGTGGCACTGCACTGGCACAAGCCACAGAGAGGAAGCACGAGGATGCGCCAGCACAAATGCTGTTGCTCTAGGTGCATCATCTGCAATATTCAGTAGAGGGCATGCAAATGAGACCATAATATGTGCAAGGCACAAATGGGACCATTTGCATGTCATTATGGCCCTTTTGCATGCGTTGCGCAGGGCAGCCCAGCGACTTGTGCATCACCCTGCACAGCATGACATGTGCACAGTGGGGGTCCTGGGCCATCCCCCACCCCATAGCCGTGATTGCGGTAAACCTCCATAACACACTTCCCTGGTAGTCTAGTGGTATCCCGCCTCCCTCCCAATTCCCTAAGAAATGTATGTTAATACATTCCCTAGTAGTCTAGTGGTGCCCCCCCCACTACCGTGTCCTGATTGCCGGTATATGACTGTAATATAAATCCCTGGTAGTCTAGTGGAACCTCCCCCCACCACCCATTGCCACGATCGTGGTAAAGCACCATAGAACATATCCCTGGTAATCTAGTGGTACCCCCCTCCCTTCCGATTCCCCGAGAAATGTATAGTAACCCATTCCCTGGTAATCTAGTGGGACCCCTCCTCCCGATTCCCTGATCACGGTATCTGTATTAAGACATTTCCCTGGTAGTCTATTGGACCCCCCACCCTCCCAATTCACAATCACGGTAATTCTTTGTAACATAATTCCCTGGTGATCCAGTGGCCCCCACCCTTCCACTCCACACAGACCCTTGCCCACCCCACTCCCCCGTCATTGCTGGTGGCTGCAACCCACCCACTATACCTACCCGGCCACCCGCCGAATGACAGGTACAGTATGGCTTGTAGGATAGTCCCAAATATGTGAATTAAGTCATTCACATATTTGGAACTATCTAGTACAGTATGCCTGCAACCCCATTGGTCCACACTGTGGACCAATGGGCTTACAGCCCATACTGTACCTCTCATTCAGTGGGCAGCCAGGCGGGTATGCAGGTGGGTTGCAGCCACCTGCCAATGACAGGGGGTGGGTGGGCAAGGTCCTGTGGGTGGGAGGTGGTGGGGGGTGCCACTGGATCACCAGGGAATTATGTTATGGTGATTTACCACGACTGGGGAATCAGGAGGAGGGGGGGGTCCACTAGACTACCAGGGAATGGATTACTATACATTTCTCGGGGAATCGGGAGGGAGGGGGGTACCACTAGACTACCAGGGATATGTTCTATGTGCTTTACTGCGATCGCGGCAGTGGGCAGGAGGGATTCCACTAGACTACCAGGGATTTATATAACAGTCATATACCGGCGATTGGGGACACGGGGAGGTACCACTAGACTACCAGGGTGCTATGTGTGCTTGTGGACAGTGTTCTGGGTTGGCGGGTGGCCACCCACAGCTGGTGGCTGCTGTGTTGCACCCTGCACTACAGCAGCCCACCTGTGGGTGGCCAGGATTTGTTCCCACTCTTCACGGGCTCAACTTTAAGCCCCCCTATGTGGCGTAATGCAGGATTGCGCCAGCATATGCGCCGCACATCCCGGGCTGAATATCGGGATGTGCCTCATATGCATGGGCATGCCCCCTGCATCTGCACTGCATACACTTTCATTGCACCTCAGCACATTGGGAGTTGTGCTGCGCCTGGCAGCCTGTTCAATATCCCACTGGGGAGCAGTGCGGGGTTGCGCTGGCACATCTGTGTTGCACTATGCGCAACCCCCTTTGAATATCTGGGCCACTGTGTATTATTGAATTGTTATTACTGTGCTTCTACTTGTTTGTACTTATCCCCCCAATGCACCTGGAAATGAGCTTTGCTGCTCAGTATATCTTTCCTGGTAAATCTTTTTTAAATAAACAAAATAAATATGTAATCATTCTTTTAGTGCCTCTGTGGGTAATGTCCCTGATGACCTTTGCTTTTTTAATAACAGTTCCACCAAGTCACTTCAACATCAAGAACTTCAACCCACTCCACAGCGACAGCAAATTGTCAATGGCAACCACGTAGCTAGACAATCGTGCTGACCGACTGCTATTGCAACAATGCACCGGGGCATATCCTGGCTGTTTGCAGGGGGAGTGATGCACCCCTCAGAAATTAATATAATCACTACCAAGTCAGAGGTATATGGGGGAAGGCGCAAAAACCCTGGGGTGGCAAGATGTCTGGTGCTGCAAAATCCTGATCGATGGAATGATTGTCGATCGGGTAGCAGAGCCGACATTGCCATTGCTGTAGGGGTTTCACTGTGGTGACAGCACACCTTTAATACCAGTGCCTTTACTACCTTGTCTCTTATTCCTCTTACAAGGCACAATATCTGAGCGCAATGTCAACAATGTCAGTAGAAGGAGTGTAACTAAGAGTACTGCTTATATCAGAATTATAAACTTTTTTTGCTTTTTTTCTGCCTTATTTGCACTGTCTTGTAACCCACCATTCTTCTTCTTCTTAGTTCCACTACTGTCCATGTTTTTTGCGAACACATTTTTTTTAAACAGCAAGATGATTTGGGAAACACAGAACATAGAGGATTGTGCATGAGCAATCATACACAACACTGTTTTTCTATTGAGAGGTTTCTGTGATAACAAAAGACTTGGAGGGTGCAGCTCGAGAGGTCTCATTACCACAGAAACCTTGAGGTGGAAAAAAGCACTGTATGTGTATGATTGCTCATACACAACCTTTTATACTGTATGGGCAACCATGCATAAACATTTTGTATCCAAAAGAAAGATCCCCATACTAAAGGTGGCTTAGTTTACCATGGGTTGTTGCGGTTCTTCCCAGTGCCATTCCTTGCCAAGCTCTCCCTTCTGCGGCTGCTTCATTGCACCTGTGCAACAATGTTCTGTGTTGTTGTGCTGCAATAGTGACATCCTCAGCACAGCACAGCAGAATTGTGACATCACTACTACAGCACAACAGCACTGTTCCATGCATGGATTTCCATGCAGAATAGTGTTCTACCATACACTATATAGAGGATTGTCTATGGGGAGTCATTCACAATAAGGATATTCTCTATCGAGAGGTCTCCTTTTTAATATTAGACCTCGAGAGCAAAGCTCGAAAGGTCACCCGTTGCCAAGGAGACCTCGAAATATGAGAAGACCCTTGTTTGTGAATGACTCCCCATAGACAATCTTTTATAATGTATTGGGAGTCTATTCAATACAAAGCAGCAAACGGACGCAGAAATAAGCTGTCACATTTTTTTAAACAAGCCCAAATGACAGTCTGCTGCTCAGTGCCTGCCCCGAAATTCTAATATCCCACACAGTTGGATGAAGGTTACATATACTAGTACATGTTTTACCTGTTCAGCAGAATCGCTGCCCATTTATTTTCCATTTCTTATACAGTAGTACTCAGCTGCAGTAACAAATTGACAACACAGATGGAGCACCGTATCTCCCAGGATGCAGAACGCCCCGCTCCACTCTGACAGCTCTTTCGATGGCAATCATATGGAGCTGCTGCTGGTCTGCAGCAGGAGGAGGAGACAGACAGCAACCTTGGGTAATATTGTAATTTTGGGTATTAATCTTATGGGCTGCATTTTGCTCTCTCTGATATTGAAGTGCCGACTGATGCCATTTGTGATTTGTTGATTTTGTGCTTTTTTAATTTTTTTTTTTTTAGTTTTTGTTGACTGGGTAAGAGCACTAGACAAATCCTGCCTACTTTCAGGTATAACCCAGGGGAAGGGAATACAGATGAATGCCAACTGACCTTGAACCAGATTAAGCTGTTGGTGGTATTTTTAGTGAATGAGGGAAATTTGGCCAGGATACCAGGGAAATTCCCCTACTCTATGGGAGATGGCGCTGTGACTGGTGCTGCTATGGCCAGTCTGCCCAAGACATCATGGAGTTTGGATGTGCAGGGGGCCCGGGAATGGGCCTATTCCCCAGTCTCGGGATTTTGTAAGGCTGATCCTGCTATAGGCAGTTCTGTAGTTTTAGAAGATGTGGCTTCCCTACCTGGACAAGGAATGCTGCAGGATGATATGTCTTTGGCTAATGTGGTAGCAGCTGAGTCAGAGATTCGTGAGCTGCTTGCTGCTGAGGAATGCTGGTTCCATGCTAGGAAGAAGGAACTGGAGTTGTTGCTGTTGGAACGTGCTAGGACTGGTGCGGTGACGGACAAATGTACCCAAGTTGGAATCCCAGTAACACACATGGAAGTGGATGTTACTCGGGATGCTGTGGCAGTCACAGAAGTGTTTTCGGAGGCTCCTGTGGATACTTTGACCTGCTCTACCTCTCAACAGGTACTGGTAAGGGTATCCAGTATGCATGATTTGGACGGGAAAGGGTTTGGAATGGAAGGCCTACCTCAAGTAGATGCAACTGATGTTATGACTGATGCTGGGGTTTAAAAAAAAAAACGAAGTATGCCTGGCCCTGGTTTGTTTACTGACCATGATACTGCTTTTGCGACTAGTTTGCCTGTTGAGATTTCAGATCGTAGGTCCCCTGGGAAACGCTCCCCAAATGGACAACACCTACAAGGGCAGAACTGTCGATTTGGTGGGGAGGGTATTTCTGCCTCTTGTAAAACTGTTGGTGCTGCTGCTACTGAGGGGATTGTCAGTTCAGCTCCCCGAATGATTGGGTTTCTCGTTCACTGGAGGCTGCAGGGTGGGTTAAAAAATCAGATGGTTCTGGTTGGGATGCAAATGTTCCTGACTTGAGACAAACTGATGTGGTCTCTCCGCTTCTTGAACCTAGTCCTGGATCTGACTCTCAGGCTTCTGCTTCTCAAATTATGCCTGGTCAGATTGTGGTAAATTGCGAGACCCCTGTAGTATCTGGGAGAAGGGATCTCCTGTTGGCAATTACTGAATTAGAGGGAGATAATAAGGTACCTGTTTTGTGGTCTGCCTCCCTTCCCCCACCTTCACCTGTCCCTTTAGAGCCACAGTTGGTCTCCCCTGCAGTTGAGATTCAGACGGAACAAACTGGATTGTCTGTCTCTGACGGCCCTGTTCCAATTACTGCGAATACTGGTTTGCAGACAGTGAAACCTCCTGTTTGGCATGATGGGGTGCGGGATAAGCTATTTCCTTCTCGTGTGAATACTGCTTCTGAGCCAGCAATGAGATGTAATGCAGTACAGTTAAAATTCCAGGGTGCAGCCTCAGATGCACCTGATAGATTGTTCGTGGGAAGGGCTTTGCTTAAGAACAGTATAAAATTTTATGCATATGAAATTTATGCCCTGATTCATATGCCTGGTGATACTATATATGATGTCCGTTTTAAGCATCCTAATGGCCTGGAATGGTTTTGGAAACAGTATAATTTACTTAAGAATGTTCCGGTATGGCATCCTTTTATTGCTATACCTCTGATTAAACCCATGTCTAAAACAATTACTATTCTCTTTTGTAATGAAGGAGTAAATGTGACGGACATCACTTATTGGTTGAAGCAGCGCTGTCAGGTAACTGGCTACCCTGACCCAATTTGGATGAAGAACATCTTTGGACAGGGGGCTGGAAGTTTAAGGTTACACTCAAACAGGAGCAAGGGATGATGCAACATTTGCCTAATTGTTTCTTTTTGGGTCGAGATAGGGGAGTGTTATTCTATCTGGAACAACCCAGAGCCTGCTACAAATGTGGTGCTCTTGGTCACTTGAGTAATGTGTGAGAAAAACAGAAATGTGAACTCTGTGGTGACTTTGGACATACTGGTGTACATTGTAGAAAGCCTCTGAAATGCAATTTGTGTGAGGAGAGGGGCCATCATTTTAGGAACTGTCCCTGGGCATCTCATAATGGTGTTGATCAATCTGTCCATGCTGAACATGAGGTTTATGTTGCTACAGCACAAAAGGAAAAATTGAGAATTAGTAATTTAATGGATCACTTGACTGACGGGGAGCAGGTCTCTGCTGCTGACCCAGTTTCAAGACCACCTTCTGATCCTGTTATAGTACCAGTAGACGTTCATGGCAACACCCATGCTCCTTCTGTGCCCTCATGGGATGATTCACAGGATCCAGTGGATTTGGAACTCCCTCAGGTTCCGGTACAGGAAATGACAGACCATGACCTGGATATACCAGTTATGCAAGATAATACTACTGGGCCCGACTTTGCTGGGGTTCAGGATGAGAAGGAGGATGTAATGCCCCCACCTTGGAAGGGGGAGGACATGCCTTTTCGGAGGATCACGAGGTCTAAAACAGCACAAAAGGGAACTTCTATTGAGGAAGACTTAGTGGTTCAGAATCCTTTCTAAGTCATAATGGATGTCCCAGATGGTGATGGGGGTGATGAGTCTGATGGCTCATCAGTGGCCTCATCACAACTTGAGACTTCAGTTGGGATTGGAAAAGTTGAGAAGCCTAAGCCGAAAAAGAGGAAAAAAAGGAAATAATGTGGCATTACTGTTTAAATATTTTGATTTTTTCTTTTCACCATGCTGACTTCTTTTCTTTTCTTATTCCTACTGTTAATGTGAATAGTATTCACAATTGTCAAAAGCGTATTATCACTTTTGTTAATTTGCATAATACTCTAGGCCAGATCATTTTTATACAGGACACTAGATTACACACTATTTTTGAGATAGAGCAGGCTAAGCTGGATTGGAGGTGGGGACCATCCTTGTGGTCGTTCGGGTCGTTCGGGGAAGTGCCTTGTTCAGGTGTTGGGATTTTGTTTTCTGATTTGTCTGTCCGAATCTTGAAAGTCTTAGATCTCGCTCCTGGCAGGGTATTGCTTGTGGATATAATTCTTGGTGGTTTAGCATATTGCTTGATGAATGTGTATGCACCACAGTCTAAGGCTTTATTTCGCCTTATTGAACCTTTTCTCTCCACTTCTAAATTAATTTTGTGGGGGGGGGGATTTTAATTGAAGTTTAACATCTAGGGATTGGGGTCAACAGACTCAAAAAAGTGTTTAGCGATACCAATGCATTGACAAAAATTTTGGCTACTGCTGGCTTATGTGATATTTATGATCTTGTGGGTAAGGTTTCAGAACATACTTTCTATGAAGGTAGATTGTCAACCCTTATTGACTTCTGGTTTGTTTCTCCTCGTTTGCTAAGTTCAACAGTTAGTATATTACCTTTGGAAACCTCGGATCATGTGCAGGTTCAGGCTAAGATAGGTTTTGTACATAAAATTTCTTTCAGTAGAAGCTATTGGAAATTGAATTCAACCATTTTACAGCAGGAGGCAGTGCAGAAGGGGGTATGTGATTTATTGATTGTTAGACAAGATGTTAGATTTTTATATGACTCTTGGGGAAAGTGGTGGGAGGATACGTAAAAGGATTTTTTGAAATGGGAGTCTAGTTCAAAGTATTTGGAGTATTTACATCTCAGAGCACAGTATTTATTTATTTAGTTTTTGTTGACCGGATAAGTACACTAGACAAATTCTGCCTATTTTCAGGCACGACCCGGGGGACGGGGATACAGATGAATGCCAACTGACCTTGAACCAGATTAAGCTGTTGGTGGTATTTTGAGTGAATGAGGGAAATTTGGCCAGGACACCAGGGAAATTCCCCTACTCTTTTCGATAAGTGCCATGGGATTTTTAACATCCACCTGAACTACCACCAATCCAGGCAGATGGAACCTCGGTTTAACATCTCATCCGAAAGACAGCGCCTCAGAAGTGCAGCACCCCTCTCATGCTGCACTACAGTGTCAGTACTGGGATATTAACCCAAGTGCCAGATGTGGGAACTGAATGCACAGCCCTCTGATCTCTCTGCCTCAGAGGCGAGTGTGCTACCTACTGAGCCACTGACACTGCTTTTAACGCAAGCATGGGAGGCTGGTGAAGAGAATCAAGTACTATTACAGATGTTTAAAACACAAATGTGTGAATATCATAAAAGGAGGGAGGGGAACACTGCAAAAAATTTGTTACGCTGGTGAGAAAGGAGTTGGTTAACCCCTAGAGGTTGAACTACAGGGTGTGCAGAAATTGATAATGAAGGCTTTGGTTGGGCAGGATGGGATACTGTAAGATACACATTCTGGTCTCCAAAAGGTAGTTACAGATCATTTGTTCAGTACTTATCAGAAAACTGTGAGTGAGACGCAGACTACGTTTATGAATATTGGGCCATTGTCGGAGATTCCTGAATATGAACTGGAAACATTGATGTGTCCTGTTACTGAGGAGGAAATTAGTGTAGCTATAGAGCATTTATCAGCTCATAACAGCCCTAGAGTTGGATGGCATCTCTAATGAATTTTATGAAAGTTTTAAACTTGCTTTGGTTGCTGTTCTGAGGGAAGTGTACCAGGAGATTTTGAATGATGGGAATTTGACCTCCAGTATGCAAGAAGGGGTAATGATATTTTTATATAAAAAGGGAGACCCACAGCTTATTAAGAATTGGAGACCTTTGAGTCTCTTGAACTCTAACTATAAGATATTTACCAAAATTTTAATGTCATGCTTGGCTAGGGTAGCGAAGTATGTAATATTGCCTCATCAGACGTGTGTTATCCCTGTTAGGTGTATTCAACAGAATTTAATTTTTATCAGGGAAGTTGTTGAACAAGGTCTAAATAAGCAGTTGGATGGATACTTAGTGTCTTTGGATCAGGAAACTGCTTTTGATGCTGTACGGCATGGTCATTTATGGGATACTCTCCTGATGTATGGGATTCCACATCGATTTGTTTGTGTGCTCCAGCGTTTGTATGAAACGGCAATAATGATTCCATTACTCAATGGACACTTACAGACTCCAGTACAACTTCAGAATGGCGTTCAGCAGGGTTGTCCGTTAAGTCCACTGTTACATGTTTTTGCGATTGACCCACTATTACGGCTTATAGAACATAACTCTGAGATAAGACCTATTTGTGATAGGACTGGTACTGTGTATCCAAAAGTGTCTGCTTATACGGATGATTGTACAGTTCTAGTAAGAGATTTGGAATCAGGACAGAGTGTTCCTGATGTTTTGGGGGATTTGCATAGATAGTATCGTTGAGCCAAGGATTCCATTAAAAATGCAGGATGTGGTCTGGTTGTGTGAGCACCAAAAGTTAAATATTAAAGGAAACCAAAAACATAAGATGCATGATGACAGGGTTTGTTCAGCGGGAACATGTAATGGTCAGATTGAAACAATGCAGCATTTGTTCTTTGAATGTTCCTGTTCACATGGTTTTTGGGCTTCTTTGTCTGCCTTATGGGATGAAGCTCTATTTGAACAAATGACCTATGACATTTTGATCTTAGGACAACTAGGGGTGGGTTGGAGAAAATGGTAGAAGGGTATGGTTTGGACAATTTTTGCTTGTTTAAAATGGGTGTTCTGGCAAACTAGATGCCTCAGGGTTTTACAACAAAAAGTAGTCACTGAGTGGGACATGTTGTGCCAAGTACAGATGGAATTAGATAAAGTTCATCATTATGAAATTCATACTATAGGGGAGGTAGTATGCAGGCGTTTTTGGGAAGGGATGGGATGGGCTGGGTAATGATTCTTTGTGAATTCTGGGCAGTTTTGCAGATCTACTATGTATTATTTTATTATCTTTATGGTCTTCTTGCTTTGTGGGGGTTTAAACAATATAGAGTATTGTTTTTTCTGTTGAGGTATTTCATACAGTTTATGTATTGTATTAGTTTTTCAATAATGTCACTTTTTGCAGTTCTTAGTGATTGTTTTTTATTCTCTTCCTTTGTTTTTACAGTATTGTATTCTAGTGTACTGAACCCCCACTTTTTCTGTATTTGTTTTTGTTGCACAATAAAAATTTCCCCTACTCTTTTCGATAAGTGCCATGGGATCTTTAACATCCACCTGAACTACCACCAATCCAGGCAGATGGGACCTCAGTTTAATGTCTCATCTGAAAGACAGCACCTCAGAAGTGCAGCACCCCTCTCATGCTGCACTACAGTGTCAGTACTGGGATATTAACCCAAGTGCTAGATGTCGGAATTGAACTCACAGCCCTCTGATCTCCCGGCCTCAGAGGCAAGTGTGCTACCTACTGAGCCACTGACACCTAACCCTTTCAGCCACAGAGTCTGTAATTCATATATCTGGTAAGCTTCATGTTGTAATAGCAGTTCTGGATATCGCCACCTTGTATAGGGACTTTTACTTTTTCAATACCAATGTGTCGCAAAGAGGCTGCTGGACCTTGCCCTGTGTCCACATAATGTTTTGTCATCGCATAGTTTAGGTTCTGTGTCCTTATAGTCATGTTATGTTCACTTATCTGTTGTTTTAGGGCTTGTTTTGTCTGACTAACATAGGCAAAACCACAGAGACAGGTTAGCATGTAGATAACCCCTTCTGTCACGCAATTGATAAAATCTTTAATATTTCTTCCCTGATCTGGGATGGTTTTATATTGTTTGTACCACCACACTGTGCACAATTTCCACATTTAAAATTCCCTGATGGTGCTGGTGGCATCCAATCAGGGTGCAACTTCCGTGTTTCTTACTTGAATAGGGTTTCTACCAATGTATCTTTAAGGTTTCTTCCTTTTCTGTAGCAAAATCTTGGCCCACTTCTACCTGGCTTTGTAGCCAGGGCTCTGCTCCTACCACATCCCAGTGCTTTTTTATAATACTTTTTATGTCGTTGTAAGCTTCATTAAAGGTTGTGCAACATGTAATGACATCAGTTTGTTCCTCACTCCTAGTGAGAGGGCTATCATCCAGTAAATTGCCTCTTTCCACATTATTAACTTTTTTTACCACTTTTAGCAGAACCCCGGGTTTGTATCCCTTATTTAGAAACCTTTTGCATGTGTTGGAAATCTCCTCCTTCATTTCCCATTCTTCGCTACATATACATAACTATAAATAATGAGAGTTTTTTTTTTGTTTAGTATGTTTTGTTGTAATAAGCTTATACTTGTTTAGATAATATATGTGTGAAATAATAATTTATTCCTTTTTCTTTACAAATGCTAAATGATTTTTCAAATGTACTATTAATGTGAAATATTACACCTTTTTGTTTTGATGTGCTTTCAATAAAAACTCCCCTACTCTTTTTCTTACTCTTTTTATTCTTTTACTTGTGCGACTGTAATACGCGATTTGCTGTTTACCGACTGTGTTATACAAACTGGTGTAGTTTCAGACACTTGACAGTTCAGGCAACGGCAGCTGCATTTCAAGGTGGCTGCAGCTCAAGAAAACATTCAATTTTGTTGAGCTGCACTACTGACGTACTGAGTGCAGCACAACAAGATCGTGACATAGTCAGTGCACCAGAACAAGGCTATTCTAAGCATGGATTTCCGTGCTAAACAACATTTCACCATTCACTGTAATATTTTTTTAAATGTGATTTTGGGACAAAATTGTGTAGCCAAACCAGTAGGCTGTTGCCAAGGGGATTCTGTTTTGCAGAATGGTTAGGGTCAGTGTCAGGCCAAGAAATAATTGTTTTTTTTTCCTTTTGAACAGCAGAATAATCTGGAAAGCACACATCATTTTTCAATTTAAAATTTTGGATGAAATTGGGCACCAAGCTCAGTAGGTGTATGGCACACCAGCCAAGGAGCATCTGATTTTCAAGATGGTCAGGGTCAAGTTGAGATTAAAATGTCTTTTTTTAAAACAGCAGCAAGATTTAGAATATTGTTTCAAAATGAGACTTTTTTAAATAGAGTAGACACTGTCCAGCTAGCTCATTAGGTTTATGGCACACTATCCAAGAGGCTCCAACTTTGCAGAATGGAGTGCAGAATGGCATTTTTCCTTCTTTTTTTACCCAGGCTCCAGCAGCCGTGGAAAGGGCTGTGAATCCCCAAACTGTCTTTCTCTGTCCCCCATACTAGTCTTCTTATATTCCTTAGTCTTCTTTTGTCAGGAAAGGACCACATGGCCCATCCAATCTGCCCAGATGGTCCCTGCCTAGTTTGTCTCCACAGGCCATAAATGGTCTCATGAGACCCTCCCTCCTCCTCCATGCCCATTTTTCCCTATGCCTATTCCATGCTTGCTTGAAGCCCCCTACTGTTTTCTCCTATACCCCGTTTGTAGGTGAGCTATTCTAGGCATCCACCACTCTTTCAGTGAAGCAGTACTTCCTTATATCCTTCCTATACTTTCCCCCTCCAGCTTCATTGCATGTGCTCTTGTTCTGGTGCTCTTCCTCATTTGAAGGAGACACCCCTACTGCACCCTGTTCATCCCTATGAGGTACTTGCAGGTCTCTAACATTTCCTGTCTTGCTTTCTTCTCCTTTCTTCCAGGGTGTGCATGTAGATATCCATCATTCTCTCCTCATAGGGCTTTTGGTGTATCACTTGCATTATTTTACCTGCTCTGCTCTGGACTGCTTCCACTCTGTCTGTCCTTTCTGAAATGCAACCTGCAGAACTGAACACAATACTCCAGGTGGGGTCTCAGCAGTGAGCGATATAATGGCAGCACCACCTTCCTCCTCCTGCTAGAAATACCTGTCTATATGCATCCCATCTTTCCAATAGAAACATAGAAACATAGAATTTGACGGCAGATAAGGACCGCTTGGCCCACCTAGTCTGCCCATTTTCCTACCTAACAGATAAGCTGCAGATCCTAGTTAACCAACAGCTTACTTCCTCTTACCTGCCCCTAGGACTGCCTTATGCCTGTTCCATGCATTCTTGAAGTCCCCCACTGTTCTTGACTCCACAACCTCCTCAGGGAGGCTGTTCCATGCATCCACAACCCTCTCAGTGAAAAAATACTTCCTCACATTACCCCTGAGCTGTCCCCCCTCTCTCTTCAAATTGTGCCCCCTTGTTCTTGCACATCTCTTTTTCTGGAAGATGCTACCCTCTTGGACTTTGTTAATTCCCTTGAGGTACTTGAACGTTTCTATCAATGACAATGGCACTACCCACTGATTTGTTACATTACCCTGCCATTATGAGGTCATCAGATATGATTACTCCAAGGTCCCTTTTGTGCTTAGTGACTGACAGTACCTCCCCCATCCTATACTCAGTTCTTGGGTTCCTATGCCCATGGTTCATGATTTTGCACTTTTTGGCATTGAACCCCAACTGCCATACTCCTGACCACTCCTCAAGTTTCCAAAGATCCTTATGCATTCTTTCTACCCCTTCCTTATTATTCACCCTAATACAGATTTTGGTACCATCTACAAAAAATGCATACCTTCCTTTCCAGTTCATCTGCAATGTCAGTTATAAGCTCTGCAGCACATTGCTGGTCACTCTACCTTCATTATAGTGAGAGCCATTAACTACCACACTCTGTAGCCAATCCATTAACCAGTTTCTAACCCAGTTCACCACTTTGGATCCCACCTCTTGGATGCCGAATTTTTTAATCGGTCTCCTGTGTGACATAGTGTAGAGGATTTGCAGCCCGTTGGATTCTAGATACTCTACCAATCTTTCCCTTAACAGTGCTTATGGTAATTTCTCCACCACTGAGATTAGGCTCACCAATCTATAGTTACTATCATCTATCCTGCTGCCACCTTTATGTAGAGGAACCATGTCTGCTGTCCTGTAGACCTTTGGGATCTTGCATGATTCCAGTGAACCTTTGAATAAGGCGGACAGTGGGGTAGCCGGCACCTCCTTGAGGTCTTTCATTATCCTTGGGTGCATCCATACCCATCCCATAGCCTTATCCACTTTCAGAGCTGCAAGTCCCTTCCCCCAAGTCATTCTTACCCTCACCCTATCTCCTCTTGCACCCAAGTGATTGTTATTAATATAGCACCTGTTTTATTATGCTTGCCCCTTCTCTTGCTTCCTTCTGCACTTCTTGTCCATTTGTCCATGTCTGGAGTTATGAGTTGACTTGTTGGTTTTAAGCCTCCATAACTGCTGTATTTCCATTGGACTCCAGCTGATATACTCACAAATGAATAAAGTCATCCATCATCCATGTAAACATTGTAACTATCAGCATTATATTGTGCGCCATTCATAATCAGTCTTGAGCAGCCAACATGGCACCAAGGCCCCAACTAAGATTTGGAAGCCTAGCCTAGGAGCTCCACAGACAAGGCCCCAGTCTCTAGCATGCAACTATATATCACAAGCAATGCCAGCAACATCATCAACAGCAGCAGAAGAGGCCAGTTGTAGGAAGCAACCATTCAGGAGCTAGGATGCTAAGGATCTTTCCTTTGCTTGCTTCAGCTGATCCTCAACAACTTACACTCTAACAAGGTTCAAAGTAAGTAAGTAAGTAAGTAAATAAGTAAAATTTTATTTTTAAAAAGGTGCCCTTCCATTGATCAGAGCACCTTTACAATAAAAGTGCAGACAATAATAAACATCTTAAAATACATTCCATAATCCCCTTAAAAAATGTATAAATTCAGGGCCTACATTCCTAAAAATGCCTTTCCAAAGAAATATGTTTTGAGGGAGTTTTTAAACCCCTCTACGGTCAGGCTGTCATATATCTGATGAGGTAGAGAGTTCCACAGGGTAGGGGCCATAAAGACAAAAGATCTTCCCCCAAACATCTTCAAGTGTACCCTGGGAACCTCTAGAAATCCCTCATCAGAGGATTGGAGTGAGCAGGAGGGACAATAGAGAACTAGGAGGTCTTGCAGGTATTGGGGTCCCAGCTCATGTAGGTCTTTATAGGTCAGCAATGTGACCTTGAAAGGGATTCGCCATTGTATAGGCAGCCAGTGCAGTTTGCTCAGCACAAGTGTTATGTGACTGGAACTAGGTTTTCCAGTTAACAACCTGGCCATCCCATTCTGCACTATCTACAGTCAGTGAATATCCACTCCCGGTAGCCCTAGGTAAAGGGCATTGCAGTAGTCCAACTGGGTGGTGACAAAGGCATGGACCAGTGTTGAGAGATCCTCAGACGGAACCAGGTGCTTCACCCTGGAGATGTTTCTGAGATGGTAAAAGGAGGACTTGACTATGGCTGACACCTGAGCCTTCAGGGTCAAACCTTCAAGTACCACCCCAAGTTACACACCTTGGTTCAAGGCATTGAGCAGGGTACCCCCAAGTTGTAAACCAGATGGATTTCCTGCCCATGACCAGGCCGACCTCAGGTCTTGGGTCCACCACCAACACCTTGGTTTTCTCCGGGTTTAACCTCAGCCAGTTGGCACTCATCCAGTTCTGTATCTCCTGTAGACAGTTGTTAAACATCGAGACTGTATCATATTCCTGGCTGGGTACAAAGGACATGTACAGTTGAGAATCATCTGCATAGCAGTCAAAACTCAGCCTGTACTGCCCAATAATGTCCCTCAGTGGTAGCATGTACACTGTGAATAACATGGGGGAAAGCACAGAACCCTGTGACACCCCACAGGGCAGACCTCAAGGGGACGAGGAATAAATTCCTGACACCACCCTCTGCAGTCTGTCCTCAAGGAATGATTGAAACCAATTGAGGCGTGTCTCCTCCAGTCCACAAAAGAACTGCAGGCATTCCAACAGTACCCCATGGTCCACAGTGTCAAAAGCTGCTGAGAGATCAAGGAGAACCAAGCTGGAACGGGCTGTCCGATCTCTCATCACTAGAAGGTCATTAAGTACTTGAACCAGGGCAGTCTCAGTGCTATGCCTTTTCCTGACGCCAGACTGGAGAGGGTCATAGATAATATGGCTAGATAAATGATCTTTCAGCTGCAAAGCGACCACCTTGTCGATAACCTTCCCTATAAAAGGTAGGTTGGCAGGGCAGTGTGTGTCCAGGGAGGCTTTTTCAGCAGAGGCCTAACCATTGCTTCCTTTAAGGGATCTGGATAGATCCCACTCTCCAAGGAAACCTCAACTATCTGAGCTAGGACTGGGCCAATAACCTCAACACATTCTACAAGAAGGCACATAGGGCCTGGGTCCAAACTACAGCAAGTTGGTCACAGAGTCTGGATGATCCTCACTATATTCATGACTACCGGCTGGCTGAAGGCAAACCAGGTCAGTTGGGTATTAGTACCACTTAGTAGGCCACCACAAAAACCCATGTGTAAACACTGGCTGATCTCTGTCCTGATGATGGACACCTTATCAGCAAAAAACTGAGCAAACTCCTCACACTTTTCCTGTGACAACGCCTCACCAGCCTGTAGACAGACTGGATTGCACAATCTGTCCACAGTCCAGAAAAGCTGGGCTGGTCTGTTTCTCACTGCAGCAATTTCCCTGGACAGGAATTCTGCCTTCTTATGGGAAATTGCTGATTGGTAGACCTCATAATGGTTTAACAACCTAAGTTTTATGCCAATGTCTCTCCAGCCTTCGCCCCTGCTTCTTCAATTCCCTTAGTGACTTATCAAACCATGGGGCACCAGGGCGAGAAGTCAGAGGGTGAACATGAACTGAAGCAATGGTATCCAGGGCCTCAGCTACTGCCGTATTATAAGCCAGCACCAGAGACCCTGGATCACCGCTATTTAATGGAATGCCAGTACCATCATAAGGCCTTCAGGTGTTACCTGTCTTAAAGGACAGTACTCTACCATTTCCTTAGGGGCAGGCCAAATACGGTGGTCATGAAACCAAACCTCAGGGTGTGATGGTCCGACCATCCAACAGGGTCCACCTCCATATTCAAGATCCCCATCCCCAGGTGGAACACCAAGTCCAAGTGCCCTTTTTCATGTTTTGCAGTGGTAAAAACCCGTACCAGGCCCAATGAATCCATCAATTGGAGGATGTCCTGTCCAAGTTGTGAGAGTTCATCATCGACCCAGGCATTGAAGTCCCCCAGAATTAACCATCTGGGGGACTCCAATACCACCTCGGCGATGAAGTCCACTACCTCCTTCAGGAATATCCTCCCATCCCCGGGTGGACGGTAGATGAGAAGGATCCTGAGTCCTGCACCCACAACAACATGCACTCAAAGGAGCTGGTGCTCCCCACTGGCACTTGCCTGAGGTTTAGTTCCTGTCTAAAACAGACTGCAACCCCCCTGCCCCTTTGGTCCACTCTTGGCCGGTGTATCACTGAGAACCCGGCTGGTGCTGAGTGATGCAGGCCAGGTCTGCAGAGGCTACTAAGTCTGCAACCACTGTGGTCTTATTCTTAATAGACCTGGCACTGCATAATGCTGACCAAGAGGGGACAGGATTCTGTAGATGGCCCCAATACCTGCCTGAATTCCTCAGAGCCCTTGGGTATGGGCACCAGGCAAGGAAATCCTCGATCTTGGTCCCATTTCGCCCAGGGCACCTCCTAGTCCCTATCATCTCTATCCACTTGCCCTTCTCCCATCCACCCCAAGGTCTTCAGGACCTACCAGTCCTCCTCCTTCTAATTATACCTAGGACCCTACATCTATGGTATACCTGTGGTGAAAGTGGAGGACACTCAAAAAGTCGCAGGTCCCTCAACCTCGAGGGGGAGTACTGCCTGACCAAAATAACAACCCCCTGACACATATTTCAAAGCTTACTCTATACCCCCAGCTACCCCACACATGCTCAATCATTCACATTTCACTAAATACACTACTTTCAATTCACCTTTCACTCTATCGCTTTACACATTATCTACCTACTTACTTTCCTACTATGTCCCTGTCCTACAGTCACTAATAAATATATTCCCACAACCCCTATTAAACAGTCAAACCATCAGATCATAAATCCCCCTTGTAGCTTCTTAATACAATCACTTCAAGAGCAGAGCAATTAACACATTTACAAAGGATTGAATATTTAAAAGAAAAATGTTATACAGAGATGTCCAAAAAATATGGTGCAGATGTCTTGCTTGCTGTGTTCTCACCACGGCAAGCCTTAGTACAAATAAAACAGTAGTGCAAAAATTTCTTGCTTGTTGTGCTCTCACCACAGCAAGCCTGAGTTCACACCTCTACAATCTCCTCTCACAGGTCATAGTGGTGTTGATATCGAACTGAGTCACAAACAGTCCAGTATTAATAGCAGCATATAACAAAGGTGCTTAAATTTGTTCGTGATAGAAATTAAAACAAAATGTTTACGTCACCATCAGAGAGGTTCCTGTACTCTTGATAATATATTCCAGACTTGGGGTTTAAATCACGCTCCAGTCCATCTCCACTCCTTGCTCCTTCGATTCCTCCTCTTGGAGTGCCTTCTCCTTATTTCTCTGAAGGGAACTCTGGGACCTTTTCTTCCAGAGCGCAGGTGGGTCCTCCCTTCAGAAAACCCCCTGAACTATCCCAAGATGTTCGGAAGCCACTCCACCCTTCGGTAACTGTAACATCCACCACCCCATCTTGGCCCAGGGAACCCCTTCTTCACTTTGCTCCTCGAAAGGCCCTCTCACAACCAACTCACTTTTCCTATGCAGGAGGCAGAGAATGAGAGTGCAATCCCTCTTTGCAGAAGGCAGCTGCTGTATCTCCCTTAGCTTCTGGTGGTCCGATGGAAAAACAGCTCCCAAGTTCAGTCCGACTTGGCTCTCACCCCAGGAAACCACTCTCAGGAAAAAGATGTTCCAGACCCTCTATCCTGTTGACCCTGGGGTACACTTGCAGTTAACCAGCACCAGGATCTTCTCCTTCTCTGACTTAAAGAAATCAGGCTCCCTCTCCAACAGCACGGCACGAATCAGTAATCCTCATAATCCTCACAAACCAGGTATTTCCAATGGCACAGTACCATATGAATTAAAAATCAGTTCTTCTGTAAAATGTTAATGCTTCTCTCTTCTTGAAAGCGAGCAGTGTTTAGGTTCCCCTAGCACCCAACAAACTGAAAGTTCTCAGGGCAAGTCTATGGATCCTGTGTACACACAAGTTGTATTAAATTGCACCCGACAATGCTCAGTAACCTTACTCTCTCTCACTTGCTTCCCTAACTTACTAACCATAAACTTCATTGAACTCAAACATAAAAATAAATAAAACAAATTTACAAAGGAAAATGGATAAATACACTCTACTGCTTGTTTACTCTACTCTGCTCAGTTTTGCTCTGCCACCCAGCCAGTAGCCATCTTGTGTATATACGCAAATAGAAGTCACAAGACAGACCTAGAGGTTCCCTAAAGTAAACTCTATTTTTTTTGTTTTCTACCGGGTACCTCAATGACACTAGCATAGCTATATAGATTCATAGACAATGGTGGCAGAAAAGGACTGTCTGCCCACCCTACATAACTCCTGGGAGAAGGCCTATTGGAGGAGGCAGCCAGAACATTGCCAATAATCTGTGAGGAGTTTACAAACCAACTGAGTGCGCACTGGGACGTAGTGCTCCAGAAACCAACAATGGAATACTTGTAGGAAGGCTTCGGCACATACAACTCATAAGAGAAACCGTGGTATAAAAGCTTTATTTTACAAAACTCTAACATGTTTCAGACTGCTCCCCAGTCCTTTATCAAAGGAAAAAAAAAAAGACTAGGGCAGTCAAACATGTTAGAACCTAATGAAGCTTTACTAAATATTTCTCTTATAAGAGTTATATGCTCAAGCCTTCCTACAAGTAATCTGTGAGGAGGCAGATTTTTCTGCCCCTGTAACAGCTGCATCATCAAACAGAGATAGTATAAGTGTCCACAGCATGAGGGTTGGAAAGCAGGAGTTTTGTTTTGCAGAGGTATCAGCAGGGCACTTTGACCATTTCTGTTTTGCTTTTTCTGTCTGTTATTACTGTATTTGCTAGACAGGACCATTTGTTTATTTTATTTTGTTAGTTTTTGTTGATTGGGAAAAGAGAGGCAATACTGCTTATTTTCAGCCCCATCATGGGGGGAAGGGGATACAAGCAAACTTGAAACGGAACCAGGTTAAACTATTTATGGCATTTAAAGTGAATGGAGAAATTTGGCCAGGACTCTGGGGAAATTCCCATACTCTCCAGCAGGGGGACTCTGTGACTGTCGGTTCTGATGGCCACTCTCAGTGAACAACCGGAGGAGGTGGATGAGCTTGAGGCTGGGGAGCGGGTCTCCTCCTCTGCCTCTAAAGCTCAAGAGACCACTATAAATTGAATGTTCAAATGAGTGAAAATATGGTTCCACAGGTAGATATGAACATTTTAGATGACACTACACCAAAAGCCTTAGCCAAAGATCTGGAATACTGGAAGCTATTTGAAGAGGAAAAAGGCATTGCGATGCAGCAATTGAAACTGAAGGAGAATTTGGCAAGAATGTGCTCTGTGAATGCAGCTCTTGAACCTGTCAAACCCTCGACAATACACTCACCTTCTTATGCACAATTGAAATTGACAAATACTGATGTGTCAGCATCAAAGGAGGCCCAATGACAGTTTGCCGCAGAAAGAAAAAATGGGTGCAGCTTCCTCCTTCACAAAGCTGCCAACAGCATCCGGCTCTAAAACGGATTCTTTTGCTAGAAGTACAGAAAAATTGGGGTCTTTCTCAGGAATGGCAAAATCAGATGGTGTTCCATCTGGCCTAAGACAAGACCCTGACACTACTGACACACCTAAATGGTCAGTGGAGTCAGCCCTGTTAGCTGCCGGTTGGGAAAAAGCGCCAGACAATGCTGGGTGGGTCCCAGGATCATCTCTATATCAGAATGCCTTCTGTGATGGATTCTGCACCCCAAGATACTTTAACTAATGAAAATATGACTGTAAACAGTGATAACAATGCTAAGGAGTGTCATGCATTGGCAGAAACACAGAGCTCCCCTCTCCATCTCACAATGATGCTTAAAATGACACAAAACCCTGCCTTGAATCTACCAAATACTAATAATGTGCAACAAACTAATGAATGTACAGATTTGCCACAGACCACTAATGATAACCCAAATGCACCTTTGAACATCATAAACAGAACAAATCCCAGACCTTATGCACCACTATTTCATTTACCAGTTTTGCCAGCCAAAAGGCACAATGTAGTTTGCTTGCTTTACAAAGGAGGTCTCAATACTCCACCAGCCCATGTATATGTGCGGAAAATGTTACTAAAAGATTCATTACGTTTTTTTGCCACTGAAATCTATGCACTTATTCATGTGTTGAGGGAGCACACGTTCGACATTAGTTTTAAAGTTGCTGGTGGGCAGAAACGCTTTGAGAATCATTACAATGACTTAAAACACACCCCTTAATGGTCTCCACTTGAGGCAATTCCTCTTACAAAGCCTGCTATAAAAAACATTACAGTGTTATTTTGCAATGAAGGCGTCAGTGTAACAGATTTAATATACTGGCTTAAACAAAAGTATACTGATCTAGAAGGTCCAGAAGCTATCTTTGACAGTGAATGTTTCTGGACTGATGGCTGGAAAATCAAAGTTTTACTTCACTCTCCTGACAGTGGACGTCAACATTTACCAAAGTTATTTTTACTTGGGAGGGACGGGGGAGTGTTGTTTTATGCAGGCCTGCCAAAGACCTGCTATAAGTGTGGGTCAACAGGGTACATCAACAGTATATGTGATAAAGTCAGGTGTAACCTATGTAATGAAATAGGGCATGCAAGTGGGCACTGTCTTAATGAACTTCTTTGTAATTTATGTGAAGAGAAAGGCCATTCCTACCAAAGCTGCCCTTGAGCAGCCCATAACAGGGAAGCAAATACTGACAGTGAAGAGCAATGTCTCTTAATTGCAAATGCCCAAAGATGTCAGACTGCAGCTACTTCAGCCCCTAGGGCCCCATTTCCATATCCTGCAGTCATTCAGCCCCCTTCTCCCCCTATTCAAGTCACTTTCATTCCTGTGTCTCCTGCTGCAGCGAATTTAAATTTTGCTCACGGAGTGCCGGCGAAGTGGTCAAATCCGATCATGGAGCACTTCGCGAAATTTTCCCGCAGAAGGCTAAAATTCACCTAGATGAAATTTCACCTTCCGGGACAACATTTCGCCTTCCTCAATGAAATTTTGCCTTCCATAAGCGGGCAAAATTTCAAGCGTATAAATAACTAGATCCCTGGTGGCTAGCAGTCCCTCCCCCCACCTGTCCCACATGTAAATAATTATGCATGGTGGCTAGTGGTCCCTCCCCTCCACCTGGTATTCTACCCACCGTGGAAATGTATAGTAAACCCCCCCAACCGCTTCCCTCTGTATCTCCTTCTCCGACTCCTGTTTAAAAAAAAAATCTCTGGTGGTCTAGTGGTTTTGGTAACTAAACTCCCTCCCACTCCCCAGTTCGAAATAAATCCATGGTGATCCAGTGCCCCCCCACCCAGCCTTCCCAGCAGCCAGATGTCCCCGTCACAACCCCGCTCGCACCCCCATCCTAAATCTGTCTGGCAGCAGCAGACTGGCACAGCCCTCCTCTTCCCTCCATGGCCGGCCCACCGACTGAGCTGTAAATGAATGAGCTTCATCGACAGCTCAGTCGGCAGGCCAGCCGTGGAGGAGAGAGGAGGGCTGTGCCGGTCTGCCGCTGCCAGGATTTTGGATGGGGCTGGGAGTGGGGTTGTGGCAGGGACATCTGGCTGCTGGGGAGGCTGGGGGTGCACTGGATCACCAGGAATTTATTTGGAACTGGGGATCAGGAGGGAGTTTAATTACCAAAACCACTAGCCCACCACAGATTTTTTTTAACAGGAGTCAGAGAAGGAGATACAGAGGGATGCGGTGGGGGGTTACTGTACATCTCCGTGGTGGGTGGAATACTGGGTGGAGAGGAGGGACCACTAGCCACCATGGATAATTATCTACATGTGGGACAGTTGAGGGGAGGGACCACTAGCCACCAGTGAATCATGATCTAGTTTTATACTTTAATTATTTATATTATACCCTTGAAATTTCACCTGTGGAGGGAAGGCGAAATTTCGCCATGCAACTTGTGGAAGGCGGAATTTCGTGTTCTGCCAGGTAAAATTTCGTCACTCCGCCAGGCGAAATTTTGCATTTCGCTATGCAAAATGGTTGGAATTTCGTGTATTTCTCCACAAAGTGAATTCTGCCCACTTTGCCCACCACTAGTAGTGACTACTTCTACTGAAGCCCCTGAGTCTGCCCTTCTACCTCTGCAGATCCAGCCAATATGCCCCCGTACTAGAAAGACAGAAAGGAATGGTAACAAGATGGAGACAAAACTGGGCCACTCATGCTTCCAAAGTGTCAAAGAAAACAGATATCCCTCTCATTAACAGATTCCAATCTTTGCCTGAGGTTTCTGAGGAATCAGACACAGAAACAGATACCTCCTCAGTCAAGAGCCTCCTTAGGTGATGCAGCTTCAGAGATAGAGGGGGATGCCCCTACCACCCTCACTCTATCAAAAGATACAGTGAAACATAAACCAAAGGTCAAACTGAAAATCAAAACAAGAATAAAGAAATCTAGGAAGAAAAAGGCATGATGTCTTTAGTACAACTTCACCCTTAAACTTTTTTCTATGACTGTTTCACTAACAATAATATCTTTAAATGTGAACAGTATAAAAAGCCATAGAAAACAAACTGCTGTGTTTTCTTCACTGTTATCAAATACAGTGGGCATCTGCTTTATAAAGGACACCAGGCTACATGCCCTCTCAGAATTAAATGCTGCCTCCACAGTCTAGTGTGCAAGACCTACTTCTTGGTTCCTAGGCCCTGATGAATGTCCAGGAGTTGGTGTACTGATTCATTCTGTGGATATAAGGGTTATTAAATTAATTGACCTGATACTTGGTAGAGTACTAATTTTGGATACCAGTTATCAGAATTCCCTTATTAGATTTATTAATATCTATGCAATGACTAGCCAAGGGGGGAGACACTGATAAGCAAAAGGGAATTCCCAGCCTCCCCCTACAAAACAGGGCACCATTAAATGAGGTAAAGACAAAGTAGAAAGGTCAATAAGGAGCAGGACTGGGGTAAATGTCAAGAGCTACCCTAGTTACTCCGAGAGCCAGGACCTCACAAGGTCAGAGGGCATTCCCCTACCGTGCGCCCCACTGGTATAACTCCCTCCCTGCCAGTGTCTCAAACTCTCTAACCTTAGCTTGCTTTAAGCCCAGGCTCAGAAACTTCCTGCTTAGCTCTCGCAAATGCAACTGCCACTAGCCTAGTGAAAAAAAAAAAAAATATATATATATATATATACTCTGTTTGACAATGCTCACTGAGCGGCTCCCCCCACTTCCTTTCCCTACTTATTCCTCCTCCCCTATCTCCCTCTCTTCTACCCCCACCAGCTCTCCCCCGACCATAAGTTTTGCACCTTTTGTTATCTTTTGCTCGTTGGAGATTGTACTCTATTGTAACAAAATTGTAATTGAACTGTAACTTTTTTGTTTGTAAGTACTGTGTCCCTTGTACTACTGTTCTGATGTCCTCTTTGTGACGAGGTACTTTTGTAAATGAGCCTCTGGCTCAAAGGTTTCTAAACTGATGTTTAACTAAATAAATAAATAAATAAATAAATGGAGAAAGCAAAGTTAGTAAGGGCAGGGATGGGACTACAAGAGGTAAAGCCATCAAAAAATGGAGAACAATGAGTACCAATGCCCATAGTCGGGGTAACAAGCTTCCTGAACTAGTGGCCTTGATGGAAGAGGAACATCTGGATATTGTGGCAGTCACAGAAACATGGTACACACAGAAACATGACTGGGATGTAAACACTATCAGGGTACAGGGTACACTATCTACAGGAGGGACAGGAGGGTAAAAGAGGAGGAGGAGTAGCTCTCTACATAAGGGAAGGAATCAAAGCAACAGAACAAAAGAGTAAATGGGCAGGAGAGGAAGCACTGTGGGTCAACTTGGAGACAGGCAATGGCACCACAATCTGCACAGGGGTTGTATACAGACCCCCAACTCAGGGGGAGGAAATGGACAAGGAAATGATAGATGGTATCCTTAGAATGCCAGAAAAAGGAGAGATATTGTTGATGGGGATCGAATATGCCCGATGTTAACTGGAGTGCATTTGCTGCAGCCACATCCAAGAGCGGGGTCATTCTAGATGCCCTGCAGGAGGCATGCCTTAGACAACTAGTATTGGAACCTACTCAGGAGGGAGCAATCTTAGACCTGGTACTCTCAAATGGAGATGGAAACAGAATCACAGATTTAGAAGTGGGTAGCCATCTGGGAACTAGCGACCATCGAACAGTAGGTTCACAATAAACTCAGCAGTAGACTCAAGCCATACAAAGGCAAAGTTCCTGGACTTTAGGAGGGCTAACTTTGGCAAAATGGGTGAGTGCCTAAGGAATGCACTAGCAAATGGGCAGGAAGGAGGGGTGGAAGAACAATGGAGAATAATCAAAACTGACATTACAGAGGCAACAAGCCTTTGTGTTAAGCAAATAAACAAAACAAAATGATGTAAAAAAACACTATGGTTCTCAAAGGAGGTGGCAGGGAAGTTTATGGAGAAAAAGATAGCATTCAGGAAGTACAAGGAATCACAGAAGGAGCAGGACAGATAACTGTATCAGTTAAAGCAGAAGGAAACAGGGAAGGCAGTAAGAACAGCAAAGGCCTAAACCAAGGAAAAGATAGCCAACTCAGTTAAGAAGGGGGATAGAACCTTTTATAGGTACATCAGGGAGTGAAGGAAGACTAAGGGAGGGATAGTGAGGCTTAATAAAGGGGAGGGAGGTGGGCAGAGGATGACTGTGAAAAGGCAGGCATACTAAACAAATATTTTTGCTCAGTATTCACAAATGAAGAAGGAGAGGTACCTAAACCAAACAATAGAAACACTCTGGATAGGGGAGTTGATACCAGCCCATTCACAGAAGAAAGAGTTCTGAAAGAACTCTTAAAACTGAAGGTGGGCAAAGCAATGGGGCCTGATGGGATTCATCCCAGAATTCTAAAAGAACTAAGGGTAGAACTAATGGCACCACTGACTACCCTCTTTAACAAATCACAGGAGGATGGGGTGGTACCTGAGGACTGGAGGAGGGCAGATGTTATTCCTCTTCACAAAAGTGGGAGCAGGGCAGAGGAAGGAATCTACAGACCTGTTAGTCTGACCTCAGCGATAGGGAAAATTATGGAATCACTTCTGAAGGAAAGAATTGTTGAGTACCTAGAGGCCAGAGAGGCACAGGACACAAGGCAGCATGGATTCACAGTAGGAAGGTCATGTCAGACGCATCTAATAGATTTCTTTGACTGGGTGACCAAAGTAGTAGATCAGGGAGGGCTGTGGACATGACCTACCTAGACTTTAGCAAGGCATTTGACACAGTCCCACACAAAAGATTAATATACAAGTTAGCCAGCCTTGGAGTGGGTCCCAAGATAGTAGCCTGGGTAAACAATTGCCTGGAGAACAGGACACAGAGGGCAATAGTAAATGGAGTCCACTCTGAAGATAGGGGGATTACTAGTGGGGTACCACAGGGTTCAGTTCTAGGACTGGTCCTCTTCAATGTCTTTATAAGTGACATTGCAGAGGGACTGGAAGGAAAGGTATTTCTCTTTGCAGATGACACGAAGATCTGCAACAGGGTTAATACACAAGGTGGGGTGGAAAGGATGAAAAGGGACTTGGCAAGGTTGGAGGAATGGTCAAATGTATGGCAGGTTAGATTCAATGCTAAGAAGTGCAAAGTAATTCACTTGGGAAATAAAAACCCAGGGGAAGAGTACACAATGGGGGAAGGGAGGAGATACTAACAACAACAAAAATAGAAAGGAACCTAGGGGTAGTCATATCAGATGACTTAAAGGTGGGCAAGCAATGTGAGAGGGCAGTAAGGAGAGCTGGGGGGATACTGGGATGTATAGGGAGAGGCATCACCAGTAGAAAACAAGAAGTTGTTATCCCTCTGTACAGACAGCTGGTGAGATCCCATCTGGAGTACTGCATGCAGTTTTGGAGACCCAATCTCCGCAAGGAGATAGACAGGATGGAGGCAGTCCAGAGGAGGGCAACTAAAATGGTGCAGGGTCTGCACCAGAAGACATATGAAGAGAGAGACTTAAAAAGCTTACTATGTATACCCTCGAGGAAAGGAGGGACAGGGTAGACATGATAGAAACTTTCAAGTACCTCAAGAGAATCAACAAAGTCCAAGAGGGTAGCATCTTTCAGAAAAAGAGGCGTGCAAGAACAAGGGGGCACAATCTGAAGATAGAAGGAGGACAGATCAGAGGTAATGTGAGGAAGTATTTTTTCACAGAGAAGGTAGTGGATGCATGGAACAGCCTTCCTGAGGAGGTTGTGGAGTCAGAAACAGTGGGGGAATTCAAGAATGCATGGGACAAACATAAGGCAATTCTAGGGGATGGGGGTAGGAGGAAGTAGGCTGTTGGTTAACTAGGCTCTGCAGCTTATCCATTAGGTAGAGAAATGGGCAGACTGTGTGGGCCAAGTGGTCCTTGTCTGCCATCACATTCTATGTTTCTAATGCAGACTAAAGCAGAAAGGGTCAATCTCTTTAAAGCTATACAACCTTATCTGCATTCAGCACAGATTGTTATTTTGGGAGATTTTAATTGTGGCTTAACTTTACAAGACAGTGGGCAACAAACCACAAGAGCAAAAGTTTTTTGTGATGTGCCATACCTTTCTAACATTGCAAAAACTACTGGATTAGCAGATGTCTTTATCCACCACAGGACATTCCACACCTACTTTCTACAAGGGTAAACTGACCACCAGGATTGATTTGTTTTTCATATCTAAAATATTCCCGTTATTAAAATCCAAACAGTGGCAGTAGAATATTCAGATCACAGATTATTAGAACTTTGCATAGGGTGGTCCAGGTCCAATGGCCCTGGACTTTGGAAATTGTACTCTTCATTACTCCAAACTTCACTCATTACCCAGAATATTGCCTACTTCACACAAGCCAGAAAATCTGTATTTTTCCTTTATGAAAACCCCATCCAGTGGTGGGAAGACACTAAGAGAGAACTAATTATATTTTTAAAGCAATTGAGCAAACAAACAGAGATATTATATATCTCCAGTATCTACAGAATAGAAAACACTTACAAAAATTACTTTCTCTGTCGCAAGAATCCTCTCATAACTATACCGCACAAATGCTGCACTGTACCACATGATGGGTACAGGCCACATGCCAGCATTGCACATGCAACAACCAGGCCAAAATGGCCACTAACAGCATAGCACACCAGCCCACATGCATGCAGCACAGAAATGGACACAGCAGAGGGTGATACGGAGATGCAGTGCACAGAGCAGCAGCACACACACACACCACCACCTGCGCACACTGTGCCAGGGCAAGGAACTAGACACTGAGATGGGGTACGAAACACAAGGCTTTACTGAGACAAACAGCACAGGACACATGGGAGCAATAACTGCCCAAGGCCAACAGTCCCGGGGGGGATGGATTGGTGCCCCCTCAACCAGAGTCCTCCTTCGAGGCAGGTCCAGACTGGTGGATGGTGTCAGCTCTGGAGGAGGGTGGTGGTGTTCGTGAAGGCCCTCTCTTCCAGTACCAGCCACCTGATAGGGCCACGATAACACTGAAATGAGAAAAGCAGACAGAGGGAACTGACATCAGTGCCACAGCAGCATGCAACAGACCCGCCATGGCTGTGCCACCATCCCACCTGCCGCCCTGCACACACAGAGCCACAGGCCACCTACCTTTGAGGGGGCACAGATGGCCCACAGGTCCCCCTTGTCATCCCGATACATGAAGTCCTCTGTGCTACTCCACAGATCCAGGTGCCATGGGGTCACCACATGGGCCAGGCCTGTCCCGCCCACTTCCCAGTGCTCCAGAACCAGCTCCGCCTTCCAATGCCAGGTCCCCTGCAGAACAAAACATGGACAGTGAGTACCGGACAAGCCCATGGCACAGAGCCCACACCCCGCCAGCCACACAGGCCACAAAGCCAGTGCTGTAGGCACCCACCTGATGTCACTCTGTGACCTCCCAGATCTCACCAGCCAGGATCCCGTCTTGATAGGTGGCATCCAACACCTGGTACAGCCGATGTAGCAGGGTGAGCCTGCCATGGGCATCACCATCCGCCATGGGTTGAGCTGTTGCTGCCATCACCAACACTGCATAAATGGCGCACCGTGGAGTGCACACACACACACCATGTGTGCATGCAGTGCCCATAAGGGCACATGTGACACACCACATGCCATGCACGACATACACGTGTGGACGTGCAACACCACTGAGTGAACGTAAGATGTGGAACATGATGGAGGTGTGCGATGTACCCAAGAGCACTACTACATGTTGTCCTCCTCGAGGAGGCGGATGCAGAATGACATGTCAGAGCACAGCCACAGCCACTGGCATTCCAGCCACGTCTCACCACCCGGATGCTGCACCTCACAGAGATCCTACAGTGCTACCGGGTCAACCACAGCCTCCTATGACACATCTGTGGGCTGCTGAAGGATGAGATCAGTCCGGTCACATGGCACTCCAGAGCCATGACCGTGGAGACCAAGGTACTGTGTGCCCTGCAGTACTATGCCACGGGCACATTCCAGTGGGTGACAGGTGACGTGATGGGGTGAGCCAGGCATCTGTGTCATGGGCGCTGCACCAGGTGACTGATGCCCTGGTGCGGCACCGGGAGAGGCACATCACATTCCCCACAGACGTTGCAGATGTCAGGGCAAGCAAGGGAGCATTCCTGGACATGTATTGCATGCCAAACACTGCTGGTGTGATTGACTGCATGCATGTGCCCATCCTAGCACTGCTAGTCAATAAGTATGACTACAGAAACCATAAGGGATACCACAGCATCAACTGTCAGGTAGTGTGCGATGCACCCGGCATCCTGACCAACGTCCTGGCATGGTACCCAGGGCCATGCCATGACACCTATGTGTATGATAACAGTGCCCTGAAGTGCCATATGGAATGGCAGCCAGAAGATTATGGATGATTGCTGGGGGAGGCCCCAATCACATGTGCATCAACGGCAACCACATGTGGCACACCACACCGCTAACCATGCCTGTCCACTCTACTAGGTGACAGCGGATACCCCCGATGCCCACACTGCTGACACCATACCTGGCCCTGTGGCATCTGGTGGAGGTTGCATACAGTGCAGTGCACACGTGGGTGCATGACATCGTGGAGTGCGAGATAGGGATGCTGAAGATGCGCTTCCGATGCCTGGACCACATGGGTGGCACGATGATGCTTGCACCAGGTATGGCGTGCAGAGTGTTCATCACCTGTGCCATGCTGCACAACATATGCATGCACCACAGGGTGCCCATGCCACAGGATGGAGACATGGAGAAGAGTGGCGAGGACCCACTGCAGCCACCCCATGGACTGGCACCACCTGTGGAGGGTGCAAGGGCACTGCCAATGGACAACTGTGCAGCAAGATGCATTGCGGCGAGGGCTGTGTGCCATCATGTGGCCCATGGCACATTTGGTCGGTGAGTATGTACACTCACTGGCGATGATGTTAGCACCTGACAGACCTGGCATGTGTGTGGAGCGTGTGCCATGTTATGGATGCGGCCACTGCACTCCATAGGTGTAAACACCACAGCAACGTACTGCAGTGTGCTTCACACCCTGTATCCAGTGCCAGGGTCATGCTGTGGCACCACAGCCACTGGCATCATGGACCGCAGGTTGTATGCAGCATGGTGGTTCTGTTTGGGGGTGCATTCCAGTGCCCTGTGTGCCTGTAGCAGGGTGTGGTGCACCTGGCACCCTCCCCTGACGGTGTTGGTCCATGGAGTGTGGCTACGGGACATGGTGTGTGGGGTTGGAAGGTGCGTATGGTGGAGCCCGTGGGGTGTGTGTGTTGTGTCATCAGCCTGTGCCACCCATGCTCGCCATCTGGGCTGGCATTTCATTGTGCCGCATGCTACTACTGTAGTGCTCCATGGCTGTTCCCCCATCCACCCACCGCCGTGCGCACTACAGGGTCAGCAGGGCCAGTGCCGCCCTGTGCTGCCTGTACATGGTGCAACCACTGGGTCATGGTGCTTCCCCCAACCCCCATGTCATCCTGTGCCGCTGGTGCAGCCCTGTTGTGATGCCCCCATGGCCTCATGGGTGCAGGGCCTGACGCAGTGTCCAGTTCCATGGGTGCTGCCCTAGTGGCAGCGATGGGGCATGCCTGCTGGGCAGCAAAGTGGTCAGCAATGGCCAGAAGGGAGTCGGCCATCTACTCATGTGCCCTGGCACCCATGGCCACCCCATTGGCCAGGCGTTCCTGTGCCCGTGCATCTGTGGTCATCACCTTGGCCATGTGCTCTTGTACCCTCACGCCTCAGAGATGTCCTCAGCAATCCACTCCTGCACCTGCACAGATGCTGCCATGACCTCCATGAGGTGGTACACCACCTCTGTACCCTCACGTGTCTCCTGCAGGTGGTCACACTCCAGTCCATGGAGGTCAGGGTAGTAGCTGGTGAGGAGTGACCTGCCAGTGCCCAGTCAGCGGTGCTTTGGCGGTGGGCCACCGATGTCCCTGTTGTTCTGGTCCTGTGTTCTAGGTGGTTCGGAAGGCACCTCATGTGCATCATCGCGTCCATCCTTTGGAGGTTCTGTGTCACCTGTACCACTGGCCACACTCCCTGGTGCTGTCAGTCCAGCAGGGGTTCTGTTACCCCATGCCGGTGCCATCTGTCCAGCGGGTGTGCTGTGCTTCTGCCCCTCTGCATCACCATCATCCTCTGTGCCTCCGCCTGTGCCTGGTCTGCTGTCCTCCTCGCGGTGCTGCTGGTCCTTGTTCCATTCCCTGTTGGCGCTGTGGCTGTCCTGTGGCAGTGCAGACTGCTGGCTGTCATCCCCCTGTGTGTCACATGTTCCATCTTGCTGCATATCTATGTGTGACAAGGGTGACACCAGTTATTGTGTCTGTGTGTCCAGCGTCTGCGCCTGTGTGTTCCATGGTCTGGCCTGTACCCACCTTCATTGCCTGCCCTCTGTGGACTGCCACCTTGGTTGGCTCCCATGCCAGATGGTCCCTCACCAGCTCCATCAACATCGGGTACTGTGGGAATGGAAAAGACAGGTTGTTGCTGACCATCGCTGGTGCTTGATTCACTGGCTGTGGATGTGCCCTGTGCACACCCACGTTGCATGTACCTGGCATGTTGTCCAGCCCATCGGACTCCCCATCTGTGAGTATGTCACTGATGGTGTCTGTGACCTGCCGCTCAATGGGCATCATGGGGAGTTCTGTGGGTGGTAGTCCCCCACCTCTGGCAACCTGCGTCTGGCATGCCCGGCTCAGCCGCTGCTTTACCTGGGAATGGAGGTCACGCCACTTGTGCTTGATAGCCACGAGTGTGCATGCCTCTGGTCCTGCGGCATTGATGGATGCCTGCAGGTCCAGCCATATTCTGGCCTTGGCCTCTGGCGGGGTGCTCAGTGCCCGCCGCCCAAAGAACACATCATAGTGCTGCCTGACCTCGGTGACGAGGATGGCTACCTGTTGCCCCGTGAAATTCAGGGACCATTGGTGCCTCCCCCACCCATGCCACATCCACCGTCATTGCCAGTTGTGCACATTCCAGCTGGCCCCGCACATTCCCCTGTCCTGTGTGTGCTGCTTGCACCATCTGCGGACATGCCTCTTCCACACTGTGTGTTTTGCTGGCATGTTGTGTGTCTGCAGTGCTTTTTATGGTGGGGGCAAGGGGTGTTCCCATCATCCTGCGCTGGCTCAGGCCTGCCCCTGCACATAGCTGCGCATCTCCTCAGTCTCCACCCCAGCCTCCTGGGGGTGTGTCAGGCTGTGTCATGCATGCCACGTTGTTCTGCACTACTGCACACTGCGCAGCTGTGTGCCTGCATTTATGTCCATTCTGCATGTAGTGCTTCCCCTTAGTGAATAGGCCCCAATATGATTAACTCAGCAACACATTTTTTATCACTTGCACAAGCATGTTCCATACATGGTAGGTCAGTTTCTGACCATCTGATTCTCCTTGGCGAATTGGTAGACAAGGGAAATACTAATAAACTACCAGGTTCTATCCTGTCTCTTGACCAAAGGAAAGCCTTTGACTCTATAAATCATGAATATATATGGTGTGTATTGAACTGCTATGGCATACCAAAAATGTTTCTTTCTTGGATACAAAGTCTATATAAAACTGCCACAGTCTTACCCTTAATTAATGGTACAGTACTTGTGGGCCCTTGAGCCCCATTAAAAGAGGGGTAAGACAGGCTGTTCCTTAAGCCTCCTTCTGTACATATTTTGTATAGACCTATTGTTAAGAACCTTAAACTCCTCACAGTTATTACAACCTTTGAAAGACCCTGATGGCATTGTTCCTTTTAAATGCATTGCTTATGCAAATGACTTATGTCTGCTAATACCTGTTGCTATTTCAGCTGAAAATGCCATTAAGATATGTACACAGTATGACACAGCCACTGGAGCTTCATTAAATCTAGAAAAATGTGTAGGATTAAAACTCAGGATTAGTGCAGTGCCTTTACAAAATATAGCTGGAATTACCATCACAACCAGCTCTATCAAAATATTAGGGTTAGAATTTGGAAATAGTCCTCTAGACCTCATGAGCTGGGAACCTAAAATTGCACATAGGAAAAATATTGTAGCAAATTGGAACAAATGGAAGCTTAGGGGAAAAAGAGAGTATTCCTAACAAAGACTCTTCTAATTACCCAATTTTTTATTTTTAAGCCACATTTTCCCTCCACCTAAACAATTAGAGACATCTTTATTAAGTATTTCTTCGAAGCAGTCTGGGGTAGTAGACTAAACCCACTAAAAAGGAACATCACATATCTACCTACTGTATATCTCAAGGCGGTCTGAATATGATGAACCCTGCAGTATTTTTCTTTCTAATATTTCTTTACTCCAGCATCAAACTTATATTAATCAATACAGATAAAGCCTGAAATTCCTTTTTATGTAGATGGTGCAAAATGGTTTCAGCCCTGGAACTTGGGCACTTTAAATATATTAGGCCTCCTGGAACATCACAATACCTCAGAGAATTTTTTATTAAACTCATGTCATGGAAAATTCAGAGCCAACAACTTATATCCTTACCTAGGAAACACCTATACTCTCATATTATAAATACGCCTTTTTTAGAACCAGTAACCTTTCCCCTATGTCCAGCATCCTCTCAACCATCTCTATTAACTCTATTAAAATAATCTAGAATCCCCACTAAAATGTAGGACTTACACTGTCTCAGCTGCCTCGAAAAAATTGATAAAGTAACCATAAGCACAAACAATCATTAGACGCATACTGTAACAGAGAACAATGTATTCAACAGACTGAATCAATAGAGCATCACTTATTTTTCTGTTCATATAGCTTAACATTCTGGAATTGTCTTTCCCATCAATGGTCTGAGCCTCAGTGCTCAACAGTCACCTATGAGACTTTAATGTACGGCTAGTATGGTTCCTCCTGGAAAAAATGTGACAGTAGTACTTTAAATGTGGTGTTCATAGTAATAAAGTGGAGTGTTTGGAATAATATATGCTTTTTCCCTTCAACAAAAAAATACACCTATTAATGTGCTAGTGAAGCAAACTAAGGATGAATTGAAATCCATTTATCCTGAAGAAGCAAAACACTTTCCACCAAGAATACTGGGTGTCCAGTGGAGAAATACACCTTAGGTAACTAATACTGATGCTGCTGTTACTTGAATGTATATATTGTGCCTTATATGATACTTAAGCAGATATTTCAGTTAAAAAAAATATTACTGTTTGTAAAGTATTTATATATACAGTATATTTTTTCTGTTACTATATGATGTTATTAATCGTATTACTATTTTTGCTTGATTTCTGCCTAAATAAACTCCCCATCTCTGGTAGAGGGTGCTGTGGTTGTGGTGTGGATGGACAATCTTGAGCATCAAGCAGAGAGGATGGATGTCGGCGAGGCTGGGGAACAAGTCTCTTCTCCTGCCTCTGGATTGTTACAGACCTTTTCTTCTATAATACCTCCGGATTCAGAGGTTTCTGTTATGGATGTATCGCTTGTTCCAGGAGAGGAACACAGTGTGGTGGATTCAGATGGTGTTGACTGGTGTCCTGCTTGTCTGGAGAAGGCTGACATGGCTGGGAATTCTGGTTTGCCCCAGGACCTAAAGGTAGAATTTATGGAGATGGAGCGTTTGTTTTTGGTAAAGAAATCACGGCTGCAATTAGCCATCCTGTTGGAAGAAGAAGCCAGTTCTCTCGGTGTGTCACACCTTGAGACATGAAAGTCGGCCTTCTGTGCAGCATTAGGAAGCATCTGCTCCTTCCCTGGAGATCCTTACTGGACTTTCTACTGTGCCAGGTACTGTTGTAATCCCTGACTGCTTTTCTGATATGTCTGAGCCTTTTGTAGCTTCTCCTGGTGCTGTACTTTTGGGAGCTGCTTCTGACTGGCCTGGTGTTGCTGGGTTGGGCCCTCCATCTGTTGCTCTGCAGCTCAGAGACTCACACACTCTACTTGGCCCTATTGTGGTGTGAGTGACAGTATCAGGAATCGTTTCCCTGCCTTCTGCACATGTTGATGGATTTCCTGGGGGGTGCGTCTGCTGGCAGAGTATCTGCGGGAACTGTGGGGTCGGGGGCACAATCTCATTTGCCTGAGGGCCTGCCACAGGTGCCAGAGGCTAGATTCTGCAGCTTTTCCTGGTTTGTTGCATGTAGCTGGGGAGTCTAATGTGCTTGGAAGCAGCTCCCCCTTGCTATCACCCTCGTCTGATTTACAAGGTGTACTTCTGTGCCTTCTTTGAAACCCACTGCATCTATACCTGCATGGGTCTGGACTGCTTTGGGGCAAGCAGGCTGGACAAAGAAGGGGGATGGTCAGGGCTGGAATGCTAACTACCCAGGTATCTCGACAACTGCTGACTTGCGACCTCTTGCCACCCTGCAACCTATGGGAACAATGGATTCCCCGAACAGTGGATCTGCTTCTAAGATCCCCCCCGGTCAGCTGATGGAGACTTCTATGACTACTGGGTCTGTGTAGGCGGAGACTGTGGGACAGGACATGCTAGATGTCATTGAGGTTTGGAGGAGGATATTGGGGTCTGTCCTGCTTCTCAGGCACCTGAAATTTCTGCACAGCCCTCCCTTCCTCTCTGATTCTAACATTCCCACTGTGGGGGAGGTAGGGGATATGACTGTGCCACAAGAGACTGTGAACAGTGTCACTTCTTTGCCCTGCTGAAAATCCACCTGATACTGTTTGGGGTGCTAATGTTGGGGAATGTTTGTCTCCTGCCTCTGCTAGATTGGCTTCTGAACCTGCCAAGAGGAGAAATGCTGTCAATTTGAAATGTAGAGGGGGCCTTTCTGACACTCCTGACAGACATTTTGTGGGTCGCTTTCTTCTCAAGGACAGTATGAAGTTCTATGTGTATGAAGCCTGTGCTCTGATTCATAGGCCTGGTAATACATTGTATGATGTCAGCTTTAAACACCCTGCAGGATTAGAGCACTTCTGGAAGCAATATCAGCTTTTAAAAACCAACCTTTTGTGGCCATCCCCCTTACTAAGCCCTCCTTTAAGATAATCACTTTACTGTTTCAATGAGGAGGTGAATGTTGCTGATATTACCTTTTAGTTAAAGCAAAGGTGCAACATTATTGAATTTCCTGAACTTATTTTGGATGAGAAACATTTCTGGATTGGAGGTTACAGGTTCAAGGTGACTTTAAAACAGCTTAATGGTGACTTACAACATTTGCCCAATTGCTTTTTCTTGGGCCGAGACCGGGGGGGGGGGTTATGCTGGCCAACCCAGGGCGTGCCACAGATGTAGTGACCCTGGGCACCTCAGCAATGTGTGCAATAAAATGAAATGTGGCCTATATGGAGTTTTGGGTCATGCCAGTGCACAATGTGCAAATCCCATGCATTGCAATTTATGTGAGGAACATAGACATACCTTTCGAACTTGTTCTTGGGCTTCTCACAATAGCGCTGATCCTGCGGAAAGGGCTGAGCAGGATGTGTACATTGCCCTGGCCCAGAAAGAATGGCTGAGGATGGAAACAGGTGACATAGGTGTTGGCACTTCTGCCAGATTTAATGTGGCATCTTCCTCTTGAATGGTGTGCCCAATGCCTTCTGTAGAGCCCTCCCCTTCTGCCCCCCACCTCCCCCTTCTCATACCCTTCCCTCCATCTCTGGAGGGACTCTTCAGGAACCAGCTCAAATTTCACTGATGGCTGTTGCTGTTTCTTCTACAGCTGCTGCAGTTGTTTCTCCACAGAGTATGAATGTGGTACAGATGTAAGGGTCTCCTCTGGCTTCACCTACTGTTCCCCCTAAGAGTATTGTGCCACCCCCCCACACCTTCTATGAGAGGAGCCTTTCAGATGGTAACTTGTTCTAAGACACTGTTGAAGCCTCCTTTATTAAAGCTTCATTCAGGAACACAGATCCAGTAAAGTACAGAACAAATATTCTGTTTTACAGGACAAGGAGTGGGCTGACTCTGAGGAGGACTCTGATGCTTCCTCAGTGGTTTCCTCGTATACTGACACCAATGTGGATTTGGCTTTGGTAGACAAGCAAAAGTTGAAGAAGAGGAAGAAGAAGTGATTGTGTTCCTTTCTTATATAGGACTAAGTGTTGATGTTTTCCTTATTTTTCTTTTTTTTTTTTTTTGTTTCTCTCTTTCTATCCCTGATGACTGATTTACACAGTATTACCTGCAATGTTAATAGCATTCAGTCTTGTAGAAAACGTACTGTTACTTTTTCTGTTCTACATGATTTACAGGGTGATTTTGTGTTAATACAGGATACACGCTTACATACGACACCTGAGATCCTCCAGGCTCAGAAAGACTGGAGATGGGGCCCCTCTTTGTGGTCTATTGGAGAGGACTTGTGCACGGGGGTGGGTATTTTAATGCTGAGACAGGATATCAAAATTTCTAGGGTGGTGGATGTCTGCCCGGGGAGGGCTATGGTGGTGGATGCCCTGCCTTTTTTCTAATGTTGCTCTTCGGCTGATTAAGGTTTATGCCCCCCGGGGTAAGGCAGACAGAATGCAATTATTGCAACTTCTAGAGCCCTACTTAAACACCTCCTGGCTTATACTGTGGGGTGGTGACATTAATTGTGGGCTTACTAAATGGGATTGGGACAGGAAGATGGACAAAGTTTATTGTGACATGAATTAGTCACAAACTATCCTTAAGAGATCTGGGCAGAGGGATGTGTATGATATTTCTTGCACATGCCCTCAACTCACCTTTTATAAATGTTCTTTGTCCTCTCACAATGACTTTTGGTTTATGCCTGAATGGACACAGATACCGGAGGCTGCCATTGTTCCCATTGAAACCTCTGATCATGCTACCATTAGGGTAGTAATTAATTTGACAACTCATTTGGAGACAGGATGGGGTTATTGGAAAATTAACACTTCCTTATTAAAGGAGGAATCTGTTGGACAAGAAATATTGGGTTTATTGGCTGCTCGCCAGTCTGTCCAGTGTCTTTATGATACTCCTAAGTAATGGTGGGAGGACACCAAGGTTGACATTGTCTTTTGATGCAAGAGGCCACTAAACTGGCAGGGTCTAAATATAAAACTTATTTGGGTTTACAAGCCTGGTTTCTTCGTCTTCTATCCCAGATGAGGGATTCAGGCTTGGACTTTTCGGTCCAGCTTGCGGTAGTGAAACAATCAGGGTTTCAGTATCAATATGACAGGGCTAAACCCTTGCTCCTGGAACAGAAATTCGGGACCCAGGGTAATAAGTACCATGTTAACCCTTTTGACAGCAATATGGACAGAGTAAAACAACGTTTTATGACTGAATTACGGGACCCCTCTGGTACTACCTTTTCAGACAAAGGCACATATGCAATCGATTATTCAAGAACATGTCAAACCTAGGTTTCAGGATCCTGGTCCTGTTTCTCATGGTGATTTATTTGGTCACCTGCTCCTACCTCAAGTCTCAGAGGCGGACAAGGCTTCTTGTGTGAACCTTTTCACAAATCTGAGGTCAAGGAGGCTACTGGGTCCTTGTCATCCAATACTGCTCCTGGGATTGATGCATACCAAATTAATTCTATAAAGCCTTTGTTGACCAGCTTTTACCCATGTTACTAGATGTTTTTAACACTACCTCTCATATAGGCCATCTCGGTGCTAGCATGCAGGAGGGCATTATGTTTTTTTTTTGTTTACATAAATCTGGGGATTCTGCAGATATCCTGAATTGGAGGCCTTTAAGCCTGCTAACTTTGGGCTACAAAGTTGTGGCAAAAATGCTTATGAAAAGGTTGGAAGTGGTGGCACAAGACAAAATCTTGACTACTCAATCTTGTGCAATTCCTGGTAGGAATATTAATCATAATTTAATGTATTTTAGGGATGGGGTGGATGGGGAGTTGCCATGAATCTAGATGGATATGTAATGACTTTAGGTCAGCGTACAGCTTTTGATGCTGTGCAGCATGTGTATTTATGGGACACATTGTGTTAGTATGGTATCCCACAGAGGTTTCTGGTGCTTCTGAGTATTTCGTATGCAGAGGCCCAAGTCTTCTCTATGGTTAATGGCCATTTGGGTATTCTCATGTATCGACCCGCTTGCGTATATCAATGATCTGAAAGCCTCCCTGCTTTGGCAGAACTTTTATCTAGCCAAATCAGTAGAAAAAGCATATGCCATCTTCCATGAAATCGTATCCGGCGCTCTTAACACCCACGCACCTCTGGTCAAAACCTGTATAAAGGCCAGAAGGTGCCATTGGTTTACAGCAAAAATCAAGGCTACGTTATTAAAAAGAGACAAGCTTTGGAAGTTAGCATGCAAATCCTGCAAAGCAGAAGACTGGTGTCTCTTCAGAACAGCCAGAAACCTCTGCACAAAGCTGATTAGAGAAACCAAGGCCAACTTCTATCACTCTGAACTCGACTCTGCCTCTAACTGCCCTACCAAGTTTTGGTCTACAATAAAAGAACTTTCTAGTCATACCACAGGATACACTTTCCCCTCAAAAATTACTTCAGACAATGTAACTGTCAACAACAAAAAAGAGATACTACAAGCCTTCAACTACCACTTTGCTACTGCAGGGCTAGCTTTTGACAACTCACCTGCATGTAGTCTGCACTCCCAGCTTACTATGTAACACTCAGAATCTAATTCCACCAATGCTGTCTTTTCTTTCTCCCCTGCTTCCTTAAAAGAGGTTGAAGATCTCCTCCTTCAGTTGGACTCCAGAAAAAGTGCTGGTGCTGACACCTTTGATCCGTACTACCTAAAGATTGCCTATCATGTATTGGCCATACTTATTATGCATCTATTTAATCTGTTTCTTTTTCAAGGGACCCTCCCCAATCTGTGGAAGACCGCACATGTTATTCCGCTATTTAAATCCGGGGACCCCTGCGTTCTTAATAACTATAGGCCTAGCTCCCTTCTCCCCGTCTAATCAAAACTCCTGGAAAAAATTGTGAATGCCCAACTGAAATCTTTCATAGATAATTCAAATCTGCTAAACCCTATGCAATCTGGTTTCAGAACTGAACATAGTACTATCACGGCCTTGGACAAGGTGACAAATGACTGGCAGCACGACCTGGAGAACAGAAAATTTGTCTGTGCCATTTTTCTAGACCTAAGCTAGGCCTTCGACACTGTCAACCACAGCCTACTTCTTTCTTCACTAAAAGCTATAGGCCTAGATTCTACTTCCCTGTGTTGGTTTCACGACTACCTTACAGATAGGCATCAACAGGTCAAGGCTGAAGGTGAACTCTCCCCTTCCAATCTGTTAAAAAGAGGTGTCCCACAGGGATCCATCCTGGGGCCACTTCTGTTTGCTATCTATATCAGCAATATAGACACCAGCATCAAAGAGGCAAAAATCCATCTGTTCGCAGATGATACGGTGATTTACCTAAGCCGCACAACACCTGAAACTGCCTGTAGTGACCTGCAAGCTGACTTCAACATCCTACAATACCAGCTCCTTAGTAAAAAATTGCTACTTAACACCAAAAAGACAAAGCGATGTTAGTAGCTGGTCGGAAAGCTGGCGGCAGAGGCTAATCAAGGCCCAGGGGCAGGCCTTCATGTAGACAGCTGGGGACACAGTGATTTTCCCTCTGAAGGCAGGGGCGGGGACATGCAATGATGGCCAGCGTCTGCCCCACCCCTGATTCAAGTGGGCATCAGTGCATGTGGTGAACCCAGCCTCTGCTGGGTGTCGCTACAGTGCCGACCACATGTACCCTCCCTCCTCCTGGAGAAGGAGAGTAGTCAAGGAATGCTCAATCCTTCTCTCCCGGCCGGCCCTCTGGCAATCCGGGTCCATTTCCAAACCCAGATTGCTGGCGTCACAAGCAGAAATCCAACCGCTGTGCCGACGGGCTGGCTAACATTTATTTTTTTGATTGTCTTTTTATCTAGCCATTTAGGCAACTGCTGGATCACTATTGGAATATGAAGTGTTTTATACATATGGGACCAGATATTCAAACTGCTCCCAAAAAGTGCACAACAGCAGGAGCAAGCGCAAGTCCATTGCGCCCATGCGCAAGAGGCACGCTATTCAAAAGCTGCGCTGGCCAAGATGCGCCTACAGCCGATGACTGAATATCGCACCACCTGCGCCATAGCACAACTAGGGTTGGGAAGCTGAGCATATCTGATGAGCCATAGCGCAACAACAGATGTTCAGCTGAGCAGTCCAGATGCATCATAGCGCAACCAGGGACACCCCCCAGCAGCAGGGCAGCAATGCAACAGCACAACCAGGGATGCAGGGGCCCACCACCAATGCCACAGATGGGCACAGGAACACACAGCTGAACAGACATCGTCCCCCCACACCCCATGCACTGCACAACTGGGGGAGGGCTGGAATAACCACTGGCCCATGGAGACAAGCAACCAACCCACAGCTGGGCCATGGTGCCCCATCACACCCCAGGCAAGCTGTGACCAGCACACAAGGAGGGCTGACCACCCCATGCCACACCATACCCCCAGTGCAGAGCACACCCTGCACCATGACCCCCAGACACCCTGCCCAGGAGCAGCGTCCACCAGTGCAGGATACCCCATGCATGCCACCACCCCCACTGTGACAATGCAACCCTGTGCACAACAGAACCATGCTAGGCAGCCCCACCACGAGCACCCATCAGTGGGTGGCAGCACACAGCGATGCAACAACGGCATACACAGTGCCACCATGCACAGCCCCCCGGAGGTACAGCTGAGAGACCGACCATGCATCGGCACACGAGGTATCCCGCACGTGACAGGGCATGTCCCGGACCCCATCACCAGTGGTACAGCACCCTGCACACCCTCCCAAAGGACACACCCCAACCCAGCACTGGCCACAACAGCCAGTGCAAACACCTACAGTGGTGCATGGAACCATGCACTACATTGGATGCAACACAGTGCATGGACAAACACTCACCCATACCCAAGGGCACACCAACACAGGGACACAGTAAAGGGTCAACCAAGCCACCAGTGTGGGGCCATGGAAACCGTGTACACATGCCAAGCAGTCCTCCATGGCACAGGAGTGCCAGTCACCCTGCGCAGGCACTGTGGACCTGTATGCCACCAGCATTTGCCTGGAGCACAAGTCACAGACAGTGGTGCACATCCCCTGCAACACACACAAGCCACAGCATGGAGGCGGGACAACAACAGTGGAGGCCACAGTGTCACCCAAGGCAGACATGCACCACACCAGTGACAGGAGGCAACCCAGCATTGTGACGGGTACAGTGGCTGCCCTGCATGGACAGCCACCACTGACATGCCAGCAGACCGTACAGGTCACAGACATGCAAGGGTGTCAGCTACACAGGCCATGGACGGGCTGACAGGTGCACCATGGACACAGAGCATGCACCATGGACCACTACACACAGTCATCCAGTGCACAGGGAACAACACACACACCACAGACAGTGACTGATAGCTACTCCCACACCATAGTCACTTCCCCAAGGACACACACACATATTCCCATGACTGCACCATCCCTGACACCATACATACCACTGCAGCTGAGCACCTATAGCCCGCTGCAAATCAAAGACCACCACAGTAGTCATATCAAAAGAAATGTATTCAAAAACATCCAACAAAACTATATACAATTATGTACAAATGTGTGGGGGGAAGGCCACAAACAAGGTGGGGGTGGGTAAAGGGCAGGATTGAACAAATGGTACAGGAAAGGAGGGGTGTGAGGGTGGGTCCAGGGGGATAGGGGAAATCAGGGGCAATTTGATGATCAGTGGGAGCCCTGCTCCCCGCTCCAGCTGCTCCTCCTTCCATGCTGCCGCCTGACCCCAAGCTGCTCAATATCCTCTGCAGGAAGTCCAGTGAAGCCCTGGCCACAGTAAGAATTTCCTGCAGCACCTCCCGTATCATGTGCAGCTGCCGGACACCTAGGACAAGGGAGCAGAGTCAATAGGTGTGAATGCACAGCCCCATACAGCCCACCCACTGTGCATGGCATATGGCTGTGGGACATGCCTCTGTGATGGTGTGTGACCACTCACAGTGATTGTGTCCACAAGACCTGCCCACCCAGGTGCACACAGCCATGCAGACCACTGCACACACCCACCGGCCAAGTCCTGCACAGCACCACCATGGCTGTTTAGTGACATGGCTATGTGGTGCGAAGGCAGTGGCACAGCCATGTACCCGGTGCACGCATGGACCACCATTGACGCACTCCCAGTCATGCAGTGCCACTGGACAGTGCTGACTGTAACAAGTTGTGTGCATGGCAGTGGTGTCAATGGATGGTGGCCATGCCCCGCTGCCCACCCTGTTACACAGCATGCAATAGTAATCATGGAGGTAAGGCACTCACCATCATCAAGCTGGTCCCTCTGCCGCTGTGGACCATCGCCCCTCCTGTTGTTCCGGTCCTCCAGCTGGTGCCTCCGCTCCCTCGCCAGCTGTCTCTCCTCTGGGCCTAAGGTGCAAACAAGGAGAGAGGAACATCAGTACAATCCTGTAGCAAAGTTCCCCTGCCCCCAAGTGTGTGCAGTCCCACACAGCCAGACCCACCCACCACAGCCAACACCGGACTTTCCCCCCTCATGTTGTGGACACATGCAACCGTGATACCCATATGGAAGATAAAAGTGTATGGACATTACACCTACCTGGCCATGGCACCGTGCCCCTCCTGACATGTGCCCGCAGGCAGGCAAGCAGGTCCAGCTCCCTCTGCCTCAGGTCCCCATACCTGTGGCAGCACTGCTCCGCCATCCGCCCCATTCCTGTGGCCTCCTCCAGGGCGTTGGCCACCTCCTGCCACACCTGGCTCCTGGACCTGTCCAGGGGTGCCTTCCCAAACAGTGGGACAAACAGTGGCTCAACAATGGCAACCAGGTTTGCCATTTCAATCTGCTCCACTGGGCAGCTCTCCTACACCATCTCTCTCTTGCTCAGTAGGGTCAAATGGCTCTGCAGTTCCCTACCATGCAGATGCTGCGCGTACAGCGTGCCATTCCCTATTGCGCTGTCACCGAACAGCGCGATAGTGGTGCACCCATGCCTGACACATGGCGCCTAGGGGGCAAAGGTCGGGCACAGGGTCAAGGGTGTCTGGCACATGGACAGGCACAGTGCGATTGGAACCCAATGCGTGTAGCGCAATTGGGTGCCTGTGTGCTACCTCCAGTGGTGGCCTACCACGCTGTTGCCCCAGTGCGCCTACAATGCCCCAGTGCCACAGCGCCATATAGGTGAACATCGCTGTAGCGCCACTGGCACAATGGTGGCCGTGCCCTGCATTGCCTCCAGCACATAGCATTCAGCAGTGCGGCAGGCGCCTGCGTCATCAACCCGGGCATGCGCAGTTAGGAGTGTACTGCGCATGTCACAGAACTGCACCCTTGGCTCAGTACGTTCAACACAATTGCGCAAAGTGCAAAAGCGTGATATTCAGCCGTCATATGCAAATCAGCTAATCAGCCATTCAATGGCGCAGCACTGCAATTTGCATCCACTTAAAGTTGCGCCTCGCCTCATTTGCATGGGTTGCGCTATAAAAGTGTGGCATTGGGCTGCACTGGCCATAGTTGGTTACTGCAGTCTATAGGTGAGTTGCATGCTGTTTGGGAGTGTGGACTGTGGATTTTGGGACATGCATGGGACTTCACAGTCACAGGTAACAACTTTCATTCTCACAGGCTGAATCATGACCGAGCGAGTTGTGGGAGAAGAGGAACAGAGTTGTGGGAGGAGAAGGAGGCCTAATTTCATCAAGGCCGAGACGGGTGCCCTGTTTGAGGCCTACCTGGAACAGGAGCTGCTTCTCAGCAGATGCCAGGGAACACCACAGGCCTGTGCTGCTGCATGGGAGGAGGTGGCGCGTGCTGTGAATCTGCATGGCAGCCACCAGTGCTCCATGAAGGAGTGCAAGAAGAAGATGGGCACAGACAGGAGGAGGATTAAGGAGAAGGTGGCTGCCATCAGGGCAGCACGATCTGCGACAGGTGGGGGACAGCCGGAGGTGCTACGCCTGACACCACAGGAGGAGAGGGTTGCTGGCAGCATGCAATGTTGTGCCATTGAGGGTGTTCCAGGTGGTGGTTCCAGATGGGTGGTAGCCCATCACTGCATGGTAGGTCATGGTCTGTCTATTGGGGGGGCAGGGTAGGTCACATGCAGTAACGCCACAGGTATATGCGCCTCAGTGTGACAGTGGGCCCGCCTGGCTGTCCAGACTGATGTTGTTGGAACAGGTGTGGAGGAGGCCCTGCCCGTGTCTCAGCGTGCCAGCATCCACGGATGCCAGCATGCTGTGACTCGGGCTGGTGCCGGGTCCATCACCGATGATGATGTCGCTAACGTCATGGGCAGTGACACATGTGTGCCACAGGATGGCCACAGAGCAGGTAACATCGCGGCCATGGCTGTGGGTGGTGCCGCCGTGGAGGCCTGCGTGTCATCACAGTCCCAGCCTGTGCCTGTCAGCACCAGTGGGGCAGCACTGGTGTGTGTACAGGACAGTGAGACTGTTGTGGCCACTGCGGTGGCACCAGTGAGCCCTGGGGAGCGGCAGCCGGAGGGGCAGCATCAGCAGTCAGCCAATGGGCTTGGGGGTACAGTGTCAAGGGGCGGCGTCAGTGCACTGCCTGTGGACATGCCCAGACCTGGTCTTGTGTGCAGCGCCCACCCTCAAGGGGTGCTGAGCATCAGGGCCGTGCACACCCTGAGGAACAGGATGCAGAGCAGGCAGATGACCTCTTGGATGAGCACACCCGCATACTGCAAGCATCAGTCAACCAGCAGATGCGGCTTGTGACATCAGTGGATGCACTGCGTGCGGCTCTGGAGTGGGCAGAGGAGCGTCGCAGCAGAGACACCGCTCTGATCCTGACAGGGATGGACCGGTTGCGGGAGGATGTGACCGCTGCCATTGACAGGCAGACACAGGCATTCACTGCTGTCATGGCCACAATGGGCACACAGTTATTTGCCCATGCGTCGCAGACACCACGCAGTGCACTGTCCACCCCCCCCATTCCCGGCGTCGTGTGACACCATCTTTGTCGACACTGGGTTCAGCTGTGGGCATCCTGAGCATGTCTAGTGCAGGCATGTTCGGTGTGCTGCAGAACCCTGCTCGAGCACAGTCACGTTCATGCAGTGGAACCCCTGGGGGACCATCGGTGCCACCCCATGAGACCAGTGGTCAGCCTGTCAGTGCTGGTGGGTCTCGGTGGGGCCGCCCACGCATCCGTGGTGGCCGGGGCACTGTGGCGCATGACTAACCTGTCTCCCAATGTGGCTACTGTCTGATGCTGCCCTGTGTGCATTGTGTCATTCAGCAGGCAATGCATGGGTGGGTACCCAGCCCTGTACGCAGACACACAGTCCATCTGCACACCCTCCTGGCTGCTGTCCGCAGTTGCGTGTGCATGATGATGCCTGCATTACGCTGTACACCAATGTGCAATGGTGCTCAGCATCTGACACATGCACAATGACAGGCAGTGGGCGTGGTGGTCTGTGGACATGTGTGTCGCTAGGGGTGGTGTTCTGGGTCGGTGTGCCTCCTTCCCTTTGTGCATGTCTCGTGCGGTGTGTGTGTGTGTGTGTGTGTGTCTGTCTGTCCATGTGCCATGTTAGACCTCACCCATCCCTGGTGGTGTGTGTGGTTCCACGCCCGGCCAGTTCCCTTGACGGCATGCACCCCTGGTGTGTGTCCATGCGTGTTTGTGGGTTGTGCCGTAGCCACTGGTTGTTGCACATGGCCCCATGACTTACCTGGGTTGGCTGAAGTGCTCCTCTGTGATGGTGTCCCAGTGCAGCTGTGCCAGCCAGAGCAGTCGGGAGTCCCGTTGCCCGGGGGGGCTGCCAATCACCATTGTCACTGGCGTCCTCATCGTCCCAATCGCTGTCCCCCTCTTCAATCTGTATGGCTATCCCACATTCGTTGGCCATGTTGTGCAGGATGCAACAGGCCAGGAATAGCCCGCAGGCCTTTGAGGGGCTGTACTGTAGGGCACCGCCAGAGGTGTCCAGGCAATGGAAACATGCCTTCAGCATCCCGAAGACCCGCTCGATGACATTATATGTGGTGGCATGTGCCTCATTGTAGTGTTGCTGCGATGGGGTCACGGGCTGCCGGTAGGATGTGAGCAGCCAGGGATGGAGTGGGTATCCACTGTCACCTGTGTGTAGAGGGTGGAGGTTAGTTTGGTGATCAGCATTGCCCTGCCCCAGGCCATGTAGGCCACTACCCATGTCAGCTCTGACCATGCCCCTCCAGGCCCTATGATTGTCCGTGTGGTTTGCATACTCACCCACTAGGTGGCCAGTGGGGATATCCCCACTCTCGAATCTGTGGCACAGTGCTGACTGGTGCCAGATGAAGGCATCATGTGCTCCCCCAAGGTGCATGGCACAGACATTGATTATGCGCCCCCTGGCATCGCACACCACCTGGCAGTTGATGCTAGCATAGCCCTTGCGATTTATATGTGCAGCCCCCTCAGGGCCAGGTGGTGTGCGGATGGCCACATGGGTGCAGTCTATTGCCCCTAGCATGCCAGGCATACGTGCTACCCTGTGGAGCTCCTGTATATTTGCTGTGCACTCCGCCAGTGTGCTGGGGAAATGGATATACTCCGCAGCATGTGGCAGCAGTGCGCTGAGGAATTGGGTGAGGTGGCTTGACGAGGCCGATTGGGTTATGCCTGTGGTGTCCCCAGTTGGTCTCTGGAAGGTACCCGTGGTGAGCAAGCACATGCAGGCTGTCACTTTCATCTCCACTGACAGAGCATGGCTCCATCGTGTAGGTGCCTGCATCACATCACTGTACATCTCACAGAGCCACCTCAAAATTGCCCGATTCAGGTGGTACCGGTCCACAATCTCCGTATCACTATACAGCTTGAAGCTGGTGTGGGCTCAGTACTGCCTGTTGGGGGCATACCGCCAACGGGCCCTTCCACAGCCGTGCCCCCCTGCTGCCCACCTTCTCACCCCCCTCATTACTGCCTCCATCTGGATGGTGGCACTGGCCATGTCCCTGGCTTGTGTTCACCCCCCCCGGCAGCTGTTTCTGTGTTCCCTCCGCTGTCCTGGCTGCTACTTCCCCTGCACCGGGAACACCTGACTGTGCTGGCCTCACTGCTGTGTGGCAAGTACTTCCCCCTTCTGCACTGTGGCTCCCCACACCTTCCCCTGAGCCTGTGGGTTCCAGGTGCCCTTTCCCTGGCCTGCCCTGTGTGTCCCTCCTGCCCAGTTTGTCTGGCTAGAGTTCGGCCTCATGTGCCTTCCCTGTAGCGTTCTTGCGCCTCTCCCTTGCTCCTTTTATTTTGGCTCATTTCCGCTATGGCGCAACTTCCGCTTGCTCCCCTATTGCGCATGGCGCATGTTGTTGAATATCGCACTACGCCATTTATGCATGGTTCCTCCCCCTTCAGTTGCTCATACATTCATTATCATTGCGCTGTTGCTCAGTGTGATTTGGGGGGGCGCAACTGCCTCCTGCTGAATATCGCAGAATGGCGCATTTTCGGACTTGCGCTGGTGCAACCCTATTGCACATGGCGCAACTCTTTTGAATATCTGGGCCCTGATGTATAAGATCCTGGTTTATGGTCAGTTGCCAGCAGCCAGGAAGCACTGGGACAAATCTACACTGTATGTGCTGTTAGAGCCAATCATTTAGGTGAGCATCTACCAGACAACAATGCCTACCTAAAACAAGTGTCAGCCAAGGGTGCCCCACCACCCCAAAAATATCCCTGTGCCATGTACCTTGCACAGCATTTAGCACGAGCACTCATGAAGGAAACCAGTCAGCATGCTGTGGGACATTCAAAATGCCCAGTAGATGCAGTAAAAAAATGGAAAATGATTAAATTAGAAGTAAATTTCGAGCTTCTCACTGCCGAAGGTCTCCAAAAAATGATAAGATGCCGCGAAGAAAACATCTGCAGTAAAAAAGAACTACCTTTTCTGGGACCCCTGCTGCCATAATTCTGTTGCCATTTACCTCCACTGCATAGCCAACTGTCAGTAAACAGCATTCTCACCGCAAACCCAGACACGCAGATACTGGTTCTCTTCTTCACCACTACAAACAAGAAAAGAAAAAACTTTCTTTTAAAGCTTATATTTGTCCGTTGCTACCCCCTCGCTTGACCTCCCTGAATCTGCAGCACCCGATCATTCGATAGGGCTCATGGTACATCTATGGACTGCATCACGCTACAGTTAAAAATTAAAAGAAAATGGAAGAAAAATAATACAAGTACGCAACTGGCTGGTGGGGGGACTCAATTGACTATTATATATATAAAAAAATGCCCCCAGTACTTCTGGGTCATGCGGTCAGCTTCTGGCAACTCCATTAAAAGAAATACACTCCCAACTCCCTTGTCACATGCACAGAAAATGAAGCTGTAGTACTGCAGCAGTTTCTGTGTCCCCTGGTTCGGGAGTGTCTAAAAGAAATGTGATCTCTTGTTCTGGAGGTGGTGTTGGGTGTTACTAGAAGAGAATGATTGCATGACCTCTGTGTGTATATGTGTGTGTGTGGGGGGGAGGGGCAACAGGAGGTGGAACAGCACACAAATGGAGGGGCTACTTTACCAAGAAAATGTTCTGTTCTGGTGTTTTTTTTATTTTGAAAGTGATTTCCTTTGTAAAATTATTACATAATTGAAATGTATCCACATGCCCATTTTCTAAGTGCAATAATACCCTCCAGTGTGGGTGGTACTGGGCTATACCCACCCTTCCAAGGGTTATAAGGCCCTCAATCTGCAGTGTCAGGCCTCATTACACCCCTAGGTGGGTGGGTATAGCCCAATACCGCCCACACTGTTGGGTATTATTGCTTGCTTAGCCAGTTTTAAATGGTGCATTTGGCAGGTTCACTGTCAGAGGTTTCTGGTGGGGGAAGTAATTACTTTAGAGGATTTATTTTTTAAACTGCAGGCTGAACTGGACAGTATTTATCAGTATGAAATGTCACTTTTTGGGTCACAGTGGGGTGCACAGTTGTGACATGATATTGATTGTGTGGGGTGATTGGGATACTGCTTTTGAGCTCCTACTGCTTTCATGAATGTTTGATTTCTGTATTTTTGCTTCTTTTTGCTTTTTTCCTTTATAATGAATCCTTTGTATATATTTGTTTTCGGTTCTGAATAAAAAATTCTCCTACTCTCCAGAAGGGGTACCTTGGCTGTCAGGTGTTCTGCCACGATGGCAGTCTGTGCAATGCCAGACAGCATGGAGGTGCAGGAGGTTGGGGAGCAAGCCTCCTCCTCCTCCTCCTCCTCTGTTTCCCTTTTGCTTGAGGCTACAGATTCCTCAACTACTATGACTGCTGTGGATGAAGTTTTTGCTGCTACTACCCTATTACCGGAGTTTGATTTGGATCGTTTCTGCCAGGAAGCATACATGTCGGTTTCTTTGCAGGAGGAAGATCCCCGTTTGCAAGCCAGGATGGACGCTCGGAGGAGGAAGCTGTTCCAGCTGCTCGCTGATGAGGAGAACACTTTTACATAAAGAAACGGTAGCTTGTGGCCACAGATCTCCCAGGGAGCCCATCAGAAGGTCACCCTACTGTGTGTACTGGCCACAACAATACAGCTTCATCCATGAATGACTTGTTTCATCCCCAGGACTGTGCATCCCAAATCATTGTGTGTGAGATGATGTCTTGGGACTCTCTTCACAACTGGATGATGCTTCTCAGTCTGCATTGGTCTCTGACTCTGCATCACTTGGTTTTCCTACTTCTGGCCTACTGGACCTCTATTATGAGTACTCATAATGAGCCTGCTGACCCTTCTGCTTGTTTGCCTGTTTAAGTTTCCAGGACTCTGGTGCTTGTAAATTTCTATTCTCCTGGGGGCCTCTGCCTGTCCCCCACTGTGAGTTCTGGTCATCCTCGGTGTGCTGTTTCTGCCCACAAACAAGCCCAAAAATGGTCTGCAGAGTCATTCATGTTGGCCGCTTTATGGGTCCGAGCTCCGCCTGGGTGTTGTGGATCCCTGCCGATGACACTCACTATGCTGCTGAGAAGTCTGTTCCGTCTCCTTCTGCTTCTTCTGGTTCTTTTCAGCCTGACTCTTCGCCTGTGGGTGTGCACTCCCCGGGAGTTGTCCCCATGCCTGTCCCCCCGACTACTGCTGCGGACTCTAATTTGTCTGCCCAGTGTTCTACCCCTATATGTGCTGGTGACCCTACCCCTGTGACATCTGCTGTGCCTGCTGTAAGTGCATTACCCATCTTCCAGCTTTCTGTCTGGGATGCTGATTCCAAATTATCTGATCTATTCACTGCTTCTAGAGACCCTATGCAGCACAGAAATGTTGTTTGGCTCTGTTATCGGGGTGGTCTGGACTGTGCTATGGACAGATCATAAGTTATTCACAAACTGTTTAAGGATTCCATTGGATTTTTGGCTTCAAACCTCTATGCAGTTATTCATATTCCTGAGGAGGATATTTTTGAAGTAAGCTTTCATACCTCTACCTCCCTGGACAGATTTTGGTTTAAGTATGACACACTGAAGGAGAGCCCTCTGTGGGTCCCTTTTTTGGCCATTACCTTGTAAAAGCTCACTGTTAAGACTGTGTCTCTGCTTTTTAGAAACAAGTGTGTAAATATTTATGACTTCCAGTAGTGGCTTAAAAAGAGGTGTGATGTTTTTGATTCCCCCACCCCTGTCATAGATAATGAGCAGGTGTGGCTGGAGGTTGGAAGGTTAAGGTCAAACTGCTCCAGACCACTTCAGGTATTACCCACCCCTCCAGTAGTTTTTATGTTGGGACAGATAGGGGTATCTGCTTTGATCCTGGCCAACCAAATACTTGCCACAAGTGCAGAGCTCATACCCACCTAAGCTCAGCCTGTGATGCAGCACAATGTTACAGCTGTGTGGGTTATGGCCACACCATGCGTTTATGCCCTAATCCTTTTAAGTGCAACCTTTGTGAAGACCAGGGTCACTCCTTTAGTCAGTGCCCCTGGGCATCTCATAATCAGTTGGATGGCCTGAATCAGGATGCATAATTACTCAGACTCAGTCCTTGGCATCCAAAGAAGTGGTTGTCAAACAACCTTGGCTAGAGGTGCCCCTGGAAGATTCCCTAGGTACAGAGGTCCTGTCCCTCTAATTCCATCCATCTGTACCAGATTTGGACACTGTTTGTTGTGCCTTACTGGTTTGTCTTACCCCTGTGGTTGGGGCTGACTTGCTTGTTCCTTCTCCATTGGATTCTGAGCCATCTTTGGCCTCAATCCCCCTCCCCCCCCAAGTGAATGATGAATTCTTTCCAGTGCCAGCTAAGAAGCAGGGTAGACCGACAAAAGGGAAGTATGAAACTGATTTCTCCTGCCCTTCCCTTGATGAATAGGTTTTCCACTCTGGATTCCACGATGTAATGGAGAGACACCAAAGATGAAGGAGGTGGTTCTGATGCCTTGGTGTCCTCCTTCCATAAGGAGGGTCCCTCAGACACAGAGGAAATGTCAGACTTGCAATATGCTAAACGGGTTAGGGGCAGAACTCACTCCTAGGTTCCTCGGGGAGGCAATTTCCCTACTGAAGTTCTTAATTCCTCATGTGCCGTACTCTGTCATTTGTTTCTTTAAATGTTAACAGCATGAAATCTTATAGGAAAAGGTTGCTCACTTTTGATGTCCTGCAGACTTTTCCTGGTGATATCCTCTTCCTACAAGATACAAGGATTAAATTGCCACATAAGCTCACTGCTGTATGGAATTCATGGCAGCATGGTCCTACTTTCTGGTCTCAGGGGCTGGATGTTTGTGACGGGGTGGGAGTTCTTCTCAAAGGTTTCAATTTATGGTTAAGAAACTTCTAGACCTGTTTCCTGAGAAAGTACTCCTTTTGGATTTAACTCTGGGAACCCTCTTTCTTAGGGTCATTAATGTGTATGCCCCCCCCAGATTCAAGCAGAGAGAGTCCATCTTTTTTGTTTACTGCAGCCTTATCTTTTTACTACTAGGCATCTCATTTTAGGAGGTGACTTTAATTGTGGTTTGCATCTCACAGATGGGGGAAGGGGCACCACGTCTAAGGTGTATTGTGATTCTGCCTTTTTGAGGGATGTGATTGCAACAGCCCAGTTGCAGGATAACAAGAAGGTTCTTTCTGGATCCCCTTTTGCTACTTTTAGGAAAGGGCGGCTGCTGACCTCAACTGATTTTTTTGTTTTTATCTCCTGCACTACAGTTCTACAGGTTGTCTGTTACCCCTGTTGAAACCTCTGATCATTCGGTTGTTGGCTGCATTAGTGCAGTTGGTTCTTCTCTGGCCCCTCACCCCCAGTGTTGGAGGCTCAGTGCTTCCCTACTGGATAATTTGGATGTGCGGTCCCACTGGCTGGCTCAGTTTCACACCTGCTGGTCTGTTTTGTGTGCCTATGATGATATGGGCTTTGGTGGGAGGACTCTAAACATGCATTTAAGTCTCTGTTTCAAAGGGAGGCATGTTTTCATCATACCATCCGCTATTTACATTATCTTGATTTGAGGTACCAAATGCAGAAGCTTATTTCTCATATGTATAGCTCTGGTAAGGATCTTATCTTGGATATTGACAGACTCAAGGCCCAAATGTTGTCATTGCAGTATGATAGGGCCAAGATTTTGGACAGTGAATCTAAATTTGATACTCAGGTTGGCAAACAATCCCAGGACCCATTGAAGACTTGTGCCTCCAGGCTACAGAGTAGGTATACATGGACACTCAGCCCCTCAGTGTCTGCTTTGCCTACCACTAACTTTGAGGACATTTTAGCTATTGCACATAACCTTGTTCACTGTAAATTCAGCCCGAACCCCTCTCCCTCCAATGTTCCCCTGCCTGGGTTTGTCTTCCCACCCCTCACTCCTTTTACCAAGACTCCTGTGAGTATTGACCCATCCAGTGTCCTCATCCGAAGAAGTTGCACTGATTAAAGATTTGCCCTCTAATACTGCCTGGAGCTCTGACAGCCTCACCTCGGAGTTCTATAAATTTTTTATTGATTTCTTGGCCCATACATTGTTAATTCTGTTTAATAATGTCCTCACTCTTGGTAGTCTGCCCCCCTTCATTTATGGAAGCCCTTTTAATTTTCCTGTATAAAAAGGGCAAGGGGACTTTGCTTGCTAATTGGAGGCCTTTTGAACACCGATTACAAGATTCTTGCTCAGGTGTTAGCCCGTAGGTTGACAAAAGCTGCTGAATCTGTGCTTTTCCCCTTTCAGTGCTGTGCTGTTCCTTCTCAATGCATTGCAGATAATCTGCTATTGTTGAGAGAAGTATTTGAGAGAGGCTCCCGCGGCTTCTGTCAGGGGTTTGCCATTTCCCTGTACCAGGAGCAGGCATTTCATAGGATCCTCCACCGTTACTTATTTGATGCCCTTGATTTATGTGATATTCCCCCTTTGTTTGTCTCTTGGCTTTGTTTATTGTATGCTACTGCCCAGCTGATTTCTTTAATTAATTTTTCCTTGGACAAGCCCATCCTCCAAATCAGAGGCATGTGGCAGGGATGCCCCTGAGCCCTTTATTATATGTTTTTACCATAGAACCTTCGATTCAGCTTCTGCAACATTTCCCATCCATCCAAGGTATCTCCTTATCTAATGATACCCCCGATTTTTGAATACTGGCTTATGCTGATGATCTCTGTGTTTTGGTTAATGATGTAGAAGTTGGGGATCAGGTTACTTTGGTGTTACAAGAATTTTCAGTCATGTCTGGCTCTAGGATAAATTATACGAAGAGTGTGGCCATGCTATTGGGTGGAGTGCTTCTTCCACATCCCTGTGCACCCTTGTGGCTGGGATTCCTTTTCAGACAGGACCTATAAAACTGATAATTTATTTTAACCACTGTGATGCTTTGGTTTTAACTGGGAAGCTTGTCTATGCAAAGCAGAGCATGTGCTGGCTAGTTGGAAAGCCAGACAAATATCTAAACTGAAATGGGTGTTTTTGATCAAAACTTTGTTGTTACCATGTTTCACTTACAGTACCTTAGCATGGTTGTCACCTCCCCCTTTGAAATTCGTCTACTGAGTGCTTTTTTTTAAGGGCCTGTGGGGTGCCCACCTCAACTTAATTAAATGGGATGCGACCTATAAGTCTTTGGCACATGGGGTGCTCCACACGGTACTTCCCATTGTGTTTTTTATAGTGTTTTTATTTCTGGCAATTTACTCCTGTGATGTGGGGTACCACCTCCCTGTGGATCCCCTTAATGGAGGATTGGCTGGTTCCATCCTGGACCTATTGGAACACTCTTGGTGCCTGGCCTCCAGAATGTGCTTTTGATCATGTGGTTCCATCCAACATAAATTTTGCCATCAGCAAATTACTGAAGTGGTGTATGACTCTTGCTGATTGTGTACAGTTCCACAGGAAAGCTTTGTATTTCCACATCATTGACAGGCACTATACACCTCTGCTTTTGCTGAAATTTTGTTCACCCGATAAAGTACCTTTAGCTCTTTTGCAAATTGCTAATAAGGCTAGCCCTCACTTTATGTGGGATGTTTGGTGGCTTTGTACACACAGCAAAATGGCTGTTAAGGGCTCTTTAAAGCATAAATCTCTGGCAGATGTGGTTTGTCTGAGACAGCCTTGCTCCAGGATTCCAGAAACCCAGTCCCATTTTTGTTTGTTTGCCCCATTAGTGTGTCATTTTGGGTTCACTTAAGTGCTTGATGGTAGAGTCCCCTTATCTCTTCTGTTAATTATAATATAGTGGTCTTGGGTTTATATCCACTAGCCTGGAACTGATTTTCCCACCAGTCTTTACAAATCCGCTTTGCAACCTGCAAGTACTATTTGTGGCAGGCCCGCTGTGCTTTTGTGTTGCAGCAACAGGAAATTCTGCCTGATGTTATTGTTAACATGGTTCATGCTGCTTTACTTAAATGTTACTTGCATGATAAATTGTCACTTTCAGCTCTTGTATTCCACAGGAAATGGTTGGATTTTCATTTACTTTTTTCCTAAGTGTTCTGTTTTATTTTGATACATGATTTTGTCCTTGCCTTTTGATATGTTTTTAATGTAATACTTGATGTTTTTGTTCAATAAAATATATATATTTTTTGAGAAGTGCCTTTGGATCCTTAATGTCCGCCTGAACAACCACTAGAATAGGCAGATGGGACCTCAGTGTAATGTCTCATTCAAGGGACAGCACAACCCCAGAGTACCATATCCCATTAATACTGCATTAGGGTGCCAGCATTTATGGTATAAGCCTAATTCCAGTGTGGGATTAGAACCCACAACCTTTTGGCCCAGAGACAGACGTGCTACTAACTGAACCATGCTGACATGTTTGCATTGTGCTGTCAAATTCTTTTTACCCTAGTTAAATTCTGCTTTTCAATCTTGCCTGTGAAAATTAATTGTTTGATTGAGTGTATATATCTCTCCAAGGTGTCATCTGCCAGTGAGTTGAATACTGCCCCATGCAGCAATGTGAAATAGCCTCACTAGTGTCTTATCGGATATAGTCTATTGATTTGTTGAACCTCATCAAATGACATCAATGATGCCTTACCTCTTTTCCACTGAAAATTCATATCTGTCTGGAAGAAGCATTCCCCATTCAGAGGTAATATGTAAGTCTTCTGCTTTCCCTGGATTGTGCCAGACTTACATGAATGCCTTAAAGTGAAGACTCTGTATAGCACCAATGTAAGACCTCTGACTTCCTGAGGGACCTATTGAGGTACTGATGACTAAAAGTTTAGCACCTAGGCTATCGTGGAAGTTAAAATTGATTACTTCTGCATTAACCCCCAAAGCAACCTTAAGACCCCATTTAACAATGGGGATGTAATGTAATGTGTTGTCACCCAAATCCACCCTAGTCAAACCAGTTCTGCCATCCTAATGCTTTTTATTTATCATACTGCTATGTTGTGTTTGTTGTTTTACTTCTTTGTATATTGTATTGCCTTGTTATCATTTTATATGTAACCTCACAGGTCGTGCCTGAAAATTGGCATTTTATTGCCTAGCATACTTACCTGATTAACAAAACAAAATCTGCAATAAATTCCACTCCTTCTTTTGCTTTGTCCTAGACTGCCTTTCCTGCAGACATCAGTGTCAGTGGCTCAACAGGTAGCACACTCGCCTCTGAGGCTAGGAGATCAGAAGGCTGTGGGTTCTATCTCCATACCAGGCACTTGGGTTAAATCTCAATATTAATATTGTAGTGCAGCATGGGGGATGCTACACTCCTGAGGTGCTGTCTTTCAGATGAGACATTAAACCAAGGTCCCATCTGCCTGTTCAGGTGGATGTTAAAGATTCCATGGCATTTCTTGAAAAAAGTAGGGGAATTGTTATTGAAAAATTGGATTTCATTACATATCAATCGAAGAAAAAAATAATGCTATACATCACTTACAAGTTAAAGTAAAAAAACATTTCATGATAAGCATAACTAAGCAAAAAGAACAGTAATGTCAATTAGTTGCACCATTCTGTACAATTCGACCATAAATGTCTCACTTTCTCAGGTGGAAATCTATACATATCTAATTGCATAGTTGTTTTTAAAGCACATTTTACATTCTGAAACAGCTCAATATGTGAAACTTTCTTTTGCTGTAAGACCCATAAACACCTGGATTGCCAAATGAAATATTTGATTAATACAAAAACAATATAAACAGTGTCCGCATGATATCTAAGAAAAGAATTATCTGCTGGCCCATATGCCAAAGAGGGGTAATCTATAGTTAAAAACTTTGGTTCCTTCCATTTATCTGCTATTAGTTGCCAAAAAGGCCAAATATATGCACATGTCAAAAATAAATACTGCTGTGTTTCTAGTATTTGTGAACATGTATCCCTAGGGCAATTCCTTTCCGTTAACTGTTTATGTTTACTATTGCTTTTAACACTTAGTCTATTGTAGTTACATAACCAAACACAATCCCATGCATATGGTGGTATTCTTTAATCTGTCAGGTACTAGAGGACTGTTTTCAACCTTGTCTCAGGACAACCTGGAAATTCTAATTCTGCTTTACTTTCTGCTTGTAAAATCAAAGAATAAAGTGATTTTCTTTCATTAACTTGCATTTGCATAGGAGTAATACCCCATTTTATGAGACTTTTCAAAGTGTCAAAAACATACTGAAGAATACCCTGCCTAGTGATGAGACGTGTTTGTCTATTTTCCCAAAATTGAAGGCATGGTCTTACCCATGAGTTTACTAGATGCTGCTTCCAGGAAAAAAAACAAAAAACAGGCCTAAGTGTCTGACTAAAATTATATGCAACAAATAAACTTATATAAAAAGCAACAGGGTTTACCAACCCCACTTTCCCTTTGTCTATTGAACAATAAACATGTTCCCTTTTAATAGGGTTCAATCTAGACCCCCAAAAAGCTTGAAAAAAATGCTAAACTGACTTGTATGCTTAGAACGGGGGATAAATATAACTAAGATATAGAAAAACAGGCAATAATAAGGTTTTGATCACTGTGAAGCTCTGCATACAGTTCTACAACTAGGTGGTGATAAAAGGCTAAATCTGATCTGTGCCTACAATCCTCCAAAGGGGGCTCTCCCTGGCTTAAATGGGCTCTTGGATTATCTGGCCACTCTAAACGGTAGATCTGAAGTCATACTAATGGGAGACTTCAACCTAGACCTATCAGGGAGTCACGCTGGTACATATACTGAAGCTTTCGCCCGACTTAACCTCGCTCAACTTATCTCTAGTCCTACACGCATCTCTTCCAACTCTGAACGCCAGTCTCTCCTGGACTGGATGGCTACAAATAGCGCAAATAAAATAATTGCTGCAGGGACCTTTTCCGATTCTATTATTGATCACCTGCCTACGTTCTGTATCTGGAATGGCCACTGCCTTAAACCCCCCCCCAAGAATCATTCAATTTCAGGATTTTGCCAAACTAAACCGAACTGCACTTCTCGAGGATATTAATAATATAGACTGGTCTCCCATCTATCACACTGATGATGTAAACACAACACTTGAATATCTGATGTCTCAGCTTCTGGTCCTTCAGGATCTGCACATCCATCTGAAAAAAGGCATCTTAGGGGCTCCCCTAATAAATGGCTTAAAAAAGACCTCCTTTGAGCCATGATAAAAAGAGACAAGGCCTGAACCTTGGCAAAAGTCCCAACAATCAGAAGACTGGGTTAACTATAAACAACTGAAATGCCTGCAAAAGATATTCAGAAGGCTAAAAGGAGCTACTGCCTTAAGCTTCTCCAATCTTCAGTGGGTGATACCAGGGTTTTGGAACACATCAAAATTTCATTGGGAAAAGCCCAAGACGGCCATTACCGACATGACACTGAATAGCATAAACTGTAACAAGTTACCTACTATTTCTAATGCTCTTAATGCACAATTCTCGGATCTCTCCGACACACGAGAAATTCAACCAACCTCTTTCACCTCCTCCTGAGGTGCAACTCGCATGAAACCCCTTTTCATCTCACATTAGTCTCCTCCACCGAAGTGCTGCATCTCCTCAAATCAGTATCCACCTATGGATCTGCTTGCCTGGATGGGCTACTGCCAAGCTTCTTGAAGCAGGCAGCCCCTGCCCTTGCTGTTCCTGTTGCAAGAATCTTTAATCTTTCCATAATAACCTAAATGGTACCAACATTGTGGAAAACCGCTCGCGTTGTCCCTGTTCACAAAAAAGGGGATACCAAAAATATGTCAAACTATAGACCAATTGCCATTCTCTCTACCCTAAATAAACTTCTCGAGAAAGCCATCGCTACTCGGGTCACAAATTACCTGCACCTTAACAACCTTATATCCCCTACCCAGCACAGATTCCAAACAGGACACAGCACCACAACTGTTCTACTTCAGCTGACAAAGGCAGTCCTTACAGAGATGGATAAGAGCCTGCTCACTGGGGCTATATTTATCGATCTCACAAAGGCATTTGACCTTGTGAATCACTCTCTGCTACTTTCCAAACTGTCCCGCCTTGGCTTTGACCTGTCGTCCATCTCCTGGTTCAATAGCTAACTCCCAGGGAGGTTGCAATTTGTCCAAATTGAATCCGCCATCTCAAATCTTTCCCCTACCTCTGTTGGAGTCCCCCAAGGATCTATTCTTGGCCCACTACTTTTCTCCCTTTTCATTAACAACTTGCCCTCCCTTCCCTGCTCCTCCTTGTTAATCTTTTATGCTGATGACATGGTGCTTCTCTCCAGTGGTAAAGATCCTTTATCAGTAAGAGCACATCTTCAAGCAGACTTCAACTGCTTGCAGAAGTGGTTACTACAGAACAGGCTCCTAATGAATGCTATGAAAACTGTAACTATGCTTTTTGGCCCCCCGTCAAGAATCAGATCTCTTACTCCAGACTTATTGATACATTCTCTAGATGACTCCCCTCTTGAATTCATTACCTCCTTCAGGTATCTAGGAGTCACTCTCGACCCCATCTCTTGACTTTAACCTCCACATTGCAGCTACATGTAAGACAGTTTACTCAAACCTTGGTCGTGCCTTTAAAATTAGGTCCTCCAATGATGCTGCCTGGCTTGCTATTGCACAAGGATTTCTCCTCCCTGCTCTAACATATTGCTCTCAGGTTTACCTTAAAGCTAGCAAAGGAGCACTCCAGAAATGGAGCACCTGCTATAACAGTATATGCAGATTTGCTCTCTCCGCTCACAGACTTACCCATCATTGCCTGCTCTACTTAAAACTAAATTGGCTCTTCCCAGACTCGCTCAGACACTATTCTGCAGGCTGTACAATTGATAATATGATCAGAACGGGGTCCCCTAAATACCTTGCTGAACTATTAACTCAGCCCTCCCAAGCATACCTCCTCAGGGCATCTGCTCAAACCCAACTTGAAATTCCCAGATATCTCACACAAAAAGGAGAACGATCCTTTGCCATATCTGCCCCCCGCTTCTGGAACTCCATTCCCTTCCACATCAAACTCTCCAAATCCCACAAGGCCTTTAAACTGAGTCTTGAGGCACACTATTAGAATCTGACTGCTGCTCTTGTGCTGTAACTTGAGCTTCTCTCTAGCATTTTCTCCTCCCTATGGCACTTACTGATTTCCTACTGGTCTCCAAAATCTGAAAGTTTCCACATCCAGCAGAACCTATTGTTATAATGCTACTTCATTTAAGTTTTGTTTGCTGTTTGTCATTTCAATTTAGTCATTGATGTATCATCAGATGAAAATAATTAATGTAATGATATCTGTTTCTCTTTGTCGTTACTGATAATGACTGTACCTGGCTGTATACTGTTCAAATGTTTGTTCTCACCTCATGCTGCATTCATGAAATACTCTTTAATGTTGACTCTGGTCTCCCCTGTCTGTACTCTCCTAGGTCGTGCCTGAATATAGGCAACATTGTTGTCTAGTGTACTTACCCGGTAAACAAAAACCAAATAAATAAATCATTGCCACCCATATTTACTTAGATAATTGCTGCCCTTTCCAGGAATTTACCAATCTTGTGGCTTTAACTAATCCGTTGTCCAAGTTATGTGAGGCTATGGCCCCTGGCCTGAAATCAATCCCTAGAACAGTTATAGGCTGTGTAACCAAAGTAATCCCAGAAAATTTACCTGTGAGGGGGATGGGAGTATTTGCTATTGCCACACCTTTACTTTTCCCTAAGTTTATTCTTGACCCTGATATACTAGAGAAGGTGTTAAAGGTGTCTGACATAACTGTTTCTGAGATTGTAGGTGGCACTATAAGTACCATGTCATCTGCATAAGATAAGCTCTTAATTTCTGGGGAATTTTGAATGACCTTTATGCCAAAAAAATTAGGGTTCTTATCAATCTGCCTTATCAGAATATCTATGGCAAAAACATATAGTAGTGGGCTCAATGGATACCCCTGCCTGACACCCCTCTGAACTGAGATCCTACCCCCTCAACCACCCATTTACATTGGGTATCAGTACTGCCTGTCTATACATCTGTGTGACCCAGTTTACAAAGGTATCTGATACCCCAAATGCTTTTAACACTGCAAAGAGATATCTGTGTGACAGCCGGTTGAAGTCCTTTTCCTGGTCTAAAGCTAACATAAAGCCTTTGATATTTCCAGATTCTCCTTTGTAGAATAATTCCCTTAATAGAATCAAGTTATCTTGTTGTTTTCTCCCTGGAACAGCACAGGTCTGTGCTGGGTGGATTAAATACTGAGCAACTTTTGTTTATCTGTCCAATAATATTTTACTTGAAATTTTAAAATCAGTGTTTAGTAAGCTTAGAGGATGCCAGTTTTTGATATCTTTCCTATCACCTTTCTTATATACTACAATTAAAACTGCTTCTTGCATAGTAGTCCCATACTTGGAAAGATCTAATATGACATTACATACATGCACTAGAGCAGGGGCCAGATCCTCATAAAAGGTTTTATAAAATCCAGTACTTAACCCATCTGAACCTGGAGCTGTATTGGCTGCTAATCTAGAGATGGCTTATTTAGAGTCAGTTAATGTTATCTTTGCACTTAACGTCAGCACATCTTCTTGTGTAACTTTGGGAAGGTTTAGTGAATTTAACAATTCTTGGGCATCCTCAGTGACTGAGTCAGATCCAAACTGTTCCTTAATGTAATTTTCTACATTATGTAGTAGGTCATGAGGTGATGAAACTAAATCCCCAGAGGGAGAAAAGAGCTCTGTAATAAGTTTATTTTCTACTCTTTTTTTACATTCTTTATAAGGGCCCATGGATCATTTTTGTATCTGTGTCCCAAACTACATCTCTTGATTAAGTGACTGTGCTCTACTATATTGCATATTTCTTATCTGTTGCATAATATTCTGTATTTGAGTACTATAATCATGGGAAGTTTGTGCAGCTTGAGAAACAAGGTTTTGTAAGTGATGTCTAAGTTTTAAACATATAAGATAATCCATCTGGGTTACATACTGAGCTCTATTTTGAAAACATTCTTGCCATCCCTTTTTATTATCCTCCTACCAATCTATAATATTATCATAAAAATGTTATACAAAGAGATGTGTAGTCCATTCCCTCTTCCACTTTTTTTTGTAAATTTGGATCATCTAAAAGTTTCTCATTTAGCCTCCATTTATTTTTTTTGCATCTGGGGCTATTTTCCCATGAAGAATGAGCTGCTACAATGACATGGTCAGAAAATTCATTAGGAGAAGTGCCTACTTTAAGGACCTCAAGTGTTTGGGAGGAGAAAATAAAATCTATTCTTGTTTAAGGGTATCCTTATAGTATGTAAAGCCCCCATCCAGAAAGTGTGTTCTATATGTATCTTTTAAACTGGCTGTCTGAGTGATCTGTCTAAGGATTTTTGGATCACAAAACAGTTTTTCAGTTTGCAAACCTCTGTCTTTTGTGAACAATCCACAATTAAAATCACCCAACCATACCACAAGCCTGGAAGTGTACAAATACGGCTGTACCTCTTTAAATAAAGATACCCTTTGAGCTTTTGTTTGTGGTGTATATATCACAATTAAGTGAAACCACTCAGCAAGATGAGAAAAATCCAGCATTGAGGCCCATCCCAGGTTAATCTCAGTCAGTCTAGATACTCTAAGTAAAGGGTTAGAAAAAAATATACCCACCCCATAACAAATATCTGGTCCAATGGACCAGAAAGTAGGCCCATTTCTCCAGGCCCAGGAAGTCTGTTGCAACTCATATTGTGTCTTTAACCTAAAATCCTGTAAACAAATAATATCATATTTTAAGCTATTAAGGTGGTAAAGCACTCCCATATGCTTCCTATCATTCTTAATGCCGTTTATATTTAAAGATGATATCGTAAGGGAGCGTATAAGAAGGAAAGTTCCTAGAAAAGAAAAATTATTTAGTCTCTACATTTTCAAGAATGTTTGGATGGCCTACGTTGTCTTGTCCTTTTAGCTGTAGGATCTGCTCCTCCACCTTCTGTATCTGCGGTGGAAATAATTGAAGATGAATATGTCCCTTCCCCTTCAGACTCTCCATCAGTACCCTCAGAGGTTAAAACAGTAAATGTATTTCCTGTCATAATTATTCCTAAATCAGATACATTTACCTGCACAGATTTACCGTCTATTTCTTTTTTAAGGAAGTACTTTGATAAAGGGTGAATCTGAACTTGTGGATGGTGGGGGGCCGGGGAGGCATATCAGTTTTCATTACCTCAGTAGTTACTTCTTGTATCATTTATTTATTTAGTTGTTTAACCAGGTATATCACACTAAGCTGAAAGCTTTTTTACAGAACAACCTGGGAGCACAAGGAGGTTAAGTTGACTTGCTCAGGGTCACACAGTATGCAAGTGGAAGCTGTGGGATTCAAACCCAGGTCTGGTCTGCTGGATGTCACCAGATTTGCAGCTCAGAGCCTTAGACCACTGCGCTATACTGCCTCAAACTATACTATATATACTGTATACTATACAAGCTATACTGTATCACTCACATCTCAGCCTGTGTTTCTGTTGCTGAAATTCTGGACCTTTCAGTGAGTTCCTGGGTTGTGCCTTTCTCTGTCTCCTGAGCTGGGTTTTGATTAAGTGAATCCCCATTTTCATGATCTGCAATTCGTTTTGCCTATTGGTGTTGGGCAATATTGATCAGGCCTTCATGCGAAGGACAGTCATCTCTATTATGAGAGGCCCAAGGGCACCTCCCATAAACGTGGCCTGTTTATTCACACAGATTGCATTTAAATAGGTTAACGCATTCAGAAGTTTTATGCCCAAAGTCAAGACAGTGATTGCACCTATATGAATCACATGCAGAACAAAAATGTGATCTAGAACCACATTTAAAACACAATTTGGGTTGCCCTATATAAAAAATGGCACCTCAATCTTCCCCCCAAAAATAAACTTGGCAGATCTACAGGTCCGGAGTTTGTTGAAAATAACTTCACCTTAATTTTCCAACTGCCATCCCAAATCTATTCACTATCTAAATTTGGAAAAGGTTCACCTAAAATCTCACAGCATTGTCTAAGCCAAAACATAATGTCCTCTATGTTCACACCTTCATTTTTAAAAAGAACTGTAATTGTTTTAACCAAGGGTTTTGTTAATGGTACAGCATGAAATGGAATCCAAACTGGATTATTATTTAAAGACTGATATTGGGCCCAAAACCTATCCAGGCTTGATACTGCCTTGAAGCTGACATCGTAATTCCCATTACCCAAACCTATTAATGCAAAAATCTCTGAAGAAAAACATTTCATTGACATTTTCAATAATGTTTTTGCAATATAAATTCTGTCAGGAGGTTTTTCTAACCCCCTTTATACAGCAAATGGACTGCATTATGTCTGGGGCTGGATGTCCCCTATTAACAAAGAGATCCAAAAGTTTAAACATTGGAGTTAGAGTAGGCCGTGCAGGGTCCCTGTTTAAGGCTGCTTCACTAGGGCCTAGAAGAATGTTATCAGACCCTTCTCTACCAGGTATAGCTTCTGATAATATATCTGATTCAGAGTTTTCCTGATTTAAACTTGACATATACAAAAAAAACATTATTAACCACAGTGTCTAATAATATAGTAGAATTTTACCCGGGGTGAGTTGGAGCTCATTGTAGTTTTCTTCTGAATGGCCACCACAGCAGAAGTTGAACTAGCATGCTCTTGATCCATTTGAATCTTTGAGTCAGGGACCCATTGCCCATATTTATTCTGGGCCCATCCAGCTTTAGTTAATATAGAATCAGGAGTCTAGGCAGAAAAGTCAATTTCTGCATCCTTTCCTTTAGCAGATTCTTCAACTCTGGTGCCCCAATCTTTTGCCAGACATCTGTCTTTAAAGGAATATGATTTTTCAATGGTTATCGAACCAATATTCATTTTATTTAGCTGTTTCTTTGTTTTACCCATACCCAGCTGAGATTTACTGTTAACTTCATTATTAGGACCTGGAGATTCTGGTACAGTTTCCCGAGGCTGTTAGCACAAGGTTTCTAGGACCTTTTTACTGCCAACCTGCTTAGTTGCTTGTTTTAGTGCAGCGTTTGTTTGTACATCGCACTCTGCACCTGACACGACAGCTGACCGCACCTCAGATGCCCAGTGACTCAACAGTTTACTGATAGCCGCTGTTGGAAACGTAGCAGCTTCTGAATCAGACTGCTGTTGCAGTTCAGCATCTAAAGCCTTTGCCTGTGCCAGAATTTTTTCCTTTTCCAGTAATAACAGGCGCATCTTTTCAGAGCAACATTCCGAGGTAGAAGAGTCAACACTACTCACAATGTTCTGTTGGTTGTCTTTTTGCAAAACAATATCGGTCTCAGGGTCTAGCTGGCTAGGATCCAAATCATCCAAATTCAAGGTATCCAATGCAAATTCAGCATTTACTAACTCTTGGGAAGATCGCGCTTGATCGCCTTCAGGTTCTCTCACAAGCAAAATGTCCTGCTCCTCCTCTATCTCCTCCATTCTGGCTGAAGAGAATGTAGGCTTGAAATTGGGCCTCCTCCTTACAGCACAACCTGCTCCCCTGCCACCTCAGCACTTCCTCCTCTTCCTCCTCCTGTGTCCGGCTGCAAACTGGATCCCTCCATCCCATCCACATGAAGTGACAGCACCCCTACAGGCAGAGTAGGGGAATTTCCCCGGTGCCCTGGCCAAATTTTCCCCCATTCACTAAAAATTCCACCAACAGCTTAATCTGGTTCAAGGTCAGTTGGCATTCATCTGTATCCCCCTCCACCAGGTCGTGCCTGAAAATAGGCAGAATTTGTCTAGTGCACTTACCTGGTCAAAAAAAAGAAATAAATAAATAAACCATTGTTCCTTGTACGCTGCTCTCTCTTCACTCACTTTAGAGGCAATGCATGTCTCATTGCATCATCCTCATCTTCGAATTCTGGCTTGACTCCCTCTTCTGCTAACTAAGTTCTCCTTTCCCATGCCCTGCTCCTACCCCCTAAGAAATTTCAGCACCAACTCCGCTGCTTTCTCTCATTCACCTTCTCAGACCACTGCTGCTAAAGCTGCATTTTCCAGTTGGCTTTCATGGCCATGGCCAGACCGCCATCTACTTTTCTTTGTCCTCTGCTGCCATAAAGTCTTTACTCCCTAATCACACTTCACATGTTTACTGTTGCACTTGCAATAGGCAGCTCCTTCATTTAACATACTGTGGGGATGTGATATTCATAAAAAATTGGTTTGTCAGGTGTTATAGCAGATGACTGACAATGAGGCATAATGGGCAGGTGTGAAAGTTTAAGTGTAAGGCAGGAAGCTATATGTCATTAAAATAAATGTTTGTTTGTTTGTTTATGTATTTATTTATTTTAAATTATTCCAATCATGGAAACACTATACAATGTGGTTTCTTGTTTCCAGTGTCCCAAGAATGACAGCAGTAGTTAACAGATTAGCAATTCCAGCAGAAATAGTTACATGCAGGCTTAAGTATACACAGGAAGAAAGCAACCTATAAATGTAAGAACATCCAAACAGTAATCAAAACAAGGTAAAAAAGTTGGGTCACAGCAAACAAATATCATCAGCACTGTTATCAACATGATCATGATCAAAGAGAAGGGGTATTCTTGATCAAAACAAAGTCAATGAATTCTAATGGAGTGCGCTGACTGAGTGCTGTGCAGCACCAAGTGTATATGGGCTGTGCTGACACAGCCTGAGGCTGCATACGGCCCACAAGAGATAGACACCCAAACAGGGATAGTGCCAGGGCTCCTGTGGGACATATTCAGCCCCAGCACGCAAATAAGCTCTTTGGGCATGCACGTCAATAAGGAGCCACTTGCATTCCCATTATGATCTCATTTGCATGGGTGTAGCAGCCCCCTAGCACTGGTACAGGGCAGGAGCAGTAAGAATGCTTGAGTGTCTAGAGGACCCCCTTCCCTTGACAGCTCCTGTAATATCTGAGTCTGAACATCCTGGCAGTCCAGTGGACAACTGGACTGCACTTCCCTGATTGTCCTTGTAATATATGAAGCTGGACATCCTAGTAGTCTAATGAATCAACCTCCCCTGATTGCCCATGTTATATCCGAATCTGAATGTCATGGTTGTGTAGTGGACCCTCTCCCCCTATCCCTTGTGTAATATCTGAATCCCAATGGCCTGGAAGTCTACTAGATCCTTCTTCCCCAATCAACATAGAAACATAGACTTTGATGGCAGATAAGGACCACTTGGCCCACCTAGTCTGCCCATTTCCCTACTTATTGGACAAGATGCAGATCCTAGTTAACCAACAGCCTACTTCTTCCTTCCCACCAGAATTGCCTTATGTCTGTCCAATGCATTCTTGAATTCCCCCACTGTTTTTGACTCCATGACCTCCTCAGGAAGGCCATTCCATGTGTCCACCCCCCCATGAAAAAATACTTCCTCGCATTGCTCTTGAGCCGTCTATCCTCTGTCTTCAAATTGTGCCCCCTTGTTCTTGCACATCTCTTTTTCTGAAAGATGCTACCTTCCTGGACTTTGTTGATTCCCTTGAGGTACTTGAAAGTTTCTATCATGTTCACTCTCTCCCTCCTTTCCTCAAAAATGTACATATTAAGCTCCTTTAGTCTCTCTTCATATGGCTTCTGGTGCAGATCCTGCACCATTTTAGGTGCCCTCCTCTGGACTGCCTCCATCCTATGTCCTTGTGGAGATGGAGTCTCCAGAACTGCATGCAGTACTCCAGATGGGGTCTCACCAACTGTCTGTACAGAGGGATAACAACTTCTTGTTTTCTACTGGTGATGCCTCTCCCAATGCATCCCAGTATCTCCCCAGCCCTCCTTACTGCCTTCTCATATTGCTTGCTTACCTTTAGGTCATCTGATATGACTACCCCCCGGGTCCCTTTCCATTTTTGTTGTTGTTAGTATCCCCCCATTGTGTACTCTTCCCCTGGGTTTTTGTTTCCCAGGTGCATTACTTTCATACTAAGGTAATAGGAAAGGAGAAGGCTGTGGGCCCATGAGTGCTTCTACTGTTAATAGTAGTTTAATTTATGGCCTTCTAAAATATGTTTGTCCAATTTATTCTTAAATTGCTCTTTGCTTATACTTTGCACTTCTTTGCATTGAATCTAAGCTGCCATACTTTTGACCATTCCTCCAACCTTGCCAAGTCCCTTCTCATCCTTTCCACCCTCCTTGTATATCAACCCTGTTGCAGAGCTTTGTGGCATCTGCCAAGAGGCATACTTTTCCTTCCAGACCCTATGCAATGTCACTTATAAAGACATTAAAAAGGACCAGACCCAGTATTGAACCATGCGGCACCCCACTAGTAATCCCCCTTTCTTCAGAGTGGACTCCGTTTACTATTACCCTCTGTGTCCTGTTGTCCTGCCAATTTTTACCACCCTTGGACCCACTCCCAGGCTAGCTAATTTTTTTATTAATCTTTTGTGTCACTAAGTAAAAGACACATCCCTGCTAGGCTAGTGGCTGCTCAGACTGAATGCCATCCCCATCTGTGTGTCACCATCCACCCGCTGAGGACTGCCACCCAGCATACTTCCTCACTCAGGTCACCAGTCATGCAGTCAATGACAATGCCTGGCATAGCTCTGTGCTCACCTCCTTAGCCAGCTGTCATCTGACATGCACTGAGCGTGAGTGCAGGTACTGTAGAAACAGCTGTTTGTACAGTAATTCCAATTATGTTCAGTCCATGTCAAATGACAGCCAAATGAGGAGATGAGTGGAGGGCTGTGCCAGTCACTGTTATTGACTGCATGACTGGTGACTGGTTAAGGGAGGTGTGTGTGGCAGTGTCCCTCAGCAGGTGGGTAGGGGGTGTCGCATGGATGAGGAGTTGAGGGGTGGAATTCTGTCAGAGTCGGGTTGCTAGCCCACCAGGGATGTGTCTTTTACTCACCAGCAGTATGCAAGGATGCTTGCAGTGGATGAGAGGATCTCTACTTACACTCCCCTTCCCTGATTACCAGAACTAGGAATCCTACATCCATCAAGGACTGCCTGCTCTCCTACTCTTGGGGTCTTCTTCAGCCAGTCAGGAGGCACTGGAGAAAAGGAGGTGTGGCCAAATGAGCACAAGATTTCTGAACAGAGACCCAACTGCTCTGCTGCAGATCCAGAGAAGCCAGCCACATGACAGAATGCCAAGAGGGGTCAAGAAGTCCATCACCTACACCCCTTTCTCTCACCAATTGCTGGACCTTGGGACTTCTACAGCCACCAAGGACTCTGCTTAATCTCCTTCTCCCAGGTCTGTTTCGGGCAATCGGGGGCACTAGAGGAAAGGGGTCATGGGCTCATTTCTCCCCAAAAGCATAACTGTTTTAGCAGTTCATTGTGCTGCAGTCTGGAGTGCTAAGGGCAACAGAGCAAAGGATGGCCCACTACTACTAGTACTACTAATATAAAACTTACAAATCTCAGGTCAATTTTCTTTGCACAGTCAAATAAATAAGTTGTACTATACCAGATTTGGGGTGAGCTTTCAAAAGTAACTCTCAGGACATGGACTAATCAGTCATATTAAACTGACCCCTCTCATTTGCAACTAATAACAAATTTACAGTTTTCTCAAAAAAATAAAATAACATTTACCAAATAAAAGAAAACACATAAAGAAAGCATTTTTGAAAGACCCATTTAAAAATTAACTAGATTGGTCCCCCACCCTCCACTGAACTCAGATAAATTATCCACATCTAGCTCTCTATAATGAGAAAGACATCATGGGTTGTAAGTTAAACTTCAAACCACAGCCAAAGGTGCTTCTACCATAGTCACACAGTGGAGAGAGAGTAACAAATAACCCAAGACAGCCAGATAGTGGAAATAATCGGATAATGGGAGACAGCACACCACTTAAGTGAAGCACTGAAGACAGTAAATATCCAGTAGGAGTCTGCCATCCTCTACTATTTGGGGAACATAAACTAAGTGTTCTTGTTGTACACTGCCCTTCCCCCTAGCTCTAAAAAAATGCTAGGAACTGGGGCAACAATCTCTCAACTCAGCTCTGCCACAGATAGAGGGATAGAAAGTAGCAACCAATATCAAGTCAACCTTTCTAGATTAAAATAAAAGTCCAGCAGTTGCACTTAATAGTATAACACCAAGCTATTATTTCAGATGTTCTTTTATTTCAGGCTCATACAAACAGCCTACATTCACTAGGCAGACACAAACCCTGCACTTTGCCTCTTCTTGGAGGCTTCAAAGAGGCTAATGAGGAGAAACGTGTTACAAACTTAAGAAGGGTTATCATAAAAGGTAACCCCGTTGTTCCAGGTCAAGGACCCAGAAAGAGTTAAAAAGGGGAGGGGTGGGGTTGGGGTGGGTAAATGAGGTCAGAAGGGAGAGGAGTCTCAGATGAAAGGGTGGGGCAAAATGACATCAGAAAAGGGGGAGTAAGGGAGGATGAATGGGAAAGAAAAGGGGCAGAGTCAAGGGTGAAGCAAGCTGGGGTTCAAATAGGCTTGCACAGGGCAGCTCTGCCACCTTTTGCCAGGCTGGAAAAATTTTCTATTCGCAGTGTGGCACATCAGTCGGAGAGTTCCTGTTAAATAATTGAGGTAATGAGTAACTGGGTTATCGATTTTGATTGTATGAATCGTATTCAGTTGAATTGTGGCGAGTAATTCGGGTGTCTGTAAGGAAGCTGATTTCACTTACAGAAAGGCTCGTAGTTATAGGAGGGTAGTTGTTTGAATGACAGTCTGTGCCAGTTGTTCATTTGAGAAGCAGTAGAAGAGTGGGAGAATTTTGTTGGTGGCTGGGCGCAAAGAGAGGCCTGAAGGATAGGGCTCGTAGTTCATTAAACAATTGCATGTGGAATCTTAGATGAGTCGCTGCATGGTGAGCTGTTGTAGCGTGGCTTTGTTGTGAGGAGCCACAGTCTTGGAGACCATGTGGGGAGTGCGTAACTTGGCGGTTGTAGTGTGGCCTGGTGGTGAGAAGCTCCCATGGTGAGAGGGTAACCTGGCTCGGACGATTGGTGAAGACAGTTTGTGAACCTGCAATAAAAAGTGAAGGGCAGAGGCCCGTGGGGATATATCCAGTGGTTGTTGAAGGCTGGGTTGAGTCACCGGGAGGCAAACGATAGTGGTAGGGCCTAGCAGTATAGAGCCCCATTGTGGGGGAGATCACATGGGGAGCTGGTATGGTTGGAGGCTCATTTGGTCTGAGGAGACCACAGGGGAACCCACAGAATGAGAACGGGTGCATTGTAGGTACGGCCTGGGCAGGGTGACGGCACATTGGGAGGAGCTGGCAAAAGGAAGGTGTTCAGAAAAAAAAAGAAAACGGAGGGCAGACTGTGCATGGGGATTATCTCTGTATGGGAAGGGCAAAAGATGGGGAGAGGAGCACAGGCATGTATGGCAAAGAAAAGCAGGGAGATCAGGACAATGCTGCAAAATGGCAAGTGCAGGGCACTGAGAAGGGGGGGCGGGTGCGCATCAAGATGGAGGCACGTGCAGCCACATGATTTCCCTGGGCTGTGAAGAAAAAAGATAAGATGCAATGGCCTACTAACAATTTCCTTACATTTAGCAATAATCCTGGGGGTAGGAGATATATCTGAGGCCCTAGCACAACAGATGTAACAGAGCATATTGAGAAATGGGGGGACATGAGGGGGTAAAGGGTACTGGGCCCAGATGGAAATTGTAGGTGGAGGAATGGGCAGATACAGGACAAAGGCCCGAGTGGCTCGACGTCTGAGGTGCACGTGAAGCACATTTTATCAGTGTACGGTTACCCATAGCATCCGCCATTTTAGAACTGGGTATTGGGCGCACATGGTGGCTGCCATCTTGGGCCGTGGCCGACCGGCAGCGAGAAAGAGGACACAGTATTAGAGATACAAGGGCTTTAGCTGGCAATTAAAAAAAAAAAAGGAAAAACGAAATCAAGGGGTAATAAAAAATATGTAAATAAAGAATAAGATGGATACATGCATACTGGGGGCTGGGGTTATCAGAGGCTTCGAAAAATATCACATTTGATTGAGGAGACAGTGGATGTTACAAAAAAATAAATAAATAAAAAAGGATGACAAATGCAATTTATCTCATTCTAGCAGGTGCAGAATGGACACAAGAGGATCCAGAGCAATGAAGGTGGACGCAATGAAAGTAATTATGGAGCTGGTGGATAGGGCCCACAAGATCCTGGATGCCATGGATGACACACAGAGGGGGGATGGGCCACCACTGAAAAAGGGAGCTAAAGGGAAAGGTAAGGGGAGGGCAAGCGAGAAAGGGAAAGGACCAGGGGCCCTGGCCCCTAAACGTCCCAGATCAAATTCTCCAGAGCAAAGGCCTGCAACCTATATAACCCCTGACCCAGTACCTTCAGCATACCCAGTGGGACCGATACTGGGTCCAGACCCTAATACAGGGTGTGGCATGACCACACAACCAGAACCGGTTCCCATCTTATCCCAAGTGGAACCTCCATCCCCCATACTGCCACAACCAGGGGGGGAGCTGGTGGGGCCAGCACCTGGCCTAGCACACCGAGCCTGATAACTTCACAGCAGGACTGGATAGAACCAGGAGACAGGCTGGCCCCAGTACCAACACAAGAGCCGCAGAAAGAGCCAGGTACGCTGTTGACACTTGAAAGTAGTATGAAAGAGTACGTAGAGCAATTGTTGTTGGGAATAGGGGCGATGGTATTAAAAAACTGCAGAATGTGCTGGGTGAGTTGAAAAAAGGTAAGAAAGAGAAGGAGCAGATAGTCGAGAAGGCAAAAGAACCGGGTGAACAGAAAAAGAAGGGGGATGTGTTCGAATAGGGTACCATGTGCCAACGGCAATGAAAGAAAAAATATGGAAAGGGGAATTTGTGGACATTTTTACCCTGGTAGATAAGAAGACAGCAGAGCTGTATGAAGAGAAGGAGAGTTTTAGTAAAAGAGAGTTAGCAGCAGCTGTGGTGTGAGTGAAAAAAGGGGAAGAGCAAAAGGGGCCAACAAACAAAGGTAAAACTTGGGAAGCATGGGCATTAGGTTTTATGTACTACTACGCTATAATGCAGGAAAAAAAGCTAGAATTCAGGATCCCCCTGTTGGCATACTCCTTAATTATCAGAAATTCATATAAAATGATGGGGGGGGCACAAATTGGTTGCTGTAGGATGAAAAATTCATGACCCTGATGACTAGTTACAGGAAGGACTGCCGATGGGATTCCAGACACAATGATTTGCGGTGGGAGACCATGACAGTGGCAGGTGGAGGGGCAGATGGGGAATGGCAAAAAGGGGGTGCGCAATACCAGAAATGTTGTTGGGGTACAATAGGGTGCATTGTTTCTTCCCCAATTGCAGATTTAGACATGCATGTTCGAAATGTGGAGGCGGCCACCCAGCATCTTGATATAAGTTGTGCAGTGATGGTAATGTAGGAGGGGGGCACAAGAACTATTCCTTTTGGGGTGCCCCAAGTGGACAGAGGGGGACGCATTGGGACAGTGCTGGACAAGGATGGGGGTGCACTGGCGGAAGAGGATACCACCAAGGGGGAAAATGAGTGTGAGGGATGAGGTTTCATTTTGGCAAAACCCCAATTAAGGTAAAGTCATAGAACATTTGATGTGGGGTATCCAGATGAAAGCAGCCAGTTTTGAATTGACAGAAGGCTTTCAAAGAGACTTTAGCTTACCCTACGGGGGGGAGGTTTCAGACATGGGCCAAAAATTTTAAATCAATACAGGGGAAGGAAGAGCTACTAAAGGAGAAGATTGGGCAAGAAAAACAAGCAGGGAGGATCGAGGGGCCCTTCAAGGAGCCCCTGTTCCCATATTTCCGGGTGTCCCCATTGGGATTAGTACTGAAAAAATAGGAAGGGGAATACCGGGTAATACACCATCTATCCTACCCAGAAAATGGGTTGGTTAATGATTTTATAGCGGAAGAAGATAGCAGGGTATCCTATGGGACCTTAGAGGACACAGTGGGCATTATCAAAGCACAAAAAACAGCATGGTTGGCAAAGGCAGACATTAAGTCCGCTTTTAGCTGCTACCGTCCAGACAGAGGATTGGTAATATTGGGTTTTCAGATTAATGGGGAATATTATTTTGATAAAGATATGCTGATGAGGTGTTCGGTAGCATGTGCAACTTTTGAGAGGTTTAGCACCTGGTTGCAGTGGGTATTTAAAGAAAGGTATGGACACCGTACACTAGTTCACTATCTGGATGATTTCCTGTTCATACGTGAGGGGAAAGAAGGGGTACAGGAGATGCTAAAGGACTTCCAGGAATTGTGTAATGAGACAGGGGTCCCATTGATGGAAAAGAAGACAGAAGGCCCTAGCAGGTGTCTGGAATTTTTGGGGATAGAAGTGGATGCAGGTCGGGGTGTTTTCGTCTGCCAAGCCAAAAAGTGGTGAAGCTGAGGAGATTGTTGAAGGAGGTAGGCTAGAAGAAGAGAGTGCCATTGCTCCTAGTCCAACAACTGATGGGTCACCTGAATTTCACATGCAGGGCAATTAGGCTGGGGCAAGTGTTTACACATCACCTAGCCAGGGCCATGTCCAGTGGGTCAAGACCACACCATTGGGTCAACCTCGGAGCGGAAGTCAAGGATGACTTTGGGCCGTGGGAACAGTTCCTCAGTACATATAATGGGATAGCCATTTGGCAAGAAGAATGGCTTTTTAATACAGACTTGGAACTGTATACGGATGCTTCAGGAGGGCATGGGGTGAGAGCATACTTTTGGGAGAGGTGGGTGTTGGAGCTGTGGCCACAGGAATGGGTGAAGAGAGGACTAACCAGGGATATTACATTCCTGGAGATATTCCCAATTTGGGTGGCAACACAGAAATGGGGAGAGTGGTTGAAAAACCAGCGGGTTATGTTTTGGTGAGAAGACAAAGCGGTGGTCAAGGTTCTGAACAACAGAGGGGCAAAATCACGGGTAGTGCTATGAATCTTATGACAGTTGGTTTTGCAAGGACTGAAGTTCAATATGAGCTTTCAGGCTAAACACATTGTGGGTGAGAGGAACACCATAACTAACAGTCTCTCCCACCTACAGATGGAGAGGTTCCGGGTCCTAGCACCCAGAGTAGCCCCAATGGGAGAGAAGATCCCAGAAGAGTTGTGGGAAATTGGTTGGATGGAGCACAATACCTCTTTCGCAATTCCTGGGTGGACGACACTATAAAAGCTTATGAAAGTTCATGGAAGGTTTGCCAGGTGTTCAGAGCCTGACACACCATGGAGATAAGTGGGGTAGTCACAGAGGAACAGTTGGGCAGGTTTGTGGAAGGGAGTTGGCAGGAAGACTAGGCCCACACCACCATGGGGGTGCTCCTGGCAGTCCTAGGCTGGGTGAGCATGATGAAGGGGTGGGGAGAGCCATGCAAGGGCACACTTATAAAGAGAATGATGATGGGGTGGCGGAGGATGAGACGGGTAGGACAGGATAAGAGGGAGCAAATTTCGGAACAATTGCTGGGAAGGATAATGACAACATTGCCAGAGATTTGTTATACTACATATGAGAAGGTGCTATTCAAAGCTTTGTTTGCAATCCTGCATAGGGGAGCTTTCCGAGTAGCCAAGATGGTGGGGCCAGCAAAACCCGCTATGGGCAGGGGATTACAAGAAGAAGACATGCACTGGGAAGAGGAGACCCTTTGGTTATACATATCAAGATCAAAGAAGGACCAAGCAGGAAAGGGTTGCTGGGTCACTCTTGAGCCCACAAAAACCAATGGTATTTGCCCGTGTCAACTGACAAAGGAATACCAGAGGATTAGGTCAAAGAAAAGGGGTGTGTTTTTTATACACGAAGATGAGAGAGGGGTAAAGGGAAGCCAGGTGTCGGAGGTACTGAAGCGGACCATCAAACAATTAGGGGAGAACGCGGATAGATTTTCATCCCACTCATTTCGGATTGGGGCAGCCTCAGAAGCAGCAGCCTGGGGAATGCAGGGGGATGATATAAAAGCCCTGGGGCATTTGACATCAGATTGCTATAAGAAATACATAAGAAATACAATGCACTAATCATGTCAATTTTGTTTCTTTCCTAACAAGAGCAATAAGGGAGGTGGGGGGGATAGCAAGACTAGGGGAGGAAGAAGAATGGTCTGTTCAGATTCTCTCATTTTGGTTTATAGATGCAAGAATTGTGGGGCATTCCTACATTTATTGGGCAGAAAGGGAGGCGGCACAGATGCCAGGTGGAAATCAACTGGGTTTGGAGCACAGAGCAGTGCAGGTCAATTGGAAAGGATTACAAGGGATGAGATGGGGACAGCTGCTTTCATTGCTAATGGAAATGAGGAAGAACAATAAGGACCCAGACCTCCTTAGAATACACCTGGGGGAAATGACTTAGGGCACGGCCCGTGGTTGGAAATTTTTAATAGCATACAGGAGGATATCAAGATTTTGAAAACATGGTGGCCAAGGGTCACAACTATGTGGTCTGAGATGGTGCCAAGGTGGGTGTGGAGACAAGCCAGACAAGATAGGGCAATGGAGAAAGTCAGGAGGAGAATGAACAGGAGGGTGGAAAAGTGCTTATTGCTCAATGGGGGATAGAATGTGTGGCATGACGAAGTGGCAGAGAAGATTCGGGGATATACAGGCAGGATGGAGTTTACCTATCCACATTGGGCAACCACATCTTTATCACCAAGCTGGGAAGGGACATAGACCAGTGGTTAAAAAAGAGGGTTTAACCGAGGAGATAGAAGAGGGGAAGCCTGCTGTCCAATGCAAGCCGGTGGCAGGCTAGTGGAAAAAGGAGGTAAATAGTTACACAGGAAAAAGGGGGGGGAGAAGGGTGGGTGACAGGGGAAAACAAAAGCGGGAAGAAGAGAAGGTGCAGGGGTATGGACACCCCGGTAAGTTCAAAAAGAAAAGGGGGAGCAGGAAATGGACCTGCCCGGAAATAAAAATGATAAGATCACTCGGGTTTACACCCGGGATTAGAAGGATTGAAGCAAGACCCCCCCTAGTTCGATGCCCGGTGGTGAGAAAGAAAATTAAGAATAAAATGAACCAGAATCAAAATGACGAGAGAACAAAAGGAGAAAGATGTGGATTTTAAATAAAAGATTGTTGGAAGAAAATAGAAAAGGAACTCACTATTGTATGTGTTTGGTGTACATTTGTACATATGGGAATGTTTAATAAAAGGTATTGCCGACTGAGCAGCCAAAAGACAATATTGAATATGTGTCTCTTTCTTGGAGGAAGGGATCTGGAACAAGTCATCCTTACTTCATGACGTCATCTAGCACTCTAGCAATCCAATTGGTTGGTTCACAGATTTAAACTTAGTCACAATGCAATTGCTGAAATAACATAATATAAAATGAAAAAGTAAGGTAAATTAAAATCATTGTTAATGAAGTAATATATTCACTAAGTGGTTTGATCTAAGGTTGTATACCTGTTATTCTATGAGATGCAGATAAAGCTTAGTGGAACAACCCTTTGTTGTCAAATTTTTAACACTAATGTCACCAATTTTTTACCAATAACCTATTCATAGTTAAACAATAGCAATGCTAATCCATATTACTGAACAATCATTTATATTTTAACACATGGGTGCTATTACCACAGGTTATTTTTCATACCATATTTTGCATTAGAAAATGGGCTTTGTATTTCCTGATCTCTGATTGGCTGATACCCCTGGCAGAGGGGTACATTAACTTTGAATAGACGACCAGGAAACAAAAAGTGCCAGCCCCAGTGCTCCTTCTCCCATTCAAGTATCTTTGTGCCCAGCCTGTTTTCTCATTGGTGGAAAGCACCTAATTCAATTTTAAATCGCCACCATTTTTATCTCGCCTAGGGGAAGAAACTGACCTCCATGTCTCCATAGTTCAGTGCAAGTTGCCTGATTAAACCTCATACAACCTCCCCTGAGCTAATTTCTCACTACATGTGTTATTTATTTATTTTTTCTCATCCCCGATGGTTCATCTACACAGTCTCTCTCTGTCTCTCTCCCTCGCTCGCACACACACCACGTGTCAGTTCCCGATCTTTCGCTCTCACATCGCCACACATTTTAACTGCTCGACTGAAAAGAAAAAAATATTCTTACAATCTAAGCTCTCAGATCAACTTTTCAGTGACACAGCTCTCCACAGACTCTGTGCTCCTAAAGTGAAGCCCCAGTAAAGCTCGTCCCATTCAAAAAGTGTCTCGCTCTCTTGCTCTCTCTCTCTCCCGGCGTCCTCTTACAACTGACACAGTGCTTCACTAGCTAGACATTCTCTCCCTTAAATTATCAGCCTCTTCTTACTAAAACAACTATCCCCAAAAAGTATACACAATAGTGTGAAGGGAAGAGATGATCTTCCAGGTGCCACCATGCCAGAAGAATTACCGCAATTGTACGAGGGGGGTAGGGGGGCGTGGTGGATGACAGCTTGTAGAGGTGCGGGAAAGAAAGAAAACAGAAATGCAAAACGAAAACCTTAACTGGAAAAAAAAAACAAGCCTTTAACACACAAGTGAGTGTGTGTGTGTGTGTGTTTGTGTGTATAGAGGGGGAGACACCTAACCATGAAAAAGTGAAAATGGCGGATGCTTGAGTATGATAACTAGGTTGGTGGAGGAACTATTTTATTCAAAAAAAAAAAAATTATTGTAACATCTACACATAAAAATATTTTTTTTACAAACATAAAATACAGTTGCCCATTTTCTAAGCACAATAATACCCTTCAGGGTTGGCAGTATGGGCAATACCAGACTGCCCAGGGGCTTTAAGGCCCTCCGCCTGTGGCATCGGGCCTCATCATGCCCCTGGGTGGTCTGGTATTGCCCAATACTGCCCACCCTGTCGGGTATTATTGCTTGCTTAATTCCATGTTGTATTATACAAAAGCAACTCAATAAGCAACAAAAATAAAAATAAAAATCAAAGATAGTGCTGTCAGAGAGATTGAATTTGGAGAATAAGATTAATAGAAAGAACATGTAAAGTGTCGACAAAAGAAGAAAGCAGTTTTACTAATTTCAGATCTGCTGCAAGTCCGATATTGCCCGATCAACCACAGGGCCATGGCTTTTCCTGGTAATCTGATACTTCCCACAATCCAGTACTCATCTCCTTAATCTTAGAATATAATGTCTTTGAAGTAATAAAAGGCAATTGGTAAAAATGTGGTGACAATAGTGCTAAAACTTTGACAAGAAAGGGTTGCTTACTGGTTGCTCCAGTAAGCTTTATGTGCACCTCATAGAATAATTGAAATATACAACCTTAGCTCAAATCACTTAGTGGATGTTTTACTTAATTTACAATTATTTTAATTTACCTTACTTTTCATTTCATATAATGTTATTTAAACAATTACATTGTGATTAAGTTTAAATCTGTGAATCAGCCAACTGGATTGCTGAATTGCTACATGATGACACGAAATAAGGCGGACTTAAGTTTGTAAGTTGCACATCTATGCCATATATGCTGCAGCCAACAACACTGTGCTTGCAAGAATCCATCTTTCTATAAACAAGGCCTGCAGGCTAATGCTGGGAGCCCCTAAGTGCACCCATACGTGCCTGCTGTAGTCCACCACCAACTTGTTCAACCTTGAAGAAAGACTCCACTTCCAAACCTGCCTTCTTGTAAAAAAGACCCTGCTAGGGCTCTCCCCACTGGGGTCGCCACCTCCCTGCAGCATGCCTCCCCCTCGGTCTCCACCCACAGCACTGTCAAAACCTCCCTTATTGTCCCCAGGGTAAGGACCTCTATGGCCCAGAGATCCTTTTGTTATTGGGCTCCCTCCTGGTTCAATTCCCTCCCACCCAATATAGCTGACTCCACTAAGCTTGGTCCTTTCAAGTATTCTGAAGAGCTGGAGCTCGTGACTGTACGGGTGTTCTCACACACCTGTTTCAGGTTTTGGTAGTTCCTAACACCATATCAACAGCGGACTCACGCATTGTAGGACTGGAGCTGAACTGGAGCATTGTGGTTTCAGAGAAGACAATTGATTGCTGTAGGATTTCCCTGTGAAATCATTGCGAATTGCTGGGGAGAAAAACAGAAGAGGAAGCAGCTTCAACATCAAATAGGATTCTAATAGCTTCAATTTTGATACCACATTCATTTGGAATGAGTGACTGCTGCAAGCACAACAGAAACTTACTGGAGAAGGCACTAGCCAACCAACCAGCAGCCTGGAAGTGAATGAGGGAGTGAACGTAAGGAAAATCTTTTCTGATTTGCAAAAACTTTTGATTACTGAACTGAACTTATCCTACAACATAGTTACTTAAGAAACATACATTGAAAAATGCACAGTATCTAGGTATCTTCATGTATTGAGAACCCTGTCCTGTGAGCTGGATAATTTTATATATAAAAATGACTGGTCCCAACTTTCCTCAATTGTGCACTTGGTTTCATTAAATTAATCAGTAAAGAAGACATAGAAAAATATAGTAAATTAACTGAAGAATTCAAGAAAAGTAAAGAACCAGCACAATCAATTAAAATACATCCTAACTTCTTCGCATTGGATAAAACTGTAGAAAACAAGTTGGAAAAGTATGAAAAAGAACTTGTGGACTATAAGCAACACAAGTTAATCAGGGATCAAATTGATTAGGAGAAAGGGCACATCTTTAAGTGGCCATCAGACACTAACTTTAGAAATCGATCCCGGAGCAGAGGAAGACAGAGAGGTAGGAACAGGAATAAATTCCAACAGCAACAAAAACAAGATGCCTGTTTTTTAGAGGAAAGAAACTGGGGAAGAGACCCCCCAAACAGAAAATGGCAGGGAAGGCAATATAGAAGAACAACCAGAAGGGGTTAAAGGGGACAACACATATCAAAGTATCACAGGCACTTTACAGGAGAAAAAGAAAAAAGTTACAAGCATAAATCTCTCACAGAAAACACTATCAGATAAATATATATCTTTGCTGCAGAAATGATTGAATTTCATCCCCACTCCCCGGATTAATGAGTTTGGTATACACGTTTGCTTTTCCATTTCTCTAGGAAAATCAGACTGAAATATTATTTCTTTGCAAAGGGCCAAAATATTGGGAGCAACATATGATTTACATGGCAAAATGAAAATGTATCCACCACTAATTAGGAAATGCATGATGAATACCAAGGTGCAGCAGCAACAGTGGACTTGAATGAAGAAATGTTGGTTTCCTTAGTGTGAGTTTAAATGCTTTAACAGAATTGATTGAGGAACAAGGGACACATTTTTTAAGTAATGGTATATCTAAATTCAATTAGAGTAGAAAAAAAATGTATTTAGAGGTAAATCCAAATTATGTCCTGTAGTATTTAATAACTCCATTGCAGCATATAAGAAAACCATACTGAAACAGGAGAAAGATTGGCTGAATGAAAACTGCATTACTAGCCAGAATATCGACTCCCCTGAAAAGCGGGCATTAAATGAACTTACACAGATGAAAGATCGAATTATTAAACCTGCTGATAAGAAGGGCAATGTTGTGGTCATGGATGCATCACAATACAAAAGTATGGTGATGAAACTATTGTTAACAGGTGAAAACCACATGCCTGTAGCAGGCAATCCCACCTTCACATTTAGGAAAGAACTTGTTTCCTTGCTACAAGAAGCAGTGGAAATGGGAGATATTTCTACAAAGGAATACACATTTGTTGGTAAGAAAACCTCATTATGCCTACATTGTATGCCCTTCCCAAGGTGAATAAAAACCTTGAGGACCCACCAGGATGACCTATTGTATCTGGCAATGGATCCCTCACAGAGAATCTAGGCATTTTTATCAACCATTTCTTACAGAGATTAGTACCAGGGCTCCTGTCCTTTCTCAGAGATACAGGACACACCATATGGAAAGTCACAAGGATAGAATAGCATGAGGACTACACCTGGCTATCCATAGATGTAGAGAGTTTATATACCTCAATAAAACATATAGATGGCTTAAGGGCATGGAAATTCTACCTGGAAAACAGTAACTATTGTGCAGTAACACCAATAGACTTTCTAATGAAGGCATTGATTTTTGGATTGTCACATAATGCTTTCACATTTGATGAGAAGTATTATTTGCAAGCATGCAGGACTGCCATGGGTGCCATTATTGCACCTGTATATACTAACCTATTTATGGGGTTATGGGAACTTCTGACCATCCAGAATCATAAGGACAATTCCTTTTTTGACAAAATAGTCCAATGGTACCATTACATAGACAATTATCTATGCATTTGGAAAGGTAGTGAGGAGAGTGCCTGACAATTTGCTGAATAGTTGAACAAAAATAACAGGAATTTAATATTCTCTTGCACCATGGGTAAAGGGCACATACATTTTTTTAGATATCACAATAATGGGCGACTCAGTGTCTGGGAAAGTAACCACAAAAGGATACAGGAAGAAAACATTAACCAGTTCCTTACAGCATTGTGACAGCGCACATACACCCAGGTTGAAAGAATCAATTCCCTATAGTCAAATGTTAAGAAGTTGTAGGAACTGCACAGCACAAGCAGATTTTGAAACTCAGGCAGAGGAATTAAAAGAACATTTTCTGGAGAGAGAGTATAGCAAACATACTGTGGAAACTGAGATACAAATAGTTAGTAATACTACACAGGAAAAACTGTGCAGAAAGGAGCAATTGGAGGAAGGGGAGACAGGATTGGGACCCATCACTTTAAGTACAGAGTATAATAGTATTGCAGGGTTTGTTGGAAATATTGTCTGGAGAAATGGGCATATTTTACTGGCAGACAGAAAGGTGGAGATGGCAGTGGGCATGTGTCCTAAGGTCACATTCAAATGAGCTCCTAACTTAAGAAATAAACTGGTGCACAGTCATTTCTATGCACCAAAGAATATCAAAGAAACATGGTTACCCAAAAGACCTGTAGGAATGTATAGATGCAAACATTGCAATATATGTAAATATTTACATAAAGGAAAAAATCTTGAGGGATTCAATAATCAACAAGGGGTTGTCATTAAAGATCTGTTTACCTGTGACATGATTTGTGTTATATACATTATCTGGTGCAATTGCAACATTGCATACACAGAGAGGACTGTACAGAGTTTTAAAGAATGTGTACAAGAACACTTGGGGTATATCAGGAATAAAACGATGGGCAAAACTATGGGTAGACATTTCACTGAAGTACACAATTCAGACCCAAAAGACATGAAATGCATGGGCATTGAAACAGCTAAATGTGATAGAGGTGGCAATAGGGTGAATCTTTTACTTAAGAAAGAAAGTTATTGGATTTTCAGACTTAATTTTTTTAATCCCACAGGAATGAATGCAATGTGGGATTTAAAACCATATCTGAAATTAATTATCAAGCCTTTACTCTGAATGTTTGCAAATATTGATTTCTCTCTCACTTTACCTTACCCACTATGCATTACCTTCTTTCTCATCTTCCACTCTATATTGCATTCCACCCAGGGGAATAAATAAAATATTTAGAAATCAGAACCATAATTACCTCCATCACCTCATCCATTGTCTTTGACCATAAACTAGTATTTAGCCTTGCACAGACATCCATGTTCTTGTCCATTTTCCTCTTCCCTTCTTTCTTCCCCCACATCCCCCTTTTCCAGTCCTTGCTGTCTTCTTTTTTGTTTTTTCACCCCTCAGTTGCCTTTCTCTATTCTTCCTTTCATCCTACTGCACCACACTTACAGTATTGTTAGAATTTTAAAACACAATGTTAGCATTGATTATTAAACTTTAAATGCGATATTACATGTCACGATAAAATAAGTTCTTGATTTTTGACAAATACTATAACTAGTGTTCTCTCATGTGTTCTGTTCTCTTTTATTTCTTCAGGGACATTATATTCTAAGATTAATTAAATGAGTAGCAGATTGTGGGAAGTATCAGATCACCAGGAAAAGCCATGGCCCTGTGGTTGATCGATCATCCTAGCAGCAGCAGATTTGAAAATAGTAAAACTGCTTTCTTCTTTTGTTGAAACTTTACAAGTTCTTTCTATTAATCTCATTCTCCAAATTCAATCTCTCTGACTGCACTATGTTTGATTTCTTTGTTTAATGAGTTGATATTGTATAGTATAATATAGCATGGAATTAATGCAAAATATGGTATGAAAAACAACTTGTGGTAAAAGCACTCATGTATTAAAATATAAATGATTGCTCCATAATGGTATGCCCTCTATACCACAACACTATTACCATGAACACGTCGATCCCGGCAACATCGATAGTTTGCTGTAACAGTCTGCCTGAGACCCCAGCATTCTGTCCCCCGGTCCTGCACCCCCTTCCCAAATCAACTCAATCAACTCTGGCTCAGAGCTGATAATCCTTACATTCAGGTAGTTTGGAGGGCAAAGCCCCCTGATACAACAGAAACCAGAGTCTCCTGCCAGATCTATGTCAACCACATTTTGTGGTTGACATAAATCTGTCACTGGGATGTCAGTCGACAACATAGTTGTCGAACCGGCATCGTCGATCCCTTAGTAATATGGATTAGCATCACTATTGTTTAACCATGAATAGACTATTGGTAAAAATATGGTGACATTAGTGTTAAAATTTTGACACTAAAGGGTTGTTCCAGTAAGCTTTATGTGCATCTCATAGAATAATTGAGGTATACAACCTTATCTCAAACCTCTTAGTGAATGTTTCCTTTATTTACAATGATTTTAATTTACATTACTTTTTAATTTTATATTATGTTATTTAAGCAATTACATTGTGATTAAGTTTAAATCTGTGAACCAGCCTATTGGATTGCTGGATTGCTACATGACATCATGAAGTAAGGAGGACTTAAGTTTGTAACAAGTCCTCATTAGCCCCTTTGAGGTCTCCAAGGAGAGGTGCAAAGTGCAGGGCTTGTGTACACCTAGTGAGTGTAGGCTGTTTGTATGATCCTGAAATAAAAGGATGTCTGAAATAACAGCTTGGTGTTATACTATTGTGTGCAACCATTGCTTTGAAGTTTGGGGTAGCCACCCTTGTCACACTGTCCTGAGATACAGGAGCACGTCACTTCTATTTGGTTTGTATTCTGAACAAATCAAAATAAAGTAACCCCAAAGATACTATACTAAAGTGCCACACACAGCTTAAGGGAGACACATCATATTAGAATGCTTAGTAGAAGTCTGCCTTTTAAGCAGTCATAAGGCCTCAATCAGTTGCATATTACTCTCCGCATATTATAATAATTGAAGGCTAGAGCAGCAATCCCTCTCCATGAGAATGCCGCTGCCAGGAGGGTGGAATACAGCAACTAATCCTATATGTCCTAAGCATTCACAAAACAAAAGGAGAATAACACAATCTAGATACAGTAATATAATTAAAAACAGAAAACTGAAAATGGTGAGGTTAGAACAGACAAATGTTGCTGTAAGATATTATCAACAAAAGTACAGCACAAGTCCAGTATCAGATAGAAATCTATATGGCTCACACTTATAGAAGTTTGAAGCTGGAAAAATGAAACCTGAAGGCAGCAGCAAGTTCATAAAAGGCATCTTCTCTTTCTTCCAGAAATACACAAAGGTGATTAGTTTATTCCATGCAGTAAGCTGAAACACTGATAAACAGCAACTTAATTTCCTTCAATTCGCTCTACTTCAGCTACAAACTCGTGGAGCATGGTACTAGTTTAAACTTTTACTTTTAGGTTCAAGTGGTGTGGAAATGAAGGCTAAATTTGTTAATCTACTGCAGGGATACAGGAAGACCTCTGCCAGATGGAAACATCAGGTTGCAGCACTTCGGGTGTCCTGTGCTATACGAGCCAAAGCCCTGTCCACCCAACTGCTGCTCCTTGTCCACTGGTACCCTTTCATTATTTTGTACCCCCTCCTTACTCTCCATCCACCCATGATCTCAGTATGATTTGTGAAAGGAAAGGTCTTGCCCTGGATCCCCATCACTATGTCAAAGATAAAATTGTTGAAGAAGACTGATCCTAAGACTGATCTCTATGGCACCCATTAGCGACCTCCTTGACATCTGGATATTCTTCATTTCAATCAATCTTTATTGATCCAGGTGAAAACACCGTTGAGACAACTTATTTGCAAGGTGGACCTGGTACAGGTATGGGTATACAAAAGGTAGATGAACGTATATATAGGGCACAATAAATATAATCTTACACATAGGATATAATTAGTATAGTTTGTTAAGCATATAATACATGACATAATCAATACAAGCTTGCAAATTAGGTTATAGTTTGTTCAACAAATTCAAGAGAGAGAGAGGAACATGGTTTTACAACAATACATATGTTTGCATGAGTCAAATAATACAAGATAACATGCCACCCTGTGGCCACAAATTTCAGATAGTAGAAGCCATAGGAGAGGTGGGCACTGGGAGAAGAGGAGGAGCTCCAGTGCGGTTTAGCTAATGATGGCATTTGCATACTTCTATAAAGGTTGTAGCAAAGAGAGATTTATAGAAGGTACTTTCACTGCGAGGACTATTTTTAAGGTTTTTTGCACAGTGTTCAAAAGGGCAGGTAGGAAGTGACTTATGGCCACCTTGCCAAAGTGTGTATTTACCTTAGGAATAACAAGAGAGGTATATGTAAGGCTTCTTGGAAGATAATTCTCTGGTTGGCAGAGAAGTAGACAGTCAGAGATGTATTTAGGAAGCTTATTTGTCAATGCTCTAAGGGTCCAAAGGATAGCATTTTTATTCCATCTGTAACTAAGTGAGTACCAGGCAAGTATAGAGTACAGGGTGCAGTGATGAGTGGAATATGGTGCATTTGTGATGAATCTAATTGCTTGATGATAGAGGGTGTCAAATTTCCCTAAAGCCGCACTAGTCCCATGACCATACAGGATATCTGCATAGTTCAGGATCAGTATGAACGTTGTTTGTACGAGACATTTTTTAGCCTCCTGTGTTAGTAGATGCTTTATGCGAAAGAATATACCAAGTCTTTGTTTTAGTCTTTTGGTAAGGTTTTCAATGTGGATAGAGAATGTAAGCCTGTCATCAGTCCAGACCCCCAAGTACTTATTATCACTGTCATGTCACTTAACCAATTGCCCACCCACCTAGTAAGTTTGTGCCATACTCAGAGGTCATACATCTTCTTAATCAACCTTCCATGTGGAACAGTACTGAAGGTTTTTCTGAACTCAAAGTACAGTATGTCCACCACCTATGCATTGTCTATGTCATTTGTCATGCAGTCAAATAAATCAATCAGGTTTGTATAACATGACCTCCCCCCATGAACCCTTGTTGTCACTCATATAGCATTATTACAGTGAAATTTCAACACTGAGATCCAGTACAGCAATAACCTTGAGGTTGTCACTGTACTAGACCTGATGGTGAAATTTTCCCGATTTTGAGTGCCCCCTTCAAACAAATTCCAACTCAGAATTTGTTATATTAAAGAAGGAGTGAAGTCCCCTGTGTTGGGATGGGGGGCACAGCCTCCCCTGAAAAATACTCTATGTCAAACAGGCGGAATTTCACCTGTTGACATTGTTACTGCTGCTGTGCCACATTTCAACAACTTGGTTGTCGATGCAGCTTGGTGGAACCATTGTCACTTGCCCTGGAGGCCACTGTCCTGTGGGAACGTTACTGTCTATTCCTGTGTTATGGTCCCTAGCAGCTTACCCCATGCCAATTACTATATTGGGAGCCAGAGTGGTTTGGACAAATTCTCAAAGCTGAACCAGTTTTATGGGACAGAAATCAAAGCTGAACTGAAGTTGCAAATGGCCCTCATCTCTTGCCCTTATGTTGAAGCTAACCTTCTTTTTTTTAATTCAAATTTTATTAGCAGTTTTACAATAACACAGGAGACAGAAGTAGTAACAATTAGACAACATTATTACAGTATGAGATACATTCTGTCCCCTCCCATCCCCCCACATCTCCCTCCCACCCAGTACAGCAGTATCACCTAGAAACAATCCAGTTATTTAACTAAGACATGTTATTATTACCATCACCAATAGTAATTAGAGTGTGTAAGGGATCCCAAACTCACATATATTTCCATTGTCTATTATAGAGGCCCGCAATGGCTTTCTCTGTTCTGAGGTTAGCTAGGATTTCATGAAGCCATTCTTGGTAAGATGGACAAAGGTCATCCTTCCAATGCCTGAGGACAACTTTTTTAACGGACAAGGCTGTCATGGAGATATGAAATCTCCAAGTGGTAACCTCTATAAGGGATAGGTCCCCAAGCAGACAAATTTCTGGGGTAAAACTATCCTGGAGGCCCAAAAAGGGGTCTAATTTGGTCTTGATTGAGTTCCACAAGGGGGTTATCTTAGGACATTGCCAAAATAGATGGAGAAGCATCCCTTTGTCTAGGGAACACCTAGAACACAAATCCAAGTCTAGAAGGCCTCAACTAGCAAGTTTTGGGGGAGTATAATAAAGATTGTGTAAAATATGGTATTGCATTAGCCGTAATCTATCTTGCAATACGTACTTATGGCAATACCACCATAATACAGGCCAGGCCAAGGTATAGTGGGGGAAGAGGGAGGACCAATACTTGGTGGAACCATAGGAACTTTCAAACTACCAATGAAAAAGGGCCTGGCATAGTTTCAAGATTTCCTTTGGAGGACCTAACAAGGAAGTAAGCTCTGGTAAAAAAGAAAATGCAGGGGTATGGGGAGGAATATTGCCCAACGTAATAACAAGAAGGTGTTTAAGTTGGAGAACTTTAAAGTGGCTAAATATTGGAATATTAAATTTTGAGATTAACTTGGGTACAGAAAGCCAAGACCCCTCACCATCAAGGAAAGTAAATACAATCCCCTCTCCCATCTGAGGCAACCACTTAGAGGGTATTCTCTGCTTGTTTATTAAGAAGGACGGTGAGTTCCATATGGATTGAGATACATCCAGGTGAGGTTTGTAGCACAAAAAAGAGCAAAGTTGAGCATATAATCTCAATGAGGTCGCTAGCGCTGGACATCTTCGAATATCTTGTAGGGAAGAAGTCTTGACATAGAACAAAGTCGGGGGATTGATACCTGTAGACTGGATGAAATCCAGTTCTATTTTGAGCCAAATCAGCCTCAGGCTACCGGGACCTGGGTTTAGCCATTTAAGGTACTTTGATAAATGGCTAGCCCAGTAATATAAAGCAAGATGAGAAATACAGAAGACGCTAACCTTCTTAAGGAAGGAGCAGCAGAAGCTAAAAAAAATACCCTTCAATATCTGGCAGTGGTGTTATTAAAGGTTGGCTGGTGCACTGACAAGGGCTCAGATAAAAGTTCTATACCAGTCACTCCCCCAGCACTCATTACATGAATTATAGTGAAAGCTGTGGCTGCAGTAGATGAGATCAAGTCAGCAAGAGCAATAACTGGACTATGCATGTAGAACCCAGGTCCTTTGTTGCAATACTGAGTCTTTTGCAAGATCCACATTCTTGGTCAGAGTACAAAATGATGGAGTTGAACAAAAACCCCAAGGTGTATAAATGCCAATAAAGTTATTTGTATTGAGTACTGTAGTTTATAAAAGAGTTACAGAGTGGCTTTGTTTCTCTGAATGTTGTGAATGATTAATTTATTAGAAACATTGTGCTGTTCACCATAAGTTTGAGATACTCGAGAAACTTTCAAGAGATAGTGCAATGTGATAGTTCTCTGTCTTTCAGGATCATTTGGGTACAGTCACGTTTGGATGCTGTTCAAGTATTCTTTCAAACAAAATACGGTTTTCAAGGTTTGAGCATAAAGTCTTTTTAAATATGTTGGGAAATTGTCAAGATAGCGTCAAAAACACTAAACACAAATATGCACCCTTGCCTGACTTCCCCATTTATATGGAAAATCTCTGTTAATTGCCCCTGTCTGGTTACCCTAACCTTTTCAGGTTGGCATATATCTTAGAGTTCTAGGTTCTAGGAAAACATAAACTGAAGTTACAAATTCAAATGGGCAGACTAGGTGGGCCATAGACCCTTATCTGCCGACACTGTCTATGTATCTATGTATCTATGTATCTATGTATCTCTGTTTAGGACATCAAAGGCTGATTCTTAGTTAATGAAGACGGCAGAGAGCTTTCAACCCTTGATATAAATTTATTTAGAGACACTATGGGCCTATGGAAAATAGTTGTCTCCTGTACAGTAGTTAAGATGAAAACCAACCTGCACCTCATATTAACAAATATTTCCTATAGAACTTCACTTTCTGTATATAAATTAAGCTACTGAGTCTATATGATCCAGGGTCCAGGGGATTCCCTGTTTTAAAAATGGGTACAATCAACATTATCTCTCTGATTGCTTTGAACATTATGGGTAGTATGAAACTAGTACAATACTATGGCTAAAAAAGGACAAATTATTTAGACTTCAATTAATATTTAATACCACTATCAACTAGGTTATAACTTATTATAGCTAGTTTATAGCTCTTGCCTAATTTTTGAAAAATTGTTTTATGCAGATTGCATCACCTTAAATTTACAAAATAATCTGTTCACAAAACCTTTTGAATAAAAAGATGTGTTTTTGATAGAAATATCCAGTTAGCAATTAAAGTAATACACTGATAACAAAACACTTATATGCATATATATTATTTTATTTTTTAGATTCTACAGACTGCATGAAATGTACACCTGATCAGTGGCCCAATGATAGAAGGGATAAATGTGTTCAACGGTCTACAGAGGTTCTCTCCTATGACGATCCCTTAGGTGCAACTTTGGCTTCCATCTCCACTATCGGATCATTGGTGTCTGCAACAATTCTGATTGTATTTGTCAAATTTGCTGAAACTCCTGTTGTTAAAGCCAACAACTGCAATCTCAGCTATGTACTGCTTGTTGCCATTTTGTTCTGCCTTCTCTGCCCCATGGTTTTTATTGGACACCCTAATACTGGTACATGTCGCCTCCGCCAAGCTTTCTTTGGAATCATTTTTGCTCTTTCCCTCTCCTGTCTTTTGGCTAAAACTATCATGGTAATCATAGCTTTTAAAGCTACAAAGCCCAACAGTTCCTTGAGAAGATGGGTTGGTCCACAGCTGTCTTACACTATAGTATCACTATGCACGCTTGTCCAATGTATTATTTGTATAACTTGGATTATTTGGTCTCCACCATTTCCTGAATATAACTTTACATCACAACCTGGAAAGATAATTATTGAATGCAATGAGGGTTCGACTTTGGCATTTTGGTGCATGCTTGGATACATGGGCCTACTGACCAGTATAAGCTTTATAGTAGCTTTCCTGTCAAGAAACCTGCCTGATAGCTTCAATGAAGCCAGGTTTATCACCTTCAGCATGGTAGTATTTGTTAGTGTTTGGCTGGCATTTATTCCAGCGTACCTCAGTACTAAGGGGAAATATATGGTTGCAGTTGAAATATTTGCTATTATTTCTTCTAGTACAGGTTTGCTTATCTGTATATTTTTCCCAAAGTGCTACATTATTCTACTGCGGCCTGATATGAATACAAGAGAATATTTAATGGGCAAAGAAAAGCATAGTGATAGGAAAGTTAACTAAAACACTTTGAAGAAAATAACTATAGGTGGACTACCATTTCAAAATGACATATTCACATGTAGTAATAAAGACATCAAAATATGAATATAAGTACTCTGTGCCCTGCTTGTAAATAGGCTTCTACTAGAAAGATATTCAATTATATGTATGTTCATTTTAAACAAATGCTCCTCTGTATGGTATGATGGCAATAATATCTTATGACATCAAACTAAACCCAGTCTCCAATGGCAAATTACATCAGATGTATCTCTGTTTCACTGCAGACTCAAGCAAACCTTTACATCTCTGCAACCGTGAATTTTATTTACCATTTACATTTCAAAGATCAGAGAAATCTAAGGTAACAGATTTTTAACATGTTAGTACATACAGTTTTTTTCACTCCAGATAATATAAAGCACTTTACTGTCAGAAATATTTATTTATTTTTTATTTTATTTTAGTTTTTGTTGACCGGGTAAGTGCACTAGACAAATTCTGCCTATTTTCAGGCATGACCCGGGGGAAGGGGATACAGATGAATGCCAACTGACTTTGAACCAGATTAAGCTGTTGGTGGTATTTTAGTGAATATATGCCAGTCTGTAGTCTATATTGATATCACCAGGTGATGAACATCTTGCAAATGCTAGGCCTGTCCACAGAAATGATGGACAGGAAGTTTGTAACAAATACAGTTGAATTAAAAATGTTTTGCAGCAATCATACAAATTTTACAAATCACCCACAATATTTCTGCTTGTTGCACCTTTTATTACAGCGCACAATAAAAATACATATTCTGTACAGTAAATCTAGTCTTTTAAATTATTGTTGTACTTTATATTTTGTATGTGCTCTATACATGTGAATTTCTATTTGTGTTCTGAGCATTATTTCCCATAACAACTCTGTGGGTGATGTTTTGTCCTTAATATCCACTTTTGGGCTGGAATCCTCTGAACATTAGTTACCTATTGTAACTCCTTAACAGCTAATGAAATTGTGTTAAAAATATTTCATTACACATAGGTTAATACAGTTTCAACAGTTATTGGTTTCTTTCCATACATTGTACACAAAATATGTTTCATGCCTTATCCTGCAGAGCCAGCTTGGGGTAATTTCTCTCTGCTATTTGAAAGAAAAGCATATTTGTTATAAAGTATGCAGGTTTTTCATTTTAGTTTGTTTCTGCTGTACAGAGATTGTTTTTTATTATATGCATTTTGTAACATGTGCTATTTTTCTATAGTATTTAATTTTGCATTAATAATTATCAAACTGTGTTAGAAACCTCAGAAACAGTTCAGGATGTAGAGTCTGTCCATATGCATGTAACCTTTAACCCAATTTTAAATGCAAAATCCTACCCAACCATAGGACCTAGTAGCACTGCAAACCTCTTAACTGTCACACGTTACGGGGTACAGCATTCATGTTATCACTCAGACAGCCTCTGACCCACATAGAGTGGGTGACAATACACACCGATCACTGTGACTGTTATGCAGAATTGTATGATAATATGAGATGCTAGGTATCAGCACACAGTAGCAACACTGGTGCACATAATTCCACAGTCTTCTGAGCTTACACTGTCATGTTTGCTGCTGTGTCACACATTCTAACCAGTTGTCACACACCTTGGCACACATTTGGGTGCTAAGGGGTTGGGAGGTATGTAACACTGTACTCAGGCCAATGCAGTGCACCCTCACACAACCATGCAGTCTCACCTGCCTGCAGACTGCAGTACCTCTGAATCACCTTTGTGGAATGGTGGTGCTGCCACCCTGTAATGCTGGAACTGTGCATGACAATGGTATGCAAATGACCTGAATACATTCCAGTAGTGAGATGCAAATGTGCTGTGGGTGCTGACTTTGCAATGAGTCCATTTGCATATCCTGGCTGAATATTGCAAATTTGCATTGCACACTTCTGAATGCTCCGTACTGGGCTCTGGGCAACTGCCACACCATGCATCTCCTTCTACTTGATCACGCATGTACGGGATATTCAGCTGCACATGCATGATTGCATCTAATGGTGCACCTTCTGAATATATGAATATTTTGTGCAGGTGCAGTTGAGTTGCATGGCACAAGCACTTGCTTGATGCAGTCTGCCACTTTTGAATATGGGGCTCATAAACCGTATCTTCTATTATACCAAGCCTACATCCACACTTTAAAGTGTCTTGAATATTAGATTTACCTTCAGACTATGACTTTCGCATGTTAAAATCAAAAGTTTTAAATCTGTACTTGGTAAAAGCTTTTCTCAGATTGGGCAATTTAATTAGGTCCAAATAGGGATCATATATGTATTTTGTTACCAGTGTAGCAGGGTGCTAAACTGATAGGTTGTTAGGGACTCAAAATCTTTTTATTGGTGCCATATTTTAGTTTTTTTAAAACAACCTTCCATGTTTTAGTAAAGTTGGCAAAGACCATAAGTTAGATTGAACAAGGATTTTATTCACATGTCTTAACCACCAATGGTCAAGACCCCTACCCCTAAAACTTCCCATTTCTCTTACTGCACAGTTGGATAATCTATCAGAAGTCATTTTGCTGACTATTGACCAGTAGGCAAAAATCCTTAATTTGCACATGGGGATAAACTAGTTTCTCCTAATTCAGCTCTGACAGCACAAGCTGAAATAACTTCTGGAACAGAAAGATTTTGAAACCTAAATTTAATACATTTGGAATCAATTAATTTTGGTTGAGTGAAACCCCATATTTCAGATGAATACAGTATTTTTAATAACTTAACATTTGCAGCTTTAAGTGCAAAGTAAACATAGTCTCCATGTTTATGATTAAAATGGCTCGGACCCATAAAGACAGAGTTCAACTTTGACTATAAACATAAGTGTTCTTTCCGTGATAGATCAGAAAAAACATCAACCCTAAGTATACCTAAGAGTTTACTACTTCTAGCACATTCCTGTCAAATTTCCATTTAAATAAGTAATGTGATCCATGCCCACACTGCATTATTTTTGTTTTCCCCATGTTTACCCTTTGGTAGCACATCTGCCTCTGGACCAGAAAGTCATGGGTTCTCTTCACACACCGGGATTGGACTTGTATCTAAAAATTGCTGGCATCCGAGTGCAGTATTGGGGGGTGCTGTACTGCTGGGGTGTGCCGTCCTTCGGATGAGAAGTTAAACCGAGATCCCTTCTGCCCATCCTGGTGTTGTCCTGGTGGGTGTCCAGGTGGAAGTAAAAGAACCCAGAGCGCTCTTTGCAAAGAGCAGGGAACATTCCCGGTGTCCTGGCCAACATTCCCCCCTTCCCATAAACCAGTTCATGCAATTATCCAGGCTGTGTGTGGGTGATGATGTGCGATATGGCCGCCACCACACATTCAGTCACTTCACTACCAGTCTAGCATTGCTTGTAAAGCACTTTGGGATACTGTGTATGAAAAGTGCTATATAAATGCTGATTCTTCTTTACCATACTTTTTTTTTTTAGAAAAAGCAATAAAGAGCTCCAAAGACTTTTAAAGACCTTGCTTACTAAGGAATAACAATATCATGTCATCAGCATAAGCCAATGCTGGAATGTATAAGTATTCCATTTTTGGGGAAATCTACAAGATAATTTTCTATTGACATTAAAAAAAAAAACATAATTTATATAAAGATTAAATAACAGTGATGCCACCAGGAAACCCTGCTTTACATCTCTATTACATAGAAACATAGAAACATAGAATTTGACGGCAGATAAGGACCGCTTGGCCCACCCAGTCTGCCCATTTCCCTACCTACTGGATAAGCTGCAGATCCTAGTTAACCAGCAGCCTACTTCTTCCTACCCCCAACCCCCAGAACTGCCTTATGACTATCCCATGCATGCTTGAATTCCACCACTGATTTTGACTCCACAACCTCCTCCGGAAGGCCGTTCCATGCATCCACAACCCTCTCTGTGAAAAATACTTCTTAAATTACCTCTGAGCCGCCCCCATCTTCAAATTGTGCCTCTTGTTCTTGCACACCTTTTTTTGAAAGATGCTACCCTCTTGGACTTTGTTGATTCCCTTGAGGTACTTGAAAAGTTTCTACTATGTCCCCCTCCCTTCTTTCCTCAAGGCTATACATATTAAGCTCCTAAGTCTCTTCATATGTCTTCCGGTGCAGACCCTGCACCATTTTAGTTGCCCTCCTCTGACAGCTTCCATCCTGTCTATGTCTTTGCGGAGACTGGGTCTCCAGAACTGCACACAGTACTCCAGATGGGGTCTCACCAGCTGTCTGTACAAAGGGATAATAACTTCCTGTTTTCTACTGGTGATGCCTCTCCCTATGCATCCCAGTATCCCCCCAGCCCTCCTTGCTGCCCTCTCACATTGCTTGCCCGTCTTTAGGTCATCTGATATGACTACCCCCAGGTCCCTTTCCATTTTTGTTGTTGTTAGTATCTCACCCCCCATTGTGTACTCTTCCCCTGGGTTTTTGTTTCCCAGGTGCATTACCTTGCACTTCTTAGCATTGAATTTAAGCTGCCATACATTTGACTATTCCTCTAACGTTGCCAAGTCCCTTCTCATCCTTTCCACCCCACCCTGTGCATCAACTCTGTTGCAGATCTTAGTGTCATCTGCAAAGAGACATACTTTTCCTTCCAGTCCTTCTGCAATGTCACTTATAAAGACATTGAAGAGGACCGGTCCTAATACTGAACCCTGCAGTACCCCACTAGTAACCCTCCTTTCTTCTGAGTGGACTCCATTTACTATTACTCTCTGTGTCCTATTCTCCAGCCAATTCTTTACCCAGGCTGTCATCTTGGGACCCACTCCCCAGGCTGGCTAACTTGTATATTAATCTTTGTGTGGGACTGTGTCAAATGCCTTGCTAAAGTCTAGGTAGGCCATGTCCACAGCCCCTCCCTGATCTACTACTTTGGTCACCCAGTCAAAGAAATCTATCAGATTCGTCTGGCATGACCTTCCCGCTGTGAATCCATGCTGCCTAGGGTCCTGTGCCCCTCTGGCCTCTAGATACTCGACAATTCTTTCCTTTAGAAGTGATTCCATCATTTTCCCTATCACTGAGGTTAAACTAACAGGTCTATAGTTTCCTGCTTCTGCCTTGCTCCCACTTTGTGAAGGGAATCACATCTGCCCTCCTCCAGTCTTCGGGTACCACCCCATCCTCCCATGATTTGTTAAAAAGGGTAGTCAGTGGTGTCACTAGTTCTACCCTTAGTTCTTTTAGAATTCTGGGATGAATCCCATCAGGCCCCATTGCTTTGTCCACCTTCAGTTTTAAGAGTTCTTTCAGAACCCTTTCTTCTGTAAATGGGCCGGTATCAACTTCTGTATCCAGAGTGTTACTACTGTTTGTTTTATGTACCTCCCCCTCTTCCTTTGTAAATACTGAGCAAAAATATTTGTTTAGTATCTCTGCCTTTTCACAGTCTCCCTCTGCCCACCCTCCCTCCCCTTTATTAAGCCTCACAGTCCCTCCCTTGGTCTTCCTTCACTCCCTGATGTACCTATAAAGGTTTTATCCCTTCTTAACTGGAGTTGGCTATCTTTCCTCAGTTTGAGCCTTTGCTGTTCTGACTGCCTTCCCAGCCTCCTTTTGCTTTAACTGATACAGTTCTCTGTCCTGCTCCTTCTGCGATTCCTTGTACTTCCTGAATGCTTTCTTTTCTCTTGAACCTTCACTGCCACTTCCTTTGAGAACCATAGTGGTTTCTTACATCGCTTGTTTTGTTTATTTGCTTCACACAAAGGCTCGTTACCTGTGATGGCAGTTTTATTATTCCCCATTGTTCTTCCACCCTCCTTCCTGCCCATTTGCTAGTGTTCCTTAGGCACTCACCCATTTTGCAAAGTCAGCCCTCCTAAAGTCCAGTACTTTTGTCTTTGTATGGCTTGACTCTATTGCTGTGTTTATTGTGAACCATACTGTTCGATGGTCATAGTTCCCAGATGGCTACCCACTTCTACATCTGTAATCCTCTCACCATCTCCATTTGAGAGAATCAAGTCTAATATTGCTCCCTCTCGAGTGGGCTCCAGTACTAGTTGTCTAAGGCATGCCCCCTGTAGGGCATCTAGAATAACTGCACTCTTTGAAGTGGCAGCTGCAACTGCACTCCAGTTAACATCTGGCATATTCAGATCACCCATCAGCAATATCTCCCCTTTTTCTGCCATTCTAAGTGTACTTTCTATCATTTCCCTGTCCATTTCCTCCCCCTGAGAAGGGGGTCTGTATACAACCCCTGTGCGTATTGTGGTGCCATTGCCTGTCTCCAAATTTACCCACAGTGCTTCTTCTCCTCCCTGTATACCTTTTTGTTCTGTTGCTTTTATTCCTTCCCTTATGTAAAGAACTACTCCTCCTCCTCCTCTTTTACCCTCCCTGTCCCTCCTGTAGACAGTGTATCCTGGTATGTTTATGTCCCAGTCATGGTTTTGTGTGTACCATGTTTCTGTGACTGCCACGATATCCAGATGTTCTTCCTCCATCAAGGCCACTAATTCAGGAAGCATGTTACCCAGACTATGGGCATTAGTACTCATTGCTCTCCATTTTTTGATGGCTTTACCTTCCAGTGCAGCATCCCCCACTGACCGTTCTACCTCTGTCTTTTTCTCATTTAGTACCCTGTTTTGTAGGGAGAGGCTGGGATTTTCCTGCTGCTTGTCAGTGCCTCCCCCTTTGACTAGTTTAAAAGCTTGCCAATGAAGCATTTAAACCGATTGCTCAAAAGACTTGTTCCCTTCCTGGACAGATGCAGACCATCCTGCCAGTATAGGCTGGTGTCCCTCCAGGTGGAACCCCAGTCCCCAATGAAGCCAACCCCTGTGCTTGCATAATTTTTTCAACCATTCATTAAACTGCATGGTGCCAATTACCTCACCTCCCCATGCTTTTGACAGGCAGCACCTCTGAGAAGGATACTTGTGTGCTACTCATCTTAGGTCCCTCCCAACTCTGCAATGTCCTCCTGCACTGCTCTAATCTCATGATGAGCCAAGTCATTTGTCCCTAGGTGGACAATTACATCCAGCTCGGAATCCTTGCAGCTGTTCTCGTGATCCTGAGGATGCGCTTCCTGTCCCTCAAGCCATGGCACCAGGCAGGCACCTTACTTCATTTCTCATCTCCCCCAGTTCTATACCTAATAATTGATTCCCCACCAGGAGCTGCTTCCTTTCCCTTTGGTGTCCTCTGCCTCCTTTCTGTGGGCCTCCCTTGTGACAGTTATCATCAGTCTTCTCTGTGGGTACACCCATAGGGGAGCTATGCTCCCAGAATGGTGTATGGATTGTGGGTGGACAATTGACTGGGTGTGCCTCTGTTTCCACCCTTCTCACCCTCCTGGAGCCCACTGTGGTCCAACTGCTGCTTTCTTTGCAACCTCTGAGGTAGTGGTGGTGGTGGTGCTAGTGCTCCTGGATGGGGAGGTTCCCTTTCTACTGTCCAGTGTGGCCTGGGGAAGGTTTCCTTACTACTGTCCAGTGTGGCATGAAGATGGGCAGCTTCCTCCCTCAGGGCAGATAGTTGTCTGCAAATAGGGCAGCATCTCAGCCTCCAGAAAGACTCCCGGAAGACTGCTGCCCCACAGCCTTTACATTGCACTACTCCCCACATGTTTATCTAGGTTTTTTATTTTTATTGTATTTGTGTGTGTGCATGCATGCGTGTGATTTGATTATATAGAAATATATATATTCTACAATGTGTATGCTTATATTATCAGTGCAGTGTGCTAGAGAGGATATGACAGTGAAATGCACCTTGCACTCGAGGAAATGATGTCAGAACCTCAGGTATAAGGAACTATTTCCAGGGGTGGGTGGGGTGGGGTGTGGAAGGGGTTGGCGCAAACTGTGTCCTCACAAAACAATCGTAAAGCTCTCACCCACCGCTGGCGAGTGCCTTCCTGTCAGCAAGATACCCTACACAACAATTTGACAGAGAAAGTACCCTGTTAATCAAACAGAGAAAAATCCAGACATCCAAGTCAGACACAGGTAAAACCTCTCCAGCCCCAAAACAGCCATGGTGGTTTGTTAGCCAGAAAGGAAAATCAAATATGCAGTTATTTCAGCCCTTCTGAGGATGCTGACAAGATAAGCAGTTTTAAAAACCCTTTCTGAATTAAAACCAAAACAAATACCAAGCTCTGCCACTTTAAAAGTGAGGAAAACTTCTCTCAGATGTAAGAGAGAGAGAGTTTAGTTACAGATAATTCATCCAAAATAGTATATTCCACGCAGCTTCTCAGTTGTTCCCAAGCACTCCTGTACACAACTTGGAAGAAGATGGACTTCTGGCTCACAGGAGCACACCACTAGTTTATAGTAATTGAATAATGCTGACAAATGGTCTAGCTAGACAAATGGCTATGATGTTGAGCTCTGACTTGTGAAGACAATTACCCCCACCTCAGGCTATGTTTGGCATCCGGTTACAACCTGCAGCTTTTGCTATTTTGAATCACACAACCCCACCAAAAGTTGCAAAATATATTGATGCAGATTCTCACAGAATTATTATTAGATGTGAATGCTCTTCTTGTGTCTCCTTCCATTTAGAATCTGACTTTGGTCCCAAGTATTGGTGTACAACAATATGATATATACTAATAATGCAGGATTTAATATGTAAACAAGACAATTTCTTCCATAAAATTGGTCTTGACAGGGAATTGAACACTGAGGATATGTTGATGAATAGAGCATATTTTGATGTAATTATGAAGTATATGATTTTTTAACAACATACTGATTGATTGTTGAATATCCTGCCCTAAAACCAAACTGAAATTTAGACAAGATGTTATTTCTGTCTGCCCAGTTCTGTAACCTTTAGAGCAGTATCTTGCTGAAAATCTTAGCCAGAATGTCAGTTATACTTATTGGTCGGTAAAATGCCAGGTTTGTCTTGTCACCTTCCTTGAAAATTGGAACTATAATATTCCCTGTCCAGGCAGCTGGTATAAAATTACCCTTAAAACAGGAATTAAAGAAGTAATTTAGTGTGTACCCCCCACCAATCAATATTCCAGATCAACAATTCAGCCATTTGTATCATTTCCTGGTGCCTTGACCAATCTGAGAAAAGAAATGGCTGCTATGACCTCATTTTTTTTGTGAATAACACAAAACATAAGTAAGTCAAAATAAACATGTAGTATTAGAAGGCATACAGTACTCTTCATGAAAATAGAAAAAACACATTAGAACAGTGTCTTAACCAAACATCTTGTGAAATATCTCTGAAAAACATCAGTGGTCATCCTACTCCACAAGAAGAGCAAAAAGGTATCCCTCAAAAAATGATCACCTGATCTTGCTTCTTTCAGCTGTAGCCAAGCTGCAAGAGAAAATTGTGCATAGCCAACTACTGTAGTTGAATACCTGCAGCAGTACAATCTCATCTGTCCTGAGCAACATGGCTTCCATAAAGGGTACAGCACTCTTACCACCCTGATTAAGTTCACTGATGCCATTTATCATGCAGTGGATAAGGGAATAAGGGCCTTGCAACTGGAACTGTGTCTGTGGACCTGACCAAGGCTTTTGACCTGGTCCACCACAAAATACTGTATTAACTTCCAGGCTACTTGAACTTGGTCTCAGCCACTCACTCTTGCCTTGTTCAATTCATGCTGTAAATATTCTTGTATTATGGCTGTTTATATCGGTTCTATGTTGCTGTATCTTTAACTGTTTAAATGTCAATGTACTCCTCCCCGGATGCTTCTGGAAACAAGCAGTCCTGCTCAGTATACCATCCTGGTGAAACTTTTAAATAAATAAAAATAAATAAAAAATAGACTACCTGGGCCACAGGAAACAGGCTATCAAAACTGGAAATGCCCTATCTGGGGTAAACACCATCACCAGTGGTGTCCCCCAAGGGTCTATTTTAGGCCCACTTCCTTTTTCCATTTACATAAATAACCTGTCAACAGTCTACAAACCAGTGCATATCCTCCTTTACACTGACAATGCTGTCCTTTACACCCACAGAGATAACATTGGCATAATCAACCAAACACTCAGCAATAGCTTTACAAGGCTGCAGGAGTGGTTCTTTCAGGAAAAAAAATGGTCTTAAACCTCCTGAAAACTCAATCTTTGTTGTTTGGGACCAGGCACAAACTAAACAAATTATCCCCTATGTTCAGTGTCAAAGCAGAAAATTACACTTCTCTGGAAAAGACCATCTCCTTCAAGTACCTTGGAGTACACCCAGTTTCCTCAATGTCTTTTGAAACCCATCTCCAGCATACTACCACTCTTCTTCACAAGAAGTTGGGCTCACTCTACAGAGTTCGCAAGTTCCTATCACCTGAAACTAGGATCCAAATAGCACAAGCTAATCTCCCCTCACTTAATTATGGAGCGGTTGTCATCAATGCTGCCAGCAAATCAGTACTATAAAAACAAACAAACAAAAAAAACCATACCTTATATCATGAAATTGACAAATTTGCTTCTGGCAGTGGGTTTAATGCCCATCACTGTCGCTTGCTAAACACCTTAAACTGGCTACCCCTGATGTCAAAGCTAATCTAGCTTTTGCCATGCTCCTTTAAAAAAGCTTGTAACCTGGCATCACTGCTTATCTAGCTAATCAAATCTCACTTGTTCTGCCCACATCCTGGTCTGCCTCTAAGAGCAATATTGCAGTTCCTCTGTTTCTACTAACATGAAACAATGCTCCTTTAGTTACCGAGCTACCTCAATTTGGAACTCCGTGCCCCCCATCAAAAAAATCCCTACACTCTCAGCCTTTGCTAAGCTTTGGAAAGTTCATTGCTCTTCATTCAACATCTGTAACTGCTTCTGCTAACCCCTCTCACCCCTTCCCTCACTCTTACCTACCCAACCTGCATCCACATTTGTTTTATTATCACCCCTGCTATAATACCCCCATGTGTACTACTATCCCTAAAACTCTTGCTAGTTACTGCAATTGCTCACTGCCTTCTCCCCTCATTGTACATTGCAAGTGTTTCATATGCATTCTGTATAGTATTCCATTACAACCCCTGTGACTACTGCTGATCATATTTGTAATTACTGTATATTTGTAAAATTCTGTAATAAGTATCTGGACTATGATGTACTACCACCTATGTCTGTGCTGTTGCACCCTGGTCATTCCTGAAAAAGGCACACATTGCCAGTTCACTCACCCAGTCAGCAAAGTTCAATAAATAAATACATAAATATATGCATTTATACATTTAGAGGAATCAGTAACCCTTTTGCCACCAAGTTCCAAAACATCATAGTGTCAATTATTTTCTATTTTTCCCAGCTGTTTTCATAATATAACTTATTTTGCTGTTCTAAAATAATTTTTTTTTTAATTCAAAGTTTATTAGTTTTCACATACACATATAAGAGCAGCTCCAAACTCGACTGATAGAAATACATATATGTGATCTCGAAAAACTTCTAAAGAGACTGCCCTCAACCCTCCCCCCTTCCCCTACCCTACCCTCTCCTCCCTCAGCACAGCTCATATTATCTAAAGTATAAACCAGCATGACTTGCTTAATTACTTGAAGAGGTAGTCTAAGCACAGAGCAGCGTATGGAGAGGTTCCCAGATTTGTTTGTATCTACTCAACTTATTATTTAAACTAGCTGCCATTTTCTCTATCCTGAGATTGGCCAAAATCTCTTTAAGACACTCCAAAAAAGGGATATCCACATTGTCCTTCCAGTGCTGAAGAATAATAATTTTAACTGATAATGAGATTAAGGCCATGTAATATCTTCTTGATGAGACTGGAATGGATGTGTAATCCCCCAACAGACACACCTACGGTGTGAAAAGATCGGAAAGGCCCAAAAGGGGATCCATCCTCTGCTGGACGTCACCTCAAAGGATAGAGACCTTCAGGCATGACCCAAATATGTGGTAAAGCGTACCTTCTTCCTGCCTACATCTGGAACAGGAGGAAGAATCTGCAAGACCATACCTGTACAGTTTTTGGGGAGTATAATATATATTGTGTAAGATATGGAATTGCGCCAATCATAATCTATCCTGTGTAATATATTTGTGAGAGTTTACCCAGAGTGCAGCCCAATCTATCTCTTATCCAGGGAAGTATGTTGTCCAGTATGTCTTCAGTATGAATACCTCCAGATATTTGCAATTATATAAGCTTTTGTAAATATCGGCTACCAAATGACAACAACCCATCAATGAAAGCAACATGTCCTGGAACACTTTCCTGTCTCCAAGAGGTGGGACCGGACCAAACTCTTTTATTAACAAGTGCTTCAACTGGAAGACCTTAAAAACAGACTTAGTGGGTATATCAAATCTGCTCAGTATAGTAGTGACTGAGAGCCACAAGCCATCTTGCACCACCAACTGGGCAAGCTTGACATTACCCAGTTGTGGGAGCCAATTGAGGCTGATTGGCTTATTATCAATTTTTATATTGGGGTTACCCCCAACGGGTTGGTCCAACTCCGTTGCCTGATTGTATTCCATACTTGAGCATATCTGGGCAAGCACTTTAACAGAGATCGCCAGTGGAGTAGATTTCAACTGGGGGGGAAGAGCACTCGGTCTTATGTGGAGCAGCGATATTGGTACCAAGCCACACTGCTTGATAGCAGATAGTTCTATTCAGAGCCACATAGGGAGTCCATCCACTGGGTTAGGTTCTCCCACATTCTTCAACCATCTCAAATACTTCACCATGTGACTCGTCCAATAGTAAAATATCAAGGATGGGAAACGAAGACCCCCATTATCCTTGGGAGCCTCCAGCTTGTAATATGTGATCCTTGGTTCTCTTTTGGCCCAGATAAATTTTGGTATCAATGCACTGACTTTGTGGAACCATGAGATGGGAATCCACGTATTGAGCAAATACAGTGGGTAAAAGATCCTGGGGAAGAAATTCATCTTGATAAGGTTTACTCATCCCCAAAGTGAAATAGATAACTTGGACCATCTACTTAAGTCTATCTCTAAGGTTTTGACTAGCTCATCCAAATTCAGCTTTATAAGCTGGGCCGGTTCCCTTACCACTTGAATACCCAGAAATCTTAGGGAGTTCGGTGTTCAGAACATGCCACATTGAATGACAGATGATTTATCCACTCTGTAATTAAGTGGGAACGCCAGGGATTTGTCAATATTTAATTTATAATTGGAGAGCTTAGCAAATTCCTGCACCATCTCCAATATGGCCAGTATCGAGTTGTCTGGATCAGTCAACTGTAATAGCAAATCATCAGCATATGCTAATATTTTGACCTTGTGTCCCTGAACAGTCACACCTTTGATCTGCAGAGAGAACTTCATCTGGTGGATAAGGGGTTCTAAATAAAAATTGAAAAGCAAGGGTGAGAGGGGACAGCCCTGCCTGGTGCCTGAATAAAGTAGAAACTTTTCAGAAATCGCACCATTTACCATAATTCTAGCTGAAGGGGCGCTGTAGAGGGTTTTGATCCAATTCTGAAAAAGTTCCGGGATCTTGTAAGCATTCAGGGCCCTAAGTAGAAAATTCCAATTCACTCTGTTGAACGCTTTCTCCGCATCCAACGAGACTAGGACCGCTGGATAAGTAGCATCTCTGGTTGTGGAGAGAAGGTACCACAGGGTTCTAAGATGGTCCAATGAGAAGCGGCCTTTCATGAACCCTATTTGCTCTGTCCTGACCAAATCAGGCATCACTAATGCTAAATGGTCCACCAATATCTTAGCTAGTATTTTGATATCTTGATTCATCAGAGATATGGGGCGTTAGCTTGCCGGCAATTCCGGGTTCTTCCCAGGCTTCAAACTTAGAACTATTAGAGCCTCCCACAAAGCTGGATCCATTTGGGCACTGGATAATATATACTGAAATAGGGGCATTAACAGAAGAAGCAATTGATTTAGAAATTTCTTATAAAAGTTGGCCGAGAACCTGTCTGGGCCAGGCAACCTGTCAGAGGGTAGCGCCTTGACAACTCTAGCAATTTCCTCCGCTGTTATTGGAGAGATCAATCGGTCCTGCTGGGGCTCCAACAGAGGAGATAGACCAGAAGTCTCCAGGTAGCTATCCATGCTGGCATCGGGTGCCGAATTTTTTTTAGCACCATACAAATTAGCATAGTACTTCTGAAACTCAGAGACTTATCTCCTCTGTCATTGTCATTAGCACATTGTTTATTGGAGAGCGTATTGACAAAATGTGTCTATTCACCTCTATTTGCTTAATCCTCAATGCCAGCAGCCTCCCAGCTTTTTCACCCATATCTGAGTATGCTGCTTTAGCCTTAAAGATCGCAAATTCAGCTTTGTCTCTTAACAATCCAAGGTAGTCTTCATTTAATTTAACCAATTCCTGCTTTTCTAACTCAGAAAAAGATAGACTTACTCTTGTTTCTTTATACTGAATTTCCCATAATAACGCAATTAACTTCTTAACTTTTTCTTTTTTTCTGTAGGTAGCTATGCTGATTAAAGTCCCTCAGAGCATATCTGGCCTAACGACAGTGCCGGAGTTGGTTTCTGCAAATTGACGTATATGCTCACTAATTGTTTTGACCACACTATCCTCTTTTATCATTTGGTTATTAATCTTCCACCTAGGAGATTTCTTAGGGAAAGAAGGTGGCGTTAAATTACATATAACCAGCGCATGATCTGATGGAGGGCCTGGCTGTATGAGGGCTTCAACCACTCCGGGAAGGAAACTTTGAGAAATAAATATATAATCAATACATGAGGCCGTATTGTGTACTGGGGATAAGAAAGTGAATTTTCTTTCTAAGGGGTGTAACACTCTCCAAACATCACACAGGGCATACAGCTCCAAGAGTTCTGACAGAGCCCTTTGAGCTGGTGAACAAACGCTACATGTGGAAGAGGAGCGGTCCATTGAAGAATCCATGACAACATTCATGTCTCCTCCAATGACCATCGGCAGTGCTAAATATGGATATAGTATTTCAATTAATTTCACAAAAAAGTTGGAGGAATCTAAATTTGGCCCATACAGAGTTCCAAGAAGAATTTCAGTAGCATACAAATGGCAGTGAATAAACAGGAAATGACCCTGCGGATCCTTGAGTACCTGTTTCAATACAGAAGGGATCTTCTTATTAATCATTATCAGTACCCTAGCACTATTAGTGGCCCTCTCGGCGGAGAAAACATGCCCGATCTGTAGGCGCCTCATGCAATTGGCTTCCGAGTCTAATAGGTGCGACTCCTGTATAACAGCAATATCTATAGATAACAGCCCAAGATGCTTCAGGATTTTGTATTGTTTAACACGCTGCCTTAAACCCTTAACATTCCAAGTTGCAATTTTTATGGTATTAGCCATCTTTGCTGATTTTTTAACAAGATCATATTTCAAATAAGTCCTTTAGTGGCATATCTTCACAATAATCCCCATTGAGCTGTGCTGAGGTCCGCCCCCCCACGAACTGCCCCTATCCTTCCCTCCCCTTCCTTTCCCGAAAGGAACATCAACAAACACAGACACTCCTCCCCACACCCTCCTCCCCTCCCATTGATAACCGAAACTCATTCCCCCACCCCAATCCCCAAGGAATGTGTCACATAAAATATAGACTAGGCATCTGCGCCCATCTTCCTTAAACCCTCCTGTCATTGTTACGCGACGCAGTGAGTCCTGCTGTGGTCCACAGCCCTTTTCTTCCTGCAATCCCAAGACTTACTAAACTTGCTACATCTCAGGAAGCATAGCATTCCAACAAATGAACATGCCCAGACAACAGTCCCCACAAATAAAAAAAAGGACCCCTAAGAAACTGCAAATGAGGGCCCCCAATGTGGTCTCCGCCTTACAGCGCTCTTTCTCGATAATCGCCACCTTCGAGGGGACCAAACCCTGAACATCACGGTTAAACCATACCCAGCTTAAAGCGGGCTCAATAATGGAAACAATTCTCTGTCTAGGCCTAAATGCTGAGCCTTTATCCTCCCGAAAACTTGCCTCAGACAATGTTCACTTTTCTTAAAACACTCCCCCCCAAGGAATTCAAACATAACCAGTCATGAAGAGAACTAATAAGCCCAACGATACTAAAGAAAAATAAACCACATAGTCCATGATAAAGTAAATGAAGCGTGCTTGCATCTTAGAAGTCTTCATTCTCTGGGACTTCTCCGGCCTTGACGAGACACCAGTGAGTCACCTCCACTTTCTCACAGCATCACTTGGGCTTGAAGAGGTCAGGGTACTCCTTCTGCATCGCCTTCTTGGCAGAATCAACATCTTTGAAGGATACCCAGGCCCCTGATGACATTATCTGAAAGCGGGCCGGGTACCCCATGTGGAATTTTATCCTAGTCGCAATAAGTTTGATCACAACAGGGTGGAAGAGTGATCTTCTTTGTCGCACAGTTGATTGTAGGTCTTGAGTTATGTTAATTCTCTTGCCTTCCCAAAGGACTTGGTCTAGCTCTTTTATCTTTGACAGCAGGTGGTGCTTTTCTTGGTAATTTAATAGCTTGACCGTCAGGGGTCTGGGCTGCTGGCCGGGTGCTGGGACGGGGCGCAACACACGGTGGGCCCTCTCGAGGGTGTACGAGGTCCCAAAAGGTGAGGGGCCAGTGATCTTTTCAAACAGCTTCTGGACGAATAGGACCATATTCTGGCCCTCCTCCTTTTCAGGTATTTCTAGTATAACAACATTATTTCTTCAGGATTTCCCCTCTAAATCCTCAGCTTTCTGCTCTAACATTTTAATGCATTGTCGATTATTGACCGTGGCATCCTCCGTGCGACTCGCCGTCTTTTCCACAGAGGCAGTTTGGGCCTCTTCATCTGAAACTTTGATATTTAGCTCCTCCAGCGCCCCAGACATTTGTTTGATCTCGTTCACAACTGATTTAATGTCCTCCCGAAAAGGCTGCAATTCTGCTCGGAATAACTCTAAGGTGAGAGGCATTGTTTCTGAAACTGCCATTTGAGTGGTAGTAATATAAGACGTCTTGCCGCTTCCCATCGACTGGGCCTTGGGTCTCTTCCCAGATTTCTCAGGGGAGACAGGCAGGGTGTGCCGAGGCATCGCAGATCTCATTTCTGCTTCCATTTCCTGACAATAACCACTTCCACAGCAGCTCCAATAGCAAAAACTGCCTTTGAAATGTTGTGAGGCTTCTTTCCAGGTGAATTTTTATGAAATGAAAGCTTGGGATTGCGGGACCTCCGACCAGGCACTGCTACTCAGGCTGCAGCATCACGCAATCCCTAAAATAATTTATAATATGTCCTAGCTCTATTTATATTCAGTGTGTGTGCCCTTGCATGGTTTCTGTACACTTTTTATTATACCACAAATTATTATTATTGTTGGCCACTTTAATGTCATTGTATAAATACTGAATTATCTCAGAAAATATTTGTTCACAATATGTTATATTTTAGTCAGGAAGTTGCTTGTTGTGCCAAAGAATACTCGAAGATCTGTATACAGTATTTATACGTAGGGGATAATAAATTCTGTTCAAGTTGCCAATTCCACTTAATCGTTCAGTTGATAATTCTGATGTCTTGACACCTTAAGTTTTGGTGTTGCTCCCCATGATTATAGATGTTGCAAAGTTTGAATTCATTTTTGAAGTTTTGCCGAAGTCAATAAATCTGCCTCCAGCGAGCATTTCTTGAAGCCGCAGAGGTACACTCGAAATTTGCCTTTGTGACTTTGCCGGCAATTTTGCCTAAACTTCGCCTTGCCTTTGTTAGGGTGAAGTTTGCCAAGAACTGCAGAATCACATGACAGACTTTGTGCAGGCCACATAAGATTGAAGCAGGCAGGAAGTGAGATGAGGACGTGAGTGATTTAGTTTCACTTTCTCAGAGTGGTTGAGAAATACAGACTGCTCCCAGTTCTGTGGATAAACCAGCTAGAGGAAAGTATTGAAAATACTTACTTTATCCCTTTTTTTGTGCATTTCTTCTATTTATCTGTCCTCTGGTCACATTTTGTTAGTGATTATTGTTTGTTCTTTTCATTTTTTTTCAGCTTTTTTTGTATTTGATTTTGTAATTCAAACTTCTGTCCATTTTGTTTTGTGGTAATTAGTATAGTTACTTTATTTAATATGTCAGAGGAGCAAGAAGTGGCCCATGCAGAATGTAGAGGGTGGCAGTCATGCAGTATGCATGTGTGGCTGGGGCTGCATCTTAATCGGGATGCATTTGGACTGGGAGGAATGCACCTGGAGAAATGCAGCAGCAGCAGGAGCTGCAGAAGCAGACAGAACAGCAGCAGCAAGTGGAACATAGAAACATAGAACATATAAGTTGATGGCAGATAAGGACCGTAAGGCCCTTCCAGTCTGCCCATTTCTTTTTCTACCTTATGAATGTGCCATTGGCCTTTGCTCTGTCAATGGCCTAGCTATTCATACTCATCCGTATTGCTCCCTTTTGCCTATCCCATGCTTGTTTGAAGCCCTGCACTGTATTCATATACACCACTTCCTGAAGTAGGCCATTCCATGCATCCACCACCCTTTCTGTAAAAAGAACTTCTTCACATTACCCTTTAATCGGCCTCCCTCTAATCTCATGCTGTGGCCTCTTATCCTGCTATTTTTCTTATATTGAAACACATTAGACGCTTTCACCTTGTTAATGCCCTTAAGGTGTTTGAATGTTTCAATCATATCACCTCTCTCCCTCCTTTGATCTAGGGTATACATATTGAGCTCCATTAATCTAATCCTCATATGTTTTCTTATGCAGTCCCTGCATCATTTTGGTTTCCCTTCTCTGGACTGCCTCAATTTGGTTAATGTCCTTGTGAATGTGTGGCCTCCAGTACTGCACGCAGTACTCCAGATGGGGCCTAACCAGTGTCTTGTAAAGAGGGATTATTACCTCCCTCTTCCGACTTCCCCTACTAATACAGCCCGACATCTCCCTAGCCTCACCTACTACTTTAGTGGTCTGCCTGGATGATTTCAGGTCATCGGTGATGATGATGCCCAAGTCTCTTTCTTCCCTTGTGACTGCAAGCAACTCCCTCCCAGCCTATAGGTGACTTCAGGGTTTCTCTTCCCTATGTGCATGATCTTGCACTTCTCTGCGTTAAACCCCAGTTGCCACTCTTCTGACCATTTTGCTAGTTTGTCCTGATCTCTTCTCATTCTGCCTACCCCATTTCGATCATCTACTGTATTTCAGATCTTGGTGTCATCTGCAAACAGACAAACTTTACCCTCCAGTCTATCTGCAATGTCACTGATGAAGATATTGAAGAGGACTGGCCCCAGGACTGATCTCTGAGGTACCCCACTTGTGAATTGCATCTCTTCTGACTGTATACCATTTACCACCACTCTCTGTTTTCTGCCCATCAACCAGTTTGCCACCCAGTTGGCCAACTTCTGACCCACCCTGAGCCTACCCAGCTTATTAATCAATCTTCTATGTGTAACAATATTGAAAGCTTTGCTGAAGTCAAGGTAGGTGACATCAACTGCTCCCCCTTGGTCCACCACTCTGGTTACCCAGTCAAAGAAATCTATGAGATTAGTTTGACAGGACCTTCCTGTTGTAAACCCATGATGTCTTGGATCCTGTGCTCCTATGGATTCCAGGTGTAGCACTATCCTTTCCTTAAGAAGTGCCTCCATAATCTTGCCCACTACTGAGGTAAGACTGACTGGTCTGTAGTTCCCTGCCTCCTCCCTCCTATCAGTCTTGTGGAGCAGGATCACATGAGCCCTTCTCCAGTCTTCTGGGACCTCTCCTGTGCTCAGAGACTCACTAAACAATTCTGATAATGGCTCTGCTAGTTCCACCCTCGGCTCCTTTAGTACCCTGGGAAGTATGCCATCAGGTCCCATTGCCTTGTCCACTCTGAGCTTATCGAGCTCTTGTAGGACCCTTTCTTTTGGGAAGGCACTAGTGCATACCTCCCTCCCCCCTGTGTCCATGGTGCTGAGCTGTGGGTCCTGCCCTACCTTCTCTTCAGTAAATACTGAGCAGAAGTATCTATTTAAGATACATGCTTTTACATGGTCCTCCTCCTCAAACACCCTCTTATCCCCTTTGGTCATAGCAATACCTTCTCTGGACTTTTTCTTTTCATTAATGTATCTATAGAAAGTCTTGTCACCTTCTTTTACTGTTTGTGGTAGTGTTTCCTTGGTTTGGGCCTTTGTCTGCCTTACTGCCTTCCCTGCTTCCCTTAGGGAAGTTTGGTATACCTCGCTATCTTCATCCTGCTGCGTTCCCTTATATTTCCTGAAGGCCAGCCTTTTGGCTCTGACCTTTTCTGCTACTGTTTTTGAGAACTAAAGTGGTTTCCTTCTTCTTTTGCACTTCCTTTTCTCTCTAGCACAATGGGATGTTGCTTCAAGTATTGCATCCTTAATGCTTGCCCACTTTGCCTGTACCACCTCACCTGTTTTTCTTTTTGCCAGGGCTAGCTTAACTCTGTTGGCCATCTTATCAAAGTCAGCTCCTCTGAAGTCCCATATTTTTGCCTTGGAATGGGATGATTTAGTTCTAGTGGTCAAATTGGACCATACCATGTGATGGTCACTGGCCCCCAAAGTGACCTTCTACCTGGAGATCTGTGATCCTATCCCTGTTAGTCAATACTAGATCTAGGATAGCCCTGTCTCTTGTGGATTGTTGAACCAGTTGTTTGATGCCCTCCCCTTGCAGGGAATCCACCATGTGTCTAGTTCTAGCAGATGTTCCTGCTGGTATTGACCAATCTGCATCTGGCATGTTGATGTATCCCATTATCAGAACTACCCCTTTAGCTGTCATGTTTTGTATATCTTCTAACAGTAATGTGTCTATGTCATCCCCCTGGTCTGGAGGCTTGTATACAACCCCAGTTTGTATGGCTGTCCCATTTCTTGTTTCCAGGGTAACCCACAGTTCTTTTGGCTCCTTATGTGTATTCTGAATTTCTGTAGCTTTGATATTTTCATTGACATAAAGGGCCACTCCACCCCCACTTTTTGCACCTTGGTCTCTTCTGAACAGTACATAGCCAGGCACTGAAGTCTCCCAAGTGTGGTTACTGGTAAACCATGTCTCGCTAAAGGCTACTATGTCCAGTTTAACCTCTGTCATTATTGCCTGCAGGTCTGGGATCTTGTTTCCCAGACTGCAAGCATTTCTGTACATGATTTTCCATTGGCCAGATTTTGGTGTGTTAGCTGTTGGGTGAGGTCTGGCATTTCCCTTGTGCATCATATGGAGAGCCAGACCTTTTTCCTTACCTAGTGATACAAATGAACTACAAACATGCTGAACTCCTGTTTGACCACTAGCTGAGAGGAGAGGGGTATTCTTGCCATTCAATGTATGGGATGCTGCACCCCTCTCCCCATTTACTAGTTTAAATATTCTGCAAAGACATCAAACTTCTGCCCCAATGCACTGACTCACTCCTTAGTCAGATGCAGTCCATCAAATTTAAAGAACTTTTGTTTCCAAAACTGTTGCCAGTTCCTGATAAATTTGTGTCCTTTTTCCTGGCACCAGCCCTTAAGCCACATGTTTAGCTCCCCTAACTCCCCTTCTCTGACCTTCCATCCATCTGTCCCCCTTTCCCAGACTGGCAGAATCTCACAGAAGGAGATGCCAGATGAAATGGATTATAGTTTGTCACCCAGCCTGGTCAGGTGTTCCTTGGTCTCCACAACTTACCAGCTGGCGAGATCATTATTCCCTATGTGTGCCAGGACGTCAATGGTTTCTCCTTTTTCCTGAACAATTTTAGCAATGTGGTCAGTGTCTTTCCATGCAGATGTACCTGGGAGACATCTGACCATTACCCCTGGCTGGAGATAGGTATCAACTCCCTGAATAATGGAGTCTGCTATGATCAGAAGTTTTTTTGTTTTCCTTTTTGCTTTTTATGTTTTGGTTCCTGTTTTGGGTGAGTTTTGTTGTGCTAGCTCCTGTGCTGCAGTGTTCTGCTCTGCAGTGTCCTCTGCCCCTTTGTTTGATTTCAGAGATAGAGGCATTTACCTGTTTGTTGTTTTTATATGGTTTGTGGAGGTGATACATTGGAGAGCACTGAGTGATGGGGCACCCGATTTGCCCCTCCTAACCACCTGCCAGCCTCCCGGACAAACTACCATGTGGTTGAGGTGCTTCTGTTGGATGTTGGGGAAATGGCGGGCAGTTCTTATAATATATTTCCTTTTGACTATGCAATTTGAGGTGCACAATCTTTGCCCCTGCTGCCTGGAGCTGAGCCCTTAGATCTCCGGTGGCCCAGCATGTAGGACAGTGTCCTAAATCCTGTAAAACGGCCCTTCTGAAAAGTGTTCCACAGTTCCTGCAGTTAATGATATCCATTCCAGATAAGTTGCTGGATTTATAACCTGGTCAGAGTAATTAGAAGGAAGAAAATTAAAGCAAAAGTTTGATTTTGTGTTTTGTTTGTTTGTTTTTGTATAACTTGTTATAACAAGTTAAATTACTAGTGCCCCTGTACATGAGGTCACTGTGTGGACACCCTTCTGAACTGCCCCTTCCTGCTTTGCTACAGGAAATGTCATGACTGTGCAACCCTCTAAAAGGAGTGTAGTGTGCGGTGGTTGGGGATGGGTGTGGGTGGCTGGGCCCTTCCCCTGCCAAAAAAGAAAAATCACAGACGAAAGAAACAAGGCGATAAGAGCAGAAACAATCAGCCAGCAACAAATGCAGTAGCACAGAAAGCTTATTCTAATGATAGATAAATCTATAAAACCTGTAAAGCACCACCTGTAATAATTTCACAGAAGATATACCCTGTAAGAAACACTTTGCTACAGGGAAAAATAAAGCAGTAACAGAAGATATACCTTGCAAAGACAATTTGAATCAGATTACAGCGGTAATCTGTAAGCACACACCTGTAGGCACACCCTGTAATAATGCAGCAGAAGGTATACCCAGCAACAACAATTTGAATCAGAGAAAAATAAAGTAATTAAATGTTAGCAACAAACAGTAACAATCCCTGTGAGTACAACATAAAAATAACAACACCCAGTAAATCTGCCTAGCCAAAAGAAGCCTTAATTCAAACACCATGAAGTCTTGCTATATTATAACAAAAGCAGTCAGCCACTGCAGCTGAACTGCCCCGGGGAGGAAGGAGTTAACTCCAGAGGATCTGGAGTTCTACAGCGCGAGGGCGCTGTGCCCAAAGCTGTATCTGGCAAGTTTCAAATGAAACTGTCAGATTCTTTACTCCGCTTCACTGAACAATCGCTCTGGAGATCAGCTCCTTCAGCTCGGTTCATTCTCGGTTCAAGTGGGTATTTTTCGGTTCATTTGAACCGGCAAACGTTATTATTTTTACCGCATTTCGGTTTTAAAGCTCTATCTGGTAACCGTAAGTACGAATTAAAGTCTGTGTGGAAAGTTAATTATCGGTTCGGTTTTGAACCGATCGGTTTGGCTATTTCAACATTTTAAAGTGTCGGTTGGTTTTTAGAGTGTGTTCCGTTCTTATCGGTTCTAAAAACCTGAATTTAATGGTTTTCAAATACCGTGACACGGTTAGGAACCGATAAGGGTGTCTTCTGGCACTGCCATCAAAAGGGCAAGTTTTGGATAGGCTGGCATTATGTCTGAGAAACCCAAAGAAAACCGGGCCCACTGGTTTCAACACTGTGATGTCTGTGGGAAGCCTTTGCCAAGGCTGACCCTCACACCACTTGTGTCTATTGTCTGGGGCTGACCACCTCCTGTCAGACTGCCAGGTGTGTAAAAATTTCCCTGCAGCCACCCTGGAAAAGAGATTGGGCGGCTCAGGGGCGAGGCCAAAAGTCCGCTGACCCGGATGGCCAGCCGGTCCAGCACCCACTGGACCAGAGGGGTGTCCTCTGACCAGGGAGACTTCTTCAGGCAAAGGAAGGCTGGTCTAGAGGACCAGTCCCAGTTAAAAAGACAAGGAAATCAGTAGGTTTGGAGTCCAAAATTGTGTCTCCAACTGCTGCAGAGATAGCTAAAGCCATTCAGATTGTCCAGTCACTGTCTCAGGGACCTGTAGAACCACCAACAGTTGGTAAAGGTTGGTTCATTCAGTTCCAGTGGTTCAGGATTTTGATGTTGAGGATTTTTATGAACCACATGAGGGGAGGAGGAATTTGATCAATATATGTGTGGCTGGAGGGTCTGGACGTGCCCATTGAACCGGACATTTCTCCAGACAGACCTTTAGAATCTCCTCCTATTCTGTCTGAGTCCCTTCTTTTATGTTTTACAAAAGGTTGCAGAAACCCTCCAGCTTCCTTTAGAGGAGGCTGTGGATGAGCAAGAGGAGCCTGATTATGTAGAAATGATGGATATACCAGAGTCTAGGAGGTTGTCTATTCCTTTGCATAAGTCATTTAGGAAGCAAACAACAAAGATTTTAAAAAATCCTCATTCTGTCCCTCCTGTAGATAAAAAAATGGACAGAAGGTATACTTTGTCAGGCTTGGATACAGACTTCCTCACTGAGCAGTGTAGTCATGTAGGTGTGGTGCAAGCTGCAGCCTGTGACAAGGCTAATATTCCTCTGGCCTCACATCCTCCTGATAAGGATTCCAGGAAGATTGATGCCATGGCAAAAAAACAGTATATGGCAGCTTCTTTGGGACTCAGGCAGGCAAATTATATGGCTTATGTGGCTAGATATCAGAAATCTAGGTGGGACACAGCATTGCAGTTAGCCAAGCAGGCCCATGGCCAGCTGGCTAGTGAGGTTGGAACAGGTGGCTGCTGATGGCATTGAAGCCTCTAAAGTTCAATTTCATACTGCTGTTGATGTTAATGATGTTTCCTCTAGGGTCATGGCCACTTCTGTAGCTTCCGTAGGTTGGCATGGCTCAGATGCACTAATCTGTCCCAAGATACTCAGTCAAAGGCTATGGATTTTCCTGTAGTGGGAAATTCTCTGTTTGGGGAACAAACAGAAAACTATATGAAAAAGATGGATGAATACAGAACTACCTACAAAAGTGCCCAGGCTAAGGGGAGGCATGCCATGCCACAAAGGCATGCTCCCAGAGGTAGGGGCAGGCCTTTTTCCAGGCCTTTTTACCAATTTCAAGCCTCCTCTGCTGTTGCGCAGAGGGGTTTCTTCAGAGGCAGGGGTAGACGAGGCACAAGTAAACCGTCCCCCTTCCCTCAGCCTAGGGCTGCTGCTAAGCAGGTACCCTGATGGGGTGCCCAGGGCCATCTCTCCTGTACCAGTGGGGGGCAGGTTGGCTTATTTCAGCCAGAACTGGCTGTCCCTAACTTCGGACAGATGGGTTCTGGAGGTAATAAGCCAGGGTCTGGTTCTCAGCTTCAAACACTTTCCAAAGATGAAAGCCAGACATTTTCCACCTGCAAATCCTTCAGAAGCCCTTGCTTTGGAAGCAGAGGTTTCTTCTCTTCTGGACTGCAAAGCAGTGGAAAGGGTTCCTCCTTGCCATCAGGGCAAGGGGCTTTATTCAAGATACTTTCTTACCCCAAAAAAGACAGGAGAAGTGGCCCATTCTAGATTTAAGGTACCTGAACAAGCATCTTTTGAAACCAAAGTTCAGAATGTTGACTCTGGCAATGATATTGCCTTCTCTAAGGCCAGGGGACTGGCTAGCTTCCCTGGACCTCAAGGATGCCTATTTTCATGTCCTGATCAGGCCTTCTCACCGAAAGTACCTCAGGTTCGAACTGTCCTCAGGCCATTACCAGTTCAGGGCAATGCCTTTCAGACTTACCTCTGCGCCAAGGGTATTCACAAAATGTCTCGCTGTGGTAGTGGCTCACTTAAGAAGGCAAGGGGTTGCTGTGTTTCCCTACCTGGACGACTGGCTCATTGTGGGTCAGTCTCCAGATCAGGTAAATCCCACTTGCAAGTCACCCAGCAGCTTCACTTCCTGGGATTCCTGCTAAATTTACCAAAGTCAGTTCTGGAACCAGTTCAGGTCCTAACTTCATGGGTGCAGAATTGAACACAAAGTTAGCCAGGCATTTCTTCCCTCGGAAAGGGTAGACAGACTCATGGCCCTGGCATCCTCCTTTACCCTCAAGTCTCTCACCAGCAAGGCATTTTCTGCAACTCTCTGGCACATGGCTACTTCCACAGCTGTAGTCAAGGAGCAAGATTCCAGATGAGGGACATTCAGTTCCATTTGAGGGCCTATTGGTCTCAAAGGAAGGACCCCCTTACCAAATTGGTCCCAGTAACTCAAACTCTGATCCTGGCCCTCCACTGGTGGCAGGTCCAAAGCAATCTAAGACAAGGGGTTCCCTTCATTCCCATTTCCCACTCCCTCACCCTCACCACGGATGCCTCCCTGTTGGGGTGGGGAGCTCACTTGGGCGACCTGTCCACTCAGGGAGTGTGGTCTCCTCAGGAATCTCTGCTCCACATCAATCTTTTGGAACTCAGAGCTGTCTTTTTAGCTCTTCGGGTGTTTTCAGTTTCTGTCCAGAACAAAGTGGTTCAAGTCAGGACAGACAACACCACCACAATGTGTACATCAACAAGCAAGGGGCACTCGGTCTTCAGCCTTGTGCACCGAAGCAATGAAGTTGTGGTCTCTGGCTTACTCCCTGAACACCTCCCTGATAGCAGTTCATCTCCCAGGGAAGGACAATGTCCTGGCAGATGCCCTCAGCAGAATTTCTCAGGGCCATCACGAATGGGCTCTGAATCCACAAGTGCTGGGGTCTGTCTTTGCCAGATGGGGCACCCCTCGGATAAATCTTTTCGCAGCCCCAGACAACCACCAACTTCCTCTATTTTGTTGCAGGCCTCCAGTGCTGGGCTCAGTCCCTCTGGACGCCTTTCTGTTGGACTGGAAGGGAAGTTCCTGTATGCCTTTCCCCTTCCTCTTCTTTTCAGGGTGCTAGTGAAAATCAGATCTCAACCCTGCAGAGTGATTCTGATTGCCCCAGATTGGGCCAGACAGCCCTGGTACCTCTGCTTCTGTCCTGACAGTCCACCCTGCCCTGAGCCTGCCCAGAGTCCACGACTTGCTGGCCTGTGCACAGGGAAGAGTGTGGTATCTGGACCTCAAATCCTCCATCTCAAGGCCTGGCTCTTGAGGAGTTAGAATTTGCTGATTTACACCTTCTCAAGGTGTCATGGATATTTTAAAGGCTTCAAGGAAGCCTTCCACTAGGAACCACTTATAATTCTAAGTGGAAGAGGTTTTCCATCTGGTGCTCTGAGAGGCAGATTATTCCAGAATCTGCTGATCTTCCCATTTTACTGGACTATTTGGTCCATTTAAATTCCCTAGGCCTTAGGCCAGCTACCCTGAAGGTTCATCTGGCAGCTGTCTCTGCTTTTGTGTCAGCAGGGAAGCCTGCCTCCCTTTCTTCTCACCCTGTGTTCTCCAAGTTTTTTAAAGGGTTACTTCATACTAATCCCCCCTTTTGGGAACCAGCTCCTGCCTGGGACCTGAATGTTTGCATTGCTCAGTTAATGCAACCTCCCTTTGAGCCTCTGTCCTCAGTAGAGCTCAAGTATCTAACTTGGAAAACTGTTTTCCTAGTGGCTATCACTTCTGCCAGACGCATAAGTGAATTACAGGCCCTGTCAGTGGAAGAAGATTTTATCTCTTTCCACAGAGATAAGGTAGTCCTTAGGACTAATAGAAAGTTTTTGCCTAGGTGGTTTCAGATTTCCACCTGAATAAATCCATCTCTCTCCCAGTATTTTTCACTGAGCATTCTTCCTCAGGTGAGAGGAGACTGCACAGCTTGGACATCAAAAAGAGCCTTAAGCTACTATTTGGAGCGCACCAAAGGTCACAGGTTCAAATCCCTCCAACTCTTTCTTACTTATGGTGAAGTTGGCAAAGGGAAACCTGCCACTAAGAGGACAATTGCAAGGTGGATTGTCTCTTGTATCCAATTTTGTTACCAAAAACTAGGTAGAGAACCCCCCTCAGGACTGAGGGCCCACTCCACCAGGGGGTACAGCTGCGTCTCTAGCGGCTGCTAGAGACATTCCCATTCTGGAGATTTGTCAAGCTGCTACCTGGAAGACAGTTCACACTTTTACCAAGCATTATTCCCTGGATGTCCAGTCCAGGAGAGATGCTCGGTTTGGCACAGCTGTGCTTCAGAGCCTATTTCCTAAGTAGGTTCTGACCCTCCTCCATGGAGGTACTGCTGTGTAATCTGCTTTCGTTATAATATAGCAAGACTTCATGGTGTTTGAAGAAAAAATTACTCACCTTAGTAATTGCTTTTCTTCTCATGAGTCTTGCTATGTCTCTTTCACCCTCCTGCCCTCTCAGAACTTCTACTTGGGTAGGTGGCAAATTAGTGCAAGCACTGTGTCATGCCATTGTAGTAATTTCCTTACCCTCTTTCCTTTAGGGTTAGGGAACTAGATTGTTTCATTTAAGTTATATATATGGACCCCTTCCTGGACTTGAGTCTTGGGGGAAGGGGGTTCTAATTGTGCTTGTCAAGGTAGAAACGAACCATAATACCATTATTCTTTGTTATTATGGCTCTTGGTGTTTCTTTGTTGTTTATATTGTTGTTATTACTACTAGTAGGTAGCCATGGGCTGGTGTAGAGTTTTCCACACATACTTGTCGTTTAATGTTAGCTTCGTAAAGATCTGACAGTTTCATTTGAAACTTGCCAGATAGAGCTTTGGGCACAGCGCCCTCGTGCTGTAGAACTCCAGATCCTCTGGAGTTAACTCCTTCCTCTCCGGGGCAGTTCAGCTGCAGTGGCTGACTGCTTTTGTTATAATATAGCAAGACTCCATGAGAAGAAAAGCAATTACTAAGGTGAGTAATTTTTTCTTATTTTCCTAACTCTGGTAAGATTCTGTGCTCTGTCCTTTCAGGCAACCTAGAAGAAAAGAGTTCAGGTGACACTAGGTGCCTTTGCCAGCAAATCTAGTCTTCCACCAGCCCATAGAGCAGCAGCAAGTGGAGGAGCAGCAGCAGCAGGCAGTGCCGGACCTGGTACAAGAGCAACAACAGCCACCCATGGTGACTCCAGGGTCACCCCCATTTTATCCCCACATATCCCCAGTGTGGGATTTCTTTGAGTGTCACAGTAAAGACCTCAGTATTGTGAAATGCAAACTGTGTGGGAAAGGGGTATAGAGGGGGAAAAAGGGTACACCTTTAGGTACCGGTGGGCAGTGAACCCACCTTAGTGTCCACTGTGCCAAAGAATGGCATGCTAGGCTGCATCATGAGCATGAGGCTCCTCAGTGGGATGTGGGACAGGAGGTGGGGTTTTCAGGCATGCTGTGATATGGGCACATAGGTGTGTACATGCAGAGTCCAGCAGGGGCAGGAAACAGGAAGTAGCAGCAGCTGAAGCTCCAGCAGCCCATCTCCCACTGCCACCATCAGCTCCGCATGCAATGGTGACACAGGTGGACCTGGCCGTCCTGTAGGATGAGGTGTTTGACATCTGGCACATACTCATGGAAGTATGTCAGAACCATAAAGGAGACTCAGGAGAGCATAACTGCCAACCAAGAGAATTTGCTGAAGATAGTTGAGGCGCTTTCTGGGTGTAGCAGTGGCAGCATGCATTATTTTTTTTCCTGCCCTTTTTTCATTTATGTATGTTGTAAGTGTACTGTATGTCCATCAAGTATTACTGTCCCCCTCCCAAAAAACCCACAAAAAATTAAAAAGTATATAAAAAAAGCAAAAAAAGAAACTTTCTATCCTCTTGTCTACCTTGTCTAATGTCACATCCTACTGCTTTGTATGCCTTTTGTAATCTTCCCCAGGAAATAACTGTCTTGTTCATATCTTTCTTTATATCCAATGTATTTTTCCATTCTGTACTAATCATCCTAGGTTCATGGTGGAGTTGTCAGTGCTGCTTTTCAGGGTTGTATTTGTTCCCACCACCCCCTATAAAGTACAAATTCAAAAACGATTATCAAAAGTAAGATGATAACACAACCCAAAAATCTTTTCTATCTTAGCAAAACTGTGCAGGCCTGAGGCCACCACATCTTGCTGCCTGCCGTTAAGTAGTTGATGGTGTCTAACAGTAAATTCTAAGAGCATGATTACTTATTGGATTGAGGACGACTCCCCAGAAATAGCAATATAATTCCCTTTTGAGTTGTTTTAAAAGGTCATGTGATATTCATACAGGTGAATTAAATACTGGCCCAAATTCATCACATTCCACTATAATCCTGGCGGTCACTCTTTTGCAGTGGTGTATGGTGCAACTGCCCAGAGAAGTTCATAAGAATCTTATGTGAAAATATTTAAGTCAAAAACAGCTGTCCTTCTGCTATGTCTCTCTCTTCTCTGTTGTAATGCATGCGCGCACTTCCATGAGAAATCACCCAGAATAAAATGAGAAAATATTTATGTCAAGTGAATAAGCCTCTTACCGTACTCCAGTATGTCTACTGCTAGAAAAACACGTCACATACTGGTGAAAATCAAAAACTGCTGTCCTTCTGTTATGCCTCTTTCTTCTCCATTGTGCTGCACGCGCACTGCCATGAGAAATCACACAATATATAATGAGAAATATTTATGTGAAAAACTGCTGACCTGCTGCTACATCCCTCTGTTCTCTACTGTGTTGCATGTGCACTGTCATGAGAAATCACCTAGAATACAAGCTCTAGCCAGAGCTGATAAGGGTGTGGCAAGCTTAAGAAGCTCTGAGGAACTGACGCCGCCGCCAACAGAACTGGAAAAGGTAAAACAAAAGATAGTATAAAAAGGATTAGGAAAGATGGAGAAAACATGGAGGAAGATGAAGGGAAGGTGAATATATGAGTCTTCAATTTAGTGTTCACTATTGAGACTACAGGTCCAGTCTTAGAGAGTAAGATAACATTTAGGAGTGCAGATAGCAATAAATATGAGAAAGAATTTCTCAGTACCTATGGAGAAAGTGCTGAATGGTCTTCAGGATCTGAACATCATCAGTTCCCCTGGGCAGATGGGCTGCACTCATGGCTGCTGCTGTAGATGAGTTAGGCCCTTTCAGAACCCTTGGCAGACAACTTAAATGAGTTGCTGGCAATAGGAAAAGTCCAGTTGGCTTCTTCTGAATAAGGGTGGTGATAGGGAGAACTCAGGATATTACAGGCCAGTGAGTCTTACAGCTATTGTAGACAATAATAATAACCAGATATGTAATTTTTTTAGAGAAAAACAGGATCATTAGCAGGAATCAACATGGTTCAGAAAACAGCAGGTTTTGTGTCAAACCAGCTTGACTGATTTTAGATGACATAGATAGTAAACAGAGGTCAGGCAGTTGGTATCCCATTGTATCTAGATTTGAGAAAAGCATTTGACTCATTGCCCCACAGGATATAATAAACCAGAGTTTAGGCAGGCAATAGCAGAAAGCCGAGGGTTACTTCAAGTCTGCTACCAAATGTATTTGTATCACACTAAAATATTTGCTGCTACAAAGTACTGAGTCTTTCTAAGTATCCTATCACAACTGTACCAGATAACTTCTGTCCTGCGAGGTTGGATAAATGAACACCTGTCTATTGACAACCCAGCTGTGTTTGATGGAGAACATAATTACATAGAGTGGAACCACCTTCCCGAACCATGTGAGTTATTCAGACCTTCTCATGTGAACAGTGGTACATGTTCAAGGAAAGCCTGGTTCTGTGCTGCTGCTGTCAGCAACCATGCACTCTGTGTCTCAGACTGCTAATAACCACTACCCAGACAGAGCAACAGGCAGGCACAAGTACTCTTTCTCTCTCTCATGGCCAGCTCCAATTATGCAAAAATCCCTCGCTTACTATTCTCTTCACCATTCTCAGTGAGACCTCTTTGTTGTCTTTTAGGCATCTGTCAGTGCTGTTTGTCATTTTACAGTGAAAGGAAAACCTGGTGAAGCTGATAAATAACTACCTCCACTCCAGCCCAAGATTTTTGGATTTTTCATAATAGTGTGACTCCAAAGTGACGGCAGAGCTGATGGGGTAAAGCATAGTAGTAATCAGCTGCGGCCAACTTCAGACGCAGCCGTGCAGTGCATGACAGTTATTGTAGAATCCAAATCTTGCGAAGTTCTAATCGAGTCTGTGATGGACACTGAAGGGTTGTTTGGCAAAGTTTTTTTTTAAACTGTTACTTTTATGTCCTTCAAACAAACTTGTAAGAAGCTGAAGGCTGGCAGTTCATTGCAGTTGGCCAAGTTATGTAAAGGACTTTCATTATAGGCATACTAGGCAAGAGTATTAATAGACAGCCCATAGTGAGTGACCCTGGTGGACTGTTTAAAGCTCCTTTAGATGTCAGAAGGATATTTCCAAAAAGTCTAATGGAAGCATGCCACGGTTGGTCATTTTCAGAGCTATCGAATGATCCCAAAATGGCTGCAGGCTCTGCCCTCAGCCATAAAAATGGGAAAATATTTATGTGGAAAGCCGCTGTCCTTCTGCTATGTCTCTCTCTTCTCCATTGCAATTTATGTGCACTTCCATGTGAAATCACCCAGAATAAAATGAGAAGTGATTTATGTGAAAAACTGCTGTCATGCTGCTATGTCCCTCTCTTGTCTGCAGTGCTGTGCGTGCACTCCCATGAGAAATCACTCAGAATAAAATGAGAAATTCTTTATGTCAAGGGAATATGCCTCTTGTTGTACCCAAGTATGTCTCCTGCCAGAAAACACATATCATAATATAGATGTTGCTGCTAGATAGCTGTGCAATTGCTGAATGAGAACTAAAACAGACATGAATAATGTGGATGATAAGGAGAATTCACAATGTCTGGTCAATAACATATGAAATCTTTTAACACTCAGAATTTACAGTAATAGTCATGCTGCTTTTGTGGCCACTGCTGCTGCTGCTGCTATTATTATAATTTATGTCCTTGGAAGGATTAGTTGAAGTGCTGCTGCTGGTCACGTACAACAGTAACAGACCTATGGTACCCATTGTATCCTGTATTCCTGCACTTTGAGTGGTAAGTTCATTTATTTTGTTGAGGTAATGTTGTATTGAAAGGGGATGGTTACTCATTTGGTTTTTCAACAATGATTGAGTCTCTTTCCTTGTAGGGATTTCACATCATCGAGAGTCTGGATTGCTTTTTCGGAGCTGATGTTTTCCTTTTCCAGTGGTTCCAGGTAAGTACATTTTTTCTGCTTTTTCTTGTGGGGGAAGGGGGGATCGAGGCTCGGGTGAAGGTAAGGATTTTTTTTTGTTTTGCTGCATCTGTTTCCTCTGTGGCATGTTTATCAAAACTGTCAAACACTATATTTTTGAACATCCGTGTTTCTGCGTCCATGCAGGTATTTCTCGAACCCATCAATCTGAATATGATTGAAGTCTGTTGTCACTGATGCTCTGGATTCCGGGTGCTGTGTACCAGTACTGCAAGGTAAGTCTTTTAAATTATTAGGTGATGTGATGGTTTTCTTTTCTGAGTATGCACAGTTCAATGGATGTTACACTTAAGGTTACACTTAATGTACAGTTCAATGGATGTTACACAATCTGAACCACACCGGTAAAAATGATCTAGCTAGTTGCTCTGTGGAAGAAACTAAGCAAAATCTTTCAAAATTAGAGGAAAAATTAGCTTTCAATTTGTCCAGTGTCTCTTTCTCAGATATTCTTCCAGTGTGAGGAAAGCAGTCAACTGTCAGGAAATCAGGGAGAAGGACATCAGTGAGCTTAATACCTGGCTTAAAAATTGGTGTCAGGAAAAAGGGCATGGCTAGATCAGGAACTGGCAGAAATTCTGGAAAAGGGAGCTGTTTAGATTCAATGGCCTGCACCTTACAATGGAGGGGACATGAGTTCTCAGTCAAAAGTTCAACGTCTTCATCAGCTGTTAGGGCATTGCATCACAAGCAGCACATGTGACAACAATTTCAAAGTCCAACAGAGTTGTCCCAAATGCATTAGGAACATAAAGTATGCTATGGATACAGGGAAGGAAAAAATAAAATTACTCCAAGGAAGACAGAAGCATTATGGGAAAGAGGTAATCTCAATGATCTGGAGCCAATAAGTTATGTCACAGAAATTACAGAAAGAAGGGCTTCAGAGAGAAATCACGCTTGTAAAAAGAAGGAGCGTAGTACATGGAAAGGAACGGTAGCTAGTGTCAGAATCCTGGCTAACAAAACCCCTAATCTCATAGCCACTATAGCAGAGGATGGACTAGACTTAGTGGCTGTGATGAAAACTTGGTTCACAGGAAGCAATGGATGGGACATGGCCGTTCCAGGATTCAACATATACAGAAGGGACAGAAAGTGAAAAAATGGAGGGGGTATCATTGTACATCCAGAAGGAAATCAAAACACCAGAAACCAGGCGACCCTATGTGACACTGAGGCACTGGAGGTAACAGCTGAGACAGTGAGCAGGGTAGCCATTAAGTTAGGAGTTAGCTGCAGGCCCCTATTGCAGGGGGAGGATGGGGACAACACAACATTGGTGATGATACATAAAATGTCAGCAAGGGCAAGGCACTTATAGTAAGTGACTTCAACTTACCAGACATTAACTGGGGTTCTCAGACAGCATTGACAACAAGAGGCAGGGAATTTGTAATGGCTCTATGGGGGCAGGGCTGAAACAACTTGTTGACTCACCAACCAGAGGTGGAGCTGTCTTGGACTTGGTTCTGACCAACAGTGACAGGGTAGAAAGGGTCGAGGTAGGGTGCCATCATGACAACAGCAACCATCATATGGTTGGTTTCCAAAGCAACACAACTATAAATACAAAGCATTCCAAGATCAGAGTTTTGGACTTCAGAAAGGCAGACTTTTCCAAAATGAGAACCAGCCTAGAAGAGAAACACAGGCACGGTGGGGTGGGGGGTGCAGGAAATGTGGGAAAACCTCAAGGGAGCTATCAAGGAGGTAAATGAGCAGTGCACTAGGAGGCTCAGCAAGGTAAATAAGAGAAGGAAACCCCTCTGGTTCTCCAAGGAGGTGGCTACTATTGTAAAGGAGGAAAGAAAGGCCTATAAGATGTATAAGGCATCAGACAAGGATGAAGACAAGGAAACTTACAGAGCTGCACAGAGGGACGTTGGAAAAGTAATAAGAAAAGCTAAAGCTCACCCCCAGAAAAACTCAGCCCCAAAACTGGCAGGAACGGCCAGCCCCCCTGTAACCATCACCCTGGATGGAAATACACTAAACACCGTCTCTTCCTATAAATACCTAGGAGTATAGCTAGACCCCCAGCTAAACTGCACAACCGACATAGATGCTCTCACTTTGAAGCTCTGCCCGAAGCTTGGCCTTCTTTACAGAAACTGTGACTCCATCCCATTACCTGTTAGATGCTCACTGCTAACAAGAATGATCACGACCATCTTTGATTGCAGAGACACTGTGTACAACACCGCCCCCCTCCACCTCGCTATCCAGGTTGGACTCCTTATTCCACTCTTTTTGCCATTTTGCAACAAATTTCCATTTCAGAACACACCACTGCATGCTTCTTTTCTCCCTCGGGTTAGTGCCCCTTTCCCGTTGCAGTTTTTGTCACTCTGTTTCTTTTATTTCCAAATTTTAATTTGACCCCACCTGGCAGAGAACTAACCCCTGCAGCCTCTTCTCCTTACTCGCTGCACTCTAGGCACTCCTTCTCCCTCCCCAAACCATCCTCATCAGCCGACAAATCTGTCTTCTCCTACTGTCTAACCTATCTGTGGAACTAGCTTCCCCAGCCCTCAGAAACTCACCCTTGCACAACTCCATTAAATCTCAACTTCATGAACTCCCCTTCCCCACCTGTAACTGCAACTAGTCTGCCTTTAGCCACATAAATACAGTTTAAATATCAAAACCTCTGTACTGTATAGTGTTGTATTCATGCAGCTGATTGTAAATAACTATATATGTGCAACAGAATGTAAATACTTCCTTTGTACAAAATTATATGATTGTATGTAATATTCTCATGTGTCTATTCTATGTATGTATACTGTTGTAACTCCCTCCCCCTCACCCACCGGGTTGCACCTGGAAACAAGTCTCAGCTCAGTGTGCTTTTCCCAATTATCAAATGTTTAAATGAAATAAAATAAACACCAAGCTAAGGATAGCACAGGGTGTTACAGGGGGAGAGAAAACCTTGTTTAACTAGTGCTGGGCAGCACGTGCCTGCCGAGCAAATGGCTTTCCTGGCCATCCCAGTCACCTAATAGTGAAATGTGACCATAACTGCCCCAGAAACAAAAGTAGCAGATTAAAAAGTGAAAAAAATGCAGACAGCACCTATTTTATTTTATTTCCACAAAACTGCCAGCACAGACATGGCCACCTGTTCATCTCAGTGCTAGTCTCAGCCTATTGCCTCATTCACCTGGCTGACTTCAAATCAGCATAAAAGAGAAACTCACTCTTACCATTAGCAGAGGTACCACACGAGAACACCGACCTTCACTAAATATTCCAAAACAGATCACCGTGTGTGTGTGTGTGTGTGCATGTGTGTGCTTGTAGGGTTTCCACGGTAGCAACTCCTAGTGACACTAAGTGGGAGAAAGGGGGGAGATCTCTGCACAGAACCAAGTCTGAAAGGTTGCACTGCTCCCTACTGGCAAATGCCAGTGGACGGACTATTTCAACTCAAGAAACCCCTGAAAATCATTTCCATTAATTTTTTTGTGTGTTTCCTTGACAATTTTTATTTCTCACATAGAAATGCCACAGATAACCTATTTTCTAAGCACAATAACACCGCCAGGTGGGTGTTATTGGGATATACCAGCCTTTCCAATAGTTATAAGGCCGTCTGCCTCCAGTATGTGTATATATATATATATTTAAGGCATCAGTTAGGGTTGTTACTAAAGTGACAAAAGCAGTGAAATGTGGTGTCATGTTTTCCAACCCTAACTCCCCACCTAAACCATGCAGACATTGACAGATGTCAGGGGTGAGCCTTGGGGTTGTCAGCACTATTGATCACCCCATTCTATAAGTAAATAATTTGAGATGGGTACAGTATAGGAGAATGGGATGAGCATTAGGACTGACGGCCCCAAGGCCACCCCGACACCTGTTAGTGTATGCAGGGTGAGGGTGGGGTGTTACCTCCTGCTTTTGTCACTTTAGTAACATAGAAACATAGACTTTGACGGCAGATAAGGACCGCTAGGCCATCTGGTCTGCCCATTTCCCTACCTACAGGATAGGCCGCAGATCCTAGCTAACCAACAGCCTATTTCTTCCTACCCCCCACAAGAATTGCCTTATGTCTGTCCCATGCATTCTTGAATTGTCCTATGTTTAGACCCCACAGCCTCCTCAGGAAGGCTGTTCCATGCATCCACTGCCTCTCTGGAAATACTACTTTCACATTGCCCCTGAACTGCCCTCCTTCTATCTTTAAATTGTGTCCCCTTGTTCTTGCAAGTCTCTTTTTCTGAAAAATGCTACCCTCTTGGACTTTGTTGATTCCACTGAGGTACTTAAAAGTTTGTATCATGTTCCCTCTCTCCCTTCTTTCCTCAAGGGTATACATATTAAGCTCCTTTAGTCTCTCCTCATACGGCTTCTCTTGCAGACCCTGCACCATTTTAGTTGCCCTCCTTTGGACTGCCTCTATCCTGTCTATGTCCTTGAGGAGATGGGGTCTCCAGAACTGGACACAGTGCTCCAGATGGGGTCTCACCAACTGTCTGTACAGAGGGATAACAACTTCCTGTTTTCTGCTGCTGATGCCTCTCTCTATACATCCCAGTATACCCCCAGCCCTCCCTACTGTCTTCTCACATTCCTTGCTAACCTTAAGGTCATGTGATATGATTACCCCCAGGTCCCTTTCCTTTTTTGTTGTTGTTACTACTTCCCCACCCATTGTGTATTCTTCCCCTGGGTTCTTATTTCCCAGGTGCATTATTTGCACTTCTTTGCATTGAATCTAGCTGCCATACTTCTGACCATTCCTCCAACCTTGCCAAGTCCCTTTTCATCCTTTCCACGCCTCCTTGTGTATCAACCCTGTTGCAGATTTTGTGTCATCTGCAAAAGGCATACTTTTCCTTCCAGTCCCTCTGCAATGTCACTGATAGAGACATTAAAAGGACTGGACCCAATCGAACCCTCGGTACCCACTAGTAACCCCCTTTCTTCAGAATGGACTCCATTTACAATTACCTTCTGTGTCCTGTTGTCCAGCCAATGTTTTACCCAGGCTACCACCCTGGGTCCCACTCCCAGGCTGGTTAATTTGACTATTAATCTTTTGTGTGGGACTGTGTCAAATGCCTTGCTAAAATCTAGGTAGGCCATGTCCACAGCCCCTCCCTGGTCTACTACTTTGGTCACCCAGTCAAAGAAATCTATTAGATTCATCTGACATGACCTTCCCGCTGTGAACCCATGCTGCCTTGGGTCCTGTGCCCCACTGGCCTCTAGGTACTCAACTATTCTTTCCTTCAGAAGTGACTCCATCACTTTCCCTACCACAGAGGTCAGACTGACAGGTCTGTAGTTTCCTGCTTCTGTCTTGGACCCACTTTTGTGAAGGGAATCACATCCGCCTTCCTCCAGTCCTCGGGTACCACACCATCCTCCTATGATTTATTAAAAGAGTAGCCAGTGGTTTCACTAGTTCCTCCTTAATTCTTTTAGAATTCTGGGGTGAATTCCATCAGGGCCCATTGCTTTGTCCACCTTCAGTTTTAGGAGTTCTTGCAGAACCCTTTCTTCTGTGAAAGGACTGGGATCAACCCCTATCAAGAGTGCTTCTGTTAATTGGATTAGGCACTTCCTCCTCTTTTGTGAATTCTGAGCAGAAATATTCGTTCAGTATTCCTGCTTTTCACTGTCCCCTCTGCCCACCCACTGTTCATTCAATTCAAGCCTCACTATCCCTCCCTTTGTCTTTCTATCGCTGATGTACCTATAAAGGTTTTATCCCCTTCTTAACTTGAGTTGGCTATCTTTTCCTCAGTTTGGGCCTTTGCTATTCTGACTTCCTCCTGCTTCCTTCTGCATTAACTGGTACAGCTCTCTGTCCTGCTCCTTCTGTGTTTCCTTATACTTCAGAATGCTATCTTTTTCTTCCTGACTTTCATAGCCACCTCTTTTGAGAACCATAGTGACTTTTTCTTTCATTTGATTTGTTCATTTGCTTCACACAAGGCTTGTTGCCTCTGTGATGGCAGTTTTGATAATTCCCCATTGTTGCTCCACACCACCTTCTAGCCTGTTTGCTAGTGCTTTTCTGAGGCACTCTCCCATCTTGCCAAAGTCAGCCCTCCTAAAGTCCAGTACCCTCACTTTTGTATGGCTTGACTCTGTAGCTGAGTTTAACGTGAACCACACTGTTTGATGGTCACTTGTCCCCAGATGGCAACCCACTTCTAGATCTGAGATCCTCTCACTGCCCCCGTTTGAAAGTATGAGGTCTAAGATTGCTCCCTCACGAGTGGGTGTCCGAAACTAGCTGTAATGCCTGCCACCTGTAGGGCATCAAGAATGGCCCTGCTCTTGGATGTGGCTGCAGCAAATGTGCTCCAGTTAACATCTGGCATATTCAGGTCTCCCATCAACAGTATCTCCCCTTTCTCTGCCATTCTAAGAATGCTCTTATCATATCCTTGTCCATTCCTTCGCTCTGACATGGGGGTCTGTACACAACCCTGTGCAGATTGTGGTGCCCTTTCCAGTCTCCAAGATGACCCACAGTGCCTCCTCTCCTCCCTGTTTACTCTTTTGTTCAGTTGTTTTATCCTTCCTTTACATAAGAGCTACTCCTCCCCTCTTCTTCCCTGCCTGTCTCTCCTGTAGGTTATGTACCCTGGTATGTTAACATCCCAGTCATGGTTCTCTGTGTACCATATTTCTGTGACTGCTACGATATCCAGGCATCCCTCTTCCATTAAGGCCATCAGCTCAGGGAGCTTGTTGCCCAGACTACGGGCATTGGTACTCATTACCCTCCATTTCCTGATGGCCTTACTCCCTTTTGCCCCATCCCTGTCCTTCTTGCCTTTGTCACTTTCTCCGTTTACCCCTGCCCTTCTCCCTATTGGCACCTCTATGTTGGTGTTTGCCGCACTTACTACCGTGATTATTTGGGGGGGCTAGGATTTTCCTGCTCCTTTCCAGTGCATCCCCCCTTGGCTAGTTTAAAAGCTTGCCAATGAAGCATTTAAACCTATCACCTAGGATCCTGGTTCCCCTCCTGGACAGATGCAGCCCATCATGCCAGTATAGGCTTGTATCACTCCAGGTGGACCCCAGTCCCCAATGAAGCCAAATCCCTGAGCTCCACAGCAGTTTTTCAACCACTGATTGAATCCCATGGCACGGAACACCCTAGCCTCTCCTATGCCATAGATGGGTAGCACCTCCGAGAAGGTTACCGTGCGTGCTACTTGACTAAGGCCCCTCCCCAATTCCATAAACTCTTCCTGCACTTCTCTAATCCCTTTCTTAGCCAGGTCATTTGTCCCTAGGTGGACAATGACATCCAGCTTCCTTCCCTGTGCAGCTGCTTTGGCAATCCTGAGTATTCACTTCCTGTCCCTGCAAGCCATGGCACCAGGCAGGCACCATACCTCCCTCTCTCACCTTCCTCCCCCAGTTCTACCTTCCTAACAATGGAGTCCCCCACCAGGAGTTGTTTCCTTCTCCTGCTGGGTCCTTTGCCACCCTCCTGTGGGTCTCCTTTGTGGAGGTTCCCAGCATCCTCCTTGGTCTCCACTGTGGGTGCCTCCACAGAGGAACCACACTTTGCCAGAATGGCATAGGGTGTGGAGAGGTACAATGGGAGGGATGCACCTCTGTTCCACCACCCTCACCTCCCTGGAGCCCACTGTGGTCCACCGCTTCCTCTTTCTTGGCAACTTCTGAGGCAATGGCAGTGGCACTGGTGGTCCCTGGATGGAAGAGGAGGTCCCACAACCTGGCCAACTCAGCCTGGAGATGAGCAACCTCCTCCTCAGCCCAGAGAGGTGCCTACAGATGGGACAACACCGCATCCTCCAGAACATCTCCCGGAAGACTGCTGCTCCACAGCCACTGCACTGCACCACTCCAATCATGTCTTATTTCTGGCCCTTTAACTGTTTGCAATCCTTACTCTTTCCTCTGTTTTTCTCTCTCCTACTTTCTGCCTGTGTGCCTTTAAGCTCCTGATTGTCCTGTTCTGAGACAAGAATATCCTATATTTCGCAGTAGACCACTTACTTGCTCAGAGGCAGACCTCCAGCAGCTAGAGGGGCCAGAGAGCTACTCTTGCCCTTCTAGGATGGTGGGTCCTTGGTGGTTCTGTGATCACTCACTTCCTGCCCCTAAACAGGAAGTTCCTGTTGTCAGTCAAATTCTGTGCCTATAAAAATAGAACTAGCTTTGGGTGGGGGGGTGGATGGGAGGGAAGGAGGGCAAATATAGTCCCAGCAGAGAAGTTCAGTCACACAGCAGTCCTTTCTCCTGGTGTCTTCTGCCAAGCTATTAGCAGAAACTTTCTAAGGCAGTCTTTAAATGTAGCTTCCTTCTAGCTAAGCCACTCCCCCTACTTACCAGATCTTTCTACAAGTAATTTAAACCTCACAGCAGTTAAGACATTTCAGTCACCTGAGATTTACACCTAGATAACTCTTCAGATACCCATTCAGTTCAGTTAACCCAAACACACACTATTTTTTTTTGTATGTTAGTTTTTTTACCCTAAATTAAAGGTCAAATACAAAAGTTCTTCTACTTTAGTCCCAGCAGAGAAGTTCAGTCACACAGCAGTCCTTTCTCCTGGTGTCTTCTGCCAAGCTATAACAACCCTAACTGATGCATTAACAATGTTTTTGCAATGAATTTCCTTACTTTTTCAGATAGTATAATCATATCCTTATTTGTCCGTTGAAGTGCAGGGCCCGGAGGGCCCTGTGCCCCTTCCCTCCATAGATATGTATATGTATGCAGCCATGGAAGCACAGGGTCCTCTGGGCCCTCTGCTCTCATTCATAGGACAACAAGGATTAAATTGTCAATATAGCCACCTTATTACCCCACCTGACATCACTTCCCTAAGAGGGCAAGGGGCATACAGCTGTCATATCCTTAACTCATTGCTTCTACAGGAGCTCTCTGAAGTTGCACCACTTGTCTCCTGTATACTGTTAACAGTGAATCCTGGGCCTTTCTAAGCAAAATCAGGCTATAGTCAGCATGCCACAAATACATCCTAATAGCTCAAGAACCATAAGTGCTAGACACAAAGTATGAGTGGCAAATTTATTCAGCACAAAATCACCTTTCTAATGGTAGTATGCAAATAATAATATGTCATTTTGTTGTTTTTCTGTGCTGGTTGAAACAGCAAAAAAATGTTTTTTTCACTACAATAGGCAACATAAGCCATACAAACCATTTCTTAAACAAATGCGAATACCTCCTAAAGTATACATGATATACACAAAATATCAGTGGCAAAGTTGTTTAGCACAAAATTATCTTTCCAATGGTGGTATGCAAATAATAGTATATAATTTCATTTGTTTTCTGTGCTGGTTGAAACAGCAAAAAAAAAAAAAAAATTTCACTAAAATAGGCAACATAGGCCATACACATCATACCATAAATAAATGTAAATAACTCCTAAAGTATATATGATATACACAAAATATCAGTGGCAAAGTTGTTCGGCACAAAATTACCTTTCCAACAGTGCTATACAATCAAATATTTATTATATTCTGTTATATTATGTATTAAAATATATAAGTGATGTCTCCAGACATTGCAAGGGCAAAAGGAAGTCAGTAGCTGACTTCTGTAGGTATTCTCCGGACACACCAGTGTATTTTACTAACAACTAGAGGTGTCTGCTATGAGGCAATGAGTTAACAGCCCAACACACTGCATACAGGGTAAATGCATGCACACACTTACAAAAAAGACAAAAAAAAATATTAAACAGGGAGAGAGACATGTGGGGAGTGGTGCAATGCAAGGCTGTGGGGCAGCAGTCTTCCGGGAGACATTCTGGATGCTGCAATGCTGACCTATTTTCAGGCAACTCTCTGCTCTGAGGGAGGAGGTTGCCCATCTCCAGACTGATCTGGTAAGAAGTAAGGAAACTTCCTCCACCCAGGCAACACCAGGGCCACCACCACTGCCTCAGAGGCTGCCAAGAAAGAGGAGTGGCTGGACCACAGTGGGCTCAGGGAGGGTGAGGGTAGTGGAACAGAGGCACATCCCTCCAGTTGTACCGTTCCACAATTCATATGCCATTTTGAAAGACTGTGGTTCCTCTATGGAGGCACCCACAGTGGAGATCAAGGAGGATGCTGGGAACCTCCACAAGGGAGAGCCACAGAAGGGTGACATGGGACACCACAGGAGAAGGAAGCAGCTCCTTGTGGGGGACTCAATTGTTAAGTTGGAAGAACTAGGGGAGGGAGGAGGAGAGGGAGGTAAGGTGCTTGCATGGTGGCATGGCTTGGAGGGATAGGAAGTGAATTCTCAGGATCAAGGGAGCAGCTGCACAGGAGAGGGAGCTGGACATCATTGTCCACCTAGGGAAAATGATCTAGCTGGGCATGGAATCAGAGTAGTGCAGGAGGAGTTTGTGGAGTTGGAGAGAGACCTCAGTCAAGTAGCATGCATGGTAACCTTCTTGGAGGTGCTGCATGTCTATGGCATGAGTGAGGCTAGGGTATGTGGCACCATGAAATTTAATGAATGGTTGGAAAACTGGTGCAGAGCACAGGCTTTTGGCTTCATTAGGGACAGGTGGTCCACCTGAAAGGATACAGGCCTATACTGGCATGATGGTCTGCATCTGTCCGGGAGGGGAAAGAAGCTGCTAGGTGATAGATTTAAGTGCTTCATTGGCAGCTTTTAAACTAGCCAAGGGGGGAGGCAACTGATAAGAAGCAGAGAATTCCCAGCATTCACCCACAAAACAGGGTAGTTAGCAAGGTAAAAATTAAGATAAAGAGGTTGATAGGGAGCAAGATGGGGTAAATGGAGAAAAAAGCAAAGGCAGTAAGGGCAGAGATGGGGCTAAAAGGGTTAAGGCCATCAAAAATGGAGGGCAATGAGTAACAATGCCTGTAGTCTGGGTAACAAGCTTCCTGAACTAGTGGTCTTGATGAAAGGGGGACACCTGGATATCATGGCAATCACAGAAGCATTGTACACAGAGAACCATGACTGGGCTGTCAACATATCAGGGTACACAATCTACAGATGGGAGAGGGAGTGTAAAAGAGGAGGAGGAGTAGATCTCTATGTAAGGGAAGAGATCAAAGCAATGGAACTAAAGGGTAAATGCGGAGGTGAGGAGGCATTGTGTGTCACCTTGGAGACAGGAAATGGTACCACAATCTGCACAAGGGTTGTATACAGACCCCCATCTCACAGGGAGGAAATAGGCAAGGAAATAATAGAAGGCTTCCTTAGTATGGCAGAAAAGGGGGAGATACAGTTTATGGGGACCTGAATATGCCAGATGTTAACTGGAGCACATTTGCTACAGCCACATCCAAGTGCATTGTCATTCTTGGTGCCCTACGGGGGCATGCCTGGACAGCTAGTAATGGAACCCACTCAGGAGGGAACAATGTTAGACATGGTACTCTCAAACGGGGATGGAGAGAGGATCACAGATTTAGAAGTGGGTAGCCATCTGGGAACGAGTGACCACCAAACAGTATGGTTCATGATAAACACAGCCGTAGAATCAAGCCATACAAAAGTGATGGTGCTGGACTTTAGGAGGTCTGACTTTGGCAAAATGCATGAGTGCCTAAGGAATGCAGTAGCAAATGGGCAGGAAGGAGGGGTGGATGAACAATTGGGAAATATCAATACTGCCCTCACAGAGGCAACAAGCTTTTGTGTGAAGCAAATAAACAAAACAAAATGAAGTAAAAAACCACTATGATTCTCAAAGAGGTGGCGGGAAAGGTTAGGGAGAAAAATATAGCATTCAGGAAGTATAAGGAGTCATAGAAGGAGCAGGACAGCGATTTGTATAAGTTAAAGCAGAAGGAAGTGGGGAAGGCAGTCAGAATAGCAAAATCCCAAACCGAGGAAAAGATAGCCAACTCAGTTAAGAAGGGGAATAAAACCTATAGGTAAATTAGGGAGTGAAGAAAGACCAATGGAGGGGTAGTGAGGCTTAATAAAGGGGAAGGGAGATTGGCAGAGGGTGATAGTGAAAAGGCAGATATCTAAACTAATATTTTTTCTCATTATTCACAAAAGAAAAGAGGGGGGGATACCTAAACCAAACAATTGAAGCACTCTGGAGAGGGGGGTTGATATCAGTCCATTCGCAGAAGAAAGTGTCCTGAAAGAACTCCTAAAACTCAAGGTGGACAAAGCAATGGGGCCTGATGGAATTCACTCCAGAATTCTAAAAGAACTAAGGGGAGACCCAGTGACACCACTGACTACCCTTTTTAACTAATCATGGGAGGATGGTGTGGTACCTGAGGAGTGGAGGAGGACAGATGTGATTCCTCTTCACAAAAGTGGGAACAAAGGCAGAGGCAGGAAACTACAGACCTATTAGTTTGACCTCAGTGGTAGGGAAAATGATGGAATAATTTCTGAAATATAGAATTGTTGAGTACCTAGAGGCCAGCAGGGCACAGGATCCAAGGCAGCATGGATTCAGAGTGGGAAGGTCATGTCAGATGAATCTAATAGATTTCTTTGACTGGGTCACCAAAGTAGTAGACCAGGAAGGGGCTGTGGATATGGTCTATCTAGACTTTAGCAAGGCATTTGACTCAGTCTCACACAAAAGATTAATATACAAGTTAGCCAGCCTGTGAGTGGGTCCCAGGGTTGTAGCCTGGGTAACAAATTGGCTGGACAACAGGACACAGAGGGTAATTATAAATGGAGTACACTCTGAAGAAAAGGGGGTTACTAGTGGGGTACCACAGGGTTCAGTACTGGGACCGGTCCTCTTTAATGTCTTTATAGGTGACATTGTGGAGGGCTGGAAGGAAACGTATGTCTCTTTGCAGATGACACAAAGATCTGCAACAGGGTTGATACACAAGGGGAGTGGAAAGGATGATAAGAGACTTGGCAAGGTAGAGGAATGGTCAAAAGTCTGGCAGCTTAGATTCAATGCAAAGAAGTGCAAACTCTGTATCTGGGAAACAAAAACCCCAGGGGAAGAGTATACAATGGAGGGAGGTACTAACAACAACAAAATGGAAAGGGACCTAGGGGTAGTCATATCAGACAACCTTAATGTAGGCAAGCAATGTGTGAAGGCAGTAAGGAGGGCTGGGGGGGAATGTTGGGATGCATAGGAGAGGAGAGGAATCACCAGTAGAAAACAGGAATTTGTTATCCCTCTCTACAGACAGTTGGTGAGACTCCATCTGGAGTACTGTGTGCAGTTCTGGAGACCCCAACTCTGCAAGGACATAGACAGGATGGAGGCAGTCCAGAGGATTGCAACAAAAATGGTGCAAAGTCTACACCAGAAGTCATACAAAAAGAAACTAAAAGAGCTTAATATTTATACCCTTGAAAAAAAGAGAAAGAGGGGAGATTATGATAGAAACTTTCAAGTACCTCAAGGAAATCAATAAAGTTCAAGAGGGTAGCATCTTTCAGAAAAAGAGATGTGCAAGAACAAGGGGGCACAATATGAAGACAAAGGGTGGGCAACTCAGGGGCAACATGAGTAAGTATGTTTTTATGGAGAGGGTGGTGGATGCATGGAATGATCTTCCTGAGGAGCTCTTGGGGTCAAAAACAGTGGGGGAATTCAAGAATGCATGGGACAGACATAAGGCAATTATAGTGGGGGTAGGAGGAAGTAGGCTGTTGGTTAACTGGGATCTGCAGCTTATTCAATAGGTAGGGAAATGGACAGACTAGGTGGGTCAAGTGGTCCTTATCTGACATCAAAGTCTATGATTCTGTGTTTCTGAGTTTCTCCTCTAGTACAGGAAATTTTTGAATCCATGCCAAAACATAATTCTGCGCAACAGTAACGTCATTCCATGCCACAGGTGTGAAAAAACATTTTGGGCAGTATTTGAAAAATTACAGCTGTGACATACATGAGGTCAGGTAATGAGAAGACTATGTTGAAAATCTGGGGCCAAAATATTTAAAATGTCCAAAGTTATGAGCGTGCATACTGAAATTGCAACAAATGGTTATAACTTTGGCATTTTTTCATATTTTGACCCCAGATTTTGAACATAGTCTTCTTATGACACCACCTCATAAACCCCATAGGTGTACATTTTCAAATCCATCACAAAACACCTTTCCACACCACAGGTGTGAAAACATGTTTTGGGCAGGATGTGAAAAATGACAGCTATACTGTTCATGAGGTGGTGTGAAAAAATGGCTATGTTAAAAATTTGGAGTCAGAATATTAATGATTACCAAAGTTATGAACATGCGTAGAAACATTTTAATCAATGCTCATAACTCAGTAATTTTCAGGAGTTTTTTCACCAAATTTTCAACATGGGCTTTTCGGGACCCCCCCCTCATTAACATTGGTACTGTCAATTAGTTAATCTTCCCGAAAGGTGATTTCACTCAGTGACTGTGAAATCACCTTATGGGCCCAGTTAGCAAAACAACAGTGGCAGTGTTCATTAGGTGGGGTCCCAAAAAGTCCATGTTGAAAATTTGAACAAAACACATAAAAATGGCAAAGTTTTGAACATAAGTTCAAAACAGCTTTGAAATACATTATATGGCACTTACCTTGATTCCTCAATTCCTCAGTTTGCAATTTGGCTTTGAAGAGTACTGATGTGTCCCGGTCCACAGAAGATGATAGTAGACAACCTCCAGAGGTAAGTATAGGTTAAGGGGTGTGGAGTGATGGGGTTCTCAGTGGGAAGGTCGGGATGGGGGAAGGGAATGGTGAGGATGACGAAGGACTGTTTCTTTTTTTCAGGGAAAAAAGATGGGGAATGGTTTACTTCTTTACAGCTAACAAATAAAATAAATATTTTGGGACACTGGGAGCAGAAGAGAGGGTACTGAGATTGGAGGTCTCTCACACAAGATTTCCTTATGTACTGATGATGTCCTGTTGTATCTGTCCCACCCAGAAGCCTATACCCCAGAAGTTTGGGCAACTGTTGAGTCATTTTGGCAACATGCAGTATATGTTCTTAATAAATCAAAAACAGAGGTTCTTGAATTCCGATATACCCCTTCAATGCATATTATGCAATTGTTACTGGTTACTTGAGGAGCATCTCAAATTAAACATTTGGGGATCCACTGCCGAAGACTGTAGCAAAATTATTTGCGGTCAACCACGCGGTGCTTACTACAGAAATATAGGCAGACACCAACAGCTGGTCCCTGTTGAATTTCCCAAGGCACTCTCGTATACATTCCACTATTATGAACATTCTCCCTCTCTTCCTCTTTTTATTTCAGTGTCTCCCCATTCCTCTCAGCAAATGACATTTTCAGCAATGGTGACAAATTATTTCAAAATATGTATGGGCTTCTAAATGTCCTAGGCTCAAATATAGACTGCTACAAGCATGCAGGGCGTGGTGGGCAGGACCTTTTCCCAGACCTGGAGGATTATTACCTCACTCTTAACCTCTGTAATGCACTTATGCAGCAAACCCCAACATAGTCAGCTAATTGGAAGCTGATGGAGTTAAGGGAGGAGGGGGAGCACTCTTAGTGGCACGTGCAATGAATCCGCTTTTCAAAAAACATAATGGAGATTTGTCCGTCCTGAATGTTCAGAATACACTCCAGGGTGTGTATTGCCTGTGGGAGAAATTTAACATAGGACCCTTACTGTAGCCCCTAGGTTGGTTTGGGTGGGATTCACAATTCCTACCAATGCAATTTGATCTGACTTTTCGGAGTTGGTCCAGAGTGGGGTTTTACTCCCCAATTCAGGTCTTGCAAGGAGGCACACCCTTGGACTTAGGTTCCCTTCCACAGACTTTTCAACTCCCACATTTGTACCACTTCAGATTCATCCAATTATACACCTACATTCAAGAACAACATTGGGTGAGCCCAGATAATCAGAGGATAAAACCTCTTCTCTCCACCATGGATACAGTCCTGAAGGGCACCATACATAGAAGATTGATCTCTGCTTTGCACAATGTGATTAAGCTACTACACAGTAACCAGGCAGTCAACATCAAACAAAATGGTATAAAGAGGCCAACGTGGATCTTTCAGATTTATTCTGGCAAAAGATTTTTCAAACAAGTCTAAAAACTACCTGCTCACCATTGTGGCAGGAATTTGCCTGGAAAATCAGGTCCTGCTTCTTTCATACATTGGTTATACAGGTAAATGGGATACTAATTTTTCCTTGGTGTGCTGGAGGGACTGCTGTGAAACCCATGCTACCCATACTCAAATTCTTTTGGAGAGTGCCTCGCTCTCTCCAGATTTTGGCACCAGGTTAAATCCAGGCTGATGGCCCTCTTTGCAGCTGGGGCCCAATTGCATTTGAGAATGCTATCGTGGGTCTCCTGCCACCCATAGTAGTTGGTAAGGACACAGTTTATTTATGGAATATCTTATTAGTCACTGCACATAAGGCCATCACTCAACACTGGCTCCACTTAGAACCTCCTACAGTTCAGTCCTGGCTCACTGTGGTCCAGGACATTCAGTCTATGGAAAAGCTCACTTTTAAAGTGAACCTTAAATCACTTATATTCACCCGGAGGTGGACTAGGTGGATGCTGGATGACGTCCCTCCAGAACCCCTAAAGTCATAAACATAATGATCTTCTGTACCCTCAATGAGGATTTCACTAGGTCCCACACCACCTAATCTAGATATGGTGGAGGGGGGTTAGTAGATGAGGAATCACAAGAGTCTTAAGTTTTTGTGAAAACATTTGGCTGATTTGTCCATTGGACTGCTATGCCTTTTATGCCTTTTAGGTAAAATTAAAATGTTATACCTAAGACATAGAGTGGGAGATATTCAGAAATGTGCCAAATGGTGGCAGAAGTCCAGCACAGTGCAAGCCAGATGTGCCATGACACACTGGGAGCCATATTCAAAAGATGAGCCACCAGAAATGTGCCAGCACAAGCCTGCTGAATTTGGCAAAGATGCACCGTGGTGTAACCAGAATGCACCAGCGCAACCATGGATGCTTGGAGCAGACCTGTGCACAAGAGCAACAGGCCCATAGACACACACCCAAGGAAGCACAGGGATAAGGGGCACAGGACCCTACCAGCAGGGTACATCCAGGTACACAGAAGCACTGATCTAGATGGAACACAGGGAACCAGGGGATGGTGCACAGCCACCAGCAGAGGTGCTGTGCACTGCACCTACCACAGCCAGTCCATGGCCATGTGACAGGAACAGTCCCCAGACCCACACCCCAGAATCCAATGGCAGCCTGATCAGCAGGTGACATATGGGGACAATGGCAAATGCAAGCCTGCCAGTGAAGCCCCCCTCCCATGCAGGCCACTGGCCTGCCAGCTGTGGGCAAAGCCTGGCTGCAGTGGGTGCCAACCCCTGTGTCCCTGGACACAAACACGCTGAAGTACCCCACCCCCACAGGCAGCACCAGTGCCAGTCACCAAAAGATGCATGCCCCAGACAGGTGACCACTCCCCATGTTACTGGAATTGCAATAGTGTATGCAGATGTCCAATCCCCAGCAGGTGATCCAGGCTCCCAGGACACCTAGGTCTGTGTGCATATCACCCCCCCCCGCCTGCCCTCACCAGTCCAAATTTCCACAGTGACCTTGAAGAGACACAACAAACCTACCGAACCTGGGATACAGCCCCCACCACCATGTGAAACACCACTGGATACAACATGGAACCCTTGGGAACCCCACACATGCCCCCCCTGCATTGACACCATGGACCATCACCTGATATCTGCAGCATGGCTACACATGCAACCCACAAAGCAGACATGGACACAGGCATGTAGAAAAATAAATGCTTTATAACAATATAAAAACAGTACAACAAACAATTGGAGGAAGGGTCAGGGACAGGGGAGGTAGAAGGTAGGATGGGGACAGAAAACCAGGGCTGTACAACAGGATGGGGGACTGCAGGAAAATAGGGAAAGCTTGGGAAAGAGGGCTATCTACAGTGACAGACTAGTGCCCTGCACTGCCAGCTGATGCATGCTGCTCCAAGGCCCTTCGGATGGCTGCCATCTCTTGCATGTTTCTCCGCAGGACTGCTAGGACCCTCTGCAGTACAAGCAGGATGCTGGTTAGGGCCAGGAACTGTGGCCTTTCTCCCCTCTGGCCCATCATTCATCATCCACTTAGGGGAAGGGACAGGACAGGCAATTAGTGCAATGCCTCAAAGACCACTGCCCACCCAGAGTGAGCAGTGGATAGCTGGGGCACACACCCCTGGAGAGACCACACTGGACCCTTGCATGGAGTCCCACACCAGCCATCCACATGGCATACCACAGTGGTGCAGACAGGCGGATGGTGCAGTGCAGCATGCACATGATCACATGGGCATGGTCACATGGCACAGTGTGAAGGTACGGCCACAGCACTCACGGTGGAAGCCATGCGCAAGCCCCCCCCCACACCAGCTGGAACACAGGCAAACAAGGCAAGACAATGCAAAATGTATTTAAAGATGCCTAATCACAGAGGCTCTGGGCGCTGTACAAATAGACACATCTTCAAGAAAATAAAGCACAGATGCATAACATATTAAAAAAATATAGAATAATAGCACATCATATCAGCATCATACACAATCGTTCAATAAATTAGTAATTCAATCCTGAAATGTTTGGGCAAATAGGAGGGCCTTAAGGCACCCAGTCAGTCGCCGACCGAGACCAGGATGCCCGCCGGCAACTCCCTGAAAGCTGCCTGCCCTTGAACAGGGCTGCTACAGCTCCCACATGGTCGGACAGCACCCAGCCAGCTGCTGACCAAGACCAGGATGCCCGCCAGCAACTCCCTGAAAGGTACGGATACAGCACAGCCAACCAGATCATGGGCGCTTCCAGCTAACCCACTTCGATTGTCCAGGGCTCTTTCCCCTGCTTTTGCCACCTGGCGCTCTCTGATACATTAAGTTTCAGCTAGTTTTAAGTGCTATTGTAACTGTTTTAAGTGAGATTTTCAACTGTACTGCTGGATTGAAATTGCTGATGTGTTAAAGTGGTTACAGCTCTTTTTGTGTCTCCTTTACTTCTGCTACTCCCCCCCGGCCAAGCTTACTGCCTTGGTGCCTTGCTAATTCTTCCCTAGCTAAACTCATCTACCCCCTGCCTAATCACTACTTAAGCCTCTGCTTTTTTCTTTTCTCTAGCTGCCTGCCCTTGAACAGGGCTGCTCCAGCTCCTCCACAGTCGGACAGCACCCAGCCAGCCACCGACCGAGACCATGATGCCCGCCAGCAACTTCCTGAAAGGTACGGTAACAGTGCAGCCAACTGGATCATGAGAGCTTCCAGCTAACCCACTCCGATTGGCCAGGACTCTTTCCCCTACTTTTGCCACCTGGCGCTCTCTGAAACACTAAGTTTCAGCTAGTTTTAAGTGCTATTGTAACTGTTTTAAGTGAGATTTTTGGCCTTCCTATCCACCCCCGCCCCTCCACTCTTTAAATACACCTATTGCCTGCCCACAGTCCCACTTGCTCCCTCATTGATTAGTAAGTTTAAGCCCCTCTCGCTCCCTCATTGGCTACCAAAGACCCTAAATCCCACTCGCTCCCTCATTGGTTATCAAGTCTTACTCAACTGGTCTCCTGTCCTCCCGCAGGAATCACTCATTTCCCCGACCCTTTATCCCAGTCCTCTACCCACCTCCTTCGCTAAGCTGCCTCAGCAGTTGGGGGCCTCAAAACACTAGATCCATGCTATGGCCCTACTACTAGGCTACCCTCCACTGCTCATCCCTGTTCTCTTCTCCTCCCTCCCTCCCTCCTCCTCTCCAACATGCTACCCACCTCTTCCTTGCCCCCTCCCCTTTCCTGCCAAACCTCACTGGGCTCTCCCACTTCTCCATCTGGCATCCACCTTCCCATTCACCCAAGCCTGGACACACTTGGCCACACATCCCAGCCCATTCCTCTTCATCCCATCACTCTCCTGGGTTATTTTTCAACTAATCCTCCCCTGCCCAGCTCCAAATAATCACCTAAGCCTAATAACTAAGAAACGTCCACTCACCATCAGTCACATACAGCTATTTACCCACTACCTTTCTCTCACTCTCCTGCTCCATGCTGCGGGTGACATCCACCCAAACCCCAGCCCTCCAACTAAACCCCCATCTCAATCTCTTCAAGCCCCCCTCCTACATCGGCCACTTCCTCACTTCACCATGAAGACCTTCTCTCACATGGCCTGTGCCTCCTGCACCTAAATTTAAGAAGCCTTGTCTACAAACTTGACTCTCTCCAGGTACTTGCTGCTCACTATGCTCCAGATATCCTCACCCTGTCCAAAACCTGGCTCAATAAAATCATCAACGACTCCTCTGTGGCTATCCCGGGCTACGCTTTGGCCTGCCAGGACAGAGCCTCAAGATGCAGCACAGTAGCCATCTACATAAACTCAGACTTGCACTATTCAGTTGTCCTAGCCAAGTCCGAACCAAAAATCTATGAATTAATACTTCTTCAGCTGACACTCCCCTTCTCGATACCAATCTACATTGCAGGAATATATTGTCAGCCTGGCACACCAGCCTCTGCTGTCACCGACCTCCTCAAGAAAATCTCCTGCCTAACCCCAATAGGTACTCTTCTCCTCAGGCTCTGCCCCTGAAGTGGTACAATCTAGCCTCCAAGCTCACTTCAACAAAGTACAGCAATGGTTCAGCTCTCACCAGCTCTCCCTAAATGCTAAAAAAATGGTCACGATGACCTTTGGCACATGGCAATGCCTGTCCAGACTCCCATCCCTTCCCTATTTCCACATCCTAGATGGACAAAAACTCAAAGATGTCTCCTCATTCCGATACTTGGAGGTATGACTCAACAGCCATCTTTCCTTCTCTGACCACATCAATGCTATTTCAAAAAAGCTACACCCCATGCTTGGTGCACTATATAGGAACCGCAGTAGCCTCCCTTCCCCTGTCCGATGTGAACTGGTTCAGAAGATGACACTCCCCTCCTTTGATTACTGCGACATTGTATACAGTGCAGCCCCTAAGTCCACCCTATCTAAACTGTCTAAACTGGACACACTTTTTAATGCCTTCTGCTGCTTTGCTCTTGATGCCATACCCCTTACCCACCACTGTGATCTCTACCGAGCCCTAGCACTACCATCCCTCGAAAACTTCTGCATTTCACTCTGTGCTAAATATGTCTCTAACCTATGGCTTGGGACCATCCCATCCTACCTCTCCTCCATACTCTCAGCTGCCCTCTCCCCCTCCCATTATCTTAAGTCCTATGACTCCTGCCAACTATCAATCCCTAGGTGGAAGACCACTGCCGGTCAAGCTGCTTTCTCACACTGGTTACCCAAGCTCAAGAATGATCTCCTGCCTTAAATTCAGCACTTCTCCTCTGCCCACTATCTTTCTTCTGCCCTAGCTAACTTCCTCACTACAAATTGCTCCTGTACCTGAATCTGCCATGAGCCAATTGCTCCCCTCCTCACTGCCTGACCAGCGGCCTTAGCCTCGCTACAGAAGCTGGCATATAGCCCCAATCCTATGCACTTTTGTCCTGTACCTTTTGTCCTGTACTAACACATGTTCTACGTCTTCTGTTGTTTATACCTGCATCCTACTGTGTGTTAATTACCCTTGTTTTGCTGCTACGTCATGTATTTATTTGCTCTTAACAATGTCCAATGCATTCAATGTGTGCTGCTTGCATGTTCATGCAAATGTATCCTTATGCTGCTATTTGCTTCTGTTAATTGTTGACTTGATAACCTGCGTGTTATCCAATCCCTTTGTGCCCCCCAGGTCGTACCGGGAGATTAGCATCTTGTTGTTCAAGTGTGCCTTTCCTGGTGAAACAATTTCAATAAATAAATAAATAAGGTGGGCCTTGAATACCTCCGAGGTAGGGGCCCCCTTAACTCCAGAGGGCAGCAAATTACAAATGTTGGGGAAGAGATATAAAAGCTCTGTCTCCAGCCGATCTCAATCTCATCCTAGGAATTGCCAGGGGGCCTCCACAGGAGGAATGGAGGGGATGGTCAGAGAGGGCAGGTACAAGAAGGTCTGACAGATAACCAGGGCTCTGCCCATGTACAGCCTTATAGGTGAGAAGACCCACCTTAAAATGGATCCTCCACCTGACCGGCAGCCAGTGCAGCTCACTCAACACCGGTGTAATATGGCAGAATTTTGGCTGCCCTGTAAGTAACCAGGCAGCTGCGTTTTGCTTTAGCTGCAGTCTGTGGAGAGATCCTCCTGTGATCCTGAGGTAGAGCACATTGCAGTAGTCAAGTCTTGATGTAACTACGGCATGTATCAAGGTGGGAAGGTCCAGAGGCAGAACAAGAAGCTTTATTCTGGTGACTTTTCTGAGATGGAAAAAACAGGAGCGGACCATGAAGGATATTTGCGACTCCACAGTCAAATTCCTATCCAGAATGACACCAAGATTATGCACCCAAGAGGAGGTCTTCAATGAAACAGATCCCAGAACAAGTCTAGTCTCTGATTCAGAGGCCATCCTATCACGCAGTCTGTTCAACTCCACCACCAATACCTCCATCTTATCAGGGTTCAGTCGCAACCAGCTAGAGATCATCCAGTCATTAATCTCAGTAAGACAGCTATTAAGCATGTCCACCATGTTGGATGTTCCTAGGTCAAAGGAAAAGTATAGCTGGGTGTCATCAGCATAGCAATGAAAACCAGAGCCATACTTCCTAATGAGCCCTCCCAGGGGTAGCATGCACACTGAGAAAAACAATGGGGCTAGTACCAATCCCTGAGGAACTCCTCAAGATAGGAGGCTGGGGTGGAGAAGAAATTCCCCATCACAACCCATTGCCTCATGTTAGTAAGAAAGGACACAGACCAGTTGATGACAGTAACGGTCAGTCCACAGAGTTCCCTAAGGCAGTCAACACACAATGGACCACAGTGTCAGATGTTGAAGAGAGATCCAGGAGTACAAGAATTGTCTTATACCCTCGATCTCTTGCCCTAAGGACATCATTCAACACCCGAACAAGTGCAGTTTCTGTGCTATGCCTAACCCAAAACCCCGACTGGAAAGGTTCGTACAATTCATGAGTCATGAGGTGCTCTTCTAACTGAAGCACCACTACCTTCTCTGCTACCTTTGCCAAAAAAGGAAGGTTAGAGATAGGTCAATAACTTTCCCTTACCTCCGGGTCCAGTGATGGTTTCTTTAAGAGCGGTCTCACCAATGCCTCCTTTAAGGCATCAGGGAAGACCCCTTCAGATAAGGAACACCAGACAATCAGAGCAAACACTGGACCAAGGGACGTGCCACAGTGGCACACACAATGGACAGTGCAATAAACATGGGTGTGCAGGTACATGGCTGAGGCAACCATGGCTGGACCCTGCCCCCACTGCTATCCCACATACAAGGAATGCAACAAAGCTTACCTGCCCTGCGCTGTGCAGCGGGTGCTGCCTGCTGATCGCTACTGTGTTCCCCCCTGAGTGCAGCGGCAGCCCTGGCCTACCTGCAGTTCTCTGGCCCTGTGGAAGGATTTAAGAGAGGAGGACATCAGTACACAAGCAGTTATGGAGAGCCCCCACCAAAACACAGCCGGCATGGTGCTCGGTGTGTCCCTGTCTGTCCTGAAGCCCCCATGCCAGCACGACTGCAACACATGCAGCAGCCTTGCATGATGCCCAGTGCCTGCAAGGACTGTGTCATACCTCTGCTGCAGACCACGCCGCACAGCCCTACAAACACTACAGTAGATCACTTGGCAAACATGCCACATGCACATACCTACCTGGCAGTGGCACCACACCACGCTGGATGAGCACCTGCATCAGGCACAGCCACTCTGGGTCCTTTCTGTGCAGGTTCCTGTACCTGTGGCAACGTTGTTCTGTGCTCCTGACTACCCCCTGTCCTCCTCTCCAGGGCCTTGGAGACTCACTGCCATATGCCCCCCTGGCCTGCTGGAGGGGGACCTGTCCAAATAACTGCCCCTCAAATGGCTGTACCACAGCCACAAGGTTGATCAGCTCAAGGTTCAACCAGTTGCTTGCACACTTTTCCCTGCTGTGCACCATGGCCTCAGAGTGCAGCAGCAATGCCTGTTCAAATGGCCATGAAAACACGTACAGTATGTGGTGGCCACATGTGCATGATGTGCAATTGCAAATGCCAGGATGCAATCATGCAGCATGGGGATGCGTGATCACACATTGCGTAGTGCGGGTGAATAGCACATTCATGGGCATGCGCACCATACCATGGCCTAGTGGGTGCACAGAGGCACGCATACAACTCAGGAGTCAGAGGTCATCACCCCACACACAGCGTGCATGTGCACGATAGGAGCCACTGTCAGGCACTGTGTGCATGCATGATGCCATCCCAGTGCTGCATGCGCAATGCTACAGCATCGCGCATGATATGCAAGTCTCATGGTAGGCCTGTGCTCCCGTGTAGCGCACATATGCACTGCAGGCATGTGCACATTGCATGCACCAGTAATGCACCACAGAGTTGCTTCAGCGCATCCCGACTGAGCACGGTGCAAATTAGCAATATTGAGTCACCGTTTGCAAATCACCTCATCAGTCAATGTGAGGCACAGTATGAGCCATTAGCATATCATTACAATTGTGCACAGGCTCATTTGCTTACGATGCACCTTACAAGCTCCACATAACACCAGAGGTCACAGACCAGTATTGCAACAGTTTAGGTATGTGCCTGGCAACTTGGATGAATGGAAGCCTACAACAACACTGTGACAGTGGTCTGCAAAGGGCGTGCTGACGCTGACCCACTGTGCTGTTCATGTTCACAGGTGGCAGAATGTCAGCTAATGATGAAGAGGAGGAGCAGGGGCCTGCACAGAGGTGCAGGCCCAACTTCAAGGCAGCAGAGCAGAATGCCCTCTTTGAGGCTTATTTAGACAAGGAGGACCTGAGCAGTGGTGCCACAGGTACACCACAGGAGTAGCTGGCAGGCTGGGAGGAGGTGGCATGGTATGTCAACACCCATGGCAGGCACCAGCGCACCACGCAGGAGTGCCAGAAAAAGGTTGGCACAGACAAGAGGTGCATCAAGGAGAAGGTGGCAGCCATACAGGCATCTCATAGGGCAACCCTCGGTGGCCCGCCCACAGTGTTACCACTGTCAGCCATGGAGCAGCTTGTGGCAGCCACCATCAGCTGTACAGTGGTAGAGGGTGTACCTGGTGGTAGATTCCAGACAGGTGGCAGCCCCTCACTGCATGGTGAGTATGCACACAACAGACAGGCCTGCCAGATGCAAGATGGACATGCAGGTGTGCCTGATGCCATGCTGCATGCCACAGGCTAGTGTGGATGCAGTCTTGCAGTGCAACACGGAGGCAAGTGACAATGGCAACATCCATGGGGGGGCACATAGACAATGGAACACAACTAACTCTCCATTTCTGTCTTGCAGCACCATCATGCCTCTGTGAGGAGGACCAGGTGGAGGTGGCCATAGCTGTGGACATGGATGCCAGACCAGCAACATCCACAGGCATCCAGAACAGAGACAGGATGTGTCCTGGCAGTGTGGGGCATGTGGATGTCCTAGGCCTGGGGTTGGACCATGCCCTGGCTGAGATTCTGCATGATGCCAGCCAGTCTGCTGTGTATGGATACTCAGCCTGGGGTGGGGTCTGACACTGATGATTACATAACCCTGATACTGTACAGTGTAGGGGAGGTGGCACCTGACATGCCCCTGGCTGCTTCATAGGCACCATCAGGGCCCAGCGCTGGTCCTGCAACTGCACAGCTGCCACCCATCTCTGCCGGTGTGGTGGTGTGTGGCACCACCACTGTGTCCAGCATGGGTGGTGGTTCTATTGTGGCCATGGCAGTGCAGGGCAATGCCCAGCAGATGGGTGGGCAGCAGCAGCAGAATGCAGGTACCAATGGGCAGTGTGACACAGTGTCCACCACAGGTACACCTGTTGACAGCATACCCCCTTTACGGCCCATTGTGCAGTGTCCACCACAGTGGCTCAGCAGACAGGCCAGGAGGCCCAGGATGCCAAGCAGCTGGCAGAGCAGACCCAGTTGCTGTGGGCATCTGTAGAGCATCTGGCGATGCTTGCCACTGAGGTGCATGCACTGCAAGCAGTGGTGCACCAGCTGGCAGAGCAGCAGGACAGGGGCAATGCCAGGCTTATGGATGAACTCTGCCAGATGCAGGAGGCCATGACCACATCAATGGACCGCATGACCGGTGCCATTGTGGCATTGATGGACCACATGACTAATACCCTTGCGGCTGGGCTTGGTTGGTGGCAGCCACTGGACTTGGCTGTGCATAGAGGACCCCCAGCAGTGCACTGTCCACCTCTCAGTCCCAGTGTCTGGTGACCCCTCACAGTGGATGCCGGGCTTGGATGTATGCATCTCAGGCACCCCCAGGGCTGGCCTGTTTGGCCACCTCTACACCCCTGCAAGAACATGGTCACAGTCACAGACATCAACCCCTGGTGGGGGCATCTGACACGCCCCCTGTGGCCGACGCGCAGCCTGCATCTGTTGATTGGTCCCAGTGGGGCCACTCACATGGCTGTGGAGGTCATTGGACCACATGGATTGCATGATGTGTCTGCTGCCCTGATCTGCTGTACACTGCTGCTGCCCCATGCACATGTTGGTGGTGGTGATGCAGCATGCATGTGGTGACATGTATGTGTGTTGTGCCACATGCCCTCTGTGTGTGCTGTCCATGCTGCTGGGACATGTGGCATGGATGTGATGATGGCAGTTCTGCCCCAGTTGTACCTGTGCACTAATATCATGCTTCTGATCCATGCCATGTTCCTCAGCATGTGTGTGTGTGCGTGTGTGTGTGTGTGTGTGTGCATGCCTGTGCTGTGTGTGTCTGTGTGTGCCCATGTGCCAGTGACTCCACCATGTGTGCTGTGTGCCCCTGTCCCTGTATGCATACCGCTGTGCACTTCTATGCCACTGTGTGGTGTGCTTGTCTGTGTGATCCATGCATATGTGTCAGTGCACTTACCTGCATTGTCCATAATGCTCCTGTGCAATGGTATCCCTGTGCCTACTTGCCTCCTGCACCAGGTGAGGATTCCTGCTTCCTTAGGGTGGCTGCCCACCACCTTCCAGACCATCACTACCATCGTTCCCACTACTGTTGCCCTCACCAGTCTCAACACCTATCCAACGGTCAATGACCATGTTCTGCAGGATGCAGCAGGCCAGAAATATGCCACAGACTTTTGATGGGCTGTATTGTAGGGCACTGCCTGACCTGTCTAGGCAACAGAATCACATCTTTATCATGCCAAAGACACACTCAATGATATTGTGCATGCTGGCATGTACCTCATTGTATCTGTCCTCCACGGGGGATGCTAGTCATTGGTAGGGGGTGAGCAGCCATGGCCTAAGGGGATATGTGCTGTCACCTTTGTGGGGATAGACATGGTTATCCCCTTGCTGTGCTGTGCTGCCTTCTGCTCCCTGTCAGCCACTGCCCACTCCTCCACACCCACCCTGCCTGATCTTCCTCACCTCTAGGGCTGTGGCTCCCAGGCACCATGTTGCATGTCCTACTCACCCACAAGGTGGCCCGTGGGGATGTCCCCACATTTGAACCTTTAGCACAGTGTAGAGTTGTGCCAGATGAAGGCATCATGTGCACTCTGGGTGTCTGGCACAGACATTGATGATGCACCCTGTGGCATTGCACACCACCTGGCAGTTTATGGATGGGTAGCTTCCTGTTGATGTATACAGGGTCCTCTGGGCCAGCTGGTGTGTGGATGCCCATGTGGGTGCAGTCGATGGCTCCAGTCATGCCTGGCATGCATGCAACACTGTGGAAGTCCTACATGTTTGCCGTATGCTCTGCCTGTGTGCTGGGGGAAACATATGAACTCTGAACCTCATGGCAGCAAAGCATTGAGGAACTGTGTGAGGAAGCGGGATGTGGCCAACTGGGTAGTGTCCATGGTATCTCCAGTTGATCTTTGGAAGGTGCCTGTGGCAGGCAAGCATATCATGGTGGTCACCTTAGTCTCCACTGTCATAGCATGACTATGTCTGGTGGGTGCCTGCATCTCCTCACTGCGCGGCTCACAGAGTTGCCTCAGAATTTCCCTGTTCAGGCGGTACCAGTCCACAGTTTCTGTGTCACTGTTGTTCTCATATGTGATACGGGCATGGTACCATCTGTGTTGGGCATACCATCACAGGGCCCTTCCTCAGCCACGTTGGTGTTCCTCCTGCCTCCTTACACCCCTCATTACCACTTCCATTAGGAATAATGCATTTTCCCTTGCCCTCTGTGGTGTCCCCCTCTGGATCTCTCTGTCTGTCTTTCTGGACACAGAGTTGCACATCTGCTGTCTGTGTGTTTGAGACCATTTTTATAGGCTCAAGTCTGGTTGGCACATATTGGGTTTGCTCTGGACTTGCACCATGCTTTCTGGTTGAATATACCGTTGTGCTGCTTATTCATGAGAATTCTCCCTACTCTTGTGCTGCATACATTAAATTTGTGTCAGGGTGCACGGAGACTTGTGCTGCGCAGCCGCTGTCTTTGAATGTCACTCAGCAGCGCAATTCCATGGTTGCTCCAGTGCAACTGAGTGGCACCATGCGCAACTGCTCTGAATATCTTCTTGAGTATATATAGTTACATTTTATATACTGAGCTTACTGTCCACTTGTTTTCTTCCCTGTTGGTAACAGGATGTGATCATTTAGTGCACAAGTTTTGCAATAAAGATGAAATTAAAAAAAGAAAAAAAAATCCCAACCTTAAAGGTACATCCATGTTATCAGTCATAAAAAGGTATGTTATCTGTTCTTTTTTTCCTATCCATTTTGACCTAGTTTTTGTGTACAAGGAATAAACCTTGTCAAATCCTTCTGCTGGTTATATCCACAAGCACACAAAAGATTTTTAACAGGAATCTTATTATATAGCTTGATTAAAATTGCACTAGGCAAGGTTCCAAACCTAAAAAAGAGTAACAGCCTTTCTAATCTGATGATTTGTAATAGCCATAAGATATATTTCTATTGAAGAGGAAAACATTAAATTGGCTAATATAGGATGAAAACTATTTTGTTTAATCTAGCAAATGGGCTGTGCCTATCAATATCATTTAATTTGGTTTTTAATACAGGACTATACACAGTGAATATTATAATTTTATTCTTTGCCCAATTTTGTAAGTAGCTGCAACCTAAGAAATGTTATATTTTCAACAAAACTTAACCATGTAGCTGGACAGCCCTTCATTAATAGCAGGTCCATCTTTTCTGTCAGACTGGCCTTAGTCAATCCAGAGGAATTCTGAATTAGAATCTAATAGTTTAATATCCGGTATGTTGCCATCACTTTGACAGACAATTGCCCATGCTCTAACCTGGTACTGTATCATGGGGTTGATGATGATAGTTGTATTACTATTTTATAACTGAAGTCCAATGCTTTTTCCAAGTGGCCTTTAACTTGATGCCCTTTTATTGGGGCTACCACGGCATTAAAATAGTCTTCCTGATGGATTTTGTCCTCCTCCTCCACATGGTTAATTTGTTTCATTTTAGCACATTGTCCTTTTTATCTTTTTACACCCCTTCAGCTAATTCCCCATCCATTTTATTATACCTAGGCACCTTACTTAATTTCTTAGATTTCTTCCCCTCATGCTTCATTCTTACCACAGGATGATTGGAGTATTTTTCTGTATATCCCTCTCTTTCTGAAGATAGCATTGACATACCATTTATCTTGTATTGCTCTTAAATTGTTATTGAGTTCTACCTTTAGCGGCTGTATAATACAATTTGTTTCTACCATTGCCCTTGGAAGATCTTCTGTCTCTTTTTTAATTAATTGCAAGTACTCCATGACCAAAATATTAGCCATAGGAGGAAACGCTAAAGCATCAATCATTTCTTTAGATATGAAAGTACAATATTTGTTATAAATGGAGATATCAGGAGTGATACAAAATCACACATGCCTCCATAATGCAAAGCATCATGGACTGCATATGCAAATCACCGCAGAATATAATGCTGGTTCAACTTTAAGCAAAAATGCATGGTGCTGAAAGGCCTCTCACACAGTTTGCAATGGGTTCCAACAGAAGACATAGACAGGTGTTTCATCCTACTAGGACTCATCAGTATGCCTTGTCTGTTAGACACCCCAGTGGAATGAACCAGCTACCCTACATTGGTCTATCTGGGTTATGTTGTGGTGTACCCAAATAAAACAAAAAACAAGTTAAATGACAAAGAACCATGAGTGATATTTACTTGTTCCTTTTACCCACATAAGTGTTGGACCACCAATCCCTCTTCACTTTTCTCTTTATTTAAGGACATAAGACTGGTTTCCTCTATAGACAGGGGGCTAAACAGCTCCAATCTAATATGTTACTTTGTGGACTATGCTTCTTCATTACCTCCTCCATTTTTCTTGTTTTTCAATAGAAGATGGTAGCTACTCTGGTTCATGCCTTGAGGGCTGCTAATCCTTAATATTACTCCTAGTGTCCCTACCATCAGAAAGCAACTTTTGTCTATGGGCATTTGACACATTAAAACCTTATCTCCTTTAAATAATTTCTTAGCTATTTAACATCTTCTTGAATGGAAATGTAATCTTTTCCTTTTTTATTGCAATTTATCTGGTACTGTATGTGCTAAGGGATGTGATAACTAGTACTGCATTTTCTCCTTGATGTAACTGACATAAATCCTCCCCCTCTTTTTACAAACTGGTAATAACATTATTATAGGATTTTCTGGGTCTTGAAAATCTTTACTCCTTTCTTCCAAATTTATTGTTCCTTAGGAGGTGAATAGGTTTTAATGGAAATAGGGGTGGATGATTTAATTGAGGTGTGAGGAGCCGGGAGTTCGTCTTAAAATCTGAGCTGTCACAGATATACTTTTTTATTGATATTGATATTGTTTTAATCATTTTGATTATTTAAGGGATTGAGAAACATCTCAGGAGATACTAGAGTACTAACCCTGCTTTTTCTTATTTAGACTACTTGTCTCCATGCTTATGTGAAAAAAAAACAACCAAAAAAAAAACAAAGAAATTAAGAACAGATAAAAAAACACAAAACTAGGATTTTACTAAAGAATCCAATCCAAATGCCTTCATGGTGGTCAATCTTCCACTATCGTCACATTTTCTGATTCCCAAATTGAAATGAAAATCCAGTCCACTTCATAGACATGTAGAAGAGCAAAGGTAAAATCCCATTTAAAAACTGCTTTGTATACACTAATAAACTTATAACACTGACAGAAAGTTATAGAATCCTATAGGTATAAAGTGCAATTTCCTTTAATCTCAGGAGATTTGATCTTCTATCTTCACTTTGTCATTAAAGCAAACTACCAAGGCATAAAGCAAATACCTTCTATTGTACCAAACTGTACCTTTCTGCAATGGCATGTTGCCTTGGAGCCAAACTTAAAGCATCTTTACATTACTAAAGCATGTATCACCAATGGTATTTTAATTAATTAATTAATTAATTTTATTTATCTATAATTTGATAACAGGAAAGACACCATGAACAGATGCTCATTTCCAGGTGTGATCGCGGAAATACAACACAGCAGAGGTAAAACTAAATGCAATTACAGGGAACTACAGTGTACATACAAGAACAGTTTCCAAAATGATAATTACATATATTGTACAGTGAATATTTACATTTATACACATATGTTACATATATCTATCTATTTATCTATCTGTTTATCTATATATTCATAGCAAAAAAGCTATATTTAATGCATCAGTTAGGGTTGTTCCACAGCAACACAAGAGAGGAAATTCTGTATTAGGGTTGAAAACCCTAACTGTTCATCCCCCAACCCCACCAACACCACACACACATACATGTAAGTAGGGGAAGGACCAAGGCAACACAAGCAATCACACACAACCAGCAGGAAGTGTATATCTGTGTTACTGTAGCAAGTAGGTAAGAAATCTAACTGCTGCAGGCAGTAGCGAAAACAGTGTACTCGGCTTCATTTTGACATATGGGTGGCATCATATGGGTGGCGAAAAGGCATCATGGGCATCGCAATGTTAGTCTATGGCAAATTGCTCAATTTTGGAACAGTGTAACTTTGTAAGTATTTTAGCAGCCAAGCAGGAAAAGGCAGATCTGTGGGACCAGGGCTTGCCACCCAGCAAATTTCAGCCCAAACGACCCATCTGTTTGCTTGCAGGATGATAGCAAAGATGTGCAGTCATCAGGAGCATATTTTCACAAAACACTTTTGCAAACATGGAAGTGTAGCAAACGGAAGAGACAAAAGTGTCACATTTGCAACAGCATACAAAATAGTGTCGTAAAATACTGTTGCAAACGGAAGACACAGCAGTGTCGCATTTGCAAAAACATGCAAAATAGTGCCACAAAATACTGTTGGAAACATGAAAGTGCTGCAATTGCATATCACAACACTGCCACATTTGTGAAAGTGATTTTTGAAAGTATTTCAGGGAATGTACAAAATCCTGTTTTTGATCTTGTGAACCCCAAAATACTAATTGTGTAGTCTGTGTTATGTATTGTTGGTAGCGTGTGGCCCAAGATGCTCAGCTGTGCATAGTGATATGTGTTTTGTGGTGCGTGGAATGTCTGGGATCAGAGTTAGCAGTGACAACCCCATGCCACAGCCCGATGGGAGCATGGGTGTGTGGTTTCATGGTTTAGATAGTTGTAGTTAGTTCTGTCACCTGCTGCTGGTTGTGTATGATTGGTTGTGTTGCCTTGGTCCTTTCCCTACTCGCATGTATGTGTGGGGGTGGGGGGGATACGCTGTTAGGGTTTTCAACCCTAACACTGAATTTTCTCGCTTTTGTCACTGTGGAACAACCCTAACTGATGCATTAAATGGATTTTTTTGTCATGAATTTCCCTTCTTTTTGAGAATGTGCAGTATAAATAGTGAATGGAATGTGGTGGTGGGAGCCCAGGGCCCGAACCATGTGAATTTTTTTGTCAGTTCACTGTGCAAAAACCATATGACTGACTGAAATGAAAACTGGTTAATGAAGGCACATACCATGGCACACTGTGTGTCCAGAATTGTGTGTACATCCATTCAACTGTTGCACAGTGGCACGAGCATAGATACATAGATACATACATAGACAGTGTCAGCAGATAAGGGCCTATGGCCCACCTAGTCTGCCCATTTGAGCTTGTAAGTTCAGTTTGTTTTCCTAGAAGTCTATTTCCCCTTACCCCTGACCTCTAGAATTCCTTTATGTCTATCCCATGCATTCTTAAATCCTGTGATTGTTTCAGCCCCCACCACTTCCTCTGGCAGGGTGTTCACTTGTCCACCACCCGTTCTGTGAAGAAATTCTTTCTCATGTTTCCTCTGAATCATCCTCCCTCCAACTTCATCCCATGCCCTCTAGTCCTGAAACATCTTTTCGCTTAAAAATAGTGTTTTCCTGCACCCTGTTCCTCCCTGTAAGATACTTGTATGTCTCTATCATATCCCTCTCCTCCTCTCCTTCAGGGAGTACATGTTCAGTTCCTTCAACCTGTCTTCATAGGGCTTGTGATGCAACCCATGCACCATCTTTGTTGCCCTCCTCTGAACCTTCTCTACCTGTCTATGTCCTTACGTAGGTATGGTCTCCAGAACTGTACACTGTACTCCAGGCGGGGCCTCACTAGTGTCTTGTATAATGGAATTATGACCTCCTTTTCCTGCTGGTGATGCCCTGCCTATACATCCCAGCATCCTATTTGCTTTACCTGATGCCTTGTCACACTGTTTCCCTACCTTGAGGTCATCAGAGATGACAACCCCAAGATCCCTTTCCTGCTTGGTGCATGCTATATCCTCACCCCCAACTGATATATTGTGCCAGGGTTTTGTGCCCCATATGCATTATCTTGCACTTCTTTGCATTGAATTTCAACTGCAAACCCTTGACCATTCTTCAAGTTTCTGCAGGTCCTTCTCATTCTGTCTACACCCTCTGGTGTGTCTACTCTGTTACAGAGCTTTGTGTCATCAGCGAACAGTGAAATTCTGCCTTCTAGGTCCTGTGCAATGTCACTGATGAAGATGTTGAATAGGACGGTCCACACTGATCCCTGTGGTACCCACTGGTCACTCTTCCCTCTGTGGAGTGACAGCCATTTACCACCACCCTCTGTGTCCTGCCACCCAGCCAGTTACCTACCCACCACACTACTGTCCTGCCACACCCATATTCCCCAGTTTGTGTAATAGTCTTCTATGTGGCACAGTGTCAAAGGCCTTGCTGAAGTCCAGATAGACCATGTCCACTGCCCTCCCTGATCCACCTCCTAGTCACCCAGTCAAAAATTCAATGAGGTTGATCTGACATGGCCTCCCCTGGTGAAACCATGCTGCCTTGGGTCCTGTAGTCCATTGACAACCAGATGTTCCACCAATCTCTCTTTCAGTAGTGCTTCCATGATCTTTCCCACTACCGAGGTGAGGCTGACTGGTCTGTAGTTCCCTGCTTCCTCTTTGTTCCCACTTTTGTATAAGGGGACTACATCTGCTGTCCTCCAGTCTTTGGGTACCTCCCCTGTTTCCAGTGATTGGCTGAACAGGATAGCCAGAGGTTCAGCCACCACCTCTCTTAGTTCTTTAAGGACCCTGGGGTGCACCCCATCTGGCCCCATTGCTTTATCAGCTCTTATTACTTCCAGTTCCTTCAGGACCCTTTCTCGTGTAAAGGGACTCGTGTCCATTTCTGCACCATTCTCACCCCTTGTACTCCCTTCAGACCCATTACCCCCCTCTTCCTTAGTAAAGACTGAGCAGAAATACCTGTTCAATATGTCAGCCTTACTGTTGTCATCCTTCATGCGGCTCCCATCCTCCCCCTTCAGTCTCACTATCCCTCCCTTTGTCTTTCTTTTTTCACTTATGTACCTGTAAAAGGTTTTGTCCCCTTTACCCACTGATTTTGCAATGTGTTCTTCTGTCTGAGCTTTGGCTTCCCTTACTGACTTTTCTGCCTCCCTATGTTTCTCCTGGTACTTCTCCCTATCCCCTTCTGCCTGTGTCTTTTTGTATTGCCTGAATGCAATCTTTTTGGCTTTCACTTTCTTTGCTACCTCTTTGGAAAACCATAATGGTCTCCTCTTCCTTTTCCTCTTGCTAACCTGCTTAATGCATAATTCCGTTGTTCTCATAATCCCCATTTTAAATACTGCCCACTGTTCCTCAACCCTGATTCCTGTCCCATTCCCTTAATGCCTCTTTCAAGTATCTCCCATTTTCCCAAAGTCTGCCCCCTAAAATCCAGGATCGTGTTTTGTGTGGTTTGGTTCTGCTCTTTCTGTGATTTCAAACCACAATGACTGGTGGTCACTGTTACCCAGGTACTCCCCACTGTTACCCCATCACACTGTCCCTGTTTGTGAGCACAAGGTCAAGTATTGCCTTCTGCCGAGTTGCTTCCATGACCAGTTGTGAGGAAGGCACCCTGAAGGAGTCCAGGATAAATCTGCTCTAGTTGATGCTGCTGCTGGGATGCTCCAGTCCACATCTGGTATATTGAAGTCTCCAACCAGTACTACCTCACCCTTGTCTGCCATCCTTTGGATGGCTAGCATCAACTCCTATCTGTTTCTTCCTCCTGGGCTGGTGGTCTATAGACCACGCCTGTGTGGATGGCTGGCCCCATTTTCCTTTCCAGCTAACCCACAGTATCTCTCCCCATTTTGTTCCTCCTGGATCTGTGTGGCCCTTATGTCATTTTTCACATACAGTGCCACTCCTCCTCCCTTCCTGCCTGCTCTGTCTCTTCTGAATATGTTGTAGCCAGGTATGGCCATCTCCCAGTCATGGTTATCATTACACCAGGTTTTAGTGTTGGCCACAACGTCCAGGTCTGACTGTACCATGACAGCCTCCAGATCTTCCATCTTGTTGCTAAGGCTCCTGGCATTTGCACATATGGCTTTCCATGATTTGACCTCCCTAGACTGCTTCACTTTATTTCTCCAGCCCCTTCCTTGGTTGTCATTTATCCCTGGTTCTCCTTGCTGTCTGCCCTTCTGCTGAATTTTGACCCTTTTCTGCTTATCCACCTTTTGGACACTAATCTCCATCTTTTGCACACTGCTTTGCAGAGATAGCCACTCCTCCGGTTCACTGGTTCCATTACTAGCTGTGGGGGGTGAGCAAGTAGGTACCATCCTTGCTGGCCTGCCCCCCCCTTTGCTAGTTTAAATGCTTGTCAATGTAGCATTTAAACTTATCATTGAGTGCTTGGATTCCCCTCCAGGATGGATGCAGGCCGTCAGGCTTGAACAAACCTCCATCCCTCCAGGTGGGTCCCCAGTCACCAATGAATCCAAACCCTTCCTCACAGCACCAGTTCTTCAACCATGAGTTAAAGTTCCTGGTGCATGCACTCCTATGCTCTCCCTTGCCTCTCACAGGTAGTACTTCTGAGAAAGTGACAGAAGTAGCTACTTGCTTGAGACCCCTCCCCAGTTTCCTAAACTCTTCCTGAACTTCCTTTGGCTCCCCATTTGCCAAGTCATTAGTACCTAGATGGATAATGACATCCAGCTCACCCTCCGTCTTGCCTTCCCAGTGATCCCCAGTATCTTCCTTCCATCCCTCCATGCCATGGCACCTGGTGGCACCTCACCTCCCTGTCCTCCCCTCCTGTGTTCCTAGCTGGATCCCTCTTTACGATGGAGTCCCCACCAGGATTCACTTCCTCCTCCTCTGGGGTCCCTGCTTTCCTCACTGAGGTCACCTCCTTGCCTAACCTCCACATCCTTTCCTTCCACTTCCTGGGTACTCTATTTGGTTGTCCTCATTTGCCAGTGTGGCATATGAGTTATTGAGAGGAATAGGATCTGGGATGTGCCTCTGCCTGACTGCTCTAACCTCCCTGAGCCCACTGTCATCCAAGTGCTCCTCATTCTCGGCATCCTTTGAGGCAGCTGCATTGGACTGGGTGGTCCCTGGATAGGGGTGATGGTACTCCTGACCAGTTTACTTCCACTCTGAGTCTGGCTACCTCATCCACGCAGTCCCGAGAGATGCATGCAGATAGGGCAGCACCTCAGTGTCCAGAAGGTCTGCCTGAATATGGCTGCCCCACAGCCACTGCATTGCACCACTCCCCACATTATACTGCAATTCCACTACGTGTCTGCTACTGAAGCTCTCTTAGTTCTCTTTTTATTTATTTACAGCACTAAAAATCCTGTAACCGATCCTCAAATATATATTTTTTTCTTAAGGAAAAAGAAACCAATAAATAAATAAATGAATCAAAACACTTGTGCTGAGGGTGGGCTTCTTCCCCCTTATGCCCCTCCTACTTCACACCCCTTACTATACCCTGTGTTTAGCTCCTGTCAATCAGATTTAACAAAAAATTTGCAGCAATTAAAGACAGCACAGAATTACACCACCACTATGTTTTAAATTTTCAACAGCCCAAAAACAATTACAAGTAAAGACAACACAGAAAGAAAGTATAGTGTCACTACCAGCCTACAATCTAAGTTTAAAAGAAAAATACCAATTACCAGTTACTCTGAAGCACTGAATTGAATATGTTTCCTTCCTTCACCTTCTGGCTTCTTCTAGAAGATGAACCTCTGTTTGCTGCTTTAACTGTGACTAAGCCCCACCTCCAGTTATCACGTAGCTGAGGTCAGAGGCCAGACAATTAACACCCTTCACCCAGCTACAGGACAGTCAGACAAGCCAAGATAAAATTTGCAGCAATTAAAGACAGCACAGAATTACACCACCACTATTTTTTAAATTTTCAACAGCCCAAAAACAATTATAAGTAAAGACAACACAGAAAGAAAGTATAGTGTCATTACCAGCCTACAATCTAAGTTTAAAAGGAAAATACCAGTTACCAGTTACTCTGAAGCACTGAATTGAATATGTTTCCTTCCTTCACCTTCTGGCTTCTTCTGAGAAGATGAACCTCTGTTTGCTGCTTTAACTGTGACTAAGCCCCACCTCCAGTTATCACGTAGCTGAGGTCAGAGGCCAGACAATTAACACCCTTCACCCAGCTACAGGACAGTCAGACAAGCCAAGATAAAATTTGCAGCAATTAAAGACAGCACAGAATTACACCACCACTATGTTTTAAATTTTCAACAGCCCAAAAACAATTATAAGTAAAGACAACACAGAAAGAAAGTATAGTGTCACTACCAGCCTACAATCTAAGTTTAAAAGAAAAATACCAATTATCAGTTACTCTGAAGCACTGTATTGAATATGTTTCCTTCCTTCACCTTCTGGCTTCTTCTGAGAAGATGAACCTCTGTTTGCTGCTTTAACTGTGACTAAGCCCCACCTCCAGTTATCACGTAGCTGAGGTCAGAGGCCAGACAATTAACACCCTTCACCCAGCTACAGGACAGTCAGACAAGCCAAGATAAAATTTGCAGCAATTAAAGACAGCACAGAATTACACCACCACTATGTTTTAAATTTTCAACAGCCCAAAAACAATTATAACAATTATAACAGCAGTTAAATAAAAATGTAAAGATACTGAACTGTGCCTGTTAAAGTTACTTTCCCAGGTTCTTCCTAATTATTTATTTATGTATTTATTTATTGACATTGGTTAACTAGATAAACATGCAGAGATAAAAGAAATCTCATTTACAGATATGATCTGGGGGGAGACAAGTGAAATACTGTAAATAGCATACAACAGTATACATACTTTATATATTTTTCTGGCTCCATTTCCTGTTCTTGTCCACACAAACAACATAACATACACAATTCAGCAACTGTAAGTGCCAGTGACCTGAAGATTGGCACAGTGAAAGAAGAATTACAAATATTTGTACATTCCAAATTCCAGGCAAATCGAAGACACAGTTCAGAAGTTATTGAAGCAAAGTGAACCAAATTTTCATTCATCAGAGTGGCATAATTCTGCACCTGTTAATGTTTTACACATGAAACCACTATAAGACACCTCTGAGCTAGTAGGGCTACCTATTCTATAAATTTAGGCACCTTATAGAACGCTATGTGCAAAACATGAACTGCGTCACACAGTATCTCTGTAGCAAATTTTTTAAAACATGTAAACAGCATAATTCACATCTCCATGACATCCACTCAACACTCTCCAAATTTCATATGAAAAGACCAAAACATTCCAGAGATATTCAATTTTTATGTTTCTGTACCTTTAAGAAGTCTTCCAACACAAAATGGAGGAAATTGTGGTAGAAAATGCACTAAAATGGTGAACTGCGAAGTGGGGCAACTTCAAATGGCCATAACTCTGGAAAAAAACAAAACTGTACATTCCAAATGCCAGGCAAATCGGATACACAGTTTAGAAGTTATTGAAGCATAATGAACCAAATTTTCATTCATCGGAGTGGCATAATTCTGCACCTGTTAATGTTTTACACATGAAACCACTATAAGACACCTCCAAGCTAGTAGGACTACCTACTCTATAAATTTAGGCACCGTCTAGAACGCTATGTGCAAAACATGAACTGCGTCATACAGTATCTCCGCAGCAAATTTTTTAAAACATGTAAACAACATAATTGACATCTCCATGACATCCACTTAACACCCTCCAAATTTCATGTGAAAAGACCAAACCATTCCAGAGATATTCAATTTTTATGTTTCTGTACCTTTAAGGAGTCTTCCAACACAACATGGCAGAAATCGTGGTCGAAAATGTACTAAAATGGTGGACTGCGAAGTGGGACAACTTCAAATGGCCATAACTCTGGAACAAAACAACATTTATTCACTGAACAAAAACTGGAATGTTCCTTGAACAAAGGTCTTTCTACCTTCCAAGTTACAGACCAATCAAAATCAACCACACAGTGACTGTGCTATTTGTTGAGAAGACAGTGCAGACAAATAGCAAAAACATAATGTTTTGCACTGCACTACGCAAACACAAAAGCGCAAATGGGAATGTTATTGCAAACAGTGATGGAAACAGTGAGGTAAAATAAAATAGTAATGCTAACTGTAACGCAAACGCAAGCGCAAACAGTAATGCACATGGTGACGCAAAGGTGAACAATAATGCAGATGGTAAGATAAATGCAAACGTTAATGAAAACAGAAACGGTAATGCAAACGGTAATGCAAACACTCACGCCAACAGAAACGCAAACACAAATGGTAACAAAAATGCAAATGGTAAGACAAATGCAAACAGAAATGCAAACGATAAAGTCAACGACGACGCAGAAGGAAACAGTAATGCAATCGACAATGGAAACACTAAAAAAATGCAAATGCTAAGGACAACAGAAACACAAATGCAAATGGTGATGAACACACAAACAGTAATGGTAACGTAAATGGAAATGCAAATGGCTACGTTAACACCAACAATGATGCCAAAGTTACCAGTAAAACAAATAGAAATGCAAACACAAGCATCTGCGCAAATGGTAATGCATATGGTCACGGTAATGCAATTGGAAAGGGAAACGCTTATGGTAACACCAACGATGACACCAAAGGAAACGCAAATGCATGTGCATGTGGAAATGCAAATGGTAATGTGCATGGTCACAGTAATGCAATTGTAAATGCAAATGCTAACGGTAACACCAACAATGATGCCAAAGGAGACACAAATGGAAACGCAAACAGAAGCACATACACAAATGCAAATGGTAATGCATATGCTGTCGCAAAAGGAAACACAAACAAAAACAGTAATGGAAATGCAAATGGTAACAGTAACACAACTGCTAGCACACACGCAAATGCAAAGAGTAATGCACACAGTGATGTCAATGGAAACGGTAACGGAAACACAAGTGGAAACATTAACTGTAACAGTAACGTAAACTCACACACTTTTTCCCCAGGAAGCTGAATTCAGAAGTACAATGAATACAAAGAATGTATGCATAATAGTGAGACTCGGAGCAGAAAATGAACACTTGGAATACTGAATTGCTTATATCTCAGGAATCATATGACATAGAAAAAAAATTAAAATGTCATATTGTTTATGACTTTCCTGGCTAGTTTTGTGCTCAGCCTCCATTTGGAGGGGCTGAGCATTTTCTGATGAAAATTCCGTATCATGAAGCATTTTTCGAGATACGAGCCCCGAAAGGCGCGACGTACGCTGTAATGTTATCCTATGGGAAAAATTGTCAACTTTGGAGTACTGTAACTTTGCAGCCCTGTAATATTTTGCCACCAAATCACCAAAAGGCACATCTGTGGAATCTTGGCTTTCTTCTCTCCAAATTTCATCCCAAAAGACCAAACTGTTATTTTGCAGCAGGGTGGCAAATGTTTCCTATTCTTTTGGGCATAGTGTCACAAAGTAGTGTCATGATTTGCGATACTTTCGAAAAAAAAATCACGAAAGTGTCCAAGTGCGACACTACTGTTTACAAAAATTTTAAAGATATATTTCTGGGGGGGTTTAACCACCCAAAAAAGACATGGCTAGCATCCTCAGGGCTCGACTAGGTGAACGCAGCAAGAACTGTGTCCATAGAGGATCCCAAATTTAAATGCCAAGCATTTCTGTGACCACCAACTGAAAACAAGATGGCAGATTTGTGACACTACAGGGGTCATTTGTGACACTAAAAACTATATTTGTGACACTGTCAAACTTTTTGTTAACTTTTCCCATTGACTATAATGGGAAACTTGTGTTTTGAATAACTTTTGAACCATTTAATATTTTTTCATGAAATCTTTGAAAGGCACATCGGGGTCCCTGGCTGCATGTTTCCTGAGGGATTCAGACAGGTCACACAGACCATGTGACCTGTAGGCATGAGCAAAGAATACATCCTGAGTGGAGAGGCACAGCAAAAATAAGGGCATGTATATCAACAGTACACCTCCCTGACTGCAGCTGCATACTAGTTAGAACACTGAGGAGTTGCACAGCATCCACCAGGAACTGGCCCCCCAGACCAGGTACTGCATCCTAAGTGGAGAGCCACAGCAAAACTACAGCCATAGACATCAACAGTACACCTCCCTGATTGCAGCTGCAAACTAGTTAGGACACTGAGGAGTTGCATGGCATTAGCCAGGCAATTGCCCCCCCCAGATCAGGTACTGTATCCTGAGTGGAGAGCCACAGCAAAACTACAGCCATGGACATCAACAGTACACCTCCTGATTGCAGGTGCACACAAGTTAGCACAGTTAGGAGTTGCATGGCATCATCCATGCAATGGCCCCCAAGGACCAGGTACTGCATCCTGAGTGGAGAGCCACATCAAAACTAAAGCCATGGACATTAACAGTACACCTTCCTGATTGCAGCTGCATACAAGTTAGAACACTGAGGAGTTGCACGACATCAGCCAGGCAATGGCCCCCACCAGACCAGGTTCTGCATCCTGAGTGGAGAGCCACAGCAAAACTACAGCTATGGACATCAACAGAATACCTCCCTGATTGCAAGTGCACACAAGTTAGCACAGTTAGGAGTTGCACAGCATCAGCCAGGCAATGCCCCCCCATATCAGGTACTGCATCCTGAGGGGAAAGCCACAGAAAAACTAAGGACATGGGCATCAATGGTACACCTCCATGATTGCAGCTGCACACAAGTTAGGACACTGAGGAGTTATGTGGACTCAGTCAGGCAATGCCCCTCCTCACTCCAAAATAGGTACTGCATACTGAGTGGAGAGCAGCAGCAAAACTAAAGCCATGGATATCAATTGTAAAACTCCCTGATTGCAGGAGGAGACAAATTAGCACAGTTAGAAGTTGTACAGCCTTAGTCAGGCAATGCCCCCCCCACCAGATGAGGTACATCAACGGTACACCTCCCTGATTGCAGCTGTACACAAGTTAATACACTTAGGAGTTGCACAGCCTCAGCCAAGCAATACCAGGTACTGCATCCTGGCTGCAGACACACAGCACAACAAAGCCATGGACATTTACAGTATACATCTCTGATTGCAGGTGGACACAAGTTAGCTCACTGAGGAGTTGCACAGACTCAGCCAGGCAATGTCCCCTTCCCCCAATAAAACAGGCACTGCATCCTGAGTGGGGAGCACCAGCAAAAGTAAAGCCATGGACATCAATGGGACACCTCCTTGATTGCAGAAGCAGACAATATACCACAGTTAGAAGTTGCACAGACTTAGCCAGGCAATGCCCCCCCCACCAGATCAGACACTGCATCCTAAGTGCAAAGCCACAGCGAAACTAAATCCATGGACATCAGTGGTATACCTCCCTGATTCAGGTGGACACAACTTAGGAGACTGAGTATTTGCAGAGGACCAGCCATGGTATGCCCACCAACTACCCAGAACAGTCATTCATATCATTTGAATAGGATTCTCTTACCTTCTGACTCGACAATGATGACACTGTCAGTTTCAGAGTCATGGGCCTCCACAGCCTCAGCCTGTGCTGGTACTACCTCAGCCTGTGGATGGCAGCACCTATGATGGTCTGTCAAATAATAATAATATATATATATATTTAGAGTGGTGTATACATCACCCCAGTAATTCAGAACAGATTTGTTTTGACATTGCCAATATTCTCTACAACACAAGAATTCTCCTGTCTTGACTTTTCATTTACTGTCTGTGTACCTATGTACTACTGCATGCTTCAAGCTACTTAGCATTCAGAGGTCTCTTCAGCTAGATAATATGAAACAGCATTCATCACACACATAATAATTGGCAATAAAACTAGACAGTGACTGTACTCTTTCATATCTACTATTTTAAGATAATATAGAGTAATATATCTATCACTAATTTTTCATAGCATGGTTTTGTTCCATGTTCACTCACAATTGCTCATTGTTCCTGTGTACATTTTTGAAGGTAGGTGTACTACAGCTACGGTATCTTCTGTATGTTTCTCTGTTGTACATTGCTAATATTTTGCAAGAACTGATAGTGCTACTAAATTTTACTGCACATTATTCTTACTACTGTCATATATATTGTGCTGACTAGGAAATTGCTTCTATATTCATGATGTTGTAGGCGCTCCCCAGCAGCAGACTTGCCAGCAGCCTTCCACATCTCATATGCGAGGTAGTACCTGCCAGAGTCATTCTCCGGTATCTCCTCACGTTTTTGTAACTAGTAGAAATGCTGGCGCAACAGCTTCCACTTCCACTTACTCATTAATGATGTTTTGTTTTTTGTTTTGAAACACATATGTAAATGTGTGCTGATGCGCCTCTACATCACATCCAGTTTCCTGTTTGTGTTGCGCATAAGAACTTTTGGATTCTCTTTTTTCTGAGCCGCCTCAACCAAGCAGCACACCTCCCTCAAACTCCACAGCTTCACTGTGTTTTTTGTTTTTTTAATGTTGCAATGAGTAGAGAGAGAGAGAGAGAGAGATAATAGTACATTACTATGGCATATTCTTACGTCTGTATGGTTGTCTTCTGTTCACATTTTTAACTACCCATATGCAGACACCATGGTTATTAAAATTGTAAAGTTCTGAGTACAATTAATCATATATAAGAACACTGATAGTTACATTACATCACACAAAGAATACACTACTAACCCCCATGTCACGTTTCCATACTGTGGATAGGTATACTCCAACCACATGCCTAAACATTAATATTTTGTCTTGCTGCCAGAGGCTGCACACATGTTACAATTATAAAAGTGTGCATGTGCCAAGTCTGCTATGGTACTGTGATAGACAGATAGCATGTGTTTGTGTTATGTATGCAGCTTGTCTATTTTTTGACCAAGGTTTTGTGGCTCCTGAAAGAACCATTTTTTTCCAAGGTGGTATATTTAAACAGTCTGATACTTTTAGAGCACTGTTAGGATTCCATCTCAAAGGTATCCCATGAAAAGGCAATTGCCAGCATGAGAGAAGTGCACACTGTCTGGTAGGTATAGCCAGTCATTACTATACTTTATTTCAGGGTGACTTATGGCTGCATCCCATTCATGCACAGATATGCAGAGATTTGTATGTTTACCTTTCTTCATGCTCTGTCAAGCAGGTGCATGTGCTGTTCTGCTTGCCAGATCCTACACTGTATAATATCTGAAAAAAAATTATCTTACAGGCAGGTAACATACTCATAATAGAAGCAAGGTCCAATTTTGCTTTTGTTACTAAATCTACCCACCATTTGGAGCCTGAATCATTGCCTCTGAGATGAATCAGCAGTATGTTCAGACGAGCTTGAGTGCTTAGTCTGTGCATTACCAGCATGAGATGCTTCCACCTCATGCTTCCCCTGCCAAACCACTTAACAGAGCAATTTGGAAGCTGCAGGTCTTTGCTAAAATCACTTCTCTGAGCATACTCTGAAGCTCATCATACTATGCTACTGTCAACGATCCACACAGTACATTTGCTGTTTTCTGCCATTCTGAGGTTTTAAACTAAGAAGTGGACAGAGAGCTACCAAAGAAATCAGTGTTTGTCCTGCAGTGTCTAGTCACTACTGAATATGAAAGTGAAATTTCCCTCTCTGCTTCAATATTGCTTTGGTGGGCTGTCCCAAAACACAGGAATAAATAAATTAATTGGTTAATGCTTTCTTATGGATAACCAATACAGTGGATACATGCACTACGACTACACTGAGTAGGTGCAGCTTCTGTCAACTAGAAATGTTGCAAGATTTCTAGGTGGGAAAATACTATATTTTCATAGGCTAGTTCAAACAATCACAAGTAAACAGACAGCTATCATTGGTTGGCTCTTCTGTTATGGTACATGTGCTGTTTTCTGCCTCCATTTGCAGCTCTATCCATGCTAGTAAGTACGTACTCATTGACACTCTGACTTTAAACAGTTATAACTTCTTTTCATAGGATAACATAGAAACATAGAAACATAGAATTTGACAGCAGATAAGGACCACTTGGCCCACCCAGTCTGCCCATTTCCCTACCTACTGGATAAGCTGCAGATCCTAGTTGACCAGCAGCCTACTTCTTCCTACCCCCACCCCCCAGAATTGCCTTATGACTATCCCATGCATGCTTGAATTCCACCACTGATTTTGACTCCACAACCTCCTCTGGAAGGCCGTTCCATGCATCCACACCCTCTATGTGAAAAAATACCTTAAATTACCTCTGGCACCCCCTCTATCTTCAAATTGTGCCCTCTTGTTCTTGCACACCTCTTTTTGAAAGATGCTACCCTCTTGGACTTTGTTGATTCCTTGAGGTACTTGAAAGTTTCTATCATCCCCCACTCTCCCTCCTTTCCTCAAGGCTATACATATTAAGCTCCTAAGTCTCTCTTCATATGTCTTCTGGTGCAGACCCTGCACCATTTTAGTTGCCCTCCTCTGGACAGCTTTCATCCTGTCTATGTCTTTGTGGAGATTGGGTCTCCAGAACTGCACACAGTACTCAGATGGGGTCTCACCAGCTGTCTGTACAGAGGGATAATAACTTCTGTTTTCTACTGGTGATGCCTCTCCCTATGCATCCCAGTATCCCCCAGCCCTCCTTGCTGCCCTCTCACATTGCTTGCCCATCTTTAGGTCATCTGATATGACTACCCCCAGGTCCCTTTCCATTCTTGTTGTTGTTAGTATCTCACCCCCATTGTGTACTCTTCCCTGGGTTTTGTTTCCCAGGTGCATTACCTGCACTTCTTAGCATTGAATGTAAGCTGCCATACATTTGACCATTCCTCTAACCTTGCCAAGTCCCTTCTCATCCTTTCCACCCCACCCTGTGCATCAACTCTGTTGCAGATCTTAGTGTCATCTGCAAAGAGACATACTTTCCTTCCAGTCCTTCTGCAATGTAAGCTTATAAAGACATTGAAGAGGACCCGTCCTAATACTGAACCCTACGGTCACTAGAAACCCTCCTTTCTTCTGAGTGGACTCCATTTACTATTACTCTCTGTGTCCTATTCTCCAGTCTATTCTTTACCCAGGCTGTCATCTTGGGACCCACTCCCAGGCTGGCTAACTTGTATACTAATCTTTTGTGTGGGACTGTGTCAAATGTCTTGCTAAAGTCTAGGTAGGCCATGTCCACAGCCCCTCCCTGATCTACTACTTTGGTCACCCAGTCAAAGAAATCTATCAGATTCATCTGGCATGACTTTCCCACTGTGAATCCATGCTGCCTAGGGTCCTGTGCCCCTCTGGCCTCTACATACTCAACAATTCTTTCCTTTAGAAGTGATTCCATCATTTCCCTATCACTGAGGTTAAACTAACAGGTCTATAGTTTTCTGCTTCTGCCTTGCTCCACTTTTGTGAAGGGAATCACATCTGCCCTCCTCCAGTCCTCGGGTACCACCCCATCCTCCCATGATTTGTAAAAGGGTAGTCAGTGGTGTCACTAGTTCTACCCTTAGTTCTTTTAAATTCTGGGATGAATCCCATCAGGCCCCATTGCTTTGTCCACCTTCAGTTTTAAGAGTTCTTTCAGAACCCATTCTTCTGTAAATGGGCTGGTATCAACTTCTGTATCAGAGTGTTACTACTGTTTATTTTATGTACCTCCCTCTCTTCCTTTGTAAATACTGAGCAAAATATTTGTTTAGTATCTCTGCCTTTTCACAGTCTCCTCTACCCACCCTCCTCCCTTTATTAAGCCTCACTATCCCTCCCTTGGTCTTCCTTTGCTCTCTGATGTACCTATAAATGGTTTATCCCCTTCTTAACTGAGTTGGCTATCTTTTCCTCGGTTTGGGCCTTTGCTGTTCTGACTGCCTTCCCAGCCTCCTTTTGCTTTTCAGATACAGTTCTCTGTCCTGCTCCTTCTGTGATTCCTTGTACTTCCTGAATGCTTTCTTTTCTCTTGAACCTTCACTGCCACTTCCTTTGAGAACCATAGTGGTTTCTTACATCATCTTGTTTTGTTTATTTGCTTCACACAAAGGCTCATTACCTCTGTGATGGCAGTTTTATTATTCCCCATTGTTCTTCCACCCCTCCTTCCTGCCCATTTGCTAGTGCATTCCTTAGGCACTCACCCATTATAGCAAAGTCAGTCCTCCTAAAGTCCAGTACTTTTGTCTTTTGTAAATGACTCTATTACTGTGTTTATTGTGAACCATACTGTTCGATGGTCGCTAGTTCCCAGATGGCTACCCACTTCACATCTGCGATCCTCTCTCCATCTCCATTTGAGAGTATCAAGTCTAATATTGCTCCCTCTTGAGTGGGCTCCAGTACTAGTTGTCTAAGGCATGCCCCCTGTAGGGCATCTAGAATAACTACACTCTTCGAAGTGGCAGCTGCAACTGCACTCCAGTTAACATCTGGCATATTCAGATCACCCATAAGTAATATCTCCCCTTTTTCTGCCATTCTAAGTATACTTTCTATCATTTTCTTGTCCATTTCCTCCCCCTGAGAAGGGGGTCTGTATACAACCCTTGTGCAGATTGTGGTGCCATTGCCTGTCTCCAAATTTACCCACAATGCTTCTTCTCCTCCCTGTTTACCCTTTTGTTCTGTTGTTTAAACAGGTTGTTTATATTGCCATCGTCAAATGCAGGAGTAAACAACATTTTGATTAATGCTATTTTTGTGGTATTAACAGTTTTAATAATGCTAGAAAAATTGTATAAAAAAATGTGATGTTCTTACACAGTGTTAAGCAGGATGTGTCCTTTTTTTCTAACATGGCTGCTATGTCCTCCTTCTATAGTCTTCAGCACTTCTGATTGGTTGCCTGACATGGCCTGATCAATGTTATGTTCCATTGGTGTGAGCGTCTGTCACTCAAAAACAAAGCAGTGCCTGATTGGCTTAGCCTTAAAGAGGGGTGTTATTTTAATGTGATTATTCAACACTTTCATGCTCACGACACTATTATTCAACACTTTCATGCTGATGACATCATTTTGTGACACTATCATGTATATTCAGCACTATTATTCGACACTGTGGTATGTGCAACACTATTTTGTGACACTACCATTCGACAGTGTCGCGCTGATTGTATCATATTTTGTGACACTGTCATGCTGATGACATCAATTTTTCTGAAACTGTTGTACATTCCACACTACTTTGCAAAAGTGTTACAAAAAAACCTGCTTTTTGAGGAAAATACTGTGAATAGTTAATATGTTTAAAATTATTTAGTTTCTGCCATATTTTCAGATAATGTGTCATGTTATAAGTTGGCTTCTGTTGTGCAACATCTAAAAGCTTTGTATGTTGTCTTCACTAGTGTTCTGCTGCAAGAAGGACTGTGTGTGCAACTTTTTTTAGCAATGCTATCTATTGATGCAATATTACACATGAACAGCATGTGTGACTATCTAATGTTATTATACAGTGTTTGCTCACCACTAAATATTTATTTTTCTCTATTTCTTATACAGGTGTCTGATACTTACAGAACATTTTCCCACACTTCTGTGAATTTCTAGAGAAGAAAGATGCCTTCTAAGCAGAGATGCAACAGGTATCATAGTAGTACAGTGTTGCTTAAGAGTGGTATGAAAACCATCAATGGTACATCAAGACGTAAACTGAGTCTTCATTCCGCTGAAGTAGTGAGTTCACAAGTTGTGCACTCCACCGAAATAGTATGTACTTGCTCAGCTGCAAGGCAAATATGCACAGCTCAGCAACAGTTGCAGAAATCTTTCAGGTGGAAGACAAATGTTACAAAGGCAAGCATAAATAAGTGTACTAAGCAATAGCGTAAAGGCATGGCTGTTGATGCTCGTCTAAGGAACCAAAAGTTTTTCCGATCACTAGCTTCTAAAGCTAAGTTAGACAGACTTATTGCTGCTGTGATGAGACATGAGTGCAAAAAACTAAAGAGTCATCTCTCTTTAATGAAATTGCAGCTCAGAGTACGTACATTTGTCAACAGAGCAATATTTGTCCTTCAGCGCTTGTGGAGTAAAATGGCACATGTACTTGAGCAGTTGAGAAAAGTTGTGTACGGTATTAAGATGAGGCTGCAATGATATCCTGTCTTGAACCAACACAACTTCTGTGACATTTTCACAGGAAGCCGGCTACACAAATAGCACTCAGAGGCATATTTCTGGGAGGAGTCATATTACTCATAGAAGAAGGACAGCAAAATCTGCACTGATGAGTCCGGTAAACTGTGTAATGTGCTGAGTGTATGTAATAACATAACAACACACTCAGATGATAAATCTGAGGCAACTGTTCAGACTCGTAAGCTTCACTGTCTGTCATGGACATGTGATGCGACTTGCAACTGGAGGCAATCATCATTTGAGAAAGTCAAGCACTTAATCAACTTTTTTGTTGTTACTGATCATAAAGACAGACATAAATTGTTTTAGACCATAGACCTTTGTGAGATCTGTCCACATACTGGACTTATGGGTCATTCATTAGCTTGCATAGACAGTGGTGTGTGTGACAGTGTATTTCACCACATGTGGATGCTGGCAGTGCATCAGTCAGGCATGCATAATTTTGTGTGTAGGGTCTATGAGGTGTGCCGAGTTGTTGCGGACTACACTTGTCTTAATCAGTTGCTGGAGTCTGGTGATATGCATAGTGCCATTACATTTATTAAACAACTGCAATGTGAAAGGAGTGTCACAGATACTGTGACTGCTCAGGCATCAATTGTTGATGAAAATTGTGGCTCTGTCTTAGAAGCAGATATTCTCAAGCAGTTTGGGAAATCCATTGCCAGATTTGAGTTGGCAAAGACAGAGAAGTTTGACTCTGTATGTGTGTCATGTGACCGGCTCTGTTACCAGAAACTGATGGTTACAGTTAATCTGGAAATGTTGTCACTGTACAATGACATGTTGTTCTGACTCTTAGCATTTCTGCTATTAAAGTGTGACTTCCAGTTAGAGCCAATCATTGTGATGTGCAAGCATTGTTTCTCCAAGGTGAAGAGTAACACTTTGCCACCAAGGTCATTGTTGAACAATATGGAGGCATACATTACACCTGCTGAGATTGCCACGTTGAATATGTTTGAATGGATTCTTATACAGACTATGAAACTGTTTCAAACTATTCTCTGTCTGAATACGAAAACATGGAACATTCCACAGAAAAAACTCATTAGGTCTCTTAAGGGTTCTGTTATGTATCTTCTACTTCCTCTGCGGGAAAATGTGGAGGCAATCTTCTCTGAGAACAGTTTGGTAATTCTTGTCAATGTTGTACCAACTGAGTCAAAGATCATCTGGCAGGATGTTGTCAATGTAGAGAAGGTGAAGCTTGCTCTTACTTACTTGAAGAGCAACAATCCTTTTTATGCAGACCTTGATATTGATCAGATGACTAGCGTGTCTGCTGAACATAATGTGTTGGATCCCATAAAACCAATGATTGAGAAGATCAATATAAAGACTCATGATAATGTGTATGAACAATACACAATACATCTACTGCATAGCAGAGATCCAGTAGAGAATAACATTGATCTGCACCAAATGAAACAGGTGGAAGGTGACCCTGTCAGCATTTGGGAGGTGACATTGGAAGCATGTTGCTTTCTGGATTTATTCCCAAAAGAGTCAGGTGGACATCTAGATAATAGAGAAGTGCTTGTGCAAGGTGCCGAATACCATACCAGCCGTGTGCTCAGTAAGGATGGCAAATTCAGATGCAATGTACAGTATCTGTTCCATCTCCTCTGGGAGAGTGTGCTTAACATACTGTCTGCATCTATTGCACACACCACACGCTCACGACTTCACTTGATGGAATCACTGCCGTAAAGTTTCTACAGAAAGGAAGGCAAAGGATGAAAAAGTGCAAGTGAATTTGTCTTCCATACTGTCAAGTCTACGTGGCACCAAAAAATACTGGTATCGCAGACACTCTGAGATGATGACTATGCTGTGAGAGCATGCAGCAGCCACATGGTTCACTACACTAAGCTGTGCCCAGTATACCTAGGATGAAGTCATTGAACTCTTGAAGTGGGCAAATTGTGATGTAGAGGGAATTTCATCTATGACTCTCAGAGAAATGTGCTCACTTGACCCAATGTCTGTGACTAGACATTTTCACAAGTGATTCCATGATATTCTGACTTTCATTTTGTCAAAGGACAATCTGCCTCTTGGTATTGTAGATCATTACTTCTGGAGGATGAAATATCAGGCATGAGGTGCTCCTCATATTCATATGTTACTGTGGATCAAGGATGCTCCACGCATAGGTGAACATGAAGAAGCAGAAGTGCTTGCATTCATTAAGCGCTACATCAGTTGCTGCAAACTGGACAAGTAAGACAATCCTACATTGTGGAAGCTGGTGCAGAAGCTCCAATGCCATATTTGTGCACAATACTGCCAACGGGTAGTGAAGAACAAATCCAATTGCTACACAAGATGTCGCTTCAGATTTCCCAGATGTGTCTGTCAGGATGGTCGCATGAATGAACTGTTTCAGCTATGTGATACCACTTGAAGGCAAAATCAATGAAGAGGGTATATGAGTTGCCCAGGGACGAGAATAAGGTGTACATCAATGACTACAACTGCACTCTTCTTCTCATGTGGTAAGCAAACATAGATATTCAGTTTGTGGCTGACAGCTCATTGGCTCTGGTTCGGTATGTCAGATTGTACATCACCAGACATGAACAGACTAGCTTGCAAGATCTTTGGGAAGATATTGCCAGTTCAAGCAAGTCACTGACATCTCAGTTGTGGTCATTGGGATTGAAGACCCTATCACACAGAGAATGTGGTTGCAGGATGATCTGGCAAAGCTTGAAACCTGGTCAGACACCTGGCAACTGGCGTTTAATGCCAAAAAGTGCAAGGTGCTGCATTTTGGGATGAAGAACCTGAAGAGGAGTTACCAGCTGGGGGGAGTGCAGCTAGCCCAGACAGAGGAGGAGAAGGATCTGGGGGTGCTCATTACAGTGTTAATGAACAACTCAGCACAATGTAGGAAGGCAGCTGCAAAGGCCAACAAAATGCTGGGTTGCATTGCAAGGGGTCTATCCTTGAGGAGGGAGGAGGTGATTCTGCCACTGTATAGGTCATTGGTTAGACCACACCTGGAGTACTGCATGCAGTACTGACACCCGTATCTGAAGAGGGGCATTAAGTTACTGGAGGGGGTGCAGCACAGGGTGACAAAGATGATCATCAAGGAGCTGGAGGACTTGTCATATGAGAGGAGGCTGAGGGAATTGAACATGTACTCTCTGGAGGAGAGGAGGGACAGGTGGGACATGATTGAAACCTTAAAGTACTGTACATGAAAGGAATAAACAAGATGGGTAAGACAGTCTGTTCAAAGTAAGGGAGGGGAGGGACACCAGGGGCCATGATATGAGACTGGAGGGAGGAAGGTTCAGGAGGGAGATGAGGAGATACTTTTTTACAGAGAGGGTAGTTACTGAGTGGAATGCATTACCTGCAGAAGTGGTGCCCAGTAGAACAATGGACTGCTTCAAAAGGGGATGGGACAGGACAATGAGGAGGGTCAATGTAGGGGAAGGGTGGAAAGGAGAGGCAGCTGCAGAATAAGGGGTGTTAGCTGCACAATCAAGCAGACTTGATAGACCTCTAGGTCTTTATGTGCTGGCAAATTTTGTATGTTCATATGTTCATGGTGCTTATGAGGCTAGTGATCGCTTGATCAGTACACATTTGTACAGCAAATCTGATGCTGTGTGATTTCTCAGTGTTAACTACAAAAAGAAGTGCAAACATGCACGTATTCCTCATGATGAGATTGAGAAACTGGCTCTCAGCTGGCCATCTTCAAAACGTATATTGAAGAATGACCTCATTGACACGTATTACCCATGTAGACATGAAGCCATGGATGTTATCTATTTGAGGTGGCTAAATGGTACGACTACAAGACAGATGTCTCACCTGATTGCACACATGACATTTACAAGGTCAGAGGAGTGGATGGCTGTCTCGTAAAGAGACATAAGCCTTGGCTCATTGACCACTGCAAATTACATCTAAGCACATCTGAGAGCAGAGAGCATTATTACTTTGCCATACTATTCTTATTTAAACCCTGGAGGAATGAATCTGAAATAAAAGGTGACTGTGATACATTTGAGGAACAATTCAATTGCAGTTATGAGACATTCCAAACTGAGTACTCTGACACATATATACAGAGACTGGACACTGAGAAGGAACAGCTTGAAAAGGCAAAGAAACAACTTGAAGAGGACACTCCTGTTAGTTCACAGGACAATCTTGATCTGGAAGGAGAAGGTGTACTTGAAGTACCTCTGCATGCCCCAGAACTACTCATGTCAGAAGTGGAGAGTGCTATGGAACATGGCACACACAACACTATTGATTCAGCAGAATTGAGAGAGAGACTCAATCAGCAACAATGTGTGGTGCACTCTGCAGTCACTGATGCTGTCCGGCATGGTATACTACATGAACAGAAGAAATGTGACTATCTTGATCATAAGCCACTACTGCTGTTTGTTAGTGGCTCAGCAGGTACAGGAAAGAGCTTAGTTATAGAGGTCATTACAGCTGAAATACATAAACTGACAGACTCATCAATATCTGTTGCTGTTAGTGCTCCCACTGGACTGGCTGCATACAATATTGGTGAAGTTATGTTACAACGTCTCTTCATGTTGCCAGTGGCGCATGGCAAAGTAGTAGAGTATTGGAAGCTGTCATTTGATGTTACATCTCAGCTTCGTTCTATGTTTACTAAGATGAAGTTACTAATCATTGATGAGATTAGTATGGTGTCTAATTTGATGCTTGCCTGTATACACCTATGTCTACAGGAGATTTTGGGCACTGACTTTGGAGATGCATTTGGTGGTAAAATCATCATTGTATTTGGAGAACTTTTACAACTTGCACCAGTCAATGCAGAACATGTATTTGCAGCCTGACTGTCAAGCAGACTAAGAACACATTAGACTGCATTGGAGGTTTTAACCTGTGGGAGTTATTTACCTATGTTGAGTTGTGTGAGAACGTGCGGCAGAGTGGTGATCTGGCTTACAAAGCACTCTTGGATCAAGTTTGTACAGGTTCTTTGTCACCAGAACATCTTTCAATGTTACATGGTCGAAGAATCACAATGGATACTATATCCATACATACAACATGTGATGTTTTCAGCAATGTGCACTCTAAGGATGCACGGATTGTGTGTCTTATGCCACAACTTAAGAAATATGTTGAGTTCAAAAGTGTTATGTTGCAGAGAGAGAATCAAGAAATTGTCACCCTGCATGCTGTTGATACAGTTGATGGTGTAATTCTGAGTCAGAAGCTGGTAGCAAAGATGACCGAACAACTCTCTGAACTGAAGTCAGATGTTTAACACACAGCTGGCCTGGAAGCTGTTCTTACAGTTTGTAAGAACCCGTGTGTCATGCTATGGCATAATCTTGATGTTGAGCGCGGCATGGTAAATGGTGCCATGGGTCACATTATTGACTTTGTATACAATGTTCAGAAGACGTTTATCGAAACACTTGTCCACTTTGACAACATGGAAAAGTCTGTGCAGATTTATCGTACCTGTGTTAAGTTCCAAGTATTTAAGGATATCTATGTCAACAAGCAACAGTTCCCTGTATGTGTCGTGTATGCTGTTTCCATTCACAAGTCACAGGGTTTGAGTTTGGATTCAGCAATGGTTGACATAGGCACAGACATTTTCAAAGATGACATGAGCTATGTCACACTTTCATGCATCCACAGTCTTTCTGGGTTGCACATCATAACACAAGCACCACAGAAGATACGCACTGACAAGTGATGTATTGTAGAGTACAACAGATTATGTACTCTGTATCAGCCACATATGTCTCTCATTCCACTACCTATGTATGTGGTTGCCTCATATCCCACAGTCACAGCTTCAGCTGGCAACAAGAGAAAACGAGCTGCCACCACTGAATCGACTCTGCACAGTAATAAGAAGATCAGAATGTCAAATATGGATGCGGAACCATCTGTTGCTCAGAAGTCACATGGTATGGCTGTTGTCCCAATGTTTGATAAGAGTATTGCTACGCTAATTCAGCTATGCAAGCTTTTCTCCACATGCCACACTTTGTGCGGGCAATATCAGCTTCACAAGACACTCCCTTATCAAAGGCTATGAAGGAAGTTGTCAACCTGACTTCTGATCAGTCACACAATGTACAGTCACTGACACCTCTACTGCAGGTCTTAGGAACATATTATGGGGTGCAGTACATTTGCTGCTAACATGCAGCAGGATGCCACTGAGTTTATGATGGCCATCATAAACTGGCTGAAGAGGAGACTCCAATGCAACAGTACTTCACTGTCTCATATTTTACCAGATATGAATGTCTGTCATGTGGGTCATTCAGAGTGAGAAACCACTGAGGACATGCTTTGGGTTTCTCTGTTTGTGCCTCAGTCTCAAGGTGTCAAGTTTCGGTAGCTGTTTACCAATGCAGAAAGTGGTCACTTATGTGTAAGGTGTGGAGGTACATGTACTCAGTCTATACATCTCAGGACTTCATCTCAATATCTCAATAGCTTGTATTGCATAGATTTGACTCTTAATGGGCTCAGAGTTGACACACCTATCACAGATTTCACAGCTGGTAGAACTATATTTAACCAAGCAGTGTTTGACACTCAGGCTGTGATCTACTGCTATGGCCAGTCTGTACATTCTGGACATTACACTTCTTTGTTGAGGTACAGAACTGGCTGGGTTGAATGCAATGACTCCACAACCACTTTTAAACAGAGGCTAGCACGACACTTAAAAAATGCATATGTGCTGATATTGAAGAACTACGACAATCTTCATGCATCAGAGAAGTAGTCACACAATATGTGACAGAAGTCATTGCCATTTTGTTACAGAGTGACTTCTGCAAGATAAACATAATTGTTCTTTTATGTAAATCTGCATTCAAGATTACACTGTTAACACGGAGCATGGTTTACATGCATATGTTTACTCAATCTGACTTATAAGATTGTTGTGTTGATCAGTAACATAGTGAAAATAGTTGCAGTGGTCTTCAATTGGCACCAAGTGTCTTCACAGTCACTATAGAAACCACACTTACATGTCCAAGAAAGACTTTGAAATGGCAAAAGATATGCCTATCTGGTGCTCCTCTTCTGTCATTGTCTTTTCTTCTGAGTAACTTGTATGCAGCCATAACAAGTACTACTTGGCGTAATTGCCAACTGTGTTCCTCTACTAAGGCACAATACATGTCCATATGCATGGAAAAACTGTGTATCACATGTCCTTTTAAAGACTTGTGTGCGTCATTATATTATTTGGATCTTTTATGAGTCAAAGATATCCTGCTTTTGTTTGTACCACTTCTGTGTTAGCACAATTGAACAATCTTTTCTACATGATTTGCTGACCTATACTTAAGAGTACCATACATCACTCTGTGACATGTTGAGTATCACCAGCTGTAGCTTGTGTTTTTTTGTCCCTTTGCATCTTGACTTAATACATCCATATCATACCGCAACAGTGTAGTACTATGTCTGTTTTCTTTTCATACATCTGTATTGTATAGCTGTATATATGATTATTAATACATAATTTGATAAGACTCAGTACTGGTACATATTTTGCAGTTGTATTAATTGCTATTTAGCTGAATGTATTACAGTATGTTACATTATTTACTGTTTTACACTATTTAATTCACAAGTATTTAAACATATTCTTAATATATTTTTATTATGAACTGAGGAACGTAAATAGAGGAATCTGATTGGCAGAGAGCTCTTTGAAGCCATGATGATATCGGGCTACATCATCGCAGCTTCAAAAAAGTTCCGGCACCACCAACCTCCTTGCTCAATTCTGTCTGAGAACTATTTTTTCAAAATGTACTCCTACATCACCCAAAAACTTGTTCATAAAACGTTTAAAAACCTGTTTGTTTTATTTTTTTATTTATGAAAATTCAAACTCAGGTCATAATAGCAATAAGTCACTCCAGGGTGTGGTATATCATGGGATATCTTCACTTCTCAAGTTGTTGGATGCACTCGGCCTGTGACCTCATGCCCAATCACCCAAGGCGTGATGATATCTCATGATATACCACACCCTGTGGTGCCTTACTGCCTAAATATAACATAGATATGTAGTAGAACTTTTACAGTTTTTAATGATTTCATATAGGTATCATTAACAGTGATATAGACTGTTGTGGTGCATATTCGTTTATTAACATGAGGACACATTTTCTCAATAGCAGATTTTTTAAGTAATATTCATAGTATTATTTATTTATTTATTTAAGAGTTTTACTAGGAAAGCATACTGAGTGGGTTACCGCTCGATTCCAGATGTGTCCTGGGGGAACATACTGTGGAACATATGAGTGGAATATACAATCAATTAGAATGAAGAAGAGTGTACAAGAATGCATTTACAATTACATACAATTTATAATTACATACAATTGGGGCAGATTTTGTAATGTTACAAATACACTATGCGGGAAGATGTTAAGAAAATATAATTGGAGGGCAGGAGTATACAATTAATAACATAGCAGTGGAAAAAATCAACATATATGCTGCTTCAATGTTACAGTAGTAGAAAGGATCATGTAACTATTAACAACAAGCAATAAGTAGCAGAGAGCAAGCAATGACATACGGATAACTATACACATACATATACATGTAAAGACATATAGTTATATGGGTGCATTTGGAAAATTCCCACCTGACCCCCCAATATAGGCGATCGAGAAATATTATCAGGAACATATAAATCAGTTGTTATCAGTGAAAGTGTCTGATGAACACTAGTGCACAATTGTAAATTATGTGCAATTATTACTTATTATTAACTAAAAGTTTTTAGTGATGTACATACTTCATTAATTCACTATGAATGTTGATTATAGCTTTCATGATTTTTAATGATGTATATAGTACCTGTTACCATATGCCATTCAGTTTTGGTTTGTGTAATAAGTTAATTAAATGGATGTATACAATTGTGCACTAGTGTAAATCAGACACTTTCACTGATAACAACTGATGTATATGTTCCTGGTAATATTTCTCAATTGCCTCTATTGAGGGGTCGAGTGGGAATTTGCCAAATGCACCCATATATCTATATGTCTTTACATGTATATGTACTGTATGTGTATAGTTATCCATATGTCTACACATAAATATATTACAATTAAATGTTTTAAAATAGCTTAAAGATGTTTCTTTTACACACCATAGTGTGTTTCAGTTGCTATTATTTAAACAGTTGGCATCTGTTTTTTCGCCCACCCCTAGAAACATTCACACTATCAATCACACAATGACAATAACATCATCACTGTTTGATGCATGGTAAGCAGTACACAGAGACTATCATGGCAGCTGTGTTCCTGTGTTCTGTGCTACCGTCCCAACGTCCTCATCAAGTACCTGTCATACTGTTTAACATGTATTTTAAACTTTGATGTAATACTTATTTAAACATTGTTTTGTGAGACTGATTTTGTGTACCAATTGGACTTTTAATTCAGCCTTTTTAATCAACTATTGATTGGGCATTAAAACTTTTTTAAGCCTTATCTACCTGTGTTGCGTCTTTTATTATATATTAAGTTACAGTGCTGATATGTATACTGTTCTTGGTATGTTACTGCATACAAAGAAAGTAGAAGAGGTTCATCTGTGCATATTTTCTGCTTGGCAGAGTACATGTACTATTGGTCCATGTAGCGCACATATTACTCTTCTATTCCATTTATGTATGACTTAATTTTCATGTCAAAGGAGTAGCACATGAACTATTGCTGCATGAATAGGATAAGACAAGTAAATATTCTGATAAAGCCATCTATATCTTGGTCAGAGTGTGGTGCAAGAAGGGAGTCATGCTCTCACCAACATGTACAATGTAGTATGAGATAATGCTTTCTTAAAAAGACAGGAAATTCATGGCAAAAAAACTCTGTATAATGCATCAGTTAGGGTTGTTCCACAGCGACAAAAGTGAGGAAATGCGGTGTTATGGTTGAAAATCCTAACTCCAGATTCCCCCCAACCCCAGCACCCCACACACACACACACACACACATATGCACATGCAAGTAGGGGGAGGACCAAGGCAACACAACCAATCACAGACAACCAGCAGCAGGAGACAGAAATAACATACAGCTGTCTAAACGTACTACAACACACATTCATCATCATGGTCCACCAACTGTAGCATTTGTGCAGTCATGGGTATACACAGTCTTGTGGGATCTCCACAGAATAACATGGCTGAACAGTAGTACTCTGCACAGAATACCAATGATATTCATTGTTTACTAATGCTGGTATAATATCATGAGCAGGGCCCCTACTTTTCTGCAGCACAGTGGGACCATGTTCTGCGGCAAGACTACCATTTGCCGTAGAACTTCTGCGGTGGTGGTTTGTAATTTCTTTGGAAGTTCTGCTGCACTAACAAACTATCACATCACAGTGTGAGCTTGTCATCCTGACTTCTTTTTCATGGCAGTGGTTATAGCAGTCAGGATGGTGGAAAGCACAGTAACACTAATTCAAAAAATAACAGACTTATAAAAATAATGTTATGCCTAAAAAGGCAAAACAAATGTCTCTCCCTTAAGGTCCTAGTCTGCTGCATAAATGACATATGCAGAGGGTAGCTTATGTGATAAATAAGGTATTTCTGTATGCATGCTGTCTATCCCACTAATGAGGTTTCCACTGTCTATCACTTATATATTTGTATGTGCTTTCTACACCACTCATAAGGTTCCCACTGTGTATCACTTATATATTTATATGCAATCTGTAACATACATACAAATATGTGTGTGTGTGTCTCTGTGTGTGCCTGTGTGTGTGCGTGTTGAGAGACAGAGATACTGTATATGTATATATATATATATCTATATATATATATATATATATATATATATATATATATATATTTATTTATTTTAATTTCCATGAACTTGCATCCTCATTCATACTGGTCCCATTGGAAATGGAATAGAGGAGTTATTGCAAAACTCATTTTTCATGTCAACCTGTTTTCCCTGACACACCGCGTAACACCATCAGGCCATGACATGCATGTGAACCGATTGTGAGGTAGATCTCTCCAGCTCATCACAATGTGTCCACCATGTGACAGAACACTGCACCATATTTTCCCAGGCTCCGAGCAGTGATATGTTCCACCAATCCTTGTGCTGCCCAGCCAGCTCCCAGAGCTAATCTCTGAACCTGACTTGCCGGCACAGAAACACAGCATGCTACCCTCTGGCCCAACAGCTGTCCCTGCACACAACATTTCTCCATAACTTTTAGGTGATTCTATCAAACAATGACAATATGTACTCGATAACCCTGGCAAAAATGCGTACAGTGCAATTATTTATTTAACAGGTCTATTCTTTCAATAGGTCTACACATTATTATAAACCACTTTGATGGTCATAATTACTTTATTTTTCTTAAAAATGATAGTTAAATTCATGTTACCAGTTATTCATTTCAGATGGCATCTGTATACCGTAAAGGCACAAATAGGTTTGTACAAAGTGAGGTATGGACTTAACAGGTCTGTGCTATTGACAAGGTTTTGTTTAAATTGGTCCTAGTGCAATAATGTAAGACTGAAAACTGTATTAGGCTGTAGTTCAGGTTGAGCAAATATCACCATGCATGATGTGTTGTGCCACCATCTCTGGCAGTGGGAGCTGTGGTAGATAAGTGACTGTTCATTTCTGTTGCAGAATGCAGCCATTTCATTAGCTAATGTATGATATAGCAATGATAACATCACATTCTGAGCATACAGGGGGGTTTTGGATATAAAAAGAGGGGAAGGGAACCAGATTCTATGGATAAACAGAAATATTAATAAAAAATCACCAAAAGAGTGAATTCTGTGGCACCGAAGAAGTTCTGCGGTAGATTGCAAGTTCTGCACAAAATTCTGCGGCCACAGAATTATAGGGGCCTTGATCATGAGGCATTCACATACAAGACAGCGTGGATGTAAGGATGTGTAATATTATGTGGTCATAGGCATAAAAATGACAGCATTGTACTGTTTCAGTTACATGCAGCGTCCAATGTATCCATGCTCAAACCAAGATGGGCATGGTAACATTAACACACACATGTGGTATGAATCACAAGTAATGGTCATAAATCTATGCACAGATGTAGTGCTCAATAGTTTAATGACAGCTCTGTGATTTTCATTCAATATAGTATGCAGAATGAATATTTGGTTATTATACTGCCACATGCAGAAGCAGTACCAAAGAACTAACAGTGGTATGAATGCAGTATAATGTTTTCATTGTAGGATAACAGTCATTTTTCTTGTTAATTTCTGACATGATTTGTATGCTAATGTCACCCATGCTCCATGATAATATTGAACACTTTGTGTCCTATGGTACCACCTAGCTGCCCAAGTGTACAGGGTAAGATGACAGTGCAGCAGCATGCTGTACATAATAGTGTTCTGATACATTATTTGCTACTGTTAGGATAACTTTGGGAGACATTTACACATGTGAAAGGTCAGTGTAAATGCTGTGTGGTATTATCCATTAATAGGTACAAAAGTGGTACCATGGTGTCTTTGCCCACCCCTACTATCAGAAATGTCAGAATTTGTGTAGAAACAGAAACATGCGTTTGAAGTAACACACTGTCAGCAAGGCAAAAAGAGTGAAGTATTACCATGGAATCATATGGCTGACACAGTATCAACATACAGCTGTGGAGCTTCAGATAATACTGGAAAAGGGCCATGCAGATAATACTGTACTGATCCAGTTCTTTTTTATGCCATGATAAGATCAGGCGGTATTTAGTCACATGAAGCTGTATTACAATGCTGTCTGATACTACACATTACTAAACACAAATGTGAGCATTGGTCCCTTTGAACAGCATGCTAGCAGAAACATATCAATTAGTAGAGAAACACACTTACCTGTTTCAAATGAGACACTTTGCAGAATTCAGGTATTGTGTAGTGTGATTATGGGACTTTTTAGGTCTGACACTACCACACAGATATGCAACTGTACAATGTATGACAATGGTTCAGCATTACTGTGCACATAATAGTGTACTGATAGATGTGTCTTGTAGTACATTTAGACAGTTGTATGTTATTTCTGTCTCCTGTTGCTGGTTGTCTGTGATTGGTTGTGTTGTCTTGGTCCTCCCCCCACTTGCATATGTGTGTGTGTGTGTGTGTGTGTGTGTGTGTGTGATGGTGCTAGGGGTTGGGGTGAAGAATGCGGAGTTAGGGTTTTCAACCCTAACATTGAATTTCATCACTTTTGTTGCTGTAGAACAACCCTAACTGATGCATTAAATGGAGTTTTTTTGCCATGAATATATCTATCTATCTATCTATCTATCTATCTATCTATCTATCTATCTATCATCTATCTATCTATATTTGTATTGTGATAGTTAGGGCTGAGTACTCATTTAAGGTTAAAGTGTGAAATTGTGTAGTATAATAACTTTGCCAAAGTAAGACAGATTTGCCTGTAATTAGGCAAGCACAGAGCGGTACCACAGATCTCTGGATCTGCTAAGTTTTGTACCAATCGAATATACGGTTGCAGAGTTATAAAGCATTGTTCCATAGCGCATTTATGCTTTTTTGCACATTCTTTGCTGGCACCTACAGGTTGTACAGTTTGCGTGACTGATCAGAAACCTTCCAGAAACATGCAGCCAGGGTCTCTGATGTGCCTTTTGAAGATTTTGTGAAAAAATATTAAATGGTTCAAAAGTTATTCAAAAAACAAGTTTCCCATTATAGTCAATGGGAAAAGATAAAAAGTTCGACAATGTCGCAAATGCAGTTTTTAGTGTGGCAAATTACCCCAGTAGTGTCATGAGTTAGCCATTTTTTTCAGTTAGTGATCAGGGAAATGCTTGGCATTTAAATGTGGGACCCTCTAGGGACACAATTCTTCTTGAGTTTACCTAGTCAAGCCCTGAGGATGCTAGCCATGTCTTTTTTTAAGGCGTTAAACACTCCAGAAATGTGTTTTTAAAATTTTTGTAAAAAGTAGTGTTGCACTCACTACACTTTCATGATTTCATTTGCGACACTATTTTGCAACACTATGCCCAAAATAACGAGAATACTTTTCCACCCTGCTGCAAAAGAACGGTTTGGTCTATTGGGCTGAAATTAGGAAAGAAGAAAGCCAACATCACACAGATGTGCCTTTCAGTGGTTTGGTGAAAAATATTGGAGGGCTGCAAAGCTACAGCACTCCAAAGTTGACTATTTTCCCATAGGCTAACATTACAGCATCCGTCGCACCTTTCAGGGCTCGTATCTCGAAAACGCTTTGAGATATGGACTTTTTGTTGCAAAATTGCTTAGCCCCCTGCTAGAGGGCTAAGTTCAAAACTAGCCAGTAAAGTCATAAATAATATGAAATTTTAATTTTTTTTCTACATCGTACGGTTCCTGAAATATAAGCAATTTAGTATTCCAAGTGTTTATTTTCTGCTCCGAGGGCCATTATTATGCATACATTCTTTCTATTCACCGTGCTTCTGAATGCAGCTTTATGGGGAAAAAAGTGTATGCCTTTCTGATACTGTTACATTTAGCATTTCCACTTGCATTTCCGTCACCATTTGCACTGATGTCATCATACGCGTTACCGTTTGCATTTGTGCTTGAATTACTGTTATCATTTGTGTTTCCATTACTGTTTTTGTTTGCATTTCATTTTGCTTCACCATGTTCATTACCTTTGGCATTTCCGTACGCTCTTCCATTTGTGTTTCTCTTTCCTTTGGCATCATCTTTGGTGTTACCATTACCATTTGCATTTCCAGTTGTGGTACTGTGACCATGCACGTTACAATTTGCGTTTCTGTACGCGCTTGCATTTGTGTTTTTGTTTGCATTACTGTTTGCTTTGGCATCATCATTGCTGTTACTGTAACTGTTTGCATTTCCAATTGCATCACTGTTACTGTTTGCGTGTTCATCACTGTTTGCGTTTCTGTTGCCCTCAGCATTTGCATTTTCGGTTGCATTTCCATTTTTGATTGCGTTACTGTTTCCTTCTGTGGTGCTGTTGCCTTTAACGTTTGCATTTTTGTTTTCATTTGTGTTACCATTTGCATTTTTCTTACCATTTGCATTTCTGCAGGCGTTAGCATTTACATTACTGTTTTCGTTAACATTCGCGTTTCTGTTGCCATTAGCATTTGTGTTACTGTTTGCGTTACCATTTCTGCTTTCATTAGCATTTGCAATTGCATTTCTCTTACCATTTCTGTTATCATTTAAGTTTGTTTCACAGGATGCATTACTGTTTGCGCTTGTGTTTGCGTTACTGTTAGCGTTACAATGTGACACAAAATGTTCCCACCACCACATTCCATTCACTGTGTATACTACACATTCTCAAAAAGAAGGGAAATTCATGGCAAAAGGGGGTGAGAGTTAGGGCTGATGACTGCAATGCACACCCCAATGCCTGTTGGTAGGGGCTGGGTGGTGGTGGTGGGGTGCAAGAGGGGGTGACAATCCTAACATCAAATTTAATCATTTTTATCACTGTGGAACAACCCTAACTGATGCATTAAACAGTGTTTTTTGCCGTGTACAAATATATATAATATATATATATATATATATATATATATATACACACACACACACACATACACATATACATATACATACATATCAATCTTTATTTAACCAGGTGGAACACCATTGAACAAGCTCATTTGCAAGGTGGGCCTGGGTAGTACACATGAGTGATTCAATAGAACAATAATAACACAAGTCAGCACAACAGGATAACATAGACAACCTGAAACATGTTAAGGCAAAGGGTAATACAACAACTCTGAGTACAATAAAATAATTACAAACAATAAGTATACAAGTAAAACAAAAATTCTTAATGTCAGCAATGGGGTAATATAGGAGTCAGCCTGCTAGGAAGAATGATAGAAATGTAAGGAGACACAAAGAATAAGGGGAAGGGAGGGATGGATGAGGGTAGGATGAAGGATGAGGGCTAAGTGTATCACAGTAGTGGCACCAGTGCAATTAGTGATAGGGAAACATTTACAGGGCTCAGAGAAGGATCTCAAGTAAAGTGATTTTAACTCCACAAGATTAATTGGGTTTACCAGCTTTAAAGTTTTTTGGATTGTATTCCATAGCTGGGGCAGCACATAGCTGAAGGAAGCTCTACCGAAATGGGAATTGACCTTAGGTACATATAGTAAGATGTAAGCATTACTGCTCAGGACATGATTGCCTAAGGTGCAGAGGGGTAGACAGTCAGATATGTAGAGGGGGAGTTTCTGAATAATAGTTCTGTAGGTCCAGAGTATAGCATTCCTTTGTCTCTTGAATGTAAGTGATATCCAACCCACTAAGGAATAAAGTGCATATTGAAATGTGGTGTAAGCTGCTCCAGAGATGAAGCATAGGGCTCTGTGGTACAAGATGTTGAGCTTTGCTAGTGCTGACCCTGAAACTTGACCATAGAGGAAGTCAGCATAGTCCAAGAGAGTTAGGAATGTGGCTAGTACTAGCCTCTTCCTAGTCTCTTGAGTAAACAGATGTTTAATTCTATAGAAAAGGCAAAGACTTTGCTTCAGGTTTTTTTGAGAGTTCCTCTACATGCTCAGTGAAGCACAGTCTGTTGTCAATCCATACCCCTAGGTATCTGAATTTCACAACATAATCCAGATATTCACAAAGCAATGTGGTGATAGGTGGCACTTGGCCAGTTTTTGAGGGATTTGAGGCCATAACAAGCAGAGACAGGAGCATGTTTTTTTTGCATTTAGGAGTAGTTTTTGGTTAAGGAGATTGCGTTGTAGTATATCAAAATCTGATTGCAGGTATATACAAGCACTATCAGGTGTAGGCCTGGTGATGTAGAGGACTGTGTCATCCATGAAAAGGTAGACACTGGCTGATTCAAGTCCATGGTCAATATTATTAATGTATAGTGCAAAAAGTAAGGGTCCAGGAATGAAGCCCTGTCGCACTCCTCTGCTGATTGGTTTCAGCAGAGAAAGGTCACCCACTGTTTTGACTTGCTGCATACATTCTGACAGGTAACTAGAAAACCATTTCAGGATAGTGCAGCCAATCCAATATTGTGAAGGGTAACCAATAGCTGGTCATGGTCCATGGTGTTGAATGCCTTATTTAAATCAAGGAAGACTGCACATACATAATTCTTCAAGTCAAGGACTTTCTGCCAATCATTCATTACCTTAGCAAGTGCTGAGATTGTACTATAATGGGGCCTAAAGCCTGATTGTACTGGATTGAGCAGGTTAGAAGCACCAAGATAGTTCCTAAATTGAGTATTGACTATTTTCTGTAGCAGTTTGGAGAAGATCGGAAGTAAGGAGATCAGCCTGTAATTGTTGAGGTCATTTGGATCTCCAGATTTGAAAAGAGGTATGACTTGAGCAGTCTTCCAGATTGATGGACTTCACCCATGCCAAGGGACAAGTTGAAGAGGTATGTGATTGGTGCTGCCAAGACTCAATGACTGAGCTTTAAAAAGTACAGTCCAATAAGATCCACTCCCGTGTTTTTTCTGGTATCCAACTGGAGGAGCAGGACTTCCACTTCTTTGACAGTAACAGTCTGAAAGGAGAAACTTGTGTCTAGGGCACAGTGGCTGGGGACAGGAATAGTTTTGCCCTGGGTTGCAAGCTGAGCTCTGGGTTGTTGGCCAGTGATGATGGAGTGTTTGTTTAGGAGGTCTAGGATCTCAGCTTTGTCAGTGGTGGAGGAACCATCATATGACATTTTTGAGGGGAAGGAGCCAGAGGATGCATGGCCTTGAATATCTTTAAGTGTTCTCCAGAACTTAACAGGGCTCATGGTAGAGGAGTCAAGCGTTGTATGGTAATAGTTGGTACCAATGTTGTGAGTTGTTAAAAAATGGAAACTTCATCTTACAGAATGGTTTGCTCAGATGATGAATGACAATAAAGCCATGATATGTTGAAATATTTAAAGTAAGAGTTGGCACCTTAAACTGAATTTTGAGGAAAATTTTGTAAAAATTATTTTGGAACTCAAGTACAGTAAAATATCTAAATTTGTTGTTTTATTTAGAACAAGTTACAGCTTAACCAGACTCCTTGAGGAAGGGGGACTGTATTTCCCCAAACGTAGGATGTTTTTGGGCTGGATGTTAGAATGAAAAAATTAATAAACTATTTCTAAACATGTATTCGGTGAGCAGACCTGTTTTTCCAATCTCTAGAGAGGTTGCTCTATTTTTGATTTGATTTGGGTCTCTCCCTATTTTAATTTGTCCTTTATTTTCCTTATTTCAAGGTTGGCTAGGCCAGACTCCACCTTTTGGTAATAGTTAGCCTTTGCATTTCTGATAAGCTTTGTGCAATTATTCCTGGCTGACCTGAAGGCAGGCCAGTCAGAAGACAGTTTCGATTTACTAGTCTTTTTCCAGAGTTTATCCCTGCTGAGCAAGGCAGACTTCACTTCGGCCATGAGCCAAGGGAATGTTTTCTTCTTGATGTGAATTTTGACTGGGGGGCATGCTTATCTAATGCCCCACAGACAATGCTTTGGAAGGTCTCATACGCAGCCCTGACTGTCTTGGCCAGGTAGAAGTCCTGCCAATACAATGAGTTCTGCAAGTCTGTGAGGAAGGCCAGAGGAGCAAAACTATGTAAACATCTTTTAAATATGAACCTGGATTTAGAGATTGGTTTAGGTGCTGACCTTATAGAAGTGATGGAGCAATGATCACTATACATGTGTGTATATGATATCTATCTATCTATCTATCTATCTATCTATCTATCTATCTATCTATATATATATATATATATATGTGTGTGTGTATTTATTTATTTGAAAGCGTTTCAGCAGAAAAGATGTGCCGAGCTTTAATAGCTTCTTTCCAGATGAGTCCTGGGTACAGAGAAAAAGGGAACATACAATTGATGAAACTAGGTACAACAAGGAATGAAGCATGGACATGCAACCTTATACATTTAAAACTAAACAATTTAGTGTAAAAGAAATGCATCACATGTTAACCAGATAAGGAATAAGAATAGAAACAACTATATACAACTATATATACACACACATAAATGTTGCATCATACAGTAGAAACATAATATGATAAAGAAAGACAGTGAATAAATAAGCAATTCCAAAAACAACATATGCAAAGAGCATCATAAACATAGTCATAAAGCATAAACATACACACAATGCAATATCAATGTTAACAGATGATGCATTAACTATTAGGTAGTAAAATGCAGCCAGGCTTGGTGGATTGGATGAGGAAGATTGTAGGAATAAGGAAGAAGTGATCCTGTCCTCCCATCCAGGATGCATACCCAGCAAGGGGAATGAAAGTGCACAGGAAGAAACATTAGTTAGGGCTAGGAGGTAAATAGAAATAAGAACGTTGGCACAGCATTTAAAATAAAGAAAAGTAGATCATAACACATTTGAGCAGACAGCATTGAGATGAAACAACTACACATAGAAGGTGAAGTTGTGAAGAATAGTGCAGGAGAGTGGGGACAATAGAGGGGGACCATTATCCTCAGGAACACCATTTCACACTGCTCAATGTAAATCAAGCCAGTGTTAAAGGTACAGTATAGGGAAAGCCAAGGAGAAGACAAGAGGGTGGTGAGAATGGAAAGAATAGAACAATAGTAGAGGAACAGAGAAAGGGTGAAATAGAGGATGGGTAGAGGCCAGAGTGGTTCTGGGGTGGGGTGAGAGGATAGCCATAAACCACATTGCTCAATGCAAACCCAGCCATTGCTAAGCTTATGGCATGCCAGGCAAGGGAGAAAGAAGGGTAAAAATAGGTAAACTAGGCAGTAGTAGGGGAGAGGAGAGGAAATGCAGATGATGATGGTCAGGGGCATTTACAGGATGGAGTAATGTGATGACACAGAAGAGTGGCTAGAGAGTGAGAAGATGGAACAGAGTGGATATTTAAGAGGAGTGAGTTCCAGGTGATTGGAAAGTGATAGGAGAGGGCATATCTCCCTGAGTTAGAGGTTTGAGAAGGGATGGTGAGTGTCCTATGAGGGGAAATTTGAAGAGTGTAGGTGGGGATGGGAGGGATAGAGAGAAGGGAGATGAGGTAGGGAGGAAGGGAGCCAAGTCAGTACTTCCCAACTAATGAGGCACAGTGGGCAAGACATCTCACCCCAGAGAGGGGACTGAAAGAGCAATGTAGAGGTCACAGTGGTGTGTACATGGTGGACTGGCAAGAGCAAAGTGACAGAAAGAGTTGAAGAAAGTGTCCAGTTTGACAGAGCTGGATTTAGGGGCAACACTATAGACTATATCACCAAAGTCAAAAATAGGGAGGATCATTTTCTGAACAATTTCCCTACAGGCAAGTAGAGGAAGGCAGCCTGTACAGAGCACCTAGCTTGGGGAGAAGCTTTTTGTGAATAACATCCATGTGTCTAGCAAAGTCAAGGTTCCTCTCAAGCCAAAGCTAGAGGTATTTAAAAGAGGAAACATCCTCCAAAATGGACCCCTCATTGGTATGAAAGGAAGGAGCTGCAGTAAGCTTGGTGAGCTTTTGCCTAGTGCCAAAGGTATAGATATTGTCTTTTTGGCATTAAATGACAACTCCCTCTCTCTGTCTCTCTCTCTCTCTCTCTCTATATATATATATATATGTGTGTATGTATATATATATATATTATACTGGCGTGGTAGCACCAGTATAGTTAGAGTTGGCAGGGCAGTTTAATGTTAAACTTTGCACTTTAATAACTTTTCAACTGTTCAAGAGATTTGAAAAAAATCTGGCATGCCTTGCAGCTAGGGGAAGGTTTCTTGATGTACCGTATTTTGTGTCAATCCTTTTTGTAGTTTTTGAGATACAGAGTGTTGAAAAAACAGAAGGTTTTGCTGTTTTGGCTGTTTTTTTGCTCAACTGCAGCTCAGAAACAGTGTAACCTTATTGGCTGAAATTTTCAGGGTAGAAAGCCTTGACCTCAAAGATGTGACTTTTAAAGATTAAGTGGAAACATTAATCCATTCCAAAGTTATGAGATGTTGTATGTCCCATTATTTCCTATGGGAAATAATAGATGTCAGGCACGAAGTATGATTTCTGAATTGGAGGAGGATTGGATCCTCATTCAAAGTAGGATTATGATGCAGAATCCTGCATCTAAGTGCCATTTTGAGATGCAAAATCCCGCATTGAAATGGAACTTCAATGCAAGATTCTGCATCATAACATGGCAGTTCGATGCAGGATTCTGCATCAATATGTGGACCACCACTGAATTGCCCTATTGTAAGCTCCAGCTGACAGGGGTGCCCAGTCCCTGTGTCAGCATTTATTTTCCCCCTTCAGTACTGTGGCACACTGGGGAGCCCATCCCAGTGTGCCGAAATAATTACATCTTTAAAATGTCGATTCCTCTGCAGTTCCATGGCACTGAGGGCTGAGGCGCTGGATGCCACACCTCGCTCCACACCAGTGACTCATGTTCAGGAATGAGTGCAGGCCACCAGGGATTAGCAGGAAAGAGATGGATTGAACATCCGATGGATGACTCTCCATCTCCATGGAGGGGGTGATCAGTGGCCGGTACATGCCTGACCCCTAGTGGAGGCTGAGGCTCAGCGGCACAGTGCCACAAGAATGTGGGGGGGAGCACAGCAGACTCTTGGTGGGGGCACATGCAGGAGCATGCATGACCCTGCTGTAGGTGTCACTGCACACTGCTGTCCTGTAAGGGGAGTAAAATTGGAAGGGGAAAACAAAGGTTGGACAGTCATGGTGGCTTGATGGACATCCTAGTGCACCAGCTCCAGAAGCATCACTCCCAGCATTGGGTCCAATTCGAAGTGGGTGAGCTAGGGGGACTCCCCACCTCCCCACCATGGGGGGTAAGCCATGAGAGTAGCTGGGGAGCAAGGGTCTGCATCTGGAGCCAGGAGCAAAGGACGGTGGCCACATGTATAGCCAACCATGTCAACAAGGAGGATAGAGAGAGAGATAAACAAACAAAAAAAAATGTTGATTCTGACACCAGGATGCCCAGACCCAGTATTGGATGCCCCCTCCTCCACCAAACCCATTCTAAAAATTTTTTTGTTGGCTGACATTGGGGTCTTGATTCCCATGTTGGCATTGTCAACAACCTCCACCCACTACTCTGACACAGTGGGGAACCCATCCCCAATGTGCTAAATTAATTATTTTTATCCTGTAAAAAAAGAAAACTGTCCCCCAACGTCCTTTTTGTTTTTTAATAAATCCTGGGGGGAAAAAAACAGTCCCTCGTTGTCTACTCCAACCCCCTCCCACCTCCTGACCCTTACATTGAGAAACTAGCTCCCGCCCCCCTTACTCTATACTTATCACACAAGATCATCTTCTGCCCTCTTCTGTGAACTGGGACACATCTGTACTCTTCAAAGCTGAACCATGAACTGAAGTATGAAGGTAAGTGCCATATATTGCCTGTCAAAGGCGTTTTGATCTTATGTTGATATCTCTGCCATTTCTAAATATTTTTTCACCAAATTTTCAACATGGGGCTTTTGGGACCCCACCTTTTGAACAATAGTACTGTCAATTCGTTACTCATCTCGAAAGGTGATTTCAAAGTTGCTGTGTGGAATCACCTTTCTGGACCAAGTAAAGAAATTACAGTGCCACTGTTCATAAGGTGGGGTCCCAAAAAGGCCATATTAAAAATTTAGTCCAAAAAATATAAACAAATGCCTGAACTACATGCGCTTGTTGTTGTTTTCTTACACACATGCATAAAGGTGACACTTTTTAATATTTTCACTCCAAATTTTCAAAATACACATTTTATTACCCCACCCCATGAACACGATGGCTGTCATTTCTGACATCCTAACCGAAACATGTTTTCACATCTTTGAAGTGGAATAGCACAGTCCTTGTGCAAAATCACGTTTCTTGACAAAGCAATGAAATGACATTGCCAGTGTTCATGAAGTGGGGTCCTAAAAAGCTCATGTTGAAACTTTGGTGCAAAAATACCCCAAAACAGCCAAGTTACACATGGTCATTCAAAGATTTCTATGCATGCTTATAACTTTGTCAATTTTTAATATTTTCACTCCAAATTTTCAACATAGCCATTTTTTTACACAAACTCATGAACACTACAGCTGTCATTTTTCACATCCTGCACAAAATGTGTTACCACACCTGTGGTGCAGAATGGCATGATTGCTGTGTGACATCACATTTCAGCACCAATGAACAAAATTACAGTGGCAGTGTTCATGAGATGGCATTCCAAAAAAGGCCATGTTGAAAATTTTGTTGGGTTCATTGGCCCTAACTCTCACCCCATCCCATGTGTAAGCAAGCTGAGGTGGTTCAGTATAGGAGAATGGGGTGAGTGTTAAGACTGACTACCCTAACACACATCCTGATGCCTGTTGGTGGGGCGGGGTGCAAAGGGTGGCAACCCTAACATCAAATTTCCTAGCTTTTGTCGCTGTGGAACAACCCTAACTGATGCATTAAATGGAGTCTTTTGCCATGAATTTCCCTTCTTTTTGAGAATCTGCAGTATAAATAATGAATGGAATGTGGTGGTGGGAGCATGAGGCCCTTTGGGACCCACACTCCTGCCATGTCATTTTGTGTCACATTATAACACTAATGGTAACACAAATGCAAGCACAAATGATGACACACATGGTGAAGCAAACGTAAATGATAACACAAACGGTAAGAGAAACGCAAGCGCAAATGTTAATGAAAGCAGAAATGGTAATGCAAATGGTAATGTAAATGCTATAGGCAACAGAAATGCAAATGTTAATGAAAATAGTAACATGAAACGTAAGGCCAACTGAAATGCAAATGGTAAGAAAATGCGAACGGTAACAGAAACGTAAACAGAAATGCAAACGGTAAAGGCAACTGCACCACAGAAGGAAACAGTAATGCAATTGACAATGGAAACGCAACTGAAAACACAAAAGCTAAGGCCAACAGAAATGCAAATGGTGACAAACATGCAAACAGCACTGGTGACACAATTGGAAATGTAAACAGTTGCAGTAACAGCAATGATGATGCCAAAGCGAACAGTAATCCAAATGCAAGCACGTACAGAAAAGCAAATGGTAACATGCACAGTCACAGTACTGCAATTGGAAATGCAAATGGTAACAGTAACACCACTGATGATGTCAAAGGAAAGAGAAATGCTAACGCAAATAGAAGTGCATATGCAAATGCAAAGGGTAATGCACTCGGTGGCAGCAAAATGAAATGCAAAAAAAAACCAGTAATGGAAACACAAATGGTAACAGTAACACAAACGCAAAGGGTAATGCACACAGTGATGTCAATGGAAACGCTAATGCAAACGGTAACAGAAATGCAAGTGGAAATGCTAAGTGTAACAGTAACGGAAAGGCACACACTTTTTTCCCCAGAAAGCTGCATTCAGAAGCGCAGTGAATAGAAAGAATGTGTGCATAATAATAGCCCTTGGAGCATAAAATGAGTACTTGGAATACTAAACTGTTTATATCTCTGGAACTGTATGACACAGAAAAAAAAAAAAAATGTCATATTATTTATGACTTTCCTGGCTAGTTTTGTACTTATCCCCCAGTGGGGGCTAAGTGTTTTTGTGACAAAAAATCTGCATCTCAAAGCGTTTTCGAGAAACAGCCTCTGAAAGTCATGGTGGATGCTGCAATGTTAGCCTATGGGAAAAATAGTCAATTTCAGAGTGCTGTAACTTTGCAGAATTCTAATATTTTTTCACCAAACCAACAAAAGGCACATCTGTGAGATGTTGGCTTTCCTCCCTGCAAGGTTCAGCCCAATAGACCAAACCATTATTTTGCAACAGGGTGGCAAAGAATTCCTGTAATTTAGGGCATAGTGTCACAAAAGTGTTGCAAATCATGACACTTTCGCAAAAAAAATCACAAAAGTGTCACAGGTGCAACACTACTTTGTGACACTACTTTTTACAAAAATTTAAAAAACATATTTCTGGGGTGTTTAACCCCAAAAAAGACATAGCTAGCATCCTCATGGCTCAACTAGGTAAACACAAAAAGAATTGTGTCCCTAGAGGGTCCCAAATTTAAATGCCAAGCATTTCTGTGACCAGTAACTAAAAAAAATGACTGACTCATGCTAAGTGTAACAGTAACGGAAAGGAGCACACTTTTTTCCCCAGAAAGCTGCATTCAGAAGCGCAGTGAATAGAAAGAATGTATGCATAATAATAGCCCTTGGAGCATAAAATGAGTACTTGGAATACTAAACTGTTTATATCTCTGGAACTGTATGACACAGAAAAAAAAATAAAATTTCATATTATTTATGACTTTCCTGGCTAGTTTTGTACTTAAAAACTCCATTTAATGCATCAGTTAGGGTTGTTCCACAGTGACAAAAGCTAGGAAATTCGATGTTAGATTTGCCACCCTTTGCACCCCGGCCCCACCAACAGGCATCGGGATGTGTGTTGGGGTAGTCAGTCTTAACATTTGCAACACTAAAACTGCATTTGCTACACTGTTGAATAGTTTAACTTTTCCAATTGACTACAAATGGAAACTTGTTTTTTGAATAACTTTTGAGCCATTTAATATTTTTTTCACAAAATCTTCAAAAGGCACATTGGGGACCCTGGCTGCATGTTCCCTGAAGGTTTCACACCGGTCGCACAAACTGTGCAACCTGTAGGTGTGAGCAAAGAATGCACAAAAAAGCATAAATGTGACTTTCTATTATGTTTTATAGCTCTGCAACTGTATATCCAACAGTTACAAAACTTGGCAGATCTAGAGATCTAAGGTGCCACTCCACACCTGCCAAATTCCAGGCAAATCCATCATATGGTGGCAAAGTTATTAAGGTGCAAAATTTCACAATTTAACCTTAAAGGGGATACTCAACCCTGACTATGGTGGCATTATCATGCTGCCATAATTTATATATATATATATATATATATATATATATATACACACACATATACACATTATTAGGTTGTATAGCTAAATAGCTAAGCAGTTGATAAACAGTAGATGACAGCTATGTTGGGCAAATCATGAAGAAAGCCTGCTGATGCAGGGTTGGAGTAAAGGAGAAGCAAGACTGGGGCAAAAGGAGAAGAAGTATTAGGGAGGGGTACAGGTGCAGGTTGTGGAAGGAGTTGGTTTGAATACGCACTGAAGGGCAGGAAAGGAGGGGGTGAGGCACATTTGTGGGGGATGCTGTTCCAGAGGGAAGGAAGCCTATAAGAGAAGGCTAGTTTGCCATCTGAGGTGTGGACTCATGGGAGGGCAAAGGAATGGGCACTGATTGTCTGCAAGTTATAAAGGGAGGGGGTGGCAGGTTTGAGGAGAGAAGCACGGTATGGTGCGAGAGTCCCAAGCAGGACCAGGAAGCATTTGGAATTTATGTCTACTGCAACTTGTGGTTGACATAAATCCCATTGCCGTGATGCGGTCGACTAAAGTGCTGTTGAGCCAGCATCATAGATCCTAATCTGTTTTTCTGAGGCTTTTAATGGTCTTTTTGCCTACTCATTCCTTAAAACTCATGAAGGTACAAATAGTCAGTAATTTGCCTTGTGTGCCAAATTCTTGCTTCATCTTAAGGGATGTGATTTGTTTACTATGATAAAGTTTCATGGTTTCTTTAACTGTTTTTATTTGATTCGTCTAGTGGTTTGTGCCAGTGACATAAGATGCTATAGCTGTTTACGCTGTTTGAGGTATTGGCAATTATCATTGTTCTTGAAAGCTTTATCAATGGATTTTAAAAGCTTTGTTAAGTCAACTTTTGTATCCATCCACCTCAGGACAGGCTTATCGTACATCACATAAACAGATTTCCTACTAAAGATGAAGTATCTAATATATTGGATCACTTCTGCATGTAAAAGCAAAGAGGAATTTAAATTTTCACAGGCCAGGGCCTTTTGGGTGGATGGTTTGTGATCCAATTCTTAAATGCAATTCACAGTTATCTGAATATTCTACTTGGTTACCCAGGCTTTTTGCAAAGGTAAGGACTTGTTTGTGAAAAGAAAATCAATCCTAGCCACCAGCACACCTTTGTGAGGATCAGCTCTGGCCGTGAGTTTAAAATAAGCATCATGTAATCCAGTCATCTGGATAATGTGTTTCAAACATGACATTTCATTATACAGCTTCAAGGTAGTAGTAGTAGTACCCTGACCCCTGTCTTTGCTGGATAAGCCAAAATTAAAGTCTCCACCACAAAGAACGTTATGAGGAGTGTGAAGGTAAGGCTGGATCTGTTTAAAATGGTCTACTCTATCAGATTTCTGCTGAGGGACATAGGTGTTAATAAAGTGGAAATACATACCTTTCAAAATAACATTCAAAATCAAAACACGCCGGAGGACCAAATCAATGACTTTCAGTACTTGTACAGTAGGAGTATTAAAAAGAATGGCTACCCAAGAACAAGGTTCCATCCCTAAAGACCAGTAAGATACTCCCCCATGCCACCATTTGGTTGCATGAGAAAGTTCTGAAATAGTGTGTAATTTGGTGTCTTGTAACAAGATCACCTTGGCATTAATAGACAATAAGTTTGCATATACTGATAATTGCTTGGCCTTGTTGTTAATGCTGTTCACGTTAATCGTGCAGCATAAAATAGGTACAGACATCTAAATAGTAAGGGCAGGAATATTCATGGTGGTTTTCACTTTGTAGACTTTACTGCTTTCTCTGGTTTCTTCCTTCCCCCTTTTTGCTTAGAAGGGCTTTGAGAGGGTAGGCCTTCATCCTGTTCACTAAAATCCATGTTAGAGTGGTCCTCTGTGGTTCTTTATCCACCACAGATCCTTCAGACTCAGTGTCAGAGGTGTCTGGAGTGTCACGTAAAATCTGAAATTTGTTTGATGTGGGGGTAGTAGAAATTGTAGGGACCTTGGAAGCAGGTTGTCCCCTAGGCTGCCTTTTATGTGTCACCATCTGGTAAGGATGTGAGGCTGTCATTGATGCAGGGGGCAGGGGGAAGGGGCATCGCTTGTGAATCAGTAAAGGGGGGAGGTTTATCCTGGTAAAGTATGTCAGTCACAGTTTCTTCGTAGGTACTGCTGTCACTATCTTCCTGGGGGAAGGCAGGGATACCAGGAGCTCCAGGAATCTCCTCTTCAATGAGCTCCTGCTGTCCATGTGATGGTGTGGGGATTGGTGCCGCTCATGCAGCAGAGGTAGCAGGAGTGGCATGGGCTCATTGTGCTCTCACAATTATCAGCCTTTGTTTCTCAAAATCACTTGAGGAGGTCTGTCTATGTGCAGCCTTGGGGCAGGTGGTGTAAGAATGCCCCTGAAGCCCACATAAATTACAAGAAACCAGGTTTCTACACTATCCACTGGTGTGACCCAAGGTATTTATTTATTTATTTATTGAAGATATCAGATAGCATACCTTTGAGTCAAAGACTCCTTAACAAAGGTTCAACGTCATTGAGAACAGAGACATCAGGCACAATAGCAAGAATTGGACACAATAGTTACAGAAATGGTTACAGAATGGTTACATATAACACAGTAAAGCAGCTGGTGGTAGAAAGATGCAGCGTGTTGCCAAACATTGGTACATAGTACAGAGGGTAGCAGGTAACAAAAACATACACTGTAGGACGGTGGCGCCAGCCATGCCCTGGTGGTTATTTGCAGGCCTAGGCAGAACTGAGGTGTCCATTGCCAAATACAGGCATGCCCTGGGGCAGCTGGACCAGAGTTAAGTCCATAGTCATGGGGGAAGATTGGATAGGGCTAGAAATCAAGGACAGTCACAGATTGAGTCATGAGAGATTAGATCTCTTAGCTGGGACTTGAACTGACCAAGTTTGGGTTCTGTAAGGAGGGAGCTTGGGAGTTAGTTAAGCCAGCTAGAGGCCAGGTACCTAAAGGTTCTTTGACCCGAGGTGGTCTTGCAATGAGGTACCCTAAAGTAAGTTGTCGCCAATTGCCGAGTGAGGCAGGTGGACGATGGTGCCTGGAGTAGGGGAGTGAGAGCAGGTGGGAGTAGCAAAGAGGCAGGTCTGATATTTGAGCCTCTTCTCAACGTTTAGCCAGTTGGTTGAGGCATAAAAGGTGCAGGTATGTGTGAGCCTGGCACTGCCTGTAGCTAGTCTACAGGCCTTATTAAGGGCCAGCCTAATTTTGTTTAGGTGCGTGTTGTCAGCTGCCACATAAATAATGATTTCATAGTCTATGAGTGACAGTATTGATGCCAAGGCAGCTAGGCGGAGAGCTTCTGGTGGGAGGCAGTGCTTGTAGTGGTGAAGTAGGCCAATACACACATTGACAGCAGTACTCAGTTTTTGAATATGGTCATGGTAGGTGAGCCCAGAGTCTAGGGTGTTACCTAGGTATTTGAACGAGGTAACTTGCTCAGGGGGGTCATTTAGAGAATTCAATATGAGCAGGGGTTGTCCTATGTTCTTGTTTTGGGAGTATGCAAACACTATGGATGTTGTTTTTTTGTAATTTAAGACTGGCCTAAGTTAAACAAACCAGGATTCAGTTTCCATGAAAGATTTTTGGAGTGCAGAATGGAGAGTTGTGGGATCAGTGTGGGAGCTGTAGAGATGGCATTGTTTGTGTACAGGAGTAGCTTCCCAGAGCAATCCTTGTTCAAGGAGTTGAGGAACAGGGAGAAAAGTAGGGGGCCAAGAATAGAGCCCTGTGGAACCCCTGACCTGACTTGGAAGGGGAAGTACAGGGTATGGGCAAGCCTGACTGTCTGGGTTCTCTCAGACAGATAGCTGGCAAACCAGCAGGTGGACTCTGGAGACAGGCCTATTTCTGTGAGGGAACCCAGGAGTAGTGTATAGTGCACCATATCAAATGCCTTGGAAAGGTCTATAAAAACAGCACCAGCAGTGTGGCCAGCATCAAGAGATGTGAGGAGGGCATTTGTAAACTCCAAAAGGGCTGTGGTGGTACTGTGGCTATGGCAGAAGCCATGTTACTCTGGACACAGGAGGCTGTATTTGGTAAGGTAGTCCATAAGTTGGGTGGCCACAGTTTTCTCCAAGGTTTTGGAGAGAGGAGGCAGGATTGAGATGGGGCCGTAGTTTCCAGGCAGATTGCGGTCACCGCTTTTAAGGATGGGTGTGATGAGGGCAGATTTCCATTTAGAGGGAAACTGGCCCAGCGATAGGGAGCCATTCAGAAGCATGGTGAGAGGGGGGAGAACTTCATTAAAGGTGAGCCTAAGCAGTTTAAGAGCTAGTATGTTGCTGCTGAAACATGATTGGCTGAGGGCTTTGAGTAGAAGGGGGCAACTTTGGGCTGAGATATTGCTTTAAAGTGGAATTAGGGAGGGCAGAGAGGAAACAATGTGGTGCTGGGGTGGGGGACAAGAAATTAGGGAGGAGAACACTATTAAGGTTGGAGATCACTGGAAACAGGGGAGGTACCAAAAGACTGGAGGACAGCAGATGTAGTCCCCTTATACAAAAGTGGGAACAAAGAGGAAGCAGGGAACTTCAGACCAGTCAGCCTCACCTCGGTAGTGGGGAAGATCATGGAAGCACTACTGAAGGAGAGATTGGTGGAACATCTGGTTGTCAATGGACTACAGGACCTAAGGCAGCATGGTTTCACCAGGGGAGGTCATGTCAGACCAACCTTGTTGAATTTTTTGACTGGGTGACTAGGGAGGTGGATCAGGGGAGGGCAGTGGACATGGCCTATCTGGACTTCAGCAAGACCTTTGACACTGTGCCACATAGAAGACTATTACACAAACTGGGGGATATGGGTGTGGGCAGGACAGTAGTGTGGTGGGTAGGTAAGTAACTGGCTGGGTGGCAGGACACAGAGGGTGGTGGTAAATGGCTGTCACTCCACAGAGGGAAGAGTGACCAGTGGGGTACCACAGGGATCAGTGCTGGGACCGGTCCTATTTAACATCTTCATCAGTGACATTGCGCGGGACCTAGAAGGCAGAATTTCACTGTTCGCTGATGACACAAGCTCTGTAACAGAGTAGACACACCAGAGGGTGTAGACAGAATGAGAAGCGACCTGCAGAAACTTGAAGAATGGTCAGGGGCTTGGCAGTAGAAATTCAATGCAAAGAAGTGCAAGATAATGCATATGGGGCACAAAACCCTGGCACAATATATCAGTTGGGGGTGAGGATATAGCATGCACCAAGCAGGAAAGGATCTTGGGGTTGTCATCTCTGATGACCTCAAGAGAGAAACAGTGTGACAAGGCAGCAGGTAAAGCAAATAGGATGCTGGCATGTATGAGCAGGGGCATCACCAGCAGGAAAAGGAGGTCATAATTCCGCTATACAAGACACTAGTGAGGCCCCACCTGGAGTACAGTGTACAGTTCTGGAGACCACACCTCGTAAGGACATAGACAGGGTAGAGAAGGTTTAGAGGAGGGCAACAAAGATGATGCATGGATTGCATCACAAGTCCTATGAAGACAGGTTGAAGGAACTGAACATGTACTCCCTGGAGGAGAGGAGGGAGAGAGGGGATATGATAGAGACATACAAGTATCTTACAGGGAGGAACAGGGTGCTGGAAAACACTATTTTTAAGCAAAAAAGATGTTCCAGGACTAGAGGGCATGGAATGAAGTTGGAGGGAGGACGATTCAGAGGAAACATGAGAAAGAATTTCTTCACAGAACGGGTGGTGGACAAGTGGAACACCTTGCCTGAGGAAGTGGTGGGGGCTGAAACAATCACGGGATTTAAGAATGGATGGGATAGACATAAAGGAATTCTGGAGGTCAGGGGTAAGGGGCAACAGACTTCTAGGAAAACAAACTGAACTTACAAGCTCAAATGGGCAGACTGGGTGGGTCATAGGCCCTTATCTGCCGACACTGTCTATGTATCTATGTATCTATGTATCTATATGTATCTAGAAGGGGGCATTAAACATATTTGCAATCAGGGCAGTGTCAGTGGTGATAGACCCATTGGCCATGAGTTGAGAGGGAGGTGCAGTGGAGGCTTTGCCACTGAGCTCTTTGAGGGAGTCCCAGAACTTGGGCCCCAAGCCCCATGTGGCAGTGAGTGAGTTTTGGTAGTACTCACCTTTTGCCTTACAAATATATCAAGTACATTTATTATGTGCTTTTTGGTAGCATTGCCTATCAGTGGGTTTACCAGTATCCAGAGCAATGTGCCATAGATTGTCACATTCGCACATCTGGTCCAGAAGAACTTGTGACATCCAAGGTGTGTCAACCCTTTTAACTATCTTTTTGCTTAAGGGTGCATACCGGTTGCAGGTATTATATAAAGTGCATCTCAGTCTATCACATACACTACTAATATGGCCAGGTATGTCGCACTCGTAACAGGTCTTTGGCTGCCCGGCATAAAACAGGACACTCCTGTCTTTACCCAAAAAGAAAGAATTTGGTAAATGTTGTAACCCCATGTCTGTGGACAGTAAGATTACTCTTATGTGCCAACACCCCATCCAGATATCTTCACTTTCAAAAATGGCTTCTGGATGGTCAACCATGGTGCACCTTTGTTTTAGCCAGTAAGACAAATCAGTGATGCTCATCCCTTCATTCCTAAATGACAAAGTGATTACCTTATGAGCAGGTTTAGTTAAAGGAATTACCTCAAAGGGGGACCAGAGAAGTGAAAATGTAACAGAATTGTAACATTCCCAAAACTTTTCTAAACCAGTGTTGAGCTTAAAGCTCACGTCGAAGGACGATTCCCCCAAAACATGAATAACAGCATGTATTTCAGAGGAAAAAATGCAGATTATCTTTAAACAGAGTTTTAGCAACAAACTTTTGATTAGGAAAGGTGTCCAGTCCTCCCTTATACAGGATCTGCACATCATTATGCCATTTGGCTGCATAAACAGGAATCTGAAAAAAAGATGCATATGATCTGGGGCCCTATCTGTTTCTGTTGCCTCAACCTGGTGGAGGACCCTCTTGTTGTTCAGATTACTCTGCATCAGGAATAAATTCAGTAGATAAAAAATGTCAGTTAAATTAGCTTCTCCAAGTCCCTGGGCAACTGCTGAGAGAGGACTGGTAGTATTAGCACCATCCGAGTGTGGTAAGCACAAAACTGGATTTTGAGTCAAAGTAAGTTCTTTGGGTAAAGTAAGAGGTGATGTTGAAGCAGAAACCTCTGGCCATGAACTGCTAACATCTAGGGGGTACCGTATTAGCCATAGACTCATTTACTCATAAGGAGCCAGAATAAACAGTTTGTGCAGGAACAGCAGGTAAAGGAGTTGCCATGCTTACCCCAGGGAGTTTTATAGTTGAGAAATCCAAGATCCGTTGACTAGTGTCTGGCAGCCGTGCCCATCCAGCTGCTTTCATTGAATGATCCACCAACCCCTGTGCATCTGCTGTATCCATTTGATCAGCCCAAGAGTTTGTCATCCGCTCTGAATGTTTCAGTGCCATTTTCTTGATCCTGTCATCCAGTTTGGCTGCAAAAGAAAAAATAGTCACCATAGTTTAAAGTTGTGGGTCCATTTTAAAAATTGTCTCTCCTGGTGCAATTTTCTGAGAAGTGAGTACTCCACTGAAATCTGGACAAAATGCAAAAGTAGACAGTCGGTCATCAGGCAAGGCCGAGCTAGCCTCAGTTTCACCCGTTGAGGCAACATGCAGTGCTTTGGTCAGTTCAAGCCTCCTCCATGTAAAGTTTCTTTCTTCCATCTCCAGTTGCTGTCATAAGTCTGCTGCTGATGTTTGAAGTGCATTGTCATGGGCCACACCTGGTGGCTCCTGTGTGGTCACTGAAATGACTCTTTGAGCAGTACTCATAGAATCCATCACCAGCTCTTGATCCATTGAAACAAGAACCGCCATAGGTGCCAAATCTTTGGTCTCCTGGGTTTCCTAAGTTGGGGAGAAGACCAGCTTCCCAACTGACTGCATGTCCTCCTCCATCTCCAGTTGAACAGGTACTGAGCAAGCCATCCTTCGACGGACAGCTGCTCCCACTCTGGTGAGTAAGGGAATTTGTTTTCATTGAAAATCATAAAAATCACAAAATACATATAAAAAAAATACAAAAGGAAATCATAAAAATCAGAGATAACCAGAAATTTTCTCATCTTCCCAAAAATAATTTAAACATAAGCATTTTAAATAATAGGCACATCTGAATCAGTCACCCAAGGTAAATTCCTCCACATTCAAAGTAAATACTGTTCGGTTTGTTTATTTTTTTCAGTATGATAGATATCTTGGATTTCTTTTGTAATTCCATTCAGAAGTTCTATATGAGATATCTGTTTCTGCTGCAATGTAAATAGACAGCGAGTATTCCAAATGTACTATTTGAAAACTGCAAACATTACATGCAACATACTCTTTCCCATTTTTTCCACTCTACCCCATACATTCCATAACTTAAAATCTCATAAGATACTTTAGAAAATATATTGCATCCCCACTGAAATGCCCAAAGACCAAAACCCATTCATAAAAGAACACATAAAAAACAAATGTGCCATAATTTCTAATTCTGCTACACAATGTGGTCTTGAGCAATTCCTCTCATCCACCATTTTATGTTCTTGGTTTGCTTTAACATTAAATTTCTTTGAGACAGCATAACCACATGATATCTTTATGCTTCATAGGTATCCTTTGTTCTGCATTTAAATCCTGCAAGGTTGAAATCTGTTCATTTGGACAAGTGGAAAAGGTTATCTGTTCAGTAAAATGAGAAGCCATAACTTAATGATAAACCTTGCTGAAGTGACTGGAAAGGATCCCAGAACAACACCCACAATGCTGAACATGGATGATACCATCACTCTTGACCATGTAATCATTGCCAACGCATTTAACACCACTTTTGCTGACCTAGTCATGGGCTACCCCCTAACATTTTTGATCCCATCACAGTCAACTCAGCTCCTGTTTGTTCAGGTTTGCCATCAGGGCACCATCCTTTCCATTTCAAAGTAATCCCAGAAAGCCTAGCAAAAAATACATTCTTAAAGTGCTTGGAAAGTCTAGGGTCCATGGCAATTCACTGGATATGAAACTTCTCGTCCTCACCATTGACGAAGTCCTGCTCCCACTAACCAAAATACTCAACCATTCCCTCATGCTCTCCCAGTTCCCCCAAAAGTGGAAACTGGCAGTGATGACTCCAATCCATAAAAATAGTGAGAAGATTCTCATGAACAACTACAGGTCTATATCCATCCTCCCCCCTCTGTCCAAAGCATTGGAACGGATAGTGGCTGATCAGCTCACAAAGTACCTTGTAAAATACAGCCTGCAATGTTCCCAGCAGCATGGCTTCTGCAAAGGCACAGCACTACCATGGCACTCCTCGAATACACCACACATATCCATCATGCACTTGATCAGGGTAAGTTGGTTGCACCTCTTTCATTGACCTGACTAAGGTATTTGACACTGTCAGTCATTCCATTCTCCTCAAACAATTATCCTTCCTTGGTCTTTCAAGTGAAACTACCCTCTGGTTTCAAAGCTACCTCAGTAACTGGACACAATAGGTGAGGACTGGTGAATTCCACTCGTCAACCCTACCAATCCGCTCTGGAGTACACCAAGGTTCTATCCTGGGTCCCTTGTTATTCAGTATTTTCCTGAACAATCTCCCTGCCTCCTGCCATGACAGACTGTTACTATATGCAGATGATGCAGTACTCTTCACTTGCCATACTGACCCCACCTCCCTTCAGTCTCAACTACAGAAAAGTTTCAGAGAAGTGGAAGACTGGTTTTGCTCACATAAACTCATCCTTAACGACAAGAAAACTAAAACAATGTTGTTCCATGGAACCCACAAGTCCAAGGACCATGAGCTCATAATTAACAACCATGAAGGCATTGTTCTTGAGCAGGTGGATATGTTTAAATATCTGGGCCTGACCCTTGAGTGCTCCCTCTCATATACCAAACACATTGACAATATCGCTAAAACTGTGAACTCCTGCATTAGGATACTATACAAGCATAAACATTGCCTAATGGTTGAAACCTTGAACCTCACTATCCAGAGCTCTGTTATCAACTATTTACTATGGGCTCATTATCTATGGGTCCACCACTGATACTGCATTCTGGTGCATAGCTGTAGCCCTTAATAAGGCATGTAGACTCCTTATTTCAGCTGCCTGCCTTTTTCACACATGTGACATTTACAAGCAGGCTAATTGGCTCCAGTTATCCAGCAGGCTAAAGTACCAGACCTGCATCCTAGCTAAGAAGACATCTCTGGGCCTTATGCCCGCAGGAGTCCAATCAATATTGATCCCGCAGCGTGTCCACTGCCTAACTAGAAGATCAGACAGTCTAACCTTTACAACACCTCGCTGCCGGACCTCTCAAGCTCAGCATTCTTACCTTGTCAGAGCCTCCACCTGGTTCAACTTGCTACCTTTAGAAATCTCCAACATTGCCACAATTTGTGCTTTTAAGTGTAAACTATGTCTACATCTCGTGGCTAGTGCCTTCTGTGATTGCTTCTTATAATTCCCTCCAGGCATACTACCCTCAAGTATCCCTCCTCACTGCCTCAGCTCCTCCTCTCCTACCCCCCATTACTGGGTTTAGGATGAATCTGTCTCCTCTTCCTTTTCACCCCCCCATTCCTCCTCCCTTGCTATTTCCCATCTACCATATACCCAATGCAGTGCACTCCCTATTTCTCCCTCCTCCTTCTCTCTCTCTCTCTTCCATACCACCCCTTCATCACCACTCTTCTTTCTCTTATCCCACTAACCTAATCCTAACAAAGCTTATCTGATTCACCCATGACTTGCACTGTATAAGTAACTCACAACACAATTCCTTGACAATGCCTTTGGCTGCTATTATTGTAACCTTACTTGTCTTTTTTTGTAAGTTCCATTGTAATTGTTATGTTTTGTACCTTATTGTCCTTATTGCCTTGATGTGGAACCTTTGTAAAAGAGCCCTTGGCTCAAAGGTGTCATCCAAAATACAAATAAATAAATACATTTTTTTGTTTTGATACTTAACATCATACTACAGTAGTTATATTCCATTGTTTTAATCTTACAAAGGTTTCTCTAAAATACTGAGGAGTAAATTTTACAGATTTAAAGATTTTTTTGTGTCCCATTTACCCACCCTAAATACCATGTAGAGATAGCATGTGATAACATGTTAGTCCAACACTTACTCTGCTGTATACATAATGGTCTAAAATTAATGTGTAAAAAATGACAGAAAAAAAATAATAGCGGATTAACCATATTTAATCCCCCCTTTTTTACGGTAAGTAAAGTATATTATGTTTAATTGGATTTAATCTGCCACACCAGATTGCTTGAAAGAATAGACTTAATACAGTTAAATCCGGGGGTGAGATCAGTGACAAAAGATCCTGTTCTCTAAAGAGACCTACTATGGACATTTCTGAGTGTGAGGTACTCAGTCTAAATGCCAGATCTTTAAACCAAGTTAAAATAGCTGAACTAGAAGCTATGTGCCAACTGAATAAATACGGACTCATTTCTATTACAGAAACTTGGTGGGATCCTGATACCTCTTGGATCCAGCACATCCCAGTGTATAAACTGTATCATAAGGACTGCCAGGGACAAATGGGGGGGTATGTCTCTATGTTAGAGACGACATATCATCATTCCAAATCCCTACAATGGGCAATATTGAAACAATCTGTGTTAACATCCAGTTTAAGGGTTACCCACAACTGATGGCAGGGACATGCTACAGGCCCCTGCCATCTAATAAAGAATATTCTACTTGTTTAAATAATGAAATCTTAGATATGGCCTCTAAAGGAAAAATCCTTATACTGGGTGACTTTAACCTGCCTACTATAAATTGGTATTCTTTAACTGGAAGTACGCAGGCCGAGAAAGACTTAATTACACTCATGGTTGATATGGGCCTTGAACAAATCATTACAGAACCAACACGAGGTGACAATATACTGGACTTGGTTATTACAAATATAGGGAATCTAATATCCAAAGTTATAATTGGTGCCCCACTAGGATCAAGTGATCACTTCACCATTTACCTTACACTGTCATTTTGTCAACACATCACCAATTGTACTGAATTGAAAAATTATAATAAAGCTAATTTCAATGCTATTAATAACCAACTAAACTCAATTTCTTGGGATACAACACTATTCTCTTTTTCCATGGAAGAATCCTGGGACTTTTTCAAATCAACCATTTATTACTCAGAAAAATGACATGTTCCTATAACAAAAAAATATAATAAAAAGGGGAAAATACCCCTGTGGTTTAACAATACTATCAAAGCCTTAATTAAGAACAAGCAGAGGCTATTTACATGAGTTAAAAACAGCGAGGGAGACACCAAAAAATTATTGTTCACTCAATACAGGGAAACTCTAAAATCACTAAAACAAGCCATTCTGCAATCTAAAAAAAAACTTGAGTTCCGTCTGGCCCATACCAAAGACAACTATAAATCACTATTTTCCTACCTTAACAATAAAAAAATAAATAATAGACTCATGGGGCCCTTATGTATACATGACACAATTATATGTACAGACAGAGATATGGTAGACACATTTATCAAGCAATTCCGCTCAGTATTTACCAAGAAAGAGGTTCCTAAGCACTTCAAACATGCAAACAATGTTACCCCCCTCTTACATCATCACCGAGGATGATACACTAAAAGCAATTTTATCCCTAAAATCTAATTCCAGTCCAGGCCCTGATAACATCAGCCCCGATTTCTAATAGAGACAGCTGCTGCTATTGCAAAACCACTTTCAATTATATTCAACAAATCCTTATATGAGGGAATTATCCCTCAGGACTGGACAATGGCTACTGTAGTCCCAATCTTTAAGAAGGCTAATCATTCCAGACCAGAAAATTATCGTCCGATAAGTCTGACTTCCATTATAAGTAAGATCATGGAGAAAGTTAATAAGAAACTACTAGAGTACAAATCTATTGGGGGTAACTTGACTGACACTGCACAACATGGCTTTAGACAGGGATACTCCTGTACTACTAACTTGGTTTCCTGCTATAATCATGTCAGTACAGCACTGGATAATGGCATCCCTGTGGATGTGATACTTCTCGACTACAGTAGAGCATTCGACAAAGTTCCTCATGACATCCTACTTGACAAAATGAATGATATGGGATTTTCTTGCTACATAATTAACTGGGTGTCAGGTTGGTTGAATGGAAGAAATCAGCAAGTCAGAATTAATGGCACACTTTCCCACTCACTGAGTGTGACCAGCGGGGTCCTGCAGGGGTCTGTGTTGGGACCCACCCTGTTTAACATCTTTATTAGTGATCTGCAGGCTAGCTCAGAGAATGTTCTCTTGAAATTTGCTGATGACACCAAGCTGTGTGGCTCTGTTCTTACAGCGTTAAACTGAGAATCCATGAGGAATAACTTAAAATCCATCGAAGAATGGACAGTTTTAAACAAAATGACACTCAACTCAGACATGTGTCATGTTGTACACTTTGATAAGAACAACCCTAGGCAGACTTATTTTCTGTACAGTGTTGCCCTTCATGTGTCACCATTAGAACGAGATCTCGGGGTAATCATTAACAATAAATTATCATCTAGTGATCATTGCAGGATGATAGTTAGGAAATCTAACACCTTGCTCACTCGGATCCAATGTTCGTTTGTGTCTAGGACACAGGAATGCATAATTTCCTTGTACAGAGCTTATGTCAGGCCCCATCTGAACTATGGGTCCCCCTGCTGGAGTCCCTACTTGAGGCAGAACATTGACGGAATTGAAAGGGTGCAGAAAAGATCCACAAAAATGGTCCCTTATTTATCCAAACTTGACTACGAGGAAAGATTAAAGGTTACGGGGTTACACTCACTATGCACAAGACATATCAGAGGTGACCTTCTCCTATTGTACAAAATCCAGGACTCTCAGGAATTAATGCACCACTGTGGCTTACATTTCTCTACCAGTTGGACTTCCTCACGGTATCATAACAATCAGATATTTGTATCTAAAGCTAAAACAACAAAAAGATTAAACTACTTTACACTAAGAACTCCCAAACTGTGGAATCTCCTTCCACAATACTTAGTGGAAAGTAGCTCTAATATAGTCTTCAAAAAAAGGCTGGATTGTTGACTCGAGTTTAACAACTTCGAGGTATAATTATCCCACCAGTGTGGTGGGGGACAATCTCGATGGGCAGTAGCCTTCTTTTGTCCTTTGCAACCAAGTAAACCAAGTAAATCCATTTCTTTAGGGGGAGGAAAAACAGAACTAACAAATAAAAATAAGGGAAGTAAATATGTTTGAACTAAGTATACCCTTTTGAGTTTACTCATTGTATATTTATTCCATCCATCAACCACACATTTTCCTTGTCTAATTTTCTTATCCCAATTATACAAATCTTGCCTAGGGGCACCATACTCAATCCCTAATATTTTCAGTAGTTATTTGGATTCCTGCAATTTGTGTATGTGATTTAGAATTATTCCCTAACCATCTCCATCTATATTTTTCTGTATTTAGTGAGACCCCTGCTGCTTCACCATATATATTACAAAACTGTACTGCCTTTTCTTCAATACTGTACTTGAATTTTTGACTAAAAGACATACATCATCTGCATATGCTATAGCAGTATAGGGAAGTTTCTGAGATGGCATATTTATTGGCTTAAACAATCAAACATTGTTCAATAATCTTAATAGTGGGACTATACTAAAGACATAAAGAAGAGGGTTGAGTGGGGAAACCTGCCTCACACCCCCCTATTAATTGGCACCATTGTCACCAAATATCCATTAACCAATGGCATCACTATGCAGTTTTATACAATGTTTGTATCCAAGATGCAAAAGTGCATGGAATACCACACAATAATAATGTTTGCCATAAAAATGAATGATTTACTTAGTCAAAGGCTCACCTTTGATCAAGTGACAGAATATAACCTTGTAAGTTTCATGCCTTCTTTACCTCCCTAATTAAGAGTAACTGATCTGTGATAGATCTCCCAGGAATTGCACATGACTGTGCTTTAGATATTACAAATGATGCAACAGACAGTAATCTAGTGTTTAAAATTTTAGCCAACAACTTAAAATCTACATTTAATAAACGTATAAGTCTCCAATTATCCAAATCTTTTTTATCCCCTTTTTATATAAGAAGGTTACTATACCTATGGACATACCCAATGGGAGTTCCTTATTTGGTAAAATATAGTTAAACACAATAGTAAATTCCTTAATAATTTTTGGCCCAATAAATTTATATAATTCTACAGTGAGGCCATCCTTCTCTGGTGCTTTACCCAACTGTAACACCAACAGTACCTGCTCTATCTCCTCAGAATCTATTGGACACATGAGTGAACTCAGTACCTCAGATGGGCATTCAGGAATAGACACTAACTTATACAATTTCAAAAAGGCCTCCATATTTCCAGAATGCTGACTATATAATTTATTCATATATCTGGATACTACTTTCACTATATCTGAAACATGAGTATAAAATTTATTGTCATTATCCAATATTGCTTCCATCTGTTTTTGCTTAACCCTCTCTGCACAGCTTAAGATGGGACAAATGACATCAAACCTCCCTTGTGTTCCATATTTCTGCTGCATTGTCAAAGACTCAGTTTGATTACTATGGAAATCACTCATCTTTTGCTGAGTATTATTAATTTGTGATGTATAATTAAGCAATAATGCATGGCAGGGTGTGGTATATCATGAGATATCATCATGCCTCGGGTGGTTGGGCATGAAGCCACGGGCCGAGTGTGTCCAACCGCCCCAGAAGTGAAAATATCTCAAGCTATAGCACACCCTTGAGTGCATTATTGCTATTATGAACTAGAATACAAGTTTTAGTAGTAAAAAAAAAAAAAAACATTATTTAAATCTTTCTAAAAATGACTTTTTTGAGTTGTTGGATGAATACCTTTTAATAAAATAGTTCTTAGAGAGCTGTAGACAGGAGGAGGCAGTGTTGTAAGTAGAGTTCATGCAGGAGGTGTACTGTGTGTGTGTCTCTTAGCAGCAAGAAATGAACTGTCCCATTGCCTGAAGGAAGGATGTGTGTGTTTTTTTTTTTGTTTGGAAAACTTTCTCTGGCAAGCAGTAAGCAGCGATGTGAATGGGAACAATAGACAACATGTCACAGTTAGTCAACCGGAGATTTGGAACTGTCAGTTGGCTATCTGTGAGTACTGTTTTAAAACAAATTGTGGGCTGGTTTTGGATTGTTTACTTTTTCTTAAATCCTCATTCATGGTGTGACTTGTGCAATTCTGTCCTGTAGACAGATATCACATGCTCTGTGACTGCTGACTGCTGCCTAACGTTTGTGTGGGGAACACGAAGGTAGGATGTGGAGAATGTTGTGGGCAGCTCGACCATGGTTGTTTTTCTAGCAGCTTGCATTGTGCTTTCTGTGGTGGGCACAGTTGTGAGGAGTTTGTTTCTTTTCTTTTAAATAGTGACTGACTAGAGGTTTGACTCGCTCTCCAGTGTGTGACACAAGGAATATTGCATAGTCAGTGAGAAGGCTGGTGACCGGAGGCTTTTTGAAGCAGTGATGATGTAGCCCAATATCATCATGGCTTCAAATACCTCTCAGCCAATCAGTTTCCTACATTTATGATCCTCAGTTCATAATTATGCTCAGTGGTCTGTGCCAATGACATTAACTGTTGTGCTTCCTGTGTTTTTGATATTGCACCTTTTCTGTATCGCTATTTCCTTTACTTAATTCTAAGAGTAGATTCCTAAGATCCAGTTTCAGACTATTCACCATAGTGACCATGTAGAATATCTGGTCATTATGACAGGAAAAGTCCTATAGTCCACATTTCCATCTGGAAGGCTGCTGTATTCCTGGGAGATCTGAGCTGTGTGGCAGTGGGTCTTTGAAGAGACTACAGGAACCGTAACTATTTTTGCTGCACTGTGTTTTGTTTTATTCAGAGACAGTGTGAGCTCATGTTGCTAGAGTGTGATGCTGCTAAACCCCTTATAAACTTTAGGAATTAACTTAGCCAGCTGACAGTCTTGGTGTGCATTTTAATTCAGTGGATATTTTAATGTTTAGCACTACTGGTTTGAGTCCCTGCTGAACTGCTGTTTACAAAGTGATTACTTGTATGCTACTGATAAAGGGTCCTAAAGTGTACTGTTCATGGTGTTTCAGCTGTCCTTCCAAGAGTGGAACTGATTAATTAAGTACTGCTGCTGCCACTTCAGTAATTGCACCCTGTTCATGGTCCTGTTACTAGATACTAACTAGCTTCTTCTACCTGTTGCTAGCTGCACCCTTCCCCGATTGGTGGTGGCAGCCCAGTCTGTTGCCAAATGCAGTGACATTTGTGTGGTGTAGGTCCGGCAAGTGCGATAAGTGCAGGGGAGTCTAAGGGAGTCTGAGGGAGGTAGGGGAGTGGGAGTGGGAGTGTTTGATTGTAATACTGTTGGTGCTATAAGTATGTTATGGTAATAATGTGGGATGCGAAGTGTTTATCTATTTAGGTATGTATTCTTTTGGGGGGGTTGGTATATGTGGATCATACTGAATTATATAGGTTTGGCTATGGGAACACTGCCTCATATGAGACAAATGATGTTTGCTTTTCAAATTGCTTAGTGGTTGATGTTGTTGTTACTGACTCATGGCAACTGTTATTGAGTAGCCCTTTGCCCATAAGACAATGTGGGAATATTGGTTACTTTATTTGTTTGCACTATGGCATGTTACATTGTTCTAAATTGGGCAACTGTGTTCCAACCACCTTTCTGTTGTTATTTTCTGGTGATGTTGAACCGAATACAGGGCCTTGCTCTTTAGATTCTGTGTCTTCCTCTCAAGCATCATCTTTGAATTATTGTTTGAAATCCTGTCATGGATTTAAAACTATCCATTTTAATGTTCATAACTTAATCCCTAAGATTTCTGAAATTGAACAACTTATTGCTCTATATCTGCCTGATATTGTTGCTTTATCAGAAACGGGGTTGAAGCCGGGTTTGCCCAATAATGTGTGTCAATTTGGGGTTTATAAAATTTTTAGGGTAGATTGTAAAGGTTGAAAAAAGGGTGGTGGGGTCCTAAATTATTATAGGGATCGTTTAGAAATTATTTTTTAAGGTCTAGTGAGGATTTGGGTTGTGATACTGATTGGTTGGTTTTGCAATTTGTTCTTGGAGGAAAGAAGAAGTTAAATGTGGGCTGTTTGTTCAAGTTTAAGTTCAAGTTCAAGTTTATTCAGGAAAACTCCATTGAGCAAGCTCATTCACAAGGAGGTCCTGTGACATATAGATTTACACAATATACATACAAAAATAGATAGTAAACAGGATATACATAAATGCACGCATAACATAATACAGGCAAGATAAACATACAAGGTCATCACATAGGATGACTGCAGGTGGTAGTCAGCTAGTGTAACATAGAAACATAGAAACATAGACTTTGATGGCAGATAAGGACCACTTGGCCCACCCAGTCTGCCCATTTCCCTTCCTACTGGATAAGCTGCAGATTCTAGTTAACCAACAGCCTATTTCCTGAAACCCCCCACTATAATTGCCTTATGTCTGTCCCATGCATGTTTGAATTCCTCCACTGTTTTAGACCCCACAACCTCTCAGGAAGGCGGTTCCATGCGTCCACCACTCTCTCTGTGAAAAAGAATTTCCTCACATTACCCCTGAGCCGTCCCCTCTAACTTTAAATTGTGCCCCCTTGTTCTTACACATCTCTTTTTCTGAAAGATGCTACCCTCCTGGACTTTGTTGATTCCCTTGAGGTACTTAAAAGTTTCTATCATGTCCCCCCTGTCCCTCCTTTCATCAAGGGTATACATATTAAGCTCTCTCAGTCTCTCTTCATATGGTTTCTGATGTAGACCCTGCACCATTTTAGTTGCCCTCCTCTGGACTGATTCCATCCTGTCTATGTCCTTGCATAGATGAGGTCTCCGAAACTGCATGCAGTACTCCAGATGGGGTCTCACCAACTGTCTGTACAGAGGGATAACCACTTCCCTTTTTCTACTTGTAATGCCCCTCCCTATGCATCCCAGTATCCCCCTGGCTTTCCCTACTGACTTCTTACATTGCATATTCACCTTTAGGTCATCTAATATGACTACACCCAGATCCCTTTCCATTATTGTTGTTGTTAATACCTCCCCTGCTATTGTGTACTCTTCCCCTGGATTTTTATTTCCCAGGTACATTACTTTGCACTTCTTTGCATTGAATCTAAGTTGCCATATGTCTGACCATTCCTCCAACCTTGCCAAGTCCCTTCTTATCCTTTCTACCCCCCTTGTGTATCAACTCTGTTACAGATCTTTGTGTCATCCACAAAGAGGCATACCTTTCATTCCAGACCCTCTGCAATGTCACCTATAATGACATTAAAGAGGACTGGATCAAGTACTGAGCCCTGAGGTACTCCACTAGGTAACACAAGGAAGCGACCTATAGATAGCATACTGATAATTGAAATATGGTGACTGGTGTGTGCAATACATACATTTTGGCAGATGGAACAAACAACAGATTATAACAGATAAGAAGTGTGAACATTGAAGTGTATACATAGACAAAGCCAGGAGTAGGAGGGGAAGGGATAGCAGTAGTTGGGTAGCTGCAGCAAGGTAGCAGATGTAAGTCGGGTGCCAGATAGTGGAATAGTATCTTAATGTAAATTAAAGTGCAAGCAGTATGTAGTTAATATGAACAAAGCAATTATGTCTTACCAATGGATGCACATGTCGCTCATGGGGAAGGAAGAGGCTTAATGACAGTTACAGGTGTCTTTTATTTTAGCTGAGCTTAGCAATTTATAAGAGTTTATTGAAACTGTACTAGTCAGTTTCAGTACAGTTTGTATAATCCCCCTCAATGTGGTCTTCAAGGGCTTAAACATTTGTTTGATGTTTGTGAAGTTTATTTAAAGCAGAGTGATTCTGTTGTTGTTGGAGAAATGAATTTGAATTGAAGGGCTAATAACACCATGGGGCTCAAATCTCTTCTTCTCTCTTATGGACTGACTCAGTGTATAAATGTGCCTACCCATCTCAATTCCATCTCACAGAATCATTCTCTGTTGGATTGGGTATTGACTTATAGAGCGGGGAGAGTGGGAGCTCTGGTGTCTTGGCAGATTCCATAAGCGATCACATGGCCACCTTTTGTGTCCTAAATTTTCACTGTCTTAAACCCCCTCCCTCTGTGTTTCAGACTAGATCATTTAAAAGGATAGATTATTCCCTGTTATATTCTTCTTTGAGGTTAATTGATTGGTTATTTCTAGAATGTATTCCAAATGTGGATACAGCACTAGATTTTTTTTGCAGTCAACTTATTTCCATTCAGGAATTCCTTTTCCCTTTGTGGACCATTCGGTGTAGAGGTTCTCTTACTGGATGGTTTGGTCCCAGCATTAAGAAATTAATTAAGGAGCAGGATAGTGCTTGGACTAAATTTAAATTATCTCCTGGTAGAGTTTCAATGGATCTCTATTGTGGACTTCGGAATTTAGTCTCTCAAACTGTTCGAAATTTTAAAAAGCTTATTTTAGGGATCACTTTGAAGATAGCTGGGCACATCCAAAGGTGTTTTAGCATAATGTAATTTTTTTACTTTCTTCTAAATCAAAATATGACATCCAGAATTTAAATGTTGACAACAGAGAAATTCATGACTTGCCCAAAATTGTTAAATTGTTGAATTCTAAATTTTCAAATCTTTCTAAGTTTAGATCTTTTTTTCCTCAGGCTAATAATGCTAAATCCTTTTCTTATGTTTCTTTGGTAGATGGAACCAGGTTTTTGTTTAAGGAAGTAACATCAAATTAAGTTTTTCATCTTCTGTAGTCTCTCCCAAGTAAAGGGACTGCCTGTGGGGAAGGGTTGGATGCCTGCTTCTTAAAATTGGCTATCCCCATTATTATGGATCCCCTTTGTTATATTTTTAATATGTCATTGGCTGCAGGTGTTTTTCCCCCTGTCCTGGAAGAAAGCTAAGGTGGTTCCAATTCCAAAAAAGAGCTGTGCTACTTCCATGGCCAATATCAATATTGAATTCACTTAGCAAACTACTTGAGCATTTAGTGGCTAAGCAAATTGATGCCTATTTGGTTACTCATGATTTGTTGTCAAGGCAACAACATGGGTTCTGTAAGGACTTTGATATGGGCATGGCCTTGGTTGGGTTCACGAACACCATCCTACATGGGTTTGAGAAGAGTCTGATGACCAGAGTGGTGTTCATGGAACTAACCAAGGCTTTTGATTTGATTGATCATGGTTTTACCTGCACAAAATTGAAAGATCTGGGGTTTTCTGATGTCACTGTATCTTGGTTCTATGATTATCTGAGTAACAGGTATCAATTTTTTCAAGTAAGTTCTGTGGTTTCTGATGTTTTGCCATGTAGTTGTGGTGTGCCTCAGAGGTCCATTTTGGGACCCATGTTATTTTCTGTTTTTATTAATCAGCTTCCTGGAGTTTGTAGGTTTAGTGAATCACTGCTTTATGTAGACAGTCTTGTAATTTGTGCTCAGTCAAATTCTGCGTCTGAACTTTCTTGTTACCTAGAAAAGGATTTTGGTGCCATTTGTTCATGGCTTACTTTAAATGCTATGGTTTTGAACTCAGCTAAAACAAAAGTTATGTTATTTGGCATGCAATTTATGTTGACGGACACCCCGGAACTGAAAATATCTGATTTTCGGGGTGGTCTGCTTGAACAAGTGTCTCAATTTAAGTATTTGGGCACAGTATTGTATCTCAGTTTGACCTTTTCACCTCAGATTCAGTCAATGGTTAAGAAAGTAAATCAAAAAAGAGGGGTGTTATACAAATTCAAGTCATTCTTCTCACAAGCAAATAGATTAGCAATTGCTATTGGTTCTCTTCTTCCATATTTTGATTATAGTTCTTGTTTATATTATAACATAGGTAAAAAAGAAATGCAAGCACTAACTGTGGCCCATAATAACATTTGTAGATTTATTTTGGGAGCCTTGAATAGGACACATCGGTGTAACCTTTATTCTCGGTTGGGGTGGTTTCCCCCTAGTTGCAGAATAGAATATTGTGTTGACTGTCTGATGTATAAATGTTTTTACTTTGGCTCCCTTTTTCCTCTTTCTGATCTTGTTGTAATGAGAGAATTGCTTCCCAGCCTGAGGTTGGCTGACTGTCCCCAATATTTTGTCCCAGGTCTTGGCTTAGATTTAGCTCTACAGCTTTTTCAATAGCAGTATCATTGTATTGGAAGTCAATCCCACTTGATGTTAGGATTTCTCCTTCTGTTTTAACCTCTAAACAAAGGTTAAAAAGTTATTTATTACATAAATCTGTTTGTAACTGCAATTTGTAATTTGTATTTTTGGTTTTGTATTGCTGTTGATTGTATTTGTGTATTTTTGTATGTTTTTTTGTCCAGGTCAGGCCTGAAAAAGGGACCTTTGGTCCAGAGCCTTTACCCAGTTACCAAAGAATAAAAAAAAAAGAGGGTTATCATATATATCAAAAGTTTTTTTTTTTTTTACAAATAATTAAATACAAAATCTGCTGTTTAATACTTTCCATTTGGAGTAATGAAGAATTGAATTTCCACAATCCTGGACCCTACCTATTATGAGCTGGACCAATAAGAACATATAGCTCCTCATGATAGGTTACATAGGTTACAAAGGTTTGTTCAGAGCTCAGAAAACATATACTGTCCATATAGCTCACTTCTAAAAATTACTTTTATCCCATAATGTTATTTCCCCTCAAGTATCTGTCTACACTCATTTTAAAGGCTTGCATGGAGCTACTTGATACCACCTGCAGTGGCAATCTATTCCAAATTGTGACCACTCTGATACTGAACCAATGCTTTCTTTTTGTGGTTCTGTAGCTTTCCCTTGTGATCTGTCATTGATGTGCTCTAGTCTGATATGGTTGTTCTCGTAGCTTTAATCCCAGCTGCTCCCTCAGATTGATATCACTAAGAGCCTTGAACATCATGCACATGTCTCCTCTCAACCTTTGGTATTCTAATGTGTACATCCCCAGTTTTGACAGCATATGCTGATATTCCTCATCATGTACAGCAGCAATCATTCTTGTAGCTCTTTTCTCAACTCTCTCCGGTGCTGCAATCTCCCCATTGTAACCTGGAGACCAGAACTGTGCACATATTCCATATGCAGCTGCACCAGTGACCCATACAAGGGCAACATGACCTTTCTCACTCTGCTCTTAATGTGCCTGAATATATCGCTCAGAATATTACCGGCTTTTTTGACCACCAGACTACAGTGTTGCTTACATTTTAAGTCATTTGAGACCCTAACTCCTAAATCTCTTTCATCTTTGACTTTCCTTAATATTTGTCCATTTAATTTGTAAGTGGCCCCTAGATTGTTCCTGACAAAGTGCATAACCATGCACTTATCCACATTAAAGGTAAGTCTTGAATCGTGTGCCCAGCCCTAAGTTTTGATAGGGTTTCTTGTAGTCTAGCAATATCCATGTTGCTGTTTACTTTATAGCCAGTTCTAGTATTGTCAGCAAATTTTGCTTCCCATACATCTCCCCCGGCTGTCGTAGACTGTATATATATACATTGAAGAAGCAGAGGCCCAAGACTGACCCCTGCAGCACCCCACTCATCACCTCAGACCATCCTGAACTGCATCCCCTGATTGTCACCCTTTGTTTTCTGTTTGATAGCCAAGAGCTGATCCATCTAGTTATGTTCCTATGGATGCCGTGGTCTATCAGGGAATCTACAAGTTCTCCATGTGGACCTTTATCAAAGGCCTTGGAGAAGTCCAGGAAGATAACATCCACTGAACTTCCTTCATCCAAGACCTTACTAACCTTTTTGTAAAAAGCCTAAAAGGTTGGTCTGACATAATCTTCCATGCTTAAAACCATGCTAAGCCTCATCAATATCTCCTCTCTGCTGTATATCCAGTTCTATATGTTCTTTAATGATTCCCTCCAGTACCATACCAATTATTGAGGTCAGGCTAATCATTCGATAATTGCTAACATCCTGCCTGGAGCCCTTCTTAAAAATGGGTATGGCATTTGCTTCTTTCCAGGTGCCTACTGCTATTCCCTGATCCAGGGAAGCCTGGAAAAGGTATGTTAGGGGTTTGGCTAACAGCTCAGCTAGTTCTATTATTCTTCTGGGATCGATTTTGTCTGGTCCCATGGATTTACTAGGGTTTAGGCTAAGCAATCTTTTTTTGATATCCTCCTTATTAAATTTCAATTTACTATGTGTTTCAAGATGTTGTGTCATGCCCTTGGTTTTAATATTGTATACTGATGAAAAATAGCTATTACATTGTTCGGCCATTAGTATATCATCCTGTGTTAAACTACCATCTGTTTGTTTTAGTGGACCAATCCCTTGTGGGCCCCTCTTTTTACAACTGATATAGTTGTAGAAGGTTTTATAGTTGTCCTTAACTTTACTGGCCAGATTTAGTTCATAATCCCTCTTGGCTGTTAAGATGCATTTCTTGCTTTTTCTAAGGAGATATCTGTATATGCCCCAGTTCTTCTCATGCCCAATTTTCTTTGCCCTAACATAAGCTCTGTTTCTTTGTTTACTAGTTTCTTGATTTTGCCATTCATCCAAATTGGACTCTTCCCAGAACTGTTATATTTCTTTTTGATTGTGATATGCTTGCCTACTATTTGGTTTATCTTTACAGCCAAAGCATCCCACATAGTTGGAACTGACCTGTATTGCATGTCATTTTTCCAGTCCCATTTACCAAAGTTATCTCTAACCATACTATAGTTGACACTACCATAATTGCTTACTAGGGTTTCACCCCTAACCCTAGTATATAGCTTCTTAATGGTAAATTATACCTTGTCATGGTCACTAGATCCAAGAGGTTGAGTGACCATGCAGTGCTGAATATTGTCCCCCATATTACTCAGTACCAGGTCTAATAGGTTTATTTGCCTAGTTGCTCCCTGTACATGTTGTTCCATGCCCATAATACTAAAAACATCCAAATATCTTGACTCTACTGCCCTTATTGCTGTATAATTATCCCAGTTTGTACCTGGTAGATTAAAGTAATCCAATGCTATTAAATTATCAGGCACCTCCATATTTTCTAGTTTATCTAATAGCTGGTTATCCATATCTAAGGGGGAATCAGGGGGTCTATATATTACTCCAATAATAATTTTATCTTTGCCATCTGGAGAGACCCTAATCCACATGTGATCTATACCTTCCATTACCTGTACCTCAAGTTCCTCACATATTATGTTATTAGCTATGTAGACGGCCACCCCCAACCCTGTGACAATTCTGTAGCAGTAATAAAGTTGATAGCCTATTAGCTGCCCATCCCAGAAATCATCAGTATCCCACCATGTTTCCATGATGGCGTATATCTGCACATTTTCCTTTGTTAATAACTGTAGTAGTTCATCAAACTTTGGTACTATGCTTCTACACTCCTCTGTTTACTCACACCTCCCTCTTGACCCATTGGTCCACCCCTAACAGGATTCCCTCCTTTCTCCCAGCTTTCTTCCCATTCCCCATGAACTATCCCTGCAAAACCTAGCTCTCTCTCCCTCAAGTGGTCTATGCCTTCTTTTCTGTCCCTGCCAAACTCAGCTCTCTCTCCCCCAAGTGGTCTATGCCTCCATTTCTCCCTTCTCTCACCTTTTGCCCTTACTGATCACTTTTAGCCTCTGTCCTCATTCTCTTCCTGTCACCTTAGTACCTATGCCTGCCATGCATTCACATTTCTCCTTTCCCCTACTTCTCCTCTCCCCTCCCTCCTTGCCCTGCCCCCCATTCTCTCCCTCCCTGGTCCCTGCCACCCTTGCCCCCTTCCCTCCTTTCACTCACTCATCACTTGCGGCTCCCAAGGCATGCTTCACTACTTGCCTTGTCCTCCCAACAGTCCACCTCCCTCTAATACCTGGATGCTCCTTAACGCTTCTGAGATTGGTCTCTGGGCCAGCTTATCGCCTCTCTCTTACATTACTTCACACTGGGGCAATCACATGGAACCTGCCAACTGCTCCTACAATCAACGGTGACACAAGTTATCTCTTAAGGAACTACGCCTATGCTCCATGAAGCTCCTCCTCCTCCTCCTCCTACTGATTTTGGGTAACATCCATCCAAACCCAGGCCCAACCCCATCTACATGAAAACAACAGGGGCTCTATTCTCACAACTCTCAACATCTGCAGCTTACTGCCCAAGCTTGATGCTCTCCAATCCTTCACAAGCCAGCATAACCCTGACATCCTAGCGGTTGTAGAAACCTGGCTTATGCCCAAAGTTCCCGATCTGGCAATTACCATTCAGGGCTATAACATCTTCAGACTAGATCATGTCTCTAAATGAGGGGGAGGCTGTACCATCTTTATTAAAGACACTGTCATGGGACATCCCATTGCAATTCTCCCACCTAAATCCTCAGTCCAGCTTCTATATATCAAAATTCTCCTTGGACCGAATCAAAAAGCCCTCACCAAAGTCTCTGTTTACATCCCACCCAGGGACCAAGAACATGGATTCAACAAAGTTCTCAACTTTATCCACTCCCAACCACCTGGCTTGGAACTTATCCTGCTAGGCAATTTCAACATTAACTGGCTGGGGTCAGATGCATATGCATATAAGGATGCCAAAACAGCTGCAAACCTCTCACAGATGGTTGCCACCCCCACAAGGACTAACTACAAAACCAGCTCCAGTACCCTTCTGGACTGGGTACTTACCAACCACCCCACTAGGATCTCTAGTACCACCATCCTCTCGGAATCTCTCAGTGACCACTCCCCGGTCATCTGTGAATGGCTTAATAAATTCCTCAAGCCACTCCCAAAATCATCTCCAGTAGAGTCCTCCCCATGGACAACTCACCCATCTCAAATGCTACCTGAATCTGCAAGACTGGCTACCTATATACAAGGTGACTGATGTTAATCTGGCTTTTGACTACTTCATCCCCACCTTCAGCAGGGCCTGTGACCTCTTTGCTCCTACTAAAAATGTAAAGCCAAATCTCTCTGTAACCCATGGATCACTGCTGAGCTCTTTTTTCATCTGAAAGCAAGGGACCATCTCTGGGTGGTAGCTAAAGCTACTGACAAGCAGTCTGACATCCAAAAATACAAACATGTCAGAAACACCTGCACAAAATCCATCTGACTAATGAAAAGTTCCCATTACAGGGATGCCCTCACCAACATGGGAGGCAATGGCCAAGCATTCTGGGACAATATTAAAGATGTTACTGGGAAGCAACTGAAAACCTCTCTAGCTATGCTAATAATTAATGGGTCCACTACCTTTGACCCCGCAGTCATTGCAAACACCTTTAATACTGCTTTTACTGACCTCAGTTCTGTTCTCTCCCCTGACTTTTTTATGTAAATGGCACCTCCCTCAGCACTCCACATGTCCAATCCATTTACCCCAATTTCTACTTCAGTGAGATCAAATTGAAAGAAGCACATCACTACATTGTCACAGCTATTTCAAAATCCAGAACCAGTGGTGACTCCCTGAATCTTAAGCTTCTGTCACTTACCCTTGATGATGTACTCCATCCCTTAACGTAAATTCTCAATCTCTCTCTCTGCCACAGTCAATTCCTGGACAGATGAAAAACTGCCACTGTGACCCCGGTCTACAAAAGTGGTGATGAGGCCAGTCACCCTAACTACCTTCCAATCTCCATACTGCCCCCGCTCTCCAAGCCCTTGAGCATATTGTTGCAGACCAACTTACTAGTTATCAGGACAAATACAATATTCTGTGTGCACAACAACATGAATTCAAAAAAGGACACAGCACCACCTCTGTCCTCCTTGAGTTCACTGGAGCAGTGTGAAGCTCACTAGACAAGGGCCTCATTACTGGGGCAGTCTTCATTGACCTGTCCAAGGCTTTCAATACTGTCCACCATTGACTTCTGTTTGACCAATTACTGAACACTGGTCTTGCACCTGACTCTGCCCTATGGTTTAAAAGCTACCTTGAAAACCACTCGCAAAGAGTAAAAATTACCAATGTGCTTTCAGATGCTCTACCAGTTTGCTCTGGTGTCCCCTAGGGGTCCATACTGGGTCCACTTCAGTTTAGCCTTTTTCTAAATTCCTTACTGCAATCTTGCCTGGCACAAATCATTCTGTATGCTGATGACCCAGTGGTCTTCTCTTCTCACAAATATCCTGCAGCACTACAATTCAATCTTCAGTATGGTTTCAGCACCATTGAAACATGGTTTTCTAATCATAAGCTAGTCCTTAAACACAAGAAAACCAAATCCATGCTCTTTTGCAGCTCTCACAATCAACACAAGTTACACACCCTGACTATTTCCACCATGCAGGGGAACATCCTGGAATAGGTCCCGTCCTTCAAGTACCTAGGGATACTGCTTGACCACAGGCTATTCTATGGGGCCCATGTTGACAGTGTAGCCAAAGCTGCTAATGCACATCTTGGATTACTGTTCAAACACAGGCAACATCTTACCCCAGTTGCACTGAAGATTGCCATTGAGAGTTCTGTGGTTTTGATTATTGATTATGGGCTCATCATATATGGCTCTGCCATGGTGTCAACCCTCAGATGTATATCAACAACCCTCAACAAGGCATGTAGGCTTATCACTGGAGCTCACTGTCTCACCCATACCTGTGATCTTTATGCTCAATCTGGATGGCTCCAACTCTGCAACTGTATTAAGTACCTCACCTTTACCATAGCAAAAACAATTAACCTCGGCCTCACCTCACCTGGCATCCAAGCCCTACTACACCAAAAAGCCACCCCGCAGTGCTCAAGGAGATCCAAACTACAGCTCCTGCAAGTTCCCCACTGCCTCACTACTTAGGCTTAACATTCTTTCGCCTATAAGGCCCCCCTCTGGCTGAATGGTCTCAGCTCCCCCATCTCATCAGTCCCTATACTTGGTAAGTTTAATACCAGGCTCTAGCTCCATATCACTGCCTCTAGCATCTGTGACTGCCTCACCTAACTTCCAGACACCCCTGCCACACCTACAGTCTCTCTGTGCCTCCTGGTAGCACTTATCCCTTATCTGCCCATTCCTTTCTGCCCCATTCTTACCTGCCCTCCTCCTTCTTGCCCTTTCTCCCTGCTGCCCATCTTTTCCCACTGTCCCATTCTCTGCATTCTCTCCTTTCCCCAATCCCCCCTTCTTAACCTGAACTTCTCCCACGTTACTGTCTGGCAAAAGCCTCCAGCTGCTTCTTTGTCTGTCCTTCACCCACCTCTCACCCTTGTTCTCTGTGCCCCCTTGTGTGCTGCCCCATGCCAAACTAAGGCCATTTGCTCTCTAAATGTGTTTTTTAATAATTTACTGTTTAAACTGTAAAGTATCATATGCAATTGTAACTTCTAGTGAACCTTACTGTTCCCCAATTTGCTCTGTAATCACCCACATTGTTGTTACTTCTACTACTATGTTTTTATTTCTATTTGTATCCTCTGTACCTCAACTGACATGGAACATATGTAAAAGAGCCTGGGCTCAAAGGTAATTGTAATCCTAGAAATAGATAAATAAATAAAAATAAATAAATAAATAAATAGCATTGATGTTTAAACACTTCTAGTTGGAGTCTTTCTTCCTATCTTTTCTAGTTCTCATATGCTCATGGAAGTTAGTCGTACCGCCCAACTGCCCCCCTTTTTTTAGTTTAAATGTTTTTGTACTGCATTCATAATGTCCTGTGCCAGAATTCTAGTCCTGTCTATTAATATATAGTACATCATTACAAAACAAACTGGGGTTGGAAAAGGTGTTTCAGTGTTCAATTAATGTCAGACCCTACCTGAGACACCACCTTTGTATCCATCCATTTAGCTGCCTAATGTCTCTCATTTTTGTTTGGCTGGCTCTTGGGACAGGAGGAACCTCTGAAATAAGAATCTTGCACCCTAATTCCTTAAGGGTTTTTCCTACTTCCTCAAAATCCCTTTGTGTCTTGACTAATTTCTTCCTTCCTAGGTCATTTACCTCTGCATGAATGACTATAGTGTGTTTTGTGAAATTTTGCAGTAAACCAGGTAGTAACCCCCGAATGTCCTTAATTCCTGCCCCCGGGAGAGTGCTAACTGTAATGTACTCATTCCTATTTTTACAAGTGATACAATCCATATTATGTACCAAGGAAAGCCCTACAATCAATAATTCCCCGGGAGGATTCGCTGTGTCTGATCCATATATTCCACTGCTTCTACTTTAACAGAATGAATTAATAATGCTTTATTAAGGAAACAAAAATCTATTCTTGTGGCCAGATTGGTATGCCCCCCATATGGCAACACCAACTCAGTGAACTACGCTCCTGTCAGCAAATCGACACTTTGCCAACAGGTCACTGTGTTGGTGTGCCCGAGACAGGGCATGCTGTCTCCTGGTCCTGCACCACCACCCCAAGCTAACTCTGACTGGAGTTAACAATCCTTTAGTCAGGGGGTTCAGGGGCGAAGCTCGATATAAATACAGGACTGGAAGTCTTCAAGAATCATGCTGACCATGATTTGTGGTTGACATGATTCCTGTTGTTGTAATGCCGGTCGACATTACAGATGGCAAACCAATGTGGTAGAGCTGGTCAGATTCCTTTTCTGAAATGTTGGATCTATTTTTGCTGTTTTTTTATAATAGGCATCAACTAATGATGCCATATTAACAGTATTCTGCAAAAATGCCATGTCACTGAGTACTTTTTGAGTAGTGTTTCCCTCACCCCTATCTTTATTGGACAACCCACAATTAAAATCCCCTCCCCGTATAATGCTTTGTGCAGAAAATAAATAGGGATGAATTAAATGAGGAGGCAGTATAGCGCAGTGGTCTTAAGGCTCTGAGCTGCAAATTTGGTGACATCCAGCAGACCAGACCTGGGTTTGAATCCCACAGCTTCCACTTGCATACTGTGTGACCCTGAGCAAGTCACTTAACCTCCTTGTGCTCCCAGGTCACTCCTGTAAAAAAGCTTTCAGCTTAGTGTGCTATACCTGGTTAAACAACGAAATAAAAAAAAAAACTAAACACTGTTACTCTATCTAAAAGAAGGTGACAAGACTTTCTATAGACACATTAGTGAAAGGAGAAAGTCCAGAGAGGGTATTGCTAAGATCAAAGAGGTTAAGGTGTCATGTCAGAAGGAAGACCATATAAAAGCATCTATCCTAAATAGATACTTCTGCTCAGTATTTACTGAAGAGAAGGTAGGGTAGGGCCCAGAGCTCTGCACCATGGACACAGGGGGAGGGAGGTGTGCACTAGTCCCTTCACAAAAGAAGGGGTCCTACAAGAGCTCGATAAGCTCAAGGTGGACAAAGCAATGGGATCTGATGGCATACATCCCAGGGTACTAAAGGAGCTAAGGGTGGAACTAGCAGAGCCATTATCAAAACTGTTTAGTGAGTCTCTGAGCACAGGAGAGGTCCCAGAAGACTGGAGAAGGGCTCATGTGATCCCACTCCACAAGAGTGGTAGCAGGGAGGAGGCAGGGAACTACAGACCAGTCAGTCTTACCTCAGTAGTGGCCAAGATTATGGAGACACTCCTTAAGGAAAGGATAGTGCAACACCTGGAATCCACAGGAGCACTAGATCCAAGACAGCATGGGTTTACAAAAGGAAGGTCCTGTCAAACTAATTTCATAGATTTATTTGACTGGATAACCAGAGTGGTGGACCAAGGGGGAGCAGCTGATGTTGCCTACCTTGACTTCAGCAAAGCTTTCGATACTGTTCCACATAGAAGATTGATTAATAAGCTAGGTAGGCTCAAGGTGGGTCAAACATTGGTCAGCTGGGTGGCAAACTGGTTGACGGGCAGAAAACAGAGAGTAGTGGTACATGGTATACAGTCAGAAGAGATGCAAGTCACAAGTGGGGTACCTCAGGGATCAGTCCTGGGGCCAGTCCTCTTCAATATCTTCATCAGTGACATTGCAGATGGACTCTAGGGTAAGGTTTGTTTGTTTGCAGATGACACCAAGATCTGCAACAGAGTAGATGATCCAGATGGTGTGGGTAGAATGAGAAGAGATCTGGATAAACTAGCAAAATGGTCGTAAGAGTGGCAACTGGGGTTTAATGCAAAGAAGTGCAAGATCAAGCACATAGGAAAGATAAACCCTGAAGCCACCTATAGGCTGGGAGGGAAGATGCTGGCAGTCACAAAGGAAGAAAGAGACTTGGGCGTCATCATCACCGATGACCTGAAATCATCCAAGCAGACCTCTAAAGCACAGGTAAGGCTAGAGGGATGTTGGGGTGTATTAGTAGGGGTATCATAAGTCGGAAGAGGGAGGTAATAATCCCTCTTTACAAGACACTGGTTAGGACCCATCTGGAGTACTGCATGCAGTACTGGAGGCCACACCTTCACAAGGACATTAACCAAATTGAGGCAGTTCAGAGAAGGGCAACCAAAATGGTGCAGGGACTTCATCAGAAAACATATGAGGACAGATTAACTGAACTCAATATTTATACCCTAGAGCAAAGGAGGGAGAGAGGTGATATGATTGAAACATTCAAACACCTTAAGGGCATTAACAAGGTGAAAGAATCTAACATGTTTCAATATAAAAAAATAGGAGAACAAGAGGACACCGCATGAGATCAGAGGGAGGATGATTAAGGGGTAATGTGAGGAAGTTCTTTTATATAGAAAGGATGGTGGATGCATGGAATGGCCTACCTCAGGAAGTGGTGGGTATGAATACAGTGCAGGGCTTCAAACAGGCATGGGATAGGCATAAGGGAGCAATACCGAATGAGTGTGAATAGATAGGCCTTTGACAGAGCAAAGGCCTATGGCACATTCATAATGTAGAAAAAGAAATGGGCAGACTGGGTGGGCCTTGTGGTCCTTATCTGCCATCAACTTCTGTGTTTCTGTGTGTCTATATTTCTATCTGCTTTTTTCTGTGGGACATAGATATTAATACGTCTATAATAATTTTCCTTATATTTTATGTCCAATAAGAGCACCCTGCCAGGAACTAAATCTAAAATGTTGATGATATTTACTTATACAGTAAATAAGATCCCCCATTCCCATACAGGCCTCCAGACCTACAGACCAATAGGAAACTCCTAAGTACCATTCTTATACCGCTTTCCAAATTTCTGAAGTTGTATGAAGCCTAGTATACTGTATAAAAAGTACGTCTGCTCTATTTGATTTGAGACGTGAAAATACTCTTCCCCTCTTAACCCCATTTTTTACACTATTACCTTTAACAGTTAATAGTTTTAACTAAGAGTGCATCAGATTTATTTAGGCAGATGTCTATGGAGGTTTTGCATTCTTCTTGTTTTTTGCTGCCAACCCTGTCTTTTTCTTCGTAGCTTTATTTCATCCTTGTGTAGGAACTTTATTGTTATCCCCATATCACTAGAATCTGAATCAGACAGAAACTCCATTCAACCTGAATCTCCTGAAGAGGTCTCAGACTCATTCCCAGAGCCCTCTATTTTATCAAACAATGGTTGATACCTGTTAGAGGTTGCAACCGTGATTTTTGGAACTTTTGAGGCAGGCTACATCCAGTTCTGCCTTCTCCTGGCGGCCTATTTCCTCCACTCTTTCTCTTGAAGGGAAGAAATAGGAGGAGTGGGGACATAATAACCACATCCAAGGATGGCATTGTCACTCTAGTTGGGTCACTTTCTACTTCATTTGTAGACATATCTTTGACAACATTTTCAGGATGAGAAGAAACATGTCTCTCAGATTCTATCATCTCAGCATCCATTTGTTCCAAAGAAGAATGGGGGACGGGATCTACCTGTTTCTCTTGCACTGGTGGAGAAGCATCCCTTTTATTCATAGATTCCTTAATACTATGTTTTGCATTCTCCCTCTGAGCCACAGCTACCATGAGCCTCTGCTCTTCAAAATCCTCTGGCCCTGTCATGGTATGAGCAGCTTGTTCACAGTCAGCATAAGAATGCCCTCCTTTCCCACACAAATTACACACTGCTTCATTCTGACACTGACTACTAACTTCAAATCAAATCAATTTTATTTATAAAAAGGTGCCTTCCTAAAACCAAGGCGTTTGTACAATAAATACATAAAACAGAATAAATTATCCTAACAAACATATAATTCAACAGACAAGGAAAGCAAACTAAACCTCAATCAATAAATGCCAGGCTGAAGAGATAGGTTTTCAAAACTATTTTAAAACTCTGGATGGTTAGGCAGTCTCGAACCCGATGAGGCAGAGAGTTCCACATGGACGGGCAGCAAAACTAAATGCCCTTGCTCCAGATGTTTGCAGACATACCCTGGGAACCTCTAGCAATCCCTTATTGGAGGATCGGAGAGGACGGAGGGCATCCACACTAAGTACACCTTGCCCTATCACATGCATCACTAATATGCCCCAGGGAACCATACTTCTAACACGCTTTTGACTGTCCAGGGTAAAACAAGACACACCTGTCACCACCAAAAAGAAAGAATTTGGCAAATGTTGCAATTCTCCATTTTGAGTTCGTAAAGTTACCCGTACCTTCCATAAATCCCCCCCGTCCACATGTTTTGAGAACCAAATATTGCCTCAGGGTGACCCATTACTGAACATCTTTGTTTTAACCAAAACATAAGATCAGTAATCCTAACACCTTCATTTCGAACCAGTATTGTAACTGTTTTTTGTGCAGGTTTTGTGAGAGGCATAACCTTGAAAGGGGACCATAAGGGAGAATTCCTAACCTTAATGCAGCACACCCACAATTGCTCTAGGACACTGTTAAGTTTAAAACTAACATCAAATGAGGCTTCACTAAATACATGAATTAATGCATACAGTTTGGCTGCATTGAATTTCAAACTATCTTTCAAGAGAACATGGTCTACATATACCCTATCTGGAAATACATCCAATCCCACCTTGTAGACTAGCCTCACAGCATTATGCCTCCTTACATGGTATACCAGCTGCTGATAAAAGGAAGCATAAGGCCGTGATTGCTGTTTTTCCCTTGGCCGGTCAGTTTTATTTTTTGTTTGCTCGTACCGTTCCTCATTCTCAACACTTGTCTCCATAATTATGGGATTTTCTTGTGGAGATCCTTCAGGCCCAGTTTCCTTGTGTCGTTCTGTGCACTGTACATTTTCCATCATTTTAAATTACAAAGTCAAGTTCTGAGTTAACTCAGGCTCTTTCGGAAGTACCAGAAAATCTATAGCAGTTTGTAAATCTGCTTCCCCCATAGTCTGCACTTTTTGTGGTGTTACAGTATTTGAGAACAAAGCCCCTGAATGCTGTTCAGAACTTAATTTCACCCCTGGAATTTTGATTGGGGCAAAGCCCAACCTCCACTGTCCTGAGGTCGGAGACTGCACCCAGCCTAGAGCTCACAGAGAGTGCTCCACTGACCCAGGCTCATTACTGTCTTCTTCTCAATCTGCCCACAATGTTTTTGAGATAAAAGATTTCTTCTTTACCCTGTCCTGTTGGAGTTTATCAGAAAATGAAAACACTAGCAATTTCTTGAGTACCAGCGTCTGTTTGAAAAGTGATCTTCTGACTGCCAGCAGACTCACTGCTCATAGTAAACAGCTGCATATTCTAGGATGCACCTTGGCAACTCCCGCCAGATACAGGTTGGTTACTTTGCTGTACTGTGTCTTCTGCTGCTGCTTTAGCATCAGGGGCTTTACTCAGTTCTCATTTTTTCTCCTGAAATTTTACTTCTCCTGCTAGTAATGCAGCTATAGCGTCCACATTTTTAGGTTTTCCTCCTGAGGCTAATTCTGGAGCCAATAAGTCATATTTTTCTCCACGGATCAACACTCCCTCGGTCCAGTCATTTGCTTTCTCCAAAAGCCTTGCTGTATCGTAAAATATATCTTCCTCTACAGTTCCCACAGCTGGGAGAGAGGCCAATTCCACAGCCATGCCTACATCCTTCTCCATCAAGGTCTAGACAGAGACTGATACAGCCATGGTCAGAAGTTCCCCCTACAGTTGAGTAGGGAAATTTTTATCATGAGTGGACTTCAATACATAACAACCACAATAAAGGAACAAAAGCAAGACAATCAAACATTAAAGATCAATATAAGAGAATATGAGTTATACATAAATATTAACTATTGACTAAAGAAAATGAAAATGATACAATTAAAGCATTCAATTCATGCAAAAAAGATGAGATTCCATAATCATAAATACACATTAGCCTAACCAAGCATTACAATTAATCCATAAATGTTGGGCTTTCTCAACTGTATATCACTTCATATCCAACTGTTGCATTAGTCGTAGTGAATGCTGAATATTACACAATAATTCCCTTTGCATGACAAATGTTTGTTCTAGAATCAACATACGAGATTGCCACAGAAAATACCTAGTTGTGGCAAGGACCACATACACAGTCTCCTTATGATATTTTCCAAGTCTAGTTTCATTTGAACTATACATGAGAGTTTGATATGGAAGATCTGCCAAGTGAGGTAATGACCAACAGGGAGACAGGTATTCCCAAAAAGAGCGGGCAGTCTGAAAAAAGATGCTGCTGGGTTTGTAGTATTACCTGTAACTGTGCAGATTGTGTTATACTGCTTACTCACTAATGCTATGTAATCCTGGGTCGCCCCTGAAAAAGGGAACTCCAAGGCTCAGTAGGCTTACCGGTCACCAAAATGTATTAAATAAATAAATAAATAGTACTTAAACACAGGGTGGTTGAGGACAGTATCTTTCAGACAACTGTTTGTGCTTACTATTTCCTTTGACTCCTAATCTACCATAATTACTTATCCAAGTACAGTCCCATGCAAATGGTGGGATTCTAGGGTTGTTCAATTGTTGCAATACATATGTTAATCTGTTCATTGAACACCCTGGAAATTCCACCAACGAAGTACTCTCAGAATCCACAATTGCAGCATAGATTAACTTCCTATCTATTGTTAGTAGTTGACCTGGTGTTATGCCCCATTCAATGACATTTCTAACACATTCTCTACAATATTCAGGAACCTTTGAGGGGCGATACCTCACTTTCTTTTCCTCCCAAGAAGTAAGGCAGGGGGAGAGCCATTCCTGAACTAAGAGGACCCACTGCTTAGTACTAAGTTGTAGGGATGGGTATATTATAAGAAAGAAATATACTAAAAAAAAAATAATAAGATGAATCATGCCCACTCCCCCTTTGATAATAGGGAAATCCATAAATTCTCGCTTAATTGGGTTCAAGCGTGAACCCCAAAATGCTTGAAAAAACACTCCGAGTAGTGCTGTAACTATTGTAAGTGGAGGGAGGTAATGTAGCAACGGTTGTTTCCTCCCCCGTTACTTAGATTGTATAAAATTCATTTTAACCTATCCAGGTAACATTTTCCCCAAGTTTATAAAAATGTCTCTATTCTCAAACTTCCATTTCTTTCTGTTTCACTCATATTATCGCAGTTTCTATTTGTTTAATTATCACAGAATTAGGTACAATCTGATATTGTAAAGAATATTGACATTGAGTTTGCCTCATATATTTTATAAAAGCAAAAATAATATTTAAAGTCCTCCCATTATATCTATTTAAAACCCCCTGAATAATTGCCTAGGACCAAACTTTCGTATGAGATATGGCTAGTAGGATTTCCTCACCATTTAGATATAAGATCAGCCCAACATTTAACTGCTACCCCACAGTGTAGAAAAACATGTTCCTGCATTTCCCCTTGTCCTACACAGTCTGGTCTAATGCATAATTGTTCTGCTATAGGCTTATGTTTTAAGTTGCCCTTCACCCCCAATTTGCCATGGCAACTCAAGATAATATGTCCCACATCTCTATGAGTATTCTTATGTCATGTAATGCTTCACAAGCCTGAGGTAATTTAGATGGGTACATTTCAGAAAATCTACTCTTATTGTATGATTATGTTCCATTATTTTGGTATAGAGAGATTTTTGGGTTAAATCCTGTATTTTCTCTTTATTTAACTTCCAAATTCTTAACTTTTTACCCATGGGATCGCAAATTCTGGAACATTCAAAGCCTTGGTTATTTTAGGTGCTTCTCTATCCCATTGACAGAAACTGCCAAAGCAAATACTAAGTCTATTTCTCCCAAGGTTGTAAGGAGTCTTCTTGTTTAATTTTGAAAGGTACGAAAAAGAGAATATGAGAATATTATTGGGTTTATCACCCCTTAGCCCCCCATTTTACTTTTAAATAGATGACATCTGTCTTAACTGGGTTAAGTCTACTCCCCCAGACCATTTGAAAAAAATGCTTAATAATTTGGTCTCTAATCTACTGAAATAGGATACACTACACTAAGATGTAGAAAGATCGGAAGTAAAAATGTCTTAATAATTAATATAATTTTCTTTTTGGAGAATGACCATGATTTCCATTGTTGGGATTTTTTCTCCCCTTTTTTTAAAACTAACTCCCAATTATGCTGGGCCAAATCACCAGTCCCAGAGTGAACCCCAAAAATATTTATAGGGTCATCTGAGATTTCTGTATCTCTTATATATTGTTCAGTACTACTATTTCCTACCTGGATTCCTGAGCTTTTCTTCTAATTAATGCCAGCTCCTGTTATTTTTGAATAGAGATTTATTTTTGTACCATGTTTACCCCTGATTCTGCATTATTGACTATCAAACAGACACTGTCTGCATACACAGCAATTGTTTGCACAGGGATTATTAAAGAGGGAGTCATCCCTTGTATACTTGTCTCATAATGTATTGCTGTAACCAATGGATCTAAAACAAAAGTATATAAAAGGGGGCTTAAAGGGCTCACCTGATGAACTCCTTTATTCAGTATTACCTCACCCCTATCACCCCATTTACTGTGGGACATATCACAGCCTCAGAATATAAGAGTTTTATTCCATTTATGATTTGTAATGGAATGCCATAGTTCTCCAAAACATCAAATAAAAATTTGTGGGCTATATTATCAAATACTTTGGTTTGGTCAAGAGATAGTATAAAACCTTGTATTTTATTCTGTCTGTCAAATTCACATAATTCTCTTAATAGTCTTAAGTTTTGTTGTATTGATCTATTCGGGATGCAGCATGTATGTGTTGGGTGAATAATGGTACTAACTACAGTCTGAAGCTGGCACTGGGTCATTATGTCGCAAGACACAATGACGCATGGTACAATCACGCTGCACGATTGTGCCATGTCTTTGTTCTGTGGGGGGGTCCAACTCTTGGACCACACAAGTCTGAGTTCACCATAATGCCGTACACTATTAAGTGTGTGACATTATGACTTGGTACAGTCTGAAGCCTCTTACATAATATTGTGGACAATAACTTGTAATCGGTATTTAAAAGGCTTATAGGCCTCCAATTGTGAATATCAGAAGGGTCCCCTCTTTTAAAAAGAAAAAAATAACCATTTCTTCCAAATTCTTAAAGATTGTTCTGTCAAATAACACTTCATTATATATAGATTTGGCAGTATGTCACTGAGATCCTCTTTCAAATATTTATACAATTCATTTGTAAGTCCGTCTAACCCGGAAACAACCCCTTTTAAATGTGAAATTGCTGCAGATACTTCCTGTCTAGTAATCCTGCCTTCCAACATTTTAGCTTGCTTTGTGTCTATTTTAGGAGTTGGAAAGGTGCAAAAATTATCCCACTGAATTTGTGTATTAAAAGCAGTGCCAAATAAATTCTCAAGATGTTCATGAATGATTTGTAACATCTCAGGTTCAGTTGTTTTTATTTTGCCTGAGTGATCTTTTAAGCCTTCCATTAGCTTTGTTTCTATTCTTTTTTTACAAGCAAAAAATGGGTCTCTGGTTATTTTTCTGTTCCAAATTTCATCTCAGCCTGTAGGGAAATACCTCTGTTATATTGGTATTTATGCATTAGTTTTTTTAATTTCTTCTATTTGTAGTTTTATTCTAGAATCAGTCATATATGGTCCAGAAAGTAATTTGTACAACTGGTTCCTATGTTGCAGATACTGTAAATATTTATTATTACATTTCTTTTTCCCTTGTTTGATAAAAAAAATCTTTCAAAGCAGTTTTAGTATTGGCCCACCTGGAGCCCCAATCGTCATAAACATCAGCCACAGATTTCCTCATTAAAATTAAATCCTGAAGTCCTTTTTTAATAACCTCATTGTCCAATAAGATAAAATTTAATTTCCATCATATGTCTACCAAAGGAAAACTCAGGGGAATATTTTGTATAGCCGATTACACATTTTAACACTCTATGATTGGAAAACTCCCATGTCTGTATCTGAAATTTTGTTGAAATCAGGTTCTTTGATATGAAAACATAACCAGTTCAAGAGAAGTAAATATTTCTTTGGTAAATAAAACTAGAATGTTTATAAAGCTGCCGATAAGCATCCTTGCAGTTGGCCACATTGATTGTATTTGCTAGTGCATGTGAGTCACAATAAACTTTTTATTGAACATTATTTTTATTGAGTATTATTTTTAAGTTTGATGCCTCGGGTACAATTCATTTCTCCCATCCATATTACTTGGGGCAGGGGCTCCTTACTAGCTAGGTGCGGCATTGCCAGATATGGAATGCGAGCGCTTTTCTGCTCTGGCATCTGATTGGCTCCTGCAGGTTGCTCTTGTGTCTCCCTTAATACTAAGCTAAAGTCTGATTTTGTGTCTAAAACTTGCACAAAAAAGAGCTGTACTTACTTATTGCTTAACAGTTATGACCTCTATTTTTTCCTGTTTAGACTGTCAAGAGTTGTGACTCTGTTTGATGACACTCCTTTCTGAATTTCTGTGGTTGGGCCAGTCTTTAGCCATCATGGAATACCCAGTTCTGTTCTCCTGCTGTTTTGGTCCTCCCTCTGGTTCAGATGTTCCATTGTCCATGGCCCAGTACTTAATACTGACCCCTTTGTCCATCCCCTGCCAAGGATATGCTCTCCATGGGCTCCCTGCCCATAGGTGAGGGAAACCCGGGCACCGGGTGGTCAGCATTGCCTCTACCACAGCCTGAGATCCTAAGCTCAGACTCCCTATTAGCAAAGGTCAGCATTAGCAGCCATCCAATTGGAATGTGAGCGCTCTTCAGCATTGGCTTCTGATTGGTTCCTGCAGTCTGCTTCTGTGTCCATTCTAAACAAAGCTTAAATCTGATTTCCATGCAGAAATTTTCCAAAAAGGAGCTGAAATTACTTTTCTCCTTGTCTGTTAAGACCCTTATACTTCTGTTTCGAATGTTACAGTAGGGAGGCAGAGCTGAATCAGGTGTGAAGTCAGTGCTTTGTCTTCTCAGAAGGAACTAGAAGGGGGACAGGATCAGATCTACAATACAGTAGCTTCTTGTTTTACATTGTTTTTCATGGATTCTACTTGGTAGAATGTCTATTTTCTTTCTTACTACCAAAGGGCTAGCAGGGTATTGATTGGGGCTGTTGGAATTTTGAAGCCTGTTTTGGTAGCTGTAAGTGGGCTCATTTGTTTGGTTCACTGTGTGGCAGGCTGCATTTGTAGATGCCTATTTCTTCTGTTTTAAACATATTTGGTGTAATTTTACTGGGTCTGTTCCTTTGAATTGAAGACCTATATCTTCTAATTCCAAGCCTATTTTGATGTATTGTTGGTGAAGCTGTTTGAACTGGTGTCCTGTTTCTTTGGGTAGAAAACCTATTTTGGGGGCTTGAGTAGAATTGATTCATTGTTGCTGGCTTCACTAGCTGCAAAGTTTGAGTGCACAGTGGGGGAAGGGTGCTAATTGTCTGGCCAGGTCTCACTCAGTAGGGAGGCAGAGCTGAATCAGGTGTGGAGTCAGTGCTTTGGTTTCTCAGAAGGAACTAGAAGGGGGACAGTATCAGATCTACAGTACAGTAGCTTCTTGTTTTACATTATTCTTATTTAAGGTTAAAAAAAGAAAGAAAAGAAAAGAAAGAAAAGCAGTGTGTGTTCTGTGCAGGGAAAGGTACCGTATCAGGTGACTTTGCTAAACCAGTAGGAGGAAAGAGATCTTACCTGGGGGTGTGGTTTAGACACTAGAAAAGCAGGTGAGTCAAATTACAACTTCCTGTTGCTAGCCTTTTTTCTTAGCAATTGCCCTCCATCCCACCCCTCCACCCACCCACCCAAAGCCAGTACTACTTTTATAGCCACTGGATTTAACTGTCAACAGGAACTTCCTGTTTGGCAGTAGGAAGAAAAGGATCATAGAGAAACATTGGTTTTGTCAACCCTGAAGTAAAAAAAGTAGCTCACTCTCCCCCCCAGCTGCTGGTAGTTTGATATTGAGCAAGGAAGAAGGAGACTACTGAAGAAGATAGGAAGTTGCTGTCCCAGAACAGGAAGGGTGAGAGTTGTAAGGAGATGAGAGAGTAAGCATCCAGAGAAACAGTAGAGGGGACACAAAATAAGACATGATAGGAGTGGTGCAGTGCAATGGCTGTGGGGCGGCAGTGTTCCGGGAGACATTCTGGAGGCTGCAATGCTGCCCTATTTGCAGGCACCTCTCTGGTCTGAGAGAGGAGGTTGCCCATCTCCAGGCTGACCTGGCTAGGATTTGCAAAACCTCCTCCCCCACCCAGGGACCACCAGGGCCAATGCCACTACCTCAGAGGTTGCCAAGAAAGAGGAGTGGCTGGACCAGGGTGGGCTCAAGGAGGGAGAAGGTGGTGGAACAGAGTTGCATCCCTCCAGCTGTACCTCTTCACAATTCATTCACTCTTCTGGTGGATAGTGGTTCCTCTATGGAGGCACCTGCAGTGGAGACCAAGGAGGATGCTGGGAACCTTCACAAAGGAGACCCAAAGGAGGGTGGCATGGGACCCCACAGGGGAAGGAAACAACTCCTGGTGGGGGACTCAATCATTAGGGGGGTAGAATTGGGGGAGGATGGGGAGAGGGAGGTAAGGTGCCTTCCTGGCGCCATGGCTTGGAGGGACAGGAAACGAATCCTCAGAATTGTGGGAGGAGCTGCACTAGGGAGGGAGCTGGATATCATTGTCCACCTGGGGACAAATGGCCTGGCTAAGAATGGGATCAGAGCAGTGCAAGAGGAGTTTGTAGAGTTGGGAAGGGGCCTTAGACAAGTAGCACATACGGTAACCTTCTCGGAGGTGCTGCCTGTCTATGGCAAGGGAGATGCTAGGGCACTTCTCACCAGTGAATTCAATAAGTGGTTGAAAAACTGGTGTGGAGCCCAGGGTTTTGGCTCATTGGGGACTGGGGAGCCACCTGGAGGAATGCAGACCTATATTGGTGATGGTCTGCATCTGTCCAGGGGAACCAGGATCCCTAGGTGAGAAGGTTTAAATGCTTCATTGGCAAGCATTTAAACTAGCCAAGGGGGGAGGCACTGAAAAGGAGCTGGGAAATTCCGAGCCTCCTCCCACAAAACATGGTGATTAGTGAGGTAAACACCAAGGTACAGAAGTTATTAGGGAGCAGAACAGATTTAAATGTAAAAAAAGGCAAAGGCAGTAAGGACAGAAATGGGACTAAAAGGGGTAAGGCTATCAAAATGTGGAGGGTGATGAGTACCAATGCCCATAGTCTGTGTAACAAGCTCCCTGAACTAGTGGCCTTGATGGAAGAGGGCTGCCTGGATATTGTGGCAGTCACAGAAACATGGTACACAGAGAACCATGACTGGGATGTCAACATACCAGGATACACAATCTACAGGAGGGACAGGGAGGGTAAAAGAGAAGGAGGAGTAGCTCTCTATGTAAAGGAGGGATCAAAGCAACAGAACTAAAGAGTAAACAGGGAGCAGATGAGGCACTTTAGGTCACCCTGGAGACAGGAAATGGCACCACAATCCGCATGGGGGTTGTATTCTGACCCCCATCTCAGGGGGAGGGAATGGACAAGGAAATGATAGAAGGCTTTCTTAGAAAGGCAGAAAAAGGGGAGATATTGTTGATGGGGGGACTTGAATATGCCAGATGTTAACTGGAGCACCTTTGCTGCAGGCACATCCAAGAGCAGGGTAATTCTTGATGCCCTACAGGGGGCATGTCTCAGACAGCTAGTATTGGAACCAACTCGGGAGGGAGCAATCTTAGACCTGGTACTTTCAAATGGGGTTGGAGAAAGAATCTCAGATTTAGAAGTGGGTAGCCATCTGGGAACAAGTGACCACCAAACAGTGTGGTTCACGATAAACACAGCCATACAATCAAGCCATACAAAAGCAAGAGTACTAGACTTTAGGAGGGCTGACTTTGGGAAAATGAGAGAGTGCCTCAGAAAAACACTAGCAAACAGGCAAGAAGGAGGGGTGGAGGAACAATGGGGAGTGATCAAAACAGCCATCACAGAGGCAACAAGTCTTTGTGTAAAAAAAATCAATAAAACTTGATAGACTGTAAGGCCTAATCTGCTGGCAAATAGTATGTTAGTATGTAAACACAACGAAGGAAAAAAACGTTATGGTTCACAAAAGAGGTGGCAGGGAAGGTTAAGAAGAAAAGGGCAGCATTCAGGAAATATAAGGAAACACAGAAGGAGCAGGACAGAAAACTTTATCAGTTAAAGCAGAAAGAGGCTGGGAAGGTAGTCAGAATAGCAAAGGCCCAAACCGAAGAAAGGATAGCCAATTCTGTTAAGAAGGGGGATAAGACCTTTTAAGGGTACATTAGGGAGTGAAGAAAGACCAAAGGAGGGATAGTGAAGCTTAATAAAGGGTAGGGAATGTGGGTAGAGGGTGACAGTGAAAAAGCAGGGTTACTAACAAATATTTCTGCTCGGTATTCACAAAGAAAGAGGAGGGAGAACAAGAGAAACATTCCAAAGATGGGGGTCGATACCAGTCCATTTACAGAAGAAAGGGTTCTGAAAGAACTAATAAAATTGAAGGTGGACAAAGTAATGGGGCCCGATGGGATTCACCCAAGAATTCTAAAAGAACTAAGGGTAGAACTAGTGACATCGCTGACTACTCTCTTTAACAGATCATGGGAGGATGAGGTGGTACCCAAGGACTGGAGGAGGGCAGATGTAATTCCTCTTCACAAAAGTGGGAGCAGGACAGAGGCAGGAAACTACAGACCAGTTAGTTTGACCTCTGTGGAAGGGAAAATGATGGAATCACTTCTGAAGGAAAGAATTGTTGAGTACCTAGAGGCCATTGGGGCACAGGACCCGAGACAACATGGATTCACGATGGGAAGGTCGTGTCAGACAAATCTAATAGATTTCTTTGACTGGGTGACCAAAGTAGTAGATCAGGGAGGGGCTGTGGACATGGCCTACTTAGATTTTAGCAAGGCATTTGATACAGTCCCCCACAAAAGATTAATACACAAGATAGCCAGCCTTGGAATGGGTCCCAAGGTGGTAGCCTGGATAAAAAATTGGCTAGACAACAGGACGCAAAGGGTAGTAGTAAATGGAGTACACAGTGAAGAAAGGAGGGTTACTAGTGGGGTACCGCAAGGTTCAGTACTGGGACCGGTGCTTTTTATTGTCTTTATAAGTGACATTGCAGAGGAACTGGAAGGAAAAGTATGTCTCTTTGCAGATGACACAAAGATCTGCAACAGGGTTGATACACAGGATGGAGTGGAAAGGATGAGAAGGGACTTGGCAAGGTTGGAGGAATGGTCAAATGTATGGCCGCTCAGATTTAATGCAAAGAAGTGCAAGATAATGCACATGGGAAACTAAAACCAGGGGAAGCGTACACAATGGGGGGTGAGATACTGACAACAGCAAAAATAGAAAGGGACCTGGGGGTAATTATACCAGATGACCTAAAGGTGGGCAAGCAATGTGAAAAGGCAGTAAGGAAGGCTGGAGGGATACTGGGATGCATAGGAAGAGGCATCAATAGTAGAAAACAGGAAGTTGTTATCCCTCTGTACAGACAGTTGGTGAGACCCCATCTGGAGTACTGTGTGCAGTTCTGGAGACCCCATCTCCGCAAAGACATAGACAGAGTGGAGGCTGTCCAGAGGAGTGCAACCAAAATGGTGCAGGGTCTGCACCAGAAGACATACGAAGAAAGACTAAAGGAACTTAATATGTATACTCTTGAGAAAAGAAGGGAGAGAGGGGACATGATAGAAACTTTCAAGTACCTCAAGGGAATTAACAAAGTCCAAGAGGGTAGCATCTTCCAGAAAAAGAGATGTGCAAGAACAAGGGGGCACAATTTGAAGATAGAGGGGGGATGGCTCAGGGGTAATGTGAGGCAGTATTTTTTCACTGAGAGGGTTGTGGATGCATGGAACAGCCTCCCTGAGGAGGTTGTGGAGTCCAGAACAGTGGGGAACTTCAAGAATGCATGGGACAGGCATAAGGCAGTCCTAGGGTGGGTAAGAGGAAGTAAGCTGTTGATTAACTAAGATCTGCAGCTTATCTGTTAGGTAGGAAAATGGCAGACTAGGTGGGCCAAGCGATCCTTATCTGACGTCAAATTCTATGTTTCTGTGTTTCTATTGTTTTTCATGGATTCTACTTGGTAGAATGTTGTTTATTTCCTTTCTTACTACTAAGGGGCTAGCAGGGTATTGTTTGGGGCTGTTGGAATTTTGAAACCTGTTTTGGTAGCTGTAAGTGGGCTCATTTGTTTAGTTCCCTGTGTGGCAGGCTGCATTTGTAGAGGACTATTTCTTCTGTTTTAAACATAATTGGTGTAATTTAACTGGGTCTGTTTCTTTGAATTGGAGACCTATATCTTCTAATTCTAAGCCTATTTTGATGTATTGTTGGTGAAGCTGTTTGAATTGGTGTCCCATTTCTTTGGGTAGCAAACCTATTTTGGGGGCTTGAGTAGAATTGATTCATTGTTGCTAGCTTCACTAGCTGCAAAGTTTGAGTGCACAGTGGAGGAAGGGTGCTAACGGTCTGACCAGAGGCCTCGGCTACCTGATTGTTTCTGGAAGACTTGGGCTGGTCCTACCCACCCAAACCCCTCACCCCACCCACCTCTGGTCCATTATTTCCTTTATACTAGGGGTTCTGACATCACTTCCTCAAACAGGCAAAGATATGCACCTGTCATAGCAGAAGCAGACATCCAGGAAAGGAACAGCAGCAAGTGAAGAGGTGACTGCTCTCTCAGTGGAAGGGAAGTAAATTCAAATCTAGGAGCTTTCATTATTACTTCTTCACATTGATATTGCATTGGGAAAAAGAGGAATAGGAGTTTGAGGAGGGTTGTGCAATGGCAACTTAAAGTCTATTTTTGAGTGTGGATAGGAAGTATAGGAATATAAAAAGCAGTTGCTCAATATATCTAAATGTGTGCAACAAAGGAGGTAAGGGAAATAAAGAAATGTTTTGCACTGATGAGAGGGAGAGGGAGACTTGGGGAGTGTTTGCATCCTGCATCTGGGAAGGGTGGGGGTCGCCAGGGCAAACGACAGCAATGGGTAGGGTGGTAGGCTGCAACAACTGCTGTGCACTAATCTTTCTAAACATTGCCTGGAGTGTGGGAGGATGTTTAGTGTGCAACCACACAGAAAAACTTAGAAAGGAGATTGAGGGTCTGCAGGAGGAACTAAGACAGGCAAGTCAGATTGGGGGTGGGTTTAGCCCAGTACTGGAGGGAGGAAGAAGGGGAGATGAGGGAGGGCAATTTAAGCCAACAGTGTTGAGGAGAGGGTCAGAAGAAGGGAAGCAGAGACAAAGGGTCCCAGGCCAGGAAGAACGATTGTCAGGGAAACCAGGTCAGGAGACAAAAGTCAAATGGAAGGAGGTGATAGAGATTTGTGAGGGGAGGCGAAGAAGTGGCAAAAGTCATGGAGTGGAAAGGAGAGAACAGGTTACTATGAAGAGAGAGGGAGTGGGCATTTGTGAAGGGTCTTCAGAAAACAGCGCTGCACTGCTAGAGAGGAAGAATGTGGAGGAAGGAAATGATGAAATTAGAGGAGTAATTGATAAATGCCTGGACCAAACTGGAGTGGGGGAAGTTCTACTGGGAGAACTGCAACAGGGGTAAAAGGGGGAAATAATGTGCAGGAGGAAGAAGAGGAGCTGGAAATGAGGGAGGGAGATTAATGGAAGCAAGCAGGGAGTAAGAGGGGTGGCTGGGGGACTCAATACTAAGAGGAGTTAGGTGGGGTAGCAGGGGGGAGAGGCATAGTCGCAATTGGGTTGAGGCCATGCCAGGAATGACAGCGGAAAGGGTGGGACAGTATGTTCTGAAATATGCTAGAAGGGGTAGGGACAAGCCTAATTTAATTATACATCTTGGGACAAATGACCTGGCTGACAAGACAGTAGATGTAGTCCAGAGGAGGTGTGAGGAACTAGCACAATTATGTGAGGGGGCAGGAAGATCAGTAATTTTTTCCAAGATACTTCCAGTGCCAAAGGCAAACACAACAAGAAAGCTGAGAATAGAGGAATTTAACAGATGTCTAAGAACCTGGTGTTGTGCTAAAGGGTATGGACTGTTGGGGGGTGAGAAGGGACCTGGGAGGACAGTAGTCTCTATGCTAAGGACAGACTACACTTGAGTGAGGAGGGAAAGAAAGTATTGAAACAGAGGATGGATGAAAATAATGGATGAAAAAGGTCGTGCCTGAAAATAGGCAGGATTTGTCTAGTGCACTTACCCGGTCAACAAAAGCTAAATAAATAAATAAATGAATATATAGAGGAAGTTGGGAATTTAAACTAGGAGTGGGGGGTGGCAGTTGGGGAAGAGATATGCAGAGACCACAGGTTGGGAAGTCATATGAGCTTACCCCCAATAGCAGTGACAAAGGACAAATGGCAAGTACTATTGGTGATGCTAGGAAAGGAGGGCAGGATGGGGGGGAAGGTGTAAGGTGGTTACCCTTAATGCTAGGGAGCCTTGGGAGAAGAAAACTGCAGAGTTACAGGTTCTCATGGCAGAGGGAGAGGTGGACATTGCAGCCATCACGAAACATGGGCCACCCAATATAATGACTGGGACCTGTCTGTACCAGGATACAGGTTATTTCGGGGACAGGGTGACTGGGAAAGGAGGGGTGGCACTATATGTGAAGGAAGGACTGAAGTGTGTAAGGGAGGAAGGGAGGGGGTAGCACAGAGTCACTTTGGTACAATCCAGGATTCCAAGAATAGGATTCTTAGAATGGGAGTGGTGTACAGGCCACCATCTCAGATGGAGGAGTTAGACAGGGAACTAGCGGGACACATCAGGAGGACCTGCGAGAAGGGTAGTGTGGTGATTGTGGGGGACTTCAACATGCCAGGACTGGACTGGAGCACCCCAACAACCAGTAACAGAAGGGAGCAGGTACTGCTGGATGCCTTCCAAGACAGTTTCCTGCTGCAAATGCTCAGTGAACCAACCAGGTTAGGGAATACCATTGACCTTGTGCTGACAAATGGGGACTTTGTGAGAGAACTTACAGTAGAGGAACCGCTGTCAGGGAGTGACCACCACTCAGTATGGCTCACATTGGATATGGGCAAGGAAGGAGTGGAATCTGGCACAAGAGTGCTGGACTGCAGGAGGGCCGACTTTGGGAGGATGGGGGAAGTGGTAAAAGGGTACCTGGCCAGAATTCAATCTAGTATGGATACTAACCAGAGATGGGAGCTCATAAAGCTGGGGATAGTGGAGGCAACCAAAACCTGCTACAAAGCCCAGAGCAAGAAGGCTAGGGCTAAGAAACCGAGCTGGTTGAGCAAGGAGGTCATGGAAAAGGTAAGGAGGAAAAGAGCTGCCTTTAGGAAGTACAAGAAAACAGGGAGGGGGGAGGACAGAGAGGAGTACTTGACAGAATCGAAGGAGGTGACAAGGGCAGTAAGGGGAGCCAAAGCAACTACGGAACTCAGGCTGGCACAAGGCATTAAGAAGGTGGAGAAGGACTTCTTTAAGTACATCAGGGAGAAAAGGAGTTGTAAGGACCACATAGTAAGGTTTAGGAATGAGGGGAGTTGGGTGGAAGCAGGGTACGATAAGGTGGAAGCACTAAATGAGTACTTCTGCTCAGTATTTCTTAAAGAGAAGAGGGTGTGACACCTAAGGTGGGAGAAATGGCAGACGCAGGGAGGGAAGTGGTGACAGATGGGGAAATCATGGAGGGCAGAGTTCGAGAGGGTTTGAAGGCACTGAGGGTGGACAAGGCACCAGGCCCAGAGGCATCCATCCCAGGGTACTGAAGGAGCTGGCAGAGGTCCTTGCAGGACCTTTGGCAGACTTATTTAATGCCTCACTACATTTGGGGTGTGTACCTCAGGACTGGAGGATGGATCATGTGGTGCCCCTCCACAAGAGTGGCCCCAAGGATGAACTGGGAAATTACAAACCAGTGAGCCTCACATCCATCGTGGGTAAGCTAATGGAGACTATCCTGAAGGAGAAGCTGGTGGCCATCCTAGAGGCCAAAGGACTACAGGACAGCAGACAGCATGGCTTCATACTTGGCAGATCCTGCCAAATCAACCTGGTTGAGTTCTGTGACTGGGTAACTAGGCAACTGGACAGGGGCCATGCAGTGGATGTCCTGTATCTGGACTTCAGTAAGGCATTCGACCGGTGCCACATGGAAGGCTGGGAAGGAAGTTGGTAGGCACAGGTGGTGGCAAAAGCTGGTGAGATGGGTAGGAAACTGGCTGCAGGGAAGGCAACAGAGGGTGGTGGTGGGTGGGGAGCTCTCCCACCCAAGGGCAGTGACGAGTGGTGTCCCACAGGGCTCAGTGTTGGGACCAGTGTTGTTTGGGATATTCATTGCAGACATATCATGGGACATCAAGAGCAATAGCTGTCTGTTTGCTGATGATACCAAGGTTGGTGCGGTGGTGGATGACCTAGGAGGATGGCAGGGGTTGCAGGATGATCTGACAAAGCTTGAAACCTGGTCAGACACCTGGCAACTGGACTTTAATGCCAAAAAGTGCAAGGTGCTGCATTTTGGGATGAAGAACTTAAGGAGGACTTACTAGCTAGGGGGGGTGTAGCTAGCCCAGACAGAGGAGGAGAAGGATCTGGGTGTGCTCATTACAGGGTCAATGAACAACTCAGCACAGTGTAGGAAGGCAGCTGCAAAAGCCAACAAAATGTTGGGTAGTATTGCAAGGGGTATATTCTCGAGGAGGGAGGAGGTGATTCTGCCACTGTATAGGTCATTAGTTAGACCACACCTGGAGCACTGCATGCAGTACTGGCATCCATATCTGAAGAGGGACATTACGTTACTGGAGGGGGTACAGTGCAGGGCCAGGATTTGTGGGACCTCCTTTCCCACCCAGGGGCCACCAGGGTCACTGCCATTGCCTCAAAGGTTGCCAAGAAAGAGTTGCAGTTGGACTGCAGTGGGCTCAGGAAGGGTGAGGGTGGTGGAACAGAGCATCCCTCCAGTTGTAACTCTCCACAATTTCTATGCTGTTCTGGAAAAGTGTGATTCCTCTATGGAGGCACCCACAGTGGAGACCAAGGAGGATACTGGGAACCTCCGCAAAGGAGACCCACAGGAGGGTGGCATGGGACCCCACAGGGGAAGGAAACAACTCCTGGTGGGGGACTTCATTGTTAGGAAGGTAAAACTGGGAGAGGAAGGGGAGAGGGAGGTAAGACGCCTGCTCCACACTATGGAATTCAATTGATGGTTGAAAAACTGGTGCAGCGCTCAGGAATCTGGCTTCATTGGGGACTGGGGGTCCACCTGGAAGGATGCAGGCCTATACTGGTGTGATGGTCTGCATCTGTCCAGGAGGGGAACCAGGATACTAGGTGATAGGTTTAAATGCTTCATTGGCAAGCATTTAAACTAGCCAATGGGGGAGGCACTTGAAAGGAGCAGGGAAATCCTAGCCCTCCCATGCTACATATATTTAAAGAAACAATATAATATTTAACAAGGACATATGAAGCAAATTTTAAGGTTTTTCTTTGTCTTTTTTCTTTTTTCCCTTTCTTTTTTTCTCCTCTCTGATTTCTAAATATGCTTCTTCTTCATACTTCATTTCTGAAGCCAGTTCATACCTTACAGAAAGATCCGATTCAGAATCTCCCTCTAACTCTTGCAAACTATGGAAGGCATTGGTTGTGGGAATGAGAGCACTAGAAACTTTGATTGTTGCTCTGGTTACCCTTCTAGAGTGCGGTATTTGAAATTCTGTTGTTTGGTGTATAGGAGGAGGCTTTGTCTTAGCAACCTTCACAGACTGTGGAGGACCCATAATTTGTATATTTATTACAGAACCTGTAATATTCTTAGCCTGGTCAGAGTTTTGCTGTCCCAAATCAGTGTCAGCCTGTGCAGTGTCTGATGGCCTAGCCTCGGTATCCCTAGCCCTCTGTTCATCAGGTTCCTGGTCTGTAGGCCTATACCTTTCTTGCACTTTATTAAATCTTCTTTCTGTAGTCCCCCTGTTCTATTTTGACCTGCCCAGCGGCATTGGTGACACGTGTGCCCTACTTCCTCACATAAATTGCATTTGAAAGTATTCCCACATACAGCACTATCATGGTAAAATTCACTATACAGGGCACATTTCATTTTATTGCACACACTACTTAAATGTCTCTGGCTACCACATTTTTAACAGGGCTCTAGGCTGTTCAGGTTAAAAACACCCCCCCCCCATTCTTGCCAAGAAAAAAGCTATTTGAGATGTGTTGCACCTCATTTCCAATCATTCTCAACTTAATTTTAAATTTCCAGCTCTCAGTCCAAATTCCTTCAGAGTCAATAATGGGTTCTGGTGGGCCCAGAACATCGCATTTGTTTTCCAGCCAGAATTGGATGTCTTTAACGTTGACACCTTCATTCCTGAACATAATGTTTATTGATTTAAAAAGTGGATTCATGATGGGAATAGCTCAGAAAGGGATCCATAACAGTTGGTATTTACAAGTCTCATATTTTTCCCAAAACCTGTCCAATCCAGAGAAGGCTCTTGAAATTCACATTGAAAGTATCTTCACCCCTTATGTTAATAAGCACATAAATTTCAGAAGCTTCCGAACTGCATAGTCTTTTAACAGTCATCTAGCTACATAAGTTCTGTCAGAGTGTTCTTCGAGTCCACCCCTACATCTCAAATGAACCACATTTTGTCATGGGTCTTGGTAAAGTTTATTATGTCTAAATAAATCAGAAAAATAAGGGCCTGTTCTCTCGATACCCCTGTGTGGAGAGGGTGGTGGGGAACTATCTGGTTCATGTTCAACAGACTCAGCCATGTCCGATAAAAGGGTTTCATCTTCTTCAATTGTTAGTGCAGAGTTATTTTTAGTAGTGGAATCTTTAATAGAAATAAAGTTCTGACTTGTTTGTTTGGTCTGTGTAGAAGTTCCCAGGGCATCCTGCGGTGCAGCCTCAATTGGCGAAAAGGAACTCCATTTATCATCTGGAACTCACAGTTCTTTTTCATTTTGAATCCATCTTGCTTGTGATAATGCATTTTCTTTTGACTAGGCATCATCTAGGAAAGATGTAGCATTCGTCTGAAGTTTCTGCAGTCCTTTTGTTTTAGTCAGTGGGTGTGTCTGAGAAGGCTCCACTTTCTCATTCCTTCATAACTCAGCTCTTGCCACGTCACCCTGAGTTGTACAGGCCGCACCTTCCCCAGTCAAATTCTCTACTAGAGTTTGCAGTAGTACCTGTGGGTTCTCAGAATTCATCCCTTGCATGGGTATCTCAGCCACATCTGTCAATTCATTGCTGGAAATCAGTCTCCCCACTGCATGGGATTCTCCATGCAAATCTCCTCGCGTCTCTCCAGTCTTGAATTTGTCACTGCTACTCACACCATCACCTTGAGGTTCCACAGCCCTAGCTGGGGTTTGCATACCAGGATGCTGCTGCAACATCTCATCATCCTCCTCCAACTTCCACACACCATCTGCCATTCTCACTCAGAACAGCAGTATCCTCCTACAGATGTGTAGGGGAATTTCCCTGGTGTCCTGGCCAAATTTCCCCAATTCACTAAAAATACCACCACTAGCTTAATCTGGTTCAATTTCAGTTGGTTACCACCTGTATCCCTCTCCCTAGGTCACCCCTGAAAAAAGGGACTTCTAGTCTCAGTGGTCTACGTGGTCAACAGAATTCAAAATTCAATAAATAGTGCAAGTTAAGGAGTTGTGGAAGTAAATAACTACATCACCACCTCTGTTACCACAGTCTTGCTGGTGGAGGTTAAAGTCAGGAAGGACCCGCTGACTGTTAGGAATGTGAGAGGATAACCACGTTTCAGAGATACATAGTACGTCAGGAGAGTGCTGAGTGACCCATACTTTTCAGTCATTCGGCTTAGGAAGTAGGCTGCTAATATTAATGTGGAATATTCTTAGTCTTTTTGGGTATACCAGAAAGAGTGCCAATTATAGTGGTATGACCAACACAATGTTGATTAAATCCCTCGAATGCTTCAAAAGGGCTAGTCAGCTTAAATTATTCTCCTAAAATTTAAAAAAGGAAAAAAAAATCAGGAAAAAGTAGTATATTAAACAAACAAAAAAACCAAGTCAAAAGCAAAACCACTCCAAACCCACGCAAGAGTCACCCTGTAAAAAATAAATTGATAAATCCAAGAGTTAATATTTTAGCTTCCTTTCCGTTTTACAATTAGGCCTATATTGCTTCATTTAATGACATATAAAACTGTCCTCAAACTCTTGTGTTATGGTAATTACTCTTTCTCAATTTATCTCTTCAAGAGCAGCTATTGCAATTATTGCAACAGACCATGCTACTCAGAAGCCTTAGAGTGCCCAAGTTCAGGATAAAGCTTTTATATAATGAAATACTGCTTTTGATAAAAGCATGGCTGTTGAATTACATGCTACACTGCATTTCCCGCTTCTTGAGTAACTACAAATACCACAGCTGCTCAAGTCATTTGGTACATTTGATGATCAAAACACAGTGACATGAGCAGGGCTTTAGTAAGGGGGTTAGTCTGTTTTTGGTTGGATCAATAAAAAAGTAAAAACTCAAAATTATAATTATAAAATGTTCAGTGTAATTCTCCCCAATATAGTAGTGTATTAGTATACATTTATTAAAAAGTACAAACTAAAAAGGATTCCTTTCCTAACTATACAATTGTTTTCTAGCATACGCAGCAACATACACAGTACAAATACATACAAACCCACAAGGTTTCAAAATAAAAAACAAGGACTCTCATACTGTATCTACAAATTGTCAGTTTACAGTTTGATTTCTTTCCCCAAACCCCCAAATCAAGGGAAATCTCAGAACTTTTAGGGAAGCCAGGCCCTGCTATATATATGACAGGACTGCCTGCTGATGCAGCTGTTAAGGAACCCACAAGTGTGTAGACAATAGTTTCCACATCAGTAGGAGGTCTGTGGAAGCTGGCATGTTGGAGACAGAGTGCACAACATTCATTCTCTACTTTTTGGAGGAAAGTAGAGAAGCAGGGAGACAGTGCTTATAAAGTTTTTGGAACACGTATCCCACTGTTACTTGCATTGGTTGCAATGAATTCTGGACCATCAAGCCAACTATGTGGTTGTGAAGAAATGACAAAACTTACAACTAAACATACTGCTAGAGTGCCCAATCCTTAGGGTTGAAAGAGAACAAATATTAAATCCAATTTTTAATAGGGTAAGATTTCTTGAAAATGATGAGAAGATTGAAATGATGTTAAATCCAGTCTCCGCAGTAGAGATTTTTGCTGTAGCAAGCTTTGCATAAAGAGCCTTTTTTTAAATTAAAAGAATCTATATTTAGAATATAAAGTAAATCAATGTATCTTAGTATTAATGAAATGGAAATGGCTATTTTAGTATATACTTGGGCCTGGATATTCAGAAATATGCCTGAGGGAGTCTCAAGAGATGCACAGTGCAAAAACAGTGCGCCATGATGTAACAGATGCAATATTCAAAGGTTGCACATGGTTGGATGCACCTGCAAAATGTGGCTGAGTATTGCACGGATACACCAAAGCACACCCAGGGATGCACCAGGGAGCAGGTCAAGATGCGCCATAGTGCACCCAGGGATGAGCAGGGGAGCAAGCCAAGGGGCAACACACACAGGCAACCAGCACACAAGATACTCACCACAGGGCCTAAAGAGACAGGCCATAGCCACCCAACCACACGCAACCCATGGTGGAATGCCACCAGGTACAAACCCATCCACCCCAGACGGAACACACAGCAGCCATTCACACCACTGCAGCATGGCTCCTCATGTCAGCTATAAAGCAGACACAGACAGGTAACCAAAATGAATGTTTTGAATCAGTCATATACATAATATATTTACAAACAGAACAACAGTCAGGGAAAGGAGGAACTACCCACAGACAGGGAGGTCAGGGAAGGGCGGCAGGGATTGAGTGCAAAGGCAATGGAAGGGGACAAAGGAAGGCAAAGGAGGATGCACAGGGTAGGGGAAACTGTCCGGCACATGGGTTCTAAGCCTGACCATGGGCCACTGCTGGGCAACACTGGCATTGGCACCTCCATCTGCACTGGCCCTGTGCCAGCTGCTGAGCCACCTGGAGTGTGGCAGTGGTGACACACAGTATCTGTCTCAGGAGCTGTGCATGCACATCACTCGGCCTGACACCTAGGACAGAGGAGGGAACACGGTATGAGTGGATGTCCAGAAGGCCTCAGCCCACCCACGGTGCCTACAAGGGCAAAAGACACCCCTGGGGTCAAGGGTCAGACTGCGCACCATGCACCACAGCGCCATTGGGCACTGCAGGCATGCTGCACAGTAGGGCCATGTATGAGCCATCATACTCAGTCCCATCACGCATGGGGTGCCATAGATGGCATGGCACCACAGTGCCATTGGCTATGTGGTGCCCTGACACCATAGGTCACACAGCGCACAAGCGCCAACCGTGCAATAGTGGATGGGCGCTGTTCTGCCTTTCGTGCATTTAGTGAATGGCGTGCCACTGGCGTATGTGATTGGCCCACGTACATGCAGACAGCATGGCGTGTTGTGCACATCACAATGCTGCGCCCTGAGTTGTGCATGCGCAACCCCATTCCGAAATGTGCAACCAAGCAATATTCAGCCACTATATACAAATCAGCTGATTATCCTATCCGTGGCACAGCAGCTGCATTTGCATGCCATTATAGCTGTGCAACCCCTCATTAGCATGTGATGCGCTGTAAAGGTGCCAGGGGAACGCATAGGGTAGGACTAGTATTGCATCCTTAACAGGTGAGATACACGCTGTGGGATAGCCAGGCAGTGGCATAGGAGGGTAGGTTCAGAATAACCAGCCCATACTAACAGGTATCTGTCCCTACAGGAAGAAGCATGTCCGAACATGAGGAGACTGAGGAGCGAAGGCCTGCTTGGAAGTGCAGGCCCAACTTCACCAGGGTGTAGTCGAATGCCCTATTCCAGGCATATCTGGACCAAGAGCCACTCCTGAGCGGCTCCACAGGCACTCCACAGGCCTGGGATATAGCATGGGAGGGTGTGGCCCATGCTGTGAACCAGCAAGGCAGCCACCAATGGTCTGTGCAGGAGTGCAAAAAGAAGGTGGGCACAGACCGGTGGTGCATCAAGGAGAAGGTAGCTGCCATCTGGGCAACACTAGCAGCCACAAACGGGGGTCAGCCCTCCCTGCCCACCCTTACACTGCAGGAGGAAATGGTGATAGCCACCATGCAGCACAGCGTGGTCTAGGGCGTGCCTGGAAGAGGATTCCAGATGGGTGGTAGCCCATCACTGCATGGTAGGCTCAGCTGCATTGGGGACACAGGGGCAGGGGGGCTGGGGGCAATTGTGGGTGGCAGCAACACCAATGCAACTGTTTTCCCTTTCAGTTCCTGAGCACCTGCAGCCAGTGGCAGTGGTGCTGGTGTCCACCGTGGGTGCTGACCTGGACCTGGAGGATCATCCGTCCATCTCCACTGGACACCATGGTCCTGATCAAATGTGCCCCAGCACCGCTGTCCATCCTGAAGCTGGTGGTGTGGTTCCAGATGAGGCCCTTGCTGTGTTTCAGCATGATGCCAGGCATGGTGTCCCATGTGAGGAGATGCAGATCAAGGTGGTATCCGGTTCTGATGACGACGTGACCCATCACAGACAGCAATGTCGGGGATGCAGGGGAGACACCCATACCACTGACCCACCCCAGTGGTGCGGACAGTGGCAGAGAGGTGGCTGCCCGCACACCATCCATCATGGCTGCTGTAGCTATGGCTGCAATGGGTGCAGCTATGGCTGGCAGTGGTGGCACTGGTGCTGATGGCAGTGCAGCCTTGCTGGCTTTACCCTGCGCACAGCAGCTGGAGGGGCAGCAGTGTAGGGGGGCCCGGGAGAGTGCCCACCGCTGAGGCACCACATGGAATCCTGACCCAATAGGGACCCACTGTGCAGCACCCACCATCATGTGGCGCTAGGCTGCAGGGTTGGGATACAGCTGTGGGTTCGCAGGGTGCCCCTGTGACCCAGGGCGCCAACCCCTTGGAGAAGCACACCTGTCTGCTCCAGGCCTCTGTTGAGCAGCAGCTGCAGCTCACAGCAGGGGTGTGTGCACTCCACACAGAGCTGCACCAGGAAGCTGAGCTGTGGGACAGGGACAGCACCCTGCTCCTGGAGGAGACCATGTGACTGCAGGTGGACACAGCCGCAGCCTTGAATCAGTTGACCACTGCGGTCATGGCCGGACTGGCACCACTGGCCACCCTGCTGTGTGGCCTTCCACCGCTCACTCCACAGAGTGCATACTCCACCCCTCAGGCCCAGAGTAGGGTGACCCCTTTGGTGTCAACACTAGGGTTTACTGTGGGCATTCCAAGCATGCCTGGTGTGGGCATGTTTGTGGGCCTGCAGACACCTGTGTAGACCTAGTCACAGTCCCGCAGTGTTACCCCTGGGAGACCATCTGTGACACCCCCTGTGGCAAGCACTCAGCCTGCACCAGCTGAACATGCTTGGTGGGGCCGTCCACGTGTCTGCGGCAGCCATGCTACTGTGTGGCAGTCCTGAACCACCCTCCTCCATGTCCGCCATCTACTGCTGCCCTGTGTGCACATTGGTGTGGCATGTGAGTGTGCGTCCCATGCCCCTTGACTTGCATGGCAACCCTCCACATGGCCTATGTGCCCACCCATCTGGCTGCTGGCCACCATGGCGTGTGCATGATGATGCCAGTGCTACACTGCCAGCCACTGTGCAGTGCCCCTCTGCATCTGACACACACCCGCTGCAGGCTTTATGGGTCCTGTGTGCATGTGTTTGTGTGTGTGTGCATGGTACGTGTGCCCATGCCATGTGCTACATCAGTGTCTGTTCACCACACCTGCCCACGCCCCCCTTTCACAGACTCTGGCATGGGACCCACCCATGTCTGCCTGCCCACTGTGCCCTTGGACCTGGCCCTTGCCTTTGACCGTGTATACCCACCTGTGTGCTCCATAGTGCTCCTCAGCAATTGTGTCTCTATGTTGCTGGGCAATCCTCATCAGCCCGGTATCCCTTCACCCTGAGGGGCTGCCCACCACCAGGCCCAGTGGCCTCATCATCCCCACTGCTGTCCCCCTCCTTGACCTGAACAGCTATCCCACTGTAGGTGACCATGTTGTGTAGTACACATCAGGCCAGAAATAGGCTGCAGGCCTTCGAGGGGCTGTACTGTAATGCACCACCAGACCTTTCCAGGCAACAGAACCAAGCCTTCAGCAGCCAAAACACCAGCTCAATTATGCTCAGTGTGTTGGCGTGTGCCTCACTGTAGTGCTCCTGTGCTGGGGTCAACGGGCACTGGTATGGGGTGAGCAGTCATGGCTGGAGTGGTTAGCCACTGTCACCTGTGTGGAGAGATGTCTGGTTAGCAGGGTGGTCTGTGTCCTTGCCCCCCACCATCCCAGTCACACCCTGTGGCACCCATGCCCTGGCATCCCACACACCCTGCCCTGCTGTATGCAGCATATCGCATTCATAGCATACTCACTGACTAGGTGGCCAGTGGGAATGTCCCCACTCTCGAACTTCTGGCACAGTGCTGATTGGTGCCAGATGAAGGCATCATGAGCTCCCCCAGTGTGTGTGGCACAGACATTGATTATGCGCCCCCCTGGCATCGCACACAACCACCTGGCAGTTGACACTGGGGTAGCTCTTCCTGTTGATGTAAGCCACCCCTCTGGGCCAGGTGGTGCGTGGATGCCAACATGGGTGCAGTCGATGGCCCCTAACATGCCAGACAACCGTGCCACCCTGTGGAACCCCTGCATGTTTGCTGTATGGTCTACCTGTGTGCTGGGGAACTGGATGTACTCTGCAGCATGTGGCAGCAGTGTGCTGAGGAATTGTGTGAGGAGCCGGGATTCAGCTGACTGAGTTATGCCTGTGGCATCCCCTGTTGGTCTCTGAAAGGTGCCCATGGTGAGCAGGCACATGACAGCCGTGATCTTGGTCTCCACGGACAGGGCATGGCTCCATCTTGTGCGTGCCTGCATCTCCTCACTGCACAGCTCACAGAGCTGCCTCAGAATGGCCCGGTTCACATGGTACCAGCCCACGATCTGTGTATTACTGTACTGTTCAAAGCTGATGCAGGCGTGGTACCACCTGTTCTGGGCATATCGCTGATGGGCCCTTCCATGGCCATGCTGGTCTGCAGCCTGCCTCCTCACACCCCTCATTACCATCTCCATCTTGAATGTGGCACTAGCCATGACCTGCACTGTGCATCCTTCCCCCTGGGCAGCTCTCCCCCATGGCACCCCACAGCAGTTGGCTGCTGTCTGTACCTCTGCACTGGGTGGTCCCCGGTGTGGGGATGTCTGGTCTGCAGCCTGTGGAGTACACCTCCCACCTCAAAGTTCCTCTATGGTGCCCCTCCTGTGCTGGGTGTCGCTCCCACACACTGTGGGTTGCCTTCCTCCCTTTCCACATCAACTCAGGCAGGCACACACACACTCACTCACACACATGCTCACTTGGCCAGTGTCTTGCCCTGCCAGGCTCTCTGGGCCCCACTCTGTGCTTCTGTCTGACTGCCTTGCACTCTGTGGCACCCCTATGGCTGTGTGGCTTGACTCCTTGCACTCCCTCAGTCTGGCTGCCCTGTGGTGCAAGCCTCCTTCCCTGCCTTTCTCCCTCTTTTTATGTGCTCAGTTCTGCTCTGTGCATTTCCTGCTTGCTCCATGCTTGCGCCATTTGCCTGCTGTTGAATATTGCAGCACACCACATATTTATGGCTACGCCCCCTACAGTTGCGCATGCATTTATTACCATTGCATTGTGGTGCACTGGGAACTATGCTGTGCATTTCCTGCCACTGAATATCACTCTCCAGCACATTGCTGCACTTTCACTGGTGCATTCCTGTTGTCCATACAGCAGCTGCTCTGAATATCCTGGCCTTTGTGTGTGAGGTTGCTCATCTCCAGGCTGAGTGGACCAGGATTTGCAGGACCACCTCTCCCACCCAGGGACCACCAGGGTCACTGCCGTTGCTTCTGAGGTTGCCAAGAAAGAGGTGCAGTTGGACCACAGTGGGCTCAGGGAGGGTGAGAATGGTGGAACAGCAGTGCATCCCTCCAGTTGTACCTCTCCACAATTTCTATGCCATTCTGGAAAAGTGTAGTTCCTCTATGGAGGCACCCACAGTGGAGACCAAGTAGGATGCTGGGAACCTCCACAAAGGAGACCACAGGAGGGTGGAATGGGACCCCACAGAGGAAGGAAACAACTCCTGGTGGGGGACTCCATTGTTAGGAAGGTAGAACTGGGGGAGGAAGGGGAGAGGGAGGTAAGGTGCCTGCCTGACACCACGGCTTGGAGGGACAGGGAGTGAATGCTCAGGATTGTAGGAACAGCTGCACAGGGGAAGGAGCTAGATGTGACTGTCCACCTAGGGACAAATGACCTGGCTAAGAAAGGGATTAAAGCAGTGCAAAAAGTGTTTGTGGAGATGGGGAGGGGCCTCAGGCAAATAGCACGCATGGTGACCTTCTCTGCCCGTGTATGGCACAGGTGTGGCTAGGGTGTTCCGCACCATGGGAGTCAATCAGTGGTTGAAAAACTGGTGCAGAGCTCAGGGATTTGGCTTCTTTGGGGACTGGGGGTCTACCTGGAGGGATGCAGGCTTATACTGGCATGATGGTCTGCATCTGTTCAGGAGGGGAACCAGGATCCTAGGTGATAGATTTAAATGTTTCATTGGCAAGCATTTAAACTAGTCAAGGGTGGATGCACTGGGGAGAAGAAGGGAAATCCTAGCCCTCCCCCAAAAAATCAGGGTACTAAGTGAGGTAGAAACCAACACAGAGATGTTGATAGGGAGAAGTACGGGGTAAATGGAGAAAGTGACAAATGCAATAAGGACAGGGATGGGGCAAAAAGGGTTAAGGCCATCAAGAATTGGAGGGTAATGAGTACCAATGCCCATAGTTTGGGCAACACGCTCCCTGAACTGGTGGTCTTGATGGAAGAGGGATACCGGATATCGTAGCAGTCACAGAAACATGGTACACAGAGAACCATGACTGGGATGTTAACATACCAGGGTAAACAATCTACAGGAGAGACAGGGAGGGGAGAACAGTGGGTGGAGTAGCTCTCTATGTAAGGGAAGGGATAAAAGCAACTGAACAAAAGTGTAAACAGGGAGGAAAGGAGGCACTGTGGATCACCTTAGAGACTGGAAATGGCACCACAATCCACACAGGGGTTGTATACAGACCCCCATGTCAGGGGGAGGGAATGAACAAGGATATGACAGAAGGCATACTTAGGATGGCAGAGAAAGGGGAGATACTGTTGATGGGGGACCTTAATATGCCAGATGTTAACTGGAGCACCTTTGCTGCAGCCACATCCAAACGCAGGGCCATTCTCGATGTCCTTCAGGTGGCATGCCTCAGAGAGCTAGTTTTGCAACCTACTCATGAGGGAGCAATCTTAGACCTCATACTCTCAAATGGGGACAGTGAGAGGATCTCAGATCTAGAAGTGGGTAGCCATTTTGGAACAAGTGACCACCAAACAGTGTGGTTCATGATAAACTCAGCTACAGAGTCAAGCCATACAAAAGTGAGGGTTCTGGACTTCAGGAGGGCTGACTTTGGCAACATGGGAGAGTGCCTTAGAAAAGCACTAGAAAACAGGCTAGAAGGAAGGGTGGAACAACAATGGGGAAATATTAAAACTGCCAGCACAGAGGCAACAAGCCTTTGTGTGAAGCAAATAAACAAATCTAAATGAAAGAAAAAGCCACTATGGTTCTCAAAAGAGGTGGCAGTGAAGGTTAGGGAGAAGAAAATAGCATTTAGGAAGTATAAGGAAACACAGCAGGAGCAGAACAGAGAACTGTACCAGTTAAGGCAGAAAGAAGCAGGGAGTATAGTCAGAATAGCAAAGGCCTAAACTGAGGAAAAGATAGCCAACTTAGTTAAGAAGGGAGATAAAACCTTTTATAGGTATAACAGGGCACAATTTATATTTCACTCCAGAACGCCTATATGAAATGGGTAGGTTGCCCTCCACTTGATATCAACATTGTTCAGCAACAGATGGAGATTTGTATGACACGTTATGGACATGCCCTAAACTCTATAATTATTGGCAATCAATTAGACAACTCCTTGATTCAATGTTAGGGCTTGACCCATTGTTTACACCAGAAATCTGTCTGCTTAATCACTACTCCTCTAGTACTCCTAGAATAAGAATGGCACATATAGCTATGATATCTTCTGTAGCCAAATTAACCATTATGAGGCACAGGAAGGAAGAATCTTTGCCGTCTGTGATAGAATGGCATAGGGAAGTTTTGTTGGCTCTACAACTGGAGCAACATATTGTATCAATGGCCAGTTGGCTTAATGGATACCAAAATAAATGGGGCCCCTTGGATGCTTTACTTACAGCCTGGAAACCCTAGACAGTAAAACCACTCAATTAATTTAGTTATTTCATGGAAAGCAGATATTATGGTTGGCTCCTTTGGTTGGGGTTGGGGGGGAAGATGGTAGTTTAATGCATGTTGATCAATCTTGGTTATATCCTATTTCATTACGGTTTAATTTGTTAATTTGCTGGTATCGACAGTCTTGATACTTCATGCTATAACTTGTTAATTTCCTCTTGACTGCTGTTAATATGATCATTGTTGTATGCATGATAAATAAAGTATATTGAATTAAAAAAGGTATATCAGGGAGTGTAGAAAGACAAAGGGAGGGATAGTGAGGTGGAATAGAATGGACAATGGGTGGGCAGAGAGGGACAGTAAAAAAGCAGGGATACTGAATGAATACTTCTGTTCAGTATTCACAAAAGAGGAGGTGGGGAGGTGCCTAATCCAATTAACAGAAGCACTCTGTATAGGGGGACTGATCCCAGTCCTTTCACAGAAGAAAGGGTTCTGAAAGAACTCCTAAAACTGAAGGTGGACAAAGCAATAGGGCCAGATGGAATTCACCCCAGAATTCTAAAAGAATTAAGCAGAGAACTAGTGACACCACTGACTACCCTTTTTAACAAATCATTGGAGGATGGTGTGGTACCTGAGGACTGGAGGTAGGCAGATGTGATTCCTTCACAAAAGTTGGACCAAGACAGAGGCAGGAAACTAGAGACCTGTCAGTTTGACCTCTGTGGTAGGGAAAGTGATGAAATCACTTCTGAAGGAAAGAATTGTTGAGTACCTAGAGGCCAGTGGGGCACAGGATCCAAGACAGCATGGGTTCACAGTGGGAAGGTCATGTCAGATGAATCTAATTGATTTCTTTGACTGGATGACCAAAGTAGTGTACCAGGTAGGGGCTGTGGACATGGCCTACCTAGATTTTAGTAAGGCATCTGACACAGTCCCACACAAAAGATTAATAGTCAAATTAACCAGCCTGGGAGTGGGTCATAGGGTGGTAGCCTGGGTAAAACATTGGCTGGACAAGAGGACACAGAAGGTAATTGTAAATGGAGTCCATTCTGAAGAAAGAGGGGTTACTAGTGGGGTACCGCAGGGTTCAATACTGTGTTCAGTCCCTTTCAATGTCTTTAGAAGTGACATTGCAGAGGGACTGGAAGAAAAAGTATGTCTCTTTGCAGATGACACAAACATCTGCAATAGGGCTGATACACAAGGAGGCATGGAAAGAATGAGAAGGGACTTGGCAAGGTTGAAGGAATGGTCAGACATATGGTAGCTTGGATTCAATGCAAAGAAGTGCAAAATAATGCACCTGGGAAACAGAAACCCAGGGGAAGATTACACAATGGGGGGGGGTAGTAACAACAACAAAAATGGAAAGGGACCTGAGGGTAATCATATCAGATGACCGTAAGGTTGGTGAGCAATGTGAGAAGGTGGTAGGGAGGGCTGGGGGGATACTGGGACGTGTAGGGAGAGGTATCACTAGCAGAAAACAGGAAGTTGTTTTCCCCCTGTATGGACAGTTGGTGAGACTCCATCTGGAGTACTGCATCCTGTTCTGGAGACCCCATCTCTGCAAGGACATAGACAGGATGGAGGCAGTTCAGAGAAGAGCAACTAAAATGCTGTAGGGTCTGCAAGAGAAGCTGTACTAGAAGAGATTAAAGGAGCTTAATATGTATACCCTTGAGGAAAGAAGGGAGAGGGGGGATATGATAGATACTTTTAAGTACCTCAGTGAAATCAACAAAGTCCAAGAGGGTAGCATCTTTCAGAAAAAGAGACATGTAAGAACAAGGGGACTCAATTTGAAGATAGAGGGGGGACGGCTAAGGGGCAATATGAGGAAGTATTTTTTTTTACAGAGAGGGTGGTGGACACATGGAACAGCCTTCCTGAGGAGGTTGTGGGGTCTAAAACTGTGGGAGAATTCAAGAATGCATGGGACAGACATAAGGCAGTTTTTGTGAGGGGTAGGAAGAAATAGGCTATTCGTTAAATAGGATCTGCAGCTTATCCTCTAGGTAGGGAAATGGGTAGACTAGGTGGGCCAAGTGGTCCTTATCTGCCATCAAAGTCTATGTTTCTATGTTTCTATAAAGATGTTATATAATCATATGTGAATTGTATTTATTTTAAATATTGTGTGTAACAAACCGTGTTTTATACATACTTTTTCAATAAACCAAACTGAACTGAACTGCATTGCTTGTCTCCTTTCCAGACTAACTAATGTGGCCCTAATCAGAGAGAAATTCTCCTGGTGTCTTTCTGTTTGCCCCCAGTGAGGAAGGCCCGCTGCAGCTGAATCCAGGAATTTTCCTTATGGGGGGGCCATGAGAAGAGCAGGAAGCTGGTGAGGACAGCACTGAACCCCAAGAGTGATTTGTTCCCATGCCATAGAGATCGTCATGCCACAAAGTAATCAATGTAATAAACAGCTCAGTCCTACCTACGACCATGACCATGAATAGCCCACTATATGTTATACTTGTGTCTGAATTTTGGAGCTTTTCAAAAAAAAGGGGTGTTTTGCATTTTATTCTACCTTAAGTTTTATTTTATGTCTTGGTATATTTCGATTCTTGCTTGGACTTAAGTAGAGCTGTGTTGTATGGTTGTATGCTTATGTATTCGTTTTTGTATGTTGCGATTGCTATCGAGAGAGACTGCAGATCTCCGAGTTTTTTTTTTAAGGATTTCCAGCTTCTTTTTTTTTCTTTAAAAAAAAACATTTGTAAGTATATTTAGGTATATTTTATTCTAAGTATAATTTTTAAAAATAAAAAATTGCGTCCTATGCAGATAAGCTCACACTTGGTCCAATACCATAAAGTGCGCAGGTGCAGAGTTCTGAGGCAGATTCCTGCAGATGCAGCATACATGCGCATGGGTGCAGTCGACCAAGAGAGTCTGGAAGAAGTAAAACAAAAGCTCTATTTTGCAGTTTGACAAGTAATCCAGCATTTTATACATCTCCTGGGAGAATATCTACTCTTTGTGGGAACGATTTTTACTGTCGTCTTTTTTACTACAACTTGTGAGATGTTTCTTTGAGTATTTAAGTGAAAACTATTGTTTATGATGGTGCAGCTCTTTGTGGCTCTTTTTCTGTTTATTCCATATGACAGTCACCTTTTTTAATTCTGTACGAGTGGTTTAACCTTGGAGATATTACTTTTTGGTGACTAGATCTTTGAGGTTTTCTAAACCAGCTTTACTTACAGTCTACAGTCTACTGACTTTCTTAAACAGCCATCTAGAAGAAAGTGATTCAAATTGATTTGAAGCTCAGAAACATAGCTACAATATCAACTTTCTAATTTGCTAAGTAGTGAATTTGAAATAGACCACTGTATAATTAGGTGACGATGTTTTTTTTAACACCAGCACTCTGTGTCAGTTTAAGTATGTACACAGTATAATAGATTATTTTGAGAGATATATTTTGAGACCATTCCTTGAGAGTTGTTATTCTAGTTTGCTAGTTCATTTGCTGTACAATAATATATAATACTGCCTATGCAAATCTACTGTGCCTGCACTGCTGAGTAGTGATGAATACTAGGGAACATTGATTAAGCACCTTATGTTTGGTTGAATGGATGACTAAAACAAATTGATTAATTAATTAATTAATTAAGTCTAGCTACTGGTTCTTCTCTTTTTACCTTTAAATTTCCTATTCTCCTTTTGTTTTTTTGTAGTGCTGCTATCAGAAATCAAAGCACCTATCTTTCTGCATTCACTGTATCTCTTGGATTTACTTCCTGATAAACTGACTGTTCCAGATTGAGCACACAATCAGATTGAGCACATAATCATTAGTCCAAGAGAGACATCTAATGTGGATATAATCGAATAGGAGAGATGCAACCATTTTCTGTTTAGTGAAATAATTGTATCTAATATAGCTCAATGAGAGAAACTTAGTGAAAGTTTCTGGGATAAAAAAAAACACAAGCTTCAATCAAGGATCAATACAGGGACAACCTATGGGACTATTTGATTGAACACTTCAAGTGAAGTGGACTTATCCAATCTTGGGGAATACCAGCAAGAAGAAGGGACTAATTGACTATTAGTAGGTTGAATCTTTAGTCCTTTTGTGTATCCTGCTGTATTACAAGTGCTGTTTGCTTTGACTTCACTCTATTTCCATCAAGATGGACAGTAGACATTTAGAGTATATGTTAACTCCCTGACTCCTTGTAAAAATGGGGAACACCAGGTTGCAGAAAACAAAATCTGAGTTGTTCTCCCTCATTGGGTGAGTCAATAATGGGGAAAAATCAAGGGAAAAAACTTTCATTTAGACAAACAAAAATTACTGAACATATTAAAATGCAAAATTTGAAGGAATGTGATAAAACCTTGTCCCCTAATAAAATACCTAGAATGTCCAATTGGACATTTTTAGAGACTACCCCAGTTTTATTTTATAGCAGTGATCACTCTGTCATCCTAAGTGATGATGGCGCATGTGGAGTTACTTCTCAGAGTACTACTGAGCCATGGGGGAGTGAAGTTCTGGATTATGATGTATTTGACAATGTCATCTACTTGCCTGATGCAGAATTCTCTAAGTCTGATAATATGAAAATTGATCAGGGGTTAGGGATAACTACCCCTAAAACTCAGCCACTACAAAAATATATTTTATTAGTATCAGGACCAGAACTAAGAAAAATACACAATGACCTACACAAAATCATAGGGATTAAAGAACTTGCAACTAGCTATAATAACAATTTGATCTTAAGTACCAGCAAAGTCCTACAACCACAGGAAGTGGGAAATAGCAACAATAGGGACAAGGAATGTGCTAATTGTAGGGGCTGTAAACACCATATAGACCCTCCCCCATATGTCCCAATCCCCATTAGCGATGAACTGGTGGCCCATTTAGGCCACTAATACACAGCTAATCTCATATTAATGGAACAACTAATTGTTCTAAAAAATGAATTAGACAATGCAAGATATGATATAGCAGTCAGTCATACCAAATTTGTAACAATTGAGAACAAACTTGAAACAGTCTTTCCAACACCACCGTCAGATTTGGTCTAAGTAGCAGAAATACTATCTCCAGATGTAGTTATAGCTGAAGCTAAAAGACCAAATTTTTCCACAATCATAATCCTGGATTCTAATAACTCCATATAAAAAAATAGAAAGCAAACAAAAAAAGGCAAAAGAGGCCATAGGCCTAACTCAGGATCGAACCTAACCAAGTAAATTACCAAAGAAAAGGATGAACAACAAAAAGCCATGAATAAGGAATGAATATCCAAAGTACAACTGCTACAGTTACCCAACCCCAATTCTTGAACAGATTTAGGCAAAGAAACTATAGATACTATGCAACTGAATGTTGGTATTTTAGTCTCTGAAGCACAGCCAATTCAACATCAGGGCCCCCCAGAAAAAGATATTAATACTCCAATTCTGCCCTCCTTGAGGGTTGTTGTAAATGAAATTGCACCAGTACAGCTCTTAAATCCTTATAATGTTCAACAAGGTGGGATGAACCACTCAAATGATGTAAACACTGGAGCAGAAGACATGAAGGGTAGTAGTAATTTACATCAAAAAGGGAAAAAAAGTTATCCATTCCTGAGAATAACTAGATACGAGGAATGGCTCAAACTTCTTGATTCAGATTTAAAAGAATATTTGATCAATAGCTATCTCTATGATTTTGATATCTGACTTATGGACTTTTTTATGATTGGAATTCCAATAGATGGGTGGGTTAACACCATTGAAGCCCAATTAGAATCACCTAAATTGGCCAATCATATTTGGTACAATGCAGAGTTGATAGAAACTAGAGGAATAATAATCAGTTTTCCTAATAGAGAACAATTTAATCTGAAATATACACCAAGCAGAGACAAAGCTCCAGTAATGTTAAGCATGTATGGTATGGCCCGATTGAACAGAGAAAACAACTGGAAACTAAAGGGTGCAATTTGTAACCTATTTGCTAATGTATTGAATATCCATCTGGGCTGTCAAGGTATCCAAAAAGTTAATAGAGCTATTAATTCTTTGTAAATTGATGTGGAAGTTAGGGTTGGGGCACTAGCTCAGGAAATATTAAGACAAAGTATGCCCTTGGACACATTGGGGATACACCTTGTGGACCCACAGGAAATTTTTAGGTCGCAATTGAATACACAAGAAATCTGTGATAATTAACAAGATAAATCGGATTAATATTACACTAATGAATATAAGTACCCTGCAAGCATCTTTAAATGGAATAGGATATCAAGTTTGACTTGATGGTGTATGTGCAGTGCAATCCAAAATAATAGTGGCAACAACTACAGGAATCTTGTTAATTTCATGGAATATAGCAGGCATTGCTAATAAATGGTGTGACCAAGAGTGGAAGGATTACATTGAAACAGCAGATATTATTTGCTTTCGGGGAAACATGGCATGGGAAAAATGATAATATATTAATGAATAGTTTTGATATGATACATTCTCCACCTATAAAGGAGAAAAAAATGGGAAGATCATCTAGTGACCTAATAATATATATTAGACTAGGACTTTTCATAAGGCATGCCATTTTATATACTGAAAGGAATTATATTATCCTATATCTTGAACATCAGAACTCCCCAATGATCATTCTTAACATACTGTATATATCCCCATAAACAATTCAAGTACTATAAAGGAAATATATGGAAGGAACTTGATAATATGCTATTCAAACTTAAACTAAGATTCCCCAAGATAGATATACTTATGATTGGAGATTTCAATGCTAAAATTTATTTATTTATTCATTTGCCTTTGGTAACTGAGTGGGTGCACTAGGCATAAGAATGCCTGTTTTCAGGCATGGCCATGGAGAATACAAGTTACAATACATGAGTATACATGTGATGCAGCACATGGCACAGTGAGGAGGGAGATCACATACAAACAACTTTGGGGTTAGGAGAAACATTGTTCAGAATGGATTAAACATTACAGTTTGGACAGTCAAAAGAAAACAAGAATGCAGAAAAACATGAAAAAAACAGACATTGCAAAGAAAAGTATACACAAAATAAAAATATACAGTAAGTTCCTTTATGTTGCCATTGGCTTCACAATAGGGCAGTACGATGGATTATTAGACATATCATTGAATGAAATTCTTGCTACAGCTGAAACTACCCATAGGAGTACTATGGACCCCAAAGTTAATAAAGCAGGCACCAGTTTAATAGAAATTTTAAAATCTCACAATTTGTATCCTTTGAATGGTAGGCTAGAGTGTGCCCTGCAGGGGAACTGCTCATACATAAAGAATATGGGTATGTCTCTTCTGGACTTAGCACTATGGACAGGTCATATAAAAAAATGGTATGCTTTGCAAATCCCATGTCACACTGAAAGTAATCATTTTCCATTACAACTTTGGGCCAGTATGGAAAAAATAAATAACAATGAAAGGAATTATCATAGTGCAGAGTGAATGCAGGAAATTAGATATACCATGAGACTTAAATGGAATAGTGAACCTGAACACCAAATAGTAGCACACACAGAGGATGGTCTTGTTAAAATTCTGAGAAGCTATAACCAAGCTCAAACTACACAAGGTATTTGGGCTCAAATGACCATGGTGTTAGACATGGCGACAAAACTTTTGCATAAGTAAATTCCAGCAATAAATAAAAAACAGCCAGACACATGGTTTGATTTAGAATGGAAACACCAGAAAGTGGCTACTGGTAATAATTAGAGCAGCAAGGCTAACTAAGGACATGCAACAAATTAAATCTCTAAATTATCAAAGAAATACTTCTAAAATATTTTTAAAAAGGAAAAAGCAGCAATTCCACTGGGATAAATGGGCAGAGATGTTGCATTGCATTGATTCTGGATATACTAAAACCTTTTGGGATCTAGTGGCTAAAGGCTATGGTGGATCCATTAATAAAACTGAGACATGTGCACAAATAGGTATGGATTACATATTTTTTTTTAAAATGTCAATGATTGTGAACCACCAATTGATAAATTACAGTTCGTAACCACCAATAATATAAGCATAACTAGACAAGAGGTATACTTAGCCCTGAAGGATATGAAGTGTAATAAAGCTCCAGGCCCAGATAATACCCCGGCAGAAGTATATATGGCAAATGCAATGCTCTGGACAAGTAAGGAAATTCGATGTTAGGGTTGAAACCCCTCCGGACACCTCCAGCCCCCCCCAACTGACATCGGGGTGCACGTTGGGGTCGTGGGTCCTAACTCTCGCCCCATTCTCCTATACCTCTGCTTCTTTACACATGTGATGGGGTGAGAGTTAGGGCCGACGACCCCAACATGTGATGCCAGTTGGGGGGCAGGCTGGAGGTGTCTGGGGGGGGTTCATCCTTAACACTGAATTTCCTTACTTTTGTCACTGTGGAACAGCCCTAACTGATGCATTAAACAGATTTTTTTGCCTCTAATATATATATATATATATAATATATATATATATATATATATATATACAGTATATATATAAAACCTCTGTTATTTGTTTGGCTCATGGTTCTTATGATTGTTGGAAAATTCATTGAATGTCAACTTTATATACTCTGCTCCATGGTCATCTCATTTAATTTCAAAGTTGTCAGGTTTTAGTTGTCGGAGTCCTTCTCACCCACGGCATGCCATGCACAGTTGGATATCCAACTAAACTTTGTAAAGTAGGCCATGGGGAGTCTCCAGTGGCAGGGTGCTGGATTGTTTTAATATTTCTAGATCTGGGGTGCTAATGACAGGGTTGTGTACTGATGTGTCTTTTCCCTGCCATCTGTTCCACTTGCACACAGCTGTAAATATGTTGTTGGCAGGCAGAAGTTAAAGGTGGTTGTGCAGGCTGATGGAGCAATTCAGAGTCAGGCTGTTTAAGTTCTGGTTAAGTCCAACTGTCAGTGTCAGGAGGCTGGCCAGGCTGTAATCAATCCTGCTGCTCTGCTGGACTTCTGCATAGAACTAGCAAAGAATTTGACAGCTGTCGCTGACTGAGACACTTTCAAAGTTTAGTTGTATTTGGCATACTAAGCACCAGTTTGCCAGGATGGTAGTTGCCCACACAGTTGTATTTTCTGCATTAAACTTGTCTTTTTCTAGTTTCTTCAGATTGTCAGCTGGCAGTGTGAGATACATACAAGTCATGTCAAGTCAAATTTATTTCTTTTGTGCTTTTCAAATGCCAAAGCGCAAACACATAAAAACATAACATTAGTATAAATAGAAATTAATATAAACACAGATAAAAATTAGCAAAGTTTAACTAATCAAAGGCCGAAACAAACAGAAAACTCTTCAAAATGGTTTTAAAAGATTCTGTGGATGGGCACTCCCTAATCCGACAAGGTAGAGAATTCCACAGGGTTGGAGCCACAAAAAAAAAAGCTCTGACCCCAGAAGATTGAAGACAAACCCTGGGTATCTCTAGCAATCCCTCATCGGTGGAACGGAGAGGGTGGTAAGGCCACAGAAGATCTTGCAAGTAGCCCGGTCCGTGTCCGTGTAGGGTCTTATAGGTCAGCAATATGACACTGAAGGTGATCCTCCAACACACTGGCAGTCAGTGCGGTTTGCAGAGAACAGTTGTGATATGGCAAGATCTTGATATCCCAGTCAACAACCTGGCTACCGCTTTCTGCACCAGCTGTAGGCAGCGGAGGTCCACCCCCGGCAACCCTAGATATAGAACATTGCAGTAATCCAAATACAAGGAAACAAAGGCGTGGACCAGTACAGGAAGGTCATCATGAGGAACAAAGTGCTTTATTCAGGCTATATTCCTCAGAAGGTAAAATGAGGACTTGACAATGGCTGACACCTGAGACTTAAGTGTCAGTTCACAGTCAAGTATTATGCCCAGATCAAGCACCTGTTCAGAGGGTCTCAACTGGTTCCCCCCTAGCACAAGGCCTAGGGGGAATCTAGGAGTCAAACTCTCTACTCGATGACCGGGGTCCACCACCAGCACCTCAGTCTTGTCTGGATTCAGCCTCAACCAGTTGGCACTCATCCAGTCCTGAATTTTGGTGAGGCAGTTGTTAAATACTGAGAGTACGTCATTTTGTTTGGGCACAAAGGACATATAGAGCTGAGTACCATCTGCATAGCAGTGAAAACTCAGCCCATAATGCCTAATAATGTCTCCTAATGGCAGCATATGCACCGTGAACAACATGGGAGAAAGCACAGAACCCTGCAGTACCCCACAGGGCAGCACAAAGGGAGCAGAGGAAAAAATTTCCGATACTACCCTCTGAGATCTGCCCATGAGGAATGAATGAAACCATCTGAGGACTGTCCCAGACAGTCTGCAGATAAGCCATAGGCATTTCAACAATATACCATGGTCAATGGTGTCAAATGCTGCAGAGAGATCCAAGAGGACCAAGATCGAATGGCTCCTCCGATCTCTCGCAATCAGGAGATCATTAAGTACCCGAACCAATGCCGTCTCGGTACTATGCTCTTCCTGAAACCGGATTGGAGAGGATCATAGTTTCCATAGGTAGTAAGAGAGTTATCAAGCTGCAGCGCAACCACTTTGTCAATAACCTTACCCAAAAAGGGCAGGTTAGAGATCGATCTGTAGTTTGCGAGACAGTCTGGGTCAAGGGAAGATTTCTTCTAAAAGGGTGGCACAACAGCCACTTTCAAGGACTCCTGGAACACCCCTTGATCCAGTGAGCACCAGACGATCTCAGCAAGGACTGGACCAATCACCTCCATGCAACCTATAAGAAGACGCATGGGGCCAGGATCCAACTACAGTAGGTCGGCCGCAAGCTCTGAATGATCTTCATGAGATCCATGATCGCCGGCTGGTCGAAGTCCATCCAGACAGACCGAGGGCTTGTAACCTCACATCAATCTCTGCAATGCTCATTTGAATGCGTTCTGTGGATGTCCGACCTGATCGTTGACACCTTATCATCAAAGAACTGAGCAAACTCCTCACATTTTGATTGTGAAAAAGCGCTCTGGCCCTGTAGACAGGCTGAACTGCACAGCCTCTCCACAGTCCAGAAGAGCTAAGCTGGTCGATTTCTTGATGCAGCAATCTCCCTGGACAGAAACTCTGCCTTGTTACGGAGATTTCTGATTGATAACCCAAATAATGGGTGATCAATTTAAGTCTGTCACTTTCAAGGCTGGACTTCCACCAGCAGTGCTCCAATCTTCACCCCACTCTCCTCAGCTCCCTCAATGTCCCATCAAACCATGGGGAAAGAGGACAGAGTGGGGGGGCCAACACAGACAGGAGCTATATAATCCAGAGCCTCCAGCACCATATTATTATAGTGCTGTACTAAGGCATCTGGTTCCAAGCACTCCAAAGGCCAACTCGATAGATCCAACACCACCATCAGACCTTCTGGGGTAATACCCCTTAAAGGGTGGTATTGGGTCATCTCCACAGGGGTCGGCCTCATGGGGGGGGCCATAAAATTGAACCTTATGGTGTGGTGGTCAGACCACCCTACTGGCTTCACAACCAGTCTGGTGATCTCCATCCCCAGAGTAAACACTAGATACAGCGAGTGACCCTGAGAGTGGGTGGCAGCGGTAACTATCTGTGTGAAGCCCAACAAATTCATGAGTTGGAGGAAGTTTTGACCAAAGTGCGAGAGTTCATCAATGATCCAGGCATTGAAGTCACCCAGGACCAACCATCTGGAGGGCTTCAACAGCAGGATGACAATGAAGTCCGCTATTTCCTGCAGAAAAACGTTCTCATCGCCGAGCGGACAGTAGATGAGTAGGATTCTGCAGCCCATACCTGCTCCCAAAATACACTCAAAGGATCTAGGGGATACCAGTGGAACCTCCACAAGGACCAATTTTGATCTAAAACAGCTAGCAACCCCCCCTCCACGATCCAACCTCAGGCAGTGTATCACCGAGTACCCAGCCGAAATAGCTGACACCAAAATGGGGCCAGCATTCTCATCCAGCCAGGTCTCAGTGATGCAAGCCAGGTCAGATGACTCAACAAAATCAGCAATAATAGCTGTCTTGTTTTTTTATAGACCCGACATTGCAAAACACCGTCCGGGTTGGATGAGAGGCCTTGGAGGAGCGGGCAACTTGCCCACCATCAGTGGAGCCCTTGGGTATGGGAACCAGACATCGTAAACCCCTATCCCGGACCCATTTCACCCCAAGGCATCTCCCTAACCTCACCACCCATATCCGCTCACTCTGCTCTACTCCCTCAGCAATGTAATTTATAAAGACATACTCACCACAGCTGTCTTTCTTTTTCTTTTGACAGGCTTCTGTCTCTGCAGAATGTTGCTGTCATCCTGTGCCTCAAAGCTTGAGAGTATTTATTGCAGTTTCACCTTTAAGTGTATCTCAAGAATGCCTGATTATATTTTTGTCAGGGTTTTTCATGTTTCTGATGACTGGAGATGCTAGGCTCGTATGACTTTTTGCTCAGGGTGGCACAGTGATAACTTTGTGTTGTTGGGCTTAGGTTGGCACAGGTAATGCCAGTTGTAAAGCTATGTCCTAAACATACTGTAGAAACATAGAATTTGAAGGCAGATAAGGATCGCTTGATCCACCTAGTTTGTCCACTTCCCTACCTAATGGATAAGCTGCAGATCCTAGTTAACCAACAGTCTACTTTCTTCTACCCCCCAGTAGAATAGCCTTTTTTCTGCCCCATGCATTCTTGAATTCCCCCATTGTTTTGGACTCTATGACCTCAGAAGGGCCATTCCATGCATTTACAACCCTCTCTGTGAAGAAATACTTCCTCACATTACCTCTGAGCTGTCCCACCTCTATCTTCAGATTGTGCCCCCTTGTTCTTGCACATCTCTGTTTCTGAAAAATGCTACCCTCTTGGACTTTGTTGATTCTCTTGAGGTATTTGAAAGTTTCTATCATGTCCACTCTCTCCTTCACTCCTTTCCTTGAGGCTATTCATCTTATACTCCTTTAGTCTTTCTTCACATGTCTTCTGATGCAGACCCTGCACCATTTTGGTTGCCCTCCTCTGGACAGACACCACCCTGTCTATGTCTTTGCGGAGATGGGGTCTCATGAACTGTGCACAGTACTCCAGATGTGTTCTTACCAACTGTCTGTACAGAGGGCTAACAACTTCCTGTTTTCTACTGGTGTTACTTCTCCCAATGCATCCCAGTATCCCCCCAGCCCTCCTTATTGCCTTCTCACATTGCTGGCCCACCTTTAGATCATCAGATATGACTAACCCCAGGTCCCTTTCTATTTTTGCCCACATTGTGTACTCTTCTCCTGGCTTTTTGTTTCCTACGTGCATTACTTTGCACTTCTTTGCATTGAATCTAAGTTGCCATACATTTGACCATTCCTCTAACCTTGCCAAGTTCTTTTTCATTTTTTGGACCCCACCTTGCGTATCAATACTGTTATAGATCTTTGTGTCATCTGCAAAGAGACATACTTTCCCTTCCAGTTCCTCAGCAATGTAATTTATAAAGACATTAAAAAGGACCAGCCCCAGTACAGAACCCTGAAGTACCCCGCTAGTAACCCCCCCTTTCTTCACTGTGGACTTCATTTACTATTACCCGCTGTGTCCTGTTGTCCAGCCAGTGTTTTACCCAGGCTACCACCCTGAGACCCACTCCCAGGCTGGCTAATTTGTTTATTAATTTTTTGTGCGGGACTGTGTCAAATGCCTTGCTAAAGTCTAGGAAGGCCATGTCCACAGCCCCTCTCTGGTCTACTACTTTGGTCACCCAGTCAAAAAAATCAATTGAATTTGTCTGGTATGACCTTCCTGCTGTGAATCCATGCTGCCTTGGGTCCTGTGCCCTACTGGCCTCTAGGTACTCAACAATTCTTTCCTTCAGAAGTGATTCCATCATCTTCCCTACCACTGAGGTCAAACTGACAGGTCTGTAGTTTCCTGCCTCTGTCTTGCTCCCACTTTTGTGAAGGGAAATCACATCTGCCCTCCTCCAGTCCTCATGTATCACACCATCCTCCCATGATTTATTGAAAAGGGTAGTCAGTGATGTTACTAATTCTTCCTTTAGTTCTTTTAGAATTCTGGCTCAAATCCTATCAGGCCCCATTGCTTTATCCACCTTCAGTTTTAAGAGTTCTTTCAGAATCCTTTCTTCTGTGAAAGGACTATTATCAACCCTGCCCCATCCAGAGTGCTTCTATTGACTGGATTAGGTATCTCCTCCTGCTTTTCCATTGTGAATACTGATAAGAACACAGCTGAAAAAGTGTTTCAGGCAATTGGAATTGAGGAAATTATGTGCCCATGTTATAAACGTACATATGTCTGATTAAATGAAATAATACCACATGGCCCATCTAGTTTACCTCCTTATTTTCCTAGCTACAGTAACTAAAAAAGGCCTATTTACTTTTAGTAGATATTGAGATGAGTTTGAAACTCTGAACTCTGAAAAGGAACAGTTCCCCAGGACTTAAAAAGAGCAATAGTGGTCTCCATACACAAGAGTGGTAGCAGTGAGGAGAGAGAAAACTAGCGCCTGGTAAGCCTCACTTAGGTGGTTGATAAGATGATGGAATCACTTCTCAAAGTAAGGATACTAGCATTCCTGGAGGAATCTGGACAGCTGGATGCCAAGCAACAGAGCTTCACAATGGGAAGATCCTGCCAGACTAACCTGATAGAGTTCTTTGACTCAGTAACTAAGGCTGTGGACCAGGGAGGTGCTGTTGATGTTGTCTACCTTGACTTTAGCAAGGCCTTCAACTCTGTACCACACAGAAGGCTGCTAAACACACTTAACCATAGAGGAGTGGGGCAGGAAGTGGTATCATGGGTGAGTAGCCAGCTTGAACAGAGAATTCAATCAATGACAGTAAATGGGGCAGCATCAGGGGATAGGGAGGTGACAAGTAGGGTACCACATTGGTCCTTCCTTGGACCATTACTGTTTAATATCAAAGAGAAGTTGAGCAGGAAGGTGTGCCTGTTTGCAGATGACACAAATAGCTGCTACATAGTGGCTGCTGCACAGGGGGTAGAGCAAATGAAAATTGACCTACTCAGGCAGAACCATGGCCAACAGCCTGACAGAGAAACTGCTGCCTGGACTGGACCTGGGAGCTCAAAGGAAGGCCAAGCCTGAAGATGATAAAGAGATGAAAGGGGATGAGGAAGAATCGAAGGAACTACCTCTTCTTGAAGATGCTCCACCTGAGAATGTAGGGGAGTTATTGAAATTGCTCTGCATAAAACAGGTGCAGATGGAAAGAGATAGAGACAGTGAGTAGAAAGATAGATGCATTGAGCAGAGAAGGCAAGATGCCAAATGGGCAGATACCATGAAGGTCTTGCATGCCATCAATGCTAGGCAAACTGAAAGAACCAGTAGCCCAAAAGACATTAAACTGTCCAAACTATCAGACAGTGATGACAATGAAGTCTATCTCACAACATTTGAGAGGATCGCTTGAACATTTGCATGGCCAAGGGAACAGTGGGTTGCTCAACTGGCATCGCACCTGACAGACAGTGCCCAGTTGGTTTATAGCTACATGGATTCCTAACAGGCTAAGGACTATGACCGCATGAAGCAGGAGATCCTCAGGCGCTATGACATAAACACTGAAACCTATCACCAGAGGTTTAGGTTTCTTAAACTGCAATCACTGGATACCCCCCTGCCGAGAGAGTTATGCCCATTTCAAGGAACTCTGCTACAAATGGTTGCAGCCAGATAATAAGAACAAAGATCAACTTCTAGGGGTGGTAATTATTGAACAGTTTATTAAAGTTTAACCCCAGGATGTTTAACCTTGGGTTCAGGAGTATAAGCCTGATTCTGTGGATAAAACCATCATGTTAACAGAAGACTTCCTGGCAGCATAACCATCCAAACCCAGAGGGTTCCATTGGACATCAGCAGCTGCAACCACCAGCAATGCAGTAAGAAACCCTTTTACTTATAAACTTTCAAATCCAGCCCAAGTGAAACAAGACTTAAGAGTGGAGGGGTGGGGCAAATTCCAGTAACAGAGATTGTATGTCATGGGTGCCAAAATAAGAGAAATTATGTAAGAAACTGTCCTAGTACAAAGAAAGAGACAACTCATGTAGCCTCAGTGAACTGGGATCACTTTATGGCTACTGTGCAGATTGGATCACAGCAGATGATGGGACTGATTGATTCAGGGAGACGCCAAACTCTTGTGCGAGCAGATCTAGTGACTGGGAATAATAAAGAGCAGGATACAGCAGTTGTCTGTATGCATGGGGATATCCATTGCCACCCTACAGCCACCATACAAATGACTATTCAAGAAAAGGCATGAGGTAGAAGTGGGGTTGATACCTCAACTACCCATGCCAGTTGTTATTAAGCATGTCTATCTAGACTTTGCTTCATTTATACATTGTCATGCTGCCCAGGACCCAGCTGTAGTTATCATAACCACCAGAGCTCATGTGAAGCAAGAACATTTACCATCTGTGTTTCCATGTGTTGATGAAGGGTTTGAGGATCCTGGCAAGGACCATAAAACTAAGGTGGAGAAGAGGAAGCTAATAAAGGACTAGACTGATAATCATGCTGGTGTACAGCCAGACTTGGGACACACTTTTAAATGTGATATGCAGCATGAGCAAAAAGCAGACCCTTCACTTAACCATTTTTTTCACAGGTGGGGAAGGGAGTGGAAAAAAGGTACCCCTCAGTTTGTTGTAAAGCAAGAAATACTGTACAGGGAATGTACTAACCCCAGAACTGGAAAGGTAGTGGACTAACTTAGGGTTCCAGAAAAATGCTGCTTCCAAATCATGTATCTGGTGCATGACATCCCTTTAGCAGGCCATGCAGGCAGAGACAGTAACCTGAATAAAATATTACCCAGGTTTTACTGGCCATCTGTCCTTGAGAACATAGCTGAGTATTGTAAAGCATGTGCTGAGTGTCAGACAGTAGCTCTGGCAGGAAAAAGGGACAGAGTACAACTACAACTCATCCCCACATTGTGACTAACCCCTTTGGCAGGATAGCCATGGATGTAGTGGGCACCCTGGAAAAGAGCTCCAAGGGTAATAGATTTGTACTGGTCATATGTGCTTATGCTACCCTCTACCCAGAAGCTATCCCCATGAGAACTGTTGCCATCCCAAGGATACCAGAGGAGCTAGCAAAGTTATTTAGTCACATGGGAATCCCCCAGGAAATACTAACTGATCAGGGGAGTAATTTTAATGCACACCTGCTAAACAAATTGTGCCATCTGCTGGACATGGTAGCAGTGCATACTTACCCATACTACCCACAGACTGACGGCCTCATAGAAAGGTTTAATCATACATTAAAGAGAATGTTTAGGAAGTATTTAAAAGAAAAGGGTAAAGACTGGGATAGGTCCTCCATTTACTTTTCGCTTACACAGAAATCCCTCAAGCATCCACTGGTTTCTCTCCTTTTTTCATTATTGTATGTGAGGAATCCAAGAGAGCCTCTGCATGTGGTTAAAGAACACTGGGAAGAAGGGAAGGAGGTTGGACATCTTAATGTTGTTGAGTACATGACTCAGTTATGCAAATTCCTGGTAAGGTGTAACAACTAGGCACAGTTTACCTACAGTGCTTCAACAGTGCTAGCGTCGACATCCCCTACAGCAACAGCTACAATGCTGACTGTCAGCACTGTAGCCATGGGGATGTTGGTGCACACTATCGGGGGGCTGTGCCCCAACCCTCCCTTGGGGGTCTCCACCCCCTCACACCCCCGGTCTCTAGGATTCTAACTCCGAGTCAGAGTTGGACCGGGGTGGGCAAACACCTAGTGAGGCAGTCCCGATGGCAGCATATACCATCACAGTGATGGGCAGGTTTTGCCCGATTTCTGTAGCTGTGATGGTCTTTGCTATCTGGGAGTCACTGCGGTGTTGGTATACCACTTGGCACACCAGAGCTTAGAACACAAGCAAAACTTGCAGAAAAAAAGCTATGACCAGAGTTTGAAGACTGAAACATTTCAGTCAAGGGACAAAGCATTGTTACTTCTTCCCTCCACAGACAACAAACTACTCATGAAATGGCAGGGCCTCCACCATTTTGAGGAAAATAGGAGCAGTGAATTATGAGCTTAGCATGCCAGGAAAGAGATCCCCCCCTAGAAAATTTACCATGTGAGTCTCCTTAGGAAATGGCATGAGAAGCCTAAAATCTCCCTCTATATCCATCCTGAAGTTAAGGAGTCAGAGCTGGAGGTTGCCAATAAAAGGCTAGAGCAGTCAGGACAGTTGGAGGAGATTCAGATAAACCCTGAATTGCGGCCTCAGCAACATAAGTATTTGCAGGGGGTATTACAAGATTTTGAGCCCATATTCACAAACAGGGAGAGGCACTGAATGAACACTTCTGCTCTGTGTTCGCAAAGGAAAAGGGAGGGCAGATACCCCAAGGGAAGGGTGGAGTGGGTGGTGGGGGCAGGGGTGACTGATATTGGGATTACAGAGGACAGGATGCTGGAAGGTCTAAGGGCATTGAGGGTGGATAAGGCACCAGGACAAGACAGCATTCACTCTAGCGGAGATCCTGGAGGAACCACTGGCAGACCTGTCCAGTATGTCATTGGACACATGATGCATGCCACAGGACTGGAGGATGGCCTATGTGGTACCCATTCATAAAAATTGCCCAAAAGATGACCCAGGCAACTTTGGACTGGTGAGCTTCACTTCAGTTGTGGGAAGTTCATGGAGTCGATTCTAAAAGAGAGGGTGATGATCTTTTTGGAAGACAATGGTCTCCAAGATGGGCATCAACACAATTTGGTCTTGGGCAGATCTTGCCAGACAAACCTAGTCAAGTACTATGACTGGGTTACTAGGGAACTGGACAGGGGCCATGCAGTAGACATCCTGTATCTGGACTTTAGCAAGGCCTTTAACTCTGTGCCACATGGGAGGCTGGGGGGGAACCTTCTCCGAGTCTCTTTGTCTGTCCACTACTTTCCCCCTCTCCCTCCTGTATCCTATGTCTGTATATAAATAGCTCACCTTTTTTCCTTTTCTCCACAGCACCACTCACTTCTGTTGAGGGTCCCTGGAGGTTGTGAGGGCCTGGGGCTAGCAAGTTAGCCCTCTCCCACCCCCGAAATCACAAGGTACGGATCCACGGTGCTGAATCTACACACCAAGCAGCTGCTCCTCTGCATTTTGCCCCACCGCCGCTCCACGTCAGCTCCTCATTGCTCCCACCATCACTCCCTTGGTCGACACACCCTAATATGGGGGGGTGTTCTAGCTGTTGAACCAATCAGCCCACTTTGCCATTAGTAGGCTATATTCTCTCACTGACAGTGGCCACTATTCTTTATCTTGCTACTCATTTTTGGCTGCTTTTCCCCTTGACAACAGTGCACCTCCTTTGAACTATGCCTCTGCTACTCATGTTGTGCACCCTACTATCTCTGACATTGACACCCCTGCATATGTACTTCCCTATACCATTGACTATAGCCCACCTGTCTGGCAGTTTTGCTCCAAAGCAGCACCAATGTGGATAAAATGCTAAGTCTTCCTGACCCCAAAGGACCTTGCAGATGACTACACCCCTACTATTCTTTCCCCATTTATCACTCCCAATGACCTCCACCCCAAGCTCATCACCCTAAGTTTTCCCAGCTACCTTGGGCACCCCTACCATCTAGATCCTCTGCTCCAATCCACTCCTGCCTCACTTCAACTTCTCCTTCTGGCTACCCTCCATATACTATACCTCCCCATCCCTACATTCTCCACCCAGAATGGGATTTTTACATGCACATCGCACCTTCTCAAAAGATTGTACTGGAACCCAGACCTCAGGGTCCTCCTCCTTCTTCTCATGTCAGGGAATATCCACCCTAACCTTGGACCTCTCTCTCTCCTTGCACTGACTCTTTCCCCTCACAACGGGCTGTGCACTACCACCCTAAACATCTGCAGCCTGTTAAAGAAGTGGGACTCCTTCCAGTGTTGGGTCCTACGACATAGACCTGATGTTATTACCGTGTGGGAAACCTAGCTCTCCCCCCAGATCCCAGATGCATCCATAACCCTTACTGGTTATAACTTATATAGAGCAGACCAGCAAAGTAAGCATGGGGGTGGCTGCACCATTTTCGTCAAGGATGCACTACTTGGACAGATACTCCTTATCCCTTAGCTGGGACCTGGACACCAGGCACTCACCCTAAAACTTACCTTAGGACATTCCCATAACACCCGACTCATCACTGCAGTTTACATTCCACCCAGAGACCAAAAGACAGCCTTCCATTCAGTACTATCCTACCTGGCTACCCTCCCATTTCAAACTGAACAAATCACACTCAGGGACTTCAACATCAATTGCTTAAGCAAGACAGCTGCCCCATTTATTAATGCAGCTTCTGCCCAAGACCTAACCCAAGTAGTCACATCCCCCACCCACCTGAATCAGAACACAAGGTCTTCTTAATTGCTAGACTTTGTCCTTACTAATCACCCCCACAAAATCAAATGTGCACTAGTTCTCCCAAATTCTATTGGTGACCACTCCCCTGTCCTCTGTCATTGGTCAGGGAAGGCTCTCAAATCACCTCCTAAAATAATCCTTCAACGTAAACTTTGCCCTGGCAAACTTGCTCATCTTAAATCGCATCTCAGCACTATGGATTGGTCCTTAATAATGGACATCACCAACCCTGACAGAGCCCTAGACTTCATCATCCTATACTTTAACACCATATGCAACATGTTTGCCCCATTAACTAAAAAGATGGTCAAAGGCTATCCAGGGCCCTGGATCACTGATCACCTCCTGTCCCTGCTAATGTCTGGAGATTCATTGTGGCACCTCTCTAATGAATCTGGCCTCCTTTCTGACAAGCAAAAGTACAGAAGCCAGAATCAAATGCACATGGGCACTGCAGAAGGCAAAAGCTGAGTATTATAAATCCTCCTTAGCATCTACCTGGGTCTCTGGACACAGATTCTGGATCAACATTAAGGATGTCTGTGGCAAAGTCCCTAACCCTGTCCCCAATCAGATAATGACAGATGGCTGCCTGTGCCCTGATCCTTCTAGTATAGCCACAGCCTTCAATGACACCTTCTCAAACCTTAGCCACATTCTCTCACCAAATTTCTTTGACCCACCCCCTGCCAGCTTCTTCTCTTCACCCACTGATGCCATCCTTTTCACCTGCACTGCATTTCACCTAAGCCAGCTGAGCCATATCTTAAAAAAGTTCTAAGCCACTCCTGCTTCAGTAGTGGCACCCTAGAATTGAACCTTCTGTGGCTCACCCTTCCTGAGGTATTGAACCCCCTCACGCATATTCGAAACCACTCCTTATGTCTAGGAAGATTTCTCTCTAGGTGGAAATCTGCTTCCATCACCCCTATTTTCAAAAGTAGGGACCATACCATCACCAATAATTACTGCCCCATTTCCATTCTCCCTTCCCGTCCAAGGCCTGGAGCAAATTGTCTCAGATAAGCTCACTGACCATCTTAACAAATACAACCTACTCTGCAAACAACAGCACAGCTTTTGGAAAGGTCACAGTACTACTACTGTCCTTCTGGAGCTAACAGCACACATCCACGCTGCCCTGGACAGAGGCGATATCTCTAAGGCTGTCTTCATTGATCTCACTAAAGCATTTGACACCGTTAACCACTCTCTCACTTTCTACACTCACCAACATTGATCTCTCTCAAGATGCCATTGGCTGGTTCTCCGATTACCTCTCAAACTGGTACCAGCAGGTCAAATTTGGTAACATTCTCTCCTCTAAAATGCCTGCCCTCTCAGGTGTTCCACAAGGGTCCATACTGGGACTGCTACTCTTTGGTCTCTTCCTTAACTCCCTCCCCAAATCCTGCCCTGGCAATCTGCTACTATATGCGAATGATGCTGTCTTATATTCCTCCAACTCTGACACCTATGTACTCCACCAGGCCTTGCAATCCTCCTTTAATTTCACTGAAAATTGGTTCTCCTCTCAACACCTCATTCTCAACTATAAGAAGACCAAAGTCATGCTTTTCTCTCACCCTCTGAACCCTCAGAAAGAGCTCTGTCCTCAAGTACTAACTACTAATGTTGTCCCTTTGGAGCAAGTGGACTCCTTTAAATACCTTGGGATCACTCTGAACCCAGACCTTAATTTCCACCAACATATCCATCTCCTGTCCACTGCCCTCAATGTTAGGCTTGGGTTATTGTATCGCTTCAAACATTGCCTTACTCCTGATGCTCTTAAGCTCACTGTCTCCTCCTCGGTCCTCTCCATTCGACTACGATCTACTGATCTACAGTGCAGCAAATACCTCAGCCCTTGATAGACTCTGTCTCTCCCTGAATTGAGCCTGCCACCTCATATTGGGATGTGACCATCTAACCCATCCTTGCTTACTCTTTAATTACACCAACTGGCTAAATCTTGACAACAGAATCAGGTTTCACACTTATCTCATGGCAAAAAGACTATCCTTGGTCTCACCCCCACTGGGCTCACTGCCATAGTCCACCCTGCCCCGGTACTTAAGCATACCCATAGCTCTAACAAATGTCTTTTCTCAGTTCCCCATGTTCAAACCTCCCAGTTCCAAAGTTTTTTCAGCTACAGGGCCCCTTCCTGGATGAACAACCTGCCCCAGTCACTTGTAAATGAAATTAGAATTGGCCCCTTCAAAACCCAACTTAGGGCCCACCTTAAGTCCTCTAATACCTGTGACTGTCGCTGATCCTGCTCTACCCTCCTTTTGTTTTCTGTTCTTTCTCACAACTACAGAATCTGGCCTGCTTTCCCCTAGACCCTTATTTAAGCTAATACACTGCTATATCTTGTCTATAAGTGTATTGCTACAGACTTGTAAAAATTAACATTTTAGCCAATTGTTAGCCTACACTGATCTTTGTAAATATGCTGGACTCTTTTGCTTGTTGTACTACCTTCTAACGTCTGTTCCATTGCTATTCTGTGTGATGTGGAACCTTTGACTCAAAGCTATATTGGAAAACTCAATAAATAAAATAAATAAACAAAACTGGAATACATATCAATTGGATCACCAGCTGGCTGAAGGGAAGGCAACAAAGGGTGGTGATGGTGGGGGAACTCTAATCACTGAGGGACGTTATGAACGGGGTACAGCAAGGATCAGTACTAGGACTGGTGCTGTTTGGGATATTCATAGCCACTATCTCAAACAGAATCCAGAGTAGGATCAGTCTGTTTGCAGATGATACTAAGATTGGAGCTGTGGTAGATGACATAGAGGAGTTGAGGGGGCTGCAGGAAGACCTGGCCAAATTACAGGAGTGGTCAGAGACATGGCAGCTGGGGTTCAACACCAAGAAGTGCAAGGTCCTGCACTTTGGAACAAGGAACCAGGGAAGGAAATATCAGTTGGGAGGAGTACAGTTGGAAAGCACCATGGAGGTAAAGGATCTAGGGGTACTATTAATGTGGAGTATGAACCACTTAGCTTAATACAGGTGATAAATGCAAACAAGATGCTGGGGTACATAACAAGGGGAATCTCCTCTAGGCACAGAGAGGTGATCCTTCCCCTGTACAGGTCACCGGTCAGGCTGCACCTGGAATAAGGCGTGCAGTACTGGCATCCATTCCTGAAAAGGACATCAGATTGCTGGATGAGGTGCAGTGTAGTGCAATGAAGATGATCCAGGGACTGGAGAAAAAAATCCTATGAGGAGAGGCTGGGAGAGCTGAACATGTATTTCCTAGAGGAGAATAGGAATAGGGAAATATGATTGAAACCTTTAAATACATAAAGGGACTAAACAGGACCAAGAACCCTGGTTTTCTATTTTTACTGGTAACACCCATAAAAATCATGGAACCCTGCTTGGTTTGCAGATTTTGAATTCTTGTGCCAGTGCCCCATGGAAATTGCATGTCACTGCACACAATCCCTAAGATTTCAGCATCTTTTTAATTTTTTTTTATCTTCTTTCTATGTCCCCTTTTCACAGCATCCATCTCCACTCTTCTGAGATCCCTGGGCTGGGTATCCCCTAGCTTCACCCCAGGTAATGCTCTGGAGCTACTGTAGGCCTGTCCCCATCCTGCCTGGGTTGTACCCCCCAGGTGGGAAGGGAGGGGACCCCAGGTCACCCCTCCACAGTCCCTCAGTGTGTGTCAGGCAGCCTAGTGGGTCCATCATGAAGCTTATTTACGAAGTCTGGGGCAGCTGGGTCCCTTCTACCAGTGGCTGATGTGGGGGTAATTTTTCCTTTTTTTCTGGTCTCTGTCTCTGAGGGCATCAGCACTCAAGGGGATCCAAGGAGGTAGGGCACATAGAGACATGCCACTGCTCTAGATCCTGGCTAGTGTATTCTCCTCCTGATTACTCTGTAGCCCCATTGCACACCACCCATGATCACCCCGGTGGCGATAAAGCAGCAGGACCTTCAGACCACCCTTCTTGGAGGAGAACAGCCCCCCAGGTGCTCGATTCTACTCCCCTGGCCAGACCTCCAGCAACCCGAGTTTGCTTTCAACCTCAGGTCGCTGGCATTGCAAGTAGCAGCACTACTACAACACCGGTGGGCTGGCCCAGATTTCAGCATCTTAAAATAAATGCTTCTGTGCTTTGCATTCTTTCTGCTTTGCTGCATATAGAATCAGTAAGGAAACCATCTGCACTGCTTTGTTGTAACCAGCCATTCAGTTTAACCACCCCTGTTTCCACCAAGCTCTCTATCAGCTGAGGACTGCTTTTCTTTCTGAAACCACAGTTTACATTTAGTATGTGCCTGAATGTCTTTTACTATTTATATTACACTGGATGATACAAAAAAATACAAGTATCAGCACACATCGGCAGGGCTACTGGAAAATTGCGAGAAAAGTAACCTGAAATTGCAGAGATTTTTTTTAAAACTTGCTGGGAAATTGTGAGAGTTCTACTATAGACCCTGAGTGCTTCACAATAAATCATTTACTGTTTTCTGCAGCATATATTAGTCAACATAAACTACCAAATGAGTCCACTGACACTTGAATATGTTTTAAATATGAAGAAAAACTTATGTTCCTAACATGAATCCTATATGGATAAGATGTGTTGCCTCTTTTCCAAAATGCAAAAACGTCTGCCTCATACAGTGCTAAATAGATTCTATTTAGTGAGCTACAGAAAATCAATATTAAATAAATCCAGAATAAACAAATGTTATCTGTTTCTGGATGTAGAATAATGAAGCCTGATCAAAAGCTATTTATAGTGCTTTGTCAACTATTCACCCACTTTGGTGTAATAAGAAATAAGCAGATGGAGTGACAAATAATTCAGTTTTAGTAAAATGTTGTAAAGTGTTTAATGTTCTTAACTTGCACTGTAGGCACTGAGCACTATTACTGAAATCGTATATTAAAACATTATATATGTGTGTTATTATGGCAGGCAGTATAGCCTAGTGGTTAGAGTAACAAACAATGATTGAACTGGGTACATCCAACAAACTTGGGGTTGATTCCCATAACTTCCACTTGCATACTGTGTGACTCCAAGCAAGTCACTTAACTTAACCAGTGCTCCTGGGTCACCTCTGAAAACAGGCAGTTTTGCCTAGTGGATCTTACCTGGTTTACAAAGAATTAAAAAAAATACCAATATATGTTTACTACATCATATAGTAGTCAGGGTACTATGTAATTTACCTGAGTTTTACTCGGGCTGCAATAATTTTTTATAAGTAAAGATAAATGTTTAGATACATTTTATGTGTTTTATAAGCTTTATTTTAGACTTTAGTCAGATTTTTATTGTGTTCTTTGCATGTGGGCATCTAGGACGTTGATTGCTAAGTGCAAGATCACTGTTACCAACTAGCTTATTCAAGTTTATAATCAGCAGGGCCATCCAAAATCCTCAGTTGTTTGAATGAAAACTAGTCTGAATGAAATTATGTTCACAAGGAAGAAACTGCCTTACTGCTTACAAAAAGACTTCACAGTTAGCACCCCATTTAGGTGAATGAAATCATTGGCACTTTTTTCCCACATGCTGTTTCAATCTCTATGACAACAACACATTTTCTGATAGACTGCTTCAACAAAAAGCCAATGTTAGAAACATAGAAACATAGAATTTGATGACAGATAAGGACTGCTTGGCCCACCTAGTCTGCCCATTTTCCTACCTAACAGATAAGCTGCAGACCCTAGTTAGCCAACAGCTTACTTCCTCCTACCCGCCACTAGGACTGCCTTATGCCTGTCCCATGCATTCTTGAAGTCCCCCACTGTTCTTGACTTCCACGACCTCCTCAGGGAGGCTGTTCTGTGCATCCACAACCCTCTCAATGAAAAAATGCTTCCTCACATTACCTCTGAGCCGTCCCCCTCTATCTTCAAATTGTGCCCCCTTGTTCTTGCACATCTTTTTTTCTGGAAGATGCTACCCTCATGGACTTTGTTAATTCCCTTGAGGTACTTGAAAGTTTCTATCATGTCCCCTCTCTCCCTTCTTTCCTCAAGGGTATACATATTAAGCTCCTTTAGTCTTTCTTCGTATGTCTTCTGGTGCAGACTCTGCACCATTTTGGTTGCCCTCCTCTGGACAGCCTCCACTCTGTCTATATCTTTGCAGAGATAGGGCCCCAGAACTGCACACAGTACTCCAGATGGGGTCTCATCAACTGTCTGTACAGGGGATAACAACTTCTTGTTTTCTACTATTGATGCCTCTTCCTATGCATCCCAGTATCCCCCAGCCTTCATTACTGCCTTCTCACATTGCTTGCCCACCTTTAGGTCACCTGATATAGTTACCCCAGGTCCCTTTCTATTTTTATTGTTGTCAGTATCTCACTCCCCATTGTGTACGCTTCCCCTGGGTTTTTGTTTCCCATGTGCATTACCATGCACTTCTTTGCATTGAATCTGAGCTGCCATACATTTGACCATTCCTCCAACCTTTCCAATTCCCTTCTCATCCTTTCCACTCCATCTTGTATATCAACCCTGTTGCAGATATTTGTGTCATCTACAAAGAGACATACTTTTCCTTCCAGTTCCTCTGCAATGTCACTTATAAAGACATTAAAAAGGACCGGTCCTAGTGCTGAACCCTGTGGTACCCCACTAGTAACCCTCCTTTCTTCATTGTGTACTCCATTTACTACTACCCTTTGCGTCCTGTTGTCTAGCCAATTTTTTATCCAGGCTACCATCTTGGGACCCACTCCAAGACTGGCTATCTTGTGTATTAATCTTTTTTGTGGGACTGTATCAAATGCCTTGCTAAAATCTAGGTAGGCCATGTCCACAGCCCCTTCCTGGTCTACTACTTTGGTCACCCAGTCAAAGAAATCTATTAGATTCATCTGACACAACCTTCCCATCATGAATCCATGCTGCCTTGACCCTGTGCCCCACTGGCCTCTAGGTTCTCAACAATTCTTTCCTTCAGAAGTGATTCCATTGTTTTCCCTACCACTGAGGTCAAACTAACTGGTCTGTAGTTTCCTGCCTCTGTCCTGCTCCCACTTTTGTGAAGAGGAATCACATCTGCCCTCCTCCAGTCCTTGGGTATCACTCCATCCTCCCATGATTTGTTTAAGAGAGTAGTCAGCGGTGTCAGTAGTTCTACCCTTAGTTCTTTTAGAATTCTTGGGTGAATCCCATCAGGCCCCATTGCTTTGTCCACCTTCAATTTTATTAGTTCTTTCAGAACCCTTTCTTCTGTAAATGGACTGGTATTGACCCCTGTCTTCACAGTGTTTCTCTTGTTTGGTTTAGGTAACTCCCCCTCCTCTTCCTTTGTGAATACTGAGCAGAAATATTCAATCAGTATCCCTGCTTTTTCACTGTCACCCTCTACCCACATTCCCTCCCCTTTATTAAGCTTCAGTATCCCTCCTTTGGTCTTTCTTCACTCCCTAATGTACTTATTTATTTATTTTATTTATTTAGTTTTTGTTGACCGGGTAGGTGCACTAGCCAACAGGTGACTATTTTCAGGCACGACCCGGGAGACACAGTTACAGTACAAGGCAGGACAGTTTAGGTTTACACAATCCAGGCAAAGGTGTATAGGTACATTGGTACAAGTACAGGCACATAATACAATACAAAAGGTACATTGGTAGAAAGTTACATTGGTACAGGTGCAGGCATACAAATTCAAAAGGCAGGCATACAGTTTTAAAGGGAAGTGGGTACTGGAGGGGACACATATCTAGAGGGAGAGGGGGAAGAGAGGAAAGGGAAGGGAGATGAGGGGGAATTTCTGCAAGCAAGGGGGGTGTGAGAAAACTGTTGAGGGGCAGAGGGCATAGGCAGGAAGACAGGGAAATTACAACTAACGGCTTTACGGTGCTAAGTAGAGATACGCAGCCAGGCTAGTGAAACCGAAGGACGGCAGGAAGAAGGGGATGGTCGGCTGTCAGGGAAAGGAATATGATAAGGAGGGAAGGCATGAAGATGAACCAGAGTTTAAGGGACGATAGTATGAAGAGAGATAGGTAGTAAAGAGGGATGAAGCGGAGGGAAGGAACAGTAAGGAAGGCTAATTGGCTGGCAGGAGAGCAGGGAAAGCATGGTGCTGCACTTAAGTTGGCAAACTAGGACCATTGGTGAAATAAATGGGGGGTGTGGCCAGAAGAGGGCATTATGGCAAAGAGCAGCATAAGCAGAAAAGGCAAAAAAGACCAAGGGTTATGGAACAGAAATTGGGGAGGCAGCCAACCTGAGGCACTTACAGCTAATGTAGGCTAATTACAGCTTTAGTGGGAACAGGTGCAAAAAAGACCCGGGGTTATGGAACTGAGGCCCAGCTGGACTCAGTGCACTTACCGTAAAAGTGCTGCTAATTACAACTTAGCGGGAAAAGGTGAAAAGACCCTGGGCTCTGGAACTGAGAACTGGAAGGGCTCAGAAGGATAAGGAGCAAGTGGGAGAGGAGTGGGGAGGAAGAAGGACCAGTACACACTTAAGTAAATCATACAGTTTAGAGTGATACAGTAGAATGGAGGAAGGATCAAACAATAGTAGGATTACTGCTGATTTATACATAAAGTCAGAGAGGGAAACAATGTTAGATATACAGTAAAATAATATGATCAAGTCAGGATACTATACATATTATAGAATTAGTGCAATTAGGTAGTCGTAAGACAATTTACAGCAGCATTACTAGGATAAATTGACCAAAAGAGAAGATTGTAGACGTTTCATTAAAGTGCAGGCAGAGCTTGTAAACATTTCATTAAAGTGCAGACAGACAAGTAAAATAGCAGGGCAATCAAAGGGAGGTAGGCTAGTGAATATGTGGAAGGGGAGGACTGACTTTAAACAGGTATCAAAAGTTTAAGTAGGATCAAAGCAAGTGCATCAGTCCATGGAGTTCAGGTGAGAGTGTAGTCCACGTTTGAAAGCTAGATGAGATGGGGCATTTCTCAGATCAATGGGCAGCAAGTTCCAAGTATGAGGGGCAGCATCTGAAAGTGCCAGTGCCTCAGGAAGTACAGCAGAGGGGAACTGATAAAAAAGACTTGTCTGAGGACCTTAGGTCATGCGATGGAATCACCGGTTGTAGCAACTCAGACAGTGTGGCTGGTTTCGCCATTCTGATTATGGAGTCTGACAGACTGCAGAGGTAATATTGTGTTGTGGAGGATGGGGATAGCCAGCCAAGCTCTTTATAGAGTTGGCAGTGGTGCGTCAGGTGTGGAGCTTTAGCTGCATACCTACAGACATTATTGTAGGTGGTATCCCATTTCTGTAGAACAGTTTTATTGGCCATTGTGAGGATAGGAGCACAATACATTAGAGTTGGTAATAGGATTCCCCTGGCTATGGCAAGTTTGGCAGTGGGTGTGAGCATAAAATTTGTCCTGTAGGCAGCCCCTAGCTTACAGTTGACATTTTTACATGACTCGTGGATATGCTGCTTCAGGTCGAGGTTTTGGTCAAGCTGTATTCCAAGATGGCGGATAGAACTTAGAGTCTCAAGGGAGGTTCCATTAATATCAGGAATTTTAAGTGAAGATGTGCAGGTTCTGAGTTTATGATTTGATCCAAAGAGCATGGCCTTGGTTTTACCTGCATTGAGTACAAGGCGATGTGCATCTAGCCAGTGTTGTGTCAGGTCGAAAGCTGATGACAGAGTGGCATTCAGATGGGAGATGTTGTCAGAGTGAACATATATTACGAGATCATCAGCATAAAGTAGCGAGTTGCCAGATGTTATTATGTTGGGCAGGTTGTTAATAAATAGTGAAAAGACGAGTGGACCAAGTATAGAGCCCTGTGGTACTCCAATATTGATCTTGGTACTGTTGGAGATGGCCGAGTTAAGTTTTACTGCTTGAGTCCTGTTGGTGAGGTAGCTACAGAACCAAGTTGTTACTGGGGATGAGAAGCACAGGTTTTTGAGGGTGGCAAGCAGCAGCGGATGATCAACGAGGTCAAAGGCCTTAGTGAGGTCTATGAACACAGCCTCTGTTAGCTGCCCTCTGTCCATGTTGGAGAGAACATCCGAGGTGAATTTTGTCAGTGCAGTTGTAGTACTATGGTGTTTTCTGAAGCCATGTTGAGCTTCAGAGAGCGCATTAGAGGAGTCAATAAATTCTGTGACCTGGGTGGCTACTATCTTCTAGAGAATTTTGCTAAGAACCGAAAGTATGGCTATAGGTCTATAGTTTGATAAGTCATTTTTTGCTCCCTTTTTTAAAAACTGGTGTGATTCTGGCAGCCTTCCAAATCTCGGGGACAGTGCTAGTGGAGAGAGATAACATGAAGATCTTGGCAAATGGATGGGATATGAGATGAGCAGCCATTTTCAGCAGCCATGGTTCCAGACTGTCAGAGCCAGGGCTAGTGTTTTCAGATATGATCGATAGGAGTTTGTGAACTTGATTTCCTGTAACCATTTTAAAGTAAAACAATCGTTTAGGGGCAGGTTGTTCATCAGTACTCATCTTGGCAGAGTATGGCTGAGAGGCAGCTGGCAACGATTTTAGAGAGGATGTAATGGCTGATAGGTCCGAGAATTGCAGATTGAAGGCATTGGCAATGGTGAGGGAGTCGTTGCAGTGGACCCCTTGGAGTAGCATTTCCGAGGGGGTGATGGATTGGGGAGTTCTGAGGAAGTTTTTTTTATGTGACTCCAAAATTTTCATGGATCATTTGCAGAGCTGGTTAATAGGTTCTGGCAATATCTGCTTTTCACAAGTCTGATATGTTTCTTGCAGTCACTTCTATGTTGCTTGTATAACTGATGATCACAGGGCAGGCCAGTGGATTTGTAATGTTTCCAGAGTTTGTCTCTAAGCTTGAGCTTATGAAGAAGATCTTTGCTCAGCCACCTTGTTTGTTGCCCCCTGACCCTTCTCTTTGTCTTTGGTATATGCCTCCTTTGAACCTCACCAAACCTGTTAAGGAAAACATCCGGGGCAACGTCAGCACTGGTTGCGCTGTAGATTTCGGACCAGTCTATGTTAGATATATCAGAAAGAAATGCCTGTACATCCAGTGCTGCAAAGTTGGTAATGGTGATGAGGCGGGACCGAGGAGCAGGCAGCGGACAGGGGCACCAGTGACAGACCGTGGGAGAGTGGTCTGTCAGAGAGTCCGCTAGAACAGCTGTTTTGGTTACATGGTCAGGTCGATTGGTGAGAATCCAGTCCAAGAGCGTTCCTGACTGCGTGTTTGTCATTCTCGTGTGTTCAGTGATGAGTTGGTGAAAGTTATATTTTTGGACCAGAGATGCAAGGTTACTGTGATTCAGTCCTAGCCAGTTTAAGTTAATGTCCCCTAACAGGATACACTCATTCAGCTTCACAGATTGTGACACATGTTGGAGTAAGATCTGGAGACTTTTCAACTCTCTAGTGGGTGGGTTGTACACACACAGGATGTACAGGTATTTAGCTCCTAGGGACAGTGTAGCATGTAGTGATTCACAGCGCATTTTGGGATCCGAATTGGGAACCACTTTTAGCGAGAGGTGATTTTTATAGTAAATGGCAACACCTCCACCCCTTTTAGAGCCAGTTCGATCCTGGCAAATGACAGCATACACAGGTAGGACACAGTGTGCATCCAGGATGTTAGTTTTGAGCCAAGTTTCTGTGAGGCACAGGATGTCAGGGTTAACCAGTCTTGCTCAGGCTTCAAGCTCAGCCAGGTGCCCCATTAGACTTCTAATATTCATATGGGCTAGTAATAGGCCTTTACTTGTTTTGGTTTATAAAAGGTCTTATCCCCCTTCTTAACAGAATTGGCTATCCTTTCCTCGGTTTGGGCCTTTGCTATTCTGACTGCCTTCCTAGCCTCTTTCTGCTTTAACTGATAAAGTTCTCTGTCCTGCTCCTTCTGTGTTTCCTTATATTTCCTAAATGCTGTCCTTTTCTCCTTAACTTTCCCTGCCACCTCTTTTGATAACCATAGCAGTTTTTTCCTTCATTGTGTATTATTGATTTGCTTTGGATCTGCAGCTTATCCATTAGGTAGGGAAATGAGCAGACTGGGTGGGCCAAGCGGTCCTTATCTGCCGTCAAAATCTATGTTTCTATGTTTCTACACAAAGGCTTGTTGCCTCTGTGATGGCTGTTTTGATCACTCCCCATTGTTCCTCCACCCCTCCTTCTTGCCTGTTTGTTAGTGCTTTTCTGGAGTACTCTCTCATTTTCCCAAAGTCAGCCATCCTAAAGTCCAGTACTCTTGCTTTTGTATCGCTTGATTGTATGGCTGTGTTTATAGTGAACCACACTGTTTGGTGGTTGCTTGTTCCCAGATGGCTACCCACTTCTAAATCTGAGATTCTTTCTCCATCCCCATTTGAAAGTACCAGGTCTAAGATTGCTCACTCCCGAGTGGGTTCCAATACTAGCTGTCTGAGGCATGCCCCCTGTAGGGCATCAAGAATGACCCTGCTCTTGGATGTACCAGCAGCAAAGGTGCTCCAGTTAACATCTGGCATATTCAGGTCCCCCATCAACAATATCTCCCCTTTTTCTGCCATTCTAAGAAAGCCTTCTATCATTTCCTTGTCCATTCCCTCTCCCTCAGATGGGGGTCTGTATACAAACCCCATGTGGATTGTGGTGCCATTTCCTGTCTCCAAGGTGACCCTAAGTGCCTCATCTGCTCCCTGTTTACTCTTTAGTTCTGTTGCTTTGATCCCTTCCTTTACATAGAGAGCTACTCCTCCTCCTCTTTTACCCTCCCTGTCCCTCCTGTACATTGTGAATCCTGGTATGTTGACATCACAGCCATGGTTCTCTGTGACCAAATTTCTGCGACTGCCACAATATCCAGGCAACCCTCTTCCATCAAGGCCATTAGTTCAGGGAGCCTGTTATACATACTAGGGGCATTGGTACTCATCACCCTCCACTTTTTGATAGCCATACCCCTTTTTGCCCCATTTCTGTCCTTACTGCCTTTGCCTTTTTTACATTTAAATCTGTTCTGCTCCCGAATAACTTCTGTCCCTTGGTGTTTACCTCACTAATCACCATGTTTTGTGGGGGAGGCTCAGATTTCCCTGCTCCTTTTCAGTGCCTCCCCCCTTGGCTAGTTTAAATGCTTACCAATGAAGCATTTAAACCTCTCACCTAGGATCCTTGTTCCCCCTAGACAGATGTGGACCATCGCACCAGTATAGGTCTGCATCCCTCCAGGTGGCTCCCCAGTCCCCAATAAAGCCAAAACTCTGAGCTCCACACCAGTTTTTCAACCACTCATTGAATTCCCTAGTGAGAAGTGCTCTAGCATCTCCCTTGCCATAGACAGGCAGCACCTCCGAGAAGGTTACCATATGCACTACTTGTCTAAGGCCCCTTCCCAACTCTACAAACTTCTCTTGTACTGCTCTGATCCCATTCCTAGCCAGGTCATTTGTCCCTAGGTGGACAATGACATCCAGCTCCCTTCCTCGTGCAGCTTCTCCCATGATCCTGAGGATTTGTTCCCTGTCCCTCCAAGCTGTGGTGCCAGGAAGGCACCTTACCTCCCTCTCCCCTTGCTCCCCCATTTCTACCCTTCAATGACTGAGTCCCCCACCAGGAGTTGTTTTCTTCCCCTGTGGGGTCCCATGACACCCTCCTGTGGGTCTCCTTTGTGAAGGTTCCCAGCATCCTCCTTGGTCTCCACTGCAGGTGCCTCCACAGAGGAACCACTATCCACCAGAAGAGCAAATGAATTGTGGAGAGGTACAGCTAGAGGGATGCAACTCTGTTCCACCACCCTCTCCCTCCTTGAGCCCACCCTGGTCCAGTCTCTCCTCTTTCTTGGCAACCTCTGAGGTAGTGGCATTGGCCCTGATGGTTCCTGGGTGGGGGAGGAGGTTTCATGAATCCTAGCCAGGTCAGCCTGGAGACGGGTAACCTCCTCTCTCATACCAGAGAGATGCCTGTAAATGGGGCAGCATCGCAGCCTCCAGAATGTCTCCCGGATCACTGCTGCCCCACAGCCATTGCACTGCACCACTCCTATCATGTCTTATTTTATTGTCCTCTCCATTGTTTCTCTGGATGCTTATTCTCTCCTCTCCTTACAAATCTCACCTTTCCTGTTCTGGGGCAGCAACTTCCTATCTTCTTCAGTAGCCTCCTTCTTTCTTGCTCAATATCAGATGACCAGCAGCTGGGGGGGGGGAGAGTGAGCTACTTTTTTCCTTTAGGGTTGACAAAACCAATGTTTCTCTATGATCCTTTCCATTCTACTGCCAAACAGTAAGTTCCTGTTGACATTCAAATTCAGTGGCTATAAAAGTAGAACTGGCTTTGGGTGGGTGGGTTGAGGGGTGAGATGGAGGGCAATTAGTAAGAAAAAAGGCTAGCACAAGGAAGTTATAATTTGACTCACCTGCTTTTATAGTGTCTAAACTACACCCCCAGGTAAGCTGTCTTCCCTCCGACTGGTTTAGCAAAGTCAGCTGATACAGTACCCTTCCCTGCACAGAACAAACACTGACTTTCTTTCTTTTTTTCTTTTTTTAACCCTAAATAAGTCCCCTTCTACTTCTAATAGTTATCTGTCTACTTAATCTTAACAGACACTGACTCCTGCTGAGATATACATTTTAAATTAATAAGAAAATGTAGCTTCTTTTACTTAGCTGCTTTCTGCTCTACAAGCAAGGCTAGCAACAGGAAGTTGTAATTTGACTCACCTGCTTTTATAGTGTCTAAACCACACCCCAGGTAAGCTCTCTTTCCTCCCACTGGTTTAGCAAAGTCAGCTGATACAGTACCCATCCCTGCACAGAACAAACACTGACTTTCTTTCTTTTCTTTCTTTTTTTAACCCTAAATAAGCCCCTTCTACTTCTAATAAAGTTATCTGTCTACTTAATCTTAACAGACACTGACTCCTGCTGAGATATACGTTTTAAATTAATAAGAAAATGTAGCTTCTTTTAGTTAGCTGCTTTCTGCTCTACAAGCAAGACTAGCAACAGGAAGTTGTAATTTGACTCACCTGCTTTTATAGTGTCTAAACTACACCCCCAGGTAAGCTCTCTTTCCTCCTACTGGTTTAGCAAAGTTAGCTGATACAGTACCCTTCCCTGCACAGAACACACACACTGACTTTCTTTCTTTTCTTTCTTTTTAACCTTAAATAAGACCCCTTCTACTTCTAATAAAGTTATTTGTCTACTTAATCTTAACAGACACTGACTTCTGCTGAGATATACATTTTAAATTAATAAGAAAATGTAGCTTCTTTTAGTTAGCTGCTTTCTGCTCTACAAGCAAGGCAAGCAACAGTTAATTGTTTAATTGTACTTATGCTTGGCCAGTGGATTTTGAAAGCACATTCAATGACACACAGAAAGTAAGACCCCAGGGGCTATATGATGCTGGTGGGCAGAGTGGTGCTCAATTCACGTCTGAGCTCAGACATGAAAACTAAGAGACACCCTTTTCATGAAGACCAAATAAAAAAAGCATCCACATGTTTGGGAGATGCAAGATTTTCCATTTGAAGGTCCTCCACTAATCACTTGTGGATTTTTAAAGGTGAAGACACCATTTCAAAGAAACAAAATTCAGGCAGATTTTTGTTGATCCTCCTACCCCCTGGCCATCCACTCCTTCAGGCCTGCCAAGGACCCCAACCACTGATGCTGAGCCCTGACCACCATCCACTGCCTCTTATTGCTGTGCTACCAGGTAACCCAAAGTAACCTTTCATTGAGTGGGCCCCTACCTCTGTGGGAAGCTACTAGGAGATAATTGCCCCAATAAACTTCCTGTGTATTCCAGGCATGACAGGGGTAAGAACAAACACATGTGTCTGGGTCTTTGGGCTTATGAAGGAACTAGCAGCTGTCCTCCATTTGGCCAGCAGTGTGTTTTCCCATTTTCTTGAGAGTATGACAGGCCACGTGGTGTCAAGGCACAAGCCAATGTCCATTACACTCCCTCCCACAGTGAGGGCCAATGTGTCGCTGTGCCTCTGGCCTCCATTGGGGCCAGAAAATGCTGAGCCATGAACCCATCCTCCCTCCCAGGAGAAGGCAACTGGTCATTGGACACTCAAGCCTTCACCCTCCCATGGCCGGCCCTCTAACACCCAAGTCTGTTCTCGAACCCTGGTCTGCAGTGTCACATGCAGAAATCCAGTTCAGGCAGTTAATTGATAGATAGGAAAAAAACAAAGGTGGTCAACCTTAGTTGTGGTGGTTCAGATTAATTCACATCTGAGTTCTAACAAGCAAAGAGACCAAGTAATTTGTAACTTGTCTATGTGGGGTGTGGGTGTTGAAGAAAGGGGATCATAGTGCTGTCACTACTGCCATCACCCCTGAAAGATGTGGACTGCATTGTTGCTACTGCCATCACACCTGAGAGGCAGGGGCCGTAGTGCTTCTGCCACCACCACTGGTGGATGGGTAATGTAGTACTGCTGCTATCCCACCTGAGGGATGGGGTCTATAGTGCTAATACTGCAATTGCACCTGAGGAATGGGGAACATAGTACTGTTGCCATCACACCTAAGGCATGGGGTCACAGTGCTGCTGCTTCCATCACACCTGAGGGAGGTGGGCAATAGTGCTGTTTCTGCTGCTATCATGCCAGAGGGATGGGGCAGAAGTGCTGTTGGTGCTGCCATTGCATCTGAGGGATGGGGTCCGTAGTGCTGCTTACATCACACCTTAGGGATAGGGGCTGTAATGCTGCTGCTGCCATCACATCTTGTACCTAAAATAACTTTAAATTGGTACAAGGATGGAATGATGTGCAAAAGTGGAGGTCAAAACTGCTAAAATGCATGTTAGCAGAGTTAAAAATTGTTAAATAAAGTACACAAAACCAAACACAGGGTTAACCAGATTATGGTTTAACAGACACCAGTGACAACATCAATTTTTACAATGTGCAAAATGGAATTTGCCCTTTCTCAATCCTGGTAAACTGATGTCCCAGAACAGGACTAATACTGAAGGGATTCTTCAGATCAGAAGGAGGAGGAACACAAGAGGGCATCAGCTGAGATTAGAGGGGGGAGATTCAAGAGGGAAATAAGGAGACTCTTTTTCACAGAAAGAGTGGCAGACAAGTGGAATACTCTGCCAGAGGAAATGGTATCCTGTAGAACAGTAGGAGGATTTAAGAGAGGGTGGGACAGAGTGAGAGGGGTTGTTATGAGGAAGAGAGGGAGGGTGGGGCAGCTGAAAGTTGAGGGGCTAGCTGCACAATCGAGTAGACTCAATAGATGGTGAGGCCTGTTTCTGCTGGCAATTTGTATGTTTGTATGTTCATTTCCTGGGGAGTGCCAAAAGAATTGTGCACACCATAACTGCCACTAAAGACAAGCCAATACACCAAATGCCTTACAGATTGCCCTTGAAGGTGAGGGATGAGGTGATTCAAGAAGTCAAAACAATGGAGCAGTTAGGCATAATTGTACCCTCAAAGAGTGCATGGTCTTCACCCATTTTCACAGTTGACAAGAAACGTGTTAGGATATGTCAATGCCTAGATTTTGGGAAGCTTAACAAAGTGTCACTATTTAATGGCTATCTGATGCCCCGAATACATGACATCATTGACAGGCTAGGCAATGCACAGTATAGCTCCACCCTTGATGTTACTGAGGAATATTGACAAATCCTCTTGTCACCTGATTCACAAGATAAAACTGCATTTAGCACCCCAATCCATTTATACCAGTGTGTCACAATGCCATTTTGACTACATGGGGCCCCAATCACTTGCCAGCATTTTATGGACCACATAGGATGATGTGGTCACATTCAGCTCTGACTGGGAAACCCATGTTAGACACTTGTACCAGGTATTGCAAGCAATATAGGAGTCAGGAGTGACCATTAACCCTGCTAAGTGTGCCCTAGCAAAGACTGAGGCAAGATACCGAGGGTTCATTTTAGGCAACACACAAGTGAAGCCTGAGATAGAGAAGGTTACAGCAGTAGCAACAGCCCAATACCTACCACAAAAAAGTAAGTGAGATCTTTTCTAGGCCTGGCTGGTTATTACCGGAGATTTATTCCTAATTTCACAGCCATTGCCAGTACTTTGACTGATCTCACTAAAAAGAGGTGCCTGAATAAGGTTCAGTGGACCCCTATTTGAGATGAGGCTTTTAGGAATATCAATGCCATTTTATGTACAGCTCCGTATTAAAAAGCCCTAACTTCAACCAAGTGTTTGAGGTCCAGATTGATGCATCAGAGAATGGTATTGGGGCAGTCTTATCTCAGAAAATAGATGGGGAAGAACATCTGATCACGTATATCAGCAGGAAGCTACATGAGAGGGAGAGAAGATATGCTCCCATAGAGAAAGAATGCTTAGCTCTGAAGTGGGCTATTAGATCTCTAAAATATTACTTGTGGGGGTGAATTTAAGATTGTAACCAATCATAGCCCCCTTTCCTGGTTGCACCAAATGAGAGAAAATAACCTGTATAATGCGGTGGTACTTAGCTCTTTATCCCTATCAATTTACTGTGTCCCACAGGGTAGGGACAAAACATGTAAATGCTGTTTTCATGTCTAGATATGGTGCAGGAATTGATGTCAATGAAATATGATGGACTTTTCCCAAAAGGTGATAGTGCAGGAAGGTACTATTAGTCTCTGCTGAGGCATGTGTTAGCGCTTCAGGGTAAAGAATGCTGATATCCACTATGTTTATGATGGAGTGTTTAGCATTAATAGGGACCCTGAGACGTAGCTTCTGAAGATGGATGGGAGGAAGCTCCATCCCTTCCAGGGACAGGAAGGTGATAAGCAGTCTGAAACAACTGCTACTTCCTTAAGGTGGGGGATATGTGACAGAGAGATTCTGCCACACTTGAGGACCGACCTTTTCTTAAATCTGTTGCAACCGTTCTTCTATTGCTTAATCTAATTTATCCTTTACAATTTCTAGTCCACAAGGTTGGCCACCTATAGGTTTCCTCACCCCTTTCTTGACTATGCTGTAGTGTTCTCTTTAATTTTTCTTTTCCCTTTCAGATCTTCGTATAGGAAGGTTATTGTGGTGACCTCCGAGCTGATGTAAAACAACAGGCTGTGTTCCTCATTGTTGAATTTAGTATGCAGTAGCACTATGTCATAAAATACCTTGATGTATATGCCTTATGTGTATGAAACCTATAAATGCTGAAAACACCATGGCACTAGGTGTTTTTGATTAAGGTAAAAAGTTACTAGGGGACTGTATTATAAAAATTAAGTTACTGGGGTAGAGATATCAGGAAACCCCCATTGTGTTATTTAAATGTATATAAATTACAAATTGTTTGAGCAGTCATCTGGCACCATACATTCCTGCTTTGAGCTGAACCAGCCACAAATTTCATGGTAACTTGCATATACATCCCATGATGCTTTTCATTAGGGAGTATGTGTGATGTGTTCCTTTGAAACTTGGCTTTATTGCCAATGCCCTTTGTGGGTAACCCTTGCTTCAGTGCTTCTGCACTGAGGTTCTTTGTCTTTAGCTTGGTTTTTTTTTTTTTTGGTTTTGAGCTCCCCATCATCCAAACACACAAGACCAACATACAGGATGAAATAATTTTCGCTAAAGAGATAGATCAGTAGATCAATGGGTGAGTAGATGCTGATTTAAGTGCAGAGGATGGACATGCATAGTCTGTTGCTGCAAACTGATGTATTGAAGAAGGGATATGCCATTGCTTAAGATTATCCTTGTGTTTTAAATAAACATCACACAGAGATTGTGTGTTGAACCTGAAGTTCTGTGTTTAGTCCATCTGTTATCCTACAACCCCTCCACAGCCATCACCGTTCCTCAGCCCGATTCTCCTAATCACTTAAGTACAAAAATACTAGCCCTGCTAACCAACTCCTGCTAAGAACTGCTCAGCAAAGCCAATATAAACTACAAAAATCTTCTTTTTGCACATGCTTACTTTTCCTTTTGCTGTCAGATCACTCGAGCACTTTCTGTTTTCAGGTCACAATCTTCCATCCCTCCTAAGCATCTCTATACTGCTGCTCACCCTCTACGTTACTGGTCAAACCCGGAAACCACAGTTTGTGAGGGGGAAAAAGCATCAGTTTCATAGTCAGTTTGACAGGCTGTTTCACAAGACACCCGCTATTACTCTCAGCCACCAGCGTCCCAAAGCAAATAAGCAGCAGTTCACAAGGGGGGAAAAAACAGAAGTTTGACTGCCAGATTTTAAACTAACACAGGCTTTTTCACCGATCGCCCAATCCTGCTACTACTCATGCCACTATCTCAAAGTAAAAATAACCAGTAGGGTAATTGTAAAACACGTGTGAAATGCTGCACTTGCTGTCTACTGGTAAATATACCAGTAGAGGGACTACTTTACTAATTATGCAACTTTAAGTACATTTTTAGTCATTTTTTACTCTTTTTTTAATTGCTTAAATAGTATACAAAAACTTTGTGTATATTCCATTTTCATTATCATGATTGGCAACTGGCAAGGGCACTGAGAAATTGCCGAAACTTTTACCCCAAAATGCGGAGGCTTTTTGCTGAAATCGTGAGAAATTGCAGAGGTTCACTATACATTCCCACTGTTCCCTAATAAATATTTTATTGTTTGCTGCAGCTTGTATTGATTACATAAATTGTCAGGTAAATGTACTGCCACTTGTTAATGTTTTTAATGTGAAGAAAGATGTGTTTTTGAAATGCACTGCAAATGAATCATTATGTAGCTTATCTTAAAAAATCTAAAGACATCTAAATCATGCAGTGCTGACTAGATTTGATTTAGCAATTTACAGTTAGTCTGTACTGAATAGAAACATAGAAACCTAGAATTTGATGGCAGATAAGGACTGCTTGGCCCACCCAGTCTGCCCATTTCCCTACCTAATGGATAAGCTGCAGATTCTAGCTAACCAACAGCCTACTTCTTCCAACCTCTACCCCCTAGAATTGCCTTATGTCTGTCCCATGCATTCTTGAATTTCACCACTGTTTTTGACTCCACAACCTCCTCAGGAAGGCTGTTCCATGCATCCACAACCCTCTCCATGAAAAAATACTTCCTCACATTGCCTCTGAGCCACCCCTCCTTTAGCTTCAAATTGTGCCCCGTTGTTCTTGCACATCTCTTTTTCTGAAAGATGCTACCCTCTTGGACTTTGTTGATTCCCTTAAGGTATTTGAATGTTTCAATCATGCCCGCCCTCTCCCTCCTCTCCTCGAGGCTATGCATATTAAGATCCTTAAGTCTCTCTTGATATGTCTTCTGGTGCAGACCCTGCACCATTTTAGTTGCCCTCCTCTGGATTGTCTCCATCCTGTCTATGTTTTGTGGAGATTGGGTCTCCAGAACTGCACGCAGTACTCCAGATGTGGTCTCACCAGCTGTCTGTACAGAGGGATGACAACTTCCTGTTTTCTACTGGTGATGCCTCTCCCTGTGCATCCCAGTATCCCCCCAGCCCTACTTACTGCCCTCTTACATTGCTTGCTCATCTTTAGGTCATCTAATATGACTACCCCCAGGTCCCTTTCCATTTTTGTTGTTGTTAGTATCTCACCCCCCATTGTGTACTCTTCCCCTGGGTATTTGTTTCCCAAGTGCATTACTTTGCACTTCTTTGCACTGAATCTAAGCTGCCATACATTTGACCATTCCTCCACCCTTGCTGAGTCCCTTCTCATCCTTTACACTCCACCTTGTGTATCAACTCTGTTGCAGATCTTTGTGTCATCTGCAAAGACACATACTTTTCCTTCTAGTCCCTTTGCAATGTCACTTATAAAGACATTAAAAAGGACCGGTCCTAGTACTGAACCCTGCGGCACCCCACTAGTTACTCTTCTTTCTTCAGAGTGGACTCCGTTTACTATTACCCTCTGCGTCCTGTTCTCCAGCCAATGTTTTACCCAGGCTACCATCTTGGGACCCACTCCCAGGCTGGCCAACATGTATATTAATCTTTTGTGTGGGACAGTGTCAAATGCCTTGCTAAAGTCTAGGCAGGCCATGTCTACAGCCCCTCCCTGATCTACTACTTTGGTCACCCAGTCAAAGAAATCTATTAGATTCATCTGACATGACCTTCCCACTGTGAATCCATGCTGCCTTTGGTCCTGCATTCCTCTGGCCTCTAGGTACTCAACAGTTATTTCCTTCAGAAGTGATTCCATCATTTTCCCAACCACTAAGGTTAAACTAACAGGTCTGTAGTTTCCTACTTCTGCCCTGCTCCCACTTTTGTGAAGTGGAATAACATCTGCCCTTCTTCAGTCTTCAGGTACCACCCCAACCTCCCATTATTTGTCAAAGAAGGTAGTCAGTGGTGATCAGTAGTTCTACCCTTAGTTCTTTTAGAATTTTGGGATGAATCCCATCAGGCCCTATTACTTTGTCCACCTTCAGTTTTATGAGTTCCTTCAGAACCCTTTCTTTTGTGAAAGGGCTGGTATCAACCCCCGTATCCAGTGTGTTTCTATTGCTTGGTTTAGGTACCCCCCCTCTTCATTTGTGAATACTGAGCAAAAGTATTTGTTTAGTATCTGCCTTGTCACAGTTACCCTCTGCTCACCCCCTCCCCTTTATTAAGCCTCACTATCCCTCCCTTGGTCTTCCTTTACTCCTTTATGTACCTATAAAGGGTTTTATCCCCCTTCTTAACTGAATAGGCTATCTTTTCCTCGGTTTGGGTCTTTGCTGTTCTGACTGCCTTTCCTGCATCCTTTCACTCTAACTGACACAATTATCTGTCCTGCTCCTTCTGTGATTCCTTGTACTTCCTGAATGCTCTCTTTTTTTCCCCTAACCTTCCCTGCCACCTTCTTTGAGTACCATAGTGGTTTCTTACATCGGTTTGTTTTGTTTATTTGTTTCACACAAAGGCTTGTTGCCTCTGTGATGGCGGTTTTGATTATTCCCCACTGTTCTTCCACCCCTCCTTCCTGCCCATTTGCTAGTGCATTCCTTAGGCACTCACCCATTTCGGCAAAGTCCATCCTCCTGCAGTCCAGTACCTTTGCCTTTGCATGGCTTGACTCTACTGCTGAGTTTATCGTGAACCATACTGTTCGATGGTCATTAGTTCCCAGGTGACTACCCACTTCTAAATCTGTGATCTTCTTACCATCTCCATTTGAAAGTACCAGGTCTAAGATTGCTCCCTCTCAAGTGGGTTGTGGCCATTGTCTGTCTCCAAATTGACCCACAGTGCTTCCTCTCCTCCCTGTTTACCCTTTTGTTCTGCTGCTTTGATGCCATCCCTTATGTAGAAAGCTACTCCACCTCCTCTTTTACCCTTCCTATCCCTCCTGTAGATGGTGTATCCTGGTATGTTTACGTCTCAGTCATGCAGTCATGGTTCTGTGTGTACCAAGTTTCTGTGACTGCCACAATATCTAGATGTTCCTCCTCCATCAAAACCACTAATTCAGGAAGCTTGTTACTTAGACTATGGGCATTGGTACTCATTGCTCTCCATTTTTTGATGGCTTTACCTCTTGTAGCACCATGCCTGTCCTCATTGACTTTGCTTTCTCCATTTACCCCTGTCCTGCTCCCTACTGACCGTTTTATCTTGGTCTTCACCTCATTTATTTCCTGGTTTTGTAGGGGGAGGCTGGGAATCCCCTGCTGCTTATCAGTGCCTCCCCACTTGACTAGCTTAAAAGCTTGCCAATGAAGCATTTAAACCGATCGCCCAGTAAACTTGTTCCCTTCCTGGACAGATGCAGACCATCCTGCCATTATACACTGGTATCCCTCCAGGTAGAACCCCAGTCCCCAATGAAGCCAAACCCCTGTGCTCTGCACCATTTTTTCAGCCATTCATTGACTTGCATGGTGCGAAGTACCCTCACCTCACCCTTGCCATAGACAGGCAGCACCTCTGAGAAGGATACTGTGTGTGCTACTTGCCTTAGGTCCCTCCCCAATTCCACAAACTCCTCCTGCACTGCTCTAATCTCATGTTGAGCCAAGTCATTCATCCCTAGGTGGACAATGATGTCCAGCTCAGCCTCCCATGCAGCTGTTCTCATGATCCTGAGGATATGCTTCCTATCCCTCCAAGCCTTTGTGCCAGGCAGGCACCTCACATCAGTGTTCCCTGATCCATCCAGTTCTATCCCCCTAATAATTGAGCCCCCCTCCAGGAGCTGCTTCCTTTTCCTGTGGTGTCCTCTGTCTCCTTCCTGTGGGGCTCTCTTGTGACAGTTGTCCGCAACCTCCTTGGTCTCCTCTGCGGGTGCATCCATAGGGGGACTATGTTCCATCAGAATGGTGTATTGATTGTGGAGTGGTACAACTGACTAGGTGTGCCTCTGTTCCACCACCCTCACCCTCCCTGAGCCCACTGTGGTCCAACTGCTGCACTTGCTTGGCAGTCTCTGAGGTAGTGGTGGTGGCCCTCGAAACAACATATTTTGCCCATTTCTAGATGTTAAATAATGAAGCCTGTTCAACAACTACTTGCTTTGGTGCAAGAAAAAAATAAACAGATAACCAGGGTGCCTAATAAAGTTCTAGTAAGAAAAATGTTTATTTTGTTTAAATAATTACTGTTCTTAATCAGCACTGTAAATACATTTTAAAATAACATGATAAAAGTATTAAATCATACCAGTAGCTTTCATTACATCATACAATAGTTTTTTTTTAATTCAGTATACTTTATTTAAGGCAATCAAATAAAAAAACAAGCACAGTTGAACATATAGTGCAGCCCAAGATGTACAGTACACACATTTGGGATTAAACAGAATTGATTAGGCAGGAATATAAATGTAACACCCTCCTCTCCCCCTCACCTTCCAGAAGAAAGCTCCTTCTCCCTCCCAGACCCCCACTCCCACTCCTTGCCACCACATAAACCAACATGGGTTTATAGAATAAATATCAGGAACATAATGACAGGAAGGGGAAGATATAATCATTTGGAGCACCATCCATTAGCCTAGATAGAATGGATACTACTTAGGTGGTGGGGGGGACCTGGGGCAGTTCACCAGTAGCAAGGTATGAAGTTTCTCCCATTTCTGTTTATAACCACTGGAGTGCTGATGCAGATTTGCATTATACTCTCTGCTTGAAGTGCAAAGAGAATCTCTCTAAACCATTCAATATAACTGGGTGTAGACTTGTCTAACCAGTGCCTTAGAATAATCTTTTTAGCACATGCTGAGATCAAAGCAATGTGGGTTCTTGGGATACCAGAAATTGTACCTGAATATTCACCTAGAATGCATACCTCCAGACTGAAACTGCCATGAATATTTAAAAAGGGGTCTAGGTGGGATTGAATCTGAGACCAAAAAGGGGTAATTTTTCACATGACCACAACATGTGTAATAGGGTGCCATGCTCCTTGCCACATTTAGGACAGGTATCAGTGGAGGTGTGTCCCATTTTATATAATTTAATGGGTGTATAATATAGATCATGATTGATTTGGAATTGCATGTAATGGTACCTGTCCCATTTTATCATTTGATAAAGTGCTTCCAGGTTTTAGGCCATGATCTAGAAGAGACAGATGATGGGATGAGCTGGTCTCAAGTGTAGAATTTTGGACCCTCCTTGTTCGCAATGACTTTCAAGAGGTAATGATAGGAGTACAAGATTAGGTGGGAGGTGGGCAACAATTCCAGATAGGGAAGAACCAAAGTGGCCAAGGGTTGTTCTCAAGGCCTGTTACCAAAATGATGGAGTAACATGTGCGAGATTTGCATGAATTTAAATACCGAAGAGGAAGGCCATTCAAAGGTGACCCTCACCAAATGAAAGGGCATAAGTTTCCAGTCAGTCACTAGCTGGCTAACTGATTCAACCTCTATGTTCGGCCAAATGGAGGATTGTGTGATACTATTTCCAGATATTAGGAGATTAGGGTTACTGAACAGAGGTTAAGAGATGTCTCTACAGTTATCCACCCCAAAATAGGAAGAGAGTTGCAAGTGTATTTGAAGGGAGGTCCCAAGGGGAGTAGCCTGCAATGTTTTGGGAAGACATTTTTTACGCAAGAAAGGGAGAGAGCTATAGCTAATACTGTGTTTAATGCAAGACCTGTGTTCAATTTCCACTCATAAAGGGTAGTAGGGAATACTGGCCATGTCCGGAAGGAGCCAACGTTAATAAATTATTCTTGAAAAGTGGATAGACAGATAATAGAGGAAGATATTAGGGGCTTGTAACCCATTATCAGGTTTCTGATGGGTGAGATGTAGGTAAATCCTTCTGGCTTTCTTATCCTTCCAAAGGAAGGAACTGAGTATTCAGTGCACTTGCCAGAACCATGATAGAGGAAGGATACCATTGAACATCAGAAGGGGATATAAGATGTGTGGCAAGACATTCATTTTGATAATACTCATGATAATACTCATGCAACCCCCACAAAGTGAAGTGAAGATGAGTCCATCTAGTAAGTTCTGTTTTTATTGCCACTAAGAGGGGATCAAGGTTAAGCTGTTTGAATTGGTCAGTTTTGGAGGTCAGATAAATACTCAGATATTTCAGTTTTATGGGATTCCATTGCAAGTCCAGATGATCAATTTCAGCCCAGAGTGTACATTTATTAAGGGGAAGTACTTCCATTTTACTTAAATTCAGCTTGTAATTTGAAATGGCACCAGATTTTGTGATAATGTTTAAAGCTGCAGGGAGTGACATGTTGGGAGATGACAAATGCAGTAGGATGTCATCAGCGTACACTGAAAGTTTGTATTCTTGGTCATAGAGAGAAAGGCCTGTGACTGTAGGGGAACCATTAAGTTTTCTAATTAGAGGCTCAAGAAATAAGTTAAACAGAAAAAAGGATAGGGAGCATCCTTGATGGGTCCCCTGTTTCAACAAAAAGAGATCCGAGAGTATGCCATTACAAAGGACCCTTGCCAATGGAGAGGTGTAGAGAACTTGGATCCATCTGATGAATTCTGCAGTGATGCAAAACTGGGGGAGCAGAGCAAACAAGTAGTCCCATGTGACTCGATCAAAAGCTTTTTCTGCATCCAGGGAAACCAGGGCAGAAGGTGTTGAGGATTCCCTGGATGCAGAAAGGAAATAGGAAAGTTTCTTCAAGTGATCTGCAGAGTGGCGGCCCTGAACAAAACCTATTTGTTCCTTACTAATGAAAGACTCCCAAATGAGAGAGATCCTGGTGGCCAGAAGTTTTGCTAGTAACTTAAGATCAGTGTTGATAAGAGAGATTAGTCTATAGCTGGAGACTAAAGAGGGATCTGTGTTGGGCTTGGGGAGAATGACAATAGTGGCTGTGGTTAGTGAGGGGTCAGAAGTGCCCTTTTAGAAGAAATAGTTAAAGATGTCCAAAAGAATGGGGGCTATTTGGATCTTTAAAGTTTTATAAAAGTTGGCTGTAAACTTGTCTGGTCCTGGTGCTCTATCTGGAGGGAGGTAGTCTATCGCAGTTATAATTTCATATGAGGTCAGCGGAGCTTGGAGGACCATTACCTCAGAATCCAGTAGAGTGGAGAGCTTGGTATCAGTCAAAAAGGTATCCAGCCAGGTGAACTCAAAGGGGATGGGGGGGCATGTAACGCCAAGTAATTCTCTTTAAAAGCATCCACAATGGAAGGGGGAGGTAAGTAATTGACCCAAGGATGTCTGAATGGAGGTGATGTTTTTTGTCAGTTACTTGGGATTGGAGACGCAGGGCAAGGAGCTTACCTGCCCTTTCCTCCTGGTCAAAATAAAAGGCTTTGGATCTCAGCATGGCATACTAAGCCCATTCCCCAATAAGGGAGTTGTATTTGGCATAAAATGATTCCAGGCATTCCTATTCATGTACTGGGGCATCTGGCAAAATATATTTCTCCAGGTGTTTAATTTGATCAAGAATGGTTGATAAAAAGAGATTCATTTGCTTCTTGTGCTTAGTAGAGAGACATATAAATTCACCCCTCAGTGAACATTTAAGAGCACTCCATAGAATATCTAACTTCGGCACTGAGGAGGCATTTGCAGATTAAAAGTTAAGGATGTGGTCTTGAATGAGGTGGACATGTTCTTCTGATTTTAATATCTTGCTATTAAGCCACCAAGCTCTCTCTTTACAAACAGCAGAGGGAAAATCTAGGTGCAGAATAGTTGGGTGATGGTCAGAAATTATCATAGAAGTATAGCCACATAGAAAAACCTCCCTGCGAGATATTTTCCCAGCAGGAAGAAATCAATGTGGGAGGAAGAGCAATGAGGGGGAGAGCAAGATGACTATTGTTTCTGCATTGGGTTAAGTAGTCTCCAAGGGTCAGAAAGGCCCAGTGAGTACATGAGATCATGGAGGGCCCTTGATCCTGGGGAAGGGAGATGTGTGTGTGTGTGTGTGTAGTCCAGACCTGTCCAGAGAAGGTGAAAGGACGGTGTTACAATCACCCCCCAGGACCATAGGTATAGCAGACCAGTCCACTAAAAATGTTGCCAGGGTGGTAAAAAAGGTAGGGTCATATTAATTTGGCCCATAAATGGAGCCAAAGATAACTTCAGCATGGCCCAGTATGGCTCAGATGAATGCAAAATGACCTTGAAGGTCTGTGAATTCCTGAAGGAGCCTGAAAGGGAGTTTGTGGGCAATCAGTATGGTGATCCCCTTTTCCAGAAGTCAAAACCTGAGCCAAAAACTTGGCCCACCCATGATCTTCTTAGCAATAAAGTTTACTTACTGGGAAGGTGAGTCTCTTATAAGAAGATCAACAGGCCTGCAATGACTGCAGATAAAGGAGAATTTTAGTCCTTTTTAAAGGTGACTGTGCACCTTAAATATTCCAAGTACAGAAGTTAGCTTCTGCCATGGGTGCCACAAATATGCTAGGAAAAGTCCTGAAATTTCACAAAACACCCACTAGTTAGGGGGCACAGAGTTGACTTAAGCGTGTCACAGGGTAACAGAAGACACCCCAAAGTATCTCTGCTAGCGGCAAGACCCTTCCCTAGCCCTCCCTTCCGCCACTAGCCCAACCCAATATAACTGATTTCCAAATTTAGATAGCAAAAGCCCCACCCAGAGGGCCCCTGGACATGAAAAGTTGAGCAACAATAAAAGAACAAATCCCAGTAGCCTTGGGGGACTCCCATTAGAATCAATGACAAATGCTTGACTACTCTCAACATTAGTCACACCCGTCCCCCTCCCCCTACCCCCAATGTTTGCAGTAACAATAACAACAATTAAGCAAACAGCCCTTAACATATACTCCAACAGTGGTAGCCCATGAAATGGGACACTAACGTATGGGTAGATGGTGCAAGACCTGTGGGGAAAAAAGAGAAAAGGGGGAAGAAGAAAAAAGAAAGAGGAGGAGGGAATAAGGGAAGCAAGAGGGGAACGGAGGGGTAGAAGGGGAGGTGATGGGGGGAAGGAGAAGGTACAAGTCCAGGTGGAGGTAGGGTAGTAGTAAAGTCCTAGATATCTGGCTGGCAGATCCAAGGAAAGTTCCATCATTGTGGTGCATCTGTAGGGTGATGGAAGCCAAAACCTTAATCTCTAAGCAACCATGGGGACATGTTCATTAGCTGGAAAAATGCCAAGATCCTGCACACGATCATGAGGAAGTCAGCTGTGCAGTCTTACGTGGAGCATGATCGTGTACAAGTTTACACAGTGAGACAGTTTGCATCTTCGAGGAGGAGAGAGCGATAGTGCGCATCATCTAAGAGCAGAAGTGGTCATGCAGTCACATCCTATGGAGCAAAGTAGGTGGATCTAAACAGCACAGTAAATCCTCAGTTGGGTCACACTAGGCCCCAAAATACTGTCCCGGGATCCCAGGCCCTCAGAAAGCCACTGAAGTGACAGCTAGCACCACCGGAATGTTCATTTCACCACGGGGGAGAGGGAGGGAGGGAACAAAGCAAAGCAGCGGCATAAAGGTTAGTCTCTCTTGCAACCAGGATTAGTGATAACTCAAGGAAGCCACACTTGAACTCAATGTAAACCAAATGGAAGCTTGCCTCAGCCAAGCCCAGTCTCAGCAGGTAGCAAATAGATTGGGAAACAGTCGGCTAGTTTGGATTTCACCTGATTCGCATTTTCAAAGGTCTCCCAGGTACTGTTGTGCAGGACAGAGAGACGAGCTTGGTACAACATATTAAACTTTATGCCAGCGGCTATGAGTTTGGTGACCACTGAGTGGTATTCAGCTCTTCTTTGTCTCATAGCAGTCAGCAGGTCTTGAGCCATACGTAGAGGGGAGGACTCCCATTTTATTTCCTGTAATTCCTTTATTTTCGTCAGTAAGTGTTGACGGTCTAGGTAGTTCAGTAGGTGAAGGATGAAAGGTTGAGGGCTGGATCCTGGGGGAGGCCTAGGGGGCAACGAGTGATGTGCCCTTTCAACAACGTATGAAGTGCTTCAGGGAAGGGGAACCACCACCTTAAGTAGCAATTTCTGGGTGAAAAGAACAGAACTCCCTTCAAGCTTTAATTCCATTTTGGTCAAGCATTGTCAAAGGGTAGTAACTTCAGGATCCAGTTTCAGTATCCATGTTATTATAGAGGAAGTACAGGCAGACACGTCCGCAATTTTGTTTAAAGGACAGCGTTTTTTGTATTTTTAAGCAGAAAAACTGGTACGGGAGCCGAAGCGAGAGAGAAGCGAGGCTCTCAGAGAAAAGGCATCACGTGATCTCCTTACAATAGTTTCTAATACATGGTTCTTTAAGGAGGTTTTTAAGGCATGCCTCAAGGTCTTCTTGTTTGAGCAGGTCTTTCCCAACTCAGTATTGTAAATATTGTCTTAGACTGACCTATTATAATATCTGCATGTTTTACTGGATGTTTTTCCTTTGTAAGTATATTGTAGTTTTATTGTTATTTTATTTATTAATGATATGATGTTGGTTTTATGTACAGTGCTCAGAGCCTCCGGGATTGGGCGTCTTTTTAAATAAAATTTGCCTTACCTGGCCTTACTTTTGCCCTACTCGGTTTGCAGTGATTTTCTTGGGTTGCAATTATTTTGTCTATTTGAATGTAACTGTTTAAATACAGTATACTTAACTTGTTCAGCATGTTTTCAGAAATGTTTGCTTTTTGTTGGCTTTGTATGTGAGTATGCAGTTGTGGCAGGCTGACATGTAAGGACTCACTATCACCCAACCCCCTCAGAAGCACATTCAAGTTTATAATCAGCTGTGACATCCAAACTCATCACACATTTGAATCAAAATTCTTTCAGCATGGAAGTATTTATACGAGGAAAACCTACCCTACCATTCAAAAGCAAGCGTTGTGGTCAATGCTTCATTTAGGTGAATGGGTCACTTTGCACCTCTTCTTACACCTATTGTTTCAGTCTCTGTGTCAGTAAAATGTTCTGTGATAGTCTGCTTGAACACATATTTTAAGTGCTCAAGTGTACATATGCATGGCCAGAGGATTTTGAAACCAAATATGGGAAGTGAATCACATGAAAGCCGAGTCACATCGGAACCCCTCCTCACATCACACTGTATTGTTTTGGTCAAATCCAAATCTGTGTACCATGTTGTAAGCTTATCTGAGTAGATTTCATTGGGAATATCAATATTTGTATACAATTTCAGTCAAAAATTCAATAAATGTAAAAAATTGCAAGCAATTGTGGATTTTTTGTGTGGAGAAGGGTGAAAATTGTGGAAATTGCAGAAAAATTGCCGCGCTATCACTGTAATTGTACATTTATCCCTGGACCCCTTACCCCAGGTTGCACCTGGAAATGAGACTCAGATCAATGTACCTTTCCAGGTCATCAAATCTAAAAAAAAAAAAAATTCCAGTGGCCCTGGAAATTGGGCACACACAGTAGTGCTATGGGAGACAGCCTTGTCTCTTTCTTTCACTTGTTCGCTCAACTAATTTTGTGAGCACTTCCTTCCCCTGCCTTAGTCTATGTTGTGTCAAATATAAAAAAAAATAGAAAGCTTCACTAACCACACCTGCTGCTCCCATAAACCATGTGTGTTGGGGGGGGGGTTAACTATGACAAGTAGCACAAAATGCACAATTATAGAGGTTGCAATAGCACAAAAGTCTTTAACACAAAAAAACACAGTATTCAAATGCAGGTGGAGGAACTATTTTATGACAAAATTTATTTTAAAGCAATCTTTTTTTTTTTTCCGCCTTACTGCCCTCTCGCCCGATCACTCCTTTGGGCCTCCCGTAAGCCTCCATTCTGTACCTGGAATCACCCTCCTTCACTACCCCACATGACAACCTGCCCCCAGGTATCACCGACATATCCCTGTGTTGGGTGGGTCCCTTACGTTCATATGGGATCATCCTTATGGCCATGTGGCATGACCCTGGGTGCTGCTGAGGTGATGGATGCAGGTTGAGGTGTCCAGGAGGCAAGGGGATGGAGGGGCTGTCACCCAATCGGCCTAGGCACTGTTTCCATTTTTCTCCCTGGAGGAGTGGTGTGCCCTAGACATCATGGCATACGCCAATGTTTGCCACTCCCAAAGTGTCTGCCGGCCAGCCTTGCCGCTGCTTCTATCTTCCACCAGGAGCCACCAAACACCGAACTGCATCCCTGCCCTCCCCCAGGAGAAGGTGAGGTGTCGTCAGATGCTCCAGCCTTGCTCCACCAGCTGGCCCTCCAGTGACCCGAGTCCATTCCTGAACCTGGGTCACCGGCGTTGCAAGCAGAAATCCAACCATTGCGCTAATGGGCTGACTTAAAGTAGTCTTTAATTATTTTTTTTTTATTAAACTCATTTTGTTTTACAGTGCTCATTTTCTAAGTGCAATAATACCCTCCAGGGTGGGTGGTATTGTGACCAGACCTTCCAGGGGCTATAAAACCCTCTGCCTGTGGCATTGGACCTCTTTACGCCACTGGGCGGTTCAGTGTAGCACAATACTGCCCACCCTGTTAGGTGTTATTGCTTACCTAGTACACATGCCCTAAAGTGCAATATTGCAATTATAAAATGTATCTGTTATGAAAAATTTAAGCAAAAATGAATTAGGCTCAAATAAAGTAAATATTTGATTACTGGGATCTTTACTGGTTGTCTGTTGCAGGATTTACACAGTCATGTGACATGTTTTGACCGATGAGGTTACAGGATTTTCAAAGACCCATTTTATTATTAGTGCTGTACAACAAGTGAATGTTGATGGCAGAGAAGCTTATGGTTTAACAAAAAAATCCAGTTTTGTGCTTCCACATATGCCTGCAATAGCAGTTTTGGAGAAAATGCTAGAGAATGAGAGAAACACAGTCTGGGCTAGAAATGACATACCCCTATTCCACAATTGTACCCCCAAGAAAGAATAGCATTAAATAATTTGAGGAATAATAGTGAAATCATTGTCACACAGGTGAATAAAGGTGGCACTAGTGTGGTTTTGGAGCGAGTGTCTTAAGACAGTAGGGGGACAAATCTTTTTACAAACAATTGGCTACAGATCTTACCAAAAAATTTAAACAGGACATAGATGCTAGAGATGGGTGAACCGGTTGGTCAAAAATATTAACCGACCTGAACATGCCAGAGTGTTTGTAAATGAACAGCTTCCAAACACTTTCAGCTGTTTGGATCGGTTTGGGCAACTGTATTACATGACTCTGGCATGAGAAGCTCTAGAGTGCAGGACGAACCCACCGGAGGGATTAGAAACAAAACTGTGGTTCCTCATTGGATGGATAAGCTGTCCATCTTCCTAAGGTGGCACATGATTGGGTTTGCTCTAGCAACCCACATGGTCCACCTTAGGAGGTGGTGCAGAGGCATACCAGAAGGAGAAGGAGCAGCAGCTTTTACTGGCTGCTCTGTGACAGTATGTGCTGCATTGCTTACTTGCTTTTGCCCTTTGAGCAACTCATCTAGAGCAACATGTCAGACTATGAAACAAAATGTATAAATATTTTTTATATTTTATAATTATTAACAAACAGAAACAAAACTTAGAAAACTTGGGGTAGGGAGACAATTTGAGGACTGGATATGGGAGTCAGGGAGTGGGAATTGAGGAGTTGGGAGGGGAGACTTGAGCGGGGGGGAGGAAATGAAGACTGGTGCAAGACAGTGAGTCAAGTGCCAGACTGCCAGACAGTTTTTTTTATTTTGGCAGCAGAGGGGATGAATTGCACCACCCACTACCACCCCTCCCAGCCCAGTTAGCCTTCTTGCTTTTTGCTTCCCCCAGCAACAAGTCAGCTCACATCTCCTGACTGTGCTTAGTACATGATTTATTTTTATTTACTATTATTTAGTCTACAAGCTTTGGCTCAGTGGGCATCCATCATGTGGAATAATCCTTGAAGAGAATGTATTGTGTCAGAGAGGGTTAGGCCAGGTCCCTGAGTCTCTGTGGGTACCAGCACCTGCAGAATCAGCCCTTATAGCCTAGGTGGTGTGTGAAATAAAATCTGCCAGCCAGCCACCCGTGCCACTTCATACATACTGTCTGTGTGAGCCCCTCAACAAGCCAGTTAGCTCTCATCTTCCTCCCTATGCTCCGTGGGGTAATGACAAGGTTTGGCTGTGTGAACAGGGCATTCCATCACATCATGTAGAATAAACAAAAAAATAATCCTTGAAGGAAAAGTACTGTGTCAGAGGGGGTTAAGCCAGGGTCCCTGAATCTCCATGGGTAGCAGCGCCTGCAGCATCAGCCCTTACAGCCTAGGTACAGTGTTTGAACTACTGTATGTGTGTGTGTGTGAAATAAAATCTGATCACCAGCAACCAGTGCCACTTCACGCATACTGTCTGTGTGACCCCCCCCCCCAACAGGTCAGTCAGCTGTCATCTGCCTACCTGTGTTCCGTGAGGTAAATTGACAAGCTTTGGCTCCGTGGGCATGGCACTCAGTCACATCACATGGAATAAGTAAAACAAAAAGTAATCCTTGAAGGAAAAGTACTGTCAGAGAGGGTTAGGCCAGGGTCCCTGAATCTCTATGGATAGCAGCTCTTACAGCATCAGCCTTTATAGCCTAGGTGTAGTGTGTGAATGTGCGAGTGTGCATATGTGTGTGTGTGTGTGTGTGTGTGTGTGTGTGTGTGTGTGTGTGTGTGTGTATGTGTGTGTGTGTGTGTGTGTGTGTGTGTGTGTGCGAAAGAAAATCTGACAGACAATCCACCAGTGCCACTTCTTGAATAATGTCTGTGTGCCCCACCCCAATAAGTTAATCAGCTCTCCTCCTTGTGCTCCTTGAGATATTGACAAGCTTTGGCTCAGTGGGCAGGGCATTCCATCACCTCACGCGACTAAAAACCCAAAAACCTTGAAACATAGACTTTGACGGCAGATGAGGACCACTTGGCCCACCCAGTCTGCCCATTTCCCTTTCTATTGGATAAGCTGTAGATTCTAGCTAATCAACAGTTTACTTCCTGCAACCCCCCCACTACAATTGCCTTAAGTCTGTCCCATGCGTGTTTGAATTCCCCCACTGTATTAGACCCAACAACCTTCCCAGGAAGGCGATTCCATGCATCCACCACTCTCTCCATGAAAAATAATTTCCTCACATTACCCCTGAGCCGTCCCCCCTCTATTTTTAAATTGTGCCCCCTTGTTCTTACACGTCTCTTTTTCTGAAAGATGCTACCCTCCTGGACTTTGTTGATTCCCTTGAGGTACTTAAAAGTTTCTATCATGTCCCCCTGTCCCTCCTTTCATCAAGGGTATACATATTAAGCTCTCTCAGTCTCTCTTCATATGGTTTCTGATGCAGACCCTGCACCATTTTAGTTGCCCTCCTCTGGACTGCTTCCATCCTGTCTATGTCCTCGCATAGATGGGGTCTCCAAAACTACACAGGATTCAGATGGGTCTTACCAACTGTCTGTACAGAGGGATAACTTCCTTTCTACTTGTGATGCCCCTTCCTATGCATCCCAGTATCCCCCTGGCTCTGCTTACTGACTTCTCACATTGCTTACTCACCTTTAGGTCATCTGATATGACTATCCCCAAGTCCCTTTCCATTTTTGTTGTTGTTAGTGCTCCCCTGCTATTGCGTACTCTTCTCCTGAGTTTTTGTTTCCCAGGTGCATTACTTTGCACTTCCTTACATTGAATCTAAGTTGCCATATGTCTGACCATTCCTCCAACCTTGCCAAGTCCCTTCTCATCCTTTCTACTACCCCCCGTGTATCAACTCTGTTACAGATCTTTGTGTCATCTGCAAAGAGGCATACCTTTCCCTCCAGACCCTCTGCAATGTCACCTATAAAGATGTTAAAGAGGACTGGACCCAGTACTGAGCTTTGTGGTACTCCACTAGTAACCCCCCTTTCTTCGGAATGTGTTCCATTCACTATTACCTTCTGTGTCCTGTTGTACAGCCAGTTTGCTACCCAGGCTACCACCCTGAATCCCACTCCCAGGCTGGCTAGTTTGATTATTAGTCTTTTGTGCGGGACTGTGTCAAATGCCTTGCTAAAGTCTAGGTAGGCCATATCCACAGCCCCTCTCTGGTCTATTACTTTGGTCACTCAGTCAAATAAATCAATTAGATTCATCTGACATGACCTTCCTGCTGTAAATCTATGCTGCTTTGGGTCCTGTGCCCTGCTGGCCTTTAGGTACTCAACAATTCTTTCTTTCAGAAGTGATTCCATCATTTTCCCTACCACTGAGGTCAAACTTACAGGTCTGTAGTTTCCTGCTTCTGCCTTGCTCTCACTTTTGTGAAGGGGAATTACATCTGCTCTCCTCCAGTCCTCAGGTACCACCCCATCCTCCCATGATTTGTTAAAAAGTGTGGTCAGTGGTGCCACTAGGTCCTTCCTTAGTTCTTTTAGGATTCTGGGGTGAATCCCTTCAGGCCCCATTGCTTTGTCCACCTTGAGTTTTGGGAGTTCTTTCAGGACTCTTTCTTCTTTAAATGGACTGGTGTCAATCCCCCTACACAGAGTGCTTCTATTGTCTGGTTTAGGTAACTCCTCCTCATCTTCTTTTGTGAATATTGAGCAAAAGTATTCGTTCAGTATCTCTGCCTTTTCACTGTCTCCCTCTGCCCACCTCCCTCTTCTTTATTAATCTTACTATTGTCCCTTAACCTTTCTATGCTCTCTAATGTACCTATAAAGGTTTTATCCCTTCTTAACCAAGTTGGCAATTTTTCCTCGGTTTGAGCCTTTGCTATTCTGACTGCCTTCCCACTTCTTTCCTTTAATTGATACAGTTCCTGTCATGCTCCTTCTGTGATTCCTTATACTTTTGAATGCAGCCTTTTCTCCTTAACCTTCCCTGCCACCTCTTTTTGATAACCATAGTGGTTTTTACTCCACTTTGTTTTCTTTATTTGTTTCACACAAAGGCTTGTTGCCTCTATGATAGCAGTTTTGATTTTTCTCCATTGTTCTTCCAACCCTCCTTTCTAGCCATTTGCTAGTGCATTCCTCAGGTATTCACCCATTTTGCCAAAGTCGGCCCTTCTAAAGTCTAGTATTCTTGTTTTTGTATGGCTTGTCTCCATGGTTGTGCTTATTGTGAAGCACACTGTGCAGTGGTCACTTGTTCCCAGATGTCTACTGACTTCTAAATTTGTGATCCTCTCTCCATTTGAGAATACCAGGTCTAGTATTTCTCCCTCCCGAGTGGGTTCCAGCACTAGCTGTCTAAGGCCTGCCCCCTGCAGGGCATCGAGAATGACCCTGATCTTGGATGTGGCTGCAGTATATGTCATCCAGTTAACATCTGGCATATTCAGGTCCCCCATCAACAGTATCTCTTCTTTTTCAGCCATTTTGATAATGTCCTATATCATTTTCTTGTCCATTTCCTCCCCTTGAGATGAGGGTCTGTATTTAACCCCTGTGTGGATTGTGATGCAATTCCCTTTCTCCAAGGTGACCCAGAGTGCCTCTTGTCCTCACCCTTTACTTTTTAGTTCTGTAGCTTTGATCCCTTCCCTTACGTATAGAGCTACTCCACCTCCTCTTTTACTCTCCCTGTCTGTTCTGTAGACTGTGTACCCTGGTATGTTGACATCCCAGTCATGGTTCTCCATGTACCATGTTTCCGTGACTGCCACAATATCCAATTTTTCATCTTCTATCAGGGCTACTAGCTCAGGAAGCTTTTCTCCCAGACTAAGGGCATTGGTACTCATTGCCCTCCATTTAATGTTGGCTTTATCCTTTTTTTCCCCATCCCTGCTCTTATTGCCCTTGTCTATTTTTCCATTTACCCCTGTCCTGCCCTCAGTTGAGCTCTGTACCTCAGTGTTTACCTTACTACCTGCCATGTTTTGTGGGGGGAGGCTTGAAATGTCCTGCCTTTTATCAGCACCCCCCTTGGCTAGTTTAAAAACTTGCCAAGGAAACATTTAAACCTGTCACTTAGGAGCTTGGTTCCCTTCATGGACAGATGCAGAACATAGTGCCAGTATAGACTGTCATCTCTCCAGGTGTACCCCCGTCCCAATGAAGCCAAAGCCCTGTGCTCTGCACCAGTTTTGCAACCATTCATTAAACTGCATGGTGTGCAGTACCCTAGCCTCACCCCTGCCATGGACTGACAGCACCTCTGAGTAGGTAACTGTGCTTGCTACCTGTCTGAGGCCCCTCCCTAACTCCACAAATTCATCCTGCACTGCCCTGATTCCATGCCTAGCTAGGTCATTTGTCCCAAGGTGGACAATGATATCTAGTTCCTTCTCCTGTGATGCTGCTTCTGCAATCATGAGGATTCGCTTCTTGTCTCTCCAAGCCATGGCACCAGGCAGGCACTTTACTTCCCTCTCCTCTCCCTTCCCCAGTTCTACCCCTCTAACAATTGAGTTCCCTATCAAAGCTGTTTCCTTCCCCTGTGGTGTCCCTTGCCACCCTTTTGTGGGTTTCCCTTGTGGATGTCCTCAGCACTCTTCTTGGTCTCCACTGAGGGTGCCATCATAGAGGAACTTTGCTCTGCCACACTGGTGTATGTTTTGTGTAGAGGTACAACTAGGGGGCATTGCCTCTGTTTCACCACCCGCACCCTCCCAGAACCCACTGTGGTCCAACTGCTCTTCATACTTGGCAACCTCTGAGGCAGTGGTTGTGGCAGTAGTGCTCTTTGGGTGGGGGAGGCCTCCTTAGTCCTTGCTAGTTCAGCCTGGAGGTGGGCAGTCTCCTCCTGCAGAGCTGACAGTTGCCTGCAAATAGGAGAGCAATGCAGTTTCCAGAATATCTCCCAGAAAACTACTGCCCCACAGCCAGTGCATTGCATCACTCCCCACATGTCCATCTCCTTTATAATATACAATATATAATATATATAATTTTTTTTTTGGTGGTGTGTACTTACCCTTTATGCACTGTGATGGGTTATTAAGAATATGACAGTTCTTCTCCAAGATTTGTTGAGGAAGTGATGTCAGAACTTTGGCTATAAAGGAAATGCCATGCCTGGGGGTGTGGGGTGTGGGGAAGGGGAGTGGGTAGTCCACAACCACAGGTGACTGTTAGAAACAATCAAATACACCACTAATCCACCACCCTGGTGAGTACTGCCCTTTATAGTAATTCAACTAACCTCCAGTAACTTATTTAAAAATAGTTTAACTATCACAAAATCCTATGCACCAGTAAATTATTTAAAAATAGTTTCTGTCCCAGAATCCTAGTAGTCAATCCAGCTACCCCCAAGGGACAACCAAAATGCAGTATTCAAATCCTTGTGAAGTTACTTCCAAGATAAGCAGTGTTTGCAGGCTCCTTTTTCAACTTCTCAGCCACCTGTAAATTATTTAAAAATAGTTTAACTGTCAGAAAATCCTAGCAGACAATCTAGCTACCTCCAAGGGTCTACCCAAATACAGTATTTAAATCCTTCTGAAGTTACTCACAAGATAAACAGAGTTTGCAAGCCCCTTCTTGGTTAAACATTAAATAAATATGTAAATAAAAAGCTATTACTAAGGGTAGTTAGTTTCACCTCCTCAGAATTGAGCAAAGGTGCACATTGTTGCAGATATCAAGTGCAATATAGAATTTCCCACATAGCTCACAGCTGAATAAAGTAGTGGTGTCCTTCCAGGTCAAGAAGATGTGCTTTGAAGGAAAAGTACAATGCCAGAGGGGCTTAGGCCAGGGTCCCTGAATCTCTGGGTGGCAGCTGGAGCACCAGCCCTTATAGCCTAGGTCCAGTGTGTGTGAACTACTGTGTGTGTGAGTGTGACAGACCTATGTGTAAATTAATCTGACAGCCACCACTAGTTGCTTTTGATCCTGAACAAGCTACAGACTGGCATTATGAGTACTCCAAAAAATAGTTAAGCAAAAGTCAGGGGCAAAGGAAGTAAACATGAACGTTTATTCAAGAGCCCAGAAAGAAGTGGCCCAAACAGTAAAGTAGAAGCACGACAGGCTGATGAAGGGGCTGAGCTAAATGCTACTACTATCGATGTGCAGGCTAACTCTCAAAATACTGAAAACTCATCAAGAGGGGGTGGACTGTCTATGTTAAAATGTCTCAAAAGTTCAGCAAACAAAGTTTCAATACACAGTAGCAAGACATCTGAGAAAAAGTGCAAAAACAAAAAGCATTCTAATTGTACATAAAGTTAAAACACTTACAGGCACAACTCAAAATGGAGCTGCTCAATTTGCAACACATGCATATCGAATAACTCAGTCTGTGACTGCAAATGTCAGCTCTACTGACTCTGATGATGCTGATGGTTATGGTGAGGCTGATGATGAGCTTGTGACTTTACCTTTAGCTGTGTCTCAGTCTGGTTTCGACAGTAGCAATGTGGATAAAGATAAATACAGTAGTACAGTGCCAAAAGGGAAAAAGAAAAAGCCAGTCTGACAGTAGTGATGATGGCAATGGTGCTGCAGAGGACACTGTGATTGTCTCTCCTGATGATCCTGAATCCTCTGCTGATACAGCGTATGTCTTCCTCACATAAACCAGCCACTCGACTCCTACTGAGCTCATTACTAGACATAGACAGTCCACTTCCACTATTTGGAATAATTTTTTTTAATTAAATACACATTATTAAAGTTTCCAATTTATACATCACAGAACTGAACAAAACAAGACAATGACAATAACAGAAGCAGACAGCAAACATACATACATATCTCCTTAATCCCTCCCCCTCCTCATCTTCCCCTGGTGTCCAGTATAGCCAATATGCAGGGAGCTTCCCCATAAACCAACCCTATTGTTTGGGAGCCTATACCATATACAAGGTATGTAACTTGTCCCGGATTTTCTTATATTTGGGCAAATGATTATACAGACTAGCAATCATGTGCTCAATTCTTAAGTTAGCCAGAAGTTCCTGCAGCCATTCTGAGAATGAGATTTCCTCTGTATCCTGCCAGTGACATGGCACTAATTTATTTAAGTGAAGAGGCTATCATGGCTATATGATATCTGCATTGAGCCACATCTACCTCGGCATAATCGCCAACCACACAAATTTCAGGAGTAAATAAGTCATCTATACCCAATAATGAGTCGCTTTTTGCTGGAATGTTGACCACAATGAGGCTATACTGTGGCAATCCCAAAAGATGTGGAGGAGATTCCCTTCCGCTTGCTTGCACCTTGTGCGTAATGGGGACGACAGACATCCCATTTTATGGAGTTTGACTGGAGTTAGGTGCATATTATTTAATATTTGGAATTGCATGAGCCTTAACCTGTCTTGTGAAATATAATTATGACAGCTTGTCCATACCCTATTCCAGTCAAAGTCATTTTGAGGAAACTAGGAAACCTAGTACCCAGAGGCTCCATCCACAGAGGGAAAGGCCAAATCATAAAGACTGGCATAAATATTTGAAACTGTATGCTGAAGATTTGCTAAAGCAGTGAGTGAATTAAAACTCTTCCCGTATTTCACCTCATCTGGAAAAAACTTCACCCTGGTAACCAGCAAGTGCCGAATCTGGTAAACTTTCAAAATCTGAGCTCTGTTTATTTTATATTTCATCATGATATCCTCTGAGGTATAGCAAGTTTCCCCTGAAAAAAGGTAATATGACTCTGTACCTTCTAATTTTGGAAACCACTATGTGTGTATCATTTTACCTCCTATTTTAAAATTAGGGTTTCTCTTAAGCAGTTGCCTTGGGTCCATGGTGTGCTTATACTTCAAAAAAGAGCAATGCTGGGTGTGGATCCTTACTGAGACTGAAACCAGATTGTTAACAAATTCTTTGGGGAGGTCCTTGGGTCTGATATGTAATAAGGTCTTCGGAGATATACCTGCTGCAATGATTAACTCCTGCTCTATGGTGAGCCATATGGGAATGTATGAAAGGTTAATCCTCTCTTCTGTGCTCATTAGTCAGTATAGATATTTAATTGCCTGACTGGCCCAATAGAATAGCCCGAAATGAGGCAATTGTAACCCTCCCTGTCTTTCAGGAGCAGCCATCTTGTAATACACTTTCTTCAGAGGTTTACTCCTCCAAATAAAGTTTGAGACAATGGAATGTACATATTTAAACCAATTTAGGGGTAATCACAAATTGAGTTGGTTAAGTGGATTAACAATTCTTGGTAGAATATTCATTTTGACCAAATTTACCTGACCCCACAATGGTAGAGGCAAGCCTTTCCAGTGGGCCAGATCCTGCTGTATCACCCACAAAAGGGAGTCTAAATAGGCCTGTTTTAGTCCCCAATCACACCTAGACAACATAATATCTAAATACTTGAGATTTTTGGGATACCATTGCAGCCCCAATTCCAGAACCTCTGATTTAAGTGTTCTAGAGTTTAAGGGAGAGATCTGTGTTTTATCTAAGTTAATTCTGTAATTCAGGAGCATGCTATATTCTTTTATTGTCTCCAAAACAGCTGAAATAGACATTTTCAGTTGGGAGAGGTGTAACAGGATATCATCTGCATACGCAGATATTTTAACCTTGTGCACACCTAACTTTATACCCCATATCCTGGGGTTCATTTTGAGCTGAATGAGTAGGGGCTCCAGATTTAAATTAAACAATAGTGGGGAAAGGGGGCAGCCCTGTCTCATGCCTGAGTGCAGTGGGAACGTGGAAGACAAAACTCCATTGCAGTATATTTTGGCACACAAACCTGTTTATAACATGTGTATCCATTGTATAAATGGGGGGGGGGTGACCTATGTAATGTACTGAAAAGGAACTGCCAGCCTACCTGATCAAAAGCTTTCTCTACAGCTAAAGACATCACAACTGCCGAAGTCATTGAGTCTGTAGTCATGGAGAAAATGTGGGACACTTTCTGCCAATGGTCAGAGGAGGACTTTCCCACCATAAAACCCACCTGTTCCATACCAATTAATGAGGGGAGCACCTTGCCCAATCTATTCGCTAGGAGTTTGGCTAGAATTTTAAAGTCATAATTTAAGAGCGAAATTGGCCTGTAACTGCCAACTTTATCCTCAGCTTTCCAGGATTTATGTAGGACAACTATCAGGGCTTCAAACAAATGAGGGTGCCTCAAATCAGTTGAGAGAATACATTGGAATAATTTACACAACCAAGGTATCAACTGGACAGCAATGTCATATACAAATTAGAGGAGAAGTCATCTAGGCCAGGGGTTTTGTCTAAAGGTAAATTATTAATAACTGTCCTGATTTCTGCTTCAGTAAAAGGAGTTATTAACTATTATTTTTCTGCCATATTTAAAGTTGGGAGTGGAATGCCTGCCAAGTAGTCATCTACCATTTGGACAGTTGTCAGGTCAGGCATTTGGCCGTACAAGCCTCTGCAGAACAGCTCAAACTCAGCCACAATTTCTTTGGGAGTTACTTTGAAGGGTCCTCCTCCAATGTGTGGATGGATTTAATAATTATTGACGCTTCTTGTTGTTTCCGCTGTAAGGCCAAATGGTATCCGTCCTTCTCCCCTTGGTCTATATAGTTTGAATGGGAGTTCAGTATGGTAAATTCTGCTTTTTCCCATAGTAACTCTGCATACCTAATTAGGTTTGGTCCTATCATCTTCCCTAGTGTGTGGTGATAGATTTTTTCCCAATTGTCTTATGTGGGTTAGAATTTCCATTGCTGTTTTCTCCTACTTACATTTCCTGATGACTGCCAGCCATATTAGTTCACCCCTAACAAAACACTTAAGGGCCCCTCACTCCATGTCAATGTTGCCTGTAGAATTAAAGTTACAAGAGGCGTACTGTTCTATAGATTTTGTGATCAGGTGAATAACCCTGGTCTCCTTTAGCATTTGGTTATTTGTTTTCCAGATGGTTTCCTTTTGCTGATTAGGTGAGTAGGACATCTGGCACCATACCGGGGAGTGGTCAGAGATTGCCCAGGCTCTATTCCACAACCTAGTACCCTGGTCATTAATACTTGGCTAATACAAAAGTAGTCTAATCTGGATGAGGTGCCATGCACCATGGAGCAGAATGTGTACTCCCTGGAGATGGGATATAACAGTAGCCAGGGACCACACAACCCAAGGTCATCAGAGAGTTCCCATGTAGCCCTCTGTGCTAGTGATAAACCTTGAGATCTCCTGTGTGATTTGTCTACATCAGGAGTAAACATGAGGTTCCAGTCACCCCCTAGGAAAATAGGGAGTGCTGAAAAGGCTGAGAGTACGGACAATAAATCCATGAAAAAGGAGGGAGATTCCATGTTGGGACCATAAACCTAGTACTACAACTAACCTATCCAGCATGCCTTTAAAGAGGATATATCTCCCATTTGGGTCTCTAATACAATGGCCACATACAAAGGGAACCCTACGTGAAAAGATAATTAGTATACCCCTGCTCTGTGTGCTGCAGCCAGCTGTAAATACCTGATCAACATACTGCCAATTGAACAGGCATGCTTCCATTTCTAACAGTTGTGTTTCCTGTAAGCAGGAGATATCAACTTTGAGATGCTGTAGGTGTTTGAGAATTTGATATCTTTTAGCCTTATTACAAGCCCCTTGGACATTCCATGAGATACATTTTTAAACATATAGCCACATGATTAGATTAAATTCAGACCGTGAGTTAAGATTTGGCTCCACTAAGCCATTCCCCCTTTTAGTCATCACATTAGAGAATGCATACCTCCCCCAACCCCATACCCTAAATAATACACATAGCATTCCCCCCGAATCCTAATATTCCCCCTGAAGGTGAGTCCCTCTGAATTAGTAAACACTGATGATCTGCTAGCTCTTTCCCCCCCATGACCCCATGCAAAGAAATAATGTACAGTATCAGCAAATCCTGTAACCTTTCCCCACCCTTCCTACCAACTCAAATGACTTTAGGTCCATGATATACAGTCTTATTGATCAATGCCCTGCCCCCACCTGCTTCCAATATATAAACCACAAACAAATCATTTAGAACTCCCCCAGTTAGTATGAGGCAATTACACAGTGGATCGTCCCAAAGGTGTGCGGTTTATAAACACTTTCCCACTATGTCAAGGTAAATTGATTGCCTTAGTCTGTCACTTATAATAGGGAACATAATGCAAATATACTAATCACTGGATAACTACACCAACACTTGATTAACAGTGAACTATAACATTTAGCAAATAGTCGTGTATACTGTTATATCATAGGACAGGCGTCGTAAAGATCACAGTCAGGCCTAGTCTTTAACTTAAATGAAATTCTCCAGCTTTCTGTACCTTGCTCCAACCAAGGTATTATATCAAAAAACTCCTCCAAATTGGCCGCCCAGTGGCGCTGGGGGCTGAGGCACTGGCAGCTTACCTCACGCTATGCTGGTGACCTGTGTTCAGGAATGAGCAGGGGCCATCGGGGGTCAGCAGGGGAGGAGAAAGATTGAGCATCCAAAGGACTGCTCCCCTTCTCTGGGGAGAGGGATTCTTGGTGGTTGGTGCTTGTTCATCCCCCGGCTGAGGCTGGAGGACAGGGCTCTGCACCACAAGTTGGGGAGGAGTCAGGTCAGACATCTGGAGGGAGCGCGTGTTGATGCATGTGCACTCCCCTCCACCAATGACATTGCACAGTCCTGACTCCTGGGGAGAACAGGAGAAAAAACACTGCCATGCAGAATGATGGAGGGCACCTCTCAGGCTCCACCTCTGGCTAGCCATGATGCTGGCCAACTAAATCCTGTCCTAGGTGGGGGAATCCAGGACCCCCATTGACCCCACTAGGGGGGTAAGCCCTGGGGTCAGGTCAGCGACGGCTGATGGATGCCGGGGGACGGGGCTGGGAATGCCCTCCTGAAGATACAAGCTGCAGTAGGAGAGAAAAAAAAAAACTAAAAAAAAACCCTCCTCCAAATAGAAACAGGCAGGTGGTGTCCCACATTAAAACTAGGACCTTTCAAATTGCAAATGGGTCTGAAATGATAATCTGGTGCCAGATAATTCTCTGGTCAGAGAAAGAGAAAGAGAAAACAAAGTTATTCCCAGATGATATAAGTTTGTGCGCTGTTGCTCCATAGCCTAAAATCAAAATCCACTGAGCCACGGAGTAAAACTTAACTTGGCATGACAATCTAAATTAAAGCCAAACAAAAGAGATTACTTTCAGTTCGCTACCAATTAACGCAAGCAAGATGACACTTACTTTTAGATTCAAGGCTCTTGCTGCAGGTTCTACAAATGTAGAGTGCGTTGCTGTTCCCCTTGCATCTTCGCAAAGAAGCTGTGATCAAGCCTGTCCAACTCCATTGAGTATGAACTGAAGTGGTAAGGAGAATATACGGCAAAATCATGATCATCCTGTTTGCTGAAAGAGAAAAAAACCAAAACAAAAATTAAACCTCCAAGAGTGACACTCAGGTACAAAAGTGGATGCAGCGTGAAGGGCAGCAAACTTTAGATTAGTATCAGGCTCAAAGGAACTGAAGAAATCATTTTGCGTGGGGCACAACTGTTAAACTGCATACCATTTATCTGGCAGAAGCAGTAACTCAAGAATTAACTCAATTGACATTCTGTTGTAATAAAACCAGATTGCAACTCTCAAAGATATCAACGATTTTTGAAGAGGTTGGGTAGGGCTTCCATTAGCATTGCCTCTGCTATTTTCGAATCCTCAAAGCTGGCCCATGTGCCACTGATGAGCATCTGGAATTTGGCTGGATATAACAGTTTGAACTAGATGCCAACCAGGATCAGCTTGTTAATGATAGGATGAAATGTTTGCCTGACCAACACTGGTAGATCCTGCACCACTCTGATTTTGGAATCTCCCCATTTATACTAGGAGTCGTACTAGGATTATTAGATATACAGAAGGCTATTAGCCCATTTATGCACATCTCCTATAATGTAGGTGTAAGTTCCCTCAACCCAAGTTCATTAAATAACTATCAAGTCTAGTATTAAAACAATCAAAAGAATCAACTTCTACAATGTCCCTAGGAAGGGTATTCTACATAGGGATAATACGCTATGTAAAAAAATTCCTTCTTAGTTGGCTTTTTGGATTGGTAAGCCTAAAATGATATTTATGGCTTCTTAATAAAAAGTCCCTTTGGATATGGATCAAACCCAATTCAGAAAATAAGGTTGGGTCCTTTATAATTTTAAACATTAATAACAGATCTCCTCTATATCTCATCATCTCCAATGAATAAAGGTTTAATGAATTTAATCTGGATCTATAATCAGTCTCTTGAAATCCCTGTACCATCTTTTTAATGCTCCTCTGAACCCCCTCAACTTTTTTTAGCATCCTTATGTAAGAAAGGGCTCCATAATGGAGAGCAATAGTCAAGAACAGGACGTACATGGGCCTTATATATGTGGATTAAACAAGCCCTGTCCCTAGAGCTCACAGATCTTCTAATACAGCCAATTAATCTATTAGCCTTTTTTGTTAATTGTATGCAATGAGAGCTAAATTTCAAATCACTAGAGACTAATACACCCAAATCCCTTTCATTTTCCACAGACTGTAGCGGCTTTCCAGCTAAAGTATAGCTATAACATGGGTTATTATTTCCCAAATGTACAAGTACACTTTTGTCAAGGTTATACACCATACCATTACTATCTGCTCATTTCTCCATTTTCAAGCGGTCATTGCAAAGATTAGTATATCCATCCTCAGTGCTCACATCTGTAGTAATTTTTGTATCATCAGCAAATTTTACTGTGTGTCCATTTAAGTCCCTATCTATAGCTGAGACAAAGATAGAGAACAACAAGGGGCCCAGGACAGACCCCTGGGGCACTCCACTAGTCACCTCACCCATACTAGATAGAAAACCTTTAATTTTAACAACATGTTCTCTGTTCATCAACCATGCATTCACCCATCTAATAATAAAACTGTTTAACTCAAGGTTTATCATTTTATTTACAAGAATTACATTGGGAACTTTATCAAATGCTTTGCAAAGGTCGAAGAATATGATGTCAATTGGTTTTCTATTCTCTAATAATTTGCTAACAGCTTCGTAAAAACAAAGATTTGCAGTAAGACATGATCTTTGAGACTTAAAACCATGCTGTGAATTGTCAACAAAGCATTTTGATTCAAGATCAGAGGAAAGTTTATCTTTAATGATGGATTCCATCACTTTTCCCAAGATGCTAGTCAAACTAATCGATCTATAATTGGCTGTACAACTATGGTCCCCTTTTTTATATATAGGGACAACAACTGCCCGTCTCCAATCATCAGGCAATCACCAGTTGTCAAGGATTTATTAAAAAGCAAATGTAATGGCTCAACCAACCATGATTCAATAGCTCTTAGAACCCTTGGATAGAGTTGATCAGGACCAGAAGCAGCATTTTTTTTTTATATTTTTTAATTAATGAAGTATTTCTTCCTTAGTTATACTTAGAACCTCTGTGGAACTTGTATCAAAAAACAGATGTCATTTTGTTATTATTATATGAAAACACAGAGCAAAAGTAGTTATAGAAAGACAAAGAGAGGGATAGTGAGGCTGACTAGAATGAATCGTAGGTGGGCAGAGGGGGACAGTGAAAAAAGCAGGGATACTGAATGAATATTTCTGCTCAGTATTCACAAAAGAGGTGGATGAAGTGCCTAATGCAATTAACAGAAGCACTCTTGATAGAGGGGGTTGATCCCAGTCCTTTCGAAGAAGAAAGGGTTCTGCAAGATCTCCTAAAACTGAAGGTGGACAAAGCAATGGGGCCTGATGGAATTCACCCCAGAATTCTAAAAGAATTAAGGGGGGAACTATTGAAACCACTGATTACTCTTTTTAATAAATCATGGGAGGATGATGTGGTACCTGAGGACTGGAGGAAGGCAGATGTGATTCCCCTTCACAAAAGTGGGACCAAGACAGAGGCAGGAAACTACAGACCTGTCAGTTTGACCTCTGTGGTAGGGAAAGTGATGGAGTCTCATCTAAAGGAAAGAATTGTTGAGTACCTAGAGGCCAGTGGGGCACAGAACCTAAGGCAGCATGGGTTCACAGTGGGAAGGTCATGTCAGATGAATCTAATAGATTTCTTTGACTGGGTGACCAAAGTAGTAGACCAGGGAGGGGCTGTGGACATGGCCTACCTAGACTTTGGCAAGGCATTTGACACAGTCCCACACAAAAGATTAATAGTCAAATTAACCAGCCTAGGAGTGGGTCCCAGGGTGGTAGACTGGGTAAAACATTGGCTGGACAACAGGACACAGAAGGTAATTGTAAATGGAGTCCACTCTGAAGAAAGGGGGGTTATTAGTGGGGTGCCGCAGAGTTCGGTACTGGGTATAGTCCTTTTTAATGTCTTTATAAGTGACATTGCAGAGGGACTGGAAGGGAAAGTATGCCTCTTGGCAGATGACACAATGATCTGCAACAGGGTTGATACACAAGGAGGCATGGAAAGGATGAGAAGGGACTTGGCAAGGTTGGAGGAATGGTCAGAAGTATGGCAGCTAAGATTCAATGCAAAGAATTGCAAAATAATTCACCTGGGAAACAAGAACCCAGGGGAAGATTACACAATGGGGGGGTAGTAACAACAAGAAAAAAGGAAAGGGACCTGGGGGTAATCATATCAGATGACCTTAAGGTTAGCAAGCAATGTGGGAAGGCAGTAGGGAGGGCTGGGTGTATGCTGGGATGCATAGGGAGAGGCATCACCAGCAAAAAACAGGAAGTTGTTATCCCTCTGTACAGACAGTTAGTGAGACCCCTTCTGGAGTACTGCATCCAGTTCTGGAGACCCCATCTCTGCAAGGACATAGACAGGATAGAGGCAGTCCAGAAGAGGCAACTAAAATGATGCAGGGTTTGCAAGATAAGCCGTACGAGGACAGACTAAAGGAGCTTAATATGTATACCCTTGAGGAAAGATGGGAGAGGGGGGGCATGATAGAAACTTTTAAGTACCTCAGTGGAATCAACAAAGTCCAAGAGGGTAGCATCTTTCAGAAAAAGAGACATGCAAGAACAGGGGGACTCAATTTAAAGATAGGGAGGGTGGTTCAGGGTCAATGTGAGGAAGTTTATTTCACAGAGAGGGTAGTGGATGCATGGAACAGCCTTCCTGAGGAGGTTGTGGGGTCTAAAACTGTGGGAAATTCAAGAATGCATGGGAGAGACATAAGGCAATTCTTGTGGGGGGTAGGAAGAAATAGTATGTTGGTTAACTAGGATTTGCGGCCTATCCTGTAGGTAGGGAAACGGGATGACTAGGTGGGCCAAGCGGTCCTTATCTGCCATCAATGTCTATGTTTCTATTAAATACATTAACCATATCAGATGGTTCTTTGATGATAGTATTAGAAACTTTAATTGGACCAATTGAATTAGAAGTAAATTTTTTATTATTAATTTAGGAGTAAGAAGATTTCCCCCCATGTTTCATGTGAGACAATCTGAATTCTAGTTTCCATTTTTCATTTTTTATGATAGATTTGTAGCCTCTTAAAGCCTCCTTGTATTTATTTTTATTATAGACATTATTATCATGTTTATCTACCTTATAAGCTCTTTTCTTTACTGAAATTGCTTTACAAACTTTATCTGTATACCACATTGGAAGTTTTCCTCTTTTATTATACAATGTATGGTTGGGAATATATTTATTGCACAACTCAATGATTTTATTCTTTAAGTTATTCCATAAGCTATTAACTAATTCACCTTTAACATTCCATGTCCAATTATAAAGTTCATTAATAATTGCTCCAAAATTTGCCCTTCTAGTCTTTGACAATAGTAATATCGGTTTGTTTAATAAATTCGTTATTGATTGAGAAAGTAATAGTGCTATGGTCACTATTAGACAAGGGATCAGAAATATTCAAGTCTAGAATTTTATCTTGAATGTTTGATAAGACAAGGTCCAGTATATTTTTGCCTCTTGTAGGAAAATCCACAGCTTGTTGCAAACCATTATCAATACAAAAATCTAATAAAGCTTGTTCCTAAATGGTAAGGGCAGAATAATTATTCCAATTTATGCCAGGAGAATTAAAGTCACCTAATAACAATATATCCTTATGCTTACATTTACTTGAGAGATCATCGAGTAACAACTGATGATCAGTTAGTTTAATGTCAGGAGGCCTATAGCACATACCCACCAATAAATTTTTATTATTTTTTATTTCTAATTCAACCCATAGAGTTTCATAGGAGTCATTTAAAGTACTAATTGTCTAAAGCTAATATTATTTTTTATGTAAAACACCACCCCACCTCCCCTTCTATTTTTTATATCCTTGTGAACAAGGTTATATCCAGGGATTGATTTAGTCCAGGTAGATGGCTCATCCCACTAGGTTTCTGAGATAGCCACAATATCAATGTTTTTATTTACTAACAAGAGCTCAAGTTCATCTTTTTTGTATAATGGAGACTTCTTGCATTGGTAAGTAACACATTTAGATTTAGTTTAATAAGACTGGTGGACTTATTACCAATTTTCTCAACAGAAACAGTACCAGTCCCTTTTTGTCCCTTGTCCATCAGTTTTTTGGTGGTCCACTTGCACAATTGATTGCTTGATGGAAAATATTACCCAGAAGTTTAGCACCAAGTTTATTCAAATGGACCATATGGACAGTACAAATGATCTTTAGTACAAAAAATTTCCCAAGTCATTAAACATTTAAACTTGTTTTCCAAACACCATCTATGGAGCCAGTTATTAAAGGCTTTAATTTTTTGATTTCTACTTTTCGATGCTATGGGTACTGGTAAGATCTCAGAAATAAAAAACTCTGCCCCTAAGCTTTTTAAGGTTGCTACTGCTTCCATCATCTCACTAATAATCTCCTCTATTTTGGAATTATTTTTATTATTTGTTCCCACGTGTAGGATCACAGTTTCACTTATTGAAAATCTCTAACTTTCAATAGAAAGTGCTTCCACTCCAGATAGTTAAAATAGTGGAATATCAGCGGCCAAGGTGACACACCAGCCAAGAGCATTGGACGTAGTGCCCGGTGTGATCCCTCAATAGAATAGTTTGGACCAAATGGAGATGGACCTGCAAGTTTGGAGACCACATTTTGGGTAAGTAGAATTGGGTCAGAGCCCTCTTCTTTCTCCAGCAGGCCAATAATCACAGTGTTGTTCCTCGTACTATGACCTTCTAGGTCCTCCACTTTGGCTTCCAGGTGGCCATTCTATGTCTATTTGCTACAATCTCCAGGTCTACACATTCCAGCTTCTTTTCCAAGGACCTGATGCAAACATCATTGTCCCCAGTTCACTTGGATGTCTCTTCTAGGGCTACCACCATCAATTTAAACTCCCAGATAAACAATCTTAGCTCCTTTCTGAAAGGCTTAAATGTTTCCAGGAAGCGACCCATAGTCAGAAGGTTCTGTTTTGTACTGATAGCTACTGCACATCCACTTGTAGAGGTTTGAGGCCTAGACTTTTTGTGGCTTTTTCAGGAGGATTAATTAGAGAAATAACACCAGCCATGTTAGGATAATAGCCCGACGGGATTTTAAATGCTGCTTACTTAGTAAAGGGTCCAGTTGGTGGTGTTTTACTGTGGGCTACATTTAGAGGCCGATAGAGCATACTGAACCTGTTTTTCTGTGCAGGCACATTGTCCCAGGTATGAGGGTACTGAATTTCTGCTAAGCCCACTTCTCATTCACCAGGTAGTTCAAGTGTTTGTGGTAACTTTACAGTAAAAGTGGATATAGTATTGTTGGGGAAAATGTTGTGCGATGCATTGCTGGGCAATGTGATATAAAATCCATTTTTGAGCATTTTAAACCTTATCTGCTTCTAATGTCCCGAACCTGTGTTGCCTCAACCCAGCTATTAAATTTATCAGGCCACCCTCCCCACTTTACCAGATACCAAGTTTTTCTGCCATGCTTTTTCTCCTTCAGGATTTTCTGCACCCTGTACACACGGTCCTCATCAGGTTAAATTTTTTGCAGCACCTCAGCATAAAAAGTACCTTTAATGTCTTCACCCTGATAGTCTTTTAGCTTATAGGTGGACCTCTGTGTCTTTAAGACCTCTGTCACAATAAATATCTCATCTGTGTACGTCTGTTCATATCCCTTTTCAAACACCCCTTTTAGCTTAAATAGTCTCACATGATCATCTTTCAAAAGGGTACCCTTTTGTTTTTTGCCAAGAACAGAATTACCGTATAGGATCTTCCATACACCCAGGGCATTGGAAGGGTTAACATCCACAGGTCTGTGTTTAATGCTTCTGTGATAAGTATGGTTATAGCTGTGCACCAGCTCTGACAACACATCTGTATATTTCCAAGTATTCTGGGCTGTAAAGTAATGCACATGCGTGACTTCAGTGTCCTATTAAATCTTTCTACAATGCTGGCCTTAACTTCATTATTCGTCACAAAATGGTGTATTTTATTTTTGTTTAATAGGTTCTTTAAGGAAGCATTTAGAAACTCTTTACCCTGATCAGTCTGCAACTTCTGAGGTGTCGTTCACTTTTAAAAATAGTTTTAAAGGCTTGCGTCACTGCCTTGCCTGATTTGTCTTTTAAAGTTACTACCCAGGCATACTTGGACAGCACATCGATGCACATCAGTATGTACTTAAACCCATTATTGTACTTTGCATATTGACTCATATTCACTAAATCAGCTTGCCATTGTCTGTCTATGTCAGAAACAATGACAGAATTTCTCTTAAATTGGACTCTGGCTGCTTTGTGTAATGAATAGGGGTCCTGCTTCGCAAGCCATTCTGCAACACCTTTCCTGGTGACCTCTTTATCAAGTTTTTTTGCAGCCTTATACAGCTGAGTCACCCCTGTGAAACTACCCACTTTTTTTGCATTAAAATATATATTCTAGAACAGGTGATTATTCATCTTCTTTCATCAACCCCCGACACATCTGCTAGCTAGCAAAACTCTTGTCACCAGTAAAATAAAGTATGTGGTCTTTTTGTTCTTTTAAAAACACTATGACAACCACAAAGTGCAATGCATGATTATATTTTATTTATAAATACACACATCATAACAGTATTTGAATATTTACTTTATATACTTTATAATACATAAACTAATGCATATAGCTGCTACATACAAAAGGCATAACACATGGCAAGCATACAACGGACTATATAATATCTTGTTTTTCTACTCTTCAATTTTTACATGCTTTACAATACCCAGAAACAGCAACTTTTGAGCTGCATGTTTCACACAAGCATTGGCATCGTCCACTTCCCCCTTAGTGATGAGGTAGGCACAATACATACACATATGCCATACACCACTCAAAATAACAAGCCTGATTTTTAAGATATTCTGTTACATCTAAAATAGCGTTCACCTTGCATACTGCTCTAGATTACTGTTTTCCATTCGTCAACATAGAGTCTCCATACAAGGGTGGCAGCTCTTTAATCAGAGTCAGTGTGTTTCTGCCAGTGAAGCAGCAGCATCTTCAGAGCAGACATTTAATGCAGGCTGCTTTCCAAAGTATATAGGTTCCTTTAAAATGTCCTTTATCACACGGTACATTGTAGATATCAAGACTGTCTGGAATATTGGGAGCATGCCAGTATGTTCCATCTGAAAGTACATTATAATACACTATTTAGGAAAAGCATATGCTAAATCTGGTTTATGAAACACAACAAAAGCAATAAAAGAAGCAAAATTTATGATGTCAGACTCAGACACCCCATTCTGCAAACTAAACACTAAAAAGTCAACAGCAGTACAGATAAAACCACAAAGGTGTATTACATCATAAGGGTTATGCATAAACTCTATAGCAATTTTAAACATTACTTCCTCAAGAGTAGCCCCCTCATCCTTAAAATAATCCACAGTTTCTTTTTGGGGTCCCTCTGTCTCTAAAAGTACAGACGGTGCTTGTCCTGTAGGTAGATTTAAACCAGGTTGTTTAGCTTTGTGTCTGACTAGTTGGTAAATAAGCCTCTGGATGCACTGACAGGGTGTTTCCCATCGTTGTATACTCTGGAAAAAAACATACCGCACTATGTTTTAGTGGCCTCTCATGCATGGGTGGTTTAGCAAGTGTTAAAAGCCAGGGTAACAATATGAACAATATTAAAATGGCAACAAGTAACAGTTTTTTGGTGGGGGGGGTAAATGTTTTTAACAATGTAAACAGTGTTCCTAAATGTCCTTATATAATTTTTAAAGGGTCCTTTTTTTTGACCAGTGGATCATTTCAGCAAGCAGAGAAACCAGGTTAACAACAAGTACAATATCACAAGGTTTTTTCTGCTTTGTAGTACACACACACGCACATGACTATGATGATCATGATATAAAGTCCACAAAGACATTCATCGTCTTCCACGAATATATCGGCAATCACTTTAACATTTTCTACAAGTGGTAACACAGATTCATTTATATATTTAACTGTGTCCTCCCATACTTCTGGAAGGGCAAACATCATCAGTTCAGAGGCTGCATGTATCTCACAAAGGCAAATGTCATATTGAGGTTAACCAAACAGTGATGGATGACAGTAATGGCTTAGGATCAGATACATAAGCCTTTGGATTCTCTCTCTGTACTTGCATCCCGCATGATTATTTGCAAAAATAAAATATGACACATTTGGTACTGAAATGTTTCCATGTAGTAATTTGGGGTGGGGTGGGTGGGGTAATTTTTTACAATATAAACAGGGTTCCTGAATTTCTTTTAGAAATTTTTAAAGAACCTTTGCTGACCAGACGGCTGGCATTTTTTTTAATTTCACTGTCTGTCTGCTGTAACATTTGCATAACTAACCACATGGGGTCATCAGATTTTCTCACATCATTTAAAACATGACTTATAGTTTCCAGAATACAATTGGTCATATTTAACCTCTCATGCTTCATAGCGATTGCCAAGATCACGGGCATGAGCTGCCCTATATGTATGGCTTCAGAAACATTTCTGTATGCTTCTTTAGACCTTAAGTCATCAAGGACACATGAATGGTTTTTCTGACTCGGATCATCTATCTCACACCCAGGACAGGAATCGACCAATTCACAATGTATCACCCTCTGTATCACTGAAGCATTTACTCCACGGATGGTATGATACATAACGTACTTACAATACACATCGTTGTCAGTTTTGGGGGGTTTACTACTGAGGCCTGGTTTTTCACATGAGGTCCCCTGTCTAATCTCAGTAGAAGAAGAGGGTTGTGTAGTGATCACAGCCTGTTCTGTGGCATTTTGAAACATTCTATCACTCTCTGTATTTCTAACATACTGGTTCTCACACATTTCATTAACAACCACATTTGTATCTTTCACACAGCAAAGACAGTAGAACAGTAGATTTGTGGAAAGTCGAGAATCCATGCTGTCCGAATATGACTGCTGCTCCATCGCAAATCCTTCAGTCTATTAAAGTAAAACAGAAAACAGCATTGGTCCTCTGACTCATTATGGGTAAGATTTAGTGATACTGCTAACTCATCTCCCTCAGTTACACCATGTACGCATGTCACCACTCATATTTTTTTAAATGTTAAATTTTTAAATGTTAAAATGCATTTACCTCATCAAGACAACTCTTTTCTTCTTCTTCTTCATTTTTCTCATCTTTCACTTTCTTAGCCTGGGCTTGACTGCTTGTGGCTTCATTATCATCATCACCCTCTTGGCCAGAGGCCCCTCTTGGCTGTGTCTTGCATTTCTTTTTCACAACTTTCTCTGATGCTTTTTTTGGCAGTGTCTCACTGACCATCTTGTCTGGCTCCCCCTTCTTGTCACTCTCTGTTTTTGGTTTCATAGTAACTTCTTTTTCGGCATCAGATTCACACCCCAGCAACTCTTCAAGGTCTTGCAGTGGTGTCTCTTCAGAAGGACAGTCAGATTTAGGATTTTCTGATTCACCAAACTGTTCAGTGAGTTTCTTTTTTATGTCAGACACTCTTCCACTCAACAAGACTTGTGTGGGACATTCTTTTTCACACCTCACGTAGTACACATACATTGGCTTGGGTTGTGGGGCCCCGACAGCTATCTTCTTGCTTGACTTTTCATCTCCAGACTTTTCATTAGGTGTTGTGACAATCTGGTCTGTTACAGGGATGTTGAATTGAGAAGCTCTGCGCTCTGCCATCTTCTTGCTTGGTTTTTCATCTCCAGACTTTTCATTAGGTGGTATGACAATCTGACCTGTTACAGGGATGTTGAAATGAGAAGTGCTGCACTGTGCCATCTTCTTGCTTGATGTTTTTGATAATCTGCTCCAAGTCTATAAAACAGAATCTGAGAAATCTCTCAAAAGCTGTGCCTTCTGGCTTCAAATGCAGGGTTTATATAACACTTAGCAAGATGGACTGCCCCTTGGTAAAACCATCACCACACTCCATCATACTATACATGGTAATGTGTCAGAGGCACATCTGTTGTAGCCCCCACCCCCCCTTTTTCAAAACATTATAAATATCACACACACACATTTCATTTCAGCCTTCTCCTTGATACTACACAGAGCTGAGGGGGTGAACTATAGGTATGTGTATTCCTTTTTTCTGATATATTTTATTCTTTTTAATTCATGGTAAAAGTATAAATAATTAGTTTTTTGCAATTGTTGCAATGCTATCCAGAGAAAACTGCTGAACCATCTTATTTACACAGAGGTCCCCCCGTTTTAGCTTATAAATGTTACATGCGTATACATAAAGCTATCCTTTTGATGCAAGTTTGACACAGTCCTACAGATGCAAGTTAAATAATTTTGTATATTGTTACAAAAACAGAAAAAGGGGTACTCACACAGGCAGATGAATTTCCCTCGGGTGGGGGTCTCCACACAGATCTGTGAAACCTCTGCACAATCAGGTTCCCTCCTAGATACTTCTTTCTGAAAATATCCTAATCAAAAAACACACACATGCCCCTGCAGTTTTACACCAGGCCTACAGGGGGCACATACCACTACATAAACACTAACTGATTTTTTGGGGTGGGAGGAGCACGGTGGTGAAGCAGGACAGGGGTTCGAGCCAGGATGGTGGGGGTGCAGGAGAAAGGAGGGATGCAGGAGTTCAAGCTAGCATGGTGGGACTCGGGTTCCAGCCAGGATGGTGTGGCAGGGGATTGAGGAGTGTACGAGAAGGAGGGGCACAGGACACTTTCAAAATGGTGGGTGGCAGGGTTCGAGAAGTGTACAAGAACAAGGGCATAAGATGCTTACAAAATGGTGGTGTTATGTCACTTCCAGGGTTTCAGTGTGGGTCATTTCCTGTGCAAGGGGCAGGACATGGGTTCAAATGTATGTCATTTTCTGCACAAGAGGGGTGGGACACAGGTTCGAGGTTGCATCACTTCCACCAGAAGTGGGCAGGGCTAGCGCATTTTAGGGAGGGACTTCCGGTTTAACAAGGGGCAATTCTGATTGGTCCATTTTAGGTCACGCCCACCTGTCAAATGATGTGGCACACGCTGATTGGCTGATATTTAACATTTGATGAGATATATGAACTTATACTACTAGTGCACAAAGTGTGTGGCCACTTCAACTATTCAGTAAAACCCTATGACATCCTTGCTGATATCCAGAAGGACAAAGGTCTTTCTTATCACCAGCTTGTTCAGGATGTACCAACAAGGTGGAATTCAACTTACTTTATGACTGAATGCACTGTTGAACAAAAGGTAGCTATAACTGAGTGTATTATGTACAATGATATCGGGTAGGGTATTGCACTCCATTCTACTTAGTGGTTTCTGCTGGAACAGTTGTGTCACATTCTGAAACCAGTCATGAGTGCTACAAAAGTGGTCAGTGTAGAAAAGGCATTCTTTAGCCAAGTTATTCCATTCAATCAACTTCTCAAAAAACGGTTGGAGAGAATGAGGAGCAACTTAGATATGAACCAATGTCTAGTCAATAACATGCTTACCAGACTTCGCAATGATGAGAAATCATCAGCTATGAGACACAGCAAGAAGTATTTCTTGTTAGATCCACATTTTTGGAACAGACACCTTCCTGATATGGTTTCTGAGGATATGGAGGAGTTGAACTACATGCAACTTTTGATTTACACAGTAGATGAGGTTTCATTTGGAGGACTGGAAAGCAGTACTACAATGACACCACCTCAAATTCAAAAGACTGCTCCAAAAACCAGTACAGAAGTAGACAATGAGGAAGATGACATTTGGGGCCAGATGCAGGACATTGAAATTCCACAAGCAGAAAATGCGTGCTCAGTAGTAAGCATGGTAGATGCATATCTATCTGAGCCCAGCATTAGTATTAAGGATGCCCCTTTAGCTTACTGGCAACAGAAAAGAATTATGCTGTCCAAAGCTGGCTTCCCTGGCTTTTAAGTATATTGGATGTCTACCCACTGGTGTCTGTTCCAAATGTTTATTTAGCTCTGCTGGGGATGTTGTGACTGATAAATGAACAAGATTAACACCAGACAATGTGGAGAAACTAAAGTTCTTGAAAGTTAACTTACCAAACTTTGGTTACATATGTGATGCTAATCTTGAAGAAGAAGACATTGACAGCAGTACCTGTGCTGCATCTGTGGATTAAATGACTCATCACCTTTCAATTTTCAAACTAGATTGGTTAACAGTAGATATCTGGGACTTGCCTGCTTTTGGACTGTATCATCATCATCATCCTGGGGGTGGGTGAGAGGTGCAGCCAATACATCACATTATTGTACTGGTAGCAACTGTGGCAGACAAGTCTCTGATCTCACATACAGTCGATTCCATATTCTGAGGAGATCATTTACCTAAACACACCTAAGTAAGAATAATTGTCATATAACCTTATTGATACATGCTGCTAGCTTTGCCCCCCCAATAGTAGTAGTAGTAGCAGTGGTGAAGTGGTCACTTTGGACTTCCTGGTGCTCTTCTTTCACATTGCTTCACACTGCATTCCATACTGAGAGCTGTGCTGTGCGAAACATAATTGGTGACATACAAACACACTGACCCCTTCTACAAAAAGTTAAACTCTGGCGACAGATTTAAATATAAAATAGAGATCTGGGACTAGTCTGCTTTTGGACTGCATCATTGGCATCCTTGGAGTGGGTGGGAGCTGCAGCCAGTATATCACATCATTGTACTGGTAGCAAGTTACAACTGTGACAGACAAGTCCCCAATCTCACACATAGTTGCTTTCTCATTCTGACAAGAGCATTTAGCTAAATACACCCAAGAATAATTATTTAATATATAACTATATTGACACATGCTGATAGCTCTGTTCCCCCCCCAAGAGTGGTAGTACTAGTAGTGAAGTGGACTGCCTGGTGCTCCTCTTTCACATTGCATTCCATACCGGGAACCGTTGCTATGCTAAACATAATTGGTGACATACAAATACACTAACCCCTTTTACAAAAAGTTAGACTCAGGAGACTGGTTTAAAAAAAAAGAGAGATCTGGGACTTGTCTGCCTCTGGACCACATCATTGTCATCCTGGGGGTGGGTGGGAGGTGCAGACAGTAAATCACATAATTGTACTGGTAGCATAAACTGTGGCAGACATGTCCCTGTTCTCCCACACACAGTCACTTTCTCATTCTAAGGAGCAAATGATTTGATACCTTTTAATGGACCAACATAAAAGTAACAACAAGAACAAAGTGCTCTAGCTTTCGGACCAACCAGTCCTTCTTCAGAAGCTTAATTGAGCAACATCTATGTTGGTCTATTAAAAGGTATCAAATCATTTGCTTCTAGACTATTCTTGCAAGGACCAATATGGCAACTACTAAATCTAGATTTCATTCTAAGGAGATAATTTAGCAAAATGTGCATAATAAATAACCACAGTGACAAATGCTGCTAGCTCTGTTTTTTTCTCCCTGGTAGTAGTAGTAGTAATAATAGTAGTAGTAACTAGCAAGAATGGAAAATTGATTACTTTCAGACTGTCTGGTGCACTTCTCTCACATTGTTTCATGTTGCATTCCATACTGAGAGAAAGCCTTTGCTGCTAAACAAAAATCATATGTGGTGCCCATGACTGAGAAATAAAACTAGTAAACTAACTAGTGGCTACCTATACAAAGTACAATTAAACACATTATCCCTTTCTAAAAAATCAGACTCAGGAGGAGACTATTTACAAACTAGAGATCTGGTCTGGGACTTTCTCATCATCACAGTCACGTTCTCATTCTTTTCTAAGCAGTCATTTTTGATAAATGTGCATTAACCATACTGATCTCAGTGCTAGTAGACTACGTCTGGTTTTCCCCTGATTGTAGTAGGTGGGGGGTAGTAGCAGTCTTGACATGGTAGCTGTCTGACTGGCTCTCTTTGGTTGCCCTCTGCTCTTGCCTGGTGCTGTTTTTGTGTTCCTGGATTCTTCTTCATTACTTAACTAGACATTCACACTGGTGGCTGTACGTGTTGAGAAATAGAAATCACTACTGTTAATAACTTATACACAGTATTAGTGTTACTTTCTTAAATGTCAGAAACAGATGAGTGATTAAAGAGTGTTCTGGGAGTTGTCTGGCTTTGACAAAAAAATCCCACTGACAGTATGTGGTGGGTGCCTGTCAGAGTTCTTGGCTCACACTGGTGCTTTGACTACTTAGCTATTAGGGCTGGTCAGAGTTCTGGGACTTGCCTGCTTTTGGACAAAATCATCATCATGATCATTATCTTACAGGTCGGTGCCAGTTGTACAGACGGTATTACAGCACCGGCACTTCCTGTAAGCTCATCCACAGACACGTTGTTCACTCCTTCTCATCTCAATTCGCTAATCATGCTGTTTATTACTACTAAACAGTGGTTTGTTTGTTTTCTACAGATATGTTGATTAAAAGCAGTTTAAAATTATTTTTAACATAAAGTTACTATAAAACAATAAAGGTTATATTAAAGGTTTGAAGAAGGTTCGGTTGAGGATCCAATCCTTTTTTTGTTTATCAGAGCCTTTTAGAACATCAGAACCTTTTGAGGTTCTCCCATCCCTAATAGATGCATACCTTTATAAATGTCAATGCAGTAATATTATTTCACAGAAAAATTATGAATTTTTAAAGGTACAAAACCCAATAAAGCCAGTGATATACTGTTTGCAAAAATACACAAAGACCTGATAAATCCCCCAGAAAGGCTAATTGTTGCAAGTGTCAGCTTATTCACTGAGCCTCTTGCTCAATTTGTGGATAAATATATATGGGAGCAGGCACAGTCACATCAATCCTATATTAAAGATATGATACAAATGCCACAAATTCTAGAACATATCTGTATAAAAGATGAGTAATGGTTACTCAGTTTGGATGTGTCTTCTCTTTACACCAACATCCCCTATTCAGCAGAGTTGGAAGTCCTTAGGGAATATTTATATCTAAACTCTCAATATTCATCTGGATTTATTGAATTTTTGTTCATATTAACAGAAAAAAGTTTTACATTACAACATGTTTTATTTTGTGGATAAACCATATTTGCAAGTCAAGAGAAATGCAATGGGCACAGGGTTTGTGCTTAATTATATTAATATTTACTGTATTTACTGAAGGTAACTGGGAGAATTAGATCATGTTTATGCCTATTGGTAACACCTTTTTCAGAAAATAGACATATACAAATGATACATTTATCATTTGTTTCTTATTTGGAAAAAGGACAAGGACTTAATTGGATGAGTTTGTAAAATATTTGAAAAACAGCAATGAAAATGTAAAATTCACAGCACATGATGATTTACACAGCACACACTTTTTAGATATTAAGAGCAAGAAAGAAAACTGTATAATAGTCACTGATGTATGCAGGAAAAAAAACCAGATAGGAACTATTTTACTTTTCAGCAGCTGTCATCCCCTCCATATCAAGAACAATGCTCCCAGTGGCCAACATTATAGGGCAAGATGTAACTGCAGTACACACCAAGATTTCCACAAAAGAGCTCTTGAACTACTGTAGATAATAGGTTTACTACTAGATATTACCAATATAAAGTTGTTGAGAATGAAGAACATAAGGCATGGAAAAACCGAGGGGAATTGTTAAATTGCAATGACAACATTGTGGCAACTAAAAAATTCTAATTAAATTTTGTGACCACATATTCTCCACAGTCACATCTTGTCCAGGTCATCCTAAAGGTACACTAGACATTTTTGAAACAGATCAGAAATTAAAACCAATTGTCCTCATGGCTTTAGAATGGTATCTAAAAGGGACACAAATATCCATGATATTGTCAGCAACAGTTATCATGGCATGGGTGTGACAAACTGGAGAAATTATATGGATTTGAATGGTGCACATCTATATGGCAACTGCCACTTTTGTAAACTCACCAAGAAGGACAAAACATTCACTGGTAGGACCACCAACAGGATTTATACTAACATACTAAAATGCCAGCAGAATAGGCCTAATGGTCTTTCGTGTCTGCTCGTTTAGTCAGCCCCCACCCTGGGAGCTGACCTTGCTGCCCCCTGCCCCCCTTGCCTTCTCTGGCTTCTCCCTTCCCAGTTCTGTATATTCTTGCTGCATTGGATTTTGCTTCCAGAGCCCTTCCCCGGACCTCTGTCACCCCCTCTTGAACCCCTCCACCGTCTCTGCCTCCACCTGCCCCCTGGGCAGTGCATTCTATGGCTCCACCACTTTCTCAGTAAAGTAGCACCTCCTTCTTTCTCCTCTGAATCTCCCCCCTTCCAGCTTCCATCCATGCCCTTTAGTTGCTCCCTCCTCCATCCTTCAAAGCACCCTGACTGCTCCTCCCCTATTTACCCCCTTCATGTACCCGAAGACCACTATCGTGTCCCCCCAGTCCCTTCTCTCTTCCAATGTGTACATATTTAGCTCTTCAAGCCTCTCCCCATAGGTTCTGTCTCCCAGGCCCCAAATCATTTTGGTTACCCTCCTCTGGACCCTCTCCAGGAGTTTAATGTCCCTCTTTAAGTGTGGCCTCCAAAACTGCACGCAGTACTCGAGGTGCCGCCTCACCAAGCAGTTATACAGAGGGAGTATCACTTCCCTCCTTCTGGAGGTGATCCCCCTAGCGATGCATCCCAGCAACCTGTTGGTCTTGGCTGCAATTTATGACATCAGAGATTTTATAAATGGTGGAACTGAGGCAGTCATATACATGGCTACTTGTCAGCACAGTGCCTTTTATGTGAGGAAGACCGTTAGGCAATTTGATAACAAAATTAGAGAACACATTAGAGCCATTGATAGAAAAAGACAACACAGATGCTTTGGCTCAGCATGTTGTGAAGAATGACAATTTGTATATGTTCAATTTTCAGGGCTTGGAGAGAGTATCTCTGGGTCCACAAGGTGGGATTTAGAAAACAGATTGTTAAAAAGGGAATGATTTTGGCAATATAAATGAGGTTAATTGCAAAGTCCTGGACTGAATGAACATTTCAACTGTTTCCCTTCCTTGAGAATTTATTTATTTATTAAAATGTTTCACCAGGAAAGGCATGCTGAGCAAAAATTGCTTGTTTCCAGGTGTGTCCTGGGGCGAAGGGGAATAGGGATACAACAGTATACAGTGATAACACAATACAATAGTATAATGGAAATTAGGAAAAAATACAAAAACATAATACAGTATATATACAAATTGGACACATAAATGGAGAATTGAAATGCAAGTGCAACATGTGCAGTAAGAGGTGTCAAAAGAGTGAGGGGAAAAGGGAGTTGAAGACTGTTACAAATTGCGGAGAGAAAATTATGAAGGAGGGATGAGAGGGTAGAAGTGGAGCTGGCATGCTGGATTACTTGAGGAAGGGAGTTCCACATTTTAGGGAGACGGTGAGAGAATACAGACTGGCCAGCAGTAGATGATCTAGGAGGGATAGCCATGGTGTGAGAATCGTAGCTCTGGAAGAAGTGGGAAGGGGTCGGTAGAGGTGATAAGCATGAAGCAAGATAGGAAGGGAGGGAACCAAACTAAAATTAAGAAAGAAAGGACATACAGTGAGAGCAACGCCTGTCCTTAAAAGAAAGGAAAGATAAAGACAGGTAGAGATTACAGTGGTGAGTATAAGGAGGACTATCAAGGGCAAAGCAGCTGAAGGAGTGGTAGAAGGTGTCCAGTCTGGCAAGGGAAGTTTTGGGGGTGTCACTGAAGACTACATCACTGTAATAAAAAACTGGAAGGATCATTTTCTGGACTAGGGCCCAACAGGCAGGCAGAGGGAGGGATGAAATCTTGGTGTCTGTACAGAGCACCTAACTTGAGCTGCAGTGTTTTGATGATAGCATCCACATGTCCAGAAAAGTCAAGGTGCCAGCCTAACCAAACACCAAGATGCCTAAAGGAGGAGGTATCCTCCAGTTTTGTCCCATCAATGGTGTGGAAAGAGAAAGCGGGGGGAGTTGAGAGAGCCTCTGCCTTGGGTCAGGAAGATGGTCTTCTTGGCATACAGGAAAAGTTGATGTGAGTGTAACCAGAGCTGAACTTTGTCAAAGTCATCGTGACGTCTGGTAGCTACAACAGAGGAGGAGTATCTAGAGCTATACAAGACTGTATCATCTGCATATGTGTGGATACAGAATAAGGATCAGTCAGCTAGAAGGTCATTTAGGAAGATGGAGAAGAGAAGGGGACCAAGAACAGAGCCCTGGGGAACACCAGTGTTGATGGGGAGGGGGAGAGACAAGGAGTCAGCAATACAAACAGACTGAAACCATCACACCAGATAGGTAAGGAACCAGTTTGTGGCAGAGTCAGACAGCCTCACTGCAGTGAGCTTGTCAATAAGTAGGGATCTTCCTTGATTCCATTCAGGTAGAAAATTTAGCACAAGATGATAAACTCTTTACTTTCCTAAAGGCCCAAACCAAATATAACTGGTCCACAACCATAGCCTTCAAATATTATCAGATTAGACAGGACCACTTGGACTTGGTCATTGGACTAGGCCATTCAGTGACACCCTGCTCTCTATGGCCTCAACTGCACCCCCTTCACACATGGAAGCCTTCTACCATGCCTGACTTTCTTGCTGATAGAAAGCCTGCCTTTTTTTACACCTGGGACTCTTCTCTCCCCTCTTCACATGGCCTCCAAAAATGGACTGGTATTTGGAAAACCACCTATAAATATATTAAATGGGACCACTACCATCTAATGCAATTCCAAATTCTACATAACATGTATTATACCCTAATTTAACTTGCCATTGGCTAAATATTATGTGATGTCATCAATAACATCATGTGATGAGCATAGAGGAGGGGCTTCAGGATAAACAAGATGGAAAACAAAGACTGACATTATGAAAAAACAGTACATTTGAATGGAAATTCACCAGAAACAATGAATTCTGTGGCACTATATATATTCTGCGACATGATGCAAATTCTGCAGAAAATTCTGCAATCGCAGAATCACAAAATTCCAGGGGCCTTGATCATAGAGGACTATCATGGTGGCCGCATAGGTAACCAGAAACCACATATAGCTTTAATTGCTGCAAATGCAAAGAAAATCATACTACCGCATTGGTGTGACAACCTTATTCCTACCTACACTGAGTGCATTGGAAATCCTTTTTACCCTTCAGGCAGAACATAATATTGCAAATATTTCAGGCCACAGGAAAGATTTGTCAGGATATGGGAGCTCCTCTATACTTTGTTGACATTATGAGCCACTTCATAATTGATAGAATAGAGATTTTATGTAGTATACCCCCTCTGAAGTGAGGATTAAAATATTTTATATACCATTTTACTAGTTAAAACCTGGTGTAAGTTAGAGAAGTGTGGGTTGGTGGGATAGGGTGGGGTTGGTAGGAAGTTGGGGGATAAGTTACATTTTTTTCCCTTTTCTTTTCAGGGGGTTTATAGACAGGTATATGGTTATTATTCACTTCCTTATACCATATATTCCTTTTCTTTTTCCAAGAGATTGTAGTACACAATAGGACTAACATGGTGTATGTGATTTAAGTATGTTCATCAGAGTTATGTAAACCTGTCTAAAAAACTTAATAAATGTATTAAGTTTAAAAAAAGAAGTAGGGGATGAGAAACAGTATCAAAAGCCTTGCTAGGTCGACAAAGTTAGCAGAGGTGATGAGGCCACTACCCATCCCCATAAGAAAGCAGCCAGTGAGTCTAAGGAGAGAGGTGGTAATGTAGTGTTGCTTCTGGAAGCCAGACTGGAAAGGGGTGAAGAAACTGAAAGCATCAAGGTAGGAGGAGAGCTAGGGGAGAAACAGCTGTTCCCAGAGTTTTCCTAGGATAGGAAGAAGGGAAACTGAGCATTAATTACCTGGAGCTGAGGGGTCACCAACTGCAGGAGGGTGGTGGCATGCTTCTAAGCCTGCAGCACATAGGCAAAAGAGAAGGAGTGGTTCAACAGATAAGTAAGGGGGGAGGCAATGGCTGAGGCAGATAGATGAAGACTTTTAGCATCTACTGTAGACCATCAGGGGAAGGACCAGAGTAGAGGTTAAGGGCAAGGATTGCCATTGGAGAGGTGGAGGGGGATACAGGTGAGAAGGAGAAGCAATAGGGCTGGGGGGAGTCTGCAGAAGATGGGGTATGTGGGGGGAAGAGGTGGGGAGGGTTGAGAGAAGGGAAGAGGCACAGGTGGTAAAATAATAGTTGAATGCATTGGTGACTGCCAAGTGGTCAGACAGATTGGAGCCATCAAAACTAAGTGCAGGGATGGGAGGCTTGGCAGGTGGGGAGAAGAGAAGTTCAACTACCTTCCAGAATATTGAAGGGTGATTCAAATTGTTCTGGAAGGTAGACTGAAAGTATCCAGCCTTGGCGTAATGCATTGCAAATGTGCACTTATTATGAAGTTCATGGTAATGCTGATTGTTGGATAGCTGGAGGATTTATGAGCCTTTCAGGCTTGGTCACATGTGGGAAGGTAGGCTAGTAGTTCATGGATTATCCAGGGAAGGTGTTTACTACCCACCCTGGTGCAGTTCCACTATGCTGAAGTGACAAGAAATGTGTTGACCATCGGTACAGCAACAGCACAACACCGCCAACTGGTGTTGTGCCATTGCTGGAGGAATAAGTGTTTTCTGTGGGGGGGCAAGGCCCCCCCACACCTGTCATGTGGGGGGTCTGCCCCCACACCCCCTGTACTAAGGATTATTAACTTCAGTTGGACTTAGTTCAGGGAAGGGGCAAACACCCTGGCAGCAATAGTGTCAGAATACATGGAGACCATAGCAATGAACTGCCGAAAATATAGCAGTGACAGTGTTTGTGGTGCCATCAGTATACCCCCTGGTGCACCTTAGTGGGGCTTTCTGGTTCCATGATGCAAGTACTTTAGCCTTACAGTAGTCCCAGGCATGGTCAACTGAGTTGGCACCAGAGATGAGAGACCAGTCAGTTCTTAGATTGATCTTCCAAAAGAGTGGCGAGATCCAGAGATCTGTAGTAGTGTGTCTTCATTAATCTTTGTGGGGATGTTGGCTGGCGTGTTTTACGAACCAGATAGATTAAGTGGCGGGCTGTTAAGGAATCTGGGAGGATACCGGCTGCAACTACTCTATGTGGGTGTGATATCAGAGCCCAATCAATGAATGTATGGTTTTGGAATTTGGTGTTAATAGGGGTAGGTTCATTTATGAGCTGGGTCAATTTGAGGGAGGAAATGCCATTTTGGGTTTTGGAGTGTAAGAAGGCATGCCAATTCAGGTTGAAGTCACCCAAGACGTATAGTTCATCTGCTGCGGTGTGGGATAATAGGGTGGACACTTCAGTGATGATGGGCAGGAGACCAGGATGACAGTAGACCCCCACTACAAAGATGGGGAGGGTAAAAGGGAGTGCAATTTTGACTAGGAGGAATGTGTATGTGCCTGTAAGGGAGGATAAGAGAACTGGTGTAAATTGCAAAGAGGACGGGACGTACATAGCCACACTCCCACCTCTGCTGTGGTGATCTTGGTGGACAAGAGAGTAGCCACATTGGGAGACACTGATGTCAGAAACCTTGGATTACAGATATACATATAGCTGCTGATAAATTAATGTACAGTACATTAGTATGGTAGCTGTACAGCTATACTGTTTATATACTGTTTCTAATTATCTGTCATTATCTCTATGTTAGTAGTAGGTATGGGGATGGCCATTGCCTCCTCATTATTGCATTTTATCTATTTTTTCTAATTTATTTTATTTTTTCAATTTTTGGAACATACATATGGGTGATTTTATATGCTTACATGGTATGATATTCTTACTGTTAGTCTCCACTATGAGTGCCCTGCTTCCAGGCACCCCCCTCCTTTATTTTTTCCAGCTCTATGCAGTTGTTATTTGTTTCATGTATCTTTAGATTTGTGTTATTGCTCTGTACATTGTATTTTATGTATTTATGTTGCTATGGAATTGGTCACAGTGAGTGTTGCTTAAACTGTATATGCACCTAAAACTTTAAATGTCTTTACTCATAAGGCTGCCTGTTTGCTCATGTTCTTTAGTCTTGAAAAAGTGCTAGATGTACAAAACTATGAACTGCAAGGCTGAGGTCTGTGTTCTGTTACCAATGCCCATTTTTTATAGTACTACTGAATAAATGGTCTTTGTATGCGATGGTCTATTTTGAATTCTTGGAGTTCAGTGCTTGTGTTAGTATTTTATAATATTGCCCCTCAATTTTGGAACTGGGCATCTTGTATGCCAGGGACCACAGTGTCAATGACCTTTTTGTTTGTGTACTTCAGCAGGGCATCTGGAATTCTGACCATAGAAAAAACATGGTAACCAAGCTGATCATCCGCATTGGCTCCCAGCAGCCCTCTGGTTTAAATGATAGACTTATTTTCTATTACCATCTTTCAACCCTGTGCCCTTATTTTCCATAAAGTCTGTTTGTATCTGTGCACATTTCATTTCTATTTTCATTTTCACCATATGTCTCCATCTCTGTCTTCTTCCCCCACATTTGTTACCTTTCAGCGTTCTCACTAGGCCCTGTTAATTAGTCCCTACCTGGGTACTTCTCTAGCTCATTCACTGGTATTATGCATTGTCATTCCCATCATCACCTTTTTTTTCCCAGATTCTCTCTTAATCTTGCCATTTATCACTTTTTCTCCCAAAGTCTTCTCTTTTTTTCTTTCCCCATATATACGTCCCTTATTTTGCCTCCCCTCTACACTAACTTTGCTTTTTTCTCTTTTAGGTATTTCCTGAAGAAAACCTAAGCCTATTTCCCAATTTCAGTGTTCATTTAATATTACCATTTGGTTTTAGTATTCATATTAGTTGTTTGATGCCTGCTTTCAATAGTATTGATTTTAGCCACAATTCTGATACAAGTTTTTTTTATCTGCAGCAACTCAGGAATCTGCTGTGTCAGTAGTGCTGTTTCTTATCACTGTATTTTGTGTCTTTTACAAGGAAACACTACTGTAAAAAAAGAAAACAGTCCCCCGATGCACCACACAGTTGCCGACATCGGGGTGCCCAATCCCCAGGTTGGCACTAGAAGCTCCCCCCACCAGTATGGGACACTGGGGAGCCCACTCCCAATGTCCCAAGATATGTACCCCCCAGCAGTGTTGGCACTGGGGAGCCTACTCCCAGTGTCCTGAAATATGTTTTTGTTAAAGCCTGTAAAGAGGAAAACCATCCCCCAAAGTCTTTAAAAAAAAAAAAAAAGAAAATGGTCCCACATCATCTTTGCTGTCCCCTTCCCCATTCTGACCCTCCCATTGAGCACCCACCACCCCACACTCTTTCTTGCCCTATACTTACCACCAGAGGTCCTCGGTTATCATCTTCTGTGGACCAAGACATGTCTGCACTCTTCAAAGCTGAACCATAAACTGAAGAATCTGTGTAAGTCCCGTATAATGTATTTCAATACCATTTTGAACTTATGTTGATAACTTTTAATTTTTTTTAGTATAGTTCAGTTTTTTCAGTTCAATTTATTTATTAAACTGGAAAGGCATTTGTGAGCAAAACTGCCCATTTTCACAAGCATCCAGTACTGCAAACAAGGTACTACAATTGTTTCTGTACATCATAAGACAGTGGGCCAAAAGGTGGAGGCAATATTGCAACAACAAAGCAGACATTTAACAAAAGCAATAATGAACAGAAACAGGTATAATATGATGGTCATATGCAGCAGTTCAAAAACAACAGAAATTCATTAAAATGGAACGGGATCAGGGAGACAAAGAATTGTGTTGGCAACTGGGGTTGGGAACTTGGTGCTGGATTGATGAAAGATCTAGAGGGGACAGAGATAGGAAAAAAATGGTTTGGATGCTCGGGGGAGGGAGAAGGCCAAGGAAAAGCTAATGGAAGCTTATTGAAAAGAAGTGTGGTTGTGGCAGACCAAGTTGAGATGAGGGGGGGTTGGTGATGCAGATCTGCAGACTTTTGGACTATTTGCACCAAATTTTCAACATGGCCTTTTTGGGACCCTCACCTCATGAACACAGTGACTGTTATTTTGTTACATCGGCCTAAATTTCCTAAAATTCACTGTGCAAGATCACCTTTTGAGCCTGAATAATGAAATTTCACCACCAGTGTTTATGAGGTGGGGTCTCAAAAAGGCCATTCTGAAAATTTGGTGAACAAAATTCCTAAAAATGTCAGAGTAATGTGCTTTTGTTTAAATTTTTCTACGCACATGCATAACTTTAATAATTTTCAGTATTTTGCTGCCAAATTTTCATAGAAACATAGAATTTGATGGCAGATAAGGACCGCTTGGTCCACCCAGTCTGCCCATTTCCCTACCTGATGGATAAGCTGCAGATCCTAGTTAACCAGCAGCCTACTTCTTCCTACCCCCAACCCCTAGAATTGCCTTATGACTGTCCCATGCATGCTTGAATTCCACCACTGTTTTTGACTCCACAACCTCCTTTGGAAGGCTGTTCCATACATCCACAACCCTCTCTGTGAAAAAATACTTCCTTAAATTACCTCTGAGCCGCCCCCCTTCTATCTTCAAATTGTGCCCCCTTGTTCTAAAGATGCTACCCTCTTGGACTTTGTTGATTCCCTTGAGGTACTTGAAAGTTTCTATCATGTCCCCCCTCTCCCTCCTTTCCTCGAGGCTATACATATTAAGCTCCTTAAGTCTCTCTTCATATGTCTTCCAGTGCAAACCCTGCACCATTTTAGTTGCCCTCCTCTGGACAGCTTCCATCCTGTCTATGTCTTTGTGGAGATTGGGTCTCTAGTACTGCATGCAGTACTCCAGATGTGGTCTCACCAGCTTTCTGTACAGAGGGATAATAACTTCTTGTTTTCGCCTCTCCCTATGCATCCCAGTATCCCCCCAGCCCTCCTTGCTGCCCTCTCACATTGCTTGCCCACCTTTAGGTCATCTGATATGACTACCCCCAGGTCCCTTTCCATTTTTATTGTTGTTAGTATCTCACCCCCCATTGTGTACTCTTCTCCTGGGTTTTTGTTTCCCTGGTGCATTACCTTGCACTTCTTAGCATTGAATCTAACTTGCCATACATTTGACCATTCCTCTAACCTTGCCAAGTCCCTTCTCATCCTTTCCACCCCACCTTGTGCATCAACTTATTGCAGATCTTTGTGTCATCTGCAAAGAGACATCATTTTTCTTCCAGTCCCTCTGCAATGTCGCTATAAAGACATTGAAGAGGACCGTCCTAATACTGAACCTCATGTACCCCACTGCTAACCCCCTTTTCAGAGTGGACTCCATTTACTATTACTCTCTGTGTCCTATTCTCCAGCCAATTCTTTACCCAGGCTGTCATCTTGGGACCCACTCCCAGGCTGGCTAATTTGTATATTAATCCTTTGTGTGGGACTGTGTCAAATGCCTTGCTAAAGTCTAGGTAGACCATGTCCACTGCCCCTCCCTGATCAACTACTTTGGTCACCCAGTCAAAGAAATCTATCAGATTTGTCTGGCATGACCTTCCCACTGTGAATCCATGCTGCCTTGGGTCCTGTGCCCCAATGGCCTCTAGATACACAACAATTCTTTCCTTCAGAAGTGATTCCATCATTTTCCCTAAAACTGAGGTTAAACTAACAGGTCAGTAGTTTCCTGCTTCTGCCTTGCTCCCACTTTTGTGAAGGGGAATCACATCTGCCCTCCTCCAGTCCTCAGGTACCACCCTATCCTCCCATGATTTGTTAAAGAGGGTAGTCAGTGATGTCACTAGTTCTATCCTTAGTTCTTTTAGAATTCTGGGATGAATCCCATCAGGCCCCATTGCTTTGTCCACCTTCAGTTTTAAGAGCTCTTTCAGAACTCTTTCTTCTGTAAATGGGCTGGTATCAACTTCTGTATCCAGAGTGTTTCTACTGTTTGTTTTAGGTACCTCCCCCTCTTCCTTTGTAAATACTGAGCAAAAATATTTGTTTAGTATCTCTGCCTTTTCACAGTCACCACCTCATGAACAGTACAGCCATAATTTTCCACATCCTGTCCAAAATATGTTTTCACATCTGTGGCATGGAATGGCTTTTCAACATGGATTTTTAAATTTTCACCTACGGGGTTTATGAGGTGGGGTCATAAGAAGAGTATGAGGGGTTAAAATATTAAAAAAATTCAAACTAATAACAATTCCAAACAATTACGCTATACCCACTCATAACTTTGGAAATGTTAAATATTTTTACTGAATATTTCAAGATAGCCTTGTTATTACCCCACCTCATGTATGTCACAGCTGTCATTTTTCAAATTCTGCCCCAATTATGTTTTTGCACCTGTGTTTCTGATCCTGATGGATTGAGTACTAACCACAAGCCAGGAGTGGAGCCAGCTGGTGGCCTTGCTAGAGAGTCCTGCTAAAGTTAGCCTGGATAAGAGGAGAGGGTGTGAGACAGTGTTGAAAGCCTTTGTGAGGTTGGCAAAAATGGCAGAGGTGATGAGGCCCTAGTCTATGCCAGTATGGATGGATTCAGTGAGCCTCAGCTGGGAGGTGGTGGTTGAATGAGACTTCCTAAACTAAAACTGGTAAGGTGTGAAGAAGGAGGTGGTCTCAGGGGAATGAGAAGTGCTGAGAAAGTACTAGATGTTCTTGTAGTTTTGCCAGAAAGGGAAGGAGGGAGACAGTTTCAGTGGAGGAGGGGTTGCCACCTTTCAGGAGGGGGACGGCAGTGGTGGGTTTCAAATCTGATGGAATAGAAGCAAGGGAGAAACAAAGGTTGAAGAAAGAGGCAAGGGGAGGTGATGGTGGAGGCTGTCAGGAAAAGCATTTTGGAGTCCATCCTGGAGGGGCATTTGCTCTTGGAGGGGTTTAGTGTAAGAAGGGCATTGTATACTTCTGCCAGGGTAATTTGGCAGAAGGAGAAGGCAGGGTGGGGGGCTTGGCCAGATTGGGGTGTGTTTGAGTGGGCTTGGCCATGGGGGGCTGGGGGGAGAGAGGATAGGAATATACAGGAAGTAAAGAAGGTGTTAAACTCTGTTGTCACTCTGAGTGGATTGGTTAAGGTGCTGTTGTCAGCTTTAATAACAGTGGTAGGGGTCTGGGAATGGGGGTAGGAAGAAGGATTGTACCACCTTCCAGAATTTAAGGAAGGTGGATTTAAAATAATCTACCTTAGCCAGTCAGATTGCTCTACTACAGGCATTTCACAGCATGCAGTAGTTTTGGTAATTAGTATTGGAGAGCCAGAGGCTGTGTGAGTCTTCCTTGATTGGTTCCTGGCTTGAAGGCAGGTCATAAGTTCAGCAGTGATCAAGGGCAGATGACAGCCCTGCACCCAGATCCATCTGAGTGGTGCATACATATCCCAAACTGAGAGGAACTTAGACTTGAATTAGTCTAATGTGGAGTCAGTAAAGATGGCTTGAGGGATGAATGACAAGTCAGGGTTTGATGAGTCTGTTAGGAAGGGAGTGAGGTCCAGTAATTTGTAGGATTGAACCAGGAGGGTTTGGGCTGGAGGAGCTTTGGGCTGATGAATTTTCTGGACTGTATAGACTAGATGATGGTCACTTGAGGAGTCTGGCAGCAGACATGCAGCAATTATCTGGTACAGGTGTGAGGTGAGAGTGCAATCTAATAGGGAGTGTTTGTGAGATTTGGTGTTTAGATGGGAGGGTTCCTTTATTAGCTGGGACAGGTTGAATGTGGCTATGTCATTTCAAATTTTAGAGTAGGAGGTGGAGAGCCAGTCCACATTGAAGTCACCAAGGACATGGAGCTCACCATTAGATGCATGTGATTTTAGGGTGGCAAGGCGACCAGTGATAGAAGCTGTGGGGAGGTGGGGCAACAAAATGAGCCAGCTTTAAAGATGAGAATGGAGTGGGGGGATGTTTTACCATCGATGACTCAAACTGTGGGAGTGGTAGTGTAGGTTTAGTGGAGAATTGGAGGGCGGAGGAGATGTACATGGCAATCCCTCCACTTTTTTATTTTTGGGTCAGTCTTGGTGGGTGACTGAGGAGATACAGGCATCTTGGATGTGAGACTTTAGCCATGTATTTGTTATGATCAGGATAACAGGGTTGAGGGATAAGACAATTGGTTGAAGTGATGAGATTTTGGGTAGCAGGTTCCTGATGTTTAGGTGAGCTATCTTTAAGCACCGTAGGAGTTGACAAGGAGAGGAGGGAGCAGGACCAGGGCTCAATTCAATGTCCCCTGCCATCAGTAGCAGGAGCATTAGTAAGGGCCTGGATAGGGCTACCCTAAGTTTACTGTGGGAGGAGAAAGGGGAATGGTGGAGAGCAGGACATGTCTCAGGGAGAACTCTAGTGTGATCAGGCCAGCATGGAAACAGGGGGGAAGAACAGAAGGACCAATTGTGCAGGTATTTAGGGGCAAAACTGGGGGCTGAGGGAGGGAGGAGGTAATGAAAGGGGGAAAGGTGGAGAACAGAGAAGTGTGGTGGGATTGGCTGGCCAGTATCTTGAGGTAGGAAGAGGGTGGGAGGGATGCCAAAGGTACAGGAAGGGTGAGGAGAGTGATGGTGAGGAGGAACATGATGAAAAAGTTTGAGGCAAGAGGTAAGGGCAGGGGTCACATGTAAACAAGGAGAATAGTAGGTGCAAGAGAGTTGAAAGTGTAGCAGCCCAGTGCTGAGCCACTAGGAAGTGGAATAGACTGTCGATGAACAGACAGACTGGTGATAGTGGCCACAGCTAGGGAAAGAGGGGCTGAGTACAAGTGGCTGAATTAAGAACAGCCACTGCTAAGCAGGAACTGCAGCTGGGTAGAGAATGTGGGAAAGGGCAGCATCTAGTGGTAAGCAGCAATAAGCTGCAGAGGGAAAAGTAGGCTGATTGTCAAATGAGCCCTCTATGTGAATAAAAGGAAGAGACCACCAAGGATTGTGGTTGGGGTGCTGGGGCTGGGAAAATCAGTAGGACACCACTCATGGATGGCCTGTGCCATGGGATGGCCTGCATACCTGAAATAGTGATGGGGAATCAGCAGCTCAAGCTCAGAGAGGGTAGGATTGGAATTTTAGATGGGGGCTCTCCAAGCTACGTATTACCTTGGGACCTGGTTGTACATTACAATACAGATGACACAGACGCAGTCAGAAGAGCAGCAAAAGATATGTTTATTCTCGTGTGGTGCGATACAGCTCATTGGTGTTACATTCTCTTCACCTTAGTGAAGCAAGCAATATATATATATATATATATATATATATATATATATATATATATATATATATATACACACACACACATCATCCCCCTTCAGCATGAAATCACCCATGCACCAATAAAATTATCTTGTTAATAGTATCTAGGCAGAACTTGTCTGGACATGTCTGGGCATGTTTGGGCATTGCATTCTACACATTGGTTTCTGCTAGATCCATATAAGTACATGCAGGCTTATGTTGTTGTATGTTGCTATGACATGAGTGAAACTCATTGTTTCCCCCTACGTCAAGTTGACCCACTGTGTGCACATGAGTGGTTAGGCAGTTTGGTTTGGATGATGACATAGGTACACTATATGGTTACAAAGAGAGTTGGTCACAAAAATGCATGCAAAGATGGCTATGCTGATAATTTGGTAACTGTTGTTCTAGAAATTGAAGTGCAGGGCCCAGAGGGCCCTGTGCTTTCACACCTACATAAATAAGCACATCTATAGCCTAGCGCTCCCTCAGACAAATAAGGATATGGTTATACTATCTGGAAAAGTAAAGAAATTTATTTCAAACAAACTTTGTTAATGCATCATTTAGGGTTCTTACTAAAGCAACAAAAGCATGGAAATGTGGTGTTAGGGTTTCCAACCTTAACACCCCACCTCCACCCTGCAGACACTGATAGGTGTCAGGATGTACCTTGGGGTCCTCGGCCCTAAAGCTCATCCCTTTCTCCTATACTGTGCCCATCTCAGCTTATTTACTTACTTATGGAATGGGTGACTATTAGGGGCCAAAGACCCCAATGCACCTCCCAATGCTTATTAGTGTGTCTGCAGGGTGGGGGTGGGGTGTTAGGGTTGGAAACCTTAACACCACATTTCCCTGCTTTTGTCACTTTAGTAAAAACCCTAATTGATGTACTAACAAAGTTGTTTTACAATATAAATATATATATTTATATATATTGCAAAAAATTATGTTAATGCAACAGTTTGAGTTTTTTACAGTGACAAAAGTGAGGAAATTCACTGATAGGGCTATCACCCCTTGCACCCCTTGACCACCCCACCCCCACCAACAGGCATTGGGATGTGCATTGGGGACATCCAACCCCTAACTCTCACACCATTCCATGTGTAAATAAGCTGAGGTGTTGCAGTATAGGAGAATTGGGTGAGAGTTAGGACAGATGACCCCAGTGCACACCCAAAGCCTGTTGGTGGGGGTGGGGTGGTTATGGGGTGCAAGGAGTGGTAACCCTAAAGGTGAATGTCCTTGCTTTTGTCACTGTAAAAAACCCTAACTGCAGCATTAACACAGTTTTTTGCAAAGAATTTCCTTACTTTTTGAGAAAGCATAGTAAAGTACAATGTCGCTCAAGTTGGTGGAAGTGCAGGGCTCAAAGGGCCCCGCACTTCCACCAACTTGCAAATTTCTGCCTAACATAACAGTGCAAGTGCTGAATATCATATGTGTTGGTGGGAGCATGTATAAGGGACCTGCACTTCCACCAACTTGAAACAAATAAAATTTTCATGTATAGTAGTGGCATAATTCCATACCTGTTTACATTTTACACACCTAACCAGGAAAATTATTTTCGTGGCAGTAAGACTAGCTACCCTATAAATGTCAAGTCACTAAGACAATGCAGAATGCTATCAGCAAAACGTAAACTGTGGTCATGCAAAATCTCTGCAGCAAATTCATTTTCTAACACCTAAACAATATAATTCACATATACAGGACATCCCCTCAACACCCTCCAAATTTCAAGTTAAAAGATCAAACCATTTCCGAGATATTTAATTTTAAAGTTTTAGATTTGCATTCATCGGAGTGGCATAATTCCACACCTGTTTACATTTTACACACCTAACCACTGAAAAGTACCTCCCTGGCAGTAAGGCTAGCTACCCTATAAATGTCAAATCACTACCACAATGCAGAAAACTAGCCACAAAATGTAAACTGTGTCATTCAATATCTCCACAGCAAATTAATTTTCTGTCCCCTAAGTACCATAATCCACATCTACATGGCATCCCCTCAACACCCTCCAAATGTCAAGTTAAAAGACAGAACCATTTCCAAGATATTTAATTTTAAAGGTTTTGCACCTTTAAAAATTCTTTGATCATGGGAATTGGCCACAACATCATGATCAAAGACCATCTTTAATCATGAGGGAACATCTGATCATGAAATTTGGGCTGTCTGGTTCCTCCCAGAGACATCTGGTCCAGCAAATATCTGGCCATCTTGTCCCACCCTCACAAACAAAACTCATGATCAAAGAAATCTCATGACCAAAGAATGTGCAGGCTCATGATCAAAGAATTCAAAGAACTCTATTTTTTGACAAAACTACATTAAACCACAGGCATGGCTCGATAGAAGGAAGCCCCCTGAGCAAACCCATCCATGTTTTACTTCAGAAGTCACCCCAAGCTGAGATTTTTTTTTCCAACCCCAAACTTAAAACAAGATGATGGCCATTGCAATCGATAAATTTCTTGCAATCAAAGAATCTTTGATCATAGATCTGCAAATTCTTTGATTGTGAGGAGTGACCAGATGGCCAAAACCCCATTTTTCTTTTACAAAATAACCATATAAATTTTTCCATAGGCTTATATTGGGAGCTAAATAGTTTAATAACTTTTGAATGGATTAATATTTTTTTACTAAACAAGAAGTGGCATGTTCCTTGACCCAAGATCTTTCTACATGTGCAGGGCCACGGACAAAGTCAAAAAAAAAACTGCCATCAAAACTGGCGAAAAGTGCATTTTTAGTGATTCACTGTGCAAAAACCATAAGTCCAACTGAGACGCAATTTGACAAATCAAGAGATCTGTCATGCTCCACTGCGCATACTAAATTTCATGCAAATATGTTGAATGGGTCCAAAGTTATTAACGTGCAAAATTTCAAGTTTAACATTAAAGTGCCTTCATAACCTTAACTATAGGGGCATGACCGCACCCCTATAATCGTATGTGTATATATATATTTTAGAGAGGTAAATTTGATTGATGACAGTTAGTTGTTCCACAGCACAGCCGTGATATTCATTGTTAGTTGAATCCCTTATTTTATCTTTAGTCGGTATTGCGCGATTGGGATCGCTGTAAATCTTAACTCACCCCATGACATGTGTAAAGCAGCAGAAGTATAGGAGAATGAGAGCTAGACCCATTTATCCCAATGCGCACCCCAATGCCGGTTGTGTGGGGTCCATGGGTTTTCTAACCTTGACAGCTAATTTCCTCACTTTTTTGTTAAGGTGGAACAACCCTAACTAATGCATCAAATGGAGTTTTGCTCTTAATTTCCTTCTTTTTGAGAATGATAACAAGAAATAGTGAATGTACGCAGCAGCGGAGCGTAGAGCCTCACGTCCCCGCCTGCTATAGAGACAGCAACGCAAACAGAAATGCTAACAGTGGCTTAATGGTAACACAAGCATGAATGAGAACAGAAAGGGTAATGCACATGGTGTATGTGATGGGAATGAATCTACACGTGATGTTGTCACATAGTAACATGGTGCCTCAAAACAGAAAGCCTGTCAATAGGCATGGTGATGTAGTGAAACAGTAAGATAAACAGTACTGTAGACAGAAATGGTAAAAATAACAGAAACGCAAGCGCAAATGAAAAACGCAGCGATAACGACATGGTGGCGAGAGGCCAATGGTAAGTGAACGGTATGGATCTCGCAAGCGAAAGTGCAACAGTAACAGTAATGTAGTGGACAGGCTGGTTTTCCCAAACCCTGCATTGAGAAAGACAGTGAGTACAAATAATGGATGCAAAATAATGAGTATCGAGCAGAAAATGAGATCTTGAATACTAAATACACGTTATATCTCAGGAACCGTATTTATCGTAGGGAAAAAATTCAAAACAAGTCATTATTTACAACTGTCCTTGTTAATTTGAATCTTAGCCCCATTAGTGGGCTAAGAAATTTCTGATGAAAAGTCCGTGATCTCGACCGCTTCCGAGATACGGGCCTCTGAAAGGCGCGGCAAACGCCGTAATGTTATCCTATGGGAAAAAGAAAGTTCGAGCGCCTACACTTTGCCTCTGCAATTTTTTTTCACCAAACTACTGAAATGCACATCTGTGGGTTGTTGTCTTCCTCCAAATTTCAGGAAAAGACTAACCGTTATTTTTGCAGTATAGGCTCCAAATGATTTCGTTAATGTCGGGCGCTGTAATGTTATCCTATGGAAAAACTGGCACAATTTTGGAGTGCTGTAACTTTGCTGCTATGTGATATTTTTCACCAAACTACTGAAAGGCACATCTGTGTACTGTTGGCTGTCTTCCTCCAAATTTCAGGAAAAAGACCAAACCGTTATTTTGCAGCAGGGTGTCAAGGATTCCTGTAATGCTTGGCGCTCGTAATGTTATCCTATGGGAAAAATGTCAACTTTGGAGTGCCATAACTTTGCCACCATGCAATATTTTTCAATACAACACTGAAAGGCACATCTGCAGAGATGTCGGCTGCGTCCCCTCCAAATTTCAGCCCAAAACTCCCAACGGTTATTTTGCAGTGCAGTGCCAAAGAATTACTGTCATTTTCCCACAGACTAGAAAATTACTGTCTGATTTCTTATGAAAGTTCAAGTACAATTTGACACTTTCGTGAGCACAAAGTAATTTACGAAAGTACTTTTTCCAGACATTTGAAAAACATATTTCTGGGGTGTTTTACCACAAAATAAAGACATGGCAAGCATCCTCAGGGCCCGACTAGGTGAATACAAAAAAAATTAGGTTGCTAGAGGGTCCCAAATTTAAATGCCAACCATTTTTCTGATCACCAACTGAAAACAAAATGGTCAATTTGCGAAAGTAACAGGCCCATTTGTGAAAGTAAAAATGCATTTGCGAAAGTGTTGAACTTTTTACTTCTTCCCATTGACTTATAATGGAAACTGTTTTTTGAATAACTTTTGAACCATTTAATATTTTTTCACCAAATCTCGAAAGGCACATTGGGGACCCGTCCCTTGACGCTTTCTATGAAGATTTCAGGCCAGTCACGTAAAACTGTACGACCTGTAGGCTCGACCGTGAGAATTCCAGAAAAGCGTAAATGTGCGATAGATCATGCTTAGACTACTCCACACACTGTATATCCGATCACTACTGAAGCTTGGCAGATCCAAGGACTATGGTCTTGATCATACATTCAAAATTTCAGGCAAATCCATCAAACAGTTGCAAAGTTATTAAGGTGCAAAATTTTAGGTTTAACATGGAAATGGCTCCTGAACCCTAACTATAGTAGCCTACCGTACCACTATATATATATATATATATATATATATATATATATATATATATATATATATATACAGTGGCGTGAAAAGTATTTGCCCCTTCCTGATTTTCTCTATTATTGCATATTTGTCACACTGGATGTTTTCAGGTCTTTAGACAAAATATAATATTAGATAAAGGAACCTGAGTGAACAAATAACACTTTTTTTACTTATTTCATTTATTTAATGAAAAAAGTTAACCAACACCAACTGGCACTGTGTGAAAAAGTAATTGCCCCCTAGTTAAATCAACCCAATTAAAAGGATAATTAGAGTCAGCTGATTGAACACAGCCAGGCTTGATTACAGCCAGCCCTGCTCAATATAAACCTCACTTATTTTGGCCCTTACCATCAGAGTCACGTTGCCAGCACAAAGATTCAACCAGCACATTATGCCATGATCAAAGGAAGTTCCTGAAAAGATCAGAAAAAATGTGTTGCCCTCTTCAGTCTGGAAAGGGTTACAAAGCTATTTCTAAGGCTCTGGGACTCCATCAACCACAGTGAGAGCCATAATCTCAAATGGAGAACACTTGGAACAGTAGTGAATCTTCCCAGGAGTGGGCGGCCTGCCAAAATTACTCCAAGGGCACAGCGTAAAATCATCCAGGAAGTCTCAAAGGATCCTAAAACAACATCCAAAGAACTGCAGGCTTCTCTTGCCTCAGCTAAGGTCAGTGTTCATGACTCCACAATCAGAGACTGGGCAAAAATGGGCTTCATGTGAGAGTAGCAAGGCAGAAACCACTGCTAACCAAGAAGAACATAAATGTTCGCTCTCATTTGCCAAGAAGCACCTGGATGATCCACAAGCCTTTTGGGAAAATGTTCTATGGACAGATGAGTCCAAAGTGGAACTTTTGGATGACATGGATCCCATAATGTCTCAACGTAAAGCAAACACAGCATTCCACAGTAAGAACACCATACCAACAGTCAAACATGGTGGTGGTAGTGTGATGGTGTGGGGATGCTTGCTGCCTAAGGACCTGGATGACTTGCCAAAATTAAAGGAACCATGAATTCTGCTCTGTACCAGAAAATTCTTAAGGAAAATGTCCGTCATCCTTCCGACAGCTGAAGCTGAAGCATAGTTGGGTCATGCAGCAAGACAATGATACAAAACACAAAAGCAAGTCCACATCAGAATGGCTAAAAAGAAGTAAATTAAAGTTTTGGAGTGGCCTAGTCAAAGCCAGACTTAAACCCAATAGAGATGCTGTGGCAGGACCTGAAACGAGCAGTTCATGCTCAAAACCTACCAAATGTTACTGAATTAAAGCAGTTCTGCAAGGAAGAGGAGTTAAAATTCCTCCACAGCGATGTGAAAGACTGATATTGAATTATAGGAAGTGTTTGGTTGCAGTCATTGCAGCTAAATGTGACGTAACCAGTTATTAAGTGTAAGGGGCAATTACTTTTCACACAGTGCCAGTTGGTGTTGGTTAACTTTTTTCATTAAATAGGTGAAATAAAAAATAAAAAACAAGTGTTATTTGTTCACTCAGGTTCCTTTATCTAATATTACATTTTTCTCCTAAAGATCTGAAAACATCCAGTGTGACAAATATGCAATAATAGAAAATCAGGAAGGGGCAAATACTTTTTCCGCCTGTATATATACTGTATCTGTATCTATCTATATATATATATATATATATATATATATAGAGAGAGAGAGAGAATTAATACACATATATATATGTGTGTGTGTGTATATATATATATATATATATACACACACACACACCTACACACACACACACACACACACACACACACACACGTGGTGGTGAGTATAACAACAATTTACACACACACAAGGTGTTGCATGCTACATAAACCCTGAAGTGAAGCTCAAGGGTTTATACAACATCCAACCCTGAGGGTGTGTGTAAAATAGAGAATAAAGTATGGGTTTATGAGCATCTAACCCCTCAGTTGTGTGTAATGACAAGTTTACACACAACTGAGGGGTTAGATGCTCATAAACCCCGAGAGCAAAGCTTGAGGGGTTTATGTTAGCATCTAACCCCGAGGGTGTGTGTAAACTTCAAGTTTAAACACACTATCCCATATTTTATCTAATTTCTGGTTTGCCTTTTTCACCACAACAATCATATAAAATGAATTTAGGTTCCGGAGTGGTCTGAAGTCCGGTCTGCTTTCAGTATGCGGTCTTTTTCTATTCCTTTTAAAACTTTTTTTTCAGTCGACAACAAGAAGATAGGTTTCCTCCATTGTGATAGCTTTTCTGATTTAAAATTTACCTACTGCCTAGTCCGAATGGCGGTTAGGTCTCTGCAGAAGAAAAAAAACGTGTGGCTGTGGTCTGAGAGGAAGAGCTGCAGTGGGGCATGCGCAGAGTGAGGTAAACCGTGTGCATGTTTGCTGTTATAAAGGCTCCTTTATAACAGCAAATTACGCCATGGTTTCCCTATGGGAAAAAGGCAAAGCCAATTATTATAGTCTTATTATACACACCAACTATGTATAGATACATAGATACATAGACAATGTCGGCAGATAAGGGCCTATGGCCCACCCAGTCTACCCGTTTGAGCTTGTAAGTTCAGTTTGTTTTCCTAGAAGTCTGTTGCCCCTTACCCCTGACCTCCAGAATTCCTTTATGTCTATCCCATGCATTCTTAAATCCCGTGATTGTTTTAGCCCCCACCACTTCCTCTGGCAGGGTGTTCCACTTGTCCACCACCCATTCTGTGAAGAAATTCTTTCTCATGTTTCCTCTGAATAGTCATCCCTCCAACTTCATCCCATGCCCTCTAGTCATGGAACATCTTTTTCACTTAAAAAAAGTGTTTTGCTGCACCCTGTTCCTCCCTGTAAGATACTTGTATGTCTCTATCATATCCCCTCTCTCCCTCCTCTCCTCCAGGGAGTACATGTTCAGTTCCTTCAACCTGTCTTCATAGGACTTGTGATGCAATCCTTGCATCATCTTTGTTGCCCTCCGCTGAACCTTCTCTACCTTGTCTATGTCCTTATGTAGGTATGGTCTCCAGAACTGTACACTGTACTCCAGGTGGGGCCTCAATAGTGTCATGTATAGTGGAATTATGACCTCCCTTTTCCTGCTGGTGATGCCCCTACCTATACATCCCAGCATCCTACTTGCTTTACCTGCTGCCTTGTCACACTGTTTCCCTACCTGGAGGTCATCGGAGATGACAACTCCAAGATCCCTTTCCTGCTTGGTGCATGCTATATCCTCACCCCCCAACTGATATATTGTGTCAGGGTTTTTGTGCCCCATATGCATTATCTTGCACTTCTTTGCATTGAATTTCAACTGCCAAACCCCTGACCATTCTTCAAGTTTCTGCAGGTCGCTTCTCCTTCTGTCTACACCCTCTGGTGTGTCTACTCTGTTACAGAGCTTTGTGTCATCAGCGAACAGTGAAATTCTGCCTTCTTGGTCCTGCGAATGTCACTGATGAAGATGTTGAATAGGACCAGTCCCAGCACTGATCCCTGTGGTACCCCACTGGTTACTCTTCCCTCTGTGGAGTGACAGCCATTTACCACCACCCTCTGTGTCCTGCCACCCAGCCAGTTACCTACCCACCACACTACTGTCCTGCCCACACCCATATTCTCCATTTTGTGCAATAGTCTTCTATGTGGCACAGTGTCAAAGGCCTTGCTGAAGTCCAGATAGGCCATGTCCACTGCCCTCCCCTGATCCACCTCCCTAGTCACCCAGTCAAAAAATTCAACGTGGTTGGTCTGACATGACCTCCCCCTGGTGAAACCATGCTGCTTTGGGTCCTGTAGTCCATTGACAACCAGATGTTCCACCAATCTCTCCTTCAGTAGTGCTTCCATGATCTTCCCCACTACTGAGGTGAGGCTGACTGGTCTGTAGTTCCCTGCTTCCTCTTTGTTCCCACTTTTATATAAGGGGACTACATCTGCTGTCCTCCAATCTTTGGGTACCTCCCCTGTTTCTAGTGATTAGCTAAACAGGATAGCCAGAGGTTCAGCCACCACCTCTCTTAGTTCTTTAAGGACCCTGGGGTGCACCCCATCTGGCCCCATTGCTTTATCAACTCTTATTACTTCCAGTTCCTTCAGGACCCTTTCTCGTGTAAAGGGACTTGTGTCCATTTCTGCACCATTCTCACCCCTTGTACTCCCTTCAGACCCATTACCCTCCTCCTCTTCAGTAAAGTTTATAGAATTGCTGGATCATGTTTTTTAGCCTAATCAGTTACATAAATAGCACCTGTGGATACACTCCATTTAGGAGACACTTGCTGACCATGGAATTGTCTCCAGAGAGAGACTGAAGGTGAGAACAGCTAGTTGTTTTAACAATGTGCCTGTAAGAGAAAACAATGCAGTGCGAGAAACAGCTTTCCCATAGAATGACCAGCATGTGTTCACTGTTACAACAGTGAATTACAACAGGCATTTTCTATGGGGAAAATGCAACTCAGTTATTATTAAAGCGAGACCGTCTGATGTTCATCACGATAATTCTTTTTGACAAAATTTGTATTTAATGACAGTGTGATGTAGTAGATGTAATTTATTAAAGAACAAAGCTGCTTCTATTATGATTGCTAACATGTGTTCAAAACATTTATTTGGTGAATTTTTTAATCTGGTGGGTCACTCGTAAAACTGAGTGTTGGCATTCAGACGTACATGCTACATTCTCTAAGCGTGGCAGGGGGGCCAGATGCTGTTGATGAGGATGCACTGGAAGGGGCCCACTCCTTTGTATCTAGAGAGGCATGAATGCACCTATCAGTGTCCACAAGGAGCTCTCTGATTGTTGATGGTTTGACACTTGACTGACAGGAGCTTCATGTCTAGTGGGTTCACTTTTTAATTATTATTGTAATGGACTCTGAGGTGAGATTTCTGTGGTTCTTTGAACTGTCTGGCCGATAAAAAAATATTTTGTCATTAATTTGCACTATCTGGGACTGGACCTCAAAGAATGACATGCTTAATGAAGTCATTCTGCGAACATCCTGACAGGAGATAGATGGGCTATCGGACGTAAATAAAAAAAGGTCCTGTGAAATGGTTTATTCATTTATATGTGTGTCACCTGTAATAGGTGTGCTTCTAATCCCACTCTTTAGGTCCTCATACTCAGACTATGATGTCATATTGGGGGCAGGGGGCTGGTCTGTAAAGAAAAACATAGAGAAAAAAACAAAAACAAGAGAAACACAAGTTCATTTAAAAGTTAATGGAAGAGAAACAGCAAGCTACCATTTCCGTGTGTTGAGGTTCTCACAAAACCTCATTGCTGGCTTGTAAATAGTTTGAGGTCATCACTGTGTTTCAGTTAGTAGAAACATAGAAACATAAAAACATAGACTTTGACAGCAGATCAGGACCACTAGGCCCATCTAGTCTGCCCATTTCCCTGCCTACAGGATAGGCTGCAGATCCTAGATAACCAACAGCCTATTTCTTCCTACCCCCCACAAGAACTGCCTTATGTCTGTTCCATGCATTCTTGAATTCTCCCACAGTTTTAGACCCCACAACCTCCTCAGGAAGGCTGTTCCATGCATCCACTACACTCTCTGTGAAATAATACTTCCTCACATTGCCCCTGAACTGCCCTCCTTCTATCTTTAAATTGTGTCCCCTCGTTCTTGCAAGTCTCTTTTTCTGAAAGATGCTACCCTCTTGGACTTTGTTGATTCCACTGAGGTACTTAAAAGTTTCTATCATGTCCCTCCTCTTCTTTAAGGGTATACATGTTAAGCTCCTTTAGTCTCTCCTCATACGGTTTCTCTTGCAGACCCTGCACCATTTTAGTTGCCCTCCTCTGGACTGCCTCTATCCTGTCTATGTCCTTGCGGAGATGGGGTCTCCAGAACTGGACACAGTACTCCAGATGGGGTCTCACCAACTGTCAGTACAGAGGGATAACAACTTCCTGTTTTCTGCTGATGATGCCTCTCCCTATACATCCCAGTATACCCCCAGCCCTCCCTACTGCCTTCTCACATTGCTTGCTAACCTTAAGTTCATCTGATATGATTACCCCCAGGTCCCTTTCCTTTTCCGTTGTTGTTACTACCTCCGCACCCACTGTGTATTCTTCCATTGGGTTCTTGTTTCCCAGGTGCATTATTTTGCACTTCTTTGCATTGAATCCTAGCTGCCATACTTCTGACCATTCCTCCAACTTTGCCAAGTCCCTTTTCATCCTTTCCATGCCTCCTTGTGTATCAACCTTGTTGCAGGTCTTTGTGTCATCTGCAAAAAGGCATACTTTTCCTTCAGTCCCTCTGCAATGTCACTGATGAAGACGTTAAAAGGGCTGGACCAATACTGAACCTTGTGGTACCCACTAGTAACCCCTTTCTTCAGAGTGGACTCCATTTACAATTACCTTCTGTGTCCTGTTGTCCAGCCAATGTTTTACCAGGCTACCACCCTGGGTCCCACTCCCAGGCTGGTTAATTTGACTATTAATCTTTGTGTGGGACTGTGTCAAATGCCTTGCTAAAGTCTAGGTAGGCCATGTCCACAGCCCTCTCTGGTCTACTACTTGGTCACCCACTCAAAGAAATCTATTAGATCTGTCCTGACATGATCTTCCTGCTGTGAACCCATGCTGCCTTGGGTCCTGTGATCCACTGGCCTCTAGGGTACTCGACTATTCTTTCCTTCAGAAGTGACTCATCACTTTCCCTACCACAGAGGTCAGACTGACAGGTCTGTAGTTTCCTGCCTCTGTCTTGGACCCACTTTTGTGAAGGAGAATCACATCTGCCTTCCTCCAGTCCTCAGGTACCACACCATCCTCCATGATTTATTAAAAGAGTAGCCAGTGGTTTCACTAGTTCCTCCCTTAATTCTTTTAGAATTCTGGGGTGAATTCCATCAGGGCCCATTGCTTTGTCCACCTTCAGTTTTAGGAGTTCTTGCAGAACCCTTTCTTCTGTGAAAGGACTGGGATTGACCCCCCTATCAATAGTGCTTCTGTTAATTGGATTAGGTACTTCCCCCTCTTTTGTGAATACTGAGCAGAAATATTTGTTCAATATTCCTGCTTTTTCACTGTCCCCCCTCTGCCCACCCACCGTTCATTCTATTTAGCCTCACTATCCAACCCTTTGTCTTTCTACACTCACTGATGTACCTATAAAAGGTTTTATCCCCCTTCTTAACTGAGTTGGCTATCTTTTCCTCAGTTTGGGCCTTTTGCTATTCTGATTTCCCTCCCTGCTTCCTTCTGCTTTAACTGGTACAGCTCTCTGTCCTGCTCCTTCTGTGTTTCCTTATACTTCCAGAATGCTATTTTTTTCTTCTTGACTTTCACAGCCATCTCTTTTGAGAACCATAGTGGCTTTTTCTTTCATTTTGATTTGTTTATTTGCTTCACACAAAGGCTTGTTGCCTCTGTGATGGCAGTTTTGATAATTCCCATTGTTGCTCCACACCTCCTTCTAGCCTGTTTGCTAGTGCTTTTCTGAGGCACTCTCCCATCTTGCAAAGTCAGCCCTCCTAAAGTCCAGTACCCTCACTTTTGTAGCTTGACTCTGTAGCTGAGTTTAACGTGAACCACACTGTTTGATGGTCACTTGTCCCCAGATGGCAACCCACTTCTAGATCTGAGATCCTCTCACTGCCCCTGTTTGAGAGTACGAGGTCTAAGATTGCTCCCTCACGAGTGGGTTCGAAACTAGCTGTCTAATGCCTGCCACCTGTAGGGTATCAAGAATGGCCCTACTCTTGGATGTGGCTGCAGCAAATGTGCTCCAGTTAACATCTGGCATATTCAGGTGTCTCATCAACAGTATCTCCCCTTTCTCTGCCATTCTAAGAATGCCTTCTATCATATCCTTGTCCATTCCTTCCTCCTGACATGGGGGTCTTATTTGACAACCACTTTTGTTAGTAGAAGATACAGAATGACATTCCAATGTATATTTAAGGCTGAGTGACCATGGTGATGGGTCGTGGGAGGCAGCTCTTCTTCTTCTACATCAACTTCATGCAGTAAGTGCACTGTGTAGGGGTGCTGCCGTGTGGGTGGTGAGTAGAGAGAAGAAAGGAAAAAATTGAAAAAAAAAACCTCTGCACCATCTTACATGTTTATTATTGTGTTACTTGGCATAGGGTGGTGATTGCAATGCACTGTAACTGACTCCGATGCCACAAGTGCATAATCCATTGATGACAGGCAAGGTGACAGTGTGATTATATTTTGTGGATACTAGTGACCAAATCCATGCCTGTCCCCTGCCCTTATTGGTTACCACATGTTGAGTGTCTGACTAATTGGCTCTGCAATGCATAAAATGAACATTGCTCCTCAACAAAACATAAGTAGCATGATAGAATATTGCACTGTGTGGTGTACACACATATCTAGTACGCATAGCTTGAACTGTCTTGTAATACGCCCTGCTCCTGGTATATTCCTATGCATTTCACTTAGGCCAATTATTTGCTGCCGAGCAGAAACTGTCAGTTTGTATTATACATTGCTCTTCTCTTCCTGTGCACATGCAAGGCTGCTGTAATTGGTGTGCTGCTCACACATTGCAGTGTCTTGTGTTTTGCACCGGAAGCCATAATATCAGCTTGCATACATTTCTTTTTTTTATTGCATGCTTTTTTTACAGACTGGCTGATTATTCTCTTTCCCCATTATTTTTATAGTGATGCAATCGAAGTACTGAGTTCATTACAAGATGCATGCTGTCACTTTTAGTAGAGTACTGACTCTGCAGTCAATTTATTTGGGTGTATTCAGTGTTGAAGTGTCTTGCCTATTGTTTAGGATGCAGGATTTTTTACATTTTTTTGTCCTTTGGCTTAGTATGCAGCTTAGCATTCAAACTGCCTGATTTTATGCGATGTGAAAAAAGTATGGCATAGTCTGGAGTTTTATTGTTTTTTTTACAGCATGCAGAATAAAATGTGAAGCCTGTTCCCCACCACCCACCCATCTATCTACACACCCACATCCCAATCGAATCACTAAGATTTTTAAAAATATTTATTTTTCATATTTGTTTGACATTTTATACTCAGAATGTGTAGTCGGCATTAACAGTATGGCTAGTTTTTAAAATTTCCGTCTGTAATAAATCTCAAATGTAATGGTAATTTTAACACTGGCAGTGATGCTAATATAAATAATGTATGCTACCAGTTGACCATGGCCCGACTTCAGAACAGAACAGCAATTGTGTTTGTAAAAAATGAAGAACTGACTTACAAACCCTTCTGCTGGAATGGGAAATTGTTTTTATGTACACCAGCCAACCGCTCTCTCGATCCTTCAACACTTCGTATGCCAAGTGTGAAGAAATGCCAAATTAATTTACAAACCCTTGCTAAAGCATCACTAAAGTATTTTCAAATTCTGACTGCCTGTTGTGTTTTGTCTCTCAGAATAAAAAGAAATGTAGACCCCTAGCAGGTAAGTTTTTTTTTAAAACAACAGAACGTGATAGAGTGGTTAGATAAAACCCCCAGAAAGCAAGTCAGGCAGCAACCGAGGCAGCAGTCATAATAAAGCCCAGTGCCATAGCTGTGAACAGTGAGCTGAGAGTGCCATTCTGCACTATAATCCCCGTCTGAAGCTTTCAACTGCAATATGGTGAAGTGTGTTAAGTGACTGCAATTTTCACTATGAAGGTGTATATTTTGAAATGTTTTTATTGCCAGTTAAAAAAAAAACCTGATGTTTTAGAATCTAAAATGTCTTGTTTTTTATTAACTGGCAATACAAATCCTCCAAAACATACACATAGGTAGCTGTGTCAAAGTTCATTGCAATTCACCTGAAGGAATGCATTTTTTTATTTACAAACAAAATCAATTTGTGCCCAGTGCAGTTAGTTATTTGTCTCATGTCATAACCCCCAAGTCACAGCTGATGGTTGATGAGACGAGAGCTAGACAGTGTGGTAAGATTTATACTGTTGCAGCAAAATATTCATTTAAGTGTGTGCTGGAGGAAAGATTTACCATCTCTCATTGCTGTGCAAGAAATTGAAAAGAAACATACATAAAATAAATCGATCTCCAGCATACTGTTGAGTGCACCTTATCTGAAGGATGCAGGTGCACTCAGTCACTCTTTGCTAGCTTCTCATTGGAGCTTACTGCTCAACTGGAAATATGAAAAAATTACATAAATAAACTAATAAATCCACATGTTGTTGTATTTCTTTCGGTTCAGGATGTGCATGTGGACAGAATAGGTGTGTGTGTGTGAAACAGGAAATGGAGTCAATTCAGTAATTGGACAGCAGATTTAAATACATAGAGAAGAGAAGCAACCGCATTTCATGCACAATCCAGGTTGGGGGTGGGGCTGCTGTTTGCCTACTCATAGTTTAGAAAAGATACTTGTCTATTCATAGTCCACTGCAACTACCACTGTTGCCACAGACATTGTTGTAGTTCTGCAGAAGGAGTATGTTTTCTTAAATTTGAACAAACGAGAAAAAAAAATCATTAGCAAAATTGAAAGTTATCCATTTTTTTGTGGCTTACACCATGATTATAACAGCAAGAAGTTACTCTCAGGGATTATGTTAATGTTCATGTTACTCTTCCCTTAGGGGGCAATGTGACACTCGGACTTCAACTCATGCCACATTACACCCCTAGGGGTGATTTAATAGACATTACCATAAGCACTGGTCATACCTTATTGCTTAATTTAAAAAAAATGACAATTACTGAAAGTGTCATCACTCTTGAAAAAAATTTAACAATTTCAATGTGTTGTTTTAAGAATGTATTATCAGCATGTTGCAAGCCTGTGGTAATTGTATGTTGTCATTTGTCTTTTTATTTGCTGGTTATCTATATTTATAGTAACTTTGTTTAATTCACAGAGTATGCAAAATGGTCTTGAAATGTGCTCTGGTTATATTCAGAAAAGAGGTGGACCAAAGAAATTTACAGATTCTGAAAAAGCAAACAAAAGAAACAAAAAGATCTCAAAAGGTCCAAATGTAGAATTTCAATAGGAGAGTTCTTATCTCGTTGTCAGACTTTAATGGAAAAACTTAAATTTCGTTTCAATTCCAAACTGGCTGGATATCTACTAGATTTGTGAGTACAAACTATTTAATACATAATGGATTAAAAATTGTTGTAAAGTCTAGGTCGCACAATATGCTTCATGCAAGTAAAGTTGTTTATTCATTTATTTTTATATGTGTTATCAACTTATTATATATTTTTTTTGATGTGTCAGTTGTCAACAGCAGTAACCTCTGTCCCACTCTCTCTACATCTCTCTCTTTGTCTTTCACAGCAGGCACAGGCACAAGCATCCTTCTCAGCAGCAGTCTGGTACCTACACTCATTGGCACATGTAGTTAGCCAGGTGGCAAGGGTCAGTGTAATATAGGATTTCAAGAAGGTCTGAGAAATACATAAGGTGCTGTCAATGGTTGGGAGGGGTTAATTGTGGGTGGGGTGAAGCAGTAGAAGGGGGGAATGGGCAGACTTAATGAGCCAAGAAGGTCCGTACACTGCTGTCACATATCTATGAACCTACAGTATATCCTTATCATGGTCTACATAGAAACACAGAAACATAGAAACATAGAATTTGATGGCAGATAAGGACCGCTTGGCCCACCCAGTCTGCTCATTTCCCTACCTGATGGATAAGCTGCAGATCCTAGTTAACCAGCAGCCTACTTCTTCCTACCCCCAGCCCCTAGAATTGCCTTATGACTGTCCCATGCATGCTTGAATTCCACCACTGTTTTTGACTCCACAACCTCCTCTGGAAGGCTGTTCCATACATCCACAGCCCTCTCTGTGAAAAAATACTTCCTTAAATTACCTCTGAGCCACCCCCTTCTATCTTCAAATTGTGCCCCCTTGTTCTTGCACACCTCTTTTTTTGAAAGATGCTACCCTCTTGGACTTTGTTGATTCCCTTGAGGTACTTGAAAGTTTCTATCATGTCCCCCCTCTCCCTCCTTTCCTCGAGGCTATACATATTAAGCTCCTTAAGTCTCTCTTCATATGTCTTCTGGTGCAGAGCCTGCACCATTTTAGTTGCCATCCTCTGGACAGCTTCCATCCTGTCTATATCTTTGCAGAGATTGGGTCTCCAGAACTGCACACAGTACTCAGATGGGGTCTCACCAGCTTTCTGTACAGAGGATAATAACTTCTTGTTTCTACTGGTGATGCCTCTCCCTATGCATTCCAGTATTCCCCAGCCCTCCTTGCTGCCCTCTCACATTGCTTGCCCACCTTTAGGTCATCTGATATGACTAACCCCAGGTCCCTTTCCATTTTGCTGTTGTTAGTATCTCACCCCCATTGTGTACTCTTCCCTGGGTTTTGTTTCCAGGTGCATTACCTGCACTTCTTAGCATTGAATCTAAGCTGCCATACATTTGACCATTCCTCTAACCTTGCCAAGTCCCTTCTCATCCTTTCCACCCCACCTTGTGCATCAACTCTATTGCAGATCTTTGTGTCATCTGCAAAGAGATATTCTTTCCTTCAGTCCCTCTGCAATGTGGCTTATAAAGACATTGAAGAGGACCGTCCTAATACTGAACCTCGTGTACCCCACTGCTAACCCCCTTTTTCAGAGTGGACTCCATTTACTATTACTCTCTGTGTCCTATTCTCCAGCCAATCCTTTACCCAGGCTGTCATCTTGGGACCCACTCCAGGCTGGCTAACTTGTATATTAATCTTTGTGTGGGACTGTGTCAAATGCCTCACTAAAGTCTAGGTGAGGCCATGTCCACAGCCCTCCTGATCTACTACTTTGGTCACCCAGTCAAAGAAATCTATCAGATTTGTCTGGCATGACCTTCCCGCTGTGAATCCATGCTGCCTTGGGTCCTGTGCCCCTCTGGCCTCTAGATACGCAACAATTTTTTCCTTCAGAAGTGATTCCATCATTTTCCCTACCACTGAGGTTAAACTAACAGGTCTGTAGTTTCCTGCGTCTGCCTGCTCCCACTTTTGTGAAGGGGAATCACATCTGCCCTCCTTCAGTCCTCAGGTACCACCCCATCCTCTCATAATTTGTTAAAGAGGATAGTCAGTGGTGTCACTAGTTCTACCCTTAGTTCTTTTAGAATTCTGGGATGAATCCCATCAGGCCCCATTGCTTTGTCCACCTTCAGTTTTAAGAGCTCTTTCAGAATTCTTTCTTCTGTAAATGGGCTGGTATCAACTTCTGTATCCAGAGTGTTTCTACTGTTTGTTTTAGGCACCTCCCCCTCTTCCTTTGTAAATACTGAGCAAAATATTTGTTTAGTATCTCTGCCTTTTCACAGTCACCTCTGCCCACCCTCCTCCCCTTTATTAAGCCTCACTATCTCTTCCTTGGTCTTCCTTTGCTCCCTTATGTTCCTGTAAAAGGTTTTATCCCCCTTCTTAACTGAGTTGGCTATCTTTTCCTCGGTTTGGGCCTTTGCTGTTCTGACTGCCTTTCCAGCTTCCTTTTGCTTTAACTTATACAATTCTCTGTCCTGTTCCTTCTGTGATTCCTTGTACTTCCTGAATGCTTTCTTTTTCTCTTGAACCTTCACTGCCACTTCCTTTGAGAACCATAGTAGTTTCTTAACTTATTTAGTTTTGTTTATTTGCTTGACACAAAGGCTTGTTACCTCTGTGATGGCAGTTTTTATTATTCCCCATTGTTCTTCCACCCCTCCTTCCTGCCCATTTGCTAGTGCATTCCTTAGGCACTCACCCATTTTGGCAAAGTCAGTCCTCCTGAAGTCCAGTACTTTTGCCTTTGTATGGCTTGACTCTATTACATAGATACATAGACAGTGTCAGCAGATAAGGGCCTATGTCCCACCCAGTCTGCCCATTTAAGTTTGTAAGTTCAGTTTATGTTTTCCAGGAAGTCTGTTGCCCCTTACCCCTGGCCTCCAGAATTCCTTTATGTCTATCCCATGCATTCTTAAATCCCGTGATTGTTTCAGCCCCCACCACTTCCTCTGGCAGGGTGTTCCACTTGTCCACCACCCATTCTGTGAAGAAATTCTTCCTCACGTTTCCTCTGAATCGTCCTCCCTCCAACTTCATCCCATGCCTCTAGTCCTGGAACATCTTTTCTCTTAAAATAGTGCATTCCTGCACCCTGTTCCTCCTGTAAGATACTTGTATGTCTCTATCATATCACCTCTCTCCTCCTCTCCTCCAGAGTACATGTTCAATGCCTTCAACCTGTCCTCATAGGACTTGTGATGCAATCCATGCACCATCTTTGTTGCCCTCCTCTGAACCTTTTCTACCCTGTCTATGTCCTTACGTAGGTAAGGTCTCCAGAACTGCACAGTGTACTCCAGGTGCGGCCTCACTAGTGTCTTGTATAGTGGAATTATGACCTCCCTTTTCCTGCTGGTGATGCCCCTGCCTATGCATTGCTGTGTTTATTGTGAACCATACTGTTCGATGGTCGCTAGTTCCCAGATGGCTACCCACTTCTACATCTGTGATCCTCTTCATCACCATTTGAGAGAACCAGGTCTAAGATTGCTCCCTCTTGAGTGGGATCCAATACTAGTTGTCTAAGGCATGCCCCTTGTAGGGCATCTAGAATAACCCCACTCTTAGAAGTGGCTGCTTGTGGCTAATTGTAGCTTTATTTTTATAAGTTGTTTAGCATGATTCTTGCACTGTACTTAATGCAGTACAGTCAGGTCCAGGAAGACTGAGGCCTACATGACTGCTGATTAAGCGTTTACTAAGTAAAAGGGAAAACATACTGTGCAGGGGCAAATATCATTCAGATGGTTGTTTACCATAATGTTATTGACCTGTTATCAGCGTATAAGTTCTAAGTTCAGAATGTTCCCTATCTAGTTGGTTCAAATAATAGTACATAAAAACATTGTAACTTCAGAACATTCACTGATTATCATGTTTAATTCTTTAATTTGTGTTTTCCTTTCCAGAATTCTATTATGAAAAAATGTAAAGATATGAAGCTTCTACACAAAATACATCACCACAAGTGACTGAGTGAGTTCCACTGCATTAGATCTCATGTACAACTTGTGCAGACATTTGAAGAGCAGCATAACTGTCACTCTGTAAAAAATGTCACCACTGAAAGATCATCTGATAATTCAAGGAATAGTACATAAGATTACATCATGTCATTTAATCAGTATTATTGCTGAAATTGCAAGTTCTCTTTTTTTTGGTTGGGGAGTTGTTTTATAGTTGTTGTGTTAGTTGTTTGGTTGTGCAGGTTGTTGTTTACACATTAGAATACAGTATGGATACCCTTGGTTTGTTAAACATTGCTTTTTTATTCTCCTGTTTTTTATTCTTACTGAATACATAGGGAACAGGACACTAAGTGGTGCACATGGAGCTGATGTTGCCTCATGACAGGACTCCTGCTGTGGTTGTATGTCTAGTTCCTTTAGCACTTGTTGTCATTAAATATATGATGACTTTGTTTACTTTTTTATTAAATAGGAGTCATACACCAAATCAATCACGTAAGACAGATGATGTAGTTCGAAGCCCAGTAAATGAAATTGCTGCCTTTTTAGGATACACTGAGAAACAAATTACTGACAATCAATATTTATACATGCCTGTTTCAAAGTAAGTGAAGATCCAATATTTTTTGTTCTATTACATTTTTGATACCTATGTGCATTTGGATAATACTCTGACTTTTCTTTTGCTGTGCATTTGTACAAGTCCAAATGGATCAATATATTTAAAAACTATCTGAAATGGATGGGAAATACAGTCCTTTATTGAATAGTACATATTGAATGGTATCCCTTAAACTGCAGCATTTTTTTAAACTGAAATTATAATTATATTGTCAATGCTGTACCCCTGACCCATAGGTGTGAGGATAGCAATCTGGAAGATGGAAATACGTAGTCTTTTGACTCATTATTTAAATTACAAATAAGCAGAAGCTGCCATGACAATGGTAGGTATGGTATTGAACTATGTTACCAAAGATAGTTATGGAAATGTAATCATCTTAACAATTAAGGCCTGTTATACAGAAAAAATATGCCACATTGGGGATATAAACTGGAAAATATGTTGTAGTTCATGGTTAAAGATACTGTATGATGTTGTGTATAACACAATGCACAAAACTTGTGTATTTACATATTTTTTTACTTCCTCTTGGTCTCTGCCCAGTGGATTTCTTTATCCACTGGTCTTTTAGGTCGGGCCACTTATGTAGTGTGAACCCGGTGTCATTCTGCTTGGGGACGGGAGATTTTTTGAATTTGTTTTTTCTCCCATTCCCCTCTTGTCCCAAGGATGCTGGCATGAAGGACCAAAGTCCAGGCAGGTGACATGCTGCTGCATGCCATTGTCAAGGGCCCAGAGCATCCTCCCTCCTCTGGCTCATAGACAGCCACCATAGCCCCTGTGAACTGGTGCTTCCACTGACCCCTAGGAACATCGGGTGCACAGGGCACTGCCCGGTAACCCACCCCTGGTGAAGGAGAGCATCCATTGGGATGCTCGATCCTCCACCCCCCCCGCTGGCCCCCGACAACCCTAAGTCCATCCCCTAACCTGGGTTGCCGGCATTGTGCAAGGTGTGGCATCCAGTGCCTCAACCCTCAGTGCCACTGGGCCAGTCACTATTTACATTTTTTTAGTTATTGAACTGCCACCTCACAGTTGAAGATGAGCTGCATATTTTTTGTCAGTCTATTCTATACCCTATCGGCAGGACTCACAATTGAGTTGCACTAGGTGCATCTCGTGTGAAATTTTGCAAATGAGATGCATCGAGTATAAACTGTGGTATTCACAGAAGATGCACCATGGGATGCTTCTGATGCATCCTCTCTAAGAATACCACAGTTGCACCCAGCACAGGATGTGTAGAATGCAAACCCCTGGTCTGGCTAGGAAACAAAGAGAGTACAATGGAGTTTGCCCTTTAAGGGGCAAACCAGGATGTCCTGATGCACCCCTTCCCTCTGTCATGGAATGGTACTGCTCAGGAGGGGAGGAGGGAAGGAAGGGGAGGGGCTAAGGACCAGAATAAAGGACAGGTAACAGGAAAGGAAGGGGCAAAGGGTGGTACATAAGGGACAGCACAAGGGGGCCTCAGCCACTTTTTGCTGGAGTTTTTTGATTTGCATTAACTACAGCATGCTGGATTGGCATATTCTTTTGAGGTTTGTTCACCAGGAGAGAGAGAGGTAAGGAAACAAACAACTGATTTGTAGGAGGAGATGCGGTTGTTTTAAAATTATATATATATATATATATATATATATATATATATATATATATATATAATGAGAATGAATGTTTGCAGTATACAGTAGAGGAATATAGTTTGAATAGATTAGAGCAAAGAGATAGGATGCAATATAGGGTGAAACAGGGAATTTTGGATATAGCTGTGTAAAAAAAAGAGGAAGGGGAGAAAAGAGATAAAGAAGAGCTGGTGGGGGTTATGACTGTTAAAAGGCCATTTTGGAGCTCTTCTGTGGGTCTGTAATTAGTTGTTTTATAGACAATGTGGTTTAACTGTAAGGATAGGGTATGGGATAAAACAAATTGTAAGGACAGGGCAGGCATGCCAGGATGCATGGGGCTCCCACACAGAGGAGGGCAGCAATAGTGTTAATGGCCAGGAATGAAAGGGACCAAGTGGTGTCTGTGGTGAAAGTTTTCCCCTAATTTTGGAGTTCAAATTGCCTTGTTTGGTCTGTTGGTTGGTGAAGCACTGGTAGGCCTGGAAGGGGCATTGAGAGAACAGGAGTGGGAGTGTGATTCGGGACCACGCGGCATGACGTCACATGCGTTGGGGACTGGGGAGAAGTTTCTGTTGGTTCTGTGCTTTTTGCAGTATTTCTGTGGTCAATTTCATGGTGCAATGGCCAAAGGAGTAGGCCTGGGGGTAAGGAAGAGGCCCTGAGGCAGAAGGGGAGAGATCATAATCCGGGACCACGCGGCGTGATGTCACACGCTGCGTGGGGATTTGCAAGGAAGTTTTTCCTTTGTTCCTGTTCTGTTGGGCCATTGGTGGCCATTTTCATTGGGAAGGCAAAAGCAGCAGGGATGGAAGAGGCCCTGGGGGCAGAAGGGAGAAAGCGGCGACCTGGGAGCAAGCAGCATGACGTCACATGCTGTGTGGTGGTTGCAGAAAAGCCTTGACCCCTTTTTTGTTGGCTGCTTGCTGGGCTTTTGGTTGCTGTCAGAGGAAAAAGGCTGGAAGAGGCCCTGAAGGAGGGGGATGAGAGACCTTTTTGGCAACCATGTGGCGTGACGTCACACGCTGCGTGGTGGCCATGAGGGAAACCCCTCCCCCCTTTTGTTAGAAGTTGACTGTATGGAGTCTGGTGGTTAGCCTAGCACAGGCCAGAAATATTTCTCATTCCCTGGGAGGGAGATCTAGGAAAGGCCAGCAGAGCTCGACACTTTCAGGGCAGCAGCAGGATGTTAGTGCCTCGAAGGGATACAGGGGGGTAAAACGAGGCATTTGGGTGGATGCAAAGAGGGGACTAATTGGTTGGTGAGACAGGGCCAGCAGGAAGGGGCTCTGCAGCAAAAGGGGGGGCGGAAGCATGGCGTGACCATGTGGCATGATGTCACACAGGGGGCAGAGCCACACAACGGGCAAGGGTGGGGGGATCCAATTAAGAAGACCAGTGGGGGCAGGAGATGGCAAGTAGGGTGAGGAGGCAAGCATGAGCCACAAGGGGAGACTGGCTCACATAAATTGGGAGCACGAGCATGCTGGGGGCAGTGCATGCCAGCGAGGCACGGGTAGAGGTTCAGGACACCCCGCTCACAGTAAAGAACCTAGTGGCTCCCTCCCACCTGGGTATGTCATGGCAGGGGGGCTAGTCCCTCAAGGGGTGTTTTTTTGCCATAATTAACAGCAAATAGGGGGCATGACTGTGCAGACTGGGTGGCCTGTGCAGACAGTGTGGCCTAGTGGTTAAAGCACTCCACTACGATTTAAATTACCTCAGGGCCAGTGAAGAGGCCAAAGATGGGGTGAGTGGCCCATGTAGCGTGAGGTCACTCACGATGGACATGGCAAGGAGCAGCCAAGGGACCTGGCAACCCATCGAGCAGGATAGAGACCTTTACTGGGGGGCCCGACTGGTCATGCAGATGCATGGCATGAGGGACAGAAGGAAGGAATTACAAATATGATCTAGATACAAGTAATCCTCTTTTCTCTTCCCGTAGTTGTCTTCACAGAGCAAAGGAAAAGAAGGACATGGCACCAAGGAAGAGTAGGCCATCAAAGGAAGACACATACAGGGCTATAATTGAATTGGCAGAAAAAGCCAACAGAATGTGGGAATTGGTGGAGGGGGAGGAACCAGGGAGACCTGGGGAGAAGAGAAAAGCAGGCCCGGAAAAAGGTGGCAGAGGGAAACAACCAGCCGAAGGGCCACACAGTCCTGCTAGGGTGCCACTGCTGGTAGTGGGACCCACCAAGGTGGCTAATCCAGTACCTCTGCAGCCTATAGACTCGGTGATGCCAGTATCTCTCCCTAATCAAGGTGGGATCTCCCTGGCTCAACCTGGACCAGATCCCCAGAATGTGGTGTTCCCTCCGCAACACCTAGTAGTTCACCCTCTTCCTCAACCACAGGAAGAAACAAGGGGACACTTGGAAGACTCCAGGCAGCAAGGTCCGGACAAGGTTACAGGTAATGCATCCAGCACAGTGGGGGACAACATAAAAGAATGCATAGGTCAAATTGTGTCGGCACTGGGAACAGGAGGTTTAGGGCAGATGAAATCGGCCCTGGCAGAGATTAGGGTGGAGAAGGAGGTGCTGGGAAAAAATGAAGGGTGTACAGAGAGAGAGAAGGAAAAGGTACAAGGGAGATAGGTGCACCTGGGATGAGTATAGGTGAGCATGTGCCACTGGTCACAAAGGAAAAAATATGGAAAGGGGAGTATGTGGATATATTCACTTTGGTGAGCTGGGAAGTGGCAGCCAAGTATGAGGAAACCGAAGGCATAGGTAAGAGTGAAATGGCAGCAGTGATAGTGCTGTTAGGGAAGAAGGAGGATGCGAAGTTTGTAAAAGGGAAGACTTGGGATGGGTGGTTTGTAGGTTTTGCCACTTTCTCAGCCATCATACTGGAAAAAAGGCCAGATCTAGGCATCCTGCTCATCACTTATTCCTTGATAATATGGAGGGCAAAAGCAAAGGGCGGGGTGGGGTGGTTATACTATGATGAGTTTTTTTGGCAGAGAATGGCTACCTTTGGGGAGATGAGATGGGACACCAAGCAGCTAGATTTATGGACTGATTACGTAACAGATCAGTCCACACCCGAAGGTTAATGGGGAAAAAAGGGGGCTATGCCCCAGAGATGCTGCTGGGCTTATAACAGGGCTTTTTGCTCATGGTCTCAATGCCATTTCTGGCATGCTTGTTCAAAATGTGGGGGAAGGCACCCGGCAAGTAGATGTAGAATGACATGGGCCCAAGGGACACAGGGGCGTGGGGTCAAGGTTCAGGTCAGCAGTTTTTTTGAGAAGGCCAGGGGTTTAGAGGGCAGACATGGAACAGGGGAGGGAAGGGTATGGGAAACACGAGTAGAGGGGGTCAGAATCACTGAGAGAAGAAACATTGCACAAAATGAGGGGGGGCTGGGGAGGAGTAATGGGGGCATGACAGGGACCAATTTGGGATGGCTAGAACCCCCATCAACTTGGAGGCATGGGCAGCCTGTTTGGATGGAAATCCAAACACAAGCATGTGGGATATGATTATAGGAGGTTTTAACACAGGGTTTTCACTGCAGTGTGGGGGGCTCAGACAAGTGAGAGAGGTGAGCAACCTGGGGTCAGTGAAAGGAAAGGAAGGGATGTTAAGACAGAAGATAGATAAAGAAAAGGCGGCAGGGAGGGTAGAGGGTCCATTTAACACCCCCCATTGTGGGACATGTGGATTTTGCCATTGGGTTTGGTACCCAAGAAACAGGAAGGGGAATACAGAGTGATCCACCACCTGTCCTATCCAGAAGGGGACTTGGTGAATGATTTCATCAGTGAGGAGCATAGTAGGGTGACATATGTGACATTAGAGGATGCAGTCTGGATAATCCGTGCCGCAGAGGATGCATGGATGGCAAAAATGGACACTGAGTCCACTTTCAGTCTGCTGCCAGTTAGGATAGAAGACTGGGATCTATTGGGTTTTAAAATTGGGGGACAGTATTATTTTGACAAAGCACCTGTTTACTGTGGATATTCCAAGAAAAAATGGGTTATAGGATGGTCATCCATTATTTGGATGATTTTCTTTTCATTGGGAGGGGAAAAAGAGATACATAGAGTATGCTGGGTAAGTTTCAGGAGTTGTGCCAGGAGCTAGGGGATCCACTGGCACCAGAAAAAACAGAAGGGCCCAACAGGGTGATGGAGTTCCTTGGGATTGAGATAGACGCCCTGAATGAATATTTAGACTACCGGACAAAAAAGTAAGTAAAGTGAAGGAGCTGTTTCAAGTACACACCAGCAGGAGAAGGGTACAACTAAAACTAGAACAGCAGGTACTGGGGCATCTGAACTTCAACTGCAGGGCCATTGGACCAGGAAGGGCATTCACAAGGAGGTTAGCTAGGGCTACAGCAGGGGTCACCAGACCACATCACTGGGTGGACTTGACACAAGGTGTCAGGGAGGATTTTAAAACATGGGAAGAATTCCTTAAGGAGTATAACGGGTGCTCTTTCTGGCAAGAGGAGTGGCTGTACAACATAGACCTTGACCTATACACAGATGCTGCTGGGGGACTAGGCATGGGGGGTTACCTAAGGGGCAGGTGGTTTGCAGAACCATGGCCTGCTAGCTGGGTGAGGGATGGAAAAGTGAGAGATATAACACTACTGGAGATCATGCCCATATAGGCATGTACATTGGTCTGGGGGGAGGACTTACGGGATCAGAAAGTGACATTTTGGTGTGACAATAGAGCAGTGGTGGATGTGCTAAACAACAGGGGAGCCAGGTCAGATACAGTCCTGCACGTATTGAGACATTTGGTGTTAAGGGCTTTGCAGCTGAACATGTCATTCAGAGCAAAACACATAGAAGGGGTACACAATACCCTGGCTGACAGCCTTTCCAGTCTGCAGCTGGACCATTTTCAGAGGCAGGCACCAGCAGCAGAGGAACTAAAAATGCCCATACCAACGAACATCTGGGACATTGGCAAGAAGGAGCAGAACTGCTGTTTCATAGCTCATGGGTGCCTCGGACTCTGAGGGCCTATGATGGGGCCTGGTGAGTGTTTCAAACATTCAGGGCAGAGCACCAGATGGAGGTAAGTGGGCCACTCACAGAGGAACAGTTGGGAATGTTCACCATGGAACAATGGCAGAAAGGGACCACCCATGCCACAATGGAGGTTTAGCTTGCAGGGATTAGTGTTGTCTGCAGCCTAAAAGGATGGAATGACCTGACAAAGTCACTGCTCTTCAGGAGAATGATGCAGGGATGGGGCAGGTTGAAATGTGGACTAGGAGATAATAGGAGGCCAATAGAGGAGCAGTGGCTAATAAGGCTAAAAGAGATACTCCCGGTAATATGCAGATCAATGGCTGAGGCCTAGTTATTTCACATGATTTATGTGATAATGTTTGCTGGGGGGTCTGAGAGTGAGTGAGGTGGTAGGCCATGGGAAGGAGGTTTGGAATGGGACAATGTGAGTTGAGGGGTGAAAGAGATACGGATCAAGCTCAGGAGTTCAAAAATGGACCAAAAAGGACAAGGCTGTATGGTAGCACTGAAAGGGCAATCAGAGATTGTGATATGCCCAGTGCAGGCTCTGTGAGTTTTTGCCGCAGAGCGGGTGACCAGGACGGGAAAGCTATTTGTACATGGTGATGGGAAAAGGGTCACTGGCTATCAAGTCACAGTGGTGCTGAAAAAGGGCATGCAATTTATGGGTTGAGGACCCAGCTAATTACTCATCCCATTCCCTACGGATTGGGGCTGCGTCACAGTGAGCAGCAATGGGGGAACCCATGAAGGACATTTTGGAAAAAGGGTGCTGGCGGTCAGCCAGTTATAAGAGATACATCAGAGCACTGAAGTAAAAAAAAAGAGAGAGAGAGAAAAAGGAAAAGTGTGGTACAGAAGGTGGTGCTCCTACAGGGGAGCACAGGTAAGGGGGGGAGTTGGGGGGTAGAAAAGAAAGAGGTGGGGGGATAATTTCAAATACTAAGAGTATGTGTAAATTAATTAATTTTCTTTCCACCCCATAGGTAGAGGGAGGATAATGGAAGTCTGGATCTGCAGCCAGTCCTATATTTATTGGGCTGGAAAGGGAGCAGAGAAGAAAGCTGGGGGAAGCAGCTATACCAGGATGTAAGACAGTGTAGGTTGGTATGGCACGGCATACGGGGATGAGATGGGCACAGCTTCTTCCCACATTGAAGGAACTCAAGGGGTATCAGCCCAGTTCAGACCTAATCATTATACATCTGGGGGGCAACAACCTGGTGGCCAGACCATGGGTACACACATACTTACAGATAAAAAGGGACCTAGTGGCAATATGACAGTGGTGTCCTAAGGTGTGCCTCACCTGGTTAGATATGATACCAATAAGGATATGGAGACAGGAGCACAGCCACAGGGTGGTGGAGACAGCCAGGAGAAAGATGAATAGAAGGGTTGGGACATTGATAAGGCAGATGGGGGACAGGTGATACGGGGGGGTAGAAGAATGGGTGAAGGACTTCTACAGGTCAGATGGTGTGCACCTATCAGATCTAGCCATAGACATGTTCAACACAGAAACAATGGGTTTCATATAGGAATGGAGAAAACAGGAAAAAGCTGGTATATATAAAAAAAAGGAAATGGGAAGAAAGGAGCATCTCTGAGGTAAGATAGAGTGATACCCTAAGTATGGGGGGAAGCCAACCATCCAGCGCAAGCTGGAGACTGTCTAGTGGGGATAAAGGGGAAAGGGGGAAGAAAAAAGGAACATCACAAGAAGAGGAAGAAGAGGAAGAAGAAAGCGGTCTCAGTTTTCACCGTTACCTAGTGGAAAAGGAGAAACAGAAGGTACCCAGGTTTTCACCTGGGGGAGGGCTAATCAGAGATTGATATGTGGATGGAAATAAATGAAATTTCTGGAAATATGATAATAAAAAAATGGAAATGGAATATTGGATTATGGATATAAATAAATTAATTGCCAAGCAGAGCACAACAATAAACAATGGTCTCTGTCTTTTGTGAGAGGAAAAGGGGGTAATCCGGGACAATGGAGTTTGCCCTTTAAGGGGCAGACCAGGTTGTCCTAGTGCACCCCTTCCCTCTGTTATGGAATGGTAGTGCTCAGGGGGGGAAGGAGGAAGGAAGGGGAGGGCTAAGGACCAGAACAAAGGACAGGTAACAGGAAAGGGAGGGGCGAAGGGTGGTACATAAGGGACAGCACAAGGGTGCCTCAGCCACTTTTTGCTGGAGTTATTTGATTCCTCCCACCCACCCTACTAGTCAGAGCAAGAGAAAAGACAGTCAAAGGGGGGACTGTATGGTGGGTCTGTCAAGGTGGATGACAGACAAGTCCGGTTGGACAGTTTGGACTGCCAAAGGTGGATGGCAGGTGATGATATGGTTGTGGACTGCCAAAGGTGGATGGCAGGGGGGAGAGAAAAAAGGGGGATGGGGGAAGAAAAAAGGAATAACACAAGAAGAGGAAGAAGAGGAAGAAGAAAGAGGTCTCGGTTTTCACCGTTACCTAGTGGAAAAGGAGAAACAGAAGGCACTCAGGTTTTCACCTGGGGGAGGGATAATCAGAGAATGATATGTTGATGGAAATAAATGAAATTTCTGGAAATATGATAATAAAGAAATGGAAATTGAATATTGGATTATGGATATAAATAAATTAATTGCCAATCTGAGCACAACAACAAACAATGGTTTCTGTCTTTTGTGAGGGGAAAAAGGGGGAATCTGGGACATTGGAGTTTGCCCTTTAAGGGGCAGACCAGGTCGTCCTGGTGCACCCCTTTCCTCTGTCATGGAATGGTAGTGCTCAGGAGGAAGGAAGGAGAAGGGCTAAGGACCAGAACAAAGGACAGGTAACAGGAAAGGGAGGGGTGAAGGGTGGTACATAAGGGACAGCACAAGGGGGCCTCAGCCACTTTTTGCTGGAGTTTTTTGATTCCTCCCACCCACCCTATTAGACAGAGCAAGAGGAAAGACAGTCAAAGGGGGGACTGTATGGTGGATCTGTCAAGATGGATGACAGACGAGTCCGAATGGACAGTTAGGACTGCCAGAGGTGGATGGCAGGTAATGATATGGTTATGGACTGCCAAAGGTGGATGGCAGGGGGAAGAAAAAATGGGGGAAAAAAGGAATAACACAAGAAGAGGAAGAAGAAGAGGAAGAAGAAAGCATTCTCGGTTTTCACCGTTACCTAGCAGAAAAAGAGAAACAGAAGGCACCCAGGTTTTCACCTGGGGGAGGGATAATCAGAGATTGATATGTAGATGGAAATAAATGAAATTTCTGGAAATATGATAATAAAGAAAAATGGAATATTGGATTATGACTATAAATAAATTAATTGCCAATCTGAGCACAACAACAAATGATAGTCTCTGTCTTTTGTAAGGGGAAAAAGGGGGAATCTGGGACAATGTACTGTTCCCAAATGTGAAATTCAGAGCATGGAACATGAACAGGATGGGGGTTGGCTTTCTGGAATAGGTGCATCCATTTTAAGACTCCTGCCTCATAAGTATATTTCCATATTTAATGTTAGGCATTGGGGATATTAAGATATATATAGTATTTTAGAACATCAGAACCATTCCCTATACATCAAATCAGGTTAAGAATTGATTATCTATTACATGTCAAGTAATGTTCATGTATCTAATCTCTTGAAACTTCAAACTTTCAGTACTGTTCCTTGTGGGGGAAGACATTGCTTGGTGTCAGTGACATAATTATCACTTATGATAAGGTCACTGATTAGAACACATTGATGATGAAACTTCAAGTGCAAGTACAGTTAAAGAAACATCACTAAGTTTTGAAGAGATTGTAAATGATGATACTTATGTTGTATACCATTCACATTTAATGACATTGGCTAACAAAATCAAGCATGTAACATACAACATTTGCTGTACTGATACTGGAATTGTGTTGTCAGCAACTGGTTCAGCAATTAAATTATCTTGGGTAAACGTATTTATGTCATTATATGCTGTCAGATTAGGCAGTGTGTGTATTATATTTATTATAGCTTATATGGTTAAGGCCAGTATATACTTCTATCTTTTCAGCTTTCAGTCAGACACATGGGCCCAGATATTCAAAAGGGTTGCGCCATGCGCAACAGGGTTGCGCCATCCGCAAGTCCAAAATGCGCCATTCTGTGATATTCAGCAGGAGGCAGTTACGCCACTGGCAACAGGTTGCGCAAGAGAGCAATGCAAATGAATGCATGCTCAACAGGAGGGGGAGGATCCATGCATAACCTGCGCAACCCGATTTTCAGTCGGGTTGCGCAGAGTTGTGCATGCGCAACCCCCAACCTGCGCCCGCACAAGCTTGAGCCAAAAAGGCTTAAGTTGAGGGCCACCCACAGGTGAGCTGCTGCATTGCAGGGCGCAACACAGCAGCTGCCACCCCTGACTGGCCCCCAACTCGGTCCCTGTGCCCCCCCCACCAGCCCGATCACGGGCAGTACAGGTACATGACAACCCCCCACACATCTCCCACAGCCCGATCGCGGGCAGAACACGTACATGCCTCTAACACATCTCCCACAGCCCGATCGCTGGCAGAACACGACATGTCCCCACACATCTCCCACAGCCTGATCGCTGGCAGAACCTGTATGAACCCCCAGTGCCCGATCGTGGGCAGAACCTGTATGAACCCCAGTGCCCGATCGCGGGCAGAATGTAACCCTCCCCAACCCGAATAACTCTCCTGGTGGTCCAGTGGACCAGAAAGCCCGATCGCGGGCAGAATGTCACAGCACAACCCCCAAACATCTCCCTGGTGTCTAGTGTCCCCCCACCCACCCGCCCCTCCACCCGCTCCCCGCCCGCGGCTGGCGGCGACAGATCCCACCCGCCTGCCGCCCGCCGCCCGCCGACTGACTGTCCGGTAGGGCTGCACGCCCATTGGTGCAGAGCTACAGCCAATGGGCATGCAGCCCATACCGTACATGACAGTCCATATTTGTGAATGTGTGTTGATTAAAGTAAGATTATACTTTTTTTCCTTCACTCATTATTTGTGTCCAGAACAGAGCCTGCTGACTGTTGTTTCCAATCCCCTGTGATACAAGTAGAACTTGCAAGCAACAGAACAATGTTGTTAGTACTGAGATACCCACACAGCCAGAGGCTAGGTAGGCACAATAATGAAGTCTGAGTGCCTTCATTTATTTTATTTTATTTATTTAGTTTTTCTTTACTGGGTAAGTGCAGTAGACACATTTTGCCTATTTTCTGGCACAATCTGGGGGAGAGGGATACAGATGAATGCCAACTGACCTTGAACCAGATTAAGCTGTTGGTGCTAATTTTAATGAATTGGGTGAAATTATTCCAGGGCACCAGGGAAATTCACCTACTCTTTTTGAGACATGCCATGGGGTCTTTAACATCCTCCTGAACTACCACCAGAACAGGCAGATTGGACCTCTATTTAACGTCTTATCTGAAAGATGGCAATAATATGGGTGTACAGGTATCTCAGTACTACAAACACCCAGCCATGTCTTATTGCTTGTGTAATATGTACCAATAGTCATATTTAAAAAAAAGTACAAAATGTTTAATCAAATTATTAAATTACTACATTTAATTTAATTTATTCAATACTGTTTTGTAGGGTCTGGTTTAAGTTTTTACATCTGAGTAAATGTTGCAGCCATGTAGTTGATGTGGATCCGTAAATAGGTTGCTTATAAATTCTTTGAGTTGTCCTGGTTGGTAGGGACTTGTTTAAGCCAGTAGTGGAAATCTCTTATTTCAATGGCTAGACCCAATTTTCAACCAATCAGGACATAGGGATTTATTTTCCAGTTTTATACATGATCTTTTCTGTATATCTACCATAGGAGATGGCCATATGGATAGTCCAGGGCATAGTGCCCAGTACTGTTCTTATACAAGCATGGATGCAGTTACAAATGAGAGCTTAACCATTACAGTGGTAGACAAATGAGGCACTGGTCTTAAATCTGCAAATATGGAGAAACTTGCTTTTAAGAGGTCTTTGGAGTGTCTTATGAACAGTGGTAGCCATGTTACAGAGGTTGTGACAGATGCACATGTGCAGATTGCAAGCCTACTTAGTAAGTTAATTCTACAAAAAAAGGAAATTTTTGTATGTGGGAATTTATGATTAAGCACATTTTGTATACAAATTACATAGAAACAGAATTTAATGGCAGATAAGGACAGCTTGGCCCACCTAGCTTGCACATTTCCCTACCTAATGGTTATGCTGTAAATCTAAGATAACCAACAGCCTACTTCCTCCTACCCAGCACTAGAATTCCTATCCAACTCCATTAATACTATTAAGCCTCCCACTCGCTGTGTGTATATACCTTATCACCCCTCTATCTAACTTTCCTCTTGACAGACAGAAGGGATATTTAAGCTGAAGTATAACATTTCATGCTTGTCTGCAGACTATAAATGTTAGTCACTAATGGAGACTCACTATCAATATGACAATTTTGAGATGTACAACAATCCATATATGAACTATTTGTTTTCAGAGAAAGAATTCTCAGAAATTAGTCACTCATTTGATGTTTGGCATGGTGTAAAAAATCTGGGGGGAAAAGTAATGGTGGTAGAACCATGTGAAATAAAATATAATGTGGTGGACTTTTAAAATCTCTTAACATGCTACAATAACTTTTTTCTTCACAAACGTAGGCTGGTAAGCAGAAGCACAGTAAGGTCATTCAAACATGGTGCAGAGAAATGACTAACCATGTCTGGTACTGTTACAAGGAGGCTGGTTCATATGAAAGATTCATGGTAAATGCATATCACTTGAAATGCAGTAACATACATTATTTGTTATAGAAAATTGTAGAGTAATAAAATTCAGGATTCTGAAGCTGTGATACATGCTAATTTGAAGGCCATGTGGGCAGGGATATTACATTATGTTGTTAATGAACACGAGTAGTTATTAGATAATGGAATTAAAAGAGGAGTTTGTGCGCACGGATCTCTAGATGAAACAGCTGACAGACAATGGAGAGCATCTGGCTCAATTGCCCATCAAGAGCTGACAAAAGTAGTAATGAGTGACAATTTTATGAGGACTGTTAAATATATTCTTACTTTCAGGTATGTTATCAAATGTCATGTGTTTTAGAGTCAAATCCAGAGGCCCTTACATTAACAGATATGTTCTATTCATGCAGGAATACAGCACAGTTGGGACAACTCTATCAGCATTTTCTGATGAATGCTTCCAAGAGATATTCATACACCTTTCTTGTTTTTCAAATGCACAACCTTTTAGAAGCAATAGACTGTAACTATCATTTATCATGACCTCATCTTATGAACAGGAATGGAAAGAAAATGTAAGTAGTAAATGTTTTTTTATTCCTTATTATGAAATGCTGTTGAGAACATACAGTGTAAAAGTTAAAATGTTGTCATGCTGCACTATCTACATCAGCTAGTGTGTTATGCAGTGATAACTACACAGGCAGTGCAGAATAACAACTTAGAATACTCTTAAGTTAAATAATAAGGATCTGAATGGAATTGTATTCTGTGTGCTACACAAACATGAGTTCTGCACTGCAGTATGCATATCTAAATGTGGGGCAGTGCCTGTTAGTTGGTTAAGCTTAATACTAGCAACATATATGAAGGGCATTACTACATTATATACAATTGTCTCCAGATGCAAATTGACGAAGCACTGTGAAAGTTCACAAAGAAACAAAAGGATTACATTTTATTTTTTTTCTCAGTCTTGGCTGGATCATCGGCTAATATCAATGGCGATGATAGGCCTGTCTCTCAGCTCAGTCATATGAGGGGGAACTCCAGAGCAACTGCACGCTGAGCTCAGGGAGTTTTCAGCAGGGACCTGACATGCAATATTGCCCTTTACAATAGGTTATGGTAGTCCTGCAGTGGAGGAGGTCATGCCTGAGGGAGAAGCATTAGAAGCCCAATGGGGGGTTTGCAACAAGAAGGTCAGAGAAAGGATAACTTTAGGTTTTCCAGAAGAAATCTAAGAAAATGTTTACTGCTCACCTCTTGCTGCACTGAGGCAGCACATCACAGGAAGCTATTTTGTGGGGAAGTAAATGTGTAGTACTGATATTTGTTTGTCTGTTTATTTGTCCACTGCCTATTGTATTTTGCTACGGGTCTGCAGCACTTTTTAGTACTTCTTGTATGTCCTCCTACCACTTGTTTCTGGTGATTGGCTCACCTGCTGAAAAGTTTAGTCTTATATTTATTTGTATTTACTTTTCTAAAAGTTTTTAGTTATTTAATTGATTTTAGTGATTCTTGAGTAGTATTGTTGGTGATATTTGAAATCTCCAGTGAGGGTATTGATTGGCTAGTTGTCCCCACATGGTCTAAGTTCCTGTAAGCGCATGTGTCCAATGATCTGTTCATACACTCATTCATTCACTCTCTGTTGGCCATGCTAATTCATGTAACTGGGCACTGCACTGCAGGCTTTTTGGAGAGGCTTGACAAAAAGACTTTCTTCACAGCATAGCAAATCCCCAGATTTGAAATGCAGAGGTCCTTTTCTGCTGTGTCCACTATGTTTATTAATGAATTTCAATCAAAGGGAGTCGCAGTTCTCGATGGCATAGTGGGTGCACTTGAGCACTTGTGGATAGTTCTGTAGAGGTCTGAGATGGATGTAAGTTGACATTCTCTTAAAAATAAATTTTCTTTTTTGCACTGAGACAGTTTTCAGCTATAATCCAATTGAACCATTGCAATGTACCAACTAATCATTACTTAGCTAGTTAACCTATTTATAGCAATTCATAATAGATTTAGCTTAGGTGATGAGGTGTTATAGACACACCTGGGTACTTTTAAACATTTAAAATGTTTTTATTCTTTTATTTTCTCTAGCTTCTGCTTAATTGCTCATGGCTGGGCAGACAAAAGAATAAGAACCAAGTATTTTTTCTATGCCTCAAAAGGCTAGGAAGAGCTTGTGCCAAGTACCTTAAGTGATTGCATAGTGAACTGAAATTGCCCTTAGGTCATTGCTGCTGCATAGGATGGTCCAGAGACATGTCAGAGCCATGGAGGATGTGGAACTTTTGGAACTTGTGAGAAAATGTTGTTTTCTGATTGATACTAATACATACAATAGGCTCAGAATCTGATTTACATGGACTGGTAAAAACTGCATAAATTTGCACAGAAGCTACATGGAACTTACACAGATCTGCACAGAATTTGCATAAAATCTTGGGACATTTTTGGACATACTGGCTTTATTGGTTTTACTGGTTTAGTGCTGAAATACTGTTATTCTTTTTTTCTTTGCCTTGATTTGCCCAAACTACTGTACAACATTGTATAATTCCATCTTCTGGATGAGACGTTAAACCGAGGTCCCATCTGCCTGGATTGGTGGTAGTTCAGGTGGATGTTAAAGATCCCATGGCACTTCTCGAAAAGAGTAGGGGAATTTCCCTGGTGTCCTGGACAAATTTCCCTCATTCACTAAAAATACCACCAACAGCTTAATCTGGTTCAAGGTCAGTTGCCATTTATCTGTATCCCCCCCCCCCCCGGGTTGTGCCTGAAAATAGGCAGGATTTGTCTAGTGCACTTACCCGGTCAACAAAAGCTAAATAAATAAAAATAAAATAATATTGTATAACATTGTATAATATCACATAACTCAGCTGCTGCTAAGTGGATTATACAAATTAGCAGGTGTTTCATACTTGGTAAATAATCTTAATCAGCTAATTAGCCAATTAGCTAATTGGCAAAACTGATCAAATTGGTGAATTTATAATTTTCAGTCATGGTTAATACCAGATTACAGAGGCTCAAGAATAGTAAATTCTCCCTTCTGCAAGAGTTGCCAAAAAATACTAGGGCTTTTACTAAGCAAACAGCAATCACTGACCATTTGTGTAGTATTAACAAAACCTCCACCCCTAGGGGGTAACCAAGTTAAAAACAACAGAAGTAGAGAGTGGGGAGAGTGTATTTCAGTATATATCACTCAGTCTTGAAATGTTACAGGAGTATGCAGTTGAAAAGAGCCCCAAAGAAGTCATAGCTATCAGGGAATTTACCCCAGAAATTACTACAGACACCATCCCAGAGGTTAATTTATCTAGAAGAAGAAGAAGAATCAGCATTTATATAGCACTTTTCATACACAGTATATCCCAAAGTGCTTTACAAGCAATGCTAGACTGGTAGTGAAGTGACTGAATGTGTAATGACAGCTATATTGCACATCAACACCCATGCACAGCCTGGATAATTGCATGAACCAGTTTATAAGAAGGGGAATGTTGGCCAGAACACTGGGAATGTCCCCTATTCTTTGCGAAGAGTGCCCTGGGTTCTTTTGCTTCCACCTGGACACCCACTAGGACAACACCAGGATGGGTAGATGGGACCTCAGTTTAACATCTCATCTGAAGGACGGTACACCCTGGCAGTACAGCACCCAATACTGCACTCGGATGCCAGTGTTTTTAGGTGCAAGTTCAATCCCAGTGTGGGATAAGAACCCACAACCTTCTGGTCCAGAGGCAGAAGTGTTACCAACTGAGCCACGCTGGCACCTATCTAATAATACAGGTGACATGAGCTGGAGAGGGACAGAGAGTATGAAGAATGGCAGCATAGAGAAATCATCAAGAATCTAGTATTCAAAGGAATCAGCTAAGTCTACTAACCACTTAGGCAGTCTTAATATTAATCAACAGAACAACCAAACTTAAATATTTGGAGTTTTGGAGGAACTACAACACAATGTAAATAGTCTGAAGAAACCTGAGAAACAGATTAATTGTTCTTGGTACTGTAATGACTGTGGGGTAAAAAGAAATCATGATGCAACTAATAATAAGGAACCAACAGAGCCAATAATAAATTGACACCTACTTGTTTAAGTGAGGAACTAATTAACATGTTAATAAAATCCTAATAATGATTTTCTAACTTTGATGGAGCAATTGGTGATTAACAAAAACCTGATTGAGAATATGAGAGCTGATACTGCATTTAATGAGGCCAAAATGAATTAGATACTTACAGTATGAAGTTCAAGCAAAAATTTCCTACTATAGTGAGATAGAAAACAAAGAAACTTCATTTATACATAGCAAGAATAACTAAAGACCAGATTTTAATGTGATTGAATTTCTAGATACACCGGTAAATTTAAAAAAGAAAAAAATTAAAGAAGGAATCAGGAAAAATAGAAGGAGAAGAACAAAAAAGAAAGAGAATGTAGACAAGAACTCATAGAGTTTAGTGCAGCTCTCAGTACAGGCTAGCAAACTAAATAGTAGTAAGACTGAAGGAAATCCAAGTGAGGTGAATGCAGCTGTTTTCTGTCACCATTATATTAGCAACAAAGATCAAGTCCCAAACAGATTATTGATGCAGCTGGCTAGGCTAGAACAGAAGATTGTTGCATTTAACCAGGAAGCTGGACATGTTAAGGGCATAGCACAAACAACCATATTAATTGAAACAAAGAGAGAAAAGGATTTCTAGTGATAAAAGTGGACAAAATTTAACACAAATTAACTCCGAAGACATACACCCTATACAGTGCTCCCTTGCTATAGTGAGCACCTCTGTAAGGAATTTCTGTTATATTGAACATCTGTAATGCCTCCCATTGTTACCTGATTAGGCCAATTAACACCTCACTATAGTAAACAATAGCTGTAGTGAATAAATTTGCTGGCTCTAGAGGTGTTCCTTATAAAGAGGGATCACTGTAATTAGGTTGTATGGACCTACAAATTGGGTTAAATTTGAGATTGTAAATTGGGATTGCATTGTCATAACCTACCTAAATAGGAAGTTAGACATTAGTCTGACTGAGGAAGATATAGAGGAAATTAGAAATTGCCCCATTGGCTCAGCAACTGTCCTAGATATTCATCTTGAGTCATCCAGAGTAGTAAATTATATATGGGTTAATAGAACTGAGTTGCCGTATAATGATGTAATTCTCCTATACCAAAACAGAGAACAATTTAACAAAAAATGAAGAATACAAATGATAAAGGAAGGGTGGATGAGCCAAGAACATTGATGTTATTCCGTATGAGCCCTCTTGAACAGGAAACTAGCCTTAAATTGTTGCAGGCAATAAGGGATCTCCTGACAAATTTCCCGGCAGTCCCAGTTGATCCTATGAGATCCCTTATTGCCAACAGAGCACATGAGTGTAGCCAAATTGACTTATTGGTCAAAAATGATAAACTGGTAGAACAAATATTGTTACAAGCTACCAAACTGGACTATTTGGGCTTATACCTGGTTCACTCAATAGTTATTTGTAATACTTTATATTATGACTCAGCTAGATGAACAATTGAGTCTGTCTCACCCTTGCCCTTAGCAAACAGATTTATGCTGCTTGCTGGATACAATGAAGAGTGACTATGTGGGGGGAATATGCATAGATGACAGTAATAATGAAATGATTGCCTTAACTGTGGATAATCATTTTCATGTAGGGTATAGGTTTCTCACATGGAATATAGCTGGATGGCACAACAACTTGGTTGATAATGAATGCATCAGCTTTTTGAATGACTTTGTTGTCATCTGCTTACAGGAGACTTGGCACAGTGTGAATAATGCAATATATTTAAATGGTTATGAATGTTTCCATGAACCTGGGATCAAAGACACAACAGCATGTAGACTTTCTGGTGGACTTTTTTTTTAAATTGGAAGTTTTAAGAAGATTTCTGGTTGGGGAGGAACAAGAATTGTCTTGAGAATATAATAAGGGATGGGGAAGATGAGAAAGTCATTGTTAATTGTGATGTTCTACCCAAGAGTTGTAGTTATTACTCTGAAACAATATGGAGAGAAATGTCCAAACTTTTAATGGAGATACAGCTGGCACATCCTGTAGCTGAGCTATTGATTTTGGATGATTTTAATGCCCAAATTGGTCTATTTGATTGCCTCATGGACCAATCTCTGTATTTATATTGGTGTTCTACTGAGCACCTGCAGATGTGAAAAACCAAAGACATTGTGTTAAATAACTCTGGATGATTATTAATTGAGATTCCGGAAGAATATAACATGTACCCACTGAACAGGAGATATCAAGGGGATATGGAAGGTGAATATACCTTCATATCCACTAGGGGCCCATCTCTTTTAGACTTGTTTATTTGGTCTGGTACCCTGAGTTATTGGGTGAATTGTTCTATCTGTATAAGAGTAGAGTGACCACTATCCAGTAATGTTGGAAACTAAAAAGAGTGGAAATATAGTTCTTAAACATGAAGAATTAGTATTTATATTAAAAAAAATAAGGAAGCACATTGAATATTATGGAGGCAAGAATCATATGAGAATATCCAGCCAATTTTAGTTAATTCTGTGTTGAATCAACCATTTGGCATCATTAAATCCCTGGACCTTGGCAGCCTGCTAAGACAGATTTCTATACTTTTTTCAGAAATAAGGTCAAGCCTAGAATACCCTATAAATACACAAGAAAGGATTATGGACAGTAAGTATGACAAAGATTGTAAGAGGACAAAAGCAGAGGTTAGAAGATTGAGTAAAAGTTACATTAGGTCTAAATGTAAACAAAAGTTAATACAGCTAAATAAAGGTAGAAGGTCATATAAACAACTGCTAGCAGGGAACAAAGGGATATTATGATGCTAAATGGTTGAGTATGCTTGAAGATGTAAGGACCAAGGATTCAAATAATTTTTTGGACACTAGTGGCGAAGGGTACTGACAGACATAGAAATTAATATTGACTCATATATATATATATATATATATCAGAAAAAAGAGGGTTAGACCACTTTAAGAGAATCTATTTTGATCCAACTGAAGGTTCAGTGAATAAGAAAACACTCTTAGTTAATAATACTTTTCTCCCAATTAGTGTGGATGAAGTATACTTAGCAATATATACATTAAAGAAACAGAAAGCTTCAGGCCCAGATGGTATCCCATCAGAAGTATTTCTCTCAGAAACCCCTCTATGGTGTCGTTTTCTCACTATTATTTATAATAAGTGTGTCATGGCTAACAAATATCCTGATTCCTGGAAGGGGGCAAATATAGTTCCACTACACAAAAAGGGACCATTTATAGAGCCAGCTACGTATAGACCAATATATCTCTTGGATATCAACTTAAAAATATTTTGCAAAGTTATTGTAATTAGACTTCAGGAAGAAGTTGAAAGAACCAGTGGAATTATAAGATATCAGGCAGGTTTCAGACTCCAGTTCTCCACAATTGTCAATATTTTTGCGTTGAGACACTTAACTGAAAAATATGTGAAACTTCGAGGGCAAAAGTTGTGTACCTCTTCCATTGATTATAGTTCTGCCTTTGACAGCGTGTCCAGAGAGCTACTATGGAAATTACCTATAGAAAGAGGTAATGATGCTAATTTAGTTGCAATTATATTTCACCTCTATTCAAATACTTAGGCCAATATTAGATTGGGAAACAGTGGTCAACTAGTTAGCACCTTTACTAGTAACAAGGGTGTTAGACAGGGATGCGTGTTGGCTCCCCTGCCTTTCTCTTTATACCTTAACAAAATGTTGAGCAGATGTGCATATGCTGATTAGGACACCCCAAGGATAAAACACCTATTGTGCCCATTGTAAGCTTATGCTGATGATTTTATATTAATGTCATTATCCAAAAAAGGATTGCAGAACAAGTTACATTTTATCTATGAAGAGTCTACATCACTAAAATTAAAATTTAATATAACAAAACAAAAGTTCTTATTTTTGGAAATAGAAAAATGTAAGGTAACTGGCACATAGGTGATCGTAAAGTAGAAGTTGTAGCCAGTTATGTCTACCTTAGAGTGAATGTTCAGCAAAACTGTAGCTGCGTTGCACACTTAAATTTGATCACAGAAAAGTTGAAGAAAACAGTGACCAGGCTAATTAGATTTATTATATAGTATGGAGGCTCAGCCATTAAACCACTGGTAAACATGGTGAAGACCAAGTTTGAGGTGCAACTTTTGTATGGGATTAAAGTTTGGGAATCACATACTTTAAATAAACTAATGATTCCACTATACAAAGCTTTAAGAAGCATTTTGAAAATTGGACACTCATGTCCAACAGTATACATCAGATCAGAATTGAGTCTAATTTACATTAATGCTGTGGCTGAGATTAGAAAAATTAACTACTGAATTTCAGGAACAAGAAAGGATGAGGACACATTAGTGAGAAAGTGTCTAAAGAAAAAGGAACAGTAGTTGTGCCTAGGATACAAGGCAGGTTATTGGCTTAACACGCTATACTTGGGACTGGAAACACATAAACTCATTCATTTAAAAAAAGTAATAGAGCTAGGAATTGTGCTAAGTATGAAATATAAGAAATATGTATCTAAGAAAATTACAAGATTCTGGAATAACCTGGATTTAGATACTATTATAGGGACATGCTACTCTAAGTAGTTTGCTGTGAACAAATATATTCATGAGTACAAATCATACCTGGATATTCTCACAGATAATAAGTTAAGACAAAACTTTATTATTTATAAATTCAAGCAATTCCTGAGTAACGTGTTGGAATATTGTTACAAAAAACATAATTTGTCTCTGTGAACTGTGATTGTGGTTTTGGGGAAGTGGAAGATCTACATCATGTTCTATAGAACTGTAAATGGTATGACCTCCGAAGGACCTGTTCGTTGGGACCATTTACAAATAATATATACCAGATAGAAAAACAAATTACTTACTAGTATCTTAATACATACAAAGGATGAATGGTCCCTAGAACGATTAGCCAAATACTTTATAGCAGTAAAAAATGTTAAAAATAGCATTAGAATTATGTGAATTGGAAAGTCCTGATCCCTTGACTATAGTGACCGAATTTCAGTCTCTCCTAAATACAATACAGTTTGTTTTAGTAGTTCCAATACAGCGTGGTCATCATGTGTCATGAGGGTATATGTTAATATATGGTTTCCTTTTACTTTTCCTAATTTTTCCAGGTTGATGTTGCTGAATCATGTATTCAGGGGAACATTTGTATGAATATATGTATTTTATTTCCCTTTGCTGATAAGTTTTTATACGTCAGTTATTGCTGTTGTGTGTAAATATTCCCAATGCTTGCAATAATTTGTGTATTTTTATGAAAGTATAATTACATTTTCTTTTGTTTTATGTGGTGTATAAAATTGTAAAGACTTTTTAATTATACAATAACATTCTCTGATTATTTGATATCAATGGCAGGCTATTCTTAAATTAAGTCTCTAATATTGCATAGTTCCCCAGTCTGCTCCTGGCATATTCAGGTCTCCCAGCACCACAGTGTTGTCCTTTCACCTACCACAGTGGTCCATAAGGTTATCCACTATGCCTGCCTCCTGTCCAGGTGATCTATATACTACCCCATCTTCACCTAAAGGGTGACCCAAAGAGACTCTACCTGATACCCCACTTCCTCTGTCTTGCTTATCCCTATGCTATCCCTAATGATAAAAGTTACCCTTCCTTCTTCCTTCACCCCATCCTTCTGTATCTGGTGTACCCTAGTAGGTTTAGGTTCCAATCATACCTGGACATGGCCCAAGTCTCTGTGACTACTGCCACATCCACCCCCATACCAACAGCACCTGAAGCTCTGGCATCTTGTGTCCCATACTCCCAGTATTTATCAGGACCATCCTCAAACTTTCCTCCTTGCCCCTTCCCCTTGCCCTGAGGCCTCCTTGACTCTGCCTACAAGGACCACCTCATGCACTATTGGTAGCTCCTGCCCTGTGCCCCCTCCCTCATGCCTGTGGGAGAAGGCAAGAACCTCCCCAAGGCAGCTCCTTTGTCCGGTACATTTTTTGTTTAATCAGTTATGCCATTGTGAATCACTCACAATATTCTACATTTTGTTCCTACAGATACAGAAGAGTATGCAACAGAAAATCAGGCAGATGGACTGTAGTTCCCCCAAAAAATCAAGAAATCAGATTTGTACATGAGCGAAATAATTAAAGGAATTACTGATTTCAGAATTCAGCGGAGGACAATTGTTTTGCAGACTCTGCTAATGAGACCTGATGATCCATGTAAAATTCAAATGAACATAGCCCTGATACCACCACCAGATACCGAAGTATGACTTGATAATCTGGTATCAAGGTTCAAACAGAAAGAGTAGACACTTAATTTTCATGAAAAGAAGTAAGAGTCCGAAGAAGAATCCTTACTTTTTGCTAAAATGGTTTTGGTTTAAATGTACGTTCAGGACCAAATGATGGTAAGAAAGTAACAATCAACCAATGTCATGAAGCCATGCAATCAGCTTCAAACAATGGGAGTATTTGCTTACATATTTCTAACAAACTTGACCTTACAACAGAATACAATTAGTATATGTGGAAGGACATTTTGGTTATTTACTTCATACATGTGATTATTGAACTAATGATAAAGTAATGATTAAATGTGTATTTATTTATTATCAACTTTTAGGAAGTGTGACAGACTTCACGATCTGCCACTGTCAACCTTCTAAAAAAATAAAGTATTATGACATACCATATAATTGCAGCAGTAACAGTATACATACTGGCCCGGATATTCAAAAGGGTTGCACCATGCGAAATCCACTGATGCGCCCCTTCGTGATATTCAAAAGGGGAAGGTGCACTGTGCAAACCCCAATGCACCGGAGTACACCAGTAATGTATGCGGCGCAAGTGTGGGGGGCGTTCCCATGCATATTAGGCTTATCCCGATATTCAGCAGGATGTGGCACATATGCAGGCACACACCCACCTTTGCACTGCACGGGGGAGGGGAAGATATGCCAAAAAAGGATCAAGGCTCACACCCACAGGTGAGCTGCCCAGATAGGGCACACACATCAAGCAGCTGCCAGCTGTGGGTGGTCACCTGAACTCCAGAGCCTCGTCGGTCATCATCGCCCCCCACCTGCTTGCGGGTGTATGTAAATAAATCTCCTGGTGGCCAATGGACCTGTTCCCCACCAATTGTGGGTGTAAATATCTAAAACTGATCCCTGGTGGTCCAGTGGACCCTACCCCAGCCTGATCGTTGGGCTAGCATATTGAAAGGTAGCCCTGGTGGTCCAGTGGACTGAATTCTAGTCCGATCGAGGACTCAGTATATTTACATACATCCCTGGTGGTCCAGCGGTAGCCCCCTCCCCACCACCCTCAGACCAGCCATCCCTCCCCTCAGTCAGCAGCAGATGGCAGCTTCCCACCCACAAGCCACCCGGCCACCCGCCGACTGACAACGTACAGTACGACTCTATGCCCATTGGTCCACTGTGTGACCCAAGGGGTGTGCAGACTGTACTGTACTGCACTGTCCAGACATGTGACTGGACCACCAATGCTACATTTAGATATACTAAGCCCGCAATTGGGTGGGGGAGCAGGTCCACTGGACCACCAGGGAATAGATCTACTTATACAGCCTGCAATTGGGCATTGGGGGCGCATTGCAGCTGAGGATCAGGTGACATCAGTCCCCAATGACTGCAGCCTGGCAGGGGGCCAGGCGCAAGTTGTCAGGGATCAGCACATCTGCATGCAAATGGGGCCATAATGACATGCAAATGGCCTCGTTTGCACCTTGCATGCATTATGGCTCCATTTGCATATTCAGCACTGAATATCGTGGTTCATGTGCCTAGCGCACCCGCACTTGCGATGGCGCATCCCCCTGTTCCTCTCTAGCCACTTGTGCTAGCACAGTGCCACTGCACCATGGGTAACGCAGGCGGCCATGGTGCCATATTCAATGGTACTGAGACATGGTGTAGCCCTGTTGAATATCGCAAAGACCACGCCCTGGCGTATCCCAGTTGTGCTGCACCCAGGCTTGAGCCCCTGCCTGGTGCAGTCTGAATATCCGGGACCATATCTATATAGTTAATTTTCTATTTTTTGAACCACTCTGAACAGTAGTGTGTTATTTATTTTGGGTTGAATAATTATTCATGTTTTGTTCTATATCTTTACTATACTAAACATTTTATTAAAGGACTACCTGTGAGAGGTAAGGGAGAGCATAGGAGTGCATGCACCAGGAACTTTAACTCATGGTTGAAGAACTGGTGCTGTGAGGAAGGGTTTGGATTCATTGGTGACTGGGGACCCACCTGGAGGGATGGAGGTTTGTTCAAGCCTAACGGCCTGCATCCAACCTGGAAGGGAATCCAAGCACTCAATGATAAGTTTAAATGCTACATTGACAAACATTTAAACTAGCAAAGGGGTGGCAGGCCAGCAAGGAGGTACCTACTTGCTCACCCCCACAGCTAGCAGTGGAACCAGTGAACCAGAGGAGTGGCTATCTCTGCAAAGCAGTGTGCAAAAGATGGAGATTAGTGCCCAAGAGGTGGATAAGCAGAACAGGGGAAAAATTCAGCAGAAGGGCAGACAGCAAGGAGAACCAGGGATAAGTGACAACCAAGAAAGGGGCTGGAGTAGAACAGTGAAATAGTCTAGGGAGGTCAAATCATGGAAGCCATGTGTGCCAAATGCCAGGAGCCTTAGCAACAAGATGGAAGATCTGGAGGCTGTCATGGTACAGTCAGACCTGGACATTGTGGCCATCACTGAAACCTGGTGTAATGATAACCATGACTGGGAGATGGCAATACCTGGCTACAACATATTCAGAAGAGACAGAGCAGGCAGAAAGGGAGGAGGAGTGGCACTGTATGAGAGAAATGACATAAGGGCCACAGAGATCCAGGAGGAACAAAATGGGGGAGAGATACTGTGGCTTAAGCTGGAAAGGAAAATGGGTACAGCCATCCGCACAGGTGTGGTCTATAGACCACCAGCCCAGGAGGAAGAAACAGATAGGAAGCTGATGCTAGCCATCCAAAGGGTGGCAGACAAGGGTGAGGTAGTACTGGTTGGAGACTTCAATATTCCAGACATGGACTGGAGCATCCCAGCAGCAGCATCAACTAGGAGCAGATTTATCCTGGACTCCCTTCAGGGTGCCTTTCTCAAGCAACTGGTCATGGAACCAACTCGGCAGAAGGAAATACTGGACCTTGTGCTCACAAACAGGGACAGTGTGATGAGGGTAACAGTGGGGGAGCACCTGGGAAACAGTGACCACCAGTCATTGTGGTTTGAAATCACAGAAAGAGCAGAACCAAACCACACAAAAACACGTATCCTGGATTTTAAGGGGGCAGACTTTGGGAAAATGGGGAGATACTTGAAAGAGGCATTAAGGGGAATGGGACAGGGATCAGAGGTTGAGGAACAGTGGACAGTATTTAAAATGGGGATTACAAGAACAACAGAATTATGCATTAAGCAGGTTAGCAAGAGGAAAGGAAGAGAGCCCATTATGGTTTTCAAGAGGTAGCAAAGAAAGTGAAAGCCAAAAGATTGCATTCAGGCAATACAAAAAGACACAGGCAGAAGGGATAGGAGAAGTACCAGGAGAAGCAAAGGGAGGCAGGGAGGTCAGTAAGGAAGCCAAGCTCAGACAGAAGAACACATTGCAAAATCAGTGGGTAGAGGGACAAAACCTTTACAGGTACATAAGTGAAAAAAGAAAGACAAAGGGAGGGATAGTGAGACTGAAGGGGGAGAATGGAGGCCGCGTGGAGGATGACAACAATAAAGCTGACATATTGGACAGGTATTTCTGCTCAGTCTTTACTGAGGAAGAGGAGGGTAATGGGTCTGAAGGGAGAACAAGGGTGAGAATGGTGCAGAAATGGACACAAGTCCCTTACGAGAAAGGGTCCTGGAAGGAACTGGAAGTAATAAGAGTTGATAAAACAATGGGGCCAGATGGAGAACCCCAGGGTCCTTAAAGAACTAAGAGAGGTGGTGGCTGAACCTCTGGCTATCCTGTTTAGCCGATCACTGGAAACAGGGAGGTACCCAAAGACTAGAGGACAGCAGATGTGGTCCCCTTATACAAAGTGGGAACAAAGAGGAAGCAGGGAACTACAGACCAGTCAGCCTCACCTCAGTAGTGGGGAAGATCATGGAAGCACTACTGAAGGAGAGATTGAGTGGAACATCTGGTTGTCAGTGGACTACAGGACTCAAGGCAACATGGTTTCACCAGGGGAGGTCATGTCAGACCAACCTCGTTGAATTTTTGACTGGGTGACTAGGGAAGTGGATCAGGGGAGGGCAGTGGACATGGCCTATCTGGACTCAGCAAGGCCTTTGACACTGTGCCACATAGAAGACTATTACACAAACTGGGAATATGGGTGTGGACAGGACAGTAGTGTGGTGGGTAGGTAACTGGCTGGGTGGCAGGACACAGAGGGTGATGGTAAATGGCTGTCACTCCACAGAGGAAGAGTGACCAGTGGGGTACCACAGGGATCAGTGCTGGGACGGTCCTATTCAACATCTTCATCAGTGACATTAGCAGGGATCTAGAAGGCAGAATTTCACTGTTCACTGATGACACAAAGCTCTGTAACAGAGTAGACACACCAGAGGTGTAGACAGAATGAGAAGCGACCTGCAGAATTTTGAAGAATGGTCAGGGTTTGGCAGTTGAAATTCAATGCAAAGAAGTGCAAGATAATGCATATAGGGTACAAAACCCTGGCACAATATATCAGTTAGGGTGATGAGGATATAGCATGCACCAAGCAGGAAAGGATCTTGGGGTTGTCATCTCTGATGACCTCAAGCAGGAAACAGTGTGACAAGCAGCAGGTAAAGCAAATAGGATGCTGGGATGTATAGGTAGGCATCACCAGCAGGAAAAGGAGAGTCATAATTCCGCTTACAAGATAATAGTGAGGCCCCACCTGGAGTACAGTGTACAGTTCTGGAGACCATACCTATGTAAGGACATAGACAGGGTAGAGAAGGTTCAGAGGTGGGCAACAAAGATGGTGCATGGATTGCATCACAAGTCCTATGAAGACAGGTTGAAGGAATTGAACATGTACTCCCTGGAGGAGGGAGGGAGAGAGGGATATGATAGAGACATACAAGTATCTTACAGGGAGGAACAGGTGCAGGAAAACACTATTTTAAGCGAAAAGATGTTCCAGGACTAGAGGGCATGGGATGAAGTTGGAGGGAGGACGATTCAAAGAAACATGAGAAAGAATTTCTTCACAGAACGGGTGGTGGACAGTGGAACACCCTGCCAGAGGAAGTGGTGGGAGCTGAAACAATCACGGGATTTAAGAATGCATGGGATAGACATAAAGGAATTCTGGAGGTCAGGGGTAAAGGGCAACAGACTTCTAGGAAAACAAACTGAACTTACAAGCTCAAATGGGCAGACTGGGTAGGCCATAGGCCCTTATCTGCCGACACTGTCTATGTATCTATACTACGTATTACTGACAAATAAGTTGATGCTTAGAAATAGTTGCATGCATATACACACTAATGATATAAAATAAAATATCTATGTTTTAAAGAGCATTTTGAGAAAATATTTGATATTTATTGCATTGAACATGAAGAAATTATATAGAAATGCTGCATGACTTTATTTAATAATTTACCATTCTGTAGCTATATTGTAATCTAATCATTATATGAGTTCACTGACAAAAAAAGACCAGTACTGCATCTTTTCTTACTTTTGTTTTACTTATTCCACTGTTGTAAAGCCAAAAATAATAGTATTTCAGTACTATTCAAATAATAATTATAAAATGAAATGAATATGAATATTTTTATGAACAACTGTGATGTATTTAATATATCTATATATACACTCTAACTAGTGGGGAGGCTGTGATGGATCAGAGTGTGGAGGACACACTAGCTGGGAGTGATCATAAATCAGTGTGATTTATGCTCAGTATAGGCAGAGAGACTGTACTAAACAACTTTAGTTCTTAACAAATGCAGAGGCACATTGACTTACCGCAACAGCAGTACAGTATGTCAAGTCATACAGTAAAATCCAAAAGATTCAATAAAGTATAATCATTCATAATCAAACCAATTCTAGTATATGTGAATCCTGTGTAGTGACCCAGTGGGTCCAGACAGCAGTCTCTAATTTGCCATACTCAACAACTTGGAATTGGTACATGAACACAATGACTCAGAAGACCATGACACCACAGCACAAAATGTTTATATGCAGTGAATCATCTGCTGTGGTTGACATCATCTTCAGAAGGTAAAGCAAATACATCCCTGTGGTAAGCATCTGATATCTGAAGGACCGCAGAGTCAGGAATAAGCTGACCCATTTCCTGTACTGGAAATATAAAGCATACATATCAGGTGTTAGAGAAAGAATGTCTTCCCTTAAATGATTCTCACTTTAATTATAGCATGCTCACAGTTAAATATTATTATCACCTTCAACATTTCTGTTTAACCATTGAATGGGTTGCATCACTGTGCAAAAGAGTAGTAGGCAGATACAAGCAGGAACATACCTAATATCTTGAATATCAGAACTCAACCTTGAAAGAAAAAATCTAAGTACATTTATACCTGCTAATAATGGTATAAGAGCACTTATAACATCTCCATATGGGTGAGTTGCCTTGTATGTAGCTTTGTGCTATGGACACCCTTCCCAGTCAAGGTTATTCAATTTACTGAAGTTACTGAACATATTTGCACAATCGTTGATGGTATATGGGGCATGCTGAGTTAAATGAATACCATAAATAAAGGGTACACATAAGGTAAGTGAGAAATATATTGCCATGTTTAAGCAGGCTTCTAGGACAAGAGGTCAAAACATTATACTGGAGGGAGGACGTATTAGTGTAAATGCTATGACATACCATTTCAATAAGTGAGTGGTGGATACATGGAATAGGTTACCAAAGGAGGTGATTTCGGAAAGTACAGTAACTGGAACTGGAAGGGGGACAGGATCAGATCTACAGTACAGTAGCTTCTTGTTTTACATTGTTTTTCATGGATTCTACTTGGTAGAATGTTTATTTTCTTTCTTACTACTAAGGGGCTAGCAGGGTATTGTTTGGGGCTGTTGGAATTTTGAAACCTGTTTTGGTAGCTAAAAGTGGGCTCATTTGTTTGGTTTACGGTGTGGCAGGCTGCATTTGTAGAGGCCTATTTCTTCTCTTTTAAACATAATTGGTGTAATTTAACTGGTCTGTTTCTTTGAATTGGAGACCTATATCTTATAATTCCAAACCTATTTTGATGTATTGTTGGTGAAGCTGTTTGAATTGGTGTCCTGTTTCTTTGGGTAGAATTTATTCATTGTTGCTGGCTTCACTAGCTGCAAAGTTTTGAGTGGGGAAGGGTGCTAATTTGTCTGGCCAGGTCTCACTCAGCAGGGAGGCAGAGCTGAATCAGGTGTGGAGTCAGTGCTTTGGCTTCTCAGAAGGAACTGGAAGGGGACAGGATCAGATCTACAGGTAGCTTCTTGTTTTACATTGTTTTTCATGGATTCTACTTGGTAGAATGTTTATTTTCTTTCTTACTACTAAGGGGCTAGCAGGGTATTGTTTGGGGATGTTGGAATTTTGAAACCTGTTTTGGAAGCTAAAAGTAGGCTCATTTGTTTGGTTTACGGTGTGGCATGCTACATTTGTAGAGGCCTATTTCTTCTCTTTTAAACATAATTGGTGTAATTTAACTGGTCTGTTTCTTTCAACTGGAGACCTATATCTTATAATTCCAAACCTATTTTGATGTATTGTTGGTGAAGCTGTTTGAATAGGTGTCCTGTTTCTTTGGGTAGCAAACCTATGTTGGGGCTTTGAGTAGAATTTATTCATTGTTGCTGGCTTCACTAGCTGCAAAGTTTTGAGTGGGGGAAGGGTGCTAATGTCTGACTAGAGGCCTCAGCTACCTGACTGTTTCGGAAGACTTGGACTGGTCCCACCCACCCTGGTCAATTATTCCTTTGTACTAGGGTTCTGACATCACTTCCTCAAACAGGCAAAGGATTTGCACCTGTCATAACAGAAGCAGACATCCAGGAAAGGAACTGCAGCAAGTGAAGAGGTGACGGCTCTCAGTGGAAGGGAAATAAATGCAAATCAGGCGCTTTCATTATTACTACTTCACATAGTTATTGCATTGGGTAAAGGGAGTAGGAGTTGAAGAAGGTGTGCAATGGCTGCAAGGTATTTTTGAGTGTGGATAGAATATACAAAGCAGTTGCTCAACATATCTAAACGTTTGCAACAAAGGAGGTAAGGGACATATAGAATGTTTTGCACTGATAGAGGGGGGAGAGTGGGGACTTGGGGGAGTGTTTGGCATCCTGCATCTGGAAGGGTGGGGGGTCGCTGGTGGGCAACGACAGCAATGGGTAGGGTGGTAGGCTGCAACAACTGCGGTGCACCAATCTTTCTAAACATTGCCTGGAGAGTGGGAGGATGTTTAGTGTGCAACCACATAGAAAAACTTAGAAAGGAGATTGAGGGTCTGCAGGAGGAACTAAGACAGGCAAGGCAGATTGGGGTGGGTTTAGCCCAATACTGGAGGAAGGAGGAAGGGAGATGAGGGAGGCAATTTAAGCCAACAGTGGTGAGGAGAGGCTCCAGAAGAAGGGAAGCAGAGACAAAGGGGCCCAGGCCAGGAAGAACGATTGCCGGGGAAACCAGGTCAGGAGACAAAAGTCAAATGGAAGGAGGCAATAGGGACTTGTGAGGGGAGGCGAAGAAGTGGCAAAAGTCATGGAGTGGAAAGGAGAGAACAGGTTACTATGCAGAGAGAGGGAGCAGGCATTTGTGAAGGATCTTCAGAAAATAGTTTTGCACTGCTAGAGAGGAAGAAGGTGGAGGAGGGAAGTGATGAAATTAGAGGAGTAATTGATAAATGCCTGGACCAAACTGGAGCGGGGGGAAATTCTGCTGGGAGAACTGCAACAGGGGTAAAAGGGCATAATAATGTGCAGGAGGAAGAAGAGGAGCTGGAAATGAGGGAGGGAGATGAAAGGAAGCAAGCAGGGAGTAAGAGGGGTGGAATCTTAGTGCTGGGGGACTCAATACTAAGAGGAGTTAGGTGGGGTAGCAAGGCGGAGAGGCATAGTCGCATTTGGGAGAGCCTTGCCAGGAATGACAGCGGAAAGGGTGGGACAGTCTGTTCTGAAATATGCCAGAAGGGGTAGGGACAAGCCTCATTTAATTATACATCTTGGGACAAACGACCTGGCTGACAAGACAGTGGATATAGTCAGAGGAGGTTTGAGGAACTAGCACAATTATGTGAGGGGCAGGAAGATCAGTAACTTTTTCCGAGATACTCTAAAGCAAAGGCAAGCACAACAAGAAAGCTGAGAATAGAGGAATTTAACAGATGGCTAAGAACCTGGTGTTGTGCTAAAGGGTATGGGCTGTTGGGGGGTGGGGAGGGACCTGGGAGGACAGTAGTCTCTATGCCAAGGACAGACTACACTTGAGTGAGGAAGGAAAGAAAGTGTTGAAGCAGAGGATGGAAGAATATATAGAGGAAGTTTGGAGTTTAAACTAGGAGTGGGGGGTGGCAGTTGGGGAAGAGATATGCAGGGACCACAGGTTGGGAAATCATATGAGCTTACCCCCCATAACAGTGACAAAGGACAAATGGCAAGTACTATTGGTGATGCTAGGAAAGGAGGGCAGGATGGGAGGAGGGGGGGTAAAAGGGTGGAAGGTGGTTACCCTTAATGCTAGGAGCCTTGGGAGGAAAACTGCAGAGTTGCAGGTTCTCATGGCAGAGGGAGAGGTGGACATTGCAGCCATCACGGAAACATGGGCCACCCAATATAATGACTGGGACCTGTCTGTACCAGGGTACAGGTTATTTAAGTGAGGGACAGGGTGACTGGGAAAGGAGGGGTGGCACTATGTGAAAGGAAGGACTGAAGTGTGTAAGGGAGGAAGGGGAGGAGGGCAGTACAGAGTCACTTTGGGTGCAAATCCAGGATTCCAAGAATAGGAGTCTTAGAATGGGAGTGGTGTACAGGCCACCATCTCAGATGGAGGAGTTAGACAGGAACTAGCGGGACAGATCAGGAGGACCTGCGAGAAGGGTAGTGTGGTGATTGTGGGGACTTCAACATGCCAGAAGTGGACTGGAGCACCCAACAACCAGGAACAGAAGGGAGCAGGTACTGCTGGATGCCTTCCAGGACAGCTTCCTGCTGCAAATGGTCAGTGAACCAACCAGGTTAGGGAATACCCTTGACCTTGTGCTGGCAAATGGGGACTTTGTGAGAGAACTTACAGTGGAGGAACCGCTGTCAGGAGTGACCACCACTCAGTATGGCTCACATTGGATATGGGCAAGGAAGGTGGAATCTGGCACAAGAGTGCTGGACTTCAGGAGGGCTGACTTTGGGAGGATGGGGGAAGTGGTAAAAGGGTACCTGGCCAGAATTCAATCTAGTATGGATACTAACCAGAGATGGGAGCTCATAAAGTTGGGGATAGTGGAGGCAACCAAAACCTGCTGCAAAGCCCAGAGCAAGAAGGCTAGAGCTAAGAAACCGAGCTGGTTGAGCAAGGAGGTCATGGAAAAGGTAAGGAGGAAAAGAGCTGCCTTTAGGAAATACAAGAAAACAGGGAGGGGAGGACAGAGAGGAGTACTTGACAGAATCGAAGGAGGTGACAAGGGCAGTAAGGGGAGCCAAAGCATCTACGGAACTCAGGCTGGCACAAGGCATTAGAAGGGGAGAAGGACTTCTTAAGTACATCAGGAGAAAAGGAGCTGTAAGGACCACATAGTAAGGATTAGGAAGGAGGGGGGTTGGGTGGAAGCAGGGTATGATAAGGTGGAAGCACTAAATGAGTACTTCTGCTCAGTATTTACTAAAGAGAAGAGGGGGGTGACACCCAAGATGGGTGAAATGGCAGACGCAGGGGGGAAGTGGTGACAGATGGGGAAATCATGGAGGACAGAGTTCGAGAGGGTTTGAAGGCACTGAGGGTGGACAAGGCACCAGGCCCAGATGGCATCCACCCCAGGGTACTGAAGGAGCTGGCAGAGGTCCTTGCAGGACCTTTGGCAGACCTATTTAATGCCTCACTACATTCGGGGTGTGTACCTCAGGACTGGAGGATGGCTCATGTGGTGCCCCTCCACAAGAGTGGCTCCAAGGATGAACCGGGAAACTACAGACCAGTGAGCCTCACATCCATCGTGGGTAAGCTAATGGAGACTATCCTGAAGGAGAGGCTGGTGGCCCTCCTAGAGGCCAAGGACTACAGGACAGCAGACAGCATGGCTTCATCGTGGCCGATCCTGCCAAACCAACCTGGTCGGTTCTATGACTGGGTAACTAGGCAACTGGACGGGGACATGCAGTGGATGTCCTGTATCTGGACTTCAGTAAGGCATTTGACTCAGTGCCACATGGAAGGCTGGGAAGGAAGTTAGTAGGCACAGGGGCAGGTGCAATGCTGGTGAGATGGGTGGAAACTGGCTGCAGGGAAGGCAACAGAGGGTGGTGGTGGGTGGGAGCTCTCACACCCAAGGGCAGTGACAGTGGTGTCCCACAGGGCTCGGTGTTGGGACCAGTGTTGTTTGGGATATTCATTGCAGACATATCATGGGACATCAAGAGCAAGATCAGTCTGTTTGCTGATGATACCAAGGTTGGCGCGGTGGTGGATGACCTAGGGGATGGCAGGGGTTGCAGGATGATCTGGCAAAGCTTGAAACCTGGTCAGACACCTGGCACCTGGGCTTTAATGCCAAAAAGTGCAAGGTGATGCATTTTGGGATGAAGAACCCAAGGAGGACTTACCAGCTAGGGGGGTGCAGCTAGCCCAGACAGAGGAGCAGAAGGATCTGGGTGTGCTCATCACAGGGTCAATGAACAACTCCGGCACAGTGTAGGAAGGCAGCTGCAAAGGCCAACAAAATGCTGGGTTGTATTGCAAGGGTATATCCTCAAGGAGGGAGGAGGTGATTCTGCCACTGTATGGGTCATTAGTTAGACACACCTGGAGTACTGCGTGCAGTTCTGGCGTCCGTATCTGAAAAGGGACATTAAGTTACTGGAGGAGTGCAGCGCAGGGCAACAAAGATGATCAAGGGTCTGGGGGACTTATCATATGAGAGGAGGTTGAAGGAGTTGAACATGTACTCACTGGAGGAGAGGAGAGACAGGGGACATGATTGAAAACCTTTAAATACATGAAAGGAATAAACAAGACAGGTACAGAGGGCTGTTCAAAGTAAGGGAGGGAGGGCCACCAGGGGCCATGATATGAGACTGGAGCGAGGAAGGTTCAGGAGGAGATGAGGAGACACTTTTTCACAGAGGGTGGTGGCTGGGTGGAATGCGTTACCTGCAGAAGTGGTATGCAGTAGAACAGTGGACTGCTTCAAACGAGGATGGGACAGGACAAGGGGGAGGGTTAATGAAGGGGAAGGGTGGAAGGGAGGGGCAGCTGCAGAATAAGGGGTGCTAGCTGCACATTCGAGCAGACTTGATAGACCTCTAGGCCTTTATCTGCTGGCAAATTTCGTATGTTAGTATGTTCGTAACCAGATTCAAGCATGCATGGAACAGGAACACGATAATCTCCGATATAGTAAGAAAAAGCTACAGCATGTGACCAAGTATGATCACAGGCCACATAATCAGGTATCAAAATTGGGAAGACCATATAGTTCTGGCAGTCATTATCAGCTGACTGCTTCCATGTATGTATGTATCCAGTTATTTATAATAAAACTTTGACATGCTGTGTTGTATAACACATTAAAAATGATTTAATATCAATATACTCACAGAGAACAAAGAAAGGCAGTCACTGGGATCACGTCTGCAGCAGTTATGTTCTGCCACAGTTGATATTTCTTTACAATGATTGCAGACACACCAAGTAGGCACATCAAAAGGTGGTGGATTGGGATCTGGGCACTCTGGTATGTTCAAACTCCCTTCCATAATGTTGAAGATGAATGATGGGTTTTGAATGGCAATATTAAAGCATAATTCCATCAAATGTTGACTATCTTGTGCAGCAATACACTGCTGCACATTAAAAAAATTAAAAACAGTAAATCAGAGTATAAAATTAAGTCTTATTTTTAAACTTTTCCTTATTGCTACTGAGTGATACAGGTCTCTGATGTATAGACTATGCGTCATATCTATCTATCTATCTATCTATCTATCTATCTATCTATCTATCTATCTATCTATCTATCTATCTATCTATCCATCTGTCTGTCTGTCTATATATATATAAAAATCATTATGCGATTGGGGAAAGTATATCAGCAGATTTATGTGAAGTATTTCTGATGTGCTTTTGAAACTTCTTGTGTTGTGTCTAGATAATAAATTAAACAAGGACCCACTGGCATATCACATAGAGGATAATGCCTGATAGAAACATAGAAACATAGAAACATAGACTTTGATGGCAGAAAAGGAACACTTGGCCCACCCAGTCTGCCATTTCCCTACCTACTGGATAAGCTGCAGATTCTAGTTAACCAACAGCCTGCTTCCTGCAACCCCGCACTATAATTGCTTTGTGTCTGTCCCAAGCATGTTTGAATTCCCCCACTGTTTTAGACCCAACGACCTCCTCAGGAAGGCTGTTCCATGTATCCACCACTCTCCGTGAAAAATAATTTCCTCACATTACCCTGAGGCGTCCCCTCTATCTTTAAACTGTGCCCCTTGTTCTTACACATCTCTTTTCTGAAAGATGCTACCCTCCTTGACTTTGTTGATTCCTTGAGGTACTTGAACATTTCTATCATGCCCCCGTCCCTCCTTTCATCAAGGGTATACATATTAAGCTCTCTCAGTCTCTCTTCATATGATTTCTGATGTAGACCCTGCACCATTTTAGTTGCCCTCCTCTGGACTGCTTCCATCCTGTCTATGTCCTTGCATAGATGAGGTCTCCAAAACTGCACACAATACTCCAGATGGGGTCTCACCAACTGTCTAATTGGTGACTAATGCCTGATGTACAGGTGATAACCATGGTGTAATCACCTCGAGTGCAGTCTACTTCCCTTCATTAATTATATAATAATGTCTGGGTAACCCTTATTACCCACTGAAAGTAAACTGTTTACAACCTTGTAATCCCACTGTTGTGATGTCAGAACCTTATAAACCCCTCATTTATGTCATAGCAGCAGGTTTACAAAATGGAATGCCAGTGTTAATCAGTATTCTACACACCCAGAATGTGACTGTTAGTCTCAGTACAGTGGTCAAATAATATTCCAATTGTCGCAGTATACTGTGTCTAACAATCACTATGTCTGATAAAGATTTTAACTCTGGTGCTATTTCAGCCCGCTGTCATTCAGTCCGTGTATCCTAATAAATTGTTTTCCTACACAATCATGTGGCCGTAGTGCAGATTCATTAATAAGGTAAGGCTAAATTTCTTCTGTTCAGGGTGTGTGTGTGTAACTTCTCAGGTTGAGTCCCATACACTATAAATGACAGTGCCTGATGTACAGGTGACAACCATAGTGCAATCACCTCTCGTGGTTGCTAGGGCAATGGTAAAACTCTTGAGCTGCACTCTCGAGATTTACTGATGCCCTAGCAACCACTCAAGGTGATTACACCATGGTTATTACCTGTACATCAGGCTTTACCCTCTATTTATTGAAGGGAAGTGGACTGCATTGAGTGAATGCAGGTGTTGAACATTGTAGAGAAGCCTGGATACCAGTGAAAGGAAAATGAGTAGATGTAAGAAAGAGTGGGATGATCAACAAGGGCATTTGATCCTGAGTAGTCAATCACCTGAGTAGACAGTAGATGAAAGTAACAGAAACATAGAAACATAGAAGTTGACGGCAGATAAGGACTGCAAGACCAGCTAGTCTGGCCATTTCTGTTTCTACCTTATGAATGTGCCATCGTCCTTTGTTTTGAGAATGGTCTATCAATTCCAACTCATCTGTATTGCTCCCTTATGCCTATCCCATGCCTGTTTGAAGTCCTGCACTGTATGCATATCCACCACTTCTTGAGGTAGGCTGTTCCATGCATCCACCACCCTTTCTGTGAAAAATAACTTCCTCACATTACCCCTTAATTGGACTCCCTCTAAAATCATGCTGTGTCCTCTTGTCCTGCTATTTTTCTTATATTGAAACATGTTAGACTCTTTCACCTTGTTAGTGCCCTTAAGGTGTTTGAATGTTTTGATCATATCACCTCTCTCCCTCTCCTTTGCTCTAGGGTATACATATTGAGTTTCATTGATTTGTCCTCATACGTTTTCTGATGCAGCCCCTGCACCATTTTGGTTGCCCTTCTCTGGACTGCCTCAATTTGGCTAATGTCCTTGTGAAGGTGTGACCTCCAGTACTGCATGCAGTACTCCAGATGGGGCCTAACCAGTGTCTTGTAAATAGGGATTATTACCTACATAGAAACATAGAAGTTGACCGCAGATAAGGACCGCAAGGACTATCCAGTCTGCCCATTTCTTTTTCTACCTTATGAATGTGCCATAGGCCTTTGCTCTGTCAATGGACTATCTATTCATACTCATCTGTATTGCTCCCTTATGCCTATCCCATACCTGTTTGAAGCCCTGCACTGTATTCATATCCACCACTTCCTGAGGTAGGCCATTCCATACATCCACCACCCTTTCTGTGAAAAAGACATTTCTCACATTACCCTTTAATTGGCCTCCCTCTAATCTCATGCTGTGCCCTCTTGTCCTGCTATTTTTCTTATATTGAAACATGTTAGACTCTTTCACCTTGTTAATGCCCTTAAAGTGTTTGAATGTTTCAATCATATCACCTCTCTCCCTCCTTTGCTCTAGGGTATACATATTGAGTTCAGTTAATCTGTCCTCACATGTTTTCTAATGCAGACCCTGTACCATTTTGGTTGCTCTTCTCTGGACTGCCTGAATTTGGTTAATGTCCTTGTGATGGTGTGGCCTCCAGTACTGCATACAGTACTCCAGATGGGGCCTAACCAGTGTCTTGTAAAGAGGGATTATTACCTCCCTCTTCCAACTTGTAATACCCCTACTAATACATGAGCCCTTCTCCAGTCTTCTGGGAGCTCTCCTGTGCTCAGAGACTCACTAAACAGTTCTGATAATGACTCTGCTAGTTCCACACTTTAGCTCCTTTAGTATCCTGGGATGTATGCCATCAGGTCCCATTGCCTTGTCCACCCTGAGCTTATCGAGCTCTTGTAGAATCCTTTCTTTTGTGAAGGGACTAGTGCACACCTCCCTCCCCCCTGTGCCCATGGTGCATAGTTGTGGGCCCTGCCCTATCTTCACTTTAGTAAATACTGAGCAGAAGTATCTATTTAGTATAGATACTTTTACATGGTCCTCCTCCTCACATGCCCCCTTATCCAATTTGATCTTAGTAATATCCCATCTGGACTTTCTCCTTTCACTAATGTATCTATAGAAAGTCTTGTCACCTACTGTACTTTTACTGTTTGTGCTAGTATTTCCTTGGTTTGGGCCTTTACCTGCCTTACCACCTTCCCTGCTTCCCTTAGGGACTTTTGATATGCCTCCCTATCTTCATCCTGCTACGTTCCCTTATATTTCCTGAAGGCCAGCCTTTTGGCTATGACCATTTCTGCTACTGTTTTTGAGAACCAAAGTGGTTTCCTTTTTCTTTGCACTTCCTTTTCTGTCTAACACAATGGGGTGTTGCTTCAAGTATTGCATCCTTAATGCTTGCCCACTTTGCCTGTATCCCCTCACCTGTATTTCTTTTTGCCAGGGCTAGCTTAACTCTGTTGGCCATCTTATCAAAGTCAGCGCCTCTGAAGTCCCTTATTTTTACCTTGGATTGGTATGATTTAGACATTTTATGTCATGTAATGTTAGGCAAACTAGGAAAACAATATTATCAGTAAAAAAGTAGAGCTATTGAAGAAATACTTTTGCTCATTATTCACAACAAAGAAGAGAGAAAGTTGCTTAAACTAAACAATTGATGCACAATGGGTAAGGGGATCAACACCAGACCATTCACAAAAGAAAGGGTCCTGAAAGAACTCTTGAAAATGAAGGTGGACAAAGCAATGGGGCCTGATGGGATTCTTCCCAAAATTCTAAAAGAACCAAGGACTTCAGCACAGCTTTTTACTCTGTGCCACATCATGGGCTACTGGGGTAGCTGGAGAATATGAGAATATAGGGGTGGGGCAGAGAACAGAGCAGAGAACCTTATCAGAGCATGGGAAAAGGATTAAGACTTCTTTTGGCTAAGCAGATATACTGTATGTTGGTTTTTTTTTGTACTCACAGGGATTGCTACTGTTTGTTGCTAACATTTCATTGCTTTATTTTTATCTGATTCGCATTGTTGTTGCTGGTATACCTTCTTCTGCATTATTACAAGGTGTGCCTACAGGTGTGTGCTAACAGATTACTGCTGTAATCTTCTGATTCAAATTGTCTTTTGCAAGGCATATCTTCTGTTATTGCTTTATTTTTCTCTGTAGCAAAGTGTTTCTTACAGGGTATATCTTTAAAATTATTACAGGTGGTGCTTACATTTTTGTGACTTTTTTGTCATTGAGCTAAGCAAAATTTCTGTTAGACACTGTTTTATTTTATTCTTTTTTTGTTTAAAAGGTTTGTTGTCTCAGAGATGTTTCAGTCTCCTTCTAACATTGAAGGAGCTAATTGCCTTCCTCACATTGAAGGAGCTAATTGCCTTCCTCCTACAGCTCTTCCAGAGGATTAAGTGTGTATCTGGGGGGTGGAGCTGGCAAACTGTCAGTAATTTCCAGCAGAAAGAAGGGTTAAAAGGTCAGGTTAGTGGATATCTTGGGGTACAAGACTTGATTTTCTGGCCAAGGCACCTAGCTTCACCTGAGCTCTTTCCTCCTAAGATTGCTTGAAAGGACAGAGCAGAGAACCTTACCAGAGCAAGGGAAAAGGATTAAGACTTCTTTTCGCTAAGCAGATTTACTGTATGTTGTTATTTTTATTTTGTACTCACAGGGATTGCTACTGTTTGTTGCTAACATTTCATTGCTTTATTTTTATCTGATTCATTGTTGTTGCTGGTATACCTTCTTCTGCATTATTACAAGGTGTGCCTACAGGTGTGTGCTAACAGGTTACTGCTGTAATCTTCTGATTCAAATTGTCTTTTGCAAGGTATACCTTCTGTTACTGCTTTATTTTTCTCTGTAGCAAAGTGTTTCTTACAGGGTATATCTTCTCTGAAATTATCACAGGTGGTGCTTTACAGGTTTTACAGTTTTATCTAACATTAGGATAAGCTTTCAGGCTTACTGCATTTGTTGTTGACTGATTGTTTCTGCTCTTACCTCCTTGTTCTTTTATCCATGGTTCTTCTTTTTCAGCAGGGAAGGGCCCAGCCACCCACCTCTATCCCCAACCATCGCACACTACACTCCTTTTATAGGGTACCACAGCTGTGACATTTCCTGTGGCAAAGCAGGAAGGGGTGGATCAGTGGGGCATCCACAAGGTGAACTCATTTACAGGGGCACTAGTAATTTAACTTGTTATAACAGTTATACAAAAACAAAACACAAAATCAAACCATTACTTGCATTTTTTTCCTTCTAATTACCCTGACCAGGTTATAAACCCAAAACCCTATCTGGAATGGATATCATTAACTGCAGGTACTGTGGAACACTTTTCAGAAGGACAGTCTTACAGGATTTAGGACACTGTCCTACATGCTAGGCCATTGGAGATCTTAGGGCTCAGCTCTGGGCAGCATGGGCAGAGATTGCACTCCTCATATTTCATATTCAAGAGGAAATACATTTTAAGAACCACCCACCATTTCTCCAACATCCAACAGAAGAACCTCGACCACAGAGGGTAGTTGGTCGAGGAGGTTGGCAGGTGGTTAGGAGAGGCAAATCGGTGCCCCATCACTCTGTGCTCTCCAACATATTACCTCCAAAAACCATATAAACACTATGAACAGGTATCTACCTCTATCTCCGAAATCAAACAAAGGGGAAGAAGACACTGCAGAGCAGGACACTGCAGCACAGGAGCTAGCACAACAAAACTTGCCCAAATCAGGAACCAAAACAAAAAAAGCAAAAAGGAAATCCAAAAAACTGCTGATCATAGGAGACTCCATGATTCGAGGAGTTGATACCCATCTCCAGCCAGGGGTAATGGTCAAATGTCTCCCAGGTACATCAGTGTGGAGAGACACTGACTGCATTGCTAAAATTGTTCACAAAGCAGGAGAAAACAGTGACATTCTGGTACACATAAGGACTAATGATTTCACCAGCCGGTCAGTTGTGGAGACCAAGTAACACCTGACCAGGCTGGATGACAAACTATCATCCATTTTGTCTTTCATCTCCTTCTCTGAGATCCTGCCAGTCTGGGAGAAGGGGGGAGCAGACAGACAGAAGGTCAGAGAAGGGGAGATAGGGGACCTAATGTGAAGGGCTGGTGCCAGGAAAAAGGACACAGATTTGTAGGGAACTGGCAATAGTTCTGGGAGTGAAAGTTCTTTAAATTTGATGGACTGCATCTGTCTAAGGAGGGAGTCAGTGCATTGGGGCAGACGTTTGATGTCTTTGCAGAATATTTAAACTAGCAAATGGGGAGAGGGGTGCAGTACCCCATATGTCGAATGGGAAGAACACCCTTCCCCCCTCAGCTAGTGGTCAAACAGGGATTCAGCATGTTTGCAGCTCATATGCATCACCAGGTAAGGAAAAAGTTCTGTCTCTCCATACAACGCACAGGAGAAATGCCAAACCTCACCCAACAACTAACACACTGAAATCTGGCCAATGGAAAATCGTGTACACAAATTATCACAGCCTGGAAAATAAGATCCCTGACCTGCAGGCAATAATGTCAGAGGCTAAACTGAACATAGTAGCAATTGATGAGATGTGGTTTACCAGTAACCACACTTGACAGACTTCAGTACCTGGCTATGTACTGTTCAGAAGAGACCAAGGTGCAAAATGGGGGGACTTGCCCTGCATGTCAATGAAAATATCAAAGCTACAGAAATTCGTAAGCACATAAAGAGCTAGAAGAACTGTGGGTCACCCTGGAAACAGGAACTGGGATAGCCATAAGAACTGGGATTGTCTACTGGCCCCCAGACCAGGGGGAGGACATAGAGACATTACTATTAGAAGATATACAAAACATGACAGCTAAAGGGAGGTTCAGATAATGGGAGACTTCAACATGACGGATGCAGATTGGTCAATACCAGCAGGAACATCTGCCAGAACTAAACACTTGGTGGATTCCCTGCAGGGGAAGGGCCTCAAACAACTGGTACAACAACCCACAAGAGATGGGGCTATCCTAGATCTAGTACTGACTAACAGGGAAGGAATCACAGATCTCCAAGTAGAAGGTCACCTGGGGGCCAGTGACCATCACATGGTATGGTTCAATTTGGCCACTACATCTAAATCATCTCATTCCAATGCAAAAATATGGGACTTGAGAGGAGCTGACTTTGATAAGATGGCCAACAGAGTTAAGCTAGCCCTGGCAAAAAGAAACACAAGTGAGGGGGTACAGGCAAAGTGAGCAAGCATTAAGGATGCATGCAATACTTGAAGCAACATCCCATAGTGTTAGACAGAAAAGGAAGTGCAAAAGAAAAAGGAAACCACTTTGGTTCTCAACTACAGTAGCAGAAATGGTCAGAGTCAAAAGGCTGGCCTTCAGGAAATATAAGGGAACACAGTGGGATGAAGATAGGGAGGCATACCAAACTGCCCTAAGGGAAGCAGGGAAGGCAGTAAGGCAGGCAAAGTCCCAAACTGAGGAAACACTTGCATGAACAGTAAAAGAAGGTGACAAGACTTTCTATTGATACATTAGTGAAAGAATAAAGTCCAGAGGGGGTATTGCTAAGCTCAAAGGAGAAATGGGGGCATGTGAGGAGGAGGACCCTGTAAAAGCATCTATCCTAAATAGATATATTTGCTCAATATTTACTGAAGGGAAGGTAGGGCAGGGCCCACAGCTCAGCACCATGGACACAGGGAGGAGGGAGGGAGGTGAGTACTACTCTCTTCACAAAGAATGAGTCCTACAAGAGCTCACTAAGCTCAGGGTGGACAAGGCAATAGGACTTGATGGCATACATCCCAGGGTACTTAAGGAGCTAAGGGTGGAACTAGCAGAGCCATTAGCAGAACTGTTTAGTGAGTCTCTGAGCACAGGAGAGGTCCCAGAAGACTGGAGAGGGCTCATGTGATCCCACCACAAGAGTGGTATCAGGGAGGAGGCAGGAACTACAGACCAGTCAGTCTTATCTCAGTAGTGGGCAAGATTATGGAGGCCTCCTTAAGGAAAGGATAGTGCAACCTGGAATCCCATAGGGGCACAGGATACAAGACAGCATGTTTATACAAAAGGAAGGTCCTGTCAAACTAATCTCATAGATTTCTTTGACTGGGCAACCAGAGTGGTGGACCAAGGGGGAGCAGTTGATGTCACCTACCTTGACTTCAGCAAAGCTTTCGACACTGCTCTACATAGAAGATTGATAAATAAGCTGGGTAGGCTCAGGGTGGGTCAGAAGTTGGTCAACTGGGTGGCAAACTGGTTGGTGGGCAGAAAACAGAGAGTGGTGGTAAATGGTATACAGTCAGAAGAGATGCAAGTCACAAGTGGGGTACCTCAGGGATCAGTCCTGGGACCAGTCCTCTTCAATATCTTCATTAGTGACATTGCAGATGGCTAAAGGGTAAAAAGTTTGTCTGTTTGCAGATGACACCAAGATCTGCAACAGAGTAGATGATCCAGATGGGGTGGGCAGAATGAGAAGAGATCTGGATAAACTAGCTAAATGGTCAGAAGAGTGGCAACTGGGATTTAATGCAAAGAAGTGCAAGATCATGCACATGGGGAAGAGAAACCCTGAAGCCACCTATAGGCTGGAAGGGAGTTGCTGGCAGTCACAAAGGAAGAAAGAGACTTGGGCATCATCATCATCACCGATGACCTGAAATCATCGAAGAAGACCTCTAAAGCAGTAGGTAAGACTAGGGGGATGTTAGGGAATATTAGTAGGGGTATCACAAGTCATAAGAGGGAGGTAATAATCCCTCTTTACAAAACACTGGTTAGGCCCCATCTGGAGTACTGCATACAGTACTGGAGGTCACACCTTCACAAGGACATTTACCAAATTGAGGAAGTCCAGAGAAGGGTAACCAAAATGATGCAGAGACTCCATCAGAAGATATATGAGGACAGATTAATGGAGCTCAATATATATACCCTTGAGCGAAGAAGGGAGAGAGGTGATATAATTGAAGCATTCAAACACCTTAAGGGCATTAACAAGGTGAAAGAGTCTAACATGTTTAAATATGAGAAAAATAGCAGGACAAGAGGACACAGCATGAGATTAGAGGGAAACCGATTAAGGGGGAATGTGAGGAAATTCTTTTTCACAGAAAGGGTGGTGGATGCATGGAACGGCCTACCTCAGGAAGTAGTGGCTATGAATACAGTGCAGGGCTTCAAACAGGCATGAGATAAGCATAAGGGAGCAATACAGATGAGTATGAATAGATAGGCCACTGACAGAGCAAAGGCCGATGGCACATTTATAAGATAGAAAAAGAAATGGGCAGACTGGATGGGCCTTGCTGTCCTTATCTGCCATCAACTTCTATGTTTCTATAATCAGGTAGATAGGAAACTGGCTAATGGGGGGGTTACAGAGGGTGAGGGTGGGGAGAGGAAATCCTGGAGACTCTAGGGAGTTGATCACAAGCCTAGAAACTAAAGTTTAATGTTGGGAAATGCAGGTTTCTGCACCTGGGGGCCAAAAATCTGACTCATGTATACACCTTGAGGGGAGAGACACTGCAGCTGTCTGGGGGAAGAAAGACATCAGGTGGTGGTGGATCCCAAAATGAATAACTCAGAGTAATGTAGAAGGGCAGGGGGCTAGCCTCAAGGAGCTGTGAGGTGCTCCTTCCACTGTACAATTGCCTGGTTAAACTACACCTTTAATACTGTGTGCAGTTTTGGTGTCCCTACTTAAAAAGGGACATTGCATTGCTGGAGAGGGTGCAGAAGAGAGTGACTAGGATGGTACTGGGGCTAGGGGAAAGACCCTATGAGGAGAGGCTGGGGGAGCTCAACCTGTACTCATTGAAGGAGAGAAGAAATGGGGGATATGACAGAGGTCTTCAAGTATCTCAAGGGAATGGATAGGGTAAGCCCTGAGAGGGTTTTCAGCTGAGGGAGTTGGGAAGTACCTGGGGACACTGAATGAAGTTGGATGTGGGGAGGCTGAGGGGGGAAATAAGGAGGAACTACTTCACTGAGAGGGTGGTGGAGCCCTAGAATGTGCTGCCCAGGGAGCTGGTGGCTGCTACTACTGTGGATGAGTTCAAGAAGAACTGTGATAGATATAGGGAATGGGTGCATCCAGGAGCCTCGCTAGGAAAAGGGGGACCTTATAGGAAGGAATGGGTGGCTACAAACAGTGCCCTGAGAAGGCACTGACCATCGAGCATACTCGATAGATCATAGAGCCTAATCTTCTGTCTTCGTAGTATGCCAGTATGTTAGTGTGTAGGGAGAGACCTAGTGACACCACTGGTTATACTTTTTAACAAATCATGGGAGAATGGCGTGGTAACTGAGGACTTGAGGAGGGCAGATGTGATTCCCTTTCACAGGAAACCACAGACCTGTTAATTTGACATCAGTGCTAGGGAAAATGATGGAATCATTTCTGAAAGAAAGAATTGCTGAGTACCTAGAGGCCAACAGGGCACAGAACAAAAGGCAGCATGAATTTATAGCCTAGGAGTTGGTCCCTTGGTGGTAGCTTCAGTTAGAAAAAAAAGTGACTGGACAACAGGTCACAGAGGGGCTCAACAAAGTCCAAGATGGTAGCATATTACATAAAGAAGAGATGTGCAAGAACAAGTGGGCACAGTTTGAAGATGGGGGAGGGATGGCTACAGCCTAATTTAGCTGTCTATTTAGAGCTTCTATTCAAATAAGAATTTCTACTGCACTTCATGTAATGTGACCTTGTATACTATGCTATGTGTTTATGGGTTTCAGTTCGTGTGCGATGTTTGTCTAATGGTATTAGTAATTGTGCTTCATTAGCTTGCTGATTGCATTTCTTTTTTTTATGCTGTTTATTTCTATTAATAGTGATGCAGTTCCTTGCTCAGAGCAGCACCTCAGCTGCTGCCACATCCTTACTTTGACACACTTCATTAAATAAGCATAACAGTGGTCTGAATATAGAATACATTTTTTGCGGGCGGGGGGCTCCTTCATGCTTGAGCTATGCTCAGCGTTTGTTATGTTCTGTGCCTATGTTGTTATGGTTCAGGAATTCAGTAAATACCTTGAAACTCTCCTTATTTCACCTGTAAAACTTATCATTCAAACTGAGCTGCAGATCCACTGGCCAGCCCACAACCAAACCAGCTACAGGAGTGATGTCATACATAACTGCTGATGAAAGGGAAAAAAATGAATTATTGGCATCGCCTAATGGAATCCTTCACTGTCTATTCACTTTGTTATTTTGCCTCTTATCTGCATATTAATTTGTAGATGTTTTCACATTTTATCTTATTTAATTATTTATGTATTGTAAAAACCATTTTTTCCCACATAAACAATTGTCTGCTGTCTCCCTCTCCAACTGCTTAGCATCGAGTTTGTACACAGATCATTTTGTGCCTGTTTTACATGGTTCAGTTCTACAATTCCACACCTCAATGCACCACAACTCTCCATTACTACTGCTTTATATGGAGCTTCACAAGTCTTAATATCCCTGTTGGGGGACAGCATTGGGAGATATTTTAATCCTGCATTCCTGCATGCAAACATGCCAGCTATTTTTATACGATTATTGAGATGTTACTGGACATAGCACTTTGGTTGTCACCTACTGTTCCATCTACTACAATGTAATCTTCTGAATTGAATATTGTGAAGCTCAGAATAGAATCTCAACTTAATGCAACATCCAAAGGCACCAGTTATTAACAGTGTGGCTGAGATGAAAAGTAAATAAAAGAAACAGAACAAACAGAAGACATAAGAAACCTTTTAGATAAGGTAATCCAACCTTGAATGTGCACTACAATCAAAAGTTGCTAATGCATTAAAACAATTTTTATTAAATTAAGTAAAAAAATAAAAAAATAATTGAACAAGGAACATGTGTCTGATGAGTGAGCACACACCTTGCAGAAATCAGTTAACTATTAAATATTGCCAGACATCAACACGCTTAGTGTAACAGTATATCTCTGTAGAGTAACCTTCAAATCCAAAGTCATGTAATATATTGAGCATTGCACTAGCTGTGGAAATGGGAAACCTCAGTTCAAATATTGCAATAAAGTCACTCAACTGCCAAGTACTTCAGATCACTCTACTAGGAGAAATGGGGAAAACAAGCATTACACCACTGGAAATGGAACTCATCTTTTCTTCCTAGAGTATAATTTTTTAGCATTTTAATCATTATATTATTGTAAGTGTGCATAACCCTAACCTTTTATGTGTCTTCACCAATACCTTTTCTGGAAGGAACCTGCCATTGAAATGTGAGCTGATCTGGAACACTGTTACACGGTTATGGCAGTAAGGGACATATGCTATCAAGGTGAAAAAAAGGGTCACTAAATCCAAGTAGAAATTTGTGTATACAGACAAAAAATGTGACAAATTGCTGAGTGTCTACTAGTATCCTTCAGTTGAATGGTGTACATATAAATGCCATGTGTATAATTTCCTGTGCGGGTGCAGATGTGGTGCAGTGAATTATACTCACTGGTGATTTACAGCACTACAACAAAAGTGCAAGCCAACAACAGCAAATCCACCCACAAGATAGGATATGCACTATGAGAGGGGCCAACACACTGCCATTTCTATATTCACTAGTGAGTCCCCATATAAAGAACAGCTTTCAATTCTGATTCTACACTTTGAAGGGTGAAGATAACAGGTGATTCAATCTCCAGAAGTGAGTAATAAATAGGATAACATGTCCACCAAGTAATACGTAACAGAGAGAGAGAGAGAGAGGCTTGATATAGTTATCTTACATGATACATAATAGTTCATTGGTGCAACAACCATGGCATGCATAAAATACAAACTCAGAAAAATATTCCTGTATGTACGAGGCAGTGCACAGCTGAGCTACTTTCTGTCAAGTTATTCTACACACAAAAAAATATGATTCTGACTACATGACAGACTTGCAGGGAAATATTTCTTCCACAATTGCAAGCTAAAAATATGTCCCAATTCCCATAGCTGAGAGTGAGGAATAACAAAACTGGAGTCAGCAGTCCCTTGAATTTCTCCTCAAGTGTTATCCAATATCAGGGTTGCACAGGAAATTATACACATGGCATTTATTATGTTTCATGCATTACCAAATCTCAGTGAAAAATACCAGAGAGGATTTAACACAAAACAGTGCATGACTAGGCATTTTAACAGGGTGATTTGTTTACAAATGCTGAAAAGCAAAGTAAATGAAATATGTGTCTTGATAGAGACAGTTTGTATGTGTGTTGGGGGGGAGGGACGGGATGGAAAGCACTCAATATCAATTGCAATTGTAACTGTTTTTTAATTTATTATTTCAAATTGACATTCACAGTTGTGAGCTGCAAAAAGTGGGATGACTGAGAAGCAGTTTATACTTAATTTCTGTAGTTAGTCACACAGCATGCTGAAACAATACTCTCCCTTATCTAAAACTAATGTCTATGAGGACGTAACCAGACATTCACATATCGAGACTGTATAGTACAGTACGGTCTGCATGCTATGGACCAATGGGCGTACAACTGTACTGTACATCGTCAGTCGATGGGCGGCTGGGTGGCTTGTGGGTGGGGTGCTGCAGCCTGCCACTGACTGGGAGGGAGTGGGGTGGCGGAAATGATTGGACGGGTTATGAAGGGAGTACGGGTGCTGCTAGACCACCAGGGAGTGTATATAATATTACAGCCCATGATTGAGCATGGCGATATGTCCACTGGACCACCAGGGAGGTTGGTTATTGTTACAGCCCATGATTAAGCTAGGAGAGAGGTCCACTGGACCACCAGGGATGTCCTTCATTTTTACAGCCCACTATTGGGCATGGGGGGTATGCTACACCACTGGATGATGCCACCAGAGCTCAGGTGGCCACCCACTGCTGGCAGCTGCTGTGTTGCGCCCTGCATTGTGGCAGCTCACCTGTGGGTGGTCAGCTGTTACTCCATTATTGTTTGGCTTAACTGTGTGTGGCTCATGTAGAGGTTGCACCTGCATATTCACAGCATATCCAGGGCTGAATATTGGGATGTGCAGAATATGCATGGGCAAGCCCCCCCTACTTGCGCCGCATACATTACTGATGCGCCCTGGTGCATTGGGATTTGTGCCATGCACTTTCCCCTTTTGAATATCACGCCAGGGCGCATCAGTGGGTTGCGCATGGCACAACTCTGTTGCTCCATGAGCAACCCGTTTGAATATCCCACCCAAAGTGTATACAGTACTCTTTATTTTGTATTGACAATTTTTAAAAACAGTACATTTCTGTACACAGTATATTAAAGTGCATTGCAGTGCCAAAAAGCACAGCATAACTGCATATAGCAGAGCAGTATGAGGTTCAAAACTACAGCAGCAAATTATAGCAGATCAGTTTGAGGTACAAACAGCATTTATGTAAGCTTAAAAAATAGTCTGTAACAGACATTTGTTTAGCTCTTACAGAAGCAAGTTGTCTTATCTTGCAATGTAGGGAAAGGCATTTCTGAATATGTGTCTCATCTGCAAGCTCATAAGACTCAAACAATCTAAGCACAGTATTTATTGCTTCCTTGATGTCCACTACAGAAGGAGGTTTTGTCTCCTGTTCTTGGTTATCTAGGATGTCATCATTTTCAGCTTGTGATTCTGAGGGCTCTAAGAAACTATCTGGGACCTTTAAATTTGCTACCATTGTTACAATATCATCATCAGTGACACTTTCATTAATATCACAACCATTTTCAAAAGACGAATATTCAGCAGCTAAAATTCTCATTTCTGTTTGTATAGCCATTGCACCAGGCACAGTTCTTATCAGATCATTTAATTCAGTGCCTTCTTGCTCTGTAAGTTCTAGGATCACTCTTGGCACTGACAAAGGCCTAGGAATTATGCCAGTGTGAAACCAGCAGTTTTGAACTGTCTCTGCTGTAACAGAATCCCAAGCAATTTTGATAAACCTAATGGCAACACTAAGTAGAAGTGCCTGTGGTTTCCCAGAGTCAATACATTCAATTAAATGCTGAAGGTGCTGTCTTCTGTAATGACCTTTAAAAGATTGAATAATGCCTGCATCTAGAGGCTGAAGGTGGCTTGTGCCTTCTCCAAATCAGTGTGTTTTGGCGTTCTTGTCGACTTTAGGTCGGCAGCTACAGCATCAGACCACTCCTCTCTTCTTGAAAGGACATCGCCAATGGTCTGTCGGGCCATGACCCAGCACCACAGTGTGGAAAAATGGTGAGCAACCTCCTGATGGGTTGCGTTCAGGTTGCCTGCTGAAAACTTAATGAAGGTGTCAGACAGACAAGAGTGCACTCCCCTCCAAGAAGTGAAGTTTACAGCATCAATTCATTACAAATATCCAAATGGATGTTTTTATTCCAGATCGTAAGCTCCACCATCACACACACGCCAGCTAACCACCCAGCGCTTTGACTCCTCGCGAGTCTTCCTCAGAGGTGTGGTTACATAATGATGTCATATTGACCTTTTAACCATTGAAGTGGCAGTTCTTCATTCAGTGTTGTCTTAATCTATAATCCAATCACAATATTGTGATTGGATTATAGATTAAGACAATGCTGAATGGACTTCCGGTTCCGGTTATGCTCAAGTGAAGGTGCACTTTAAGAGGCTCCTGCCAGAGAAATACAAAATCAAACTACAAAGTCAGCAAATTCAGCATTTAAAACAACCAAACCCTGCAATCTATTCTGCTTCTACCCCCTAGAGTTTCTCGATCCAGCAACATGGCAAAGCAACACAGAAATAGATTCCAGCTTATAGTGGAACTAACTGGGATACACAAGCCTGAATCAGATAAAAAGGAGGCCCACCTAAAGCAAACTCCTGGCCTGGAGAAGCTAACCAACTCAATGAAAACCAAATGGCAGAATAAATCTACCGAGCAGGCCATTGAATCAATACTCACTGCGATCAATGACTTCCATGGTGAAGTCCCTGGAGCTCTTAAGTATATTAGGCAAGATATAAAGAACTTGCAAAGTCAGGAAGCAGAGGTGGATCACCAAATCTCCCAGAACACTTCTAGGCTCAATGAACTTGAAGAAATGGTCCATACTCTAGCATCGGAACAGTTAGCAACCTCAATTAGGCAAGAAGATGCGGAGAACAGGGGAAGGCAGTGCAACACACGAATTTTCGGACTCCTGGAGGGGGAGAAGGGTAACATCCCAAGGGTCTTTATGGACTATTTCTTATGTCTCACATTAGAGCTGGGCCCAGACTACCAACTAGATCTTGAGAGGGTGCATTGAGCACTTGGCCCTAGACCGGTTCGCCCTGATGCCCGACCTAGATCATTCGTTGTACGCTTTCTATGCTACCAAACAAAAGAGGCACTACTTACTAAGGCCTGGCAGAAGGGTAAGGTGAAGAGGGGACAACAGGGAATCTTATTTAATAATGACTATGCCCCCTTCACCCAGCAGCAATGCATAGAATATAGCCCTCTGTTCCCCATACTGAGGTAGCAAAAGATCCAGTTTCGTACCCCTTATCTGTCCAAACTGGTGGTAGTATTGCCGACTGGGTCCCAGACATATGCCTCAGCAGCAGAAGCAACTTCCAACCTGCTTTTCAAAGAAATCCTCACAGAGAAGATAGTTGAAATGGTGCACTCATGCCAGAAACAAATCTGCTCTGCAGATTGGCCCAACATAATCCCAGCCACAGATACACTGCTTTCTAACATCCTGAAGTGTCTTCAACAATACTGCAACCCAACTATGCCTCCTTGAACAATTTTGAGGTACCTTTTAAACTTTCCAGAATTGCGCTCGTATTGGGTGCCCGCCTCAGTGGGGGGGGGGGCTCGGGAGAGCCACGAGGTTGGCGAGGGCTACTGGCATCCTCAACAGATCCAGACAGCCAAGTGTAAATTTGATAGTACTAATTAGGCCCTGGGTTGTCTTTTGGGCCCTCATACACGCCCAGATGGTGGGGACTTTCCCCCAACTGGGGGCACCATCACTTTCAAGGATTATGGCTGGTTCCTTCTCCTATCCCCATGATGACAATCCCCCATGCAGTCTCCCCCACTGTTCCTGTCCTGTGATGGGCTTCCCTGAGCTCTTTTGGTCACCGAGACTATAGTTCCAGTTCTGGGCCGTAGATGAGATGCTCCTTGAGCTAGCTGACAAAGAAACTGATTCATCGACCAGAGTGCCTGGGACAGACATTATGCCAGAATTGTAACCTCACACATATGCTTTCATTGTGAAACGGGGCACAACTCTACTTTCCTACTTGTGACTTTTTTACAGGTGAGCTGGTTGCTGAGTGGGGATACTACATACTCATTTTAACAAATTATACCTTTGGAGAACTTGACATGGTGATCTCCTTTACAGAGATATTACCTGGGACTTGTACAAATTTCTCTTTCTTCTCCTAGCTTCTTGTCTCCTTTTGACAAAGAGCTCTGGAACAAAAATCGCTCATAATTCGGAGGTATGTGCTAATAGAGGGGGGAATATATGGCTTAATGGTAAAAGTCTCCCTGGCACCCACTACAGATCTCACCCACTCCTGCAGACCTATAGCCAGGTGCACTGTTCTCCACCTATAAACTTTTGGCTGAATGGTAACATCATTTTCCAGCGGCCTGATGTATGGAGTGAACTTTTCCACCATTATGGCAGAACCAGACCTATCTTGGAGTGGCGTATTCATCATTCCTCTATTGGCCCTATTCCTGTCCCTGTGATTAACTCCTTGGGGGCTGGACTCAAGAGCCATTTGTTCCTTTCCTGCCCCTATTGGGACAATGGATGGGATGTATCAGAGGGAGCTCTTACACAGCACCTCCCAATTGGGAGTCAACTTGTACATAGTTCTTGTTTACTTCTTACTTACTTATAAAAGTACATGTTTCTATATATGTTCTCAATATAGTTTACTTAGTAATTTTTTGAATCAGTTAGCTAATTCCACCCCACTCTACGAAATGGTTCATCGTGGGGGTTCAAAAATGTATTACTTGATTGGGGGGGGGAGAAATAACCACACACACACACACAGAAGGAGGAGAGTTTTTAGCCTAATTTTATTGAATAACAATGTCATGCAGAACAGAAGGGCTCATTCATCCTGGAATTCGGCAGGTTATCCTGGGGGAGATCGGTCCGGCTCCTCTCCATGGGGCTCTTCCAGGGGAGGGATGGAGAGATGAAAAATACTGCAGGTCACTACTACAAAACCAAAGTAACTGATGTTAACAAAACCAGTACAAATCTTGATATAACATAAACGGACTTCACAACCCCATAAAGAGGGCTTGTCTAATGCAATTCTTAAAGAAAAACCCAGTTGAATGAATTTTTCTTCAAGAGACTCATCTCTCAGAGTCAGAACACCTAAAATTAACTTGGGGTGGTCTCTATAGGGTGGTGTCATCATCACATTCAAGTGGTATGCATAGGGGGGGTGGTGTTCTTAATCCCACAAACAATGCCAATTGAGATTTTACAAACTCACATAGATGCCATGGGGCACTACGTGATAATTAAAGGCCTCCTATATGTAAACAGGTCACTCTAGCTAACATCTATTTTCACCCACAAACTAAATTCCCTATGTTTAGGGTTTTTTTTTTATCCACCCTTCTGGACTTTACTCAGTGCCAGCTGATTATGAGTGGCGATCTGAATTTAACACTATTCCCACAAATGGACTGTTCCAACCCACACAAGCACTGTACCACTTCAACCACTAAACAGTTTAAACACACCATGGACCACCTAGGATTGGTTGACATGTGGAGACGCATATTTCCATCTTCCCTGGGCTTTACCTACCACTCCCCTAGATTCAAATCTTATTCTAGGTTATATTACTTTATGACCACATGTGAACATCTGTCAATGGTTCAAGATGTGACACTCAGTCCAAAACTGTTATCATATCATCACCCCTTGATTTTAAAGCTGAATATGGGCAGGGAGGTAAGGAAATCCCTCTGGAGAGTTAATCCTTCCATCTTGGGAGATAAGGAATTCCAGGAGATCATCCAACATCGACTACCCCTCTTTTTCCAAGAAAACAATGACACAAATATCTCAGAATCATCACAGTGTGACGCAATGAAGGCCACTACTAGAAGGAAATAATAGCATACTCCATTGGCAAATATAGGGAAAGGGAAGCAGAATACCAGAGACTATCAGACCAACTAACCAATTATCAGATGCTGTACCAGGAGGGGGATGGGGACCTCCAGAAACTCATAAGTGAAACCAAGGCTGCACTACAAAAGATATTAGACAACAAAGTACAACAATCATTACACTTCCTTTGCTTATCCACCCATGGGGGCCAGAGGAATTAAAACCTTAGCTAGTAGACTGAGGGAACAAAAGAGATTGGCAACCATCTTAAAACTTAAAAATACTTTTTCTGGTAAAATACATCATTCCAAAGCTCACATACATAAAGCCTTCTCAGAATATTACCAAAGCCTATACTTCCCGGAACCTCAGTATCCTCAAACTCCAGCTAAATTGTTTTTCAGAGAGTGCACGGCTCCCCTCTCTAATGCCCTACCAAAGCAGCACATTAACTGCTCCAATATCAAAGATAGAGATCGAGGAAACTATCAAAGGCCTTAAATCGGTAAGATGCCCCAGACCTGATGGATATACTTCGGAAAGGTACAAGCGCTTTCTTAAAGAATTTACAGCAAAATTACACCCACTATTTAATCAAATCTCCCAGGGAGAACTACTCCCCCTTCCTGGGATGTTGCCACTATATCTCCCATCCCTAAATCAAATAAAGACCCCTCAGACCCGGGATCCTATCGTGTCATCTCAATCCTTAATGTAGACTACAAAATTTACATGGCCATATTGGCATCCAGACTAGATTCTATCCTTCCCCAAATTATACACCCTGACCAATCTGGCTTTATTAAGAACAGAAACACCTCTGACAACATTAGACGGGCCCTACTTCTACAAGAATACATCTCAACTTGACATATCCCTTTGGTTTTTCTTAGCCTTGGTGCTGAGAAAGCATTTGACTGGGTTTCCTGGCCCTTTCTCTGGGACACCCTGCAGATGTTCCAGTTTCCTCCACTATTCATAAAAACCCTATCTAACCTGTATAAGTTCCCTAGAGCCCATATTCTTGTTAACAGATCGGTGTCCTCCCCAATTACCCTAAATAGAGGTACTCATCAAGGTTGTTCCCATGTCTCCTTACCTATTCACTCTCTACCTTGAACCCCTGACTTCTGTCCTCCGCAATACCCCCGAGGTGTAGGGGATACCAATTGGCCATCAGGAATATAAAATCAGTATGTTTGCAGATGATGTGTTGATGACCTTGATGTCCCCAGATCAGTCTATCCGTGCAGCATGGCAAGTTCTGACCAAATTTGAAACAATAGCTGGTTTCAAACTTAATTTAGCCAAAACAGAGATTCTTGCACTTAAATGTTCCCCTTTGCAGACACTTAAAGAAACATACCCATTTAAATGGTTATCTACTAAGATTTCATACTTGGGTCTCAAGCTTCCTCTGGACTACAACCTGCTGGAAACAGTTAATTATGAACCTTTGACAATTCAGATTCAATCGGATCTGAAATGATGGGTGACAGGGTTTTTTCCCTTCCACCACAGGGTAGAGATCATTAGAACAAACATAATACCTTGAGTACTGTACCTTCTTCAGACAATCCCTTTCTACTCCCAAAATTATATTTTAAATCCTGGGACAGAATGATTCCGGGTTTTCTGTGGGGCAAAAATCGTCCAAGAATAAGATTCTCCATACTAAAACTATCACTTCCTCAGGGGGATCTAAACCTTCTGGACCTACCACTATATGCACAGGCAGCCTTTCTTAGAACCCTGATACTATGGCTAACAGAGACCTATTCCTCCCCTTGGAAAACTATAGAATTCCACCTAAATGACCTATATGATATCAATAAGATCCTCTTCTCCTCCAACCAGAGGTCTATTCCATACTCGGATCTAACTCGTATATCTTCCCAACCTTATAAACTGTGGAGAAGAATAAGAAAAAAAATCCGATATTAAAGATCTCTGAATACTGTAAACTCATATCTCAGGATGAATTGTTTGTTACTAACTTTCAGGATCAGGCCTTTGCTCTCTGGCGAGGATTTGGTCTCTCACATCTCTTCCAATTCCTCTCACCCCTGGGCATTACTCCTTTTGAGAGGTTACAGTCTCAATTCTATCTCCGATCTTCTGATCTGTTTAGATACCTCCAAGTCCACAATCACATACTTCATAATAAAATAATATCCCCTAAAATTCCCCTGCCTACTTCAAGTCTATTGAAGCTTTTTATTGAATCCATTAATGGTTCCCTACCATCACATGTCATCGGTACAATATACAAAGAATTGCGAAGTGAGGGCCCAGAATCAACTAGATCTATTCTGGATGAATGGAATAAAGACCTTGACTTAGAGATCTCAGTTGACTCTTGGCTGGGTTTGACGATGAATGAGATTAGATCCATCCTATCCCCCCTCTGGAGGGAATTTTAGTGGAGATGTCGATCCCAATACTTCAGAGCTTCAGCATCCCTTGTCAGATACCTTCCCCCAGAATTTGGAAATTGTTGGAGACTTTGTGGCTGCAGAATCACCACTCTGGGACATGTCTTCTGGTTAAGTCCCCTTCCCATGCCTTATGTTCTTTCCCTTCAAAATTAACTTTCTGTTCTGATTGATTGTCCTATTGAGCTTACTATAGAAGCATTTCTTTTGGGGATCTATCTGGACTGCTCTCCATCTTGGAGGGAGCCAATGCTTCCAATTTGTCTTTTGGCAGTCAGAAAGGCCATTACTCGGCGTTGGATGACAACTCAGATTCCTACAATACAAGATTGGAAGAAAATTATGTCAGAAATATATGCTATAGAAAGATTTAACCTTGAAATGCAGGACTGTTGTTAATCTGCCTCACAGAATGGCAGAGCTGGGTTAGCTATTGCACCAAATTTGATCCCTCTTTCTGCCTGTAAAAGAACCTGGACTGGGTTACCTTAGTAAAAATTCTCTCTGACATGAAAGTGTTAATCAGACCTAATAAATTGGTGTTGAGGGATAAGGGAGGAACAAGATCTAAAAGAGATATATAAATACAGGGTGAAAAGAACAGGGAAATGGTCCAACCTTGCAATGAAGGGTATTTGGCTATACTTGAAATATTGTAAACTAATGTACAAGCTTCCTCTTCCTTTTTTTTACATGGAGTCCACACTGTACAACTACCTTTTTAACTGAAAAATGGTTCTATAATTAACTATATAATTTTTCCTTTCAGTATGTATGTGGTTTTAAAATGGAAATAAAGACAAAATTAAAAAAAAACAACAACACTGAATGAAGAAATTACACTTCAATGGTTAAAAGGTCAATATGGTGTCATTATGTAAATAGGAATGAATTGTTATGCCTTTTATAAATGTGTTTCTCCTTGTCCTAACCACACCCCTGAGGAAGACTCACAAGGAGTTGAAGCACTGGGTGGTTAGCTGGTGTGTGTGTGTGATGGTGGAGCTTATGAGCTGAAATAAAAACATCCATTTGGATATTTGTAATGAATTGATGCTGTAAGCTTCACTTCTTGGAGGGGAGTGCACTCTTGTCTGTCTGGAACCTTATTCGAGTTTATGAGTTGGCTGCTCGTTGGAGTGCACCAGGTACAGATGCTGTCTTGCGGCTTTCCATTTTGAATGTTTTCTATGGAACTGCCTTTTAACTGCTGGATGATGCACAACTGAGAGGCTGTGTTTGTATCCTACTTCCATCTTCACGGGATTAAATAACATGCCGAATAAGTTTGGGCTAATTTACTGCAGATCTACCTTTAGTGTTTGTCAAAGGGCATGGATATTTTTTTTCTGATATATAGAATGAATCATTCATCAGAAGACACAAATGCAGCAGGCACAAGCCATTATGACTGGGAGAACTTGGATGAACTGACATATAGAAGGAGTAAGGTGAGACAATGTCTGTAGGGCGAAGAGGTACGTTCTGAAATATCTGACTCTTTAAAAATATACTTTCTAGAACTTGAAAGAATACTCCTCAAAGAAATAGATGTTTCATTTAACATTTCAACCTTAGAAGAATACCTTAATAGGGAGCTGGCTCCAAGAGGTCTGCAGGTGACAATTGTGCCATCTAGTAGTATTGAAGATTTTCCCTATAAAAAGGAATGGTTGCAGGCTGTATCTGAATGCTCTAAAGTGTTCACTGAACTGTTAATTAAGAGTGACACAAAAAAATATGAAGAACTATTAAATGAGTTAAATGCAGCTAAAGAAAAAGTGTTAAACCTCAAAGCTAACATAAAATACAACGAGCTTAATGAAGCCATACAAGAACAATTGATGATAAGTATGAGGCCACAACCATAGACAGAAAAGCAAAAAAACTTTTAAGAGATTTAACAGACTATCAGAAGGGCAATATCTTAAGCTGGCTGAAACCAATAATTAAGAAGTCTCTAAGTTGTGGTCATTGTAATGTTAGGTTTGAAAACCAATGCAACAGTAAAAGAAGAGAGTCAAAAGAGCAAATAGAACAGGCAACTGGTATAGATCAAAGAACTGAGACCACAAGAGGAGAAGTACCTACAAGTTGGGCTTCAAAAAATGGAAAAAGACTAGAAAAAGAAGGAGGAGGAGACGTGGTGGAAGAAATAACAAACACAATGTAAGGGGCAGAAACAAGAAGAATTACAAATAGTAAAACTTGTCCAAGCTGAAACTCATTGCAATACAAGAAAAAGTATTGAGCAGAGGTTTAAGCTTTATCCCCATCCCCCAAGTAATGATTTCTTTGTATTTGTGGATTTATTGAAATTCTTTCAGAAACTGAAGCTTAAACTGTTTTTCTACACAGAGAAAAAAGGTGTCACAGCTGCTGATATGGGAGGATTGGATGCTTTTTGTAGATGGACTGAGGACATTGACATTCTTTTAGAGACAATAATGGCAGCACCTTTGTCCAGGGAACTGGAAGCAGGCTCTGTGTGGCACAACAAGGAAGGACATGAACAAAATGCTAAGGTAGAAGAAGAAACAGAGACTAATGATATGCTTTCATCTGATCTAGACATTCTAGAATCGCTGCTACAAGAAAATAGATCAGGTACTATGGCATTATAAAATTCCATAGTGAGTAATAACAGGATGTTGAATACAAAAGAACATTGGTCCAAATTAAGATCAAATAGATTTAGGATGAATTCTACCTTTTGTCCACAGGTGTCTAATAATGCAATTTACACTTATGAAAAAGTAGTTTGTCAACAAGTGGAGCAAATACTTAATGAAACATCTAAGTTAAATTATAATTTAACAAAAAAAGAAAATCAAGCCATCAAGGATTTAGCTAAGGAAAGTGCAATTGTTATCAAAGCTGCTGATAAAGGGGGAAATATTGTAATTTTGGACCAACAACATAATAAACGTATGGTTGAAACCTTGTTATATAATGAAACTATCAAAAGTTGAACTTTGACTCCACTTTGTTGTTTAAAAAAGAATTATTTGAATTACTTTCATAGGCATTACATGTAGGCAACATCACCGAGTCAGAATTTCAGTACATTTTTAGGGAATTTCCGGTCGTACCTGGGTTATATGCATTACCTAAGATACATAAAAACAAAACAGACCCCCAGGTAGACCAATTGTATCTGGAATGGGGAGCCTGACACAGAATATTGGAAAAAATTTTTTAGATTTTTACAGCAAAGTATATTGGGACTAGATTCTTATATGAGAGATGCGAAACATCTGTTACAGAAATTGCAAGACATTGAATAGGAAAATGAATATTGCTGGTTAAGTATTGATATTGAATCTCTATATACATTAATAGAACACAATCAAGGCATATCTGCTATCAATTTTATTTATGTAACAGCTGACCTTGAGGAATTTCCTAAAGAATTTATTTTACAGGCATCAAGGTTTATCTTGGAACATAACTATTTCAGATTCGGTGATCAATTTTATTTACAAAAGTGTGGCACAGCAATGGGGGCAGCAATGGCCCCAAGTTATGCAAATTTGTTTTTAGGCTATTGGGAAAACACTTTGGTACTGAATAATGCAGCCAAACCCTATTGCCAATATATCAGATATTGGTACTGCTTTATTGATGACACGATTTGTGTATGGACAGGGGAGTTAGCACTAGTAAAAGATTTCACTGATTGATTAAATGAAAACAGTTTGAACTTAAGATTTACTTACATAGCTGATAAATTCAAGTTAAACTTCTTGGATTTGGACATCAGTGTGAATGAGGCATTAAATATAGAAACACAGTGTTTTTGCAAACCTACAGCTACAAACTCAGAGTTATATGCAACAAGTGCACATCCACAACATTTGAAATACTCAATTCCGTATAGTCAGATGGTTCGGTTATGCAGAAATTGCAGTACTGATAAATTATTTGAGGTACAAACTGATGAATTAATAGGACGTTTTTTGAAAAGAGGTTATTCAGAAAGCCTTTTAAAGGAACAAAAACAATGAGCAAGTAAAATGGATAGAACAGTTCTGTTATATAAATCAAATAATGATTCGATACACAGCCATGTACTTTCATAACATAATATAATCATAAGGCAGGGGTAATTGGTAATGTGATTAGCAAAAAATGGCCTGTTTTAATGAGTGACCACACTGTGGCTAAAGCAGTGGGAAATAAACCAAGAATTTCTTTCAGTAGAGCCAAGAATTTAAAGGATACCTTAGTGCATAGTAGAATTAGAACCCCAAAAGATCCTAGAACTACATGGTTACCAAGAAGGACTAATGGATGCTTTAAATGTTCCAGATGTAATGTTTAAGCAATAATGCACAACAGGGTGTGTGTTGTGCTTGGATAACGTCACGCCTTGCGCGGTTGGGCACGAGGCCGAAGGCCGAGTGCGACCAACGGCAAGGCGTGACGTTATCCCAGCACAACACACACCCTGTCGTGCATTATTGCTATTATAAAATGGCTCAGCTTTAAAAAAAATGTAGCTTTTGTTTTAATTTTTTACTTTTTTGTTTTTTAAGTATTGAAAATGAGATGTATCCTTCCACTCAATAAAGTAGTCCGAGACATTTCTGTGGTTAAAAGTTTTAATATTTATAACAGTAACAACAGAATTGTGTAGTTTTAATAAATAATGTTATGGCAATAAATAACACTATGCAGTTTGTAAATTAGCAGTTTGTAAATAAATAAATATAATAGTATAAGTATATGTTTGAAGGTTAATAAATTCAAGACATATGTTTAAAGATTGCTGTTTAGTAATAAATACATTTGATGTGTAATCAATAGATTTGCTGTAACAGTAGAGGAAGTTCAGTTCATTTATCATTGTGTTTTCAGCGCTTGCTTTTTGAACATTAGTTCGTTTCGTTTACAAAGTATGTTTAATATTGTGTTTTGAGCGCTTCGTTTTTGAAATTATCCTGCTGCTTTTGGTTTCATTTATTTCTGCTGCTGTTGATTTAATTTATTTGTTGTAGACATGGAAAATGCACATTGAGTTTCCTGTTATGATGGTTTCGGTATTTAGGGATTGGTTTGACGAAAGTGGGGTCATGGTGTACGTCGTCGAGGTTACACTCGCATCATTTCCTGTAGCTTCGGGTATGGATCTCTGCTGCGGTGCTTGTTGTAGGATTCCAGGTGCAGTTTTAATGTGGAGTTGCCCATGGTGAGTGTAAGCTTCAGTAATTTGAAGCGGAGTCTCTGGGAAATATTTTCTGAGGAATGCGCTTGTTGTGATGTTTTTGTGGTGCCAGACAGGAGATTGCTCCAAGTGTTTCGGTTTTGTAGTGAAGGGCTCCAGTAACTTCGGAGAGATGTCTCAGCTCGGTGCCCTGTTACTGCCATAATCTGTCGGACTTGGAGGCCAGCATCTGATAAAATTTGAATTGCAGTACAGTGGAGACTGTGGTTAGTGTAGGTTTCTGGCAGTGATGCTGCTTTGCATATTTTGGGAAGCATTGTTGCTAGATAGTTAATTCCCATGGGTTCTAATGTGTACCATGTATTTTCTTCAGACCATGGTTTGCTTGGCGTTTTTCTAGGATGGAGGTACAGACAGGGAGCATTTGTAGGAATTTTTGTTAAGTATTTTGTGAAGGCAGCTACTGGGCAATGCGGATGTCCTGGGAGGGCAAACATGCAGCCGCGTAAGTTGTCTCTCCCTCGTTCCAGTATCTTTCCGTGATTTTTGTTTTTTTTGTTGAAACTCATTGTTAAATACTTGTGCCCAGTGGAGTCCGTGCATAATTGAAATGAGTCTGGCTTTAATTTGCGCTGACCTTCACAACCGCACCTTGCGAAGTGGATTTGAATTTCTAGCTACACGCGATGGACTAGGCTGTCTGGTGTTTCTGTGGACAGCGCGTTGGAGTTTCTGAGCTGCTCAAGATAGCTGACTGGTATCGCGGGGTGATGTTTAGTGCAGCCTTTTCCTTCTCGACAGAGATTTTTGATGTTGGCAAGAAATACGTTGTTGGAGGACTGGAAATCGGGATCAGACATTAGATTTATGTTTCTGCTCACTGGTGGTTCATTTAAATATCTGTTTATGCCAGCACGAAGACCTACATAGCTGCTGATACTGTATGGTTGTCCTGTTGTTGTTCTGACTGAACCATAGAAATAGCGAAGGGTATTATTTAACTCAGATGTTGATATTTCTTGGAAGTTGATTTGTATTTTTTTCTCACTGATCCAGTCCAGGAATATATTCATAGCCCAGGAAGTTGCTCGTTTTGTTGTGGGCTCATTTCTTTCTGTTTCCAGTTGGTCCAGGTCTCGAGGTGCTATGTCTAGGTGTCTTTTTTTTTCTTTTCATTTTCCTGCAATTGTACTTGACTGTTTTTCTGTTTTAAATACTGCAGTTAGGTTTGCAATGTTGCAGATGTCAAAATTCACTTCTGGTATTTGTGACATTTTGGTATTTTCTTCACAGCTGTTGTCAGTTAAGGTTTTGAAAGCTTTCCAGAGGTGTAATGATTTCTATTTTTTCATAGGGTCTGTGAGGTTGCCGGGAAGTGATCCGTGATGTTGTGCTGTATTATCCTCATGCCTTCTGGACACTGCTGACCAATCAGGTGAGTGGATTTTTTCTTGCCATTTTATAATTGTAAATATTGCAGTTCTGGTAGAGAATTCCAACACCCTCAATGTCCCAAGACTCAAGTAGAGATTAGATAACTTATAACATGTGACACATGCTATGTGATTTATGTGCCCTGGTGCAGCTGTAACCTACTATATGTAGGTAAAACTATTAGGTCTTTAAAACAAAGAATTCTAGAGCATGTATGCTCAGTTATCAACAAAAGATATGACACTCTAGTAGGGCTGTACTTTAGTCAAGTATATGGTTCTAAACCATATTGCATCTGATTTATGGAACTTGAATGGGTGCCACCATTGGAATTTGGGGGAGGTAGACCCAATTGTTTGTTAGAAAAGGAGAGTAAATGGATCTACACACTCAGGTGTGTTAAATCAAATGGTTTAAATGAGAGATGGGATCTCAAACCCTTTTTGAAATAAGATTTGTGGAAATTGTGCTATTTTGTTATTTTTCATAAATATGATATAGTATTAATAGTTTCATATTAATTGTTTCATGCTTTTGCTTTTCTCTACAGGTCAGTTTTACTGTAACACTCTGAAATTTGGATCCAGGCCAGGTGGCTGGAACAAAATACGGTGTGGTACCTATTTATTAAGGAACACTTTCCTTGCCAGAGACGGAATCTCAGTATCTCCTAGTAATTTTAATATTGTTTAGTGAGTCGAATCTTTGAACCTTGTAACTTTATCCAGTAATAATAGGGTTTGTGCTATAGCTGCACCCCATGTGTTTGCATCATGCATTTGATATATTTAAGAAAGTGGCTGCTCTTTAGTTTCTCTGAGCAACAATATTTAAAGGCCTTTTTTGTCTCTTTTATTAATTAGTCATATGTATCAATAGCATGATTGGATTATAAATTAAGACAGCACTGAATGAAGAAATGGCACTTCAATGGTTAAAAGGTCAATATGGTGTCATTATGTAATTGGGAATGAATTGTTATGCCTTTAAAAATGTGTTTCTCCTTGTCCTAACCCCACCCCTGAGGAAGACTCACAAGGAGTTGAAGTGCTGGGTGGTTAGCTGGCATGTATGTGATGGTGGAGCTTACAAGCTGAAATAAAAACATCCATTTGGATATTTGTAATGAATTGATGCTCTAAGCTTCACTTCTTGGAGGGGAGTGCACTCTTGTCTGTCTGGAACCTTATTCGAGTTTATGAGCTGGCTGCTCATTGGAGTGCACCAGGTACAAAGGCTGTGTCGTGGCTTTTCATTTTGAATGTTTTCTATGAAAACATAACTATCAGGCTCTTCTGAGCCACAGTAAGAGCTAGACATGATCGCTTTCCACACACCGACTCTGCCATAATTTGCCACTGACTTACTGGTTCATTCACCCCAAGCGCACTAACCATAAACCCCTGATGCCTGGATTTATACTGTACAGAGGGCTACCAATCAATTAATAGATGCAATAATGAGTACACTGAGTAAATGGGAATAGAATGATTCATGTTAAGCCATTAAAGAAACAATAAGTGCAGTACACGAGTACATGGGGAATGTGGAATGATTCATGTTAAGCCATTTAAGAAACAATAAGTGCAGTACACGAGTATATGGGGAATCTGGAATGATTCATGTTAAGCCATTAAAGAAACAATAAGTGCAGTACACAAGTAAATGGGTAATGGGGAATGAAGCATTACCAGCAATACCAGCTAATAGGTTTTTCCATTGATTAAACAATCATTTTCAGTGGTGTGCTGTGCTGTGAAGTGGTGGGTGGATTGGGCAGAACAGGTGGAGGGTGGAGAGATGATGAATGCAGCATCAGCTGATGGTGGAAGAAAGAGGGCAATTCCTATAGAAAATATGGGTGACCAGGATGATTAATCAATAACAGATGGCGGATAGTGTGGGAGGCGAATAATGGTGTGTGCTACAATGGGCTTGCATTCCGGATGGCAGGTAATGATGGTGATAATGGAGGGTGGCGGATAAATGAGGGGTGAATAAGTGAGGGAGCACTGTATTGAGAAGTAAGGTAAGATCAAGTTGATGTGCAAAGCATTAACAGGCCTCCAGTAAGTGAAAAGGGTTCAGAATGGAAGTTCATATTGTGGTAGGGGACTCAATATTTAATATTGTAAGACTGGGGATGTGAAGGCGTAGATGTACAAGCAGGGTGGGGTAAAAAACAAACATTGTGCCACTCCTTGTTACAAATGAACTTCAAGGGTAAAGGATAAAGCTGACAGTTTCAAGTAACTGATGTACCTAACCTTAAGTTTTGCATAGTGATCATCACAAGATTGTTTGAAGCCAGCCTAATTGATCATTGAATATACCCTTCCTCCTCTTCCTCTGCTACCTTTCCCAGCCCTTTGACGACTTCTAATTCTACCTTTATTCGAAACCTGTTGACTAAATCCTTCACCAGCTGCTGTGACTGTTGTGCATGGTTTATGCCTTTTATTAGACTTTTTCTTTGAACTCATCAGATTGGGAAGCAAAAATTCACTATAATTTGTACTCGATATTTCACAGGCAAAACTATCAAATCCATCAGTTGACTTCTAAAATAAAGTTAATGATTATTGGTCTCAGGTTCTACTCCATGATTGATTAGCATATATCATGCAAAACAAATATAATCAAATTACTATTTACTATATATTAAAACAAGAAACCTTTGTAAATATTATATAGTGACAGCTCTGGAAAATGATTTACAATGATGATGTAAGTGACTCATGTGATGGTTTGCAAATCCTCCTTCTATTATCTACATACATTGAAGTTCTTTGCCCTACAAACATGAGGGACTGCTACTATAGTCAGAAAGTTTGGCATGACTAAATGATCACAATGACATCCTGAAAACATTATCTTGATGCAAACAGCATACTCAGCAATATGTAGTAATAATGTATTAGTAATGGCATTCTGCAGATGTAATTTTTTTGCCATATATTAACCACATTATCTATTAATCATTATATATTTAGCTGCCATCACCCACTCTTATATACAATTTCTTGAACTAAAGTTGCTACTACTATTAAATTTCATTTTTATTGACTTTTAGTTTTTCTTTTTTTTTTAAAATAACTTTGTGTAATCCAGATAATTCTATTATTGAGCAACTCATATTGTGTATGTGCTGAGGTATATTAAAAGTGATGTATGATATTAGTCAGTTTTCTCAGCTGATTTTCTGATTTGTTAATATTAAAAAAATAGAAAATTGATTACAGAAAAGTATGTTTATCTCATATTTTTTCGAGGTGGAAGGTACCTGTCAGCAGTCCACAATGGCAGCATTGCTACCATCCCACCCAGCAGGAGAAAGAAAAACCACAATGGCATGGGCAGTGGACAGAGAGTGACAGTCAAAGCAGAGGGGTTAACAAATATTTTTCACTTTACCTAGATCATAGTAACTGGTATTTTGCTGCTAACCACGAATGGTACATACCGCTGTGCTCCTCTTCCTACGCACACACAATGGTAAATTAGGGGATATCATATAGATCCATTCCATTGCATTTTCTTTTTATGTAATTGCAGTCACAATAGTGAACTGAAAGTTTTCCTGATTATCAGCACTCGCCCGACAAACAGAATACTATGTGAAACTGATGCATCTTACACAGAAAAATAACAAAATAAGACAGGTGCCACTATTTAATTGTGACTGCAAAGGCAGAACAATCTCAATCTCAATCACCAAATGTAAAGGCAGTCAAATGTTCTCTATCTACTCATGTGATGGTTTGCAAATCCTCCTCCTCAACACCCTAACCACCCACCCACTACCACAGGCCCATCACACTCTATATGTGGTTTTGCTCTCTATGACCAAATACTCAATCTGCTGAAGAGGGAAAAGATCTATAAAAAGTTATCAAGCACCACGCACTAAGTGCATGCCTTTAAAAAAAATCCAACACTATCTATTGCTGTCTTGGTATGCCAAATAACTGAAACACAGTGATGACCTCAAACTGTTTACAAGTCACCAATGAGGTTTTGAGAGAACCTCAACCCATGGAAATGGCAACTTGCTGTTTCTTTTCCATTAACTTTTACTTGAACTTGTGTTTCTTTTGATGTTTTTATAATTTTTTCTCCTGTTTTTCTTCATGGACCAATGCCTCCAATATGACATCATAGTCTGAGGCTGAGGACCTGTAGAGTGGGGTTAGAAACACAGCTATTACAGGTGGCACACATACAAATGGATAAACCATTTCACAGGACATTTTTTTATTTACATCCCATGGTCTGTCTGTCTCTTCTCAGGATGGTCGCAGAATGACTTCATTAAGCGTGTCATTCTTTGTGGTCCATTCCAAGACAGCGTACATTAATGATTAAACATTTATTATCTGGCAGACAGTTCAAGGCACCACAGAAATCTCACCTCAGAGGATGAGTCCATTACAATAATAATGAAAAAGTGAACCCACTAGACATGCAGCTCCTGTCAGTCAAGTGTCAAACCGTCAACAACCAGAGTGCTGCTCCTGGACTCTAACAGGTGCATTCATGCCTCTCTAGATACACAGGCGTGGGCACCTTCCAGTACATCCTCATCAACAGTGTCCCACCCCCTGCCATGCTTAGAGAATGTAGTGCACACATCTGAATACCAATGCTCACTTTTACGAGTGGCCCACCAGATTTAGAATTTCACCAAATAAATGTTTAGAACACATGTTAGCAATTATAATAGAAGCACCCTTAACCTTTAGTAAGTTACAGCTCTATTTCACACAGTCATTAAGTAGAAATTTTGACAAAAACATTGGGACGAACACCAGATGGTCTCGCTTAAGAGGCATGAACGCACCTGTCAGAGTCCAGGGCCTGCCACAAGCCCCCTTCTGAAGAACCACTCCACTACAAAGCAATAAATACTTGGGGAAATGGAGGTACAATAATGAACTTTTGCCCTCCCTGTCCAAACCCTCCCTAATCTCTCCCACTGCTGTAAAACACTTAAAAATATTGTTAACAACCTGCTCACTCAATACCTGAGCCAATATAACCTACAATCATGTGAACAGCATGGTTTTTGCAAGAACCACAGTACCTTAACTGCCCTATTAGAATACACACACCATCTTCAATGTGCCCTGGACAGGGAGTAGCTTGCTGGCTTCATCTTCATTGGCCTCACCAAGGCGTCCAACCTTGTCAATCATGCTCTGCTCTGCTCTGCCACAAATTAACTAATCTAAGCCCCTCAGTGAAAGCCACCGACTGGCTAAAAAACATGTTACTGATAGAACCCAAGCAGTAAAATGCTGAGTGTCTGTCTTGAACTACAGACCTGTGACAGTACAGGTCCCCCAAGAATCATTCCTTGGTCCCCTACTGTTCACTCTCTTTGTCAATGAACTACCAAAAGCTTGCAACTCCACAAAATGCCTCCTTTGTTCTGATGATGCAGTCATCACCACAACACATAGGAACCCAGACTATATCCAGCTCAGCCTCCAACCTGACTTCTCTGCTATCTGTGACTGGCTCTCAAACAACCTTTTCATCCTAAATATGAAGAAAACTAAATACATGCTTTTCTGCACCAGATGTAATACCCCTAACCCCCCTGCCCTAATCATTACCTCTGCCTCAGGTGCCCGAATTGAACAAGTTGCCACTTTCAAGTACCTGAGGAAAATCCTTAACTTGGGCTTAACCTACTCGGCTCTTGTGGACATCCCAACTAAAGCAGCCAACTTCTGACTCGGCCTGATCTATAGGTACAGAAATACCTTCCTCCCTGAAATTAAGCAATAACTTGTCAGATGCTACATACTTAGTCTCATAGACTATGGCCTTATGGTCTATGCTGCTGCATGTGACAGACTGCTCGACAGAGTCAGAGGCTTGATGAATAGGGCCTGCTGCTATGAACTTAAGCTAACATGGAACTCCCAGAAGTACACCCTGTATAACAACCTAAGTTGGCTTAACCCCAATTCCCAACTGCACTGTATGACCCTCGTCACTATTAAAAATCCTTACTTGGATTACTGTCCCCATTAGTCCTGTCCCAGCTGAGTCCAGTAGCCTCCAGATACCCAACTAAAGGTGTAATACATAACTCCATGGTGCTCCCAAATAGGAGAACCTCTCTGGGTCAGGCCTGCTTCTATTTCAGTTTCCCAGCACTAAGGAACTCCCTTAACCCATCACTCAAAGTTACTGGCTCTCTAACCAACTTCAGGTCCCAGCTTCTAGCCTTTCTTGCCCCTCCAAACCCATGTGGCTGCTATCAATAACCAGTCTACTACATCACTGAGCCTCCCTGGACCCTATGCTTTCTTCATTCTCCACTTGTGCTCTGTTGCTACCCACTTGTATCATGTTCTCCTGTTTTAATCCCAGTTCATTGTAGTTCATCTCAATGTATCTGTAATAGCTGTTATGTCTGTCAGTCTCAGCTGTAAATATGTAATATACTTTATTGATGCTAAGCTGTTGCCTATGACCCTAGACCCTTAGAAACTAGGCCCTACCTAAATGATCTCATGTGTAATAAATATTGAATAAAGTATGGGTCAGTGTGTGTAAAGAGAAGTTTACATACACCTGATGGATTAGATGCTACATAAATATTAATAGCATCTAATCCCGAGAGTGTGTGTAAACTTCAAGTTTGCCCACACCAACCCATATTTTATTTTATATAATTGCTGGGTTTCCCTTTTTCGCCTCAACAATTATATAAAATAAAAACAAAGATGTTCTGGTGCAGTCACCGGCTGAAGCTTATTGCCTTTTTATTTTCCATAGTTGGCAGCCCAGTTTTTTTTTAATTAGAATAGCTCTGCATTTTTCAGTTACTAACTGCCAATTCCGAGTGGTGGTTTAGTGTCCCAGTGAAGAAGAAGGTGGTCAGTGGCAATGGTCTGTCTGTAAGAGCTGCTGCAAGTGCATGCGCAGAGTGAGGGAAACCATGTACGTCTGCCATAATAAACAATCCTTCATTACAACAAATTGTACCACAGTTTCCCTATGGGAAAAAGGGGAAGCTGGTAATTATACAAATAAAAATAAATAAATAAAATAACATGCACCAGTACTCCCCAAATGCCATATTAAGGGGAAGTTGGAGAAACCAGGTAGCAACATGACCAACTGGATCACTAAAAACAAATAACTACTACCTCTTTATCAGGCCAGAGATCAACTGGATCTCGAGCACAAAAACTCAGCCAACTGAGCTGAACTGACTGGGGAAGGGACCACAGCAGCGAAGCCTAGGCTGTCCTGGTCTCCCAGTGAGGCCCTTCACTTCCCAGTACACATGAAGGGCAGCAACTATCCCTCACAAAGCCATGGGTAGTTTATGGGTGGTAGGGTCTTGTGAAAAACAACTGTCAGCTTCCAAGGTTGAGGGGGATAATCATATTCCTCCTTGTGACATTCCTATTGGTACATCAGAAGAAAGCCAGAAAGTCCAGTTCTATGGTCTCCCAAGGGGTCTCAAAGGGTATCTGACTGAGGGGTTAGGAAAACATGGAGAAATGAAGAGTAAGTTCAGTTGCAGGTAACAGGGGGTACAGGGCTGGTAAGAAAAATGTCTGCAGAACCTGTGTCGTGCATCCATACCAATTTCCCCCTCCATCTCTCTCCAAGGGAAACACTGTAGTAAGTCACCTGTAAAAAACCAAAACACTCATGATAAACATACCCTCCACAGAATGTGAAGTATGGTAGTCTAGATATGCACATAAATTCCCCCCTAACAGTGTACTTTTCCCACCAGAGCACGTTATGCCATTGTGGAGTCGAAATAAAAGAAAAACATTGCAAAAGTAACAGCTATAAACTTGGTCTACTATCGCAGATTGCTTAACCTGGTAGTACAAAACAGAGACAAGTCCCCACCTGTTGTGTACAAAATATGCCCCAAATTATTGCCCCTTAACAAACTGGACCATAGGATATTATGTATCAAAGTTCACCCAGGAGGGTGGAGTCCTGGAGTAGTCTCATCCTGTATATTCAGGTTTTTGCTTTAGGCAGGAGAGGATGTGGTTGCGGGCCTGTGGGGGACTGTGCCTGCTGGTGCTTTGACAGTTTGGCTGTTTGATAATGGCAAGGAGGAGGCCGTACGCTGTGGCTGCTGTGGAGGAGCACCAGGAGCAGGACCTGCTAGATGCTTATGTTTTATTTACAACAGGTATGCCACCATTACCATACTAGTGCATCTTACCAGAATTTCTTGTGCTTCCCTTGGCTTGGCGTACTGTCCTCAGGTTGTTCTTTGTTCCCTTCAAGAGGAATGCCATCCGGTGGTGACTGGATTGTTGGGAGCAAGGGGGCCCTTCGGGAAGGCCTGAAATCAGAGGCCAGATTTTGCACCAGCAAATGGAGATTGAGGTTGGAGGTCTGATTCTACAACAGAATATTACACCTTAACTTTGTGGACTGATGGTACATCTGTGTCTTCGATGCACTGTATCTTGCATGTCCATATTGTGAGAGGTGAATGGAGATGGTGAACAGAACGGAATGAAGTTTGGTGCAAGGAGTTCGGGACAATATCTGGGATATTACTGAGACATTATTGAGACATTACTTTAGACTGTCTAACAATTTTTTAACAGCTCTTCAGTGTTAAACTAAATAGGATAGCTTTGAGATTGCGATGTGGGCTGTGACCAGTTGCTTTTAATTTTTTCTTACTACTGGCCGATCTTATTAAAAAAAACATTGAGTACACTGAAATGGCTGAATATTTATTTTTCCCACTTGTGAGATTAGTTTCGGATGATAGACCAGTTTAACAGTTAAGCGGATTGTGCTGTTTGTCTGTGTTCCCTTTTTTGTGTGTTTTAACTGTGTTCTAGAAAAAGGGATCATGAGGACTGAAAGATTTATGGGCCTTTGGATATGGTTTTTATTGTCAGCACTGGGATAGAATGCCTTGTACTCATTTTTTGATTTATTGGTGTATGCCCTGACTCTCTAAGATGGGTTGTTTGATATCCTGAGGATTAATTGGTGATTATTTCTTTTAACTTATTTATTTTATTTTTTTGTGCCACTCACATTAGCTTGTACAGGATAGGTGGATAAAGTCACATGTGTAGGCTGCATAAAACACATACGCAGCTGCAAGGAGAAGCAGATCTGCCAGCTGTATCTCAGTGTCAGTTGGGTGTCGGTCACTCCCCTTTACTATAACTTGGCCTTGTTTTCTGCTTTATCTGCTACCTGCTTGCAAAGCTTAGTGTGGTAATTTAAATTCTGCTGCTTTAATGTACTCATGTGCTGAAGTGGTATAGAATTTGGAGCCTTCTTATTGCCAATTTCCCTGGCATTTTTGCTCTGGGATTCTTTTCTCTGACATTTGTTGCACAGTAAGTATAGTTTTACTATACTATACTAAGTGAGCTCTTTGAATACTTCCTATGGAGAGATTGCTGGGTCTTTGGTGTAACAAAGAGATTATAGGGGATTATAGGGGTTTGTGTACATTTTTATTATTGCTATATTTTTTGTGACGAGTACAGCCTTGCACTGTATTGTTCTAATAAGACATAATAAGATACAGAGGGTAAAATCTCTTATTACTTTATTTTTACAGAGTGGCCAGTATTCCCACATGGCTGTCAGCTGGTTGTAGAGATCATATTGGATGTGACGGTGATAAAGAAGCATTTAAACAGAACCCCATCTTTGATGCCTGGTGTGTAAATATAAAAACAGAGCGGCACTTGAAAGACCCCAATATTAGTAAATTTTATAATAGTGGCTGACCACTAGTGTTCTTTTACACTTTTGCCCAGTGTTTTTTCTATGGGTTTAAGCTATTTTGTTATTTTTTTTTAAGAAACTGTTGTCCTTTTAGCAGATATTTATATAATATAGCCCTGTGTTTTCCAAGGTGTTGGTTGGTACGTGTTGTAGGTGTTTAACGATGTTTTGGAATTTAGTGAATTTTTAACAATGCCTAATATCATGCAACCCAAAAAATTAAGAACATATAGTTGTAAGGAATTTAAAAGAAAAGGTGAAAAAGATGTTGTTGGGATGGATAGGTTTTCCCCTGTTCAGAAAATAACACAATAACTCTGCCTAAATCATAATCAAATTGAATTAAGGGGCAACAAGAAAGTTAATAAAGACTTTGATCCTAAAATGACATTGTTACCTATAAAAACAAATGAGACGGACTTGCAGAGCTTGAAAAGAACTCACCCATTGTTAGAGGAAATCAGAAATCTAGAGGAGAACATACATATACATGTTGCAGATAGTGATTCTAGAAATGTAATAGATATCACAGGTGCAGAATTGCATATATCAGATCTTTCCCCCCCTAACAAGCAAATAGGAAGACTTCTATAAATAATATTTTCTCTCCCCATAATATGTCTAGAATTAGTGTTCTGGGCCCTGTGGCACAGAATGTTGATGTGGAGGTTGGAAAAAGAACTATTTTGAGTTGGTAGTACCTCAATTGCATGTCACAATGGTATTAGGGACAATTTAGATTTTGAACAAGGAAAAGAAATCCAGTTTTCTAAAGAGGTTACTGGGACTGCAAATCAGATTGATTTGCAGGTCAACCAACATCAAAGTGATAATGGTTCATTTCTCCAACAATTTGATTATTTTTTGACTTCTTATATAATACCACAGGTTAGAAATAATAAAATGGTTAATAAACCTGAGTCTTATGAGATACGGGGGTCAAATTCTGATTCTGGGGGTAAGGTGGATTCCTTGAATCTTAAAAATAAAGGGCTTGGATGTGGGGATCCCATATTACTTAAGTGAATTAAATCTCCTTTGCAAATGCTCAGTTGTTAGAACTGGTTACCCTTTTTCATTCTTTCATTGAATTTCATGGAGTCAAACCTCCCTAAGGCAGAAGGAATAGAATGTAATTATTTAGCACTGGATGGTGATGGGTGACGGTGATGGGTCCATGATGAAAGAGAGTAGTGTAAAAAGTATATGTAAAAGTTCCTTGTTAACCAGTAGGAACTATGTGAGAAATACAGTAGTAACCCGATCAAGGTAAACAAACAAACAAAAAAAATTAAAGAGTGATAAGCAATGTTAAAGGAAGTGAAAGAAGAAAAACAATCCATTCAAGAGATAACTCAGGAATTTGCCAATAAATAGATCAGAGATACAGATCTTTTGATTAAAGGACTGAATCAAAGGAAGATCATGTTAAAACAAAATACAGGGGATGGTAGTATTAATGTGTCAAAGTATGATGATGGAGATACCCAGAAAAAAAAGGGAAAAAATGAAGAGGAATACAACTATAAATATAAATGGCAAAGGAGCAAAAAAGCCATTAAAACAGCAAGTACAAAATAAAGTTAATACAGTGAAGGAAAATGAAGAAGGGAAAATATTTTTTAACAACATCCCAGGGTTCATCTAAAATGAAAGCTACAGAGAAGGAGAAATTAATCCTAGCATGAGAAATGTTACCAACAATTTATATAAAAGGAGTGCCAAAACACAAAAAATTAAAATTCATATACAGTGAAGTTAGCTACTTATAACCTCATTAAGGGGGTACTAGGAAATAAAATTAACTGGCAGGATTTTAGATTGGTATACAGGTACCAAGTCTGACTATATAAAGGTTGGTTATGTGTAGTTTTAAAAAACATAGATAAGGGAAGGTCCATTCCTAAAGAGAAGGATGACTTCTCTGACCTTGGAGTATCACTTGACATGACGATCAGAATAACCAAGAGTGTTATAAATAACCAAATGGGACAGCAGTTAGCTATAAAAACTGCTAAAGATAAGTGAGTCACAGTGCCAGTTAAACAACCCGCAATTACAGAATTCCTAAAACCAGTTGAGATAACACATATGTTGGAGGGGGAGGTGGTAGATAATATTACAAGAAGAGGTAGGAAACAACTAGGGTTGCAAATTAATTCCTCTGTGGTTTTGAAATCTGAGGAGAGCCTTGAGGTTGAGTCTGAAGATGATAGTTTATCAGTAGAGGATGAAGAGAGAGAGAGTCTAATGGTATAATAAGTGTGAGAGATAGCTTCTTGGCTACCCTGGAGACAACAAATTGACAGAGGGATAATAATAAATGTTTATATATAATGTGTTACATAGAAACATAGAATTTGATGGCAGATAAGGACCGCTTGGCCCAAATAGTCTGTCTATTTCCCTACCTAATGGATAAGTTGCAGATCCTAGTTAACCAACAGCCTACTTCCTCCTACCTCCTACTAGAATTGCCTTATGTCTGTCCCATGCATTCTTGAATTCCTCAACTGTTTTTGACTCTATGACCTCCTCAGGAAGGCTGTTCCATGCATCTACAACCCTCTCTATGAAGAAATACTTCCTCACATTACCTCTGAGCTGTCCCCCCTCTATCTTCAAATTGTGCCCCCTTATTCTTGCACATCTCTTTTTCTGACAGATGCTACCCTCTTGAACTTTGTTGATTCTCTTGAGATATTTGAACATTTCTGTCATGTCCTCCCTCTCCCTCCTTTCCTCAAGGTTATATATCTTAAGATCCTTTAGTCTTTCTTCATATGTCTTCTGGTGCAGACCCTGCACCATTTTGGTTGCACTCCTCTTGACAGCCTCCACCCTGTCTATGTCTATGTGGATATGGGGCTCCAGAACTGTACAAAGTACTCCAGATATGGTCTTACCAACTGTCCATACAGAGGGCCAGCAACTTCCTGTATTCTATTGTTTTCTACTATGCATCCCAGTATCCCCCTAGTCCTTCTTACTGCCTTCTCACATTGCTGGCCCACCTTTAGGTCATCTGATATGACTACCCCCAGGCCCCTTTACATTTTTGTTGTTGTTGTCAGTATCTCACCCCTCATTGTGTACTCTTCACCTGTTTTTTCATTTCCCAGGTGCATTACTTTGCCCTTCTTTGCATTGAATCTAAGCTGCCATACATTTGACCATTCCTCCAACCTTGCCAAGTCCCTTTTCATCCTTTCTGCTTCACCTTGCCTATCAACCCTGTTACAGATCTTTGTGTCATCTGCAAAGAGAAATTCTTGTCCTTCCAGTCCCTCTGCAATGTCACTTATAAAGACATTAAAAAGGACCAGACCCAGTACTGAACCCTGAGGTAGCCCACTAGTAACCCCCCTTTATTCACTGTGGACTCCATTTACTATTATCTTCTGTATCCTGTTGTCCAGCCAATGTTTTACCCAGGTCATGACCCTGGGACCCACTCTCAGGCTGGCTAATTTGTTTATTAATCTTTGTATGGGACTGTGTCAAATGCCTTGCTAAAATCTTAGTAGGCCATCTCCACAGCCCCTCCCTGGTCTACTATTTTGGTCACCCAGTCAAAGAAATCCATTAGATTTGTCTGACAGGACCTTCCTGCTGTGAATCCATGCTGCCTGGGGTCCTGTGCCTCACTGGCCTCTAGGTACACAACAATTCTTTCCTTCAGAAGTGATTCCATCATTTTCCCTACCACTGAGGTCAAACTGACAGATCTATAGTTTTCTGCCTCTGTCTTGCTCCCACTTTTGCTAAGGGGAATCACATCTGCCCTCCTCCAGTCCTCAGGTACCACACCATCCTCCCATGATTTATTAAAAAGGGTAGTCTGTGGTGTTACTAGTTCTTCCCTTAGTTCTTTTAGAATTCTGGTGTGAATCCATCAGGCCCCATTGCTTTATTCACCATCAGTTTTAAGTGTTCTTTCAGAACTCTTTCTTCTGTGAAAGGACTAATATCAACCCCCCTATCCAGAGTGCTTCTATTGACTGGATTAGTTATCTCCCCCTGCTCTTCCATTGTGACTACTGAACAGAAGTATTCATTCAGTATCCCTGCTTTTCATTGCCGCTGTCTGTCCAACCACCTTCCTCTTTATTCAGCCTCAGTATCTCTGCCTTAGTCTTTCTTTGTTCCCTAATGTACCTATAAAAGGTTTTATCCCCCTTCTTAACCGAGTTGGCTATCTTTTCCTCAGTTTGGGCCTTTGCTATCTGACTGTCTTCCCTGCTTCCTTCTGCTTTAACTGGTACAGTTCTCTGTCCTGCTTCTTCTGTGTTTCCTTATACTTCCTGAATGCTATCTTTTTCTCCCTAACCTTCCACACCCCTTCTTTTGAGAAACATAGTGTTTTTTTATTTCATTTTGATTTGTTTATTTACTTCACACAAAGGCTTGTTGCTTCTGTGATGGCAGTTTTGATGTTTCCCCCTTGTTGCTCCACCCTACCTTCTTTTCTGTTTGCTAGTGCCTTTCTGAGGCACTCTCCCATTTTGTCAAAATTAGCCCTCCTGAAGTCCAGTACCTTCACTTTTGTATGGCTGGACTCTATAGCTAAGTTTATTGTGAACCACACTGTTTGGAGGTCGCTTGCTTCCAGATGGCTACCCACTTCAAGTTCAGAGATCTGCTCTTTGTTCCCATTTGAGAGTACCAGGTCTAAGACTGCTCCCTCCCGAGTGGGTTCCAAAACTAGCTGTCTGAGGCATGCCCTCTTTAGGGCATTGAGAATGGCTCTGCTCTTGGATGTGGCTACAGCAATAGTCCTCTAGTTAACATCTGGCATATTCAGGTCCCCCATCAGCAATATCACCCCTTTCTTTGCCATCTTAAGGATGCCTTCTATCATTTCCTTGTCCATTTCCTCCCTCTGAGGCAAGGGTCTTTATACTACCCCTGTGTGGACTGTGGAGCCATTTCCAGTCTCCAGGATGACCTACAGTGCCTCCTCTCCTCCCTGTTTATCCTTTAGTTCTGTTGCTTTGATCACTTCCCTTACATAGAGAGCTCCTCCTCCACCCCTTCTTCCCTCCCTGTCCCTCCTGTATATTGTGTACCCTGGTATGTTCTTATCCCAGTCATGGTTCTCTGTGTACCATGTTTCTGTGACTATCACAATATCCAGGCATCCCTCTTCCATCAAGGCCACCATTTCAGGCAGCTTTTTACCTAGACTACCAGCATTGGTACTCATTACCCTCCTTTATGGCTTTATTTCTTTTTGCCCCATCCCTGTCCTTACTGCTTTTGTCTTTTTCTCCATTTGCCCCTCCCTTCTCCCTATTGACTTCTCTATCTTGGTGTTCACCCTGCTAACTGCCCTGATTTTTGGGGTGGGGCTAGGATTTCCCTTTTCTTTTTCAGTGCCTCCCCTCTTGGCTAGTTTAAATGCTTGCCAATGAAACATTTAAACCTATCACCTAGGATCCTGGTTCCCCTCCTGGATGGATGCAGACCATCACGCCAGTATAAGCCTGCATCCCTCCAGGTGGAGCCCCAGTTCCCAATGAAGCCAAATCCCTGAGCTCTGCACCAATTTTTCAACCATTCATTGAAAACCATGGTACAGAGTACCCTAGCCTCATCCTTGCCATAGACAGGTAGCACTTCCAAGAAAGTTACAGTGTGTGCTACTTGTCTAGGAATGTTGCTAGTTTTAGAGAAAAAATAGAGGATAAAGCAATTTTAGATTGGATCTCAAACTACACAATATTACTCCTTCAATAAACATGGATGGGTAAACTGGATGAGATTTGGCTGAAAGGGTACAGAATTTAGGCTTCCACTGCCCATAAAACTTCTAAGTATGGTAGATCTAAGGGATGGATGGCTATATGCATTGATGTATCCTTTGATTTTGTGAACCCAGAAGTTAGTATGTACAATGAGTTCTATACATACGTAGTCATGATTGGACATCTACAATGTATTGCCATATTGTGTGTGTGTATGTATATATATATATATATATATATATATATAATAGATATACCACTCTAGGGTGTGCGGTCAGCGCTCCTGATATCGCACGCCTTTGGTGCATTCAACCACCCAAGGTGTGCGTATATCAGAGCATGACCGCACACCCTAGAGTGGTATATCTATCTTATAAAATGGCCACTCATGTTTTGGGGGGTGGGTGGAACAATAATCCCTCTGTCTAGCTGGTAAATGATATGCTGGCAGAGTTCAAAGTAAGTCCTTCGGTGTTTAAAAAAGATGAAAAGTGTGTCCCTCCTGTTAGGTTCTGTTACAGTGAGTGAGTTGGCAGCTTTAGGAAACTAGTCGGAAGCCAGAACGAGTGATGAACTATGCGGAAGCGGTGCAGCATTATGGAAGTGACAATTCCTGTTAGGGAGTTGAAAGTAAATGTTTTGTGTTTAAAGATGAAAAAGTTTTTTGTCTGGAAGCTTGTTATTTTTGTAAACAGCTGCAGACTCTATATGAATGGAGCGAGGACATCCGAGTGAGTCGGTAGTAGAGTAGACGGAGCCAGAGCGAGTGTTGTCATAGCAACACTCGCTCTGGCTTCCGTCTACCTTCCTAAAGCTGCCGACTCACTCGCGTGTCCTCGCTCCGTTCTACATAGAGTCTGCAGCTTGTTTTACTGAAATTAACAGAAGCTCACAGGAGGGAAAACACTTTTTATCTTTTTTAAACTTAAAAGGACTTACTTTCAACTGCTAACAGGTTGTCACTTCCCGCAATGCGCACCGCTCGGTCACGCTATAGTTCAACAAGAAAAAGTGAAAGTGCTGCACGATCGGACAACTGTCTCTAGAAACGGAGATTTTTTTAACAGAAAGTAAGAGTAGCAAGTAAAACGGCTGCCATTATATTTTTTTGTAGGATTTAGACTGGTGACACAGTGTGCAGTACTAAAAGTTAGTGGCTCTGCAGTAAGAGTGTGAAAATGGCAGGCAGAATTTGATTTTTAGATGATATTTTATTTAAAAATGAATGGTGCAATCAAGCACACCAGGTTGTACAGTGTGGGATTATTAGTGGTATATTTAGTTATGCCTGTGGGTGCCACGTGTGTGTGTGTGTGTGTGTGTGTGTGTGTGTGTGTGTGTGACTGCTTAACTGCATTAGGCATGGAGTGATCTCACTGCTGGTGAGAAGGTTTTGAGGAGTGGAAAGTAGTTTAGGCGTGCGGGCGTACTGGAAGGCGTGCAGTCGTTGGGAAATAAAGCACGGTCATGTGAATGCATATACACATATATATATATTATTGTAGAGTACCCCATTTAAAGTTAAATGGTGACATTTTGCACCTTAATAACTTTGCCACTGTTCAACGGATGTCCTGAAATTTGGCAGACATGGGGAATAGCCATAGATCTTAGGATCTGCCAACTTTCGTACCAGTTGGATATACAGCTGCAGAGTTATTAAGCAACATTCTGGAGCACATTTATGCTTTTTTGCGCATTGTTTGTTCACACCTGCAGGTTGCACAGTTTGCATGACTGGTCTGAAAACTTCAGGGAAAGTGTGGCCTGGGTCTCCAATGTGCCTTTTGAAGACTTCATGAAAAAATATTGAACAGTTCAAAGGTTATTCAAAAAACAAGTTTCCCACTATAGTCAATGGGAAAAGTTAACAAAAAGTTGGCAGTGTCACAAATGCAGTTTTTAGTGTCACAAATGACCCCTGTAGTGTCATGAGTCAGCCATTTTTTTTTCAGTTACTGATCACAGAAATGCTTGACATTTAAAATTGGGACCATCTAGGGACACAATTCTTTTTGTGTTTACCTAGTCGAGTCCTGAGGATGCTAGGCATGTCTTTATTTTGGGGTTAAACCCCTAGAAATATGTTTTTGAAATTTTGGGGAAAAGTAGTGTCACAAAGTAGCGTCGCACCTGCAACACTTTCGTGATTTTTTTCTGTGAAAGTGTAGCAAATCACGACACTACTTTGCAACACTATGGTCAAAATGATAGGAATTATCTCACAAATGTGCCCTTTTGGTGGTTTGGTGGAAAAATATTGCAGGGATGTAAAGTTAAAGTACTCCGAAGTTGACACTTTTTCCCATAGACTAACATTGCGGCGTACACTGCACCTTCCGGGGCCCTTATCTTGGAAACAGTGCGAGATACAGACTTGTAGTGCAAACCTAGCCAGGACAGTCATGACTCATATGAAATTCTAATTTTGTCTCTACGTTGTTCGGTTCCTGAGATATGAGCAATTTAGTATTCCAAGAGCTCATTTTCTGGTCCCAGGCCCATTATTATGCATACAGTCTTTGTAGTCACTGTGTTTCTCTATGCAGCTGTTGAGGAAAACCAGGGTGTGCACTCCAGTTACTGTTACACATAGCGTTGCCACTTGCATTTCCATACTCGTTTGCATTAGCATTCCCGTGTACGCCACCATGAGCATTATCCTTTGCATTTCTATTTATGCTTGCATTTGCATTACTCTTGCCATTTGTGTCTACAGTACTGTTTCTGTTTGCGTTTTGATTTGCATCACCATGTGCCTTACCATTTGCTTTTGAGGCCGCCCTTCCATTTGCATTTGCCTTTTGTTTGGTGTCATCTTTGTTGTTACTGTTACCATTTGCATTTCCAATTGCATTCCCATGCCCATGCACGTTATGGTTTCCATTACTATAAGTGCTTGCATTTGTGTTTCTGTTTCCTTTGCATTATTGTTGCTGTTACCTTTACCATTTGCATTTACAATTGCGGTACCTTGATCGTGTGCATTATTGCATGTTTGCGTTTCCGTACATGCTTGCATTTGCTTTTATGTTTCTGTTTCCTTTGGTGTTATCGTTGCTGTTACCATTTGTGTTTACAATTGCAGTGCCATGACTGTGCATGTAACGGTTTGTGTTTCTGTACGTGCTTGCATTCGTGTTTCCATTTCTGTTTCCTTTGGCATTATTTTAAGTGTTACGATTTGCATTTCCAGTTGTGGCACCATGACCATGCGCTTTACGGTTTGCATTTCTGTACGTGTCTGCATTTGCCTTTCTGTTTCCTTTGCCATTATTTTTGCTGTTACCATTACCATTTGCATTTGCAATTACAGTACCATGACCGTGCGCGTTATGCTTTGTGTTACCATACGTGCTTGCATTTGCATTTCCGTTTCTGTTCCTTTTGGTATTATTGTTGCTGTAACAGCTAACATTTGCATTTACAATAGTGGTACCATGACCATGCATCTTAACAGTTGCGTTTCTGTACTTGCTTGCGTCTCCGTTTGCATCACTGTTCACTTTGGTGTCACTTTGCACTTGCATTTCTATTAACGTTTGCTTTACCATTTACATTTGTGTCACCATGTACGTAACCGTTAGCACTTGTGTTTGCATTGCAGTTACCATTACTATGTCACAAGACATCATTCGGGCCCCGCGATCCCAGCACTGCATTCCATTCACTGTTTATAGTCCTCATTCTCAAAAAGAAGAGAAATTCTTGGCCAAAAACTCCATTTAATGCATCAGTTAGGGTTGTTCCATAGCAATAAAAGTGAAGAAATTCAGTGTTAGGGTTGAAAGCCCCCCTTGCACCACATAGCCCGCCCTCTCAAATGGTATCAGGGTGTGAATTGGGGTTATCGGTTCTACCTCTCACCCCATTCTCCTATACTTCAGCTTGCTTACACATGTGATGGGGTGAGCATTAGGGCTGATGACCCCAATGCACACCCTGATGCCATTTGGGGGGGCAGGCTGGGGGGTGCAAGGGAGCTTTCAACCCTAACATCGAATTTCCTCACATTTGTTGCTGTGGAACAACTCTAACTGATGCATTAAACTAAGTTTTTTGCCATGAAAATATATATATATTCCCCTTGCCATTAAAGTAAAAGAACTGGCTGTTATTCTTGATCATAATGGCCAGGATATAGAATCTTTAAAATCTAGATTCCCAGGCATATCCATACTTCTGTTTGGGGATTTTAATGCACATATAGGTAATGGTATTGAAGATCTTTCTCTGGAATGGGGTATAGATGACCTTTTGAATATTCCTGTACATCAGTCAAAATATGGGTTTGTAAGTTTAAAAGCCAAGTCATTATTATTGTTATTTAAAGAGGCATCAAAGACCGATTTGTGGTTGCTGGAATATCCCTGATGATGTTATTTTATTGTATTTTATGAATTCAGTATTTATGGTATTTGTGTTTATTTTATTATTTCTATGTGAAATTTGTTGTTAAAGCACCTTGGTTTTAGAAAGGAATGCTAAAAAGAAAGAATATTATTATTAGTAGTATTATGTTATTATTATTATTACAGTTTTTGAACAAATTGAATTTGGGAATTTTGAATGGATCGACAAGGGGAGATTGGATGAGGGAAGTGTCTTTCCCCATAATTAAAGGTGGTAGTGTCCTGAATTTGGGCATTGTGGAACTAACAGACTATCCAAGGGTGAACCATTTTAAGATCAATAAGTTATGGGACAGCAACCATTTCCCTGTGATCTGCTCCATGAATCTAAGTATCAACCAAAAAATTAAAAATCATAAGGTATAGAAGGAGGTCAATCAAAATATGTGTATTAATTACGGAAAAAAATTGTATGGAATGAATATACAAATGGAATTGTTGATGAGTTAAGAATCAAAATCTGGTCAACCACCCTGTTGTTAAAATGAATACAGTGATGCAATTTCAAAAATAAAGCATTTTGAAATATATATGCAACAGATAGTTCAGGCCCTGAGTTCAAAGAAGAGAACACTGAAAAATCCCAATATTGATTTTACCCACCCATGGTTTGATCAAGATTGTTTATATCTAAGAAACAAAATTAAAAAGTTAGGAAAGTTAAGGGTTAGAAATACCTCCCTGGTCATATTAAAGGTATTTAAAAACCTAAAAGCAGAATATATAAATATGATATATGAAAAGAAAAAGAATTATAACTTGCTATTATGGGGCCATTTACAAGAGGTGATTCTGAACAAAGATAATAAAATGTTTTGGTCATTAGTGGCATTTGGGTGCTGTGAGAATAACATCCAGTATAATCTATTGGGTTTGATAAAAGAAAACCAAAGGATATGCCACTTTAGCAAAATATAAGATAGCACTTATAAATTTATACCTTTTGGTTATGTAAGTGATATTACAGAGGACTCAGGATCACTTATCTTCTCTCCAATGGAAGTAAAAGAAGCTATTCAAGCTCAGAAGAGAAATAAAGCTCCTAGGGTAGATGGTGTCCCAGCTGAAGTTTATCTTCATAATATTGACCATTGAGTAGAGGTTTTGATGCCACTATTTGTGTCAATTGGTCAATCTTTTGTTCTCCCGTTGGACTGGAATCAAGGGGTGATCATTCCCCTCTTTAAGAAAGGTTCAAAGCACAACCCTTCGTAATATAGACCAATGACCTTGCTACCAATTGCCCAAAAGATTTTTACCCACTTGATATTGTAAAGATTGTTAGTGTGGGTAGAAGAAAATTATTGGATTTCTAAATATCAGTGTAGCTTTAGGAAAAAGTGCACTCTTGAGAGAAATAAAAGTTGGTAAGGGGTCAAACATGATTGCCTGCTAGCCCCCTTACTGTTTAATTTATATATGGAAACTGTGATAAAAGACATTGCAAAAATAGATACATCCACTCCATCAATAAATCAGGAAAAACTCTAAATATTATTATATGCTGACAATGCTATAGCTATCTCACAAATGCCTCTGGACTTAAAGTGAGGGATAGCAAGTCTTACGAATTAATTTACCAAATTAAATTTAGTAATGAATGTGGAAAAAAGGTAATATTATTTGTTAAGAAAAGATCAGTTAAAAAGTTTTGGGAAATTAATACGAAAAGAATAGAAGAAGTAAAGGCATTTAGATATCTTGGAGTTATATTTGAAAATAATCTGACATGGAATTCTCATATGTCAGATAAAAAATAAATCATATAGTTCAATGGCTACTGTAAATTCCTTTGCAAACAGGTGTGCAATAATTCCTTTGTAGCTCTTCAAAGTACAATTGATGCTAAAACTATTATCAAATGTTGTATGGATGTGAAGTATGGGGACTGTTGTCTCTTGATTCAAAAAGATAACCTATCTCGAATTTTTTTTAAAGAAAAACATTGGAGCTCCCACAGGACTGTCCATCAGCTTTTATGAGACTGGAAGCAGGCATGTGCCCATTGAATGCAAAGATTAAAATCAGAGCCCTCAATTATTGGGAAAAGATGGTAACAATGTCTACTGACAGACTGCCAAATTTATGCTGGGCTGATTTCCTGGCTAGACTACAGGGGGGACCAACTATGAACAGATGGTTCCAAATATTGAATACAGTAATAAAACATATTGGCCTGGATGATCTTTCATCTAATAAGGCCATTTCAAGAATGAACTGTTTATAAAGGAAGCTATTCAATGAATTTTTGATACATCGGTGGAAACTGATCTTGCAAGAGTACATGATGTAGACATATACGGTTTGTATTCTAGCATATAACTAAATGGGGACATGGAACTTAATGTGAAAACAAGAGGCACAGAAATAGTCCATGTAACCTGAGGCTTAAAAGTCTGTGTATCGTGAACTTACAATATAGTAAATGGTGGGGACAGTTTGGCAATAAAAAGAGATGCAGTTGTAACAGCAGAAATACAGAAAGTTTGTTTCATAAGTTATTAGAATGTGATGACCTGAAAGTGGAAAGAGGGAAATGGGTCACACCATTAATTAATGCAGATAATGTAAAAAGTAAAGATAATTGTTTGAAGTGTTTGCTAGGTCTGAAAAATATCAAGACGATGTATGGTATGGCAAAGTGTGTTAACAGGAGGAAATAATGAATATTGGGTTCATGGTTTTTAGTCTATTTATGCAATGTTATGTATATTGTAAACTGTGCGATTCGCATTTATTATGTGCATTTCTTGTGAATTGATGTGACAAAACTGTGTTTTTTATACTTTTTTTGTAACAATAAACTTTGAACTTTGTACATTTAGGGGAGTAGAAGACTTGGTTTGCTGGCAAAGGCACCTAGCTTCAACTGAGCTCTTTTCTTCTAGGTTTGCTTGTAAGGATAGAGCAAGGAACATTATCAGAGCAAGGAAAAAGATTAAGGCTTTTTTTGGCTAGGCAGATTTACTGTGTGTTATTATTTTCTTTTGTACTCACAGGGTTCATTACAGTTTGTTGCTAACATTTTACTGCTTTATTGTTCCCTGATTCAAATTGCTGTTGCAGGGTATACTTTCTGCTGCATTATTACAGTGTGTGCATATAGGTTGGTTACTGTTTTGTGCTTACAGATTACTTCTGTAATCTTCTCTGATTCAAATTATGTTTTGCAAGATACAGCTTCTGTTACTGCTTTATTTTTCTCTGTAGCAAAGTGTTTTTTATAAGGTATATCTTCTGTGAAATTATTACAGGTGGTGCGTTATAGGTTTTACAGTTTTATCTATCATTAGGCTAAGCTTTCAGGGCTACTGCATTTGTTGTTGGTTGATTGTTTCTGTTCTTACCTCCTTATTACTTTTGTCTGTAGTTCTTCTTTTTCAGTAGGGGAAGGGCCCAGCCACCCACCCCCATCCCCAACCACCCCATGCTACATTTCTTTTATAGGGTAGCATAGTCATGCCATTTCCTGTAGCAAAGCAGGAAGGGGAGGATCAGAGGGGTATCCAAACAGTGACCTCACTTACAGGGGCACAAGTAATTTGACCTGTTATAACAAGTTATTCAAAAACAAACAAACAAGACAAAAAACATCTAACTTTTGCTTTCATTTTCCTCCTTCTAATTACTCAGACCAGGTTATTAACCCAGCAACTCATTTGGAATGAATATTACTAACTGCAGGTACTGCGAGACACTTTTCAAAAGGGTAGTTATACAGGATTTAGGATGCTGTTCTACACGTTGGACCTTTGGAAATCTAAGGGCTTAGCTCCAGGCAGCATGGGCAGAGACTGCATGCCTCAAATAGCATATTCAGGAGTAAATATATTATAAGAACCTCCCAACATTTCCCCAACATCCTACTGATGCACCTTGACTGCAGAGGGCATTTGGTCCAGGAGGTTGGCAGGTGGTTAGGAAGGGCAAATTGGGTACCCCATCACTCAGTGATCTCCAAAGTATCACTTCCACAAACCATATAAAAACCACAAACAGGTATCTGCCTCTATTTCCAAAGTCAAACAAAGGGGCAGAGGACAATGCAGAGTAGGGTACTGCACCACAGGAGCAAGTGCAACAAAGCTCACCCAAAACGGGGACCAAAACAAAAAAAGCCAAAAAAGGATATCCAAAACACTTCTGATCATAGGAGAGTCCAGGATTCAGGGTGTTGATACCTACCTCCAGCCAGAGGTAATGGTCAGATGTTTACCAGGTACATCAGCATGGAGAGACACAATGACCACATTGTTAAAATTGTTCAGGAAGTAGGGGAAAACATTGATGTCTTGGTACATATAGGGACTAATGATCTCACCAGGCAGTCAGTTATGGAGACCAAGGAACACCTGACCAGGCTGGGTGACAAACTATCATCCATTTCATCCAGCATCTCCTTCTCTGAGATCCTGCCAGTCTTGGAGAGGGGGGCAGATGGACGGAAGTTCAGAGAAGGGGACAGAGGGGAGTTAAACATGTGGCTCAAGGACTGGTGCCAGGAAAAAGGACACAAATTTGTAGGCAACTGGCAACAGTTTTGGGAGTGAAAGTTCTTTAAACTTGATGGACTGCATCTGACTAAGAAGGGAGTCAGTGCATTGGGGCAGAAGTTTGATGTCTTTGCAGAATATTTAAACTAGCAAATGGGGAGAGAGGTGTAGCACCCCATACATCGAATGGGAAGAACAACCCTTCCCTCTCAGCTAGTGGTCAAACAGGAGTTCAGCATGTTTGCAGATCATTTGCATCACCAGGTAAGGAAGAATGTCCAGCTCTCCATACAACACACAGGGGAAATTCCAGATCTCACTCAACAACTAACACACCAAAATCTGGCCAATGGAAAATAATGTACACAAATGCTCGCAGTCCTGGAAACAAGATCCCAGACCTGCAGGCAATAATTACAGAGGCTAAACTGGACATAGTAGCAGTTAGTGAGATGTGGTTTACCAGTAACCACACTTGGGAGACTTCAGTACCTAGCTATGTACTGTTCAGAAGAGGCTGAGGTGCAAAAAGATGGGTGCGGTGGAGTGGCCCTGTATGTCAATGAAAATATCAAAGCTACAGAAGTTCGGAATACACATAAGAAGCCAGAAGAACTGTGGGTCACCCTGGAAACAGGAAATGAGACAGCCATAAGAACTGGGGTTGTCTACAGGCCCCCAGACCAGGGGGAGGACATAGACACATTACTGTTAGAAGATATACCAAACATGACAGCTAAAGGGGAGGTTCTGATAATGGGAGATATCAACATGCCAGATACAGATTGGTCAATACCAGCAGGAACACCTGCCAGAACTAGACACATGGTGGATTCCCTGTAGGGGGAGGGCTTCAAGCAAACAACTGGTACAACAATTCACAAGAGACAGGGCTATCCTAGATCTAGTACTGACTAACTAGGAAAGGATCACAGATCTCCAGGTAGAAGATCACCTGGGGGTCTGTGACCATCACATGGTATGGTTCAGTTTGGCCACTACAACTAAATCATCCCATTCCAATACAAAAATATTTGACTTCAGAGGAGCTGACTTTGATAAGATGGCCAACAGAGTTAAGCTAGCCCAGGCAAAAAGAAATACAGGTGAGAAGGTACAGGAAAAGTGGGCAAGCATTAAGGATGCAATACTTGAAGCAACATCCCATTGTGTCAGAGAGAAAAGGAAGTGCAAAAGAAGAAGGAAACCCCTTTTGTTCTCAAAAACAGTAGCAGAAAAGGTCAGAGCCAAAAGGCTGGCCTTCAGGAAATATAAGGGAACGCAGTGGGATGAAGATAGGGAAGCATACCAAACTTCCCTAATGGAAGCAGGGAAGGCAGTAAGGCAGGCAAAGGCCCAAACCAAGGAAACACTAGTACAGACAGTAAAAGAAGGTGACAAGACTTTCAATAGATACATTAGTGAAAGGAGAAAGTCCAGAGGGATTATTGCTAAGATCAAAGGAGATAATGGGGCGTGTGAGGAGGAGGACCATGTAAAAGCATCTATCCTAAATAGATACTTCTGCTCAGTATTTACAGAAGAGAAGGGAGGGCAGGGCCCACAGCTCAACACCATGGACACGGGGGAGGGGGGGAGGATGTGCGCAGTAGTCCCTTCACAAAAGAAAGGGTCCTACAAGAGCTCGATAAGCTCAGGGTGGACAAGGCAATGGGACCTGATGGCATACCTCCCAAGATACTAAAGGAGCTAAGGGTGGAACTAGCACAGCCATTATCAGAACTGTTTAGTGAGTCTCTGAGCACAGGACAGGTCCCAGAAGACTGGAGAAGGGCTCATGTGATCCTGCTCCACAAGAGTGGTAGCAGGGAGGAGGCAGGGAACTACAGACCAGTCAGTCTTACCTCAGTAGTGGGAATGATTATGGAGGCACTCCTTAAGGAAAGGATAGTGCAACACCTGGAATCCATAGGAGCACAGGATCCAAGACAGCATGGGTTTACAAAAGAAAGGTCCTGTCAAACTAATCTCATAGATTTATTTGACTGGTTAACCAGAGTGGTGGACCAAGGAGGAGCAGTTGATGTCGCCTACCTTGACTAGAGGGTGGCCAATTAAGGGATAATGTGAGGACTTTTTTTCACAGAAAGGATGGTGGATGCATGGAATGGCCTACCTCAGGAAGTGGTGGATATGAGTACAGTGCAGGGCTTCAAACAGGCATGGGATAGGCATAAGGGAGCAATACAGATCAGTATGAATAGATAGGCCATTGACAGAGCAAAGGCCAATGGCACATTTATAAGGTAGAAAAAGAAATGGGCAGACTGGATGGGCCTTGTGGTCCTTATCTGCCATCAGCTTCTATGTTTCTATGTTTCTAACAGCTTGCAAAGCTCAGGGTGGACAAGGCAATGGGACCTGATGGCATACATCCCAGGGTACTAAAGGAGCTAAGGGTGGAACTAGCAGAGCCATTATCAGAACTGTTTAGTGAGTCTCGGAGCATGTATACCATCACTGCAGCAACTCTGGAACAGCGAAGACCACCACAGTGACAGAAATCAGGCAAAATCTGTATGTCGCTGTGGTGGTCTGTGTACTAATTAGAATGCCTCACTGGGTGTTTGCCCGTCCAACTCCAACTCGGGTTAGAATCCTAGGGCCGGGGTGTGGTGGTGGAGCGCCCCACAAGGAGGGGTTCAGGGGGGCCCAGCCCCCGATTGTGTGGGCCAACATCCCTGTGGCTGCAATGCTGACAGTCAGCATTGTAGCCATCACTGTAGGGGATGTCAGCACTAGCGCTGTCGAAGAGCTATAGGTAAACCCTCTGAGCACAGGAGAGGTCCCAGAAGAATGGAGAAGGGCTCATGTGATCCCACTCCACAAGAGGCAGGGAACTTCAGACCAGTCAGTCTTGCATCAGTAGTGAGCAAGATTATGGAAGCACTCCTTAAGGAAAGGATAGTGAAATACCTGGAATTCATAGGAGCACAGGATCCTAGACAGCATGGGTTTACAACAGGAAGGTCCTGTCGAACTAATCTCATAAATTTCTTTGACTGGGTAACCAAAGTGGTGGACCAGCGGGGAGCAGTTGATGTTGCCTACCTTGACTTCAGCAAAGTTTTCAATACTGTTCCACATAGAAGATTGATTAATATGCTGGGTAGACTCAGGTGGGTCAGAAGTTGGTCAGCTGGGTGGCAAACTGGTTGGCAGGCAGAAAACACAGAGTGGTAGTAAACAGTATGGTCAGAAGAGATGCAAGTCACGAGTGAGGTACCTCAGGGATCAGTCTTGGGGCCAGTCCTCTTCAATATCTTCATCAGTGACATTGCTGATGGACTGGAGGGTAAGGTTTGTCTGTTTGCAGATGACATCACTCTCTGCAACAGAGTAGATGATCCAAATGGGGTGGGAAGAATGAGAAGAGATCTGAATAAACTGGCAACATGGTTGGAAGAGTGGCAAATAGGGTTTAACTCAAAAAAGTGCAAGATCATGCACATAGGGAACAGAAAACCTGAAGCCACCTGTAGGTTGGGAGGGGAGTTGCTGACAATCACAAAGGAAGAAAGAGACTTTGGCATCATCATCACAGATGATCTGAAATCATCCAAGCAGACCACTAAAGCAGTAGGTAAGGCTAGAGGGATGTTGGGGTGTATTAGTAGGGGTATTGCAAGTCATAAGAGGGAGGTAATAATCCCTCTTTACAAGACACTGATTAGGCCCCATCTGGAGTACTGAGTGCAGTACTGGAGGCCACATCTGCACAAGGACATTAACAAAATGGAGGCAGTCCAGAGAAGGGCAACCAAAATGGTGCAGGGACTGCATCAGAAAACATATGAGGACAGATTAACGGAGCTCAGTATGTATACCCTAGAGCAAAGGAGGTAGACAGGTGATATGATCGAAACATTCAAACATTTTGAGGGCATTAACAAGGTAAAAGAGTCTAACATGTTTCAGTATAAGAAAAATAGCAGGACAAGAGGACACAGCATGAGATTAGAGGGAGGCCGATTAAGGGGTAATGTGAGGAAGTTCTTTTTCACAGAAACGGTGGTGGATGCATGGAATGGCCTACCTCAGGAAGTGGTAGATCTTAATACAGTGCAGGGCTTCAGATAGGCATGGGATAGGCATAATGGAGCGATACGGATGAGTATGAATATATAGGCCATTGACAGAGTACAGGCCTACGGCACATTCAAAAGGTAGAAAAATGGTCAGACTGGATGGGCCTTGCGGTCTTATCTGCCACCAACCTCTATGTTTCTATGTTTCTATGAGTAGGTTTGAGGGTTAAGTGTGTGAGGAAAATAGTTCCCACCAGGCTAACAAAGTGGAAATGTCTCCAGTCCAGCCTGACACTGGTGTAATCCAATTACATTTTGCCATGGCTCCTTTTGCCATTGTCCAGCCATGGGGCAGAGAAGGGGGAAACACACACAAGTTCCCACTCCCATGTCAAGCTGAGTACCCAACTAGCCCCACAATACCAAGACACTCAGAAATCACTACAAGCATCTGAGGCTAATCTGGTGCTAGGATCTGGAGGCAAGCAAGGAAGGGTGGTACTGAAAACAACCTAGGAAATTAAGAAGAAACATCTGTGGTAGTGGGGTGGTCCAAGGAAGTAGGGGTAGCAGCCATCCCTCCAAGATGATTAAGGATTAATCCCCATTGTGGGCAAAAAGGAGTGAACCATGAGAGAAAGTTTAATAGCTGCTGGAGCAGGAAAGAAAGCATTTGGCTCTGTCCCCCGCAGCTCGATGCACTTAAGGCCACAAAAAGCAACTTGCCAGTTTACTAAATGCATTGCTGTTCAGCCATGGTTGGATTGAATCATGGTCCATGCCCCAGTCTGTGGTAGGGCTGAAGTGCTTATTTAAATGATTACATTTTTTGTGATGGATTCCTCCAAGTGAAAAAAAAATACAGTGAAAAAGATTTAAATTCCAGTCTGAAGTTGATCGTTTTAAGGCATACTGGCTGTGGAGTCCAAGTAAAAGAAATGGGAAAGTCCTGACACGTTCCTCAGATTTATGCAATTATGAGAAGTCTGCGAGTGGCGAATGCATTGAGCAAAGGAAACCCGATGAGTGTTCACCGTTATAACCCGCAGGTTATACTGGAAAATTATAACTGGGTTTCCTATAGGAGAAAACACTCCCTAGTTATTATAGCAGTGTTACATACTTTGTGTGGCAAGACGGTGATGCTTTTAGGGTAGTGCCAACCATGCAAACACCACATCACTGGTTTGTCAAGGTTCCAGAGGCAATCAACCCTACTTTTTTATTCTCTATTTTACATGTTTTGAGTTTTAACCCTCGTATAATCACATGTTTTTTTATAATTGGTTTCCTTACTTTCTGAAAAAAGTATAGAAAAGCATCTACTTAGTGATGCTCAGTGCACCAGACCTAAAGCTTGCTTCATGGCACTGAGGGCAACTTGCAAAGCAGCTGCATAGTGACATGCACTGTGACAGACCTGCAGCTTGCTTCAGAAGTGTTCATGTGGGGCAGTCATGGTGCAGCTGCACAGTAACGCTGATTGCACCAGACCTGTAGCTTGCTTCATGTGTAGTACTACAGGCCAGCCACAAAGCTGCTGCACAGTGTCGCTCACTGCATCAGGCCACTACCTTTCTTGGCAAGTAGCCCTGCAGACCACTCATAACGCAGTTGCATAGTAATGCTCACAGGCCTGTGGCTTGCTTTCCAGTGGTCCTGTTGGCCACTCACGTAGCAGTTACATAGGTACACTGATGGGACCAAGCATGTACCTTGCTTCATAAGTGACCCTGCATGCCATGCATAAAGCAGATACACAGAGACAATCACTTTGACAGGCCTGTGTTTAGGGCATTTTATTGCAGATCTACTATATAACTTTTTTTATTTTAGTAATTAGGGACAAAGTAAACTCAACATTGTCTCAAGTAAGTTTAAATCTCATTTAATAATAAAAATAATAATAAATGTTATTTGTTTGACGTACAATGCAAATACCAAAGCGCTTTTACAGAACATGTAACAATAAATAATTAAAACAAGTTAAAATAGCAGAAACCCACAAATTAATACTCAGGGTAGGCAAGGGAAAATAAAAAAATGTTTTAAGAGCAGATTTAAAGCTCTTTGCAGTCAGGCACCCCCTTATCCGAGGAGGAAGAGAATTCCACAGGGTAAGGGCCACAAAGGAAAATGCATGGGCTCCAGCAGTCTTCAAATAGACCCTGGGAATCTCCAGAAATCCCTCCTCAACTGAGTGAAGCGGTCAAAGGGGACAGGAGGGACAAAGGAGTTCTTGCAGATAACTCAGTCCCTGTCCATGTAGAGCCTTATAGGTTAGCAAACCAATCTTGAAGGTGATCCATCACTGCACTGGCAGCCAATGCTGTCCATGCAGCACAGGTGTGATATGACTAGATCGAGAAAGCTCAGTCAACAACCTGGTTGCAGCATTCTGCACCAGCTGCAGGCAGTGGATATCAGCCCCTGAAAGACCTAGGTACAGGGGTTGCAGTAATCAAGGAGGGAGGTCACAAAGGTGTGGACCAAGGCCAGAAGATCACCAGGCAGAACCAGATGTGTTATTCAGGCTATATTTCTCAGATGTTAAAATGAGATCTTGATGATGGATGACATTTGAAACTTCAGTGTCAACCCCTCATCAAAAATAAAGCCCAGATTCTGCACCCATTCAGAGGACATCAGCTGGCGACCACCAAGCAAAAGTCCAGAGGCCTGCCAAGCCAAGGACCTCTCTACACAGCGACGAGGGTCCACCACCAAAACCTCAGTTTTGTCAGAGTTCAGCTTCAGCCAGTTGGCACTCATCCAGTCCTAAATGTTGATGAGCAGTTGTTAAATACCAAGACTGAATCATCCTGGTCAGGCACAAAGGACATGTATAGTTGAGTATCATCTGCATAGCAGTGAAAACTCAAGCCATACCACCTAACAATGTTTTACATTTCTGTAATTTTGTGAGGATGCTACTGGTGTGTACTCAATATCAGAAACGGTTTATTTTCTTACTCAACCTTACTTCATTCCATAGTTTTAAAAGTGCATTTTTGCTTTCATTAATCGACTGTATTGTGATTGAGCCTGACTACTAATGGCAAGGAGACACTCTCATAGGTCAGGTACCTACTCGTTTCATTTTAACTTGCCAACATAAGCTGTGATTCCACTGCTTTTTCTATCTTTCTTGTGTGGAGACCACTCCCATTCTTCATTTCTTAAATCAGAGTGCTGGCCATTAAAGGGCTCAAAGATGGCTGGTAGGGTACAAGCTAAACAGGAGATGGCCACACCTCACCTGAACATTTGGCAATTATAGGCCAGCACTCTGCGAGTAAGAAAATTGAATAATCTACCAAATTTAATTTTTGAGGTTTTTACTAGCCCCTCTCCAGGAGAATACATTGGATTTTTGCTATATTGCATCTATGTATGCTTTCCCTTTAAAAAAAAATGACTCATTTTCTCATTTGATTTCCTGACTTGCAATTGGGAAGAGGACTAAGAGACACTGAAGAAACTATCACATGGGCACCAAATTGTGGACACTGGTAGTGGGGAAGAGGTTGCTGTGTGTGCTAGAAGGTGAGCAATAGTTTGGCAGATTTATAGTGTACCAGATGGGGAGGGGATATGCTAAAGAACTTGGCTAGTCAGTGGGAGTAAGGGTTATTCAATGTCTATGGTCCTGTGAGGCACCAGCAGTGCACTAGTGCACCCATTGCCAGTGCTGTTAAACATTGGGTCAGCCAGAGGAGGAATACTGGTGATAGAGCTTGGAACTTATAGCTGGTATCATCTCACACCAGGTGGGAGGATTGGGGCACTGCCAGAGGGAATGGGCACCTTCTACTGGTATTATCACACATTGGGTGGGAAGGTGGTACCAGTGGTGGTGATGGGCACCTGCCATCAGTGTCATCACACACCAAGCAAGTGTAAAGGATGTACCATTCACTGGGTTAGGCACCTGCCACTGTTATCTTTTACATAGACATATCACACAGGTGAGGGGGTACAGGCAAAGTGGGCAAGCATTAAGGATGCAATACTTGAAGCAGCATCCCATTGTGTTAGACAGAAAAGGAAGTACAAAAGAAGAAAGAAACCACTTTGGTTCTCAAATGCAGTAGCAGAAAAGGACAAAGCCAAAAGGCTGGCCTTCAGGAAATATAAGGGAACACAGTGGGATGAATATTGGGAGGCATACCAAACTGCCTTAAGGGAAGCAGGGAAGGCTGTAAGGCAGGCAAAGTCCCAAACTGAGGAAACACTAGCACAAACAGTAAAAGAAGGTGACTAGACTTTCTATATAAACATTAGTGAAAGGAGAAAGACCAGAGGGGGGTATTGCTAAGCTTAATGGAGAAAAGGGAGCATGTGAGGAGGAGGACCCTGTAAAGGCATCTATCCTAAATAAATATCTTTGCTCAGTATTTACTGAAGAGAAGGTAGGGCAGGACCCACAGCTTAGCATCATGGACACAGGGGGGAGGGAGGTGAGCACTACTTCCTTCACAAAAGAAAGGGTCCTACAAGAGCTTGCTAAGCTCAGGGTGGATAAGGCAATGGGACCTGATGGCATACATCCCAGGGTACTTAAGGAGCTAAAGGTGGAACTAGCAGAGACATTAGCAGAACTGCTTTGTGAGTCTCTGAGCACAGGGCATGTCCCAGAAGACTGGAGAAGGGCTCATGTGATCCAGCTACACAAGAGTGGTAGCAGGGAGGAGGCAGGAAACTACAGACCAGTCAGTCTTACCTAAGTAGCGGGCAAGATTATAGAGGCACTCCTTAAGGAAGTGATAGTGCAACACCTGGAATCCATAGGGGCACAGGATCCAAGACAGCATGGGTTTACAAAAGGAAGGTCCTGTCAAACTAGTCTCATAGATTTCTTTGACTGGGTAACAAGAGTGATAGACCAAGGGGGAGCAGTTGATGTTGCCTACCTTGATTTCAGCAAAGCTTTTGACACTGTTCCACATAGAAGATTGATAAATAAGCTGGGTAGGCTCAGGGTGGGTCAGAAGTTGGTCAACTGGGTGGCAAACTGGTTGATGGGCAGAAAACAGAAAATGGTGGTAAACGGTATTCAGTCAGAAGAGATGCAAATCACAAGTGGGGTACCTCAGGGATCAGTCCTGGAGTCAGTCCTCTTCAGCATCTTCATTAGTGACATTGCAGATGGACTCTAGGGTAAGGTTTGTCTGTTTGCAGATGGCACCAAGATCTGCAACAGAGTAGATGATCCAGCTGGGGTGGGCAGAATGAGAAGAGATCTGGATAAACTAGCAAAATGGTCAGAAGAATGGCAACTGGGATTTAATACAAAGAAGTGCAAAATCATGCACATAGGGAAGAGAAACGCTGAAGCCACCTATAGGCTGGGAGGGGAGTTGCTAGCAGTCACAAAGGAAGAAAGAGACTTGGGCATCATCATCACTGATGACCTGAAATCATCCAAGCAGACCTCTAAAGCAGTAGGTAAGGCTAGGAAGGTGTTAGGGTGTATTGGTAGGGGTATCACAAGTCGTAAGAGGGAGGTAATAATTCCTCTTTACAAGACACTTGTTAGACCCCATCTGGAGTACAGCATGCAGTATTGGAGGCCACACCTTCACAAGGACATTAACCAAATTGAGGCAGTCCAGAGAAGGGTAACCAAAATGGTGCAGGGACTGCATCAGAAGACATATGAGGACAGATTAACAGAGCTCAATATGTATACTCTTGAGCAAAGGAGGGAGAGATGTGATATGATTGAGGCATTCAAACACCTTAAGGGCATTAACAAGGTGAAAGAGTCTAACACATTTAAATATAAGAAAAATAGCAAGACAAGAGGACACAGTTTGAGATTAGAGGGGGGCTGATTAAGGGGGAATGTGAGGAAATTCTTTTTCACAGAAAGGGTGGTGGATGCATGGAATGGCTTACCACAAGAAGTGGTGCCATGAATACAGTGCAGGGCTTCAAACAGGCATGGGATAGGCATAAGGGAGCAATACAAATGACTATGAATAGATAGACCACTGACAGAGCAAAGGCCAATGGCACACTTGTAAGGTAGAAAAACAAATGGGCAGACTGGTGGATGGGCCTTGCGGTCTTTATCCGCCATCAACTTCAATGTTTCTGTGTTTCAGGAGGGAGTTTTGGTAGTGACAGTGGGTCACCCATATAGTAAAACCATAAGTGTGCAGGAGGAAGTTCTGATATCAGGGTTGGGCACCCATGGCCAGTGTAGTCACACACACATAGGCCTTAGGTCAGTAATGATGGTGGGATTGAGCACCATCCACCAGTTTCATAATACATTGGGCAGCCAGCAAGGACATACTGGCAGCAGGGCTGGAAACCTGCTTCTTTGTCATTGCACGCTGGCCAAGCAAGTGGGGGACCAGCAATATGGTTAGGCATCTACCACATGTGTCTTTACACATTTGTTGAGTGCAAGGCAGGGAAACAGAAGTATGGTTGGGCACCAACCAGTTGTGTCATTACGCATTAGATAAGTGTGAGGTAGGAGCAGTGGCAGTGTTGAGAACCAGGGCCTATTTTACACATTGGTCAGGTGGCAGAAAGTTCAGTGGTAGGGTTTGCATCAGATGGGCATGAGCTGCAGTACCTCCAGTGGGATTGGGTACATATCACTGGTGTCTTCACGCATCAAGTGGGTGGAAGTAAGTAATGATGGAGGGGTTGGAACCCTCCACCAGTGTCAGCTCACATCAGGCAGATGGGGAAGGAGGTACCATTATTAGGTTTGGCCACCTGCCTCCTGTGTCATCACACATAAAGTGAGATGGAGGTGGTTACTGTCAGCAGGGCTGGGCACCTTCTGTTGGTGTCATCACATACTAGCTGTTGGGAAGCAGAAAGGATGGCACGGTTGGGCTCCTGCCACCAGTGTCACCATGCATCGGGTGCTCAGGAGTGGTGTACCAGTCTCAGGGTTAGACACACACTGCTGGTACTGTGACACCTTAGGCATGCAGAAGAGGGTACTAGTATCATGCCTTTGCACCCACAGCCAATGTCATCATAGATCAGGCAGGCCGGAGGGGGAACCAGCAGCTGCATTGGGCACTCACTATCTGTGTTATCAGACATCACATGGGTAGGAATTGCGCTACCAACAGTAGGATTGGGCTTTGTAACAAGTGTCTGTACACATCAAGCAGAAGGGATGGAGGTATTGACAGAAGAGCTGGGCAACACATGAGCGTGGTATCATTGCACATCTGTCAGGTAAGAGGGGGTACCAGTAATGTGTATGGACATCTGCCACCAGTGTCATCTCACATCAGGTGGGCTGGGTGCAAGGGTGGGGTTGGGCACCCACCATTAGTATCATCACACATTGAGCAGACAGGGTGTTACTGATGATGGAGTTGGGCACACAACAGCAATATCATCACACATGGAAAAGGCAGATCCATGACAGTGACGTTACAGCAACTCCTTTATGTCGACCGCATTTGTAGTTAGCATAAAGGGAGTCACTTCAGACTATATTTTCTTCAGAGGGCTTTGCATCTAAACCCCCTACTCCTAAATTAATCAACTCAGAGTTGGAGTTTCTTTGGGAGGGGATGCAATACCCCCAGAAAGCAGAACTGGTGTCCTGCACTGATACTACAGTGACCTGGAGCTGTTGTTGCTATAGTGTTGGCTGCAGTAAAGTTGTCGCCATATAGACAGCATGCCGAGAAGGCGAGGGGGCTACCAGCATTGTGAATCAGCACTCACCTACAGTGTGATCACACACACTGGTGGGTAGGAGGTGGTATGAGTGACAAAGTTGCCATAGCAACACATGCTCGCACTTTCTTCTGCTGTTCTGAAGCTGCCGACTCACTCGCTCTTCTCTTACTGTTGTCGGCAGCTTCTTCTGTTAAAATATAGCCAATATTAGGAAAGGGTCACAGTTTTTGAGCAATTTACAGCACAGGCTCTATAATTGACAGTACCTGAGATTTCAATATTGTTGCACTGGGTCACGCTACATTTCAATGCGTTCTGATCGGTCACAGTGCACTAAAGTTGAAGATGGGTGAAAGGAAGTCGCAGGATCAACCAGATATGATTAAATTTAATTATTTGTGTTAAGATGTAGGCAGGATCAACCAGATATGTATTATTCAATGAGTTTACTGCAGCAACATGAAACAATTTTATTTAAGAATATATGTAATCTGCTCTTTTGAAGGACGGGTTATAGAGAGTTGTATTGGGGTGGTCAGGGCAAGGTTAGCCAGAATCCAGACACATTTTGGCATAATAATTTTTAAAGTAGCAGGATCAACTACATATATATATATTTAAACAACATATACATCTGTTGTACTGATAGACATACTGCAGATTTGTGTTGAAACAGCCAACATCTCTATGTAGTGCAATGTATTAAGTGCACATTTGGAGCTTTTGTTGAATGCAGCCCAAAATATACATAGTATAAACCGAATATGACATGGCCCGACTGAAGATATCATATTTATCTTCACGAGGCCAATGACATCATGATATCTCACTCGTGGCTTCGCCACTCGTAAGATATCATGATATCATTGGCCTCTCGTGAAGATAAATATGATATCTTCAGTCGGGCCATGTCATATCCCCTATACATATATATATGGTCAGCAGTAATTACAGAGCAGTAATGTGTCCATATAATTGCAATGGTGTGTTTGCATCACAGTTATAGGGTTGAGTAGGGAGTTTTAATGTTAAACCATTATTTTGCACTGCAGTAAAACCGTCATCCCTGGCTGGAACAGCTTGACATTTGGCATGCATGGGGTCGGTGCTGGATATATCAGTATCCTATCAAACGATAATGGTCACATCAGCAGTTTAAAAGTACTAGAAAGTTGAAAACACATAAAAATATGGAAATTAAGATCCTTGTTTTGCTCACCATAGCAAAAAAACTGGCTGTGAGTTGAAACTTGAAAATTATAGGTTCATTAGAATTTACCCTACATTGTCTCTTTGATTACCAAAAACTGATTCTCTTATTGGTGGTTTGACTGACAATATGTAGATATGAAATTATTTATAAAAAAGTGCAATTTGTTGGCTTGTGTAGAATGTTTTTTTCAATATTCTATTCATAACTGGATATTTGAGAAATTGACTTTTGTCAGTTTGGGGGGGGGGGGGCGTGAATTTGTATGACCTGAAAATATCATTTTTGTACAGATTCATGTCACAAAAAGTGCCCTATTTCATTATCATTACCACAGGCTGGTAGTCTATCCTAAGCTCCAGAACTGTACCTTAACCCCTCAAGTTTTTCTGGCATTGGGAAGCCCTTCCCCAGGACTGGCAGCCTCCACCCACCCATCAAAATTGTTTGACAACTGGCAGTGAGTGCCCAAAATTGCTTTTGGTATCCTCCCACTTCTGATGGCCTGAAAAATCAATGAAATCAGCAGTGGATCCACATTCCTGCCACTGACATACCCTCTGGCCCACACAAAATTCAATGAAACTGGCAATTGGTACCCAACCCTGGGACTGGTACTAAAACAACTGGTGATGGGTGCCATCTCCCCCCATCTAATCATTTACACTACCTGTAGTGGCTGTTCAAACCTGGCAACAGTACCCCATATCACCCACTAGATCTTTCATATAGCCAGTGGTTGGTGACAAATGCCATTAGTACCCTCAGCTGCCCATCTGAAGTTCAATAAAACAGGTGTTTAATTCTCAGTACCGCCACAAGTATCCACCTGATGCAACCAAGTAAAAATTCCCTTCCTCTGCTAACTGTCCAAACCCCTCATCCCCGCACTCATCCCCCACCCATCCCATATATTAAAATAAAATACATGCCCACCCTCTAGAACCTTGTCTCCTACTCCCTCCTTACTGGTGGCACACTACAGTTTTATTTTGTTTGGGATGGCAGTATAGCCAATAGGTTAGAGTAATGCGCTGTGAATGTGCTTGGTACATCCAGCAGACAGACCTGGGTTTTGATTCCCACAACTTTCACTTGTATTCTGTGTGACTCTGAACAAGTCACATAATCCTCCCAGTCTTCCTGAGTCCCCCTAGAAAACAGTCACCTGTGCCTAGTGGGCCTTACTCAGTTACCAAAGAATATATTAAAATCTCTTTCTCTCTCTCTGTCTCTCACGCTCTCTTGCTATATATATATATATATACACACACACACACACACACACACACACTTAGTGGAATCAGCTTATATGCACACCCGTTTTGCACAGAGAAAATGTGCATTTAACCAGAATGTCCATAACATAGAAACATAGAATTTGATGGCAGATAAGGACCGCTTGGCCCACCCAGTCTGTCCATTTCCCTACCTACTGGATAAGCTGCAGATCCTAGTTAAGCAGCAGCCTACTTCTTCTTACCCCCACACCCTAGAATTGCCTTATGACTGTCCCATGCATGCTTGAATTCCACCACTGATTTTGACTCCACAACCTCCTCTGGAAGGCCGTTCCATGCATCCACAACCCTCTCTGTGAAAAAATACTTCCTTAAATTACCCCTGAGCCACCTCCATCTTCAAATTGTGCCCTCTTGTTCTTGCACACCTCTTTTGAAAGATGCTACCTCTTGGACTTTGTTGATTCCCTTGAGGTACTTGAAAGTTTCTATCATGTCCCCCCTCTCCTCCTTTCCCGAGGCTATACATATTAAGCTCCTTAAGTCTCTCTTCATATATCTTCCGGTGCAGACCCTGCACCATTTTAGTGCCTCCTCTGGACAGCTCCCATCCTGTCTATGTCTTTATGGAGATTGGGTCTCCAGAACTGCACACAGTACTCAGATGGGGTCTCACCAGCTGTCTGTACAGAGGATAATAACTTCCTGTTTTCTACTGGTGATGCCTCTCCCTATGCATCCCAGTAACCCCCAGCCCTCCTTGCTGCCCTCACATTGCTTGCCCACCTTTAGGTCATCTGATATGACTACCCCCAGGTCCCTTTCCATTTTTATTGTTGTTAGTATCTCACCCCCCATTGTGTACTCTTCCCCTGGGTTTTTGTTTCCCAGGTGCATTACCTTGCACTTCTTAGCATTGAATCTAAGCTGCCATATATTTGACCATTCCTCTAACCTTGCCAAGTCCCTTCTCATCCTTTCCACCCCACCCTGTGCATCAACTCTGTTGCAGATCTTAGTGTCATCTGCAAAGAGACATACTTTTCCTTCCAGTCCTTCCATAATGTTGTATAAAGACATCAAGAGGACCGGTCCAATCACTGAACCCTGCGGTACCCCACTAGTAACCCTCCTTTCTTCTGAGTGGACTCCATTTACTATTACTCTCTGTGTCCTATTCTCCAGCCAATTCTTTACCCAGGCTGTCATCTTGGGACCCACGCCCAGGCTGGCTAACTTGTATATTAATCTTTTGTGTGGGACTGTGTCAAATGCCTTGCTAAAGTCCAGGTAGGCCATGTCCACAGCCCCTCCCTGATCTACTACTTTGGTCACCCTGTCAAAGAAATCTATCAGATTTGTCTGGCATCACCTTCCCGCTGAGAATCCATGCTGCCTAGGGTCCTGTGCCCCTCTGACCTCTAGATACTCGACAGTTCTTTCCTTCAGAAGTGATTCCATCAATTTCCCTATCACTGAGGTTAAACTAACAGGTCTGTAGTTTCCTGCTTCTGCCTTGCTCCCACTTTAGTGAAGGGGAATCACATCTGCCCTCCTCCAGTCCTCGGGTACCACCCCATCCTCCCATGATTTGTTAAAAAGGATAGTCAGTGGTGTCACTAGTTCTACCCTTAGCTCTTTAGAATTCTGGGATGAATCCATCAGGCCCCATTGCTTTGTCCACCTTCAGTTTTAAGAGTTCTTTCAGAACCCTTTCTTCTGTAAATGGGCTGGTATCAACTTCTGTATCCAGAGTTTTACTTCTGTTTGTTTTATGTACCTCCCCCACTTCATTTGTAGATACTGAGCAAAAAATATTTGTTTAGTATCTCTGCCTTTTCACAGTCTCCCTCTGCCCACCCTCCCTCCCCTTTATTAAGCCTCACTATCCCTCCCTTGGTCTTCCTTTGCTCCCTGATGTACCTATAAAAGGTTTTATCCCCCTTATTATCTGAGTTGCTATCTTTTCCTTGGTTTGGGCCTTTGCTGTTCTGACTGCCTTCCCAGCCTCCTTTTGCTTTAACTGATACAGTTCTCTGTCCTGCTCCTTCTGCGATTCCTTGTACTTCCTGAATGCTTTCTTTTTCTCTTGAACCTTCACTGCCACTTCCTTTGAGAACCATAGTGGTTTCTTACATCGTCTTGTTTTGTTTATTTGCTTCACCCAAATACCTCTGTGATAGCAGTTTTTATTATTCCCCATTGTTCTTCCACCCCTCCTCCCTGCCCATTTGCTAGTGCATTCCTTAGGCACTCACCCATTTTGGCAAAGTCAGCCCTCCTAAAGTCCAGTACTTTTGTCTTTGTATGGCTTGACTCTATTGCTGTGTTTATTGTGAACCATACTGTTCGATGGTCGCTAGTACCCAGATGGCTACCCACTTCTACATCTGTGATCCTCTCTCCATCTCCATTTGAGAGAATCAAGTCTAATATTGCTCCCTCTTGAATGGGCTCCAGTACTAGTTGTCTAAGGCATGCCCCCTGTAGGGCACCTAGAATAACTGCACTCTTCAAAGTGGCAACTGCAACTGCACTCCAGTTAACATCTGGCATTTTCAGATCACCCATCAGCAATATCTCCCCTTTTTCTGGCATTCTAAGTATACTTTCTATCATTTCCCTGTCCATTTGCTCCCCCTGAGAAGGGGGTCTGTATACAACCCATGTGCGTATTGTGGTGCCATTGCCTGTCTCCAAATTTACCCACAGTGCTTCTTCTCCTCCCTGTTCACCCTTTTGTTCTGTTGCTTTTATTCCTTCCCCTATGTAAAGAACTACTCCTCCTCCTCTTTTACCCTCCTTGTCCCTCCTGTAGACAGTGTATCCTGGTATGTTTATGTCCCAGTCATTTACCTGAAACTGCTGATTTGCTGCTGTATTAAGCACACAAGACACACTCAGGGTATAAACACTTAATTTCCATCAAAACAATCTCATACAAACTTTGAAAAACGAGTTAAAAAGCATTTGTACTGTATAACAGTAACAAAAATTCTTTCAATAAATGCAGTATTATACTGCTATTTAGCTATGGACGTTTAAAAATGTGCAGTCATTTATTACAGTTCAGAGTCCCCCGTGATTTGCTGTGTAAAACAACATGGTCCTCAAATTCAAAACACTTCATAAGGTCCCGCTTTCTCTTTCACCCTCACAAATGACTCTATCTTGTCCATACACTCAGCTCTTTAAAGGTTGTTGCCTCTTGCTTGGGAGTCTCAGTGTCAGGCATTATTATTCAAACTGCGGACACATCCACACTGAACTTTAAAGCAAGAGTTCAAAATGCCAGAGTGCACTTTTTTCCATGCATGCAGCTGCTAAGTATTGAGTGGGGCGAGTGACTGCATAAGGTAGGCATTGTATTAAATGCAACTTCTACACCTAGTTAACCCTAATTAACTGTTGTTAAAAAAAACTGTGCACTAATCCGGTGTTAACTACATTACCTGAGATGTGTAAATGATTTGAGAAGCTGTGCACTTGGTTCTATGTGATAATGGCATTCTGACACCACGGAGCACAACAAAACAGTGCCAGGGACTTAGTTTTTTAATGTTTTCTGTGGCAGGGCTACGCCATCCCCCTTTGCCCCCTGCACCACTCTACTAAAGGATTCTCCACTCCAGGGGAGGTGCATGTTGGGGGTGTGAAAACCTTAAAAAAAATTTCAGGCAGGGCGCAAAAAAAAAACACACTGGTGCCTAGACCCAAAAACAGTACCCTGCAGACCGATGCCGGCAACCCACCCAACATGCCATTCACATATTGGGAGTGTGTAGTATGGTATGGGCTGCACTCCCTTTGGCTAACGCTGTGGACCAACGGGTGTACAGCCCTACCGATGGTGTCAGTTAGCGGGTGGCGGCGTGGCAGGCAGGTGGGTGCTGCCACCTGCCACTGATGGGGGAGTGGGGTGGTGAGATTCAGTGGGTGGGTGGGGTGGGGGTTCACTGGACCACCAGGGATTGGGGATCTGATTTTATTACTGAGTCCATGGTTGGGCAGGCAGGTCCACTGGACCATCAGGGATTTTGGGGATCTGATTTTACTACTGAGCCCACGATCGGCCAGGCAGGTCTACTGGATCACTAGGGATATTGGATGGATTCTTCATTTATTATTACAAATACCCACGATCGGGCAGACAGAGGTCCACTGGACCACCAGGGATATTGGATGGATTATTCATTTATTATTACAAATGCCCACGATTGGGCATAGTGGGATTACCAGGTGCAGCCGGAGCTCAGGTGGCCACCCACAGGTGGAGCTGCTGTGTTGTGCCCTGCAATGTGGCAGCTCACTTGTGGGTGGACATCAGTTGTTCCTTGTTTTTTTGGATCAACTTTGAGCTGGTGCAGGTAGGGGTTGCGCATGCATGGCTCTGCACATCCCTGGCTGAATATTGGGCTGTGCAGGGTATGCATGGGCACGTCTCTCCACCTGCATCTGCATACATTACTGATGCGCTCTGGTGCATCGGGAGTTGTGGTGCATACTTTTCCCTTTTGAATATGTCATGGGGCGCATCAGTGGGTTGTGCATGGCTCAACGCTGTTGCACCATGTGCAACCCTTTTGAATATCTGGGCCTTTTTGTCATTCTTTTGAATATGCAGGATTACTTCATGAAAAAATAGTTCTGATTTCTTGTTTCAGCCAGTAGGTGGAGCTGTTGTGTGTTTTGTGTTGCATTTCACTCACCGTAGCAACCTTTGTCAGTGCTCCTACTCTTTGTTCATGTGACCTGTTCCCTTGGTGTTTATGTCTTGTTTTGTCAGACGATTTTGAATTTCTGTTGCTGTTTCACAGATTTTCTATTACTACTGCTGCTATTTCTGTATCAGACAGTGCTGCACCCCTTCCCCAGCATTACGACCCCCCACCTGCTGCCCTGATGATATGTGGGGAATAAGAGGAAAGGATGCAGGCAGGTGGCAGGAACAATTTCTTTTTACTTTTTGTACTTTGTGGTGTTTTAAAGAAAAGAACAGAGAAAGATGAGCGTGCGAACGGGAGCTATGCGGTGACTGTCTGAAGGCCTGGTTTGTCACTCACTCGCTGGATGTGCTCAGTCCATGAACCCAATTCAGTCATAGTAATGGGTTCCTCTTATTTGTTTTTGTTTTTTAAAGAGAGGAAGGAATTTTGGGGGAATTTTGGAAATGTGTGTGGATTGCAGGTGTGATTTTCAGTGGTTTCTGTGTTGTGGGAGGGAGGAACTCACAGTGCTGTTAAGCCAGTCAGAAATGGTTTTCACTTTGGAGTGATTTCCACATGCAGTTTGAGCCCTGAGCTGGGACTGCCGATCACAATGTCAGCTTTTGTGTTTTAAATTAGTTATTTCAGAAAAATAAGGGGAGCAATACAAAATGTGATGATCTGCATAGATAGCTTGACAGTGGGAGAGAGGGCTTTATGACTGGGCGGGAGTTTGGAGATAGACTACTGAAGCTGATCACAGTGACAGTTTCTTGGACAGGGGCAGTGGAGTGTAATATGATCATTTGTGTGCTGGGACTAGATCTGTGATATTATGCTGGAATAACATCACTGGTCCAGCCCGAGACAGACCAGTCAGAGGACAGCATTATTTCTTATCATTGTATAACAGTATCATAGTATCATAGTAATGTGTCAGAAGAAAAGGACCATCCTGACTCATCCAGTCTGCCCATCTCCCCCTTCCCTACTTGTCACTGGTGCACAAGGAGCCTATCCTCTGTCCTCTAACCAACCCCTTAAGTCAATCCCATGCTGTCTTGAATCCCTCCACCATTTTGACACCTACATCCTCCTCAGGTAATCTGTTCCAGGGTTTAACCACCCTCTTAGTGAAATAACAGCCCACTACATTACTTTTGAATCTTCTTCCTTCCAATCTTAAAGTATGTCCTGTTGTTTTAACTCTGACTTTCCTTTTAAATAGACTTTCTTCTTTTTTTATCCCCGTCATGTACTTGATTGTCTCTATCATATCCCCTCTCTCTCTTCTAAACTCCAGCAGCTACCGATTTAATTATCTGAATCTTGTTTTATATGGTTTCCCCTGCATACCCTGCACCATCTTTGTTGCCTTCTCTGAACCTTTTCCATTACATCTATGTCCAGTACTGTACCTTGTACTCCATGTGTGGTCTAACTATGGTCTTACATAATGCATCAGCACCTCCCTCTTCCTCTTCGCGAGGGCCAGGTTGCTGACTGGAGCTTCTAGGTCCAGTCATATTACACCTGTGCTGTGTGATTTGCACTGGTTGCCAATACAGTGGTGGTTACCTTCAAGGTCAATTTGCTGACCTATAAGGCCCTACATGAGCAGGGTCCCCACTACCTGAAAGAGCTCCTGTATTCCTACTGCCCCCCCCCGCTCAATCCGTTTCTCTGGTGAGAGATTGCTAGAGATTCTCATGGTGTCCCTTAAAACATCGGGAGGAAGATCTTTCACATTTGTGGCCCCTACCCTGTGGAATTTCTTACCTTGCCAGATGCAGGATAGCCAGACAGTAGAAGGGTTTAAAAGTTGTTTAAAGACATATCTATTCAACCAGGCCTTCTCAGGAACATATTAAGTTCAAATTTATATGGGTGTTTTTGATATGTTTATATATGTTTTATGATATGTGGTAAATTTTTAATGTTATAATGTGTAAAGATGCCCTGAGCTTTGGAAGGGCACCCTAAATAAATAAACTTGATTAATTGATTTATTGATTGATTGATTCCTATTAGTTATGCCCCTTCCTATGCATGCCGGCATTCTATTAGCTTTGCTAACCACGTTACTACATTGATCACTTACCCTAAGATTGTTTGATATTATAATCCCCAGACCCCTTTCCTTTTCCATTTGCTTTATTTGCTCTCCCCCCAAGTAACTACTTGGCAAGTCAATTTTTACACCCTATATGCACCACCACACACTTCTTTGTATTGCACTTCAGCTGTCATGCTTTTGACAATTTCTGTAGTATACTCAAATCCCTCCTCATGGCCTCATCCCTTCTTCAATGTTGACCTTATTCTATAACTTTGCATTATCTGCGAACATATTTTCCCTTCAGTTGCCTCTGATACAGTATATCATTAATATATAAGTTAAAAAGGATTGGTTATGGTACAGACGCTTGAGGAACCCCACTCACAACCCATACATGTGATATGTTCAACTTGCTTAAGAGGGAGATGTAGGTCAAATTAGGAAGGAGATTGGCCTGCCAACTTGCTTAAGAGGGAGATTTGGGTCAAATTAGGAGGGAGATTGGCCTGCTAGTAGGGAGATGCTGTAACGTTGTGAGTTTGTCCTTAAATGGCATCAAAAAAATAAGAAAAAAGTCAATACAAAAATTGAATGTATTTATTTTGTCAAGAATAAGCACTAAAAAGAATAAACAACTAGTTATATAAAGTTATCAGATACATTGTTCATCACTGATTTAATTTTTATGTGTCTTTATATGCTCAAAAAAAAGGATATTTTTGACAGAATTTTACTTAAGCAGGAGATTTTGTTTCCCAGGAGGAAGGGAGGGAGTTCAGTCAAAAACCAAAACAGGAGTCTCCTGTGTAAAGAGGGAGATATCACAAGTATGCAACCTTCCTTACCACAGAATGTACACCATTTACTACCACTCTATGACATCTAGCCTTCAGTCAGTTTTCCACCAATCTAGTTATTTTCTGTCTCACACTCAGGTTCTCTGTCTTATTTACTAGCCTGCAGTGAGGGACAGAGTCAAAAGCCTTACTGAAGTTCAGGTAGGCAACATCAACTGCCCCTCCTCAATCAACCACCTTCGTTACCCATCAATAAATTCTATCAGATTTGTTTGGCAAGATCTCCCATTAGGGAATCTGTGTTGCTTTTCATCTAATAGTTTGTTGTCCATTAAGTATTTTACCACTCTTTCCTTTATTAGCACCTCCATCACCTTGCCCACTACTCCTGTGAGGCTGACAGGCCTGTAATTCCCTGCTTCCTCATTGCAGCCTCCCTTGAGCAGTGGTACTACATCTGTTGTCCTCCAATAACTTACAACACACCATTTATCTAGGGACAAGTGAAATAACTTTGCTAAATGTGTTGCAAACTCATCCCTCAGCTCCCTAAGAACCCTTGGATGCAAACCATCTGGCCCCATCACTTTGTCTTCCTTTAATTTTCCAAGTTCTTCATTGACTCTTTTCTCACTTAATGGGCTTTGATCCACCCCTCATTCATATCATTCTTTCTTCTTTAACTTAGGCCCCTTTTCACCCTCTTCCACTGTGAATACAGAGGAAAAATACCTATTTAAAACCTAAGCTTTCTCAAAGTCCCCCTCAACCTCAGTTCACCCCTCCCCCATCAAACTCACAATCCCCTGTCTTGTCCTCATTCCCCCACATATCTAAAAAAAAGTTTTCTCTCACACTTTTGCAATGGCACTGGACTGCTTTGCACCAATTTGTGTCTATCCACTAGCCTCCTGATGCAGCTCACTGTGATATAATGAAAAGCTGAGGCTTTTGAAGGTGACAGTGTGGAGGCTATAGCATTCCTGGAAGAGGTATGCTTGAGTGAATAACAGAATGGCAATGAGGTCCCAACATAAGGAAAATTATAGGATAATATTCCTAAAAAGGTGCATGGTCTAGTGCACAGTAAGAACAGACCAGCTCTTCTGCACTGTTGACAGGCTAAATTATCATTTCTGTTCGCAGCCTGGGAGAGGTGTTTTTCCCAAGAATTCCATGGGGAGTTTGATAAATTCTTCATTGACAGAGTGTCCTTCATTATGACAGGGACCTCACCAGGTGGGCTGTCATGGTCCAGAAGTGGTGGAGTTGAGAAATACTGGGGCAATCCAACAGCATTGAGTGTGTGTCAGGAGTACCATCACCCCTATCCAGAAACCACTCAGTCCAATGCAGCTGCCTCAAAGGATGCAGAAAACAAGGAGTACTTGGATGACAGTGGGCTCAGGGAGGGTTAGACCAGTCAGGCAGAGGCATATCCCAGATCCTAGTCCACTCAAGAACTCATATGCCACACTGCCAAACAGGGACAACCAAATAGAGGTACCCAGAGAAATGGAAGGAAAGGATGTGGAGGTTAGCCAAGTGCAAAAGATGGAGATTAGTGCCCAGGAGGTGGATAGGCAGAATAGGGGCCAAATTCAGCAGAAAGGCAGACAGCAAGGTGAACCAGGGATAAAAGGCAACCAAGGAAGGGGCTGGAGTAGAATAGCGAAACAGTCTAGGGAGGTCAAATCATGGAAAGTCATGTGTGCAAATGCCAGGATCCTTAGCAACAAGATGGAAGATCTGGAGGCTGTCATGGTGCAGTCAGACCTGGACATTGTGGCCATCACTGAAACCTGGTGTAATGATAACCATGAATGGGAGTTGGCCATACCTGGCTACAACATATTCAGAAGAGACAGGGCAGGCAGGAAGGGAGGAGGAGTGGCACTGTATATGAAAAATGACATAAGGGCCACAGAGATCCAGGAGGAATAAAATGGGGTAGAGATGCTGTGGGTTAAGCTGGAAAGGAAAATGGGGCCAGCCATCCACACAGGTGTGGTCTATAGACCACCAGCCCAGGAGTAAGAAACAGATAGGGAGCTGATGCTAGCCATCCAGAGGATGGCAGACAAGGGTGAGGCAGTACTGGTTGGAGACTTCAATATTCCAGACGTGGACTGGAGCATCCCAGCAGCAGCATCAACTAGGAGCAGATTTATCCTGGACTCCTTCAGAGTGCCTTCCTCAAGCAACTGGTCATGGAACCAACTCGGCAGAAGGCAATACTGGACCTTGTGCTCACAAACAGGGACAGTGTGATGGGGGTAAGGAGTGGGGAGCACCTGGGGAACAGTGACCACCAGTCACTGTGGTTTGAAATCACAGAAAGAGCAGAACCAAACCACACAAAAGCACATATCCTGGATTTTAGGGGGGCAAACTTTGGGAAAATGGGGAGATACTTGAAAGAGGCATTAAGGGGAATGGGGCAGGAATCAGGGGTTGAGGAACAGTGGGAAGTATTTAAAATGGGATTACAAGAGCAACAGAATTATGTATTAAGCAGGTTAGCAAGAAGAAAAGGAAGAGGAGACACTATGGTTTTCCAAAGAGGTAGCAAAGAAAGTGAAAGCCAAAAGATTGCATTCAGGCAATACAAAAGACACAGGCAGAAGGGATAGGGAGAAGTACCAGGAGAAGCAAAGGGAGGCAGGGAGGTCAGTAAGGGAAGCCAAAGCTCAGACAGAAGAACACATTGCAAAATCAGTGGGTAGAGGGGACAAAACTTTACAGGTACATAAGTGAAAAAGAAAGGCAAATGGGAGGATAGTGAGACTGAAGGGGAGGATGGGGCTGTGTGGAGGATGACAACAGTAAAGCTGACATATTGAACAGGTATTTCTGCTCAGTCTTTACTAAGGAAGAGGAGGGTAATGGGTCTGAATGAGTACAAGGTGAGAATGGTGCAGAAATGGACACAAGTCCCTTTACACGAGAACGGGTCCTGAAGGAACTGGAAGTAATAAGAGTTGATAAAGCAATGGGGCCAGATGGGGTGCACCCCAGGGTCCTTAAAGAACTAAGAGAGGTGGTGACTGAACCTCTTGCTGTCCTGTTTAGCCGATCACTAGAAACAGGGGAGGTACCCAAAGACTGGATGATAGCAGATGTAGTCCCCTTATACAAAAGTGGGAACAAAGAGGAAGCGGGGAACTACAGACCAATCAGCCTCACCTCAGTAGTGGGGAAGATCATGGGAGCACTACTGAAGGAGAGATTGGTGGAACATCTGGTTGTCAATGGACTACAAGACCCAAGGCAGCATGGTTTCACCAGGGGAAGGTCATATCAGACCAACCTCATTGAATTTTTTGACTGGGTGACTAGGGAGGTGGATCAGGGGAGGGCAGTGGACATGGCCTATCTGGACTTCAGCAAGGCCTTTGACACTGTGCCACATAGAAGACTATTGCACAAACTGGGGAATATGGGTGTGGGCAGGACAGTAGTGCGGTGGGTAGGTAACTGGCTGGGTGGCAGGACACAGAGGGTGGTGGTAAATGGCTGTCACTCCACAGAGGGAAGAGTGACCAGTGGGGTACCACAGGGATCAGTGCTGGGACCGGTACTATTGAATATCTTCATCAGTGACATTGCACAGGACCTAGAAGGCAGAATTTCACTGTTCACTGATGACACAAAGCTCTGTAACAGAGTAGACACACCAGAGGGTGTAGACAGAATGAGAAGGGACCTGCAGAAACTTGAAGAATGGTCAGGGGTTTGGCAGTTGAAATTCAATGCAAGGAAGTGCAAGATAATGCATATGGGGCATAAAAACCCTGGCACAATATATCAGTTGGGGGGTGAGGATGTAGCATGCACCAAGCAGGAAAGGGATCTTGGAGTTATCATCTCTGATGACCTCAAGGCAGGGAAACAGTGTGACAAGGCAGCAGGTAAAGCAAATAGGATGCTGGGATGCATAGGCAGGGGCATCACCAGCAGGATAAGGGAGGTCATAATTCCACTAAACAAGACACTAGTGAGGCCACACCTGGAGTATACTGTGCAGTTCTGGAGACCTTACCTACGTAAGGACATAGACAGGGGGAGAGAAGGTTCAGAGGAGGGCAATAAAGATGGTGCATGGATTGCATCACAAGTCCTATGAGGAAAGGTTGAAGGAACTGAACATGTACTCCCTGGAGGAGAGGAGGGAGAGAGGGGATATGATAGAGACATACAAGTATCTTACAGGGAGGAACAGGGTGCAGGAATGCACTATTTTTAAGCGAAAAACATGTTCCAGGACTAGAGGGCATGGGATGAAGTTGGAAGAAGGATGATTCAGAGGAAACGTGAGGAAGAATTTCTTCACAGAACGGGTGGTGGACAAGTGGAACACCCTGCCAGAGGAAGTGGTGGGGGCTGAAACAATCACGGGGGATTTAAGAATGCATGGGATAGACATAAAGGAATTCTGGAGATCAGGGGTAAGGGACAACAGACTTCCTGGAAAACATAAACTGAACTTACAAACTTAAATGGGCAGACTGGGTGGGCCATAGGCCCTTATCTGCCGACACTGTCTATGTATCTATGTATCTATGTTTGTTTCAAAAGGTGCTGAAGCTGATCTTGGGTCTGCACAAAATCTTCTGTGAGTCAGATCCTGTGCTTATGCAGCTGTTAGTGGAGTGCAGTTAGGCCTTTGGTTCAGTTTTTGCTGGCTTTGTCCAATGTTCCCATACAGATGAATGCTTTCTCGCAGATCTTAATAAAGCTGTGCTAAGACCTATTCCCAATAAACCATCCTTAGACCAAGAGAGTTGGGCAAATTGCAGTCCTGTCTCAAAATTTCCCTCTCTGGGGGAAGATTATTAAGAAGGCGGTGGCAGTGCAGCTTGAGTCTTGCCTTGATAAATTTAACATCTACAAACCAATCTAGTCAGTTTCAGCCCTCAGAAGCCAGCAGAAAATGTCCATTTTGTCTATCATGTATCTGCGTGTATTGCAGGGTTCACAGCTTTAAGCTACTGAACCTGCCCCCCCATTTGTCCCCTCCCCTCTATGTGCCCTTCTCTTGACTCTCACTTTCCCCATAAACTCTATCCCAGCCTGTCATGAAGTTGCCCACCATCTTTGACAAAACCTCCCCTTCCGGAAACACTTTCCAACTCACCACAACCCTCTCCATGAATAAGTTCCTCCTAGCCTTCCTCCTGAATTCCTCCCCCCCAATTTGAAATTTTGCCCCCTCTTGTTTTGGTTTGACTTAGATTAAATAGACCTTTCTTATCCACTTTATTTCCCTCAAATACTTGATGGTCTCAATCATGTTCCCTCTCTCTCTCCCTCTCCTGTTCGCCTCTCCCTTCAAAGGAAACATGTTCAGGGCCTGTATCCTGTTCTCATGTGATATACCCTGCTTGATCATCATCTTTTCCCTCCTTTGGACCATCTGCAGGAGGTTAATATCCTTTTTAAGGTATGGATACTGGTACAATACACTACTGCAGATGCAGCCTGACTAATGACCTGTACAAGGGAAGTATTACCTCCTCCCACCTGTTGCTTATCCCTCTGCTGCCTTCCTATACTGTATGGTATGTGTTAGGCCACCAGTGATCATCACTCTATGATCTTTCCTCCCCCCCTGATATAAGATATGCAGATCCTTCCCAGGCTACACGCCACCCTGAACTTCTTGGCTCCAATGTGCATAACTACATTTCTTTGCATTGAAGCCAGGCTGCCAAATCCTGGACCAGCTCTCTAATTTTCCAGATCCTCCTTTAGGTCCTGTATCCCTTCTACTGTGTCCACCCTCCCACAGAGCTTGGTGTCATCCATGAATAGGCACATTTTGCCCTTAATTCTGGCCCCAGTTTCATTTATAAAGACACCGAGCAGCAGCATCCTAGCATTAGGCCCCACAGGGCATGACTGGAGACCCCCCTGCTGCTAGACAGCTCACCTTCTTACCACCATGCTCTGGGTCCTTCCGCTATGCTAGTTTTCCACCCATCTGGTCAACTCTCCCTCACCCTGTGATCCGTCAACTTTCTGATCAACCTCTTGTAGGGTACAGAGTCAAAGGCCTTGCTGAAGTTCAGGTAAAGGCATTCAACTACTTGGTTGCTATACACTGTTTTAGTGACCCTGTCAAAGAAGTTAATCAGATTTGTTTGACATGACCTCCCTCCCAGAAACTAATATTGCAACACGTCCTGGACTCTGACAATGTTTCCTTAAGTATAGTCTCCAAGACTTGGCAGACTACTGAGGTCAGATAATTCCCTGATTATACTTGGGTCCACTCTTATCCCTTTATGTGCCATTCTCCAGTCCTGCAGTACTATGCTGACTCCAGTGAACTACTGAACAGGACAGCCAGCGGATCTGCAAGCTCCTCAGTCTGTTTCCTCATCACCCTTGGGTTTATGCCATGTGGGACTGGGGATTTGTTCACCTTCAATGCCAGTAGTCCTGTCCTCACCTTATCCACCACTGTCACTTCATCTGTGCCCCCAGCTCCTCCTTCTCCTCTTCTTCACCCTAGCGGCACTGGTTCATTTTTCTCCATGTTAAAGATGGAACAGATGTACTCATTCAGTACATCTGCTTTGCCCCAATGCTCCTACACACACCTGTCCCCTTTCCTTAGCTTAACAATCCAATCTTTCTTATTCTATTTCTTGCTAATATAGGAAAAAAATGCCTTTTCTCACTTCTTAATTCCCTCAGCTAGCTGCAGTTCCTTCTGAGCCTTAGCCTGCTGGACTTCCTGACCTGAGACACCAGCCATCTTTAGGTAATCCTCTCCATATTCTTCCCTTTTGGTCCTACTGAATTTCTTGTAGGCTAACCTCTTGTTCCCTTACTGCCTGGGTGACCACAGTACTAAAACAGCTGGATGCCTTAGCTCTTGAATCTTCCCCTTGAGCCCAATGCCCGCCTCTGTGGCAACTGTTATTCCTTCCTTGATGATGGCCCACCTCTGGTCCACCCCCATATCCCTTCTGGTGTTTGGCAGCTAACTCCTTAGCAACTCACTCATCTTGCTGAAGTTTGCCTTCCTAAAGCCCAGGAGTTTAATCTTAGGGTGGGCCTTTTCCCTATTCATGTTCAACTGAAACCACATTGTGTGATGGTCACTACCACTCTTATTTCCTTGTCTACCTGCTGTGGGACACCCTAGAGGTGTGAGACAGATCTAGCAAGGAGACTACATCCTGAGGGAGAGCTATACCTTATTCTACTGCTAAACAAGGGGAACAATCAGGAAGAGAACTGAGAGTTGTAGTCCAGGAGACAGCTAGAGGACTACCAAGCTTCCTGCCTGATTTACTACACTGCTACAGGTGTATTTGTTTTAATGTTTGCAAAGTCTGTTTAGTGACCTGCACAGACATTAGCCCTTAACAGAACTGGGGCACTAGTTTTAGGAGTTTTAAAGTACTGTATGCCCTGTTAGTCTGGCCTAGGGGTCACGTGACATGCTAGTCACTTCCTAGTCCTGGCATAAGAACAGCACTCTATGAGAGTGGAGCAAACATGGAGGGGAGTGTGCACACGGTCGCCGCACATGAAGATGCATGCAAAGACACGTGCATCTTGCTCACATCTTATACATGTTTGGCATGTGTCGGCGGTGTGGGGAAAAACTATTGGACATCATAGTCTGAAATACTGGGGTAAGACTTGAGAAATATTAATAACTTCTAATTGACTATAAAAGGGGAACAAGCTTTCAAATATTGCAGTAAATTTGTACTTAAGTTCCGAGTATAAGTACTGTAGGCATTAGTAAATTGTACTTTTCATAAATCCACATATTGAACTTGTACGCAATAGATGCACATTATGGCAGACACAATCATAATAATAGAAGGAGATATCAGGGTTAAATGTACAAAATGCCTGATGTACATTACTATTAATTGCAGTATAATACTGAAAGATTATGTATGCAGCAAGTGTAAACAAAATGAGGATATGAAAACTGAAATAAATCTATCTAATTCAAGGCTTATGGTACTGGAAGCCAATCAGAGAGATATGGCAGCTAGACTCCAAAGTAAAGGAAGAACAGAGAACAACGAGGCATTGCCTGAAAGTTCCTAGCAGCTTTACCCAGCTAAGACTATACCTATGATTTGCTTCAAAGGAAGAGGAACAAGTACCTCCCAAGTACCCCTAATAGAAATCCCACAATCTAATCAGGTTGTTATTGGGAAGAGGGAAAAACAAGGGAACTACAGAAGCCACTATTGAAAAATATGGTATGATGACAAATACTGAGGTACCTGGGAGTACAAGTGGTGCAGACATTGATACAATGTATTCAGATCAGACTGCCCAGGAAGAACCAGAACCCATGAATGCAACTACAACAGCACCCAAACAAATATTTGTGCTTGGAAATTCTATTATTAAACACCTAGACAGATTAATTTGTAACACAGACAAAGCTAACCATACCCTGTCAAGTTTTAGGGGGGCAAAGATAAAGCCTCTAGCAGTAGCACATGTAGGAGCTAATAACATTCTTCATGACACTGTATCAAAAATTCAACAAGAGCTAGTGGCTTTAACCAATAAGTTCACAGAGTTAGGCTTTGATGTAGTGCTGTCAGAAATTCTTCCCATTCCACATTATAAACTGAGCCTTCAAAATAAAATAAAAACATTTAATAACTGGTTAACAGCATGATATATGAGACAGGAAAATATGTGCACTGCACATTGGGAGGTAGTCGAGGGGAGGAGAGAACTATATTCTTGGGATGAACTACATTTGAGCAGGAGGTGTAGGTAGACACATCATGGCCAGCATAAACAAACATTTAAACTGATCAACAGGGGGAAGAGGCTCACTAGTACAGGCTGTCTGAACACTGTTACTGCATCAAGTAATAGAACACGTAAACCTGTTACTTATAATCTACAAGAACCCATTAGGAAAAGTCCGAGGATGACAAAGAAAGAATACCTGAAACTTCTACTTGTCACAAACGCACTCCGAGGGTCAGATATTCTGCTCCCACAGTGCCCAACCTCGAAGTGAAATATGTGAACAGGAGACAAACAGGGAAACACTGCTGTCTGTTTTGGGTCCAAGCAACTAACAGTCTTGAGTCCTGGGGTCAACTATGAACCCTTGTTCACCAGCATGCCCAGGTAACAGGTCCAAATATAAACACCCTCTTCAGGGAAAGTAGTGCAATACTTAACCCAGCAGGCACACAATTTGGTTCACGATCCCCGTTCTGACTCAATTAAGACCTACATATTTCCTTACCTTGCTGCATATGGTGACACACAATAAGAACTTTAACAGTTATGTCAGAATTATTAACCTTATCCCAGCATTCACATTCAAAATGAAAAACATGTCTCAGGCAGGATTTTAAGGAAAACAACATTTACTAAAATTAAAAATAGTAAAAAAGTACAAAACATAGAACATATAAAAGTAATGATACAGTCAGAAAAATACATGGACACATTTTAAACAAACTGCCTTATACTGAGTAAATAATCCTACCCCAGTTTTAGTTTGTAAATAGTGGTGCTGAAATTACCTAATTTTGGCAGAAGTGCTTCTTAAGTCCAGAACACAAGTGTTTTATGTCTTTAAGGAGTCCAAAAGTAGAAGATGTTTCTGTCCTTTTAGCCAGCTAATATTCAGTGTTACTGTCCCAATCTCCCTGTGATGTCACAGCACATGAGGTCACTCTTAGTCCTGTAAGTGATGTAAGTAATTTGTAACCTGACCAAAGCATATCCAATTGTCTCAACTGACTGCCTGTTTGAAAATTGCAAGGGTAGCAATATCTTAATTATAAACAAGACAGACTATTTCCTCATCAGACCATACTTTATAATTAGTATTAGTAACATAGAGGCATCGATAGGGAGAAGGGCAGGGGTAAATGGGGAAAGTGACAAAGGCAAGAAGGTCAGGGATGAGGCAAAAAGGAGTAAGGCCATCAGGAAATGGAGGGTAATGAGTACCAATGCCAATAATCTGGGCAACAAGCTCCTTGAACTGGTGGCCTTGATGGAAGAGGGATGCCTGGATATCATAGCAGTCAAAGAAACATTGGTACACAAAGAACCAAGACTGGGATGTTAACATACCAGGGTACATAACCTACAGGAGAGACAGGCAGGGGGAGAAGAGGGGGAGGAGTAGTTCTCTATGTAAAGGAAGGGATAAAAGAAACTGAACAAAAGAGTAAACAGGGAGGAGAGGAGGCACTGTGGGTCACCTTGGAGACTAGAAAGGGCACCGCAATTTGCACAGGGGCTGTGTACAGACCCCCATGTCAGAGGGAGGGAATGGACAAGGATATGATAGAAGGCATTCTTAGGATGGCAGAGAAAGGGGGAGATACTGTTGATGGGAGACCTGAATATGCCAGATGTTAACTGGAGCACATTTTCTGCAGCCACATCCAAGAGCAGGGCCATTCTTGATGCCCTACAGGTGGCAGGCCACAGACAGCTAGTTTCAGAACCCACTCATGAGGGAGCAATTTTAGACCTCATACTCTCAAATGGGGGCAGTGAGAGGATCTCAGATCTAGAAGTGGGTTGCCATCTGGGAATAAGTGACCATCAAACAGTGTGGTTCATGTTTAATTCAGCTACAGAGTCAAGCCATGCAAAAGTGAGGGTACTGGACTTCAGGAGGGCTGACTTTGGCAAGATGGGAGAGTGCCCCAGAAAAGCACTAGCAAACAGGCTAGAAGGAGGGGTGGTGCCAAAATGGCGAATCATCAAAACTGCCATCACAGAGGCAACAAGCCTTTGTGTGAAGCAAATAAACAAATCAAAATGAAAGAAAAGGCCACTATGGTTCTCTAAAGAGGTGGCTGGGAAAGTCAGGGAGAAAAAGAAAGCATTCAGGAAGTATAACGAAACACAGAAGAAGTGGGACAGAGAGCTGTACCAGTTAAGGCAGAAGGAAGCAGGGAGGGAAGTCAGAATAGCAAAGTCCCAAACTGAGGAAAAGATAGCCTACTCGGTTAAGGAGGGGATAAAACCTTTTATAGGTACATCAGCAAGCGTAGAAAGACAAAGGGAGGGATAGCGAGGCTGAAAAGAATGAATGGGGGGTGGGCAGAGGGGGACAGTGAAAAAGCAGGGATACTGAACAAATATTTCTGCTCAGTATTCACAAAAGAGGAGGGGGAAGTGCCTAATCCAATTAACAGAATCACTCTTGATGGGGGGCAATCCCAGTCCTTTCACAGAAGAAAGGGTTCTGCAAGAACTCCTAAAACTGAAGGTGGACAAAGAAATGGGGCCTGATGGAATTCACCCCAGAATTCTAAGAGAATTAAGTGGGGAACTAGTGAAACCACTGCCTACTCTTTTTGACAAATCATGGGAGGATGGTGTGGTACCTGAGGATTGGAGGAAAGTGGATGTGATTCCCCTTCACGAAAGTGGGACCAAGACAGAGGCAGGAAACTACAGACCTGTCAGTTTGACCTCTGTGGTAGGGAAAGTGATGGAGTAACTTCTGAAGGAAAGAATTGTTGAGTACCTAGAGGCCAGTGGAGCACAGGACCCAAGGCAGCATGGGTTCACAGTGGGACGGTCATGTCAGATGAACCTAATAGATTTCTTTGACTGGGTGACAAAAGTAGCAGACCAGGGAGGGGCTGTGGACATGGCCTATCTAGACTTTAGCAAGGCATTTGACACAGTCCCATACAAAAGATTAATAGTCAAATTAACCAGCCTGGGAGTGGGTCCCAGGGTACTAGCCTGGGTAAAACATTGGCTGGACAACAGGACACAGAAGGTTATTGTAAATGGAGTCCACTCTGAAGAAAGAAGCATTACTAGTGGGGTTGGGTCCAGTCCTTTTTATTGTCTTTATAAGTGACATTGCAGAGGGACTGGAAGGAAAAGTATGCCTCTTTGCAGATGACACAAAGATCTGCAACAGGGTTGATACACAAGGAGGTGTGGAAAGGATGAGAAGGGACTTGGCAAGGTTAGAGAAATGGTCAGAAGTATGGCAGCTAGGATCCAATGCAAAGAAGTGCAAAATAATGCACCTGGGAAACAAGAACCCAGGGGAAGATTACACAATAGGGGAAGGTAGTAACAACAATAAAAAAGGAAAGGGACCTGGGGGTAATCATATCAGATGACCTTAAAGTTAGCAAGCAATGTGAGAAGGCAGTAGGGAGGGCTGGGGGTATACTGGGATGACTAGGGAGAGGCATCACCAGCAGAAAACAGGAAGCTGTTATCCCTTCATACAGACAGTTGGTGATACCCCATCTGGAGTACTGCATCCAGTTCTGGAGACCCCATCTCCCCAAGGACACAGACAGGATAGAGGCAGTCCAGAGGAGGGCAACTAAAATGGTGCAGGGTCGGCAAGATAGGCTGTACAAGGAGAGATGAAAGGAGCTTAATATGTATGCCCTTGAGGAAAGGAGGGAGAGGGGGGCACATGATAGAAACTTTTAAGTACCTCAGTGGAATCACAAAGTCCAAGATGGTAGCATCTTTCAGAAAAAGAAACTTGCAAGAACAAGGGATGCAATTTAAAGATAGAGGGGGGGCAGTTTAGGGGCAATGTGAGGAAGTATTTTTTCACAGAGAGGGTAGTGGATGCATGGAACAGCCTTCCTGAGGAGGTTGTGGGGTCAAAAACTGTGGGAGAATTCAAGAATGCATGGGACAGACATAAGGCAATTCTTGTGGGGGGGTAGGAAGAAATAGGCTGTTGGTTAACTAGGATCTGTGGCCTATCCTGTAGGTAGGGACATGGGCAGACTAGGTGGGCCAAGCAGTCCTTATCTGCCATCAAAGTCTATGTTTCTATGTTTCCATGTTTCTATGTTAGCATTCCCTCATTGATGTTTCAGAGAAACATCCTGCAAAGCACCTCTCATAGCTATGAGAATTTTCACAGGTATCTGTCAGAGCTGGCTTAGCTCCTGATGTCATAAAAATGCAGTATTTTATGGTTAGTCTCCTAGGTTCAAAGCAGTGGCTGTTTTACAACCTGTTATAGCAGGTAACATAGGCTTTGAAAGGTAGGTGTCAAAAAGGAAGCTCTTAAAGGGTACCTAAACAAGACGTTTTTAAGACTGCAAACTCCAAAATCTGGCTTCATAGTGAGGTAAAGTAAAAGCTGCTGTTTACATTTATGCTAAAACTGTATTCATGTAAATAATATAAATGCAGTTTCATAGATTTTGAAAAATGTAAACATCAGCCTTTCACTTAAAAAAAAACAGCCTAGCTTGATCCCTGAAATGTCTTCCAAGTGTGTTAAGTGATGAATCATGATGACATCATTGGAGCCAGAGGCAGAGACCCATGTGGCTCCCTATAGTGCTAACAGTTTCTGGCAAATCTTCTCCAGTATTTTTCTGTTCTCCACTCCACAATGTGTGTTGGCTGGCTACCACCCTTCCGAATATTTAATGAACTATACACAGCTCCCTTGATACTGTTCTAACAAACATCAACATCCCCCACCCGAGGGTAATCTCCCTTTGCTGAATTCAAATACCAGTTTAGGTGCAGCCCTGCCGCTCTGATTATTTGTCATCGACTGCTGCTGTCATCCATAGTCAGGTAGTAATCATGGTACTGGCAGCCCCATATCTCAGATCTCACAATGATCTGCTAGATGTTCCCCTTCCTATCCTCTCCCAACCTGAATATAGCTGTACCCCACTGGAATTGCCTCTTCAGTCCCTCTCTGGCATTCATTCTTCTCACCTGCTCCCCACACCAAAAACTGGTGAGCTCACTACCCTTCTGCATCATGAATGAAGTTAGTACAGTCTTCTGTGTTAATTTTACATATTAATAATAAACGTGATCTTCTGATAAAGTCAGGCTGATAGCAGCAGGGCACAAGGGGAAAGATTGGTTCTCTTACCCATATATGATCTAAGCCATCTATGATTAGGCACTGTTAAATGACATGCATAATGATGCGCACACCCATCATTTAATAGTGCCTAATCAAAGATAGCCTAGATCTTTTAAGGATAGGAAAACCCATCTGTCTTCTTGTTCCCCACTGCTATTAGCCTGACTTACTGGAAATGTTTGTTTATTTTTGATGTGTCAAAAGACCTGGGGACTGTACTACCTGCATTCATGATGCAGAAAGGTGACAAACTCACCAGTTTTTGGTGTGGGGGAAGGAGTGAAGAATGAATACCAGAGGGGGACTGAGAAGGCCACTCCTGCAAGGTACTGCTATATTCAGGAAAGGGGGCGGACAGAAGGGGAGAAATATGAACAGATCACTGTGAGCTATAAGATGTGGGGCTACCAGCACCATGATCACCATATGACCCCATTGTCCTGGCCAACATTCCCCTTCCCATAACAGTTCATGCAATTGTCCAAGGCTGTGTGGGGGGTATTTATGTGTGAAATGGCTGCCACTACACATTCAGTCACTTCACTACCAGTCTAGCATTGCTTGTAAAGCACTTTGGAATACAATGTGCATGAAAAGCACTATATAAATGCTGATTCTTATTACTATTATTTCCCATGGAAAAAGAAGACAAGACAAGCATATTTTTGATTTCTAAGAAAGTATGAACTCTGGCATTGGACCACACAAGAACTTTGCTACAAACAAGTGGTGGATCTAGAGTGTGGTGAAGGGTGTGGCGGCTCCCTCCCCCCTCCCCATTGTAACTTACTTGCTTGCTGCTGCTGCATTTCACTTTGTTGAAGAACTATAATTTATTGATTGTACAAATGTTTACATTCAAAACTGTGGATTACATGTTTAGGTTCTGTCAAAAACATACTAGAAAAGAATACTAGCAGAAAATATAAAGGTTTAATAAAAATGTTAAAAAGTGCATATCAAGTATGCACAAAACTCCAGCAACCCCAATCTGCCATAACCACTAGACCACCAGGTTATTTAAGATTTGTACTGCACTGTGGTCTGCCAAATAGAAAGTCAATTGGATTAAAACACAATTTCAGCATTTAAAAAAGTAAATAAAATGAACAGAACCATTGCATAACATGTGTATTGATCAAAATAATGTACATAGTTTTGACCATTTTAGTGAAACAATTCTATACAAAAGGAAAAAAGAATTAGTCAGCACTATAGAGAGACATATAGCTAACTCTCTGACTCTGGCTCCAATGATGTCATCACTTAACACATTTTGCAGCCATTTTAGGAAGCAGGTAAGGCAGTTTTTCTGAAATTGGAAGGCTGATGTTACATTTTTTAAATGCTTTGGAACCACATTTAGGTAAATAATATAAATGTAGTTTTAGTATTAATAAATATAGCAGCTTTTCCTTCAGTCCCATATGAAGTCAGATGTTTGAATAGTTTGTTGTCAAAATACATAGATACATAGATACATAGACAGTGTCGGCAGATAAGGGCCTATGGCCCACTCAGTCTGCCCATTTGAGCTTGTAAGTTCAGTTTGTTTTCCTAGAAGTCTGTTGCACCTTACCCCTGACCTCCAGAATTCCTTTATGTCTATCCCATACATTCTTAAATCCCGTGATTGTTTCAGCCCCCACCACTTCCTCTGGCAGGGTGTTCCACTTGTCCACCACCCGTTCTGTGAAGAAATTTTTCTCATGTTTCCTCTGAATCGTCCTCCTCCAACTTCATTCCATGCCCTCTAGTCCTGGAACATCTTTTTCGCTTAAAAATAGTGTTTTCCTGCACCCTGTTCCTCCCTGTAAGATACTTGTATGTCTCTATCATATCCCTCTCCTCCTCTCCTCCAGGGAGTACATGTTCAGTTCCTTCAACCTGTCTTCATAGGACTTGTGTTGCAATCCATGCACCATCTTTGTTGCCCTCCTGAACCTTCTCTACCCTGTCTATGTCCTTTCGTAGGTATGGTCTCCAGAACTGTACACTGTACTCCAGGTGGGGCCTCACTAGTGTCTTGTATAGCGGAATTATGACCTCCCTTTTCCTGCTGGTAATGCCCCTGCCTATACATCCCAGCATCCTATTAGCTTTACCTGCTGCCTTGTCACACTGTTTTCTACTTTGAGGTCATCAGAGATGATAACCTCAAGATCCCTTTCCTGCTTGGTGCATGCTATATCCTCCTCCCAAATGATATATTGTGCCAGGGTTTTGTGCCTTATATGCATTATCTGCACTTCTTTGCATTGAATTTCAACTGCCAAACCCCTGACCATTCTTCAAGTTTCTGCAGGTCGCTTCTCATTCTGTCTACACCCTCTGGTGTGTCTACTCTGTTACAGAGCTCTGTGTCATCAGCGAACAGTGAAATTCTGCCTTCTAGGTCCTGCGCCATGTCACTGATGAAGATGTTGAATAGGGCCGTCCCAGCACTGATCTCTGTGGTACCCCACTGGTCACTTTTCCTCTGTGGAGTGACAGCCATTTACCACCACCCTCTGTGTCCTGCCACCCAGCCAGTTACCTACCCACCACACTACTGTCCTGCCCACACCCATATTCTCCAGTTTGTGTAATAGTCTTCTATGTGGCACAGTGTCAAAGGCCTTGCTGAAGTCCAGATAGGCCATGTCCACTGCCATCCCTGATCCACCTCCCTAGTCACCCAGTCAAAAAATTCAATGAGGTTGGTCTGACATGACCTCCCCTGGTGAAACCATGCTGCCTTGGGTCCTGTAGTCCATGACAACCAGATGTTCCACCAATCTCTCCTCAGTAGTGCTTCCATGATCTTCCCCACTACCGAGGTGAGGCTGACTGGTCTGTAGTTCCTGCTTCCTCTTTGTTCCCACTTTTGTATAAAGGGACTACATCTGCTGTCCTCCAGTCTTTGGGTACCTCCTGTTTCCAGTGATCGGCTAAACAGGATAGCCAGAGGTTCAGCCACCACCTCTTAGTTCTTTAAGGACCCTGGGTGCACCCCATCTGGCCCCATTGCTTTATCAACTCTTATTACTTCCAGTTCCTTCAGGACCCTTTTTCGTGTAGAGGGACTTGTGTCCATTTCTGCACCATTCTCACCCCTTGTACTCCCTTCAGACCCATTACCTCCTCTTCCTCAGTAAAGACTGAGCAGAAATACCTGTTCAGTATGTCAGCTTTACTGTTGTCATCCTCCACTGGCCCCCATCCTCCCCTTCAGTCTCACTATCCCTCCTTTGTCTTTCATTTTTCACTTATGTACCTGTAAAAGGTTTTGTCCTCTACCCACTGATTTTGCAATGTGTTCTTCTGTCTGAGCTTTCTTCCTTACTGACCTCCCTGCCTCCCTTTGCTTCTCCTGGTACTTCTCCCCATCCCTTCTGCCTGTGTCTTTTTTTTGCCTGAATACAATCTTTTGGCTTTCACTTTCTTTGCTACCTCTTTGGAAAACCATAATGGTCTCCTCTTCCTTTTCCTCTTGCTAACCTGCTTAATACATAATTCTGTTGTTCTTGTAATCCCATTTTAAATACTGCCCACTGTTCCTCAACCCCTGATTCCTGTCCCATTCCCTTAATGCCTCTTTCAAGTATCTCCCCATTTTCCCAAAGTCTGCCCCTAAAATCCAGGATAAGTGTTTTTGTGTGGTTTGGTTCTGCTCTTTCTGTGATTTCAAACCACAATGACTGGTGGTCACTGTTTCCCAGGTGCTCCCCCACAGTTACCCCCATCACACTGTCCCTGTTTGTGAGCACAAGGTCCAGTATTGCCTTCTGCCGAGTTGGTTCCATAGCCAGTTGCTTGAGGAAGGCACCCTGAAGAGAGTCCAGGATAAATCTGCTCCTAGTTGATGCTGCTGCTGGAATGCTCCAGTCCACGTCTGGAATATTGAAGTCTCCAACCAGTACTACCTCACCCTTGTCTGCCAACCTTTGGATGGCTAGCATCAGCTCCCTATCTGTTTCTTCCTCCTGGGCTGGTGTTCTATAGACCACACCTGTGCGGATGGCTGTCCCCGTTTTCCTTTCCAGCTTAACCCACAGTATCTCTCCCCCATTTTGTTCCTCCTGGATCTCTGTGGCCCTTATGTCATTTTTCACATAGAGTGCCACTCCTCCTCCCTTCCTGCCTGCTCTGTCTCTTTCTGAATGTGTTGTAGCCAGGTATGGCCATCTCCCAGTCGTGGTTATCATTACACCAGGTTTCAGTGATGGCCACAATGTCAAGGTCTGACTGCACCATGACAGCCTCCAGATCTTCCATCTTGTTGCTAAGGCTCCTGGCATTTGCACACATGGCTTTCCATGATTTGACCTCCCTAGACTGTCTCACTGTTCTACTCCAGCCCCTTCCTTGGTTGTCATTTATCCCTGGTTTTCCTTGCTGTCTGCCCGTCTGCTGAATTTTGCCCTTTTCTGTTTATCCACCTCTTGAGCACTAATCTCCATCTTTTGCACACTGCTTTGCAGAGATAGCCCTCCTCTGGTTCACTGGTTCCACTGCTAGCTGTGGGGGTGAGCAAGTAGGTACCTCCTTGCTGGCCTGCCACCCTTTGCTAGTTTAAATGCTTGTCAATGTAGCATTTAAACTTATCATTGAGTGCTTGGATTCCTCTCCAGGATGGATGCAGGCCGTCAGGCTTGAACAAACCTCCATCCCTCCAGGTGGGTCCCCAGTCACCAATGAATCCAAACCTCCTCACAGCACCAGTTCTTCAACCATGAGTTAAAGTTCCTGGTGCATGCACTCTATCTCTCCTTGCCTCTCACAGGTAGTACTTCTGAGAAAGTGACAGAAGTAGCTACTTGCTTGAGACCCTCCCAGTTTCCTAAACTCTTCCTGAACTTCCTTTGGCTCCCCATTTGCCAGGTCATTAGTACCTAGGTGGATAATGACATCCAGCTCACCCTCCGTCTTGCCTTCCCAGTGATCCCAGGATCTTCCTTCCATCCCTCCATGCCGTGGCACCTGGTAGGCACCTCACCTCCCTGTCCTCCCCCTCCTGTGTTCCTAGCTGTATCCCTCTTATGATGGAGTCCCCCACCAGGATTCACTTCCTCCTCCTCTGGGGTCCACTGCTTTCCCCGCCGAGGTCACCTCCTTGGCTACCCTCCACATCCTTTCCTTCCACTTCTCTGGGTACTTGTATTTGGTTGTCCTCGTTTGCCAGTGTGGCACATGAATTCTTGAGTGGAATAGGATCTGGGATGTGCCTCTGCCTGACTGCTCTAACCCTCCCTGAGCCCACTGTCATCCAAGTGCTCCTCGTTCTCGGCATCCTTTGAGGCAGTTGCATTGGACTGGGTGGTCCCTGGATAGGGGTGATGGTACTCCTGATCCAGTTTACTTCCACTCTGAGTCTGGCTACCTCATCCCACAGTCCAGATAGATGCATGCAGATAGGGCAGCACCTCAGTGTCCAGAAGGTCTGCCTGAATATGGCTTCCCACAGCCACTGCATTGCACCACTCCCCACATTATACTGCAGTTCCACTACTTGTCTGCTACTGAAGCTCTCCTAGTTCCCTTTTTATTAATTTACTGTCTTAAAAATCCTGCCACTGTTCCCCTATAATATTTGAAAATACATACACTTCTATTTAAGCTCTTTATCCTTACAATCAAAAGGTAACTACAATCGCAATAATCTACCTTCTACTAATACAGATTCTATCACAGAATCAGAGCACAATGCAAAACATATGCTACTTAGCAACAACAAACAGGTGACAACATACCAAGTTGATGTAGCTTTTTAAAATAGAAAAGAAAATGTAATTGTTTAAACCAATAGAAATCAGCAGTTCCAAAAGCACCTTGAACTACAAGAAAGAACACAGTACCACACCTCTGCCACAATAACTAAACAGTTCTAAAACATTGGAGAAAGAAGAGAAAATTAGAGACTGAGCAAAAGATACAATGTCCTATAGTATTAGGCAATAGGTATACTCAGTTGTTTAACAGAGAAAATAAAGTACCTACCAAAACAGACAGAATACCCACAAATGACACTTAGGTTCTCAATATCAGACACCACCAAAGGCACATTCAGAAAGGGTTTAAACTATAGTATTAAAATAGTATTAAAATTAACCACATCAGAGTAGAAAGATCACACTAAATAAATGTGTTGATCCTTCTGACTTCCAACGAATATCTACCGCACAAATTTTATATCTTTCTGGAGCCTACAGGGTTGTCTTTCACAATCACCTAAATTTACATAAAACAAAACAATTTTTAAACTGAAAATTATATCAAAAAGCACTTAGCTTTGGGAGCTCTTCTCAAACACAGCCACTCAGCTCAGAGTTCTAGAATCAGAATGTTGTTTGTTATACTTTAATTAGTTTACCCACTGGGTCAATGAGAGGGCAGATCCTTCTTTTCTCTATCTTAAAATCCCATGTTCCATGAAGCTTTGCTGCTTGGCCTGTTTCCTAAGCAGAAGTCAAAAACATATATTTATATCAAAATGATATGGACATAACAAGTAGACAGTTATCATGTTACACTGCTCACCAATGCTCAAAGCCTTAAAAAAAAAATTGATGAACTAAATTATGTTTTACACACAAAATAAATCTTGATATCTGCAGTGTAACAGAAACCTGGTTCACTGAAACAGAATGGTGCGCCACTATACCAGGTTATATCATGTTTTCTAAGAACAGAACAGCTGAAAGAGGTGGTGGAATCTCATTGAATATTAAAAATGACTTAGAAGTTTATGAGCTAAAACAAAACATTAATCAAAACAGTGTAAATAAACTGGTATGGGTAAACATACCTACCTCTTCCTCAGACTTAACTGTTGGTCTGGGTTACCAGTCTCCTAGCTTAAATACTGAAGAAAAGAAAGCCTTTTTGACTGAAATTGAATCAATGAATATAACTGGGGACTATGACCTTATGGGAGATTTTAATTTTCCAGCCATCAACTGGCCTCCTCAAACTGGAACTACTTAGAAAATAAATTCATATAAATCATCTTACATAATGGCTTAGATCAACTGGTACAAGAAGGGACAAGAGTAAACAATATTCTTGACTTAATTTTCACAAACCCTGAAGTAAGACTCCAAGAACCAAAAGTACTCTCACCACTTGGGAAAAGTGGCCATAATATGGTATGTCTTGAAATTAAAATATTACAAAATAATATGGCATCTGGAAGGACAAAACTTACAGACTACTACAGGGAAGACTATAGAAAAATGAGGAAGTTCTTATCAGATTGGGACTGGAGCCTTGAACTAAACAAACTAGGTTTGAGTGACATATGGGATATCCTTACAGTAAAATAAGTGTTTGTATTAAACACTGGGTACCAGAAAGAATAAAATATAATACAAATTAAAGGATTACCCCTATGGTAGAATAACAGTATACGTAAATGTATAAGGAAATAAAACAAATGATATAAATGTTATAAAAAACATACAACAGATATTAATTTAAGCTCATATAAGACAGTGGCCAAGAAATTAAAATCCCAAACATACAAAGCTAAACAGAAAGCAGAAAGGCACTTGGCAATCACGGCTAATGACAATATGAAAATGTTGTATAACTATGTAGGTTCACTTAAAGGTAATAGTAATACAGTTGGACCAATACTGAAACAGAACGAGTTGGTCAATGAAGAAGCAGAGCTAGCCTCTGAATTAAATAAGTATTTTCTCGGCATCTATGAAACAAAGGAGTCAATTACTGTAGAAATTCTGCATTTGAAGGCAGAATTTTCACTTTTACGGAGGAGGAGGTACTGGACATGATAAAAGCTATTAAAGCCAAACTTCAGCAGGCAGAGATGGACTGGCCCCAACATTTTTAAAGGAGCTGGCACTACACCTGGTGGGTCTACTCACAAAGCTTTTTAATGCCTCGTTGAAAGAAGGCAAAACATTAAACGAGTGGAACAAGGCTTTAGTAACCCCCATATTTAAAAGTGGTAGTAAAGAAAATGTCAAGAACTACAAACCAGTTAATCTGACAATGGTAGTGTGAAAAATATAAGAAAGACTACTTCACAGATATAGAGCACCTACAAAAAATTAAACATACAGATCTGACACAGCATGGCTTTTCTTCTCAAAGAACTTGTTTGACCAATCTCTTACAGTTTTTTGAACCGTGAACACAGTGCTTGATAAACAAATGCCAGTGGATGTGGTCTTTCTTGATTTTTCAAAGGTGTTTGACAAGATTTCACATACAATTTTAATTGAGGAACTCATCAGTCTACAGTTCCATCCAAATATTATCAGATTGACAAACTCATGGCTAAGTGAAAGGAAACAATGTGTTGTGATTAGAGGGTTCAAGTAAGAGTGGGGACATGTGACCAGTGGGGCTCCCCAGGGCCTGGTCCTTGGCCCTGTTCTCTTTAACATAATAGTAGCAACTATGCAATCATCTAATAACAACTGCCTATGTAAATAGACTGATGATTGTAAGGTCAGTGGAATAGTCAATGATCATAATTCAGCAGTACTATTCCAACAAAATCTAAATCACCTTGCAAAATGAGCATATGATAACAGATTAACATTTAATGAAGCCAAGTGTAAAGTAATACACCTGGGCAGTAATAATCCCTGGATACTAATACACATTAAATAATATACAGCTCGATAAAAAAACCAATGAAAGAGATCTTGGGGTGCATGTAACTAGTGAACTAAAGTCTGACACCCACGTGACAGCTACTGTTAAAAAAAATTATGGAACACTAAGATGTATATTAAGGAATATTAAAAGTAGGGACCCCAAAGTTATTAAACTACGACATTCTTCCCTTATTAGACCACACATGGAGTACTGTTCTCCTTTTTGTGCCCATTACTCAATAGATACTAAAAAAAATAGAAAAAGTACAGAGGCGGGCAATGAAGCAAGTCACACATATGGGCAAAATGCACAATGGTGACAGACTGAAACAACTTAACCTATATTCCACAGAATATTGGAAAGCAAGAGGGGACTCATGTCTTACATTCAAAGCTTAGCAAGACGATATGTTATTTAAGCAATAATGCACGACAGGGTGTGGTATATCGTGAGATATCGTCACGCCCCAGGTGGTTGGGCACGAGGCCGCGGGCAGGCACGTCAACTCACCTGGGAGTGACGATATCTCTACCACACCAAATGATAATACTAATATAACTAGGCTGTGAAGAGAAATTGGTTAGTAAATTGAAAGAAGAGTCATTTTGGTTTTTAACATTTATTTCTTTTGTGAATACATTTATTTGAAAAATGAGAAAAATAGTCCCATTTATTCAGGGTAAAGTATGGCAACAGTGAAGTAGTAACATGTTTTATATTCTCTGTGTTAATAGTTGTAGTAAACAGTTATAGTAAAGTAAAGGTTTTGTACAGTAACATTTGTTTTTATTTTATTTTCGTTTTCTTTATAATTATAGACTTTAATTGAATATTGCCAGACATCGTTCCTACTTGTATGTAGGGAAGAACTGTTTGCTTGACTGCAGTATAGAGATGTCTTCAGTGAAGGTTTCCAGTCGGGTTTGTTTTGCTGACTGTACTGTCGGTGGATTGGTTGAGCTGGTTGAGGGATATCCTGTTCTTGTTGCTGTGGGTGGAGATGCAGGAAGAGAGAAGAGACGTTATTGAGTAGCCGTTTTTTTTTAAGAAGTGGAGCACTTCGGTACTTATGTGGAGCGTTATGGTGTCTAGACGATCGTTTGTGGATTTGTGGAGGTTTAAAAGGTAGCGTAAGTGGGTTTTCACGAGCTGCATCGTCGATGAAATGTTTCTGGGCTACATGTTCGAATCTGGTGGAGTGCGGGTTTACTTACCAGAGATGGCGGTTCTTGAGAGAGAGACTTGCTGTGGGACGGAGTTATGTTTCGTCTTCTTCTGGAGCTGTGGACATCTGTTTAAAAAAAAAAAGTAAATTAGACGTTTTTCAGTGAATGGGGGTTGAAGTACTTACGGGTTGTGCTGCATTTCTGTATTTGCCTTGACTGCTCGGTAGTTTGAATTTTTGAAGGGATTGCTGTTTCTTCTGGTGGGATTGTGGGTGCTGATTTCGTAACCGATTGAAGAGGTGTTTGAGGCAGGTCTGTGGTGTTATTTACTGTGGTTAGGATTTTACTCCACTGGTGTCTGTCAGTTAAAGGGCTGCCAATAGCTTCTTATAGATGTTTCGATTTGTAGCCAGTGCGGACATGATTTCCTTTGTTTCTAGTCCGGCTTTAGAGCAATTTTTCACGGTGCTTAAGTAGGCTATGATTTGTGTAGATTTTTGGGAGGTTTACTTCTTGCAGATTTTGGGGAGCATAGAAGCCAGGTAATTAACACCTACCACTCTTTACTGTACCATATAGGTTGTTTTTCTAGGAAGCTTTGTGGTAGTCATTTTGGATGACAGTATAGCGCAGGGGCATCTGGTGGCAGTTTCTTTAGGTAGAGCTCGAGACTTCTGACAGGACACAGTGGGTCAGTTGGATTTTCAAACATAAATCCTCTATTACTTTCTTTATTTCTTTCAGTGGATCGTTGTGATTTTTTGTGTACTCATTACAGGAAAGAGACATATGCACAAGCCTGGTTCGTTATTGTTAATTACAAAGCTAGTAGGTTTAACTGTCGGAGTCCCTCTTTCCCTCGTCTGGCGAAATGAAGCTGTAAATCTAGCCAAACCTTGAGTAGTAAACCTGGTGCTGTGTTTGGGTTTAGGGCTGCTGAATTTTTTATTTGAATTAGATGGCTTTCAGATAATGCTGGGTGGTGTTTTGTTATGTCCTTTCCTTCACGTTTTAGGTTTTTTATTACTCCAATGAATACGTTGTTTGACGTTGTGAAGGAAGGGTCAGTCATTAAGCTGAAATTTCTGTTAAGAGGTGGTTCATTTAAAAAACGATTAAGACCAGCTCTTATTCCAGTGTAACTAGTTATGCCATATTCTTGCCCATTTGCTGATCTAACACTGCCATAAAATTCACGAAGCAATGTATTTAAATTTTCAGCTGTTACTGTTGCAAAGTCTATGTCTATTTCTTTTTCTGTCAGCCAATCTTTTAAAACATTTACTGCCCAATTGGTTTGACGTTTTGTATTCTGCTCGTTTTATTCATTTCTATTGAGTTTAACTGCTCAGGTGTTACCTGTATATGACGTTTTGGTCCTTTCTTACAGTTGGTTTACTCATTTTTTTTTCAAATTTTTCAAGGTGTTTTCTATGTCCAAGTTGAAATTTACTTGGTGAGATGCTGCTTCTCTTTCCATTTGAGGTAAGTGCTGAGTTCTGTCAGTGGTGTAGTGATATGCTAATTAGAAGCTTTGGTCAGTTGCTGGCTCTTTTTTTTTGGTGTGATGATGTAGCTAGATATCATCACGCCTTTGTTCAGGGACTGACCAATCAGAGTGTAGGATTTTTTTTCCCTAGTTCATAATGGAAACTATAGGGCTGGCTAGGCATATAACAACGGGAGGGCTTAAGCCTGAGGTTCAGAATGGGGAATAGCTCCTCCCACCACCTCTACTTAAACCCTCCACTAATGCACCTCCCTTGCTTAGGGAGTGTTTTTTTGTCCCCTGGACTACCTGTGTGGCTGTGCTGTCTCCTGCACCTGCTGCTGCTCTTCTCATTTGTTTTCCTTCCCCTGTGCATCTCCCCTTTTCTCCCACTGTCTGTTTCTTTCCTGTTTTGTTTTGTTGTTTACCTTTTCCCCCTGTATTCTTGCCGGTCTCCCCACTCTTAGCTGCTCTGTTCCGCCTCCCTGCTTTTTCCTCTGCTTCTGTCTCTTCCCGCTGGTGTCTGGATTTCCCCCTTTCCATGTTATTTTGGGCTTCTTTCCACATTCCATCCTGCCTCTTGGCACTACATGTGCTCTTTCCCCGCCATTGTCCCAGTACTTCCCTCAATCTCCTTCCTTAGACTTGCCCACTTCCTGCCCTCCCATGTGCATCCCTCTCTCCTCCTCCTTGACTCCTCAGCCAGCATGGTCAGCCTGCATCAGCATGCTAGCATCCTTGGCCCTTCCATGCCTTGCAGCAGGTGTCCACTCCACCTATCTTTTAAGTACCTGTATTAGTTCTGCTCAGCCATTTCCCATGGCAGCACCTGATAAGACAATTCTTCATCATATATTGAAGGGTGCATGTGGTTTCAGCAGTACAGTGATTGTAGCAATAAATAACATCCCTATTTTAGTAATGAAATTGGACCCAAGAGACAGCTTCAAATCCCAATATATAGCAAGTAACTCACATGAGCCTGAGCAAACCCATGCGTGTGTGTTCTGATATGTACCTCCCATATCTCGAGTGCTCATATTTTGCATTGCTATAATCGAGCCTGCCTTTCTCCTTGTACTGATACTATACCTGCTGTGCCTCCTCTTCCTGTACTCATAACTCAGCTCACACCTGGAAACAATCTTTGGCTTTCAGTGTCTTTCCTGGTTATTCGAGTTCCCCATTCTCATTCACCCCCAAAGGCTCTGCTGTTTCCACTTTTCCACATGTGTCCAGGTGGGTCCCAACATTGCATTTCTCACCCGACTACTGCCTGTCCTGGTCACTATACTGTATGCACTACCCTGACTACCCAACATGCATTCACACAATATATTGGTTGGGGGGATTGGGGACATGTGTTTCTGTCTCACTTGCACGACTGCATACTGTGTGTTGTTCCTACAATTTCTATGTTACCAGTGTCACCCTATTGACCTCAGCAGCTGGCATTCAGCTTTCTGCTGCTGCTGCTTGGCTTGCTCATGGAACGGGGGGGGGCGGACTACAAGCTGGTCTATGTCAATTACATTGTACTTTGAGTCTATTTCTATTGCAGTACTGTCTTTGTCATTGTCTCCTGCTGCCCCTTATCCTAGTATTCCTATTTCATTATCTCCTAGCTCTTGGCCAGATGCTTGTCATTTCCATTCCTATGCTGGACCATTTGCTCTGCACTCCTTCAGATATTGGGGGGGGGTAACTCCATGTGCTCCCGCTCCACTGTCCTTAGTTGTTCCTAATTCAACCACCCCTGCTACCTACAACTTCTCCCCATCATCATATGTGCCTTCCTTTCTCATCACCCTTTGTTTGTCTTCCCATACTGTGTACCATTCATCATGCCTATCTCAGTTCATTTCCTTACTCTACTCTCTTTCTTCAGCAGTGTTCTGTGCCTACAACCAGCCCATACCAGCAGTCCTCCAGACTCCAGACCTAACTTGCACCTTCTCAGGTGTTAAGCGAAGGTAGGCTTCCCCTGTCTACTGGGGATGGGATTCCGGTACATTCACAATCTACTACTACTTGCCAATGTAGCATCCTCTGTCCCTAACTCTGCTTGGCAGCATCAAGCGCAGGTTAACTCTCCCCGACTACCAGGGATGGGTGCCATGTCTACAACCTACTGAGTCAAACCATGCCTTTTCTACCTCATGCCAGTTGCTGCTTCCCCTTGGGAATGGAACTTCTTTGCCCCATGTGCTCTCATCATCCTACCCATGCCTAGCTGTCTCAAATCAAGATCATTCCACCTCAGCCATCACCGACGGGTGTCTGAATCTCCATTCCGCTGCTTCAACTGTATGCATTCTCAGCTTGATACCCAGATACTGCTTCCCTTCAGGAACGTGACTTTACCCGACTCACCTTCTCCATCCTACCTGGTCTACAGCCTCAATTCACAGTACTATCACATTGACTTGCATGGCAGGGAGCCTGACTCTGCATTCAACTGTTACATACAAACATATGAAACTTGCCAGCAGATAAAGGCCTAGAAGTCTATCAAGTCTGCTCAAACGTGCAGCTAGCACCCCTTATTCTGAAGCTGCCCCTCCCTTCCACCCTTCCCCTACATTGACCCTCCCCCTTGTCCTGTCCCATCCTGTTTGAAGCAGTCCACTGTTCTACTGGATACCACTTCTGCAGGTAACACATTCCACCCAGCTACTAGCCTCTCTGTAAAAAAGTGTCTCCTCATCTCCCTCTTGAACCTTCCTCCCTCCAGTCTCATATCATGGCCCCTGTTGTCCCTCCCCTCTCTTACTTTGAACAGCCCTCTGTACCCATCTTGTTTATTCCTTTCATGTACTCAAAGGTTTCAATCATGTCCCCCCGTTCCTTCTCTCCTCCAGCAGTACATGTTCAATTCCCTCAGCCTCCTCTCATATGATAAGTCCCCAGTCCCTTGATCATCTTTGTCACCCTGGCTGCACCCCCTCCAGTAACTCAATGTCCCTCTTCAGATATGGGTGCCAGTACTGCATGCACTACTCCCGGTGCGGTCTAACCAATGACCTATACAGTGGCAGAATCACCTCCTCCCTCCTCGAGGACATACCCCTTGCAATGCAACCCAGCATTTTGTTGACCTTTGCAGCTGCCTTTCTACATTGCACTGAGTTGTTCATTGACCCTATAATGAGCACCCCCAGATCCTTCTCCTCCTCTGTCTGGGCTAGCTACACTCCCCCCAGCTGGTAACTCCTCCTTGGGTTCTTCATTCAAAAATGTAGCACCTTGCACTTTTTGGCATTAAACCCCAGTTGCCAGGTGTCGGACCAGGTTTCAAGCTTTGCCAGATCCCTACCATCCCCCTAGGTCATCCACCACTGCTCCTACCTTGGTATCATCAGCAAACAGACTGATCTTGCTCTTGATGTCCAATGCTATGTCTGCAATGAATATCCCAAGCAACACTGGTCCCAAAACCGAGCCCTGTGGAACACCGCTCGTCACTATCCTTGGGTGTGAGCACTCCCCCCCACTACCACCCTCTGTTGCCTTCCCTGAAGCCAGTTTCCTACCCATCTCCCTAGCTTTGCACCTGCCCCTGTGCCTTCTAACTTACTGTTTCCACCGTCTACATTCTCTATTTGATACGGGTTGCCGAACGGAACTTCTTCAATCATGTACTCTCATCATCCTACCTCTCCTTGCTGCATCCAATCAAGATCATCTCACCTCGACCATCAAGGATGGATGCCTGAATTTACATTCTACTGCCTTTCACCTCTCAGCTCTGCCTGATGACATCAACTGTAGGTCACCTCTCTGAAAACAGGATGTGGAAGCCCATTTATGGATTTTCTAGGTCATGGTATCCTCTGTCTCATGCCCAGTTGCTGCTTCCTGTCCAAAATGGGACCTCAGTACCTTATTTTCCTCCATCCTCCTACCTCTGCTGAGTAGTATCAGTTACTAGTTCTCTCTCCTAGATTACCAAGCCTGGATGCTTGTTTCCACAATCAACTGTTTCGATCTAATTTGCTCTGTACTGGACCACCGCTTGCTGTTCCCTCCTGGACCTGAGCCATGTACTAAATGTGCCTTTACCCTCAGCCATTATCTGGAGCACCATATCCTGGTCATCTTACCTCACCTGCCTCAGTTAGGAGCCCATGTCTGCACCTTCAGGTCCCTCCTGAGGCATTTTCCATATCCTTTCAATCACCACTTCCCTCCAGACATAGGACCCACCTGCTCCAAATGACTTGCATCCTCCCTCAGTACTCACCATCCTGCTCATCCATGAACCATCATACTTGACCCCCTTGGCCTTCTTTTCCTCATGATTTGGATTCTGCCAGCTATATCTCTCTCAGTCCAGTTTGACTGCCTCTGGGACTTTCTTGATGCACATTACCACTTCCAGCTGCTGTACAAGTTTATTTTCTTTTTCAGATGTGGGAACTTCATCCTTCTTTGCTCCAGCACCTTCCATCCTTTCCACTTATTGCTTGAAACCTTCATCAAATGTAGGACTCATGCACCTCAACTCAGTTGCTCTTGGTACTTTGCTTCACTCCTTGGCCTTCCATGGATCATCTTCTAGTACCTTACTACAGCCTTCCCGCATTCTGCTGCACTTTGCTGAAAAGCTGACCTGGTCATGTTACTTCCTGCACTGTACATCATCCAGCTTTGCCTAGCCAGGCACCTTCCCAGTTTATTCCTTCAGTCCATCAGGATTCACTCTAGACTTTCCTTCCATCTTTGGATAGCAGCCTTTTCATCTCTGCCTTGCAGGCACGGGGCATCATCCTGTTTGCTGTGGCTCTCTTGGGCATACTATCATATCTCTGGCCAGTATTCCTACCCAGTTCACTCCTCCTCCCATACTCCTACTCTGGCCATTCTAACAACTCCCATCTGCTACTTGATGGATCACTGTTTATTTCACATGAAGAAACAACTTCTAGCACACATCCCTTGGCGAACATGCCTCATAAACTCTTATGTTATCATAGAATTTTCCATATTGCCTAATCAGCTCCCCTTGATCAATCTGGAATCTCATTCAACTGGACACTAGAAAGATTCCCATCTCTCCCTATTGGATACTCCCTATGAATCTTGTCTATTCAGTCACTGTGAACTTCCCTGTCTATCATGCCTCATAGGCTATCCTCATACATGGAAAGGACTTGAATTCTTCTATTATGCTCTGACTTAGTATCCATTATTGCTCATACGGATACCGGGATTCACAAGATATCTCATGCCACCAAGGTCATCATCCAGTTATCTTCTGCAGCCTCTCCTACCATCACCGACTCCGCTGAGCATGTTACTCAACTTCTGCTTCCTCAACAGACATTGCTTGTCCTAGGACCTTCTCAGCTGCCTTTCCAGAACATTCATCATTGGATCTCCAGTGCCTAGCTGCTCACTTATGTCATGCTATCCAAACCACTGTTTTCTAGCTCCTGGACATCACCATATCTCATACAATCATCTGCATTTCTTCGCCTATTACCATCAGTCGAGTTAGTTGTCTATCCAGCGGACCCTCCAGCCTATCCTTCACCAATTATCTCCATTACTCTCTCTGGTAAAGACTATCACAGAGAACAGGATCTTCCAATTTTCTATCCAGAAATCCCAAACCGTTAAGGTAAATTCACTATCCCAGTCTTGCCTCCCAATCAATCTTAATCAGCCATAGCACTAAGATCCTCTGGCATTCCACACTATTTGATCTTACTTTCAATCCAACCTATAGATCCTTCCATATAGATACAACTCCAGGCTTCTCTCAAGTATTTCAGCATTAGATTGCCTATAAATCTAACCAGTTATAAGCCACCACAGTGCATCTTATGGACAATCATGCCCCAGAAATACCTGTATTTACTTCAGCCAGTGTACCAGCAGAGCATATGCAAGTATAGTTTTTTTTTTTAACCAGGAGAGACACACTAAGCTGAAGCTTGTTTACAGGTGTGACCTGGGAGCACAAGGAAGTTAAGTGACTTGTTCAGGGTCACACAGTATGTAAGTGGGGGCTATGGGATTCAAACTCAGGTCTCCAGGTTTGCAGCTCAGAGCTTTAAACCACTGCACTATAGTGCCTCCTGACATCATGCCCAAATAAGCCATCTGGTTCCTTATACCAAACTTTCAATCACTCTCTCTATATATTTGGTTACCATCTGTACTGCATCTGCAAATCTTTCTCTATTCATCTACTAATCACTTATGACAGTACTCCCATCAGGCACTCAAAGACTCCCTCTACTCATGTTCTACTGCATGAATGCTTACTTGGTAACTCATCGCTCTCATCATCAGTTCTTGCCTCCAGAGTTTACCTTGAAAGTCAAACCTCACACAAGTCGTATCATTCACCTATGATTTCACAAATCACTGCATTGCCCATCGTTCTGTCTGATAACATATCAATCAAATCATGCTCTCCCTGCTCTTTACACCCATTCAATCTCTTTGGACAAGCATCCATCTTCACCTCAGAAAGCTGGACTTCATTTGCCCTTCTTCAACTGGATCTGCTTCACACTTAGGATTCTATCGCTCCTTCAGAAAAGACCTACTCTTCAGCCTCAGGATCATCATTCAATCTGCATCACCCATGGATCAAGGATGGACCATCATCTCTCCAAGAAGCTCTCCTTGCTCAAATTAGCTATGGTTACTAGAATTTAGGTCTTTCTCCTCTTAGTATGCCCAGAGAATGGGCAGACCACTGGCCATGTGTCCTCAGAGGTTTCCTTCAGCTGGGGGGTTTTCCTCTCCTGAATGCCAGGAGGTCATACTGTCTGTGAGTTGGAGGAGGTAATGTTTTGGGTCTTCTATTACCTACAAATTCCTACTTACATACCTACTACTCAAGGGTGGGACTAGAGTAAAGCCACAAAAAATACTACAAATTGTACAAGCACGAAATACCCCATAGCTATTCCCCAAACATTGAATGGGAGGGCTTAAGCCTAAGGTTCAATGTGGGGAAATAGCTCCTCCCACAGCCTCTACTTAAACCCTCCATTAATGCACGTCCCTTGTTTAGGAAGTGTTTTATGTCCACCACCATCCCCTCCTCCTCCTTCTCCAGTGCTCTTCTCACATTTATTCCTGGGCCTTCTATTCCCAACAAATTCCTACCTACTACTCAAGGGTGGGAACAGAGTAAAGTCACAAAAAGTACTACAAGTTACACAAGCACTAAATACCCCATCGCTATTCCCCAAACACTGAACTAATAATAATACTAGAGGATCACACAATTATAAACTGCATGGTGAAGTAAACATGACCCATAAAAGAAGTCAACGGTATAACCAGAGAGTTATAACTATATATAACACTCTGCCCAGAAATATAGTGGCAAGTGATAATATGGATACATTTAAAAAAAGATTGGACAACTTTATTGGAGCTAGGAAATATCAGTTCTACCATTAAACTGAAAGGTGGTGAGTTCAATAAAGGGCTACGGTCCATTGAACTTGTAAACTCCTATGAACCTATGAACCCCTCAGGGGCTCCTGGACTGATATATCCTGTATGTGCTCCCTGTTCATCAATAGCAGATCAAGGATTGCCCCCTCTCTGGTGGGATCTGTGCTTACCTGGGTCAGGATCTCACTGTGCAGCACATCTAGAATCCTCTGACTCCTGGTGCAGGTCATGGCCGGTACCGTACAGTCCACCTTAGGCAGTTTGAAGTCTACTACTATTACCACATCTCACTTCCCTGCAGAAGTCAATATTTGAAAACTCCATTCCCTGTCTCTTTTCTCCTCCTGGTTGGGTGGTCAATAAAACACCTTCATCTTCACTTCCCTCCCTCTATTGGACAGTCACTGGATCCACATTGATTGTGCTCTCCCCTCCTCTGACTCCACCCTCATACATGTTATACCCTCCATGCTGTAAACCACCACTCCTCCCTTTTTCTACCATCCTGTTCCTCCTGTATAATTTATACTCGGGATTGAGAGGTCCCAGTCATGGTTTTCTGTGGCCGAAGTCTCAGTGACTGCCATGTTATCCACTCCCCTCTCTCTCAGCAATGCCTACAGGTCATCATTTGTGTTTCCTAGACTTCATGTTTTCAGGCACATCACCTTTCACCTAGATCCTGAGCCTCCTTCCCTTCCCTGCCATCTGACATTCTTGTTTGTTCTTGTTGTTTGTGCCCCCCACTAGCCAAATATTTGTTCACTCAGCACTCTCCAGTCCCCCTTTACTAGTATGGAGGTCTGCTGACCTCCTTCTTCTGGAGTCGCAGGGTCTGCAGACCTGCTTGCCCCCTCAGTAGTTTAAATTTAGTTTATGGGTTAGGCACCCTCCACAGTTTGTCTCTGAAGATACTTGAGTACTGTATGGAGTACAATGGATAATGGGTTCTGATGGAGCACATTGAGAAATATGGGGGACTTGTCAGGAAAGTCTTGAAGTGGTTTGAGTCCTGCCTGTCTGGCAGATCTCACTGAATTGTGATGGTGTTATTCTCATTGTAGCCTGTTGTGTTCGGGTGTGGCATATTCCAGGATTTGATTTTCTCCCTAATTCCTCATATTGTTTTGGGTGTACTTGTTGCCTTTAGCGTGAGTACGATGGTATGGTGTGACAGTAAACCACATTACACTCCAGCTCTCAATAGTGAAATGGGTGCAAGGCTCTGGAGAAATAATTCAGTAATGGGTTGCCCTCTATGTACAGTAAGCCCATGAGCTAGTACTATGACCACCTAACCACAGCTGAGCTAATGAGTGAAAAGACAGCTTACTCCACTGTTCTGTCATTTCTCCCTTCTTACTTTGGTCACTCCTCTCTCTCTGTGCTGCATCCTTGCTCTCTTTGATCATTTTAACCAGCCAGCTCCACAAAAGACAAAACAAAGTCCAATCCTGGTCCACAGGCTGTTTCATTTGAACAGTTATTTAATTTACATTTCGAACTGGTGATAAAGTAAACATCCCAAATCCATGGATATTTTGAATCACCAAACCACTCCATGCTATGGCTCATGTTTTACTATTATGGCATTCTTCTCAAAGTCAGCTCGCATGTTGGAGGTTATACTTAAATACAGTGCTATATGTGCATGTGGCATGTTCCCAGGCTCGTCACTATGCCTAATGACTTGTTGTCATGCATACAACACTGGTACCCTGTTCAGCCTAGTATTCCAAAGTCCATGTAAATATATCATCCTGTTTAAAAAAATCCATTGTAACTGTTGCTGAAACCTTTTTCTCAATGCTACTATCTGTTTGTCTCACAACATACCGTAGAAAAGTAAATAGATGATAAAGTGAATGTGGGTACTAACCAGGCCTGGTAACCACGGTGCTATGAATTACTTATATAGTGTAGCCTACAATACATTCTCTTCTATTTTGTACTATCACTTCATGTAAATTGCAGTCAATTACTATGCATTACCCCTAAAATAATTAAAACATTGTATATACTCTCATAGATATAAGAAAAAATAAAAATAGGGACAGTGTAAGTAAATGCCATGAACCCTCATATTTCTGTGCGCATGTGCATACTTAAGATGTATTATGTGGATACGATATTAAAATATTAAACACCTGAAACAGTATGTTAACTGGAAAAAAAAAAATATATATTATCACATGAACATGTGCCATGTCTTCATTAAGTCCTTTAGGGTGAGAGTGTCCAAAGCATTACTCCAATGCACCTCTTACTGTTTTATTTTGTTCAATATGTCCCCTCCTCTTTGTGATTCCTCCATGCATTCTATTTCCACAAATCTCAAGGTGGCTGCTGTACCATGTCTGCCTTCCTGATTGTGCCAGTCTACTGTGAATTGTTTTATTTTCAATCTGTATAGCCATCACATGTTCTGCAATTCAGTTTTTCAGGGAACTTTTTTAACCAATTAAACAATTCCCACATGGGCACATTAAATAGACTACCTGGGAAGAGGAACAATTGATAAACTATTTAATGTCAAATTTCATTCCCATACTACAATGTTCAATGTACTTTGTATTCTGTATTTTGCATATGGGAACACTGGCTACAGTTTCCAAAGTTGCAACTGTTTACAGAAAATGGGATTTCATAGCATTTATACTGCCCCATTTATTTCTATTTTCAACTTAATACTACTGCAATATTTACAAAATTGTAATAATTTTAGGGGAATAGGATGTGTTTTGGCACTATATATATATATATATATATATATATATATATATATATATTATATACATTATGGCATTGTGGTTATGTGTGAGGCAGCTTATTTCTGGCTGTAGCAGCCGGGAGGTGAGGAATAATATTCCCCCAGACCCCTTTTCTTGAACTGATTGAACTCTACTCTTTCCCAGACTGTACATCTGTTCTACTGTTCATAAAATACTGTTGATCAGAATGAAGACTATTTGGAAGACCTGGTGAGAGCTTGTTTTTCTAACGTTTTAGACTTTGCTCCTTGGGGTGAGTACCTGTGAGATTTCAAATAAGATCCTCTGTGACCAGCATCTGGGTGGTTTGGTGAGAGTATTCTCCTGGATAGCAGGCTCTGGAAGGCTCCATGTCATTTGGAAATCCACAAGTTCTTTGGTGTACTGCCATATCTATTGGAACTTTGGTGGTGTGAACACCTTAGTTTCCACTGCATATTGAACCATTATTAAGTTGGAATTTGACTTGAAACTTTGCTTGGACAATTGACTATCTTACCACGTATTTTCTGGACTTATCTGGAATATGCTATAGTGCATGCTCCTTGCATGCTGCCTCTGCTGTTTTTTTATTGTAATTAGATTTTTCGGGATTTTGGGTAAGGGGAGGGAAGGGGTAATTTAAGGAGTATATGATCGGGGGTGTGTGGATGTGTTATTTGGTGTTTTTATAGTTAGAAGGAGTGGGTAGTATGTATATTTAGGTTTGTTTTTTATCTTTATTATCAAGATTTTAATTATTAGGTATAATTTGTTTTATTGGGTTGTTCTAGTTTTGAGTCAGTACTTTTGGCCAGAATGTGTTGGGGTGTTGGCCCAGTACGAATCACCTATGCTGTCTCTTTGCTTCACTACCTCCACCACTTTTCTGACCCACTAGTTTCATCCACTGCTGCTAGATGCTGCAAGAAGGTAGGAATTATGAGGAGGTAGGTCTATAGTTGTGGGCAGAGGGCAGGTGAGGAGGGGCTGGTGAGGGGCATTGAGCTTATAAGGTCCAGGAGACACCCTGGGTTTAAACAGGGTCATGGATGATGCCAGACATGTTTGGTTCCTGTGCCCAAGGGTCCCACCAGACTGATTGGGCAGGTAGCCAGAGGGACAGCTGTCTCTCCTAATCCTCTCCTGACAGTGCTGTGCAATGCCAGGTCGAAAAGGAACAAGATCATTATTTTTGTGAACTTGATTTCCTCTGTTGACCTGGCTTGCATCATTGGAACCTGGCTGGATGATAATGCTGGCCTTGTTTTAGAGGCTGCCAATCCCACCGGGTACTCCATGGAGCACTGCCCCATTAAGGATCACGGGGGGAAGGGATGTCCATCATTTTTAGATGGAGCCTGGGCTTCTCAGCACATCCAGTTGGTAATACCAGGTCTTTTGAGTGCATCACTGTATGTGGGGGTGCAGGCGCAAATTGCAGGATTCTTCTCATTTACCACCCTCCAGGGTCAGGATGAGAATTTCTGCAGGAGGTGGTGGACTTTGTCATCGACCAGGTTTTGGAGTCTCCCAGGTGTTTAATCCTGGGGGACTTCAATACATGGATCGATGACACATCCTCACAATTTGGTTATGACCTCCTCCAGCTGATGACTTCACTGGGCCTGACACAAGCAGTTGCTTCTGCAACCCATCGGTATGGCCACACACTTGATCTGGTCTTCCATCTGGGTCTTGGGTTTGACAACCTCAGGACTGATCAGGTCATTTGGTCCAATCAGTGCACCATGAGGTTCTCATTTGGGGCCTCCCTGATGGTTCTTCCCCTGTGAAGATGGTCAGCTACCACCCTTTAAGGGGCTCGCACTGAGAACTTTTGGCACTGGCTGACCTATCTAGAGTTGAGGCAGCCTGTTCCATTGGTGCCATTGAGGCAGTGGCAACCTATAATATGGTGGTGGCCGAGGCACTGGATACCATTGCACTGGTCCGTATATGACCCAGATCCTCTCACTTAAGATCCCTCTGGTTTGATGGGGATCTCAAGGTGATGAAGATCAAGGGTCAGAAGTAAGAGCATAATTAGTGGAAGACTCAGCTGGAGGCTGACAGAATGGTCCTGTGAACTCACTGTGGTGAGTACCAGGAGGGAATCTCCCGTTAAAAGGCAGAATTCCTGTCCAGGGAGATTGCAGAAGGGAAAAACAGACCTTCTCAAACTTTTTTGAACTGTGGCTATGCTTCTTCATCCTGTCTGTCTACAGCTGAAGAAGACTTTTTCATCCACCTTGTGTGAAGAGTTTGCTCTGTTCTTCTATGACAGTGTTGTCTATCCAGTCAGGAATTCCGTTAGGGAGGCCTGTGCCTCGGAGTAGTTGAACTAGTAGGAGCAGAGGCGTTCCACCTGTCTGGGAGGAGTTTCGGCCAGTGGAGGTGTCTGAGATGACTGAGATGATCTTAGAGATGAAACACACATTTTGTGAACTGGACCCAGCCCCAATGCATTTCTTAATAGGATACGCTGAGGCTGTTGGCCCGGTATTCACTGGGATTGCCAGGTGCTCAGTGATGGAGGAGGTATTCCCAAGGGATTTGAAAAAAGTGGCCCTACAGGGGGACCTGGAGGCTCTGGAAAGATGATCTAGAAAGTGGAAGCTGAGGTTCAATGCAGGGAAATGCAGGGTACTCCACCTGGGGGCCAGAAACCCAGGCCAAGCGTACACCCTAGGGGGGGAATGCTACAAGTCTCGATGGCTGAGAGGGACCTGGGGGTGGTGGTGGATATCAAGATGAACAACTCTGAGACTTGTAGGAGGGCAGCAGCCAAGGCCAACAGGATGCTGGGATGCATCGCTAGGTGGATCACCTCCAGAAGGAGGGAAGTGATACTCCCTCTGTATAACTGCTTGGTGAGGCCGCACCTTGAGTACTGCGTACAGTTTTGGAGACCACACTTAAAGAGGGACATTAACCTCCTGGAGAGGGTCCAGAGGAGGGCAACCAAAATGATTTGGGGCTTGGGGGACAGGACCTATGAGGAGAGGCTCGAAGAGCTAAATATGTACACATTGGAAGAGAGAAGGGACTGGGGGGACATGATAGAGGTCTTCAGGTACATGAAGAGGGTAAATAGGGGAGGAACAGTCAGGGTGCTTCAAAGGAAGGAGGAAGGGGCCACTAGAGGGCATGGGTGGAAGCTGGAGGGGGGAAGATTTAGGGGAGAAAGTAGGAGGTGCTACTTCACTGAGAGGGTGGTGGAGCCATGAAATGCACTGCCTAGGGGGCTGGTGGAGGCAGAGACAGTGGAGGGGTTTAAGAGGGGGTGGGACAGGTACAGGGGAAGGGTTCTGGAAGCAAAATCCAATGCAGCAAGAATATCTGGAACTGGGAAGGGAGAAGCCAGAGAAGGCGAGGGGGGACAGCAAGGTCAGCACCCAGGGTGGGGGCTGACCAAACGAGCAGACATGAAAGACCGTTAGGCCTATTCTGCTAGCATTTTAGTATGTTAGTATGTTAGTAAGTGCTGGTGATACCCCTTCTTAAGAAGTCTTCTTTCAACCCAGAAGTCCTGGTGAATTACCCTCCAATCTCCAACCTGCATTTTTAGGGTAAGGTTGTAAAGAAATTAGTGGCAGAATAGCTCGAGGATCCCCTCATGTCATTTGACATCTATAAGCCATTTCAGTCAGGTTTTCAGGCCAGACACAGTACAGAAGCAGCTCTATTTAGAGTGCATAAAGATCTGCTCAGGACCAGAGATAGAGGAGACAAGTGAGTTCTTGTGCTCCTCGATCTCTCATCAGCATTTGACACCGGGGACCATGTTGTGCTTGTTGACCAGCTCTGTGAGTTTTGTGGACTTGCTGGTTTTGTCATCAGATGGTTTGAGTCTCTCTCTCTCTCTCTCATAGGGTGCAGTGGGTGGTGATGGGGAATTTCTCCTCCTCCTCCAAAATGCCCTTGTCATGTGGAGTTCCACAGGGCTCGATCTTGTCACCAATGCTGTTTGCAGTGTACATGCTGCCCCTGGGCAAGATTATTTGACAGTACAGCATGGCATTTCACTGTTATGCAGATGACACCCTGCTGCATTTGTCATTTGCACCCAGAACATCTGATGCTGTTGATGTGCTTAACATTTGTCTGGCTAAAATCAATGACTGATGGCTTCCAGCTGGCTGAGGCCAAACTTATATAAAACAGAGGTGCTAGTGATCGATACAGGTCATGGGCATGATGGGTTGCAACCTAGAACAAGCACAGGTTTTTTTCTGAGGTCTTCTCCATTGGTTGCTTCTCTGAGGGTGAAAAATCTAGGCATGATCCTGAATAGCAGGCTGACCTTTGAAAATCAAGTGTCATCTTTGGTTAAGAGTGTTTTTTACCACTTGCAAAACATTGCCAGGATCAAGCCCCTCGTTCTGCCTGAGGATCTGCCAACTCTGGTACACGCCTTTGTCACCTCTATGCTTGACTACTATAATGCTCTTTACTTTGGAGTCATGGTTGGGACCATCTGCAGGCTGCAGCTGGTGCAGAATGCAGCAGCCTGGTTGTTGATGGGTCTGTCTAGGTCCTGTCATGTGACCCTAGTCCTGCATGCTCTGCACTGGCTGCCGGTCAGGTGGAGGGTCCTTTTCAAGGTGGGCTTGCTTACCTATAAGGCCCTATACAGGCTGGGTCCTGGCTACCTGTCAGAACTCCTGACACTTAAAACCTCTGCTCGCTCCCTCTGCTCCTCCTTGAGGGGCCTCCTGGATGTTTCCAGGGTTCAGCTGAAGACAAAATCAAAAACTTAGTGCACAACCCTCCCCCCCCAAACATGGCACATATTAGTATTTAAACATTTTAACTGCCCAATGGCTTTTCTTACTTTAAACTCCATGAAATAAGGGGGTCCTCCTAGTTTTCAGAGTGGAATTCTAATGTGAGCAAGCCAAACCACCACGTCATGGTGGGACCCACGATTTGTTCCCAACACTATCTTTTCAGCTCTGAAATGCCTGCAGTGGCTACTCATAAATAGAGCGCATTGCCTAATCAGCACCTTTTCATAAAGTGCTTCCACCCAGGAAATTTCACAGATGATAAAAGGGAGCATGCTAAAAGGAGCACCACAACTCCCAACACTGCAGGCATTTCAGAGCTGAAAAGCTAGTGTTGGGAACAAATCGTGGGTCCCACCATGACGTGGTGGTTTGGCTTGCTCACATTAGAATTCCAATCTGAAAACTAAGAGAACCCCCTTCTTTCATGGAGTTTAAAGTAAGAAAAGCCATTGGGCAGTTAAAATGTTTTGGGGTGGGAGGAGGGTTGTGCACTGGGTTTTTGATTTTGTTTGTCATATACCACACACCAGTAGCACCCCTCAACAGAAAAGTGAATGATATCCTGTTAGCAATACAAAGGTTGAAGCATGCTAACCTGGCTCAAGAAATCTGGTGATCGAGCTTTCAGTGTCACTGGACTGACCCTGTGAACATGTTTCCAGCAGTAGTCCAGGAGGCACCCTCAATAGGTGTTTTTTAACAGAAGCTAAAGGCACACCTCTTTAGTCTTGCATATGTAGAATAATTAAGACTATCAGAGAATTTTATTACTGGAATTTTGATTTTATTTAGTTATTTATTGAATTTTAATTAATTGTTCTTTTTGTAATTTTTTTGTTAGGCACCCAGAGCCTCCATAAAAATAAAATTTGTGTTGCCTTGCCTTGCCAGAGTCACTTTTCTATGTTTAGAGAGAAGCAGATATTAGCATTGAGAAAAGGATTTGACAATAGTTACAATGGACTTTATTAAGCAGGATGATTTATTTACATGGATTGTGGAATACTGTGCTGAACAAGGGATTGGCGCCAGATGCAAGACAAGTCAGTTGACACAGTGATCAGCTTGGGAATGTTCTGCATGCACATACAGCACAGTATTTAAGTGTAACCCTCTTACATGCACGCTGACTTTGAGAAAGGCTTCATCATGACACAATGTCAGTCATAGCATGGGGCAGTTTGATGATTTAAAATATCTGTGGATTTCTGATGTTTGCATTATCACCAGTTGGGTTGTGGATTTGAAAAACTCTTCAACTAAAGCTGCCTGTGTATCTGGATTGGACTTTATTGCATCTTGTGTGGAGTTGGCCATCAGAAACATCTGAGAGTGGTAAAGATACAACAGAGGGTTGGGGAGAGAGAGGAGTGACAAGAGTGAACAGGGGGAAATCACAGAATAGTGAGGTAAGCTGTCTTTTCACTCCTTTGCTGAGATCTGATTATGTGGTGGTAGTGCTGACTCATGGTCCCAGAGTGCATTCCAGGCAACTGGGCAATAGTACGGTGTGAGTTTTCATTGCTGTGCAGATGATACTCAGCTGTACCTGTTCTTTGCACCAGATGGCCGAGGGCTGATCACCATGCTGGAGCAATTCCTTCATGAAACTGCAGACTGGATGGTCTCCAGGTGGTTGAGTCTTAGATCCAACCAAGATGGAGCAATTGGCAATGGAACTGAGTGATTGCAGGTCAGCAGGTCACAGCGGTGTCCTTGTTTTACCATATTTAAATCACACTGGGTGAAAAAACTTGGGGTGGCTGTGGACTCTAGGCTGGCACTTGAACATCATGTGTTAGCTATGGTTCATAGACAATGTTTCCAGCTGGGAAACATCTCCTGGATAAAACCTAATATTGTGCAAGAGAATCTGGCTACTCTGATACATCATTTTGTAACCTCAGGGTTCTCTACTACCACTGTACTGCTCCATACCTATGGCTATACAACAGGTCCAGAATGCTGCATCCATGTTGTTTACTGGAGTGGTGTATTCAGAACATACCCAACATGTGCTGCATCATCTGCATGGGCTTCCTGTAAAGGTGCTGCACCATCTTCAAGTCTGCATAGTTAACTTACAATACTCCAGAACAGAGTAGACCCTTGCTACCTAGAAGATCTCTTGGTTTGGTATTCTCCTAGTCCTCAGTTCCCCTCCACTGAAAAGTTTTTAACAATCATCCCAGGGTCTGTTCATAAGCAGTATTGTATGGGGGACTGGGCATTCTCTGTGGTGGCCCCAACAATCTAGAGCCTGCTGTCATTTGGTTCCATGTCAAAATAGTGAATACAAAATAGTGAATGTCAAAATAGAGAATGCCAAAACACATAACAGCTACTACTACCAGTTATCTCAACAAATGTTCTTGCCATGATCACTTGTGACATATGCTGGGGGGCTGTGCCCCCAATACCCCCCCAATTGTAAATATTGTAACACTACTCCTTTGTGATTCTATTTCAGAAGTTTCTCCTCAGCTGAGATGTTTAAGATGTGGCTAAAACTCTATTTATTTGTATGTGCTTTAGCCACAGACTAATTATTTAAGAACTGGACCTCCACTGCGTTTAGATGTTTAGTTATTTAATAATTTATTACTTTATTCAAAACTGCAATATTTCATGCTTGCATTTTAGTTTTGATATATGTGTTTACTGTCAAGTACCATGACCCTCTGGGAGGGTGCTATATACATTATTATACCATGAACATAAGTGAACAGCTAATGAAATGGTCAGACTGGCAGTTTACCACCAGTGTAAATCCTCTGATAACAACTGGCTGTTGAGCAAATAATAAGGGTGGTAATGATAATAAAGGTCATCTACATCCTAATCCTCTGCAGCACAGGAATAACTATACAATAAAAATAAAAACACAAAGCAACCTCTTTAAAAATTGTATTTTATTATATTTCAAAAATGAACCTTGGTATAATCGCAATAAGCCAGTCAGAGGATGTGGTTTATCGGGGAATTTACCATGGATGGTGAGGATTTACCCACTCGGCTGCACTTCATGGGTGAACCACTCCAGCCATGGTAAATCCCATGATAACCCACACGCCCGCGTGGCTTATTGCTTAATTATATCATAGACGTAAGTGAACAACCAATGAAAAGGTCAGACTGGCAGTTTACCACTGGTGTAAATCCTCTGATAATCAATTGCTATTGATGAGGCTATAATCCATTGTATCCAATGTATCAACAGCACAGGAATAAATACAATAAAAATAAAACAACAAATCGACCTCTTTAATGTTTGCATTTTATTATAGTAAAAAAATTAACCTTGGTATAATCGCAATAAGTCCTGCGACTTGTGAGATGTGGGTTATCAGGGGATTTACCATGGCTGGTAAGGATTTACCCACTCAAATGCACCGCATGGGCAAACCACTTCACCCTTGGTAAATCCCCTGATAACCTACACTCCCTTGTGGCTTATTGCTAAAATGTTCCTTTTCTTCCCAATATTGATAGAAATATTTCAAGTAAAATTACCTTTTTATGCAAAAAGGTAATAAACAGAGCTCACTCCAAGGAAGAGTCCTCCCCCCTCCCTCCGTTGCCAGCGGGGACGAAATCAAAGCGGACCTGCCAGGTACATACCAGGACAAGCTTGAGCTGCATTGCTAGTGGCTCTTGTCTGAAGTGACTCAAGTGTTTTTGTTTAAAAAATCCCTTTGAAAAGCGTCTTTCTTTATTATTTCCACTGTGTCCAAACTACTGCTTATGAATTGTGCATAGCCCCCGCTGAAACCGTTCTGCATTTAATTATAAACTGCTTCCTAGAAGCGTTTCTTGCCTTCCTGCTTGATTACTGTTGCATTGCTTTGAATCTCTACCCCGCCCCCAGCAACTAGGTAGCCCTCCGAACCCTACTTAATCAGCCTGTCTTTTTCTCCTCTCTCCTCCAGGCGGTCGTGAGGACTGAACCCAGGAGTCCTCCTCCCTCCCTCCGTTGCCAGCGGGGACGAAATCAAAGCGGACCTCCCAGGTACATACCAGGACAAGCTTGAGCTGCATTGCTAGTGGCTCCTTTGTCTGAAGTGACTCTGCCCCGCTGAACGCTACGCGTTTGGCTCCCCACCACCCCCACCACCACCCTTGGTCGGCTCTCCCTTATATAGGCATACTCACGTGGGGTGCCAGAACCAATCAGTCGACTTTTCCATTTGCTGGTTATATCCTTCCAGCACTAGAGGGCGCCGGCACTCAATTTCTACTCCTCCTACTGATATATCTCTCACAAACATGATCCTTGCTTTACTGGTACTTCTCCTACCACAGCACCCACTGCTCACCCTCAACCCCTTTATATCCCCCACTGACCTGCCCCTGACCAAACCACAATCACCCCACACTCAATACCCTGTTTTTCTCTCAGCTTATTGCACACCTACCTCTCAGTCCATCCCCCCAAATCCATCCCGAACCCTGGACTACCACACTACCCCCACCCACCCACCACCAAAGCGCAACCCTCAGTATCTCAAATTCTATCACAAATGGTCACTCTCCTCACTAGTGTCTCCGATTCTTTTTTCTTCCCATCCCATGCACCACCCTTGTGAGGTCCGGCAGCTTCATATGCACACCACCTCAACAACCACTACCCTGTGAGGCATCTAATTTTCTGCTGCTCCTGCTCTCAGGCAATGTGCACCAAACCCTGGGCCCGTCAGCTCTGCCATGCCCCAGCCCACCTGTGGCAAGGTCTACGAATGCTTTCATGAACATATGTAGTCTCCTAAGAAGACTGCAGCTCTCAATGCTGGGTCACGCAATATTCCCCTGACATTCTCATGCTAGCAGAAACCTGGCTCTCCCTACTCATGCCTGACTCAGCCATCTCTCTACCAGGTTTTTCCCTGTTCAGGGCTGATAGGATGGGCAGGCACGGAGGGGGATGTGCAATCTACCTGCGCGACTCGGTTCTGGGTCATGCCCTCCCTACTCCAGAGCTCAACCATGGGGCACAAGCCATTACTCTCAAAATCACACCTACCTCGGTCGTGGCCCCTATACCTAACCACGGCCACTTACCCAGTACAAAAAAATCTAGCGATCACCTCCTCCTTGACTACCTCTCCACCCTACCCAGAAGGCTGAACAACTAATATTGGGAGATTTAAACACCAACTGGCTCAGCCCTCATCTGATAATATAAAGGATGAGCTTGCAGCCCTTGACCTATCTCAAATGGTCACTCAGCCCACTAGACTTAACAAAGCAACGGAACCAGCTCACTCCTGGACGTAGTCCTCTGTAACCGCCACATAAATTGGCATCTGTACAAGTCCTGCGGACTCACTTAGCGACCACTCCCCTGTCATCTGCTTTTGGTCCTCCCCAAACTCAGCCCTCGTGACAGCAACACCCTCGACGCAGACTTCTCCCCAGAGGTCTAGATAACCTCAAACGTCACCTCGCACAAGTCAACTGACTCCAGTGGCCCAGGCATCTGACATAAACTCTGCCCTAACCTACCTCCCTCGGCCTTCAACCACACCTCGACCTGTTTCCCCCATCACCACATCTCGACTAAAAAATGGACCTCTGCATGGATATAGCCTGCACTGATCCAGCAACTAAAAAGAGATAATCTTTGGCACATAGCAAATGACTCTGGTGAGGGTGGCAGACAGGCAAGCCTATAGGGCAGCCGCAACCAATGCACCTGGGCCATCAAGCAGGCAAAAGCTATATACTATCAGGCTGCCTTGACATCCTCCTAGGGTTCATCCAGAGCTTCTGGGACAACATTAAAGAACTGAATGGTAAGACCGCTCCCCCCTCCGTCTCAGATTGTCATTAATGGGGCAGTCTCACGGACCCACTTGTATTGCAGACTGCCTTAATAAAACATTCACAGACTTAAGTGCAGTTCTCCTGACCATTTTTGACCCAGTTTCACGCCCACCTACACTCACACTTCCAGGCCACAATTCCATTTCGGATGATCTCACCCCAGGATGCCAAACCTTTTCTTCTAAAGTCCCTCGCCTCTCCCTAAGTAATGACCCTCTTGACTCCAGGATGCTCCGCCTCACGCTGGATGTCATGCTTATCCCCCTCACGCTCATCATAAATAAATCCTTAGGCTTAGGCCAATTTCCAGATGCTTGGAAGCAGGCTGAAGTAACCCCCATCCATAAGTCTGGGGAACTTATACTACCAAATAACTACAGGCCCATCTCCATCCTCCCCCAAAGCTTTAGAAAAAATAGTAACCACACAGCTCACAGAATACCTAGCTAAATATGACCTTCTATATCCTGAGCAACATGGGTTTCGTCCTGGCCACACACGTCCACCGCCTCCTGGAATTCTCCCACCACATACACTCTAGCGATAAGGGTCAACTTGCAGGGCAGTTTCATGGACCTATCAAGGCATTTGACACTGTGTGCCACCCCTTGCTGTTAAACTCCCTAAACCAACTGGGATTCTCTTCCGGACCCTGAACTGGTTCTCAAGCTACCTGCACAACAGGTCCCAAAAGGTTAAGCTAAATGGGACCCTCTCCTCCAACCTACCAGTACTCTCAGGGGTCCATAGAGGCTCCATCCTTGGACCCACCTCTTCAGTCTATTCCTTAACACCCTCCCAAGCTCCTGCTCCAACAAAATACTGCTCTATGCTGATGATGCAGTAATCCTAGCATCGCACTCTGACCCCTCCTACTCCAAGGGCACGCTGCAAGCCTTCCTCCAAGCCGAAAATGGTTCAGGAACCATCGACTAGTCCTGAACCTGAAAAAACAAAGTCCATGCTGTTCTCCATCGGCAAACAGCGCCAGGACACTCCCTTCACATCACCACCAGCATGCTCCTCACACTAGAACAGGTAACAACATATAAGTACCTGGGCATCACTTGACTCGGCCTTACTTTCCGCCCACCTAAAAGCCCTGTCATCAGCCATGAACTCCAGGATGCCACTCTCCCCGCCATAAAGATTGCCTCCCGGAATCTGCCTTAAAACTAGCCATTACCTCATCTGTGTTGTCACTGGCTGACTACGGACTTCCAATTCCACGAGCGCTGACCTCCTCCTACTAACAAAGTCCAGACCTCTATTAACAAAGCCTGCAGGCTCTCACCGGTGCCCATAGCAGAACCCACACCTGCCTGCTATACTCCTGCTAACATACTCACTCTTGAGGAAAGACTGAAATATCACACCTGCCTACTGGCTAAAAATCCATATCAGGGCTTTGCCCACCAGGGTCTCCTCATCCCTGCAGCTGGCTGTCCGGCCCTTACCAACCCGTAACTCCACTGCAGCCACCTTCATAGTTCCCAGGGCAAGGACCTCGCTGCCAAAGATCCTTTTATCATAAAGCTCCGCCTGGTTTAACTCCATTCCTGAGGCTATCACTAAGATCCCTGGATTGGCGGTTCAAAGTAGCCCTCCGCCAACACATTATTGACAGCCGATGTTGTAATTGCCTGTAGTGGACCAAAACCCGGTCTCGCTTAGCTCTATGCGCTTTGGGTCCCATAGACGCCTGGATGCTGGTACAATTGAACAGACCGTAACAATGATGCTATACACCGATGTGTATGATATACTGATGTGTATGATGTTATACAATGATGCGTGTAACCCAACATATGCTTGTACCTGTATAATTGTTGCCTGCAACTCTACGGTGTATTTATGTATCTCACCTGTATGTAACCTCTGTCTTAAACCTCACTTAATTGTTGTCTCCCCCCTCCAATGACGAGGTACCTTTGTAAACGAGTCCCTGACTCAAAGGTTGTAAAACTGATTATTTTCAATAAATAAAAAAAAAATAAATAAAAAAAAGAAAGGGCAACCAGCAGGGTGTCTCATGTATCAGTGCTGAGACCAGTCCTCTTTAGTGTCTTTATAAGTGACACTGCAGAGGAGCTGGAAGGGAAGGTCTTCCTCTTTGTGGATGACACCAAAATCTGCAATGGGGTGGGAACTCCAGAGGGGGTGGAAAGGATAAGCAGAAACCTGGGAAAACTAGAGGAGAGTTCAAGAGTATGACAGTTGGGTTTCAGTGTGAAAAAGTCCAAGATGATGCATTAGGGCACAGAAACCCAGCAGCGGAGTACAAAATGGGTGGAGTGGTATTGATGACCACTGAGCAGGAAAGATACCTGAGATAATCATATCAGATGACCTAAACATGGTCAAGCAGTGCAACAAGGTTATAGGGAGGGCCTTTGGGATGCTGGGGTGCATATGGAAGGGTATCACTAGCAGAAAGAGGGAGGGGTGTTGCCTCTGTGTAGACTGCTGGTATGACCCCCCCCCCGGAGTATTGTGTCAAGTTCTGGAGACCATATCTCCAAAAGGGCTTAGACATAGTGGAAGAGGTCCAGAGGAGGGCAACTAAAATGGTACAGGGTCTGTGTCAAAAGCCCTATGAGAAGAGATTAAGAGACCTCAATATAGACACTCTGGAAGAGAAGAGAGGGAAGATATGATAGTGATTGTTAAATGCCTCACAGGGGTAAATAAGGTACAGGAAGGGAGTATTTTTCAGAAGAAAAGGTGCTCAAGAACAAGGGGACATGATATAAAGCTGAAGGGAGTAGATTCAGGAGAGATGTGAGGAAGTACTTCTTCACAGAATGAGTGGTGGATTTCCAGAACCACCTAATAGTGGAGGTGGTAGGGGCCAAAACAGTGGTGGGGTTCAGAAATACATGGCATAAGCACAAGAGAATGGAAGAGCGCATGCCTGTGCTTAAGTGGGGAAGAGCTCCTCCTCCACATCCTATTTCAGTCAGAAGCTGACTATCGCTCTGCTTAGAGTGAGTCACACTCGCAGTGCTCTGGGGCATGCTGTTGGGATGTGGTTGCTGCTTCTGTTTGTCCTCTTCTGTGCCACACCCTCATCCTGCTCATTCCCTCTGTCACTCCTTCTCGTTTTGTCTACTTCCCTTCCATTCCTGCCTGTTACCCCATTGGTTCATTTATTTTCCTCCCTTCCTCTTTTGCGGGGGTTCTTCCACCATGCATGTACTCCTCAGCTCTCCTTTTCACTTCTCTGTTCTCTGCAGCCACTCATTTAACCGCCGCTGCCTTTTGCTTATCCTAATGCCTCTACCTTGGCTGTTTTGTCTTTGCTGTTATTCCCCTTTGCAACTGCCACCACTTGCCACCGCTCAGTTGGCTGACTTCAGATTCGCTCCCATCTGGCTTACTGACCGTCATTGCCGGACCGTCCTCATTGCCTCTCCATCAAGCTGCTATACCTGCTCGCAAATAATCTGCTACAGCACCATGTAGCTCACTCCTACTTACTGACAAGGCACTTGAGTTGTATTCATTTTGTGGAACTGTTTTTGCCTTGTAACTTAGTACATGCACTGAAAAGGGCTCCCTGCACTGCCACTTCCAGGCGTTAGCAGCATCGCTGCGGATCCACTGCCTGCTAGTCATTTATCTGCCCTACACTGAGTCACCTGTTTTCTTGGCATTGTGCCCTCATAGTTTGTTTCTTGGCTCGGTTGCGCCTTACCCTATCTTAGGATCTTTAAATGCAGCATCACACTGCCGCCTGTGCTCCCTAGCTGCTCTGGCTTTCATTATGGATCTCCATCAGTACTACAGGAATTGTAATATTTTGGTACAGCAGATAAGTACCTCATGTCTTCAGCTGCAGCTCTACTCCTTATTTCCATTTTAATTACAGTTCATTCACCTGCATGTGCATTTTTTTTTTGATCGCTAGATGGCACCATAGTTCAGTTGTGATTCTAGCTTCCAATAGTTGGATTACAGAACTGCATACTAGGCTGTGGGAGTTCAAGGTACTATACTGGTTTCAGGATCTTAACCATTGGGTCCCTTCAGCCTTACACCAGTACCGGTGCACGCCATTTCATGTCTGCCTTCATTTATGCCTCATCACAGCTTGGCTGTCTAACCTGGCTTGCACACGTCTATGTCTCTACTGCACTTTCCTAAGTTTAGTCGCCCAGCGACAGGTGACTCCTCTATGGCATGGATAGCAAAATTCCAGGATGTCTTCTCAGTCATGCCTCCTGATTTCTGGATGCTGCTGCTTCACCTTTCATGGTCACACCTCTTCATCCGTGCTCTATTCTGGATTTATTATCCGGTTATCCTAGGATTCGCATCACTGTTTTGGAATGCTTCCTATGTTGCTGTGCTTCGTTGCTTATACCTATTACCTTGCTTTCGGCTGACCTACATGTTGTCCAACCATGAATGCTAATCTTCGTGGGGCTTAGCTGCCACTTTCTACTTGCCTTACCAGCTGACCTACGTGTGGTCCAGCTGCACTTGCTGACCATCGTGGGGCTTAGCTGCCATTCTCCATTCATTTTTTTCTTAGGATCAGATGCACCGCCAGTTATTCCTCACAGTCGGCTATTTAACTCGGATCCTGGACCTTGCAGCATTCACCTTGTTGTTCCCACTTTCTCCCATTTGTCAAGCATATGCTTCTTCCCTCCATTGGATTTCATTCTGGATTACATCGGATATTCACCTCAGTTCCCTAGGATGCTTCTTGCTTTATAACTTCAACACCTTCATAGTTCCTACTACTGTTTTATAATGCCTTCCTGATCACCACTTAAGCTTACGACATAAATCTACTACTACAGTTTTTGGATGCTTATTAACTCCAGTCGAGTTGCCAACTTATCCACCCAGGTCTTCATAGCATGCTTTACCATCCTCTTCCATCAGGAAACGTTAGTCTACAGTATCCTCATAAGTATGCCACAAAATATATTCTAAGCTGCACGGACTTGGCTCAGGATTACGTTACCATTTACTATACCATGTGGAATCTATTCCTTACAAAGTCTCTACTATTTCTGCATTTCATGCAGCTAGACATTACTAGCACTGTACCTACCACTGCTCTACAATCTGCCTCACCCTGCGGGGCCAGAGGTTCACCGCATTGCACTTCAAAAGACCTGCACCCCTACGGGCCTGGAGGTCCCTTGAACTAATATTACTACATCATATTCGACTGCTTCTATGACCTGCCTCACCAATCGGGCCTGGAGGTTCACCTACTTCTTTTCTACACCTGCCTTGTCCAGCTCTGGGCTTTCAGTTTGGCAAATTCTACTTTATGCCTGCCTGCCGCCATGTCTGCCAGCCTTAGGAGCTCCTTTTAGCATGAACTCACATCTGGATTGTTTATCCATTCGTCTTCTATTTTACAATGCTTCCACCTTGCCGCTTCAGTTATATGACTTACCACTACTACACTCTAACTAGGACTTAGTTTAGATTATCCAAAATACTTTAAATCTCATGATTTGTGCCCTACGGCTTATTGGACCTTGTGTCAACACTACTTCATTTGCTTCAGCATCTTCAGCCACCATTATGGCTCAAAAGCCCTACTATTCTGGACGTGTCCACCTATTCTTGCCAAGTCACTTCTAGTTACTGTACTGTTCTGGCTTTTGGACCGTGGTTATCTTTATTTATACACAACTATTTGGATCGCCAGATGAAGTTCTTCGATTCCTGTGCTATTACAATTCCTCATGCTCCTCACTGTTTGTCATGTATATCTGTTCCATACTACTACTCTGCTATTGCATCTGCATCATACAGACTTCATTGCAACTACAACTAACCTACATACATGTAAGCTTTTTAACACTATTTGCTTCTGTTACCTGCTTTACCCTTGCAGGGCCTAGGGGTACATCCAGTCAGACTTGTCTGTTCTACTACCTACTTCGCCCTTTGGAATCTGGAGGTACATCTAACCTTTATCTACCTATTCGCACTGCCCTTTGTGCCTACTTTATTAACCTGCTTCCCACTCTGGATCAGACATTCCTACTGCTCCTCCCTCTCCAGGTCATGCAGCATGTGCTAGCTCCTGTATATCCTCACCAAAGCCTTCATTTATACAGCTTGCCATGCGGAACATGGATTATATAGTCCTCCACCTCTAGATATAGACACTTTACTTCCGGTTCCTGGTTTTCCTCGATGAAGACCTCCTCACCTGCTGGAGCACTTTGTCAATGTTACTTTGATGCTTCAGTTTTTACCAACCTTGGATTCCTATTCCTATCATTTCGCCCTGGATATGGACTTTCAGACTAAGAGTTTACTCGCAGGATCCTGCTGTGTTCCTCAGCTGCTTTCCGGTCAATGCTTCTGCAGTTTTCCATTTTACTGGATCATGATCTCCGCCTTGGAGTTCAGATTCACTGATTACTTTCAATTGTTACTTAGGATTATTCTCCTTTAGTATACCCGGAAGGATGGGCAAGTCAGTAGCCATGGATCCTCAGAGATTTCCCCACAAGGGGGTTTTTCTTCTCATGTGTGCTACTGGTCACACTCTCTGGAAATGGAGGAGGTAGTCATACTGCCAATCATTTCTTGGGGGTCTCAGCCTACTCGACTCCTTCTAACAGTTGGATACAGGACAATCATATGATATTACTTTTTTGGGCGGAGGTCTCATAATACTGTACTAAGCATCCTTCCTTCGGTGGGATACAGAGAAAGGCCAAAGTATCAAGTCATAACAAGGGACTCAGCAGTTCAATCATCTAAGCACCTTGCATATACTATCCATTTCACATGCACCATAATCCTGACTGCTCATGTCTATGCTGAAGTGCCTAAGCACTAATCATTTCATACTACTAGTACCTGGCAAACATTGTCTTACTTACTGGTCTGCCCTCTGTAACCAAGCACAATCTACATCATTAGCTACAGTACGTAACATAAGCACTGAGCTCTGAACCACAGTTAATCATAGTGTAAAAGAATGGGGGAAGGGGAGAAAGCTGTAGACTGAGCACAGTCTGATATAATAGTGTAGACAGGGAGAAATGGGCAGACTGGATGGGCCAAGCAATCCTTATCTGCCATTAAATTCTTTGTTTCTATGTAATAACTGGGATAGTCTCTCCCACAGTTAAATTTCATTATTTTGTACTTGGTGTGAAAGATTTCACATTTATTGTTCAGAGATATAATCCTGTAGTCATGTAAAAGGTTGTGCCAGTGTAATTTCTGGGGAATGCAGGATAGACAGGAATAAAGGGTTAACAATCTAGGTGGGGCTTCCAGTTCCACCTTCATGCCTTGTGCACATAGGATAGCTCAGTTCTGTACCTCAAGCGTGTAAATAATAGGTTAATTACTTGAACATGGCAATCTTTTTAGGTAGATGCTCAATGAAATGTTAACATTCCAACATGCCTGCAAAAGACAAACCGAAGGACAAGCTGATTGAAGCAAGGGAGACTGTAAACCCATCAGGAGCTGGAGAAACATGGGCCTGCAGCAGGAGTTGCTTGGCATCAGTGGTGCCAGACTTGGCAAGCTGCCTCTGTCAAGATGATGGAGTGGAGCAGTTCATGATTTTATTTATTTTTTATTTATTTATTTGGTATTCGGAAAATAACCTTTGAGACAAGGATCTTTTACAAAGGTTGTACGTCATGTGGACAGAGTATAGACATTCAATCCAGAAGGTTAGAGAGTTTTAGGACATTTGAGACACTGAACAGAACAACAATCAGGAAAAGGTTACAGAGTTTCTTAGTCATTTAAAACACTGTACATCATATGGACATCAACTTTAGTTGATTACGAGTTCAGGTAAGGTGCAGAGGCACTAGAGGTTAGGCTAGGTTGGGCAGAGGGTCAGTAAGGCCAGGATATTGGTAGGGGAGGAGGGGAGGACTTCTAGTAAAAGTACTCAAGGAGGCAGAGCTGAGGCCAGGGAGACATAGACCCATCCTAGCATGGAGAGGGGTGGAAGGGGTGAGGGGTGTACAGGAGCAGCCCCTTAGAGTGATTCAGAGGCATTGTCAAGGAGCATGTGGGAGAGTGGCTTCTGTCTTGTGCTGAGAATAGTTGTTGTTAGCAAAGCTAGACCCTGTCATCCAGATTCTATCAGCTGTTGGAGAAGCAGGTGCATACAGAGCTGGAGGTCAGGTAGTGCTTTAGGTCTGATTTGAAGCCGGACAGGCTAGTGGAGTTCTGAATGGACTCGGGTACCTCGTTAAGCCAGAGAGAGGCTTTATAGGAGAAGGCACACTGTTCAAGAGTGCTGTGTTGGAATGGTACCATGAGGGCCCCCCGTGTTCTGTTTCTGGTTATATATTCTGAGCCTGGGAAAGAGAAGATGCCTGCTATGGGGGGGTGGCTTCCCCAGTAATGCTTTTTTGCCTAGGAGGCATGTGGGGAATTTAGTCCTGCACCCAAGATATAGCAGATATGTCTGTTCATAGAGGGAACAGGTGTGGGTCATTCAATTGCCATTCAGGATGAGCCTGCAGGCCTTATTGAGAGCTACGTGCACCCTCTTTAGCAGAGAGTCTGATGATGTACTGTAGACTATCTCCCGATAACTGTTTTATGACCCAAACAGGCTGATCAACACCATGGAGAAACTGGAAAGGGTAGTGACTTAGGCATCAAAGGGCCTGGCAGCAGTCACAGTGTATTTCTGATATGGAGAAGGGTCTGGTTGACACCTCCAGCATTGAGGAGAAACATGGCACTGTGCTGAGGTAGCTATATTGCAGGGAATGGAAATGGGTGGAAAAGACTGATGATTTGAAGCTCCATTCCTGGTGGGATAACATCCGTATTCATGGACTGTCAGAAGAGGCTGTAGAAGGTGATATGGAGCCCTATGCATAATCTCTGTTAAAAGAAATCATGAGTCTCCCAGCTGATGAACCATTGCATATCATATGTGCCAACAGGGCTCTAAGGCCAAAGTTCACTTGTTCAAAGGCACCACCCAAATCTGTAGTCTTAAACTTTTTGGACTACAGAACTAAGACTACAATTCTCCAAACTGCTTGGAGCAAGAAAGGATTGGTGTTTGGAGAGAATTGCCTCTACTTTGAACATAATTTTACCTCCTTAGCACTGCTCAGGAGATGAAAACTGCTTGCAATTCAAAAGCAATTGGAAGCTAAAAACTTTAATGTATAAATTCTGGTGCCTGCACCATTTGAAATCCACACAGAGGAGGGACTGAAATTCTTCTGCATGCTGGCAGACACCAATTCCCCACTGAAGAAGTTAGGGATATGAGGTGAACTTTTGACCATGCCCAATCCAACCCTGGAAGCTTTCTCAGAGTAGACCCCATGGACAGCAGTTTTCTACCCCAAGAAAGTATGACAGACTGGCACAGGCACAGATTTCTATATTGAGAGCATCAGAACAAAGCAAAGGAAAGACCTCATCTGGGAATGGAAGTACTCAGTAAAATAAAACTGCATTTGAAACAGGAAAAAAAATTGCACTTGCAAAAAGGCAAATATAAAGTACTTGCTTATTCTTTAGTGCCTCTGATGTAGTGAACTGTACCAATTTATTTTTCCAAGTAAGTTAAAAAAACAGATAGGCACTCACATATGTATACAAGCACATAAGGCAAAGTCCAAACAGTTCAGAATTCATTCCAAGAAGTAGGTTGGGGCAACAGAAACTAAAAGGTCTTTGAGAAAGCAAACCAATTACATAGAAACATAGAAGTTGACAGCAAATAAGGACTGTAAGGCCCATCCAGTTTGCCCATTTCTTTTTCTACCTTATGAATCTGCCATCGGCCTTTACTCTGTCAATGGCCTATCTATTCATACTCATCTGTATTGCTCCCTTATGCCTATCCCATGCCTGTTTGAAGCCCTGCACTGTATTCATATCCACCACTTCCTGAGATAGGCCATTCTGTGAATCCACAACTCTTTCTGTGAAAAAGAACTTCCTCACATTACCCCTTAATCAACCTCCCTCTAATCTCATGCTGTGTCCTCTTGTTCTGCTATTTTTCTTATATTGAAACATGTGAGACTCTTTCACCTTATTAATGCCCTTAAGATGTTTGAATGTTTCAATCATATCACCTCTCCTCCTCCTTTGCTGTAGGGTATACATACTGAGCTCTGTTAATCTGTCCTCATATATTTTCTGATGCAGTCCCTGCCCCATTTTGGTTACCCTTCTCTGGACTGCCTCAATTTGGTTAATGTCCTTGTGAAGGTGTGTCCTCCAGTACTGCACGCAGTACTCCAGATGGGTCTAACCAGTGTCCTGTAAAGAGGGATTATTTACCTCCCTCTTCTGACTTGTGATACCCCTACTAATACATCCCAACATCCCCCTAGCCTTACCTACTGCTTTAGTGGTTTACTTAGATGATTTCAGGTCATCAGTGATGATGATGCCCAAGGCTCTTTCTTCTCTTGTGACTGCCAGCAACTCCCCTCCCAGCCTACAGGTGGTTTCAGTTTTTCTCATCCCTATGTACATGATCTTGCACTTCTTTGTATTAAACCCCAGTTGCCACTCTTCCAACCATATTTCTAGTTTATCCAGATCTCGTCTCATTCTGCCCACCTGGATCATTTACTCTGTTGCAGATCTTGGTGTCATCTGCAAACAGACAAACCTTACCCTCCAGTCCATCTGCAGTGTCACTAATGAAGATATTGAAGAGGACTGGCCCCAGGACTGATCCCTGAGGTAGACCCACTTGTGACTTGCAACTCTTCTTACTGTATACTGTTTACCACTACTCTCTGTTTTCTGCCTGTCAACCAGTTTGCCACCCAGTTGACCAACTTCTGACCCACTCTGAGCCCACCCAGCTTATTGATCAATTTTCTATGTGGAACAGTATCAAAAGCTTTGCTGAAGTCAAGGTAGGTGACATCAATTGTTCCCCCTTGGTCCACCACTCTGGTTACCCAGTCAAAGAAATCTATGAGGTAGTTTGACAGGACCTTCCTTTTGTAAACCCATGCTATCTTGCATCCTGTGCTGCTATGGATTCCAGGTGTTGCACTATCCTTTCCTTAAGGAGTCCCTCCAAAATCTTTCCCACTACTGAGGTAAGACTGACTGGTTTGTAGTTCCCTGCCTCCTCCCTACTACCACTCTTGTGGACGGGATCACAAGAGCCCTTCTCCAGACTTTTGGGACCTCTCCTGTGCTCAGAGACTCACTAAACATTTCTGATAACGGCTCTGCTAGTTCCACCCTTGGACTGACTGGGAGAACTGTGGATTCCTCCACCACACACTTGAGGTGATGGGGTTTGGGGATGCCTTCCCCAGAAGTATATCAGTGTTGTATGTCACCCACAGGGTACAGTCAGGATGAATGGTCATGCTGCATTAACTGCTTGTGACTGCTGTCTGCCAGAACTCATAGAGCAAGGGTGTCAGAGTAGGGGGCAGAGAACATAAGGTCTTGCTATTTGTGACAGAGTCCATATTCTTTCTCACATCTCCATAAAAAATCCATCCCAGTTTTGCAGGAAGAATTATGTAGCTATGGTGAAGCCTCCTGAAACAAAATAAATGTTGATAGGTTGTGGGCAGTTAAGTTGAGCAGCTCTTGCCCAGCAGAATTTCAACAGAGTTTCCAATTTAATTTGGCACCTAATAGGGTGGGCTGCTGCCCAGGGGTGTGGATATCTTCAAACCTGTCAGCACTGTTTGCCTTGAATTATGAAAAACTGCTGGGGGAGGTGAAGACAGATGTGGCCAGATAGCAGCTTCTGCCCTTTACCCTAGGAGGCCATATAGTGACCCTCAAAATGATTGTCCTATCACATTACCACTTTTTCTTTCAGATACTCCCTATACATATCTTGGAGAAGTATTGGTCTGGAGGAGCCTCCACAAAATCTTCATTTCCTATGTCTGGGCCTCAGGCCATCACAGGATAAGCTTGAAATTCCTATCATTACCCATGAAAATAGGTGGTCTGGTGATACCAGATTTCTGTTTGTATTACCTGGTGGTCCAGCTGGTCCCCATGGTCACCTGGACTAAGCAACATGTAGATATGGGCTGGCTTGAGAACAAAGTGAGCCAACCACTTCCCATTCCACTGTTCACTCTGTCCCACAACAAACATATGCCTGCTGTCTAGAGGGACACCCTGAAGCAGTAGATGAAGTACACTCAGAAAAAACCCTTACAGGCACTTCCAATGATTTAGGTACACTGTCTAATGTCATTGGAGATGTAGACATCTTGCCACTCTGCACTAACCCTGGGTTCTTGTTGTGGAATAGGCAATTGCTTATGAGATACTCACAAATGACACAGGGGACCTCCTATACAGCATTTGTGCAAGTACAGTACCTGTTCAGCCTCCAGCACCTGGACCACTTCTGGTACTTGCAGGTAAGGCACTTTCTCACTTCAGAGAGCCTGGTCACTCAAGTTGGTGCATGACATCACACCCCTGGAAGACTTTTTGTGTTGGTCTGCCATGCTCTTGGGGCATGGAGGGACAATATTAGAAGCCTACAAGGTGATATTAGGCAAAGAATACCCAGAACTGGTATAGCTTAAAACCCTGTGGGAAATGGAGACACAGCTGAGTGTCCCAGAGGAAGAGTGGACCCAACATTTGGAGATAGGTTGGTGAGTTACAGCCTCTTTGAGCCAGAAAGAATTCCAGTAAAAGTGTCTGGTGCATTTCTTTCATACTCCCACTATCACGCAGGACTTCAGCATTGGCTCATTGACCCACTGAAGGAGAAAATGAGGAGGGTTTGGAAACCACTTCCACATTTTTTTGTGACTGCCTTAGTCTTGTACCATACAGGATCCAGATGCAGCAGACATTGTCAGCCTTCTGGGATACCTCTATGCCATTTAACTTAAAAGACCTAGCACTGGCAGTCAGAATCCCTGGCACGAGGAATAGTCAGCAGGAGGGCCCACTTCAGGCACCATGTAGTAAACTGAAGGGAATAATAGCAAATATGCTACAGGAGTCAGCCACACACTAGGTTCCTGGTAAAGAAGAATGTGGGATGTATTTAGAATGGAGAGAATTACTGTGACCATAAGACTGATGGTGGAGAATCACATAGAGGTGTGGCAGAGTTGGGAGATCTTGCAGACAATTAGGATCATGGAGGGGGACACAGATAAGGACTGAATAGAATGGCTGTGATGCCTTTGAGCTGGGAGGCTCTGAACAAACTCATGACCTGGGGAACCACACCTACCAACAGATGGCTTTAGTAACAATGGGCCCTGTGCACTAAAGGATGGGTTATGTGATCCTGAGGTGCATACCCTGACCAGGTACCTATGCATCCCCAGACAGGCGTAGGGTGAACAGTATGTACGACCACATGCATCCAAGAGTCATCTGTCCATGGTCACACCCACTTTCTGCAGGGTCAAGTGGGCAGTTAGGGGTGAAACTGTGGACCCAGGCGGGCATCCAATTGGATGCCCATACCAGGTCCCTTAGTGGATCCCTTGTGCCCATGCAGCAGGCACACAGAGTAGAGGCCTGCTTTGTAAAGTGGCAGCAGGTGCATAAGTGCCTTGCGCGACCTTGGTGAATGCCACCAAGGGTCTGTAGGACCTCCACTGTGTAGCATTCACACTTAAGGTTGCTTACTCTCCTCAGATACATGGCACATAGGCAACTTTTCCGTTAGTGCATAGGGCCTAATATCCACAACTGTGGACAGCCACTAGCTAATTAAAAGGGCTGTTGCTCCCTTGTGTTCATCTATCTATTGCTTGCTACTAGGTTTGATTAGCATACATTACTCGAGCAACCACAATATTAAAGCATTGGAAGTTTTTTCTACTTCAAGCTGGAACTGTAATATGTAAACATGGATCCACAGAGGGGTCTTGTGTAGGTCAGAAAAATAATGTAGCAATGTATGTTCCTTTTACTCCACCGTACCTTGTTACAAACTAGTAAATAAAGCGGAGTTAAAAAAATAAAATAAAACAAAATCTAAGTGGGAAAGAGACAGAATGCAAATAAGACTGGCAATAGGGTTCAGATAATAACAAGACAGTCTAATAATGATTTTGTAAGTTTATAATGCCATAAGACACACCAAAGGAATCACTTATGTATTTGTAGAAGAGTACCAAAAAGAAGTAAGATAATGTTTGCATTCTACTGCAAATTTATTCATGTCTGGTTCCATCCATACCACTTTGGGCTGAATATTCAAACTGCGCTGGGCAGGGGCGCAAGCCCAGGTGCAGCGCAACTGGGCTGCACCAGGGCATGGACATGTGATATTCAATGGTGCTGCACCATAGCTCAGCACTGTTGAATATGCCACTGTAGCATGCACTGTGCAAGTGGCAGAAGGGGAGCAGGGGATGGGCCAGTGCAAGTACAGTTGTGCTAGGCACATCAACCATGATATTCAGCACTGGGCATGCAAATGAGGCCAATGGGGCCATTTGCATGTCATTATGGCTCCATTTGCATGTGGTGAGCCGATGACTTGCGCCTGGCACCCTGCCAGGCTGCAGCCATTGGGGAATGACACCCTGTGGTCTCATGATGGTTCCCCACTCCCGTACACCCAATTGCAAGCAGAAGTATTGACAAAACCTTGGTTGTCCAGCAGATACCCCCTCCCATCACCCAAATGTGGGCAGTAGAATTAAAAACTCCCTGGTGGTTCAGTGGAACCCCCTCATTACCCAATTGTGGGCATATGTAAATTTAAATTACCTGGTGGTCTAGTGGTTCCCATCTGCCCACTGAGGTCCCCCACCACCGATCATCCCCCCCATCATCGGCGGGCGGCAGCACCCTGCCCACATGCCGTCCGGCTGCCCGCCGAATGACAGCGTACAGTACGGTCTGTACACCTATTCGACCACTGTGTGGACCAATGGGCATGCAGACCATGCTATACTACACAGGCCCAATATGTGAATGAATGCTTGACTCTTTGAATATCATTGGTGGGTTGCGCATGGCACATACCTGTTGTGCCATGCGCAACCCTTTTGAATATACAAGCCTTTGTGTATAACTCAGGATGCGAATAAAGAGTATTAAAATTATTGAAGTTTCTTTTTTTACATTTGTGTATCATGGTTTGATTCTTTTCTAATGCGACTGTATGTTATGTTTTTCATAGACTCCTTTCTTTAATCTCCTCAGTGGGGACACACTTGGAATGGGGCCTAGAGAAAAACATTTTATTTACTTTATTTAAACTTTGATAACTGGGAAAGGCAGACTGAATCAGGAAACATGATCTGCAGTATCATTATAAGTGCCAATTCATGATGAATGGACACCATCTGGAAGTGTTAAGTAACTATTGCCATTTAAAGTTGTTGCATCAGAGAGTAATTTTGCTGTTATGTATTTCTCTGGGGTTTATTATCATAATGAATGATTTGTTTTAAACACTTGGACTGCTAGGAAATAAGTTCTGTTTAAATATAGGAGCTACTTATTTGGTGCCTTTTATTCCATCTGGGACTGCGCACTGAGGGTATATGTAACCCTATAAATTAACTTGTTCAAACCGATGGCAAACAATGAAGAATTTATAGTAGTGAAGCAGCTAAGAATGTTAGCAAAGAGTACAAAAATAATTAGACTTAGCATTCAAAAAATTGTTCAGAAGTAATTTTTGTATTTGGTATACTTATTTAGACACATTAATTTCCAATTGATGTTATGGCTTTCTATAGTCTTTATTATTAGATGCAGAATATCAGCTGAGCTGACTGAGCTATTCAGAGTCAAGCAATAGCTTGATTATTGGGGAGTGGTGCAGTAGCTCCTGTTCACTTTGGAGACACTATACTGTATGCTCATATGTTATCTCCAGATAATTTGATTCAGATTATGATCTTTCTTCTATCTGGCCTGTTCTTTATCACATCCAGCCATGCTGATGGAACAATGCTTTCACAATGTAAACTAGGCAACCTGAACACAAATGTTTTCACAACCAAAGGAGACATCATGATCGGAGTCATCTATGGACTGCATTTCAGTGTATCATCTTCTCCAGAGTCACCCTGTGATATGTAAAGTACTATTTATATCCTTAAAAATTATAGGTATCAGGTGAAAATTGTTTCGTGCTTTTACAGTGCTTACTGTTATACTGTACTGGAGTTCAGCGCCTTGGGTTTTTCATATTACCCTTTAATGGCAATGATTTTACTTGCTTACTGTGTTATATTGTATTAGTGTTTGATGACTTGGGTTTTTCATTTCATCTTTCTGTTGACAATGATTTTAAAACTCCCTGTCACCTTAATATTTTCAAATAATGTTTATTTTCTACATATTTTTTTTTAGTCTTTGGTAACCTGGTAAGGCCCACTAGGCACAAGTGTCTGTTTTCAGGGGTGACCTGGGAACACTGGGCAGTTAAGTGACTTGCTTAGAGTCACACACTATGCAAGTGAAGGTTGTAAGAATCATACTCAGGTCTGGTCTGCTGGATGTACCAAGCTCGCTCACACCTTGTTCCTCTAACCTCTAGGCTATACTGCCAGTCAAATTATCAAGGCCCCTAGAATTCTGCAGCTGCAGAATTGTGCGTAGAACTTGCAACCTACTGCAAAATATCTGCAGTGCCACAGAATTCACTGTTCTTGGTGATTCTGTACTAATATTTACATTTTTACCATAGCACCTGGTTTCTACCCTGCCCTTTTACATCCCAAACCTATCTATGCTCAGCATATGATGTTATCAATGATATTACAGCAGGGCAGGGCTGGGCTGCATTCTGCCACAAAAATGAATAGTCATTTATCTACCACTGCTCCCACTCCTTGAGTAAGTGGCACAACACATCAGGGTACTGTGATAGTTGTTCAACCTGTACTAAAACCTAACAAAAATTGTCAGTCTTAAGTTATTACACTGGGGCCAACCTAAACGAATAATTGACAATAGCATAGACCAGTTACCTGAATTCCTTAATTTGTATAGATTTATTTGTGCCTTAAAGTTATAGGAAAGCCCTCTGAAATGAATAACTGATAGAATGAATTAGCATACATACATACAATACATAAATAAGTAATTCTCAAATAAAAGATTTGTGACCAGAAAGGTGGAATATAATAATGTGTGGACCTATTGAAAAAAACAAAACAGCCATGTAGATGAATAATTGTGTGGTACACATTTTTGCCAGAGTTATTGATTACATGTTGTTATGGATTGATTGAATTACCTAAACGTTATGAAGAAATGTATGCAGGGCCAGCCCTTGGGCCAGAGGGTAACATGTTGTGTTCCCCTGCCAGTGACTCAAGTTCAGTAATGAGCTTGGGAAGCTGACTGGGCAACTTGGCGATGGGGAGGCCAGAGCTGTTGCACACCACCACTCCAAGCCTTGGAAGACATGACACAGTGCTCTGTTACATGGGTGACACATTGTGATGGGCTGGGGAGCCTTCCCTCACAAGACGTTCATGTGTGTCATGGCCTAATGGGGCTATGTAGTGCATTAGAAGTGGGTTGGCATGATAAATGAGTCTTGAAAAATCTCACTTATTCTGTTTATTCCATTTACAAAGGGACCTATATGGATGAGGATACAATTTCATGATCGCAAAAAGGGAAATTTGTTTAAAAAAAAAAACAACATTACAGATTTCATATATAAGTGATATGCAGTAGGGGCCCTCATGAGTGGCATAAGCAGCATACGTATAGATAAATAATTTATCATGCACGGTCACTTCTGCGTATTTCATGTATGCAAAAGGATAGGATCTTAAGTAATAGATTTATTTTTAGCTATTTAATAAAAAAAATATTTCTTAAAGTCTGTGGGGTTTTCTTTGAACTAGTGGCACTGTGTGTTCCCCCATCTCATTTTCCATAGCCATTGCCATGGACGTGGTGCCAGGATGACAAGCTGACTATGATGTGTCAGTTCCTTGGTGCTGCAGAACTTTCACAGAAATTACAAACCACTGCTGCAGAAGTTCTGTGGCAAATGGCAATGCTGCTGCAGTGTTTGGTCCCAAAGTGCCACATAAAAATTGGGGCCTTGCATTTTATATATTTACTTAATTTTGTTTGTTTTACTTTGTAAACATACAGAGATACATAAAGCATCTTATTTACTAATATTATGGGTGGCAGGTGGGGACAAGGGGACATCATGCAGCAATTTACCACAGTTATAGTCATACTTCTCCAGGAAAAGTTGTGCCAAATGAACTTAATACAATTTATTGACTGGGTGAGAAGGGAGGTAGAAAGGAGATGATCTGTTGATGTGGCCTATGTGGACTTCAAAAGGCCCTTGACACAGTGCCATGTGGGAAGTTACTGGAGAAATTAAGAGACCTAAGGGTCAGGGGCAGACTAATCCAATGGGTGGGAAACTAGTTAAGAAACAGAACAACAGAGTAGTACTTAATGGTGAATTTTCAGAGGATGGGGTAATAAGAGGAATAAAGGCATCAAAACCATGTTCCAAAACTAAAGCTGTGGCCAAAGTGGTGCAGTGAAAAAAGTGGTTTATTCAGGAATCTAAGAAAAGAAAAGATGGTGCTGTAGCACTCCAGTGCTTGATACCCAATGGTTCTTCTTCGGGGGGTACAACTGAACTACACAGTCATGAAACTTATACATACTGTAGGTCTTAAAGTGGTAAAGACTCTGGGACACAATAAAACACCACTCAGAGAAACCTGTGAAAAATTCATTAATAGGGCAAATGATGCCCTCGCTCCACATATGGAAATACAAATGCAAGGTAATCATGTGATAAACATTGTACAAACTGGCTAAAATGGTGCTGAAAACAACAGAAGCAATATTTGATTTAGTGGCAGTTAATCTTAGTCAAAATACTATCAAATGTCAGGAATTATTGAATACATTATGTTAATGAAAAACTACAGCTCCAATAATCTAAATCCCAAGAGTATGGCTTTCTAAGAAATCAAGTTTGTAAAACTACCGTCTCCAAGGAGACAATATAGTGCAGTGGTTTAGAGCTCTGGGCTGCAAACCTGGAAACCAGGGTCTGAATCCCACAGAACCCACTAGCATACTGTGTGACCCTAAGCAAGTCACTTAACTTCCTTGTGCTTCCAGGTCACACCTGGAAACAAGCTTCGGCTTAGTGTGCCTTTACTAGTGAAACAATTTCCCATTTCCCTTTCCTTTCAAGGACAAACCTAAGGGAGAGGAAACAAACAAAATATAGAAATGTTGTTAGCAAAACAAGGCACAGAATCTGATCACATGTTCACAATACAAAGTATAATGCAACAGATAATAAAACCAGTTAAAGATATTAACAAGGAAGAAATTAAGTTTTTATTTTGTTTGTTTCCTTCTTGATTAGAGTCACCCTTTGGTGTGTTATTTTTATGAACTTGATTTCTTTGGAAGCCATACACTTAACAATTTTGATGATTAACCTTTTAATGTATTCAGTAAGGCCTGAATTTTTATAACACTTTGACTAAGTATAACTCCTAAATCAAGTAATTTGTTTGTATTGCATTTTGTACCATCTTTAGCAAGTTCATGCAATTTTCATCACTTGATTATCATGTATTTGTATTTCTATGTGTTGTGTGAGGGCACCATTTGCTCTGTTATTGCATTTTGCACAGGTTTGTCTGGGTGGTGCTTTTCTGTGTCCCAGAGTTTTTGCCACTCTAAGACCTATGTATAAATTATATGACTCTGAGGCTCGGCTATGCCCTGAAGAAAAAATGTTGGGTTCAAAGCACTGGGGTTGTTAGAGTACTGTATTTTTTTTGTTTGTTTGACTCCTGAATAAATCACTGTTTTCATCACACCACTTTGGCCACAGCTTCTATTCTTGCAGCACAGTTTTGTTTTTGCCTTTGCATAGAGTTTGTTACCATGGCTGTGCCTCAGTAGACCAGTGCTATGAATGATTTTCTTGTGTAGCCAGTAAGAGTAGCAGTACCCGAGGGGTCAATATTGGGTCCTAAATGTTTCCATATAGTCAAAGGTGATATAGGTATGGTGCTTGAAGGAAAGATCTGTTTATTTGCAAATGCCAACAAGATCTGCAACAGAGTGGGCACATTGGAGGTAGCAGTGACCATAAGAAGGGGCCTAAACTAAAAAAAAGAAGCATAGCCTAGTCCAGGATGGATCACAAGGTCATTGCATATACCTTGGAGGAAAGAGACCTGAGGTTTATAATTTTAGATGACTTGAAAGCAGCAGCCCAGTATTCAAGGCCAGTGGGGAGAGTTAATACAATGACAGACTATATAGGGAATGGGGTGGCAAGGAGAACGAGGGAGGTTATTCTTCTCCTATAGAAGTCAATAGTTTGAACCCAGCCTCGAGTACTGTGTGCAGTTTTGGAGCCCTCACTTTAGAAAGGACATTGACAGGATGGAGGCTGTGTGTGATGAAACAGAACCACTGTGGGAAGCTCTACAGGTAAGGGCTGAAGGGCCTGAGCATGTACTCGCTGATGGCAGCCAGTATTCTGACTCTCAATTCCACTATTTTGATGGCAAACAGTAATCTTAAATCCTATTCTATGATTGTGATAGCAGCCTGTAACCTCAGGCCTCCAAAGCTAACTCCTGTGCAGGGCTTCCTCTCTGCTGATTGTGCTCAGTTCCCAAGTGCTACGTAATATTGAATATTGAGTGGGAAAAGTCATCTTTCAGGGAACTCTAAATAAATAAATATTGGGCTACTTAAAAACATACTCAAAAACAATACACTGAAAGTGCATTCAGTTACAGAAGTCTAAGTTATAAAAAAAATTAACATTGAATGGGAAAAGTAATCTTTTAAAGGAACCCTAAACAAATAAAAATAGGGCTGTTTGGAAACAAACACAAAAACAATGCAGTGGTGTTAATGCAATTGAAGCAGTCTGCACATATGCCCTAATTTACAATCATAGTATATAAAATAATCAACAGAGTTTCTATTCCCTTCATTAGGCAGACATGACAGGTATGCCCTATGTCTGTAATGAGTTGTGCACTGGTAATTGAACAACTGGTATAACAGAAGGGACAGAGAGGAAAAAACCCTGAAATGAAAATTACAAATATGGGACCCTATGCATGAAACCACAGAGTGGCTATGTGCTGTGTATATGTGGTGCATAGCTACTCCGCACCCATTGCGTCCCCGTGTGGAATGCACCAGCCAGGGCACGCCACCCCTCAGCACCCAATCCCCTTCCCATGACCACGTGGATAGCAACATGGTGGGGTGGGCAGGGTGTGTGCTTGCATTATGTACCACACACCAAATCATGTAGTGCTGCACACTGGAGCATATAGGTGGGTGCCTGTACAACCACGGAATTCCCTGCTGTAACCAAGTTACATGGCCTGGTTGTGCACACCAGGAAGAAATTAAGTTTTTATTTTGGACCCCCAAGGCAGTTGTCCTCCTATGCAGTTGGTGAGCCCCAAAACACACAAGGCATGGGCAAGCCCCTACCCCATACCTCTGATGCAGAACCCACCACTGTGTGATGCCCTGTTCCCCAAATGCAGTAACCCCCAACCCAGTGCTATTCTGCAGTGCCCATGCAGCCTGCCACCAAATACATGTCTGGCAACCCCCCCAGAGTGGCACTGCATACTCCTCCAACCCACACAGGACAGCTCCCCCTTATGTACTGCCCCCTTGTACAAGAGGGCACTGGTCCTGGGTTGCATGGGAGACACCTCCACACACACACACACACACACACACACACACACACACACACACACACAGATGAGCCAGGTAACTCATGCCCCCATCCCACAGCCTGGTTGCCAGTGAACACCCACAGACCTGTGACACCGATCCCCCTATATTCCATTCCTGGCTAGTGGTGCTGTAGTTAGTGATGGTCAGTGGCACAACCCTCCATACACCTCCATGGCTGCTAGCCATTGGATATATGCAGGAGTATGTCAGCAGCATGCCCTTGCATATGTCAAATGGATGGCAGCTGTGGATGTGTGTGAAGGGCTGTGCCACTGGCCATCACTGACCACAGCACCACCAGCCAGGTATGGGGTATGGGGGAACTGGTGTCACTGGTGAGTGGAGAGGTCCCTGTTCACCAGTGCTGCAGAGGGGACAATGGAGTCAGGGCTGAGGTGGTTGTACTGGGGCACTGCAGTGGGGTGTTCTTTCCTGCAAGGGGACAGGGCTGGCATGTGATGGGGGTGTTGTCTGGCATTTGGGGTTGCAGCCATGTGTGCCAGTTCACCCATGTGGCATGTGGCCATGTTGCCATTTTAGCTCAGGAATGGGTCCACTGGTCCACTGGCACAGGTCTGGGTGCATTTGAAGGCTATTCATGCACCCTGACCCATGCCATACCACACAAGGGATCCACTGTGGGACCCATGCTGAGCATTCCATTAGATGCCTGACTGGATCTGCAACCTCTTCCCCAGCCTCCCTGCACAGAGCTGCATGCTAAGGGGGGTGTCCACAGACAAGTGCTGGCCGTTGATGCATATGGCTGGTGCGCACCTGTCCAGAGGTGCAGAAATATGCAGGCAAGATATGTGCCTCTGGTGAATAATTCTTGTCTGATAGTGCATAGTGTGTACATAATTTCTATGAGTTCATCATACAGTATAAACATGTGCATGAACAATTTTGTTGACATAAGCAGATATTAGTCTTGGAGAAAAAAGCAATACTATATCAGGGTGAAAAATAGAGAAATACTAACTACGGGAATATAGTGTATAGTAAGGGGCTATTGTGTATAGAAATCAGAGCATTCAGAAATGTTGTTGTGCCACAGTTCAAAAGTTCATGGAACGTGATTGTACCACAGTGTGCACAACAACATTTTGAAATGCTCTAGAGGTCCTTGTGCTGCTCTGAGCAGTGCCGCAGCGCAGAACTCTCAGAGTAAACTGCCTAGTAGTGAACACTATGGCGTCGGCGGTGGTCTTTTCAAAGGTAAAGGTCTCTGCTCTAACATATATTTCCACACTTTGTAGGTAAGTTTTCCTAAAGTAAAACTACAAGTTGCTGAAATACTCATCTCGCTTAGCGAGAAACCAGTCGCCATGTTTATTTTTTTTGAAACCCCAACCATATGGCAATCAGAGTCAATAGTAGCCCATCATTAGATGCTCCCTTCCCTAACAACTGCGCTAAGGGTCAGGTAACCACACAATTAAATTGAGCTGCCCAAACAGTATTTCATGTGTTTTACCCCCTCAAAAGAAAAAAAATATATATTTTTTTAATAGTGTAACTATACTCTATAAAAAATACTGGATGGACAACTGAATACACAACCTGTGTGTTGTGCCACCTCTGGGTTATGATTCCAGGGGACCTCTCGAGCTTCACTCTTGAGGTCACCAGGAATCAGAACCCCTCTGTGGCACAACACACTGGTTGTGCATAGTTGCCCATCCAGTATTCTCTATGTCTGGGGTCTGCAAGGTAAAATTTGCTATTTTGAGAAAGTTATACTGTGGCATAGTATACTTTCAGGAACAGAGCACAGAAGTAAAGTTTGTTTTTTCTATTAGTAATATTTTCAAATTCACAATACTACACAAGAAGAACTCAGATATTGATAAGTGAGGGAAGGGGAATTTTATGGGAAAGCCAAATGTTTAACTTAGTAAATTCTGCCAGATGGAGTTTTTAAATGGTTAAAGGGAATTTGCTCCCATGCAACTTCAATATCAGTCAGACAGTAATGTTAGATGTCCCCACAAATTTGATGATAACATCTGCTATAAAATATAAAGATTTGAGTTGCAGTCAAAAGGCAAATAAAATATATGCAACTCTTAGGGAAGGACATTTTTTATTTACTCTGCATTATTAATTCTAAAACAGAAAATATAGTAAATTATTTTAGTACCTTTTTTAAGCATGATTACACAATCCAGAGTGTGCAGTAAAGCTGTAATACTGGTGCTTGGGTGGGTGAAAGCACCCAGACATGTGGTTGTTGTACTGTAGCATAGCAGCACACTCTGAGTGTGTTATTGCTTACTTATATTCTAAAATTCCAATAACACTATATATTTGTAAATAAGTAAAAAATAATTTTTAAATTGGTTGTAAAACAGTAAGTCTTAACTTTTTTGATTCAGTATTTGGCCTGTAGAAAATTCACAAATATTTTGCATAAAGTAGAAAAGGCAAACTCATGTATCAGGCTATGTATAAGGTTTACTGGTAATGCAGGCAGGTGGCAGAGACAAATTTGTGATACTTACCACTAGAAATTTAAACATTCTGAATGTGTTCTTACTTAGTTTTTCACATTTTTAAGAATATTAACAAAATGAGAGTGTTTTTGAGCTTAATGAACTGACATTTTCTGAAATCAAATCTCTTGTCCAATGAAATATGCACTGCTTTTCATTGCAAACTACAATTTAATTTTTAAATGTGACATTTTGATAGCAATTAGGTGAGCATAAGAACTGTATGTGTTGCTGTACAGTATGTAGTAATAAAAATGTCCAATGTTCATACAATTAGTGTTTAAAGTTTGGTCTTGCTCAATATTAAAAAAAAAGCAGACTATGGTGGAGACTAGATGAAAGCGCCTGCACTGTGGATTTTTGGAGGGATACGGAATCATGAAATGGTACATATACAGTATACTGCATTTTGGTAATATGTGATTTAAAAAAAAATTATTAGAGTTCAGTTGACATGTCATGAAACTTTGACAGGCCAACACTTAAGAACAGATCATTGAGGTCTGTATAATTTTTTTAATTATAAATGTTTTCAGCCCACTTCCTCATACAATGCTGATTGCACTAATAGCCCAGGAACAGGAGATTGTATGTTCAGTGAGGATCTGTTAGGGAATGTGGGACGGTTCTTTGTGTACTTTGAGATATTGTGGAAGATTGTGAGAAGCTTCTTTGCATATTTTGATGGTATAGTTTTTAGATAAAGACTTCTTAGGGCTTTTTATCTGTTTTTAAATGATGTTTTTAACACTTTAAATGTTTTCCAGAATTAAAGGATGTTTTTAACAGTTTAAATGTTTTCCAGAAAAAAAATGTTATTATTGATGATTTACCTACCGTGTTAATCCTCCCCAATAAGAAATCCCTTTCCTTGACACCTTGTAGCATCCAACAGCCTCTACCACTTCCAAAATGTTACACTGGTTAAGGATGAGCGTACACCAAATTTATATTCCACAAATGCGTCAACATTCAAGAATTCAACACTATTACCCTTTACTCAGTCTAACTGAACTTTTGAGCAATTTCTGATGACTGCAACCCTCAGACATCCAGTTAAAAAATATAACATTATAGCTCTTGCCAGATTGCAACACTAGTCCTGTGGCCATGCCCTTTGTCACCCACACAACTCCCCCCCAAAACCTTTTTATACAAACAATTGGCATCTGTCATTGTGTCAGGTGCTGAGGGAGTTTTATTTTTGAAAAAAAAAACAGCTAGGGGAAGGGCGTTGTAATAGTTAAGAATGGAGTGGGTGTAGGTCAGTGGACAAATTCCTCATTCCCCTATTTTTAGCCTGCATGATTCCACACCAGGGACCCAATATGTTGAAGCATAGTCAAAGACAGATAGCCCAATCAAAGCAGAAACAGAGTGCCAGTTTTCACATTCACTTCCCCTTCACCCAGGCACTGAGATTTTATTCATGGCTTTTATTCCAAGCAGTTATAAATATTTCATTTAGCTAGACAATTTCAGGTATCTCCCCAAAACAATTATTTCTAGGGTTTAGTAACAGTGTGAATAGTAATGCATCCAGTATGGACCCCACCAGTTACAAGTCAAGGGTGAGGGGTTCATATAATTCAATCTTACAGCATAGTATTAATTAGACACAAGTAATAATTTGAGCAAGTACAACATTGATTGCCCTAGTCATGCATGCTTTGACCTCTCAAGAAATAAAGTCTATTATTAATATGACCTCGGCAGTGGTGGTACTGTGCTCCTTAATAAAATTATACTGTGCAGAAAAATCAGTTGTGCCAATATAATTCTAAAGTTGTTTGAGCATTAATTTCTCTTGAAGGCTTACAAGACGTAAGACTGCACCAGGTCAATAATTGTCTATTGCCATTGTCAGTCATCTTTCATGCACTGATGTGATAAATGCTTTCTTTCACTGGTTGGGCATATGCATTGTAGTAAAAGATAAATCTCATGCTGACCTGATTCTTTCTGTGTACACCAAACTTTCTTTTGATCCTTAATGAGGTCTAGCAGAGGTTTTATTGACCATTTATTATTAGTGCCTCTAAGTCTCTGCTTTGATAAGGGTGCAGGTTTGTTGATTACAGTTTTTAGGTTAGGTATGACATCTATATAGGTCCAATTGATACCACTGTTTACACCCAAGAAGAACAGTGGAAACATCTAATGGAAGCCTTATTGGAAGTAACAAACCAAAGCATCAGATTGGTATCCAAAGGCAAGAGAAGGAGAAAACCACGGTGGTTCTCGAGAGAGGTGGTGGTAAATGTCAGGGCAAAAAGGAAAGGGTTCAGGAAACATAAAGAGACCCAAAGGGAGGAGGACAGGAAGGAGTACTTAGAGTGTCTGAGGGAAGCAACAACGGCAGTAAGGAGAGCAAAGGCTTGGACTGAGGAAGGTTTAGCATAGTCAGTTAAGAAAGGTGACAAGACATTCTTTAGGTACATCAGTGAGAGGAGGAAAAACAAGGTGGATTGCAAGGCTCAAGGGAGAGGGAGGGGAATGCAAGGAGGGTGACATATAAAAGGCAGAAATATTGACAAAATATTTTTGTTCAGTATTCACAGAAGAGGGGGAGGGGCAGGGGCAGGGGCAGGGACCAAAGCAATATAGCAGCTGCCAAGGGGGTGAAGAGGTGGACAATAGTCCTTTCACAGGGGAAACAGTCCAGCGGGAGCTCACTAAATTGAAGGTGGGCAAAGTGATGGGACCAGTTGGCATACACCAAAGGATATAAAGAGAACTGTGAAGGGAGATAGCAGAACATCTGGCAGCCATGTTCAGAAAGTCATTCAATACAGGGGTGGTGCCAGAGGATTGGAGGAGGGCACATGTGGTCCCTCTACACAAATCCAACAGCACAGAGGTGGTGGGGAACTATAGGCTGGTCAGCCTCGCCTCAGTAGTGGGGGAGATCAAAGAGACATTGCTTAAAGAAATGATAGTGGGGCATCTAGAAGCCATTGGAGCCCAGGACCATAGTCAACATGGATACACAATGGGGAGGTCATGTCAGGCAAATCTGGTTGATTTCTTTGACTCGTTACAAAGGAAATAAATCAGGGTGAGGCAGTGGACATTGCTTATCTTGATTTCAGCAAAGCCTTTGACACTGACCCACAGAGGATGCTAATAAAATGCTGGGTAGGCTGGGCATGGGGACAGGGTGGTAAACTGGGTTAGAAACTGGCTAACAGACAGGAGGCAGAGAGTGGTGGTAAATCATGAGCAGTCTGTGTAGAGGGGGGTAACCAGTGGGGTGTCTCAGGGATTGGTCCTGGGGCCAGTCCTGTTCAATGGAAGGGCTGGAGGGAAAGGTCTGCGTATTTGCAGATGACACCAACATTTGTATCAGAGTAGATACCCCAGCATGGGTGGAGAAAATGAGGAGGGGCCTGGGGAAGCTTGAAAAATCATCTGAGGACTGGCAACTGAAGTTTAATTCAGAAAAGTACAAAATGATGCACCTGGGACACAGAAACCCCAGAGAAAGCTGCAGGAATGGGGGGGAGGAGTTGCTGACAGTCACAAAGGAGAAAAGGGACCTGGGGGTTATTATTTCAGACCTGAAAATGTCAAAGCAGAGTTCTAAGGCAAGTGGGAGGGCCAGTGGCATGCTGGGATGCATAGGCAAGGGTATCACCAGCAGATGGAAGGAGGTAGTGATGCCAATATATAAACCCATGGTAAGGCCTCACATGGAGTATTATGTGCAATTCTGAGGCTGCACCTTCATAAGGATATTAACAGGCTGGAGACAGTTCAGAAAAGGGTGACTAAGATGGTACAGGGCTTGCAACACAAGACTTGTGTGGAGAGATTAAGGCACCACAACATGTACTCTCTGGAAGAGAGGAGGGAATGAGCAGACATAATAGAAACATTCAAGTATCTCATGGGCATAAATAAGGTGCAGGGGGGAGACATTTTCCAATACAGGATGAGCACAAAAATAAGAAGCATGACATGAAATTGGAAGGTGGGAGGTTAAGAGGGAATGTGAGGAGGTTCTTCTTCACAAAGAGGGTGGTGGACACGTGTAGTGGTCTGCCTCAGGAGGTGGTGGGAGCAAGCACTGTGGATGGATTCAAGCATGATTGGGGCAGGCATAGGGGAACCATAGAGCTATAACAGTGGGTGGATCGGAAGCAGTAGTCCAGTACAAGGGCTTTCGGGCAGACTAGATGAGCCAGTCAGTCTCATCTGCCAACAGTTTCTATGTCTCTATGTAAGAAGCTGGAAAGAGAAAAAACAAAAATGTTACAGAACACAATTTATATGTTAGCTTGTAAGGCCTGCAAGCATATTGATATATGTCTGAGCTGTGAATGGCCTTTTGGGGGTGTACCCCTCCTCCATCTACTACGGCTCAAGAATACTGACTCTTCTCCCTAATTCCACTCACTCTCTGCAGTTTTCCTTGTTTTCCTTTTGAAGTCCAACACTGGAAAATGCAAGGTGGAGGGTTTTCTTTTGCAACTCCTAATTCCTGCTTGAAATTGTACCTCTATTTTTCATTCCACACATGCTACTGTTTATTATTTTAAAATAATAACTGGTTAGTGATGATTATCAACTGTGGGCAGAAGCTATCAAACTCCATTATACACAGGTGATTTAACACATACGTAAATAACAGAGTCTGACTATGCACATATGTGTATAATCACCTGTTGTACTGGAATTTGATTATACTTATATGGCAATAGTAATAATTTATTGATTAGTCAAAGACCTTTACAATTACAAAAAGATAAATATAAAATTGTACAGACATGTACATCCCAATAAATATCAAGCAGTTACATACATAATATTGCAAAACACATAGTCCCAAGGTACAATAGAGTGGCAGTGGCAAGTTCATTGAGAGACTTTCACAGGTATCTATTAAGTGCAATCAGTGACAATATTTACTTTGTGTAGAAACACAACCTAAACCTAAGATTCCTAGGGCAGCAGATTTGATCAACACTTAATTTAAAAATTATCTTAATGCTTTATAGCCTGAATAATTACTCATTTACTGACTGCTACATTACAGCTAGAGTATTTGAGGTATATTCTGGAAATATTAGCTAAATATTTATCCACAGCTCTGATTACAATTTCATCACTGGATGCAAAAAAAAAAATTCAGCAAAGCATCTTTATCTTCCAACTGTATAGTGCAACATAATGGCCTAAGATGGTGGATGCATGGGACAGCCTTTCTGAGGAGGTTATGGGGTCTAAAACTGTGGGAGAATTCAAGAATGTATGAGACAGACATAAGGCAATTTTTGTGGGGGGTAGGAAGAAATAGGCTGTTGGTTAAATAGGATCTGTAGCTTATGTTCTAGGTAGGGAAATGGGCAGACTAGGTGGGCCAAGCGGTCCTTATCTTCTGTCAAAGTCTATGTTTCTAAGCCATTTAGCTCTGGGGATGTTATACCAATCACAAACAAACATAACATGCTTCAAATCTTCTAAGACAGAACAAGTACAGTACATGAACAGTATCTGAATTGTTTAGAGGTTTCCCTTCTATAGATAGCCTCTAATATATTATTTGGAAAAAATTCTACCAGTAAGAATATCTAAGTACTATCTATAATGATGTACAAGATCATTAACCCTGACCCAAGGAGACATACTGAATTCAAGTTTCTTTTTTGGTTTTGAAATTTATTTTTTATTATTACTATTTTGCACACAGTTTGTTATACTTTTCATACACTTTCTTTTGTTGTCCATTGATCCATACAATGATACTTTTTAAAAGCAATACATTTCAGGAGAATAACATTATTTGGTTCTTATACCTATGTCTTATCTAAATGAGAGTTGCTGAGGGGTTAATTTATAATCAGTTCAGTTAACAACACTTACAACTGCTATTTACATGTCTTCAACTCCCTGTATCCCATGCCACAGAGGTCCTATTACATTATTTTTGCCCTAATGTTTGTATTGACCTCCTCTCCCTCCTTGCCAATTCACCCAACAAATGTGGGAGGGGGGACCGGACGAACTTCCATCACTCCTCCTGTTACCTCCACCATTCTTCTTTAGGTCCTTCCTTAATTTAGGGGGAAAATTCCAAATCGATTGAGGCCTGGTACAATATCCAAGTCTGCCACTTACTCATATAATTTGGTCCCCTGTGTTGGATCCTGTAGTTGATTGTCTCAGTATACAGTAATATACTTCTTTCATAACTTGTCTCCAGTCCATTATGGATGGTATTACACTGGTCATCCACCATCTTGTAATAGCTTTCTTGGCTGCCAAATAAAACACTGGTGCAAGGGTGTGTTTCCAGGGTGGAAAATGATTGGGATAAATGTCCAGCAACACCTGTTCTGCTGTTAACTCAATAGTTTCTGATAGACACCTCAAATGTTTGGTCTGAAGTGCCAACCAGAATGACATTAAATATGGGCAAGCCTAGAATATATGACCTAGTGAGGTGCATTTACAGCCTCAATGATGCCAACACCGGCCATAATCCTTGGGTAAATATTTACTGAGGACCTGAGAGGAATGGAAATACCTAATTTACACTTCCACACGAACTCCCACCACAATGGGGATGAAGTAATCTTAACTGTTATTAAGTTTGTTTCTAACCAGGATTCTGATGGAATTTCAAAGCTAAGGTCTTTATTCCATTCAGTTAGTACTGATATTGTGGTATCTGATACCCCTTCTCTAAGAGCCTTGTAAAAATTTCCAATCAGATGACTCCCCAATGTCCCTTGTAAAGCTGTTATAAAAAATTGCAATAGTTCCGGTGCCAGTGTCATTAGAATAGGGTGTATATAAGTGTTTCCTAGAATATGTTTCAGAACCTGAAAATAGCGGAACTTGTCTGAATGTCTAAGATTACATTTTAACTTTAGTACATCAAATGGGCTTATGCCCTGTGGTGATAAAAACTGGAAGTAGTAGGATAAGCCAAGCCTCCTCCATCCTCTAAAAGAGAGTTCCGATGTTGCTGGAAGAAAAGATTCATCCTCTGAGATTAACTTACAGTACTGAAAAGCTTTACGGATATCACTTTTCATTCTTAGTTTCCTCCATATATAATATGTGTTGGCTGTTATTCCTAAAAAGTCCCTAGAAGGAAGAGATCAGTCATTAGATGAGAACAATATCTTAGTTATACCAACTAGGTCATTTATGTTGAATTCTAACTCTTTCCATGGTGATTTATAGTCTTCTGCCAACCACATCATTATCGTAGAAAGAGATTTTGCTCTTGCGTACAAAGTAAAATCCGGTAGGCTGATCACCCCCATGTTTATGATAGTTTTAGTAATGATAGTCTAATTCTTGGGCATCCATACCCCCAAATAAAAGCAGAAATAGTCTTATCTCAAGATTTAAAATAAAATATTGAAGGAGAGTTAGGTATGTTTTGAATTAAATACAGGAGTCTGGGTAGTATATTCATTTTAATGGTATGTATTTTTTTGATGAAAGGTAAAGACTAGTGATGCCCATTTAGCTAGGTCTAACTGAATTTTAACTATCAATGGCTCATAGTTCACTTACTCCTAGACCTCTGGATTCTGTGGTATGTTTATACCTAGATATTTTATTTTTGTTGTGCGCCATCTGAATGGAAAAATTCTCTTCAGAGTTTTGGAGGGAGTAAAGCTGCAAGCTAGAATTTCAATTTTTTGAGCAATTTAGCTTAAATCCAGCTATTTCCTCATACTGTTTTAGGATCCTCCAAGCCGAGGGTATAGAAGTTTCTGGTGAAATCAGGGATAAAAGTACATCACCTGCAAATAGGCTTGTTTTATACTCTTGTTGAGCTATTGGTATGCCCTCTACATCTCTTGCCCTTCATAAAGCCTGAGCCAATGGTTCCATATACAGGGTGAATAAACTTGGGGAAAGGGGGCAACCCTGATGAGTTCCTCACTTTATTTGTATTGGGGATGAAATTCCCCTGTTAATTCTTATATAAGCCTTAGGAGAGGTATATAAGTTCTGAAGACATTTTATAAATGAATATGGAAACTGAAAAGCCAACAGGGTGTCCCATAAAAACAACCAGGACACCCTGTCAAAAGCTTTCTCAGCATCCAAGCTGATAAAAACTGTTGGGATCTGTCATTTCAGTACATATTCTTGGAGAATTAATGTTTTTTGGATATTATCTGAAGTTGTTCTTCCCTGAACAAATCCCAATTGATCTGGGTTTATGATCTTGGGGAGGAATCTTTTAATTCTGGCAGCCCAAATACTAGTAAATATTTTATAGCCATTATTTAGCATAGAGATTGGGTGATAGGGTATGGGTGTCATAGGGTCTTTATTTGACTTAAGTATTGGGGCCAATGTAGCTAGGTTCCATGAGGGAGGGGGTGGGGATTCGGCCTTTGCTATTTCATTGTACAATGGTCATTGACTCGGAAGGAGGATTTGCAAGAATTTTTTATACCATTCAGATATATATCCAACAGGGCCTGGGCATCTGCCTGTTTTAAGATTTTTTATCACCTCCATATTTTTATTGCTTGAAATTGGTTCTTCTAATAGTTTTTTCTGTGGTTCTTCCAGTTTAGGGAGCCCCAGACTGGACAGAAAGGTTTTTCTGTCCAATTCAGTAGTTTCTTCTCCCCATGAGTAAAACTCTTTAAAGAATGGAGAGAAAGTGTTGGTAATATGAGAATCCATGTGGCTCATCAGCCCTGTAGTTGGGTCCCTGATTTTTACAATCATAGAGGTCTGTTTCCTACCACATAATTTGTAAGCCAATTTTTTTGCTCCTTGGGATCCCCCCTCATGTATGGTATGTCAGAGGTAGGTCAATGCCTGCTGTGTCTGACTGTCTAACATTTTTTGCAAGGATGCCTTTGTGTCTCTTATTTTGTTATTAAGTTCCTGATCACCTTTCCTATATAGCATCTGGTAATTCAAGAGTTCTTCTGTAAGTTGTTTATATCTCATCTCCTTTTCTCTTTTTTTCCTGGAAGTATATGCTATTATTTCACCCCTTATTGTGGCTTTTAGTGCATCCAGTTGAATTGCTTCTGTTACCGTGGGGTTAGTGTTTTCTTCTAGAAATTGTGGGATTCTTTTTGTAATTATTTCCAGAAATTCTTTGTCTTGTAGTAATATTGGGTTCATTCTCCATAGAGTTCTCTTTGGTGCCTGGCCCATGTCCAATTTTAGGATTAAAGGATGATGATCTGCATTAATTTATGGCCTATGGATGTATCCTGAACTTTAGAAATGTGTTCACATGTTGTAAAAAAAATAATCTAGGTGGGAATAGATATGGTATCTTGGAGAATAATATATGTTACCTGGAGATGATGGAAACGTACAACGTCATATATCTGTAATGCCTAAATGGTGCAAGGTAGTTTTAAAGTGTTTGACCATTTTATTATACCAATGTTGATGGGGGTGTGAGCAATCCTGATGTGGAGAGAGGGTCATATTTAGGTCACCTCCCAGTATGAGATGTCCCTGTAGATGATTTAAAAGAAGGGAGGTGAATCTCCTCAGTGCCTGAAGCGGCGTTTGAGGGGGCAAATATACAGTTGCTATTTGACTTGTTTGCCATATAGTGTGCCTTGTAATATTACAAATCTGACTTGTGTGTCTATTCAAGTTTTATTAATTTCTAGGGGTGTATTACTAGGAACCAACACAGCAACTCCTCTCTTTTTGCCCCGGGGTAGGACGAAGCAAAGACCCTATATCTTTTCCCCAACATAACTTCTGATGCTCTGGACAATATCTTCAAATTTCTAATATAATTAAGATCCAGAGTTCTATAATGCTCTTTCATTTTATTTGTAACATATATGTGGTATTTAATGCTAATAATAACTCCCATTTCCCTATAATTGTTCAGATGATTCAACCCTAATTCCGACAAGATTAAAAATACTGAGGCCAATCACTCAGATTTCAAATGTCTAAGACTAAGCCAAGTATATTTCTCCTCTAAGCACATATATATATATATATATAGTCTATGCTGAAGAAGTTTAATCCAATAATTTACCATCATGGCAACAAAATATGCTTTAAGACAAGAAGTCCTTGTTTCTACCCTGAGTAAAAAGGCCGGGACAGAGTTGTTAAGTCCTAGACTTGCTCTAAGAGGTTTATTTAATGTGACTTCTAATTTATTCTGATTTTGACGTTGCCAAATTTTCCTGTTGTAAAGTGCCTGGGCATTATATTTGGTCTGTACTACAGTCAAAAGTGGTTTGATAGAGTTTCCACCATACTTTTTATTGAACATCAACAGTGAATTAGCTGTCCTTTTTTTAATTTAGTGAGTGTCATTTCCAGATGTTTGGTCCATTTCCCATCATTCTTTAATTGTAAATCTAGATAGACATAACTATCCACAGTAGCAATTTTTTTCATCCCTATTTTCCAAGATTGACTACTTTTTTTCTTTGATCCAGAAATGAGAACCTGACTCTTCTGGTCACTCACTCTTAATTTATATTTAAGTGAATAACTATTCAATATACATTGCTTAGCCTGCAAGCCTGATTGAGTCAGGGAGAACAGGATCAGATCATCAGCATAGGCTAAATCACCACAATGCTTATCCACAGTCTTTGGGGAATTAGTATTGGCAGAATTCAATTCATATAACAGATAGTCAACATAAACTCAGAATAAAAGTGGTGCAATGATGAAGCCCAGTCTCACTCCCATATTAGTTGGGAAAGTAGAGGAGAGCTGCTTCCTAGCACCCAATTTCACCTGAGCCCATGTTGAAGAGTAAAGTTCTCTGATTATTGCTATTAATTCTAATGAGAATCCTTTTTCCAGCATTAAGTCCCATAACAAATTCCAAGCGATTATATTAAACGCTGTGTTAAAATCTATGAAGGCTGCATATAATCTCTGTTTTCTTAGCACAGTACATTTTTCAAATAGATGCTTGATTACATAACAGTTGTCTGTAGCACAGTACCAGATCTAAAACCTGCTTGTGTTTCAGACAGATCCCACAATTGTGCAAGCTGCTCCCTGAGTCTGTTCAATGAGTTTGGCAAAGATTTTCCCCAAATTATCTAGTAGCAATATTGGCCTATACATAGTTGGATCAGACTTATCACATTTTTGGTATATAAAAAATATTATTGCACCTTTTCAAGAAGATGGAAAAACTAATCTTTAACAGCAACAATTGAAATATTCAGTAACAAGAGTAGCACACAGAGATGGTAAGCTCAGATACACTTCAGAGAGTGTCATGTCTGGGCCAGGGGCCTTCTCGGCTTTTAAAGAAGCTATTACACATTATATTTCAGCAAATGATAAAGTGGGGAATAATAGCATATTATAGTCTAGAAATGAAGATATATTTATGATATCAGGGGGCAAAAATATGGAATAATATGAGAACCAGGAATCCAAGGATATATGTGTCTATTTCATTTTTTATGCTGTTAGTTCCCTGTGCTACCGGCAGCCAATATGTGTGATAATCATGTTTGTTTATAGCTGGAAGCATATTGTTCCATTGCTTTTGTTGATATTCTCCCTGTTTAAACATAAGGACTTTCTTATATTCTTCCCTGCTTTCATTAGGTTCTCTGAAAGTGGTAGCAGATTTTTGTACATTTACCTTTTTTATCTTACTGCTAAGTTTCTTCTTTGCTTTTCGGCACTCCTCATCAAACCATGTTTCATTTTTTTTCATAGTATTTTTGTTATTAGATGTCACTGTGAGGGCAGCTCTAAATTTCTCAAGACACATCAAAATATCCTGGTACAAGTCATGTAATCCCTATTGCCATGGGTAACTGCTATGGCCATATCTGTCAAAAGGTCTCTTATGAAAAGAGTTGCATTGTCCTGCCATTTAATTTTATAGAAACATAGAAACATAGACTTTGACGGCAGATAAGGACCGCTAGGCCCATCTAGTCTGCCCATTTCCCTACCTACAGGATAGGCCACAAATCCTAGTTAACCAACAGCCTATATCTTCCTGCCCCCCCACAAGAATTGCCTTATGTCTGTCCCATGCATTCTTGAATTCTCCCACAGTTTTAGACCCCACAACTTCCTCAGGAAGGCTGTTCCATGCATCCACTACCCTTTCTGTGAAATAATACTTCCCCACATTGCCCTAGACGCCCTCCTTCTATCTTAAATTGTATCCCTTGTTCTTGCAAGTCTCTTTTCTGAAAGATGCTACCCTCTTGGATTTTGTTGATTCCTTTGAGGTACTTGAAAGTTTCTATCATGTCCGCCCTCTCCTTCTTTCCTCAAGGGTATACATATTAAGCTCCTTTAGTCTCTCCTCCTATACAGCTTCTCTTGCAGACCCTGCACCATTTAGTTGCCCTCCTCTGGACTGCCTCTATCCTGTCTATGTCCTTGCGGAGATGGGGTCTCCAAAACTGGACACAGTATTCCAGATGGGGTCTCACCAACTGTCTGTACAGAGGATAACAACTTCCTGTTTTCTGCTGCTGATGCCTCTCTCCTATATCCCAGTATACCCCGCCCTCCCTACTGCCTTCTCCATTGCTTGCTAACCTTAAGGTCATCTGATATGATTACTCCAGGTCCCTTTCCTGTTTTGTTGTTGTTATTACCTCCCCACCCATTGTGTATTCTTCCCTGGGTTCTTGTTTCCCAGGTGCATTATTTGCACTTTTTGCATTGAATCCTAGCTGCATACGTCTGACCATTTCTCCAACCTTCAAGTCCTTTTCATCCTTTCCATGCCTCCTTGTGTATCAACCCTGTTGCAGATCTTTGTGTCATCTGCAAAAGGCATACTTTTCCTTCCAGTCCCTCTGCAATGTCACTGATGAAGACATTAAAAGGACTGGACCCAATCACTGAACCCTGCGGTACCCCACTAATAACCTTCCTTTCTTCAGAGTGGACTCCATTTACAATTACCTTCTGTGTCCTGTTGTCCAGCCAATGTTTTACCCAGGCTACCACCCTGGGACCCACTCCCAGGCTGGTTAATTTGACTAATAATCTTTTTGTGGGACTGTGTCAAATGCCTTGCTAAAGTCTAGGTAGCCATGTCCACAGCCCTCCCTGGTCTACTACTTGGTCACCCAGTCAAAGAAATCTATTAGATTCATCTGACATGACCTTCCCGCTGTGAACCCATGCTGCCTTGGATCCTGTGCTCCACCGACCTCTAGGTACTCAACTATTCTTTCCTTCAGAAGTGACTCCATCACTTTCCCTACCACAGAGGTCAGACTGACAGGTCTGTAGTTTCCTGCCTCTGTCTTGGTCCCACTTTTGTGAAGGGGAATCACATCTGCCTTCCTCCAGTCCTCGGTACCACCATCCTCCATGATTTATTAAAAGAGTAGCCAGTGGTTTCACTAGTTCCTTCCTTAATTCTTTTAGAATTCTGGGGTGAATTCCATCAGGACCCATTGCTTTGTCCACCTTCAGTTTTAGGAGTTCTTGCAGAACCCTTTCTTCTGTGAAAGGACTGGGATCGACCCCCCTATCAAGAGTGCTTCTGTTAATTGGATTAGGCACTTCCCCCTCCTCTTTTGTGAATACTGAGCTGAAATATTCGTTCAGTATTCCTGCTTTTTCACTGTCCCCCTCTGCCCACCCACCCGCTCATTCTATTCAGCCTCACTATCCCTCCCTTTGTCTTTCTCACGCTCGCTGATGTACCTATAAAGGTTTTATCCCTTCTTAACTGAGTTGGCTATCTTTTCCTCAGTTTGGGCCTTGCTATTCTGACTTCCCTCCTGCTTCTTTCTGCCTTAACTGGTACAGCTCTCTCCTGCTCTTCTGTGTTTCCTTATACTTCCGGAATGCTATCTTTTTCTTCCTGACTTTCACAGCCTCCTCTCTTGAGAACCATAGTGGCTTTTTCTTTCATTTTGATTTGTTTATTTGCTTCACACAAAGGCTTGTTGCCTCTGTGATGGCAGTTTTGATAATTCCCCATTGTTGCTCCACACCTCCTTCTAGCCTGTTTGCTAGTGCTTTTCTGAGGCACTCTCCCATCTTGCCACAGACATTGCCATCTTGTACAGACATTATTGTTTAGTATCTCCAGATGTAGCAGTTGTAGAGTAATATAAAAATAATTCTCTAGTTCCTTTGATTGTAAAAACAGAAGAAAATGATCACTTTCCCATTTGATAGGAATTAAAAAAAAATTCCCAAAAGTCATATCACCATTCCAGAAAATATAGTCTATGATTGAAGGGCCTTTTGTAGTAAGAATAGTATAATTCCCATCTAGATCTCTACACGTTCTGCCATTTATAGGTGCCAGATTGTATAATAGCAGAATCTCTATTAATTTTTGACCCATCTTATTTATTTTTCTGTCTTTCGTTTTTCTGGGATAGTGAGATGCTTCTAAATGGCACCAGTTATGATAATCACTATCAGCACAACCATCAAAGGCTCCAATTCTTGCACTAAAATCATCACACAAGAGTAATTCTTCACAGGTAGTAACATCCCAGCTCTTGTGTATGAAATCTTCTAACTGTTCCCATAATGAGAGAGCAAAATACTTAGGGTCTTATTCCAAGATGACTTATGCATGGTGAAAGGTGATTTACACTGAACCTCATGACAGAAAGTGCAACTTGCAACATGAGATATGCAAGTCATGATTTCAAGTCATGACCTGCACCATGTCATCTGCAGGTTGCCCCAAAGGTGAGTTCCACTACCCATTACACCTGCAACCCACAATGGCATAGTGCAAGGGTGGGTTAGAACAGCAACCACACCCTATTCCAAAAGGGTGACTGCTGGAACCCACATACACTATTCCAGAAGCTGTAATGAAGCAGTGGAGTTAGACCATCAGGGAGACAGTCTAAGGGGCATCCTTCTGTGACAATCAATAGATGCCCACTCCACATCATTGCAGAATGTACATAGCTGTGCTACCCATACCCCCCTACACAGACATGCTCCCCCAACTCCCCAAATTTTGAGGACATCTGGTTTCTGTTTCCCAAAGTGCCCCCTGAATGCCAGTGTCACCAGTCCAGCCCCCCATGACCCCTGGTGCATGTGGTGGTGTTCTGGGTTGGGGGCTCTTGAGGTCAGTTCTCAGTGGGCTGTGACTTGCAGCATCCAGGTCCACTGTGCCATGCCCATGGCACTAGCCTGCATCTACCTCAAATCACAGGATGTAGGTGCTGGGGACCCTGCCTGTCCTGGAATATGGCACAGGGTCCTTGGCTGCCACATGGCACAACTCTTGTATGCCCTCAAGTTGTGCCATGCATCTTGGAATCGGGCTCTTAGAGTTTGTTGGTAGTAAATACACATTAGCCAAACATATGTTTTCCCATTAAAGTGTATATAGAGTATCATAATGTTCTGGTTTTCTTTTTAAGCTTTGTTTATAAAAGATTTTATAATATTACAGCCAGCTGTGATACACATAAAAAGAAGGTGGCTGAGGTGCGCAGACCTCTGTAGTGTATGGATAAGTACAATATAAACTGGTACACTTTTTTAGGGCATTATAAAATCCAATCCTACTGAGGCTGCTAAGATATTAACAAACAGGAGAATAATGCGAACTAATTATCCTGTAGTGCGATGACACTCTCACCACACAACTCAAACACAAAAAAGTAATATAATCAGGATAGTAGTTCCCTTGCAGAAATTAAATGTTGTGGTGGGCTAAATGACCTATCCACATATAGACAGAATGTACCACAATGGACTGGGCTCAAGTAAGTTGATAATAAAACACATAGTATACAGCAGAACAATAGACCTGGGCAAGCCAGTGTAGGTTTGAGCCAAGTTTGAGCCAAAGATGTGGCTTGGCTTGGCAGCAGTGCAAAATCTTGAGCTGACTGCAAGCTGAGCCACACGTGCCATTTGGGGGCAGAAAAAATGCACTCTGCACCCGTTCACTTACCGCTCCAGCCAGGAGTTTTTAACCCCCAAGTTTATCAGTACCCACTCACCGCTCACTGCTGCACCCCCCAGCAACCATGCATACCATAGCAGCACTGTGGACCATCCATTCTCTGACTCCTCCCAAGTCCTTCTGCTAAACTTAAAATCCCAGTGTCCATAGCGCTACTACGCTAGCTGCACCATGGTGTGGGGAAATGGCCAGGGGCCAAGGGATGGGACGACATGAAACTGATGTCACATCTAAGCAGGAGAAGCCTGCTCTGGACTGGGACTCCACTGGTCGGTTGGACCATAATGGTCACAGGCAGTTGGCATGTATTTTATAGTGACCTGTGCGCTATACTATTTGCAGCAGCTGCAGGCAGCAGAAAACCAGAGAAAGAAGCCTGTATCATCTGGCAATCTGAAAGACACACTGATTTTCAGCAGCAGCAGTAGCAGACTTGCGGGGGGAGCTGCAGAAAGGTCAAGGCAGCAGGGTATGTGACTGGTGAGAGTCAGTGTCTGTTATGTTACCACTTTTTCTTAATCTTTTTGGGGTAACATGGATGAAAAAAGGAAGAGCTGCTATTAAGTTCTCACATAATTTTACAAGTCTACAATACTACAGCCTCACATTCAAACACCTCTGGGCCCTGAACTGTTTGAATTCCAAAACAGCAGTGTTGTAAGTATGAAGGGAGGGGTTGCAAAGCACTGTTACATTTTTGAAATATAAATTCAGTTTTAATTAACTTTGCATCTTCAAAGCTCATAGACGGAGCAAATAACCATTTATCCTTTACAAACTGTAGATCTATGGGACAGTTTAAGAGGAGTTTAAGATTAGGCAGGGGGAGATGTCAAACAGGGAACCCAATAAGATGCAAAACATGGTTCTGACCCATATGGAAAAATATATATTTTTCATATATGGCCAAAAATGCATTTTAAATATATAAAAATTGGCCCCTTTTCTTATATATTTAAAAATATATGTAAAAGTAGGAAAATATATGATGTATATATGAGACATGCATGGACAATAAATGGACCACATTTTCCATTGAGAATGCATTTTCCATATATTGCCCATTCACAAATCATATATATGGCTTATATGTTCCGACTATTTCATGCATTTTAAAAATATATAAAAAGGGACCACATTTTTGTATATTTAAAATGCATTTTTGACCAAATATGGAAAATATATATTTTTTCCATATGGGGAGGGACAGTGGCAAAATGATCCTGTTTGGTTCACATTCCAAAAGATTTACTTTTATGAATGAACTTGGATTATGATACAGGGAGGGAGCCACAGAGCCAGCCATCATAAAAGAGCCCAGGCTCAAGGATGATGACCTAAGCCTCCACTGTTTTGTCCCTCCCTGCCTAGACCCTCACCTCTGTAATTATGTAATAATAAATACTGACTTCTATAATCTGTTGAGAGTCGGTGCTGCACTGCTGTGCTGGATTGTGTTCCTATCTTTTACTGGCATCCCCTTGTTCAAGTTTTGTGTCTTTTCCTACACTGCTACATGTACCGTAGTACAATATTTTGTAATGTTGTACATGAACCTTAACTGGAGTTTCCCATTAACTGATAGAGGTAGTTTTATTTCTTTATGGCAGCAGTCTAAGTGGGTTAAGGTATATGCGGCATTCAAAAAACAGATTTATTAAATGTGTAGTTCAAATACAAAGTATAGTTAGCAAGCATCCCAATCCCCTGGCACTCCATCCTGCCATATCTGTTCTCTACTGCATCTGGCAGGAGGAGGTCAAAAGTCAAGAGGAAATCAGTTGTCATGCCAACTCCAGCAATGACTCTAATTTATTATTATTTGTAATTTTTTTATATTACTGCAGTTTTTAATTTTTACTGCCATCAAAGTATTGACTGAGTCAGTGGGAGGTAATTAAAACACAGTATTGTATTCAGCATGAGAAACACATACCTGAGTGAAAGTTAAGTATAGCATAGCAGAGTGCTGAGAGAATAAGTATTTTGAATAGACTTTTGTTAAATGGGACAGCCATTTAATTGGGACAAAAGGTTGTAGTGTCCCAATTAAATGATTTCTGCTGTACTAAACAATCTCTACTGAGTACATATTCTCTCTCCAACCCCACCCACCACACCATTTAAAGGTATATATTGATGGTAAGGAAATATATCTCCAGGGCAGTCCCTAAAACAAGTGTAGTTCCTACGTCATCCCAGAGGCTGGAAAATGGGCTGGGGGTACCTCACTTGCAGTCTGCGGGCTCTGCCTTGCCTAAGCTGTAGCTGTTGCTGCTTACATACAATTAGTGTGTGTAACAAAAGGTGGAAATCCAGTCTTCTCATGTGTGAGGGTAAAAATGTTTCATTGTGTGAAGACTCCAGCAGGGTAAAGGGGAGCACAGTCCTGCCACTGGACCACCATACCCTTTCGCTCGGCTCGTGATTTGGCTTTAAGAGTCAAGCCAGGTCCTTGGCTCAGCTCTGGCATGACTCTTCCTCAGTAAATCAAGGTTTGTCCACCTTTATGGTGAAGGCTAAGAATCTGTGTGTCCCTCTGAAGGAAGGGCTGGACCACCATATCCTTTCGCTCGGCTCGTGATTTGGCTTTAAGAGTCAAGCCAGGTCCTTGGCTCGGCTCTGGCACAGCTCTTCCTCAGTAAATCAAGGCTTGCCCACCTTTATGGTGAAGGCTAAGAATCCGTGTGTCCCTCTGAAGGAAGGGCTGACATATGTGACTAGGAGGTCAGCAGCACTCCAGAAATTCCTTTTATCATCTTTGGACTATCAGCTGGGTTCATACAAATATCCCCTCAGAAGACTGGTGTACAGTGACGTGAGCAAGTTTTACTGAGCGGCTCAATATGAGCAATTTAATAAAACCGCTCGTAGTTAGAGCGAATGGTGGAAGAAATTGCTGTATCCTGTAGAGCTAGTGTAGCAGTGAGCTACAATCACTAAAGCAGGATATATTGAGTTGTTTGGCCAAGCCCTGACATAGAAACATCAAAATTTGTCATCAGAAAAAGACCCCATGGTCCATCCAGTCTGCCCAAGTACCCCCCACCCAGGAAGACCTCCGCCTCCATTTTCTGTCTGCCCCTGTTGGTTAGGCCCATATATGTATCCAAGGCTTTTTAAATTTGCCCACTGTATCAACCCCCACCACCCTATCCGGCAGTCTGTTCCATGACCTCCCCACCCTCTCAGTAAAGAATTTCCCCTTGATGTCACCTTTAAATCTGTCACAATTGAGTTTTAATGCATGCCCCCTTGTGGATTTGTTTTCACTCAATCTGAAGATATTTTCAATCCTCACCCTATTTATGCCTTTCAAGTACTTGAATGTTTCAACCATGTCCCCCCTCTCCCTTCTTCTTCTCCTCCTCCAGTGTGTACAAGTCCAGCTCACCCAGTCTCTCCTCATATGTCTTTTCCTGCAGCACGCTCACCATTCTGGTAGCCCTTCTCTGGACCATCTCCAGCCTGTCCTTATCCCCTTGTAAGTATGGCCTCCAGAAATATGCCCCATATTCCAGGTGAAGTCTGACCATGGTCTTGTATAGTGGCATGATCACCTCGCTTCTCCTGCTTGTAAAGCTCCTTCCGATGCATGCCAACATTCTGAGTGCCTTCCCTACTACCTTGTCACACTGATTCCAAATCTTCAGGCTGCCCAAAATAGTGATCCCCAAGTCCCTTTCCTGTTCTGTTGTCTCCAGTTCCCCCCCAAGCCAGTACTTTGTCTTAAAGTTTCTACTCTCTGTAAGCATAATTCTACATTTCTTTGCATTAATTTGTAGCTGCCATCTTTTTGACCACTCCTTCAGCATTGCCAGATCCTCTCTCATACTTATCAACTCCCGCTATTGTATCCACCCTATTACATAATTTCATGTTGTCTGCATACAGACTCGCCTTCCTATGCAGACCCTCCATAATGTCCCCAATGTAAATGTTGAAGAGTATGTGTCCCAGCACTGAACCCTGGGGAACTCCGTTCTTTACCCTTTCCTCCTTTGAGTGCACCCCATTTACTACAACCCTCTGTGTCCTTCCCTCTAGTCAATGCTCAACTCAATTTGTGAGCTTGCTCCCCACTCCCAAACTACTTACTTTGCCTACAAGTCTCCTGTGAGGGATGGTGTCAAAGGCCTTCCTGAAGTCCAGGTAGGTCACGTCCCCTTCCCTTCCCTGGTCCCATATCTCCATAACCCTGTCCAAACATTCAATCATATTTGTCTGGCAGGACCTACCACCTGTGAATTTATGCTGGCTGCCATCCAGGAGGCCCTCTGCCTCCAGATATTTAATCAGCCTTTCCTTTATGAGGGTCCCCATTAGCTTACTCACCATGGAGGTAAGGCTAACTGAGTGGTAGTTTCCCGGTTCTTCCCTTCCTCTCCCTTATACAATGGCACCACCTCAACCCTTTTCCAGTCCTCAGGAACCCTTCCCTTGTCCAGTGACAGATTAACCAACCTCATGAGCAGTGCCACCAACACCTGTTTCAGCTCTTTGAGCACTCATGGGTCAATCCTATCTGGGCCCATCACCTTATCCTCCTGCAGTTTCCCCAGTTCTTCCAATATCCTATCCTCTATGAATAGACCCAAGTCCACTTCCCTGCCCTCCCTTCCTCTGACTTCCTACTTCAGCCCTATCCCCTCCTCCACCATGAAGACTGATGTGAAGTAATCATTTAAAACATTAACCTTTTCCATGTCCCTTTCTGCCATTCCCCCCCTTTCCCCTTTCAGTCTAATAATCCCCATCTTCCACTTTCTTCTGTCACTCACATAACTAAAAAGCCTGTTATCCCCCCTTTTCACCTTCCTTGCTATGTTCTCCTCAGTATCCGCCTTCGCCCTTCTGATTATTTTTCCTGTTTCCCTCTGTTTTGCCTAATATACCTCCCTGTCCATCTCTTTCTAAAAGGCTTTATATGCCCTGAATGCCCTCCTTTTCTCCCTAACTGCTACCCCCACTTACTTTATGAACCAAAGTGGTTTCCTCCCCTTCTTTTTTTTTGCCCAGCATCCTAATGCATAGTTCTGTCACCTTCAATATTCCTCCCTTGATTCCCTCCACAGCTCCTCCACATCCTCCACATTCTCCTTCCCTTCTAGTTCCTTCCTCACAATTTCTATCATTCTATCAATTTCTATCAATTCCTAAAATCTGTCTTCCTAAAGCCTAGCACCTTAGTGGTAGAAATGCTCTTGACTGACCCTTTCCAAATTTTAAAGCTTACTGTCCTGTGGTCACTGTCCCCCAAATTTTCCCCAGCCTCCACCCCCTCAACCCCTTCTCCATTTATCATTACCAGATCTAGTATGTTCTTCCCCATAGTATGTTCTGTGACCATCTGGTGCATGAACAATTCCTGCATAGCTACCAGCAGCTCTCTACTCCTTTCTGTGGATGCTGCCAGAATTTCCCAATTCACATCTGGTAGATTCAGATCGCCCAACACCACTATTTCCCTTTTCCTGGCCATCTCCTGTATTTCAGTAATGAACTCTCTATCCACTTCCTCTCCTTGATTTGGTGGTCTGTAGACCACCTCTATCCTCACTGCCTTACCCCTCCCATTCTGCTAAAAGTGACCCATAGTGTCTCTGCTGGTCCATCCCTTCCCCCACTTACATTGCTTGAATCCTCTCCTTTACATACAAGGCAACCCTCCCTCCCTTTCTTCCTATCCGTTCCCTCCTGAAGAGTCCATACCCTGGTATTTCCACCTCCCAACTGTGGTTGTCAGATCGCCAGGTCTCCATGACTGCAATTATGTCCAGGTTGTCTGCTGCCACCACTGCCTGCAAGTCCAACATTTTATTGCCAAGACTCCTGGCATTTATTAGCAACCATTTCCATCAGCACTGCCTTCCACCAGTCCCCCCAGCATCTCCTGCTCCCAGCTGTGGGGGAGTGTGAGTTTGGTAAGTCCTACCAGACATTTTCCATGGACCACCCTTAGCTGCACACTCCACCTCCCCTAGTTTAAATCTCTCCCCAGTATTTTACCTATGTATCCCTGGAGTTTGTCCCTCAATAGTTTAGCCCCCTCATCACTTATATGCAGTCTGTCCCTTGCATACAGATGCTTGTCTACCCACATGTCCCCCTACTCACCTATACATTCATAACCCTGCTTTCTATACAACTGCCTCAGCCAGTGGTAAATGTCTATGATTCTCATTTGCCTAGCTGTACTGACACAGTGAACTGGAATGATTTCCAAAAAAGCTATGGACCTCACCATCCCCTTGCACTATCCTACAAGCTCCATGCATCTCTTTTGCACCACCTCCACCTCCTCCCCAGCTATGTCATTTGTTCCCAGGTGGATGATCAGGTGAGGATCTCCCCAACCAGCCTAATGCACTCCCTAATTTTTGATAGTGCCCTGCTCACCTCCATTCCTGGCTCACAAAAAACTGACCTCACTTTAAAAGCCACCCCTTTCCTTAACCAATGGATCTCTTTAATAATAGAGTCCCCATACACTACCACCAATTTTTCCTGCATTAACACCAAGGGTGCCTCTGCATTCCTTACCTCTCTTCTTCCGGTACTACATATGTCCCCCTAGCCACCTCATCTCCACTTCTGCACCCCTATCCCTCCATTTCCCTGTCTTCCCTGAAGGTTCCCTATCTCACCCTCTTCCCCTTGCCTGCTCCCATCCTCCTCTTTGCCATTACCTGCATTGCTTCCTCCCTGTATCCCATCATCTACCTAGTTGCCTGCACTCTGACTTCCTTCCTGTAGGCTGCCTCCTGCTTCTTTACCATCCCTATTTCTGCCCCCTTCCTTACCACCTTGTACCCTCAAAGTTTTACTTATTTCCTTTGATGTGCCACCACTGCAACTCTTATCTTGTAACCCCCTTGTGAGAGCTGTCCTTACCTCTGGCTTGTTACTTATTTCTTTCAGTGTGCCCCCCCTCCACTGCTCTTTTCTCATCACCCCTTTGAGAGATCTTCACTTACCTCTGGCTTTGTCTGCTTTTCATGGCCCAGCTCCCTATTACCTTTAACTTCCCTCCCTGCTACCTCCTCCTGTTCCTCCATCTACCGTAAAAGCCAATACCTGTTTGAGCCTATTGCGTATCTATGCTCATAGATGTTGCCATACATGCCCATATTGCCCCTGAACCCTGCCCTGGCACCTCCCCTCCTGGTCCCCAGTGCATCCTACTTGCTTCACCTCCTATCCTCTCTTATATACTGTCCCCTGTCCTCCACCCATTTATCCACTTTGTTTCTCCTTTCCCTTTCTGGCCATGACATTTCCCTCTTCAGCCTTAATAGTTCAACCTCCATCCTCCTTAGCCTTTGACAAATTTGGCACTCCCCCAGCCTCCACAGAGTGCTCATGAATATTGGTGCTCCACAGCTGTTACACCCCAAGATCCTCCCTTCACTGTGTCCCCTACCTCTCTCCCTCCACCTGTCCACCCTCCCCTTTTGCTGTCCTTCCCCCTTGAGTCCTCCTCTACCCAGCTCCCTCCACCAACCCCCACCATCCATCCTCCTGATTCATGCATTCCCCTCACCCTTGTACCCTTCTTGCTCCATGCTTCCAGTTTTACTAACAACCTCAGAACAAGCTGTATCCAATCCCTTCACCCTCAGTGATCAGCTTCTAAAAAAATCAGAAACAAGCAGTATCCCACCCTTTCACCCCGGGTAATATGCGTAGCATCAGTGAAGCCATCAGAGTCCTTGAAAAGACAGATTCACAAGCCCCTTAATATCTATCAATCTAAATTTGTACCTCCTTCAAAATTTGTGCAACCTTTAAGATGACTATTTAGTTAGTACCTAAAAGTCAATTATTTGCTAGATATTCCACATTAATTATCTTCCAAAACAGTCCAAGTTCTGCCTGTTTAGTGCAGTGGCATATTTATTTATTTATTTAAGAGTTTTACCAGGAAAGCATACTGAGCAGGTTACCACTCAATTCCAGATGCATCCTGGGGAAAACATACTGTGGAACATACGAGTGGAACATACAATCAATTAGAATGAAGAAGAGTGTACAAGAATGCATTTACAATTACATACAATTGGGGCAGATTTTGTAATGTTCGAGATACACTATGCAGGAAGATGTTAAGAGAATATAATTGGAGGTGCAGGAGTATACAATTAATAATGTAGCAGTGGAAAAATCAACATATATGCTGCTACAATGTTACAGTTGTAGAAAGGATCATGTAACTATTAACAACACGCAAAACTATTAATAACAAGCAATAAGTAGCAGAGATCAAGCAGCGAAGAATAATAAAGAGATAAACACGGTATATCTGAGACCCCTCAGTTTGCTCAGCAAATGTATATGCTTCGTAAGGGCGGTGTACAAAGAGCTTGACATGGGGGCCTAGAATATGAGTATGGGGCTTGAGGTACAAGCATATGCCACCATCCCTGGAGCCAGCAGACCCAGGTTCGGGTCTGGTTCTTGGGGAAAACATTTTTTTTTTGGTATTTGACTGTTTTTATTCCCCTGTGTGCATCCCCCCACATGGAGTTGATTATACTAAGTTTGGAGTATGTGGGGGGTTTGACCACTGCAAAGGGCTTTTCCTCCACATAAAAACAAATTTTCTTATTATGTGGCTTGAGAATATAAGTGACCATCGCTGTTTGCGGTGTTTGCTTTGGCATTGGTCACCATTTTGATGTGGGACAGTTTTTGGTCACTCTTTTTGGTTTGCAAGATTTAGTACTGACCGTTATCACATGAAACTCAGAAGATTTTATCTTACAGGTGCATGCTTCTGAATCCTAATGACTCGATGACTCTAATGCTGTATACATTGAGTTCAGTTGAGGTTCACTGTGGACCCTGCAGATGGTGCTGAATGTGACTGCTGGAATACTGATCAGCTTTTCAAGGTTGAGTCACTTATTTCCAGTGCTGAGTGGTCTGCATTATCTACTGGTAAAGAGGCACAGCCCATATAGAGGTGGATTGGAAATTTGTAAGACCTAGAACTGTATGGGCCCAGGTTACATGCGTGAAGTCCTGTGAATTATAAGGTCGTACATGCACTGTCTACAACATTGAGGGAGGTCTTTTTTTTTTTATTAAACTGCACTGGCATCCTGAGCCTCCATGGTTGTGCATTATTATAGACATTTGTGTATGAGCACCCATACACAATAAGGCAGTGTTTAAATTGTGGGGTTTGAATCATCACAATAGACATTAAATCTTGTTACCATGGAAATCTTGAAACTGAAACTCAGCCTTGTATATGTACGATTGCTCAAACAATCTTCAAAAGTGTATGGGTGAATTTAAGTATGAATGCTCATAAATTCAGGACTTCAGTACTTGCCTTAGGCTGGGGGATTGCCAAAGCCCTTGAGAAGAGGATGGTTGTGTGAACACTTTCTATCTTGATGTGCTGCAGTAGTGAGGTTGCTAGTGCACCACATCTCTGTGTCACTACTGCAGCACAACAACACTGTTCCAAGCATACACTACAAACAAATAAACAGCATCAACTTGTACTATTGTTGCTACTTTTCACTCACTGCCTGGCAGCTCAGAAAAAAATTGCCAATTATAACTTGCAAAAACACACATTCAACTTAGTGGTATGCAGTAAATCAAATATGAGCCATGTGCAGTCCCATCTATAAATTAATACTGTTCTGGTCAATTGTGAATTGTACAAATCAGTAAAATAACTTGAGAACAAACAGTTTGCATTCACAAGACATACATCAATACAATATACTATACAGACATATGTAAGTAACATTACTTGTCTATGCCCAAAAAAACAGAATGCATCTGAAGTAGTTTGGAAGCTCATCCTATGGTAGCAACACCCTTATAGGATTAGATGGAACTCGTACTCATAAACAGGTGCATTCACACATGGGAGCAATTATACATGACTCAAGGATTTTGTGTAACCTCATGAGGAGTATGGACCTATGATTACATAGTCAGGAATTCACAGGATAGGTAACGGTCTACATGACAACAGCCTCTCTTGTAGCAACAGCCACTGATTTCTGATGCTAGCTTACCAAGTATTGCATTAGCGTACTTCATGCACATCGTTAACAATTCATAGAAATAGAACAAAAACCTGTACTGAGCACTACTACACTCAAACTTTCAGATATTTATAGCTTGCATTGCATTTAGATTGCTTCATTTACAAGATGCCATAAATATATTTCCAACCCTTTACCATACAGTCTATCACATACACACCCTAATGGTGAGCTCCATACAACAGCTGCAGAGCTATGCTTCAGCCTAGAAAAACTGAGGCCCCGTGTAGACAAGGTGACTAGGTCCTACCTCGGTTATGGGCATACCCTCATTCAGCAGAGATAAGGCATAACATATACTGGCTCACTTCCAGCAGATTGGAGCAAGGACTTCATTAAGTGTTCTTTATGGGTTCTGAAGGTTTCTTCTTGGTTCACATATACCTCCTAGGTATTTAATAGACTCAACTACCTCAATGCAAGATCTGAGCAGCAGGGTAAGGGATACCATTTATTGTCTTGCTTTTCCAAGTAGCTGGGACCAAATGGGCTGGCCTTGGTCATTTTAGTGTTTAGGACCAGTTTTTTGGCCATGAACTATTTTTCAAGTTCTCAAACATTATTTCAGAGATGCAGGTTGATTTGGCTGGTACCTTTAGAACATCTGTACAGCATCATTAATGTATAGCAACAAGATAGCACTACTGCAGTTGCCTAGCATGTCATTTACAAAGAAGGAGATGAGAAGGGTACCCAGGATGAGCCCTTTGCAAGATGCCATCTGTAATCAGTCATTTCCCTCACAGGGCACCCTTCCATTTTACCAGCTGCATCTGCTTTGATAGATAATCTGAGAACCACTGGTGAGACAGGCTGCAAGATCAGGGTGCTTGAGTTTAGCTAACAGAAGACTGTGATTGTCCAGGTCAAAGGCTTTTGTGAGATCTAGGAAGACCACACCAGTCAGCTGCCCTTTATCATAGCACTCAAGGTATCTGTAGTTAGTCTGACCAAAGCCAAGTCTTTCCCATGTTTTTTTTGAACCCATTCTTTTCATCAGTCAGTAGGCTTCGCTGCTCAACATAGTCCTGATGTTGGCTATAAATTAATCTTTCCTGTATTTTGGCCAGGAAGCAGATTAGTGAGATTGGGTGGTAGTTTTCCACAGGCTCTTTGGGGCCATCCTTGTATACAGGCACCACAAGGGCCATCTTCCATCCAGTGAGAATACTCCTTTCCATAAGGGAGCTGTTAAAAACATGGCAACAGGAGAGGTTGTAACAGGAGCAGCCATATTTTGCAGCTTCAGTTCAAGTCTATCAAACCCAGCTGAGCCTTTACTTTGAGTTGCCCTAATAACCTAAGCACCTCTTTCTGAGTTACCAGCCTAAAATGGAATTTGGTGACTGGGCTCATTGTGACTGGTAGTGCAGGGGTTGCTGGGGGACCCAGGTGGTTGACTTCAATCTGTCCAAATTAGTGAAAAAGGCATTTACTGTACTGGCAGAATCAAGTGAGTTGCAGTAACACTGAGCATCTCCCTCAATGTCACCCCTCAATGGAACTGGTGCAGTAATTTAGGTGAGTATTAATATAAGACCATAATCTTTTATGGTCAAAAAGATTCTTGTCTTGGTAGGTGTTAGTTGACCCTAAGTCTACCCTAATGCAGTATCATATTTTTAATCCCAAGGGAGAATAATTTGCTTCTAGGAAAATATTTTAGAGCAGAGAAAAATGTGATATCACTCATGGGAGGACATGACTTCAAAACTTACATGCAATAAAATTTAAAATAATCTGAATGGCTCTGTGTAGGTTCCACCCTTGAATTGTGCCTGCATTTGGGCGCCGAGTCACTACAGTGCCAAATGCCAGTGTTGCCTTAGTGACTTGCTGCCTTGATGCACTGCAGTGCTTTGTGTAGAGAAAGATGTTTTTTTCCTTTCTGAACTTTGCTTGCAGAAAATGACAAATGAACTTCTTAGAAGCACAAAGTACAGTATAACTGTAAATATAAAATAAATGGGCATCAGTTTTTTCTAAGGAGATGTCTTGTTATAATTTGCCATAATAATCAGTCAGTTATTACAGCATTCACATGCAGAGTAAACAGCTGTGCTTGAGACACTCAAACTGAAAGTCATACTCAGTCGGCGGTGTTCAGCAGTTTCTAGTTACTGCAAAACATCAAGCCTCACAGAACCTGTGCAAGAAAAAAAAGAAAAAAATCACTGGCACAAATAAATAATTTACCTGCTCTTTAGTTGTAAGTCCACAGTCTGACCACTTCCTCTCAAGCCATCAGTACCATAGCCTAGTATTGTCAGAAAGATGTTGCACTGAGAAAACATGTTAAACAAACGTATTTAAAAGAAAGCATAGTTTTCTGTTACCAACTCACTCCAGAAGGAGAACTGGAATAGCACTTCGTAAACAGAGGCCCAGATATTCAAAGGGGTTGTGTCTGGCGCAACAGAGATGCACTGGCCCAACCCCGCATTGTGCCCTGGTGGGATATTGAAAAGGCTGCCTGGTGCAGTGCAACTCCCGATGTGCCAGGGCACAATGTAATGGTATGCAGTGCAAATGCAGGGGGCGTGCCAATGAATATGCGGCACATCCCTATATTCAGCCCTGGATGTGCAGCGCATATGCTGGTGCAACCCTACAGTGGGCTGCATAGAGGGGCTCAAAGTTGATCCCCTACAGAGTAGGAGAAAATCCCGGTCACCCAATGGTGGGCTACAGTACTGCAGGGTGCAACACAGCAGCCCCACCTTGGGTGGCCACCTGCCTACCCATAACACCGTAAATAAGCACTCACTGTACCCAGCCCTCCCAGAGCCGCAATCATGTGGTATCTATATTAAATGAAACCCTGGTAGTCTAGTGCTCCCCCCAGTCCCCAATTCCCAGATGAATATAACATATGACCATCCCTGGTGGTCTAGTGGTCCCTCCTCCCACCCAAATCCCCAATGCCCCATACCATGTAATAATGCCTGTCCTGGTGGACTAGTGGAAACCCCTCCCCGCCCATAGCCACGATCATGGGAAATGCATATCCCTACATTCCCTGATAGTCTAGTGGACCTCCCTCCCTTCTGAGTCACTGATCATGGTAAAATGCACACACATCATTCTCTGATGATCCAGTGGCACCCCCACCCCGCCCACCCACACAGGACACCTTGCCCACCCCTATCTCCCCATCATCAGCAGGCAGCTGCATTCCACCCACATACTGCCCGGCCACCTGCCGAATGACAGATACAGTATGGGCCGTAAGCCTGTTGGTCCCCTGTGTGGACCAATGGGCTTGCAGGGCATACTGTACTAGACAGTCCAAAAGATGTGAATGATTCATTCACATATTTGGGACTGTCTAGTACAGTATTCCCTGCAAGTCCACAGTGTCCTGTGTGAGTGAGTGGGGTGAGGAGTGCCACAGGATCATCAGGGAATGACGTGTGTGTATTTTACTGTGATCAGGGACTCGGGATGGATGGGGGTCCACCAGACTACCAGGGAATGTAGGAATATGCATTTACCATGATTGTGGCAATGGGCGGGAGGGTCCACTAGTCCATGAGGGACAGGCATCATTACATGTTATGGGGCATTGGGGACTCAGGTGAGGGGGACCACTAGACCACCAAGGATGGTCATATGTTATATTCATTGGGGAATCAGGGACTGGGAGGAGCCACTAGACTACCAGGGATGTCTTTTTACACTTTTGCTATGTGATGGCGGCTATGGGGCAGGGGATGCCCCGGGATCCCCACATCATACATCATGCTGTGCAGGGCACCAGGCACAAGCCACCAGGCTGCCCTGCACAAGGCATCCAAATGGGGCCATAATGACAAGCAAATGTCCCTATTAGCTCCTTGCATATATTATGGGCTTATTTGCATGCCCTCTGCTGAATATCATGGTGATGCACCTAGTGCAACTGCACTTGTGCTGGCACATTCCCGTGCTCCCTAGCTGTGGCTTTTCCCAGCACAGTGCCACTGCACCATACACCATATATGCGCTGGCCCTGCCATATTCAACGGTGCTGTGCCATGGTACATCCCCATTGAATATCACCTGAACCTGGCCCCAGCGCATCACAGTTGCACTGTGCCCAGGCTTGTGCCACTGCCTGGTGCACTCTGACTATCCTGCCCAGAGTAATCAGAAACTGTTCAACAGTTTCTTAAAGGAGACAAGTACAGCAAATCAGAATTAGGCAGCATTACCATGGGGTGGGGGGACTTGATGGGCAGTAATTATCAAACATAAAGCAGGGTTGGTGTCCATATTCAGATTTAATGCACAGCATAGATGTGGGATGCTTTTTTAAACCCTCAAGACTCGCTCTTAGGGTTTACATACCATCCCACACTTCGGGTGTGCATTAAAGTCTCATAATGCACACCACCCCATGCATTATTCTCTATACCGTATCTCATTCATCATGATAATATATACATTTAATAAACATAATGTACAGTAATACTATTTCTTATCTGCTGTTTATTCTTTGCAGCCTCAACACAAATATATTTCAAGTTGTGCAGGGGATGAACTTTGCGCTGTTGGCTATAAACAGCAGTCCGTTTCTTCTGCCGAACATCACTTTGGGGTTTGCACTTTCTGACTCCTGCAGTATTGCTGTAAAAGCACTTGAAGGAACCATGTTGCTGCTTTCTGGGCTGAGGAAGCCTGTCCCTAATTATCAATGTAATGCTAAGACTCCTATTACAGTCATACTTGGTGATGTTAGCGCCACCAACTCAATGGTTATGGCCAGAATACTGGGACTTTACAGGTTTCCACAGGTAAAATGGATAATACAAATACATTTGTTTTCTCATGCTTCTGTTTTAAAAAGAAATGATCAAAACATGTGATAAACAGGAAAATTCCAGCAAATTCACTGATTTTCTTTGGTTTTAATTACAACTAGATTGTGGCAATACAAATTATTTGCTATACGTTACTTACAGTTTAAGGCTTTTTCTCAAATATTTGTTCTTTTGGTCAGAAAAACTTGCTATAATCTGTTATAGATTAGCAACTTTCAAACTGCTGAATCAGGCTACATAGCAAAACTGAAGAGTTAAGACTGTAGGTTAAAGAGATTGTTATGTTTTTAGAAGGAAATTTACTGTCATCATCATCAGAAACCAGTTTTAAAAAGCTCTCCTAAATTTAAATTTGAGAACTTTCCATTTTAATTGCTGAGGACATTTTGCTTAAAACAGGATATTTCACATTTGGCTTTATCTGTTCACATTGTTCATTCCTGATGCAAAGTCTCAGTTCCTAATTCTGACTTTTCAACATGATTATGGAAATAATTCTACCTGAAAGTACTCTGCAGAGATATAGATAGTCCCCCTTAAACTGCACAATGTGAAGGGGATAAACCATGATGTTGGAAAGAGGAATTCAGGGGTAACTGGGCTGGGGTTCTCCTGGGTAGAGGTGTAACGGTCTAGTTGAATGTCAGAAAACTCTATTATCCTTGGAGCACTTTTTAGAAACAATTTCTGTACTTCTCCCTTCTTGCTTTGAGATTGTTGTAAAAATGGTCCTCCCATCATTTAACTATGGAGATGGGAGAGGGCAACAGTTTCAACTGGATCTGTTTGAGATCCTTCTGACATCATTTTCCAAAGGATCTTTCTGAGGCCCCCTCACACCATTTTCAAAAGGATCTGTCTGAGATCCCCTCACACTATTTTAAAAAGGGTCTGTCTGAGATCTGAACAACAATATTTTAAAATGGATTTGTCTGAGATCTCCCTGAAACTTTTTTAAAAGGATCTGCCTGTTTAAAGTTTCAGTTGTCTTTACTGTTTGACCATACTGTAAGTTAGTACAGGTTAAAAAAGAAAACAAAACTCAAAAAATAGGAAATACTTAAAGTCAAGTACATAAGATATAGTTTTACACCATGATTATTTAAGTAAAACATATAAATGTTCATTCAGATTCTCATACTACAGCTCATCACCAGACTCACTGTTTTATAAGCTTCTTTCTAAACCTCAGAACTGCCTAAAAAATATAGTAATCTTTTTGTGTTATTCTACATGAGTCAAAAGGCTGTCCAAAGTAATTCCATGAGTTCTGAAATGTTGTAATAATAATGCCCAGTAAATAAACATTTCTCTATTTTTCACAGAGAGGACATAACTAGCTTAGTTTTAGTTTGTTATCCAGGTAAGTACATTGATGCTGTAACACCTTTTCCAGGCATGACCCAGTGTACATTAAAGCACAAACAGTGAAATACAAACACATTTCACACACTTGAAAAATATATGAAATACATTAAATTAAATACACAAACACAATTATAAGCAATAAATCGGGTGTAAATTAGAAATGACAATTTTACTTGAAGCAGTTACAAACACAAAGATTGTGAAAGTACTTTTTAGAATGCAGTATTAAAGAACAATTTTCTACCTGGTGCCCCCAAAAAACACAAATATCCCTTACCTAGCCCCAAAATGAATCCTGCAAAAAATTATTTTCAAAAACGTCCCCATTTTGGAAGGGAAGGAATTGTATTTTTGCTCTGTGGAGCTCCGCTGCGCTGATCCCTTCCACTTTCTGGTACCCATGCCTTGACTGATCCTCCCCTGCACTACTGCATTTTGTGACATCACTGTTTAAGTAGCATGGGGGTGAGTGTCCATTGACTTGAATGGGGCTGTTTCAGAAAGCTAAATTTGGGTAGTTCAGATGGCCAGTTGGAATAAATCATGGCCACTGCTTAACTAACAAGGACATTGTTAGTTAAGCAGTGGCCAGGATTTATTTTGACTGGCCATCTAAAGTACCCAAATTTACCTTTTTAAAACAGCCCCATTCAAGTCAATGGATGCTTGCCCCAGAGCTACTCAAACAGTGATGTCACAAAACACAGTAGCATGTGGGCAGATTGAGGGCGTATCATTCGAGATACAGGTACCAGGAAGTGGAAGGGATCAGCGCGGAGGAGCTCCATGGAGCAAAAATACAATCCCTTCCCTTCAAAAATGGGGACATTTTTTAAAATAATTTTTTGCAGGATTTAATTTGGGGCCAGGTAAGGGGTTTTTGTGTTTCTTGGGGGTGATTTAGAATTGAGCATGATAGCTGCTCTTTAAAGACACTAGTAGAAGATGAAAATCTAACTGATGCAGTTATATTATTGCAATAAAAAGTTGCTCTAGAACTAAATGAGTTCTGTCCAAGTGCAGTGCACATATGAGGAATTTAAAACAAATATGTTGACATGGAGCAAAAGTTATAATTATGGTTTAAATCACTGAATTGATTAGACTGATTATCCAAACAAGTAGGTGTTTTGAAATGTGTGATTTGCACTCAACAGATAGCCAATTCAAATTAGAGATGTGTATGCAATGGTGTGTTCTGTTACCAGAGGACAAAATAAATTTACAGTAGGAGTTTTGTGATTAAAAAAAATATTTATTTTTATCTAAATTAGTTTTAAGAGAAAAGTCAACAATAAAAGCACCATAATCAGCAAATGGTGAAAGTCAAGACTGTAAGTTGCAATTTGTAAATGGGATTCATACTGTAACACAAATGTTTGCTAACACAATATAATTGATCTAAGTTCTGGTGGACTCTATTTGTCATGTACTTAATGTGTTATCCTGAAGTCAATCCAGAATTGAAGTAAATACTGAGATATTTAAATTCATGTACTACTTTGAGCAAATTTTTAACAGTGGTAATTTAACAATCATGAGAATACTTTTTGTTATGTGCTATGCCAAACAACATGGAGTAAGTTTTTGACATAGTCAGTACTAATACATTCATCTCAAACCACTTATGAAGACACTAAAAAAAGTTGAAATGTGACATTGACTACTGTCATGTTTTCAAAATGAACATAAAGAACCATGTCATCAGCATAAAAAAAGTGTCTGCCAAGGGACAGACTTTTGGAGTATCATTGATGAACAAAGAAAAGAGCAAAGATCCTAAAATGGATCCCTGCAGAACACTGGGTGGAACAACCTTTTCATTGGAAAAGACTGTGGAGGACACTTTCAGAGATGACCAGATATGTGCTCAAGACAGTGCATCATGCAACTATGAAGCACCAGCTAGCTCTGTTGGGTTATTCAAACAGAATGCACAATCTGAACAGACCCTGCATTCTGTTTTAATATCAGACCCTGGATGCACAGCACAGAGCAGCTGGCCATCATGTTGGGCATGGGGTATCCAGGATGCGGGGCTGAAGACCACCCATAGGGGAATGCGTGGCATATACTTGGATGTGCCAAGTCTGCCATGGGTGATATTCAGAACCCATATTCAAATAAGCTCACTGGGCATGCATGGCACAAAGGGGCCTCATGCATGCCTATAATGCGACTTTTTACATGGCTGCACAGGGAGGACTGTGCCAGTGCAGCCCCCAAACCTCCCAGCCCTGAACACCATCAGGTACAGCATGAAACCCAGTACCATCTGTCATGCTGCAGCATGCCCACCCTCCCAGGCCTTGATTACTATGCAGTGAAGCATGACATCAAATCCCATTTTCCGTAGTGTAGTGCCCCCCACTGACTCCCTGATCACTGTCAGTAGTACTGTACATAACACACCCCATTTCCATACTGTAGAGTCCACCTCCTGCTGCCTGATCACCCCTCACTGAGCAGTACCAGGGACCTCACTATATATATATATAGGACACGCTCATTAGTTGAAGGTGTCCTATATATGGTGAGCTCCCCAATATCAATCAGTTGGCATTGGGCAGTGTCAGGATGCATACTTCTGTGCCAGTCACCAGCACCGGTGGAGTTGTGGGGAGAGCAGGGTGGGGGGATGGTGGCTACCAGGATTTGGGGTTGGGGGTTTTCATCTACTGGTGGGGTTCTTGCATTTTTTTTACTATGGGCTGGGGCTTGGGGAGGGAGGACACTACACCACAGAAAGGGCTGTGGTTCTTCATTTACAGGGATTGGGCAGCAGGAGGTGGGACACTACACTGTGGAAAAGGGTGAGTGAACTATCTATAGATAGATATACTGTGTGTGTGTGTGTGTGTGTATATATATATATATATATATATATATATATAAAATGCAAAAAACTGTGTTAATGCATCATTTACTTCAGGATTGACTCCTGAGCTGAGACATTTAACTTTTTCCAACGGCAAATTAAAAGCAAAATGGCAGCCATCACGATCAAAGAATCCTGGCGATCACAGATTCATTGATCGTGAGGCTGTAAATTCTTTGATTGTGAGAATGGACCAGATGTCCAAAATCCCATTCTTTGTTCGCAAAATAACCATATAAAATTTCCCCTTGACTCATAATGGGAACTTAAAAGTTTAATAACTTTTGAATGGATTAATATTTTTTCACCAAACAAAAAGCGGCATGTTCCTTGACCCATGTTCTTTCAGACAAGCCAAGTTGCAGAGCAGTATGCCACATAGCAGCCGCACAGTGCCATGGACAAAATCCAAAAAACTGGCCACATAACTGGCAAAAAATGCAGTTTTCAGTGTTTTGATGCTCAAAAACCAGAAGTCTGACTGAAACACAAATTTGGCAGATCAAGAGATCTACCATGCCCCACTGGGCATACCAAATTTCTTGCAAATCCGTTGAACGTGTCCAAAGTTATTAACTAGCAAAATTTTGAGTTTAACATAGAAGTGCCTTCATAACCTTAAATATAGGGGTGCGACAGTGTCCCTATATTCTATATATGTATATGTATATATCAACAACTTCAAAACTTCTATTGTTAGATTATTAATGAAGAAGGAGTGTGGACTACTGTATATGATCAATGGTGGACAAATTATTCCTAAATCCCACTTGTAAGTTACAAAATATGGTGTTATACAGAATAACATGCATAAACAGTAGAAAGGTAAATAAGTTATCTTAAGAGATAAAAACCTGCAGTCATGGGCCACTGTCAAGTGGTTAGATTGGACAAATTAAGTTTTATTGCAACAAAATCCAAGGTGCTAGAGAACCATGTATCCCCAGTGCTTCCACTCCTCTGTGTGATATAATTAGCACTGTCACTGCCAAAAGCTCAAAGTCACAATGCTGTTGTGGTTTAAGTGCTATTGGGAGGGACTAGTTTGAGTTTTTGGAATTTTGGGAGTGTTTGTGTTATTTCTGGAATATGGGTTATGTACAATGGTTTGTAAAAAAACTGGATTTCATTGGAGGAGAGGCAAGGGGTGGAGATAGTATTACCTCTGATTATGTTAAGCGTAAGGGTAAGGGTAAAGGTAAGATGACACTGAGTAAAAAGACTCTGCTGATTAATGTGACTAACAGACACACACAGAACCAGTACTTACAGTACCAAATGAACAAACTAAGGACAGACTTGTTTCTTACACATAATCTCACATTGTTCAGACTGCAACTCACAGCTGCAATTGTTTCATCCTCCAATCACTGTCCCCCTCATGTATTGTACATTGTATTGGTGTCTATTGGTGCCTCCATCCTCCATTCACTGTCCCGTCATGTATTGTACAGTATGTTTCCTTGGTGTCTAGTGGCATCCACCACCTCCCGATCACCATCCCCTCATGTATTGAATCTTTTCCTGGCATGTATTGTACATTTCTCCAGCATCTGGTGACACCCCAACCCTCTGATTGCCATCCTCACATTATTAGTTGTAATAAAGAAAACTCAATGTTTTTATAACTTGTAAAAAAGAAAATGATCCATCCCCAATCTCACCCTGCTACCCTGACCTACCACTCAGCACTCACCACCCAATATCCTGACTACACCCCCACACATATTCACTCACCTGAACAGGTCCCAGGATGAAAATCCACTCTCAGAATGAAGACACATCTTACTGCTGGAAGCAGCAACTGCAATATCAGAACCCAAGATAAGTGCTGTTCAATGTATTTTAGTGAGGTTTTCAACTTTGATGCATACCTTTGTCAGTTTTGCATATTTTGACTCTAAATTTTTAACGTGCCCTTTTTTGAACCCCACATCATTACCAATCACAGTTAAATTATGCTAATCAAGCCAAAAAGGTGATATTGTGGTCACCTGGTTAAATCACCTTTTTGACAGGCTTTGAAAAATTTCTCTGCCTTTGTCCATGAGGTGGAGTTATAAGAAGACTGTATTGAAAATTTGGGGTCAGAATATTTAATGGTTGTGAGTACTCATTCAGATTTGGCAACACATGCTCATAACTTTGTTTATTTTACATATTCTGACCATAAATTTAGGACATAGCCATATTTTCACATCACCTCATGATCATGATAGCTGTCATTTTTCAAATTCTGGAAGAGATGTGTTTTCATTCCTGTGTTGCAGAATGATATTGTTGATACAACAAATCACCTTTTGGGCAGGTTTTGAAAATTTCTAAACCCGTGTTAATGAAGTGTAGTTTTAAGAAGGTTATTAAAAATTGGGGGTACAAGTATTACAAAACAACATATTTGTGAGTGTACATTGAAATTTTAGAACACATGCTCATAAATTTAGAAAATGTAAATATTCTGACCACACATTTTCAACACTGCCATTTTTTTACATCACTTCATGAATGTAACAACTATCATTTTTCAAAACCTGGCCAAAATGTGTTTTCACACCTGTACTGCAACATGACGTTTCAGCTGAGATTTGAAAATTTTCCCATACTGGGTTCATGAGGTGGGTTCATGACAAGGCTACAGTATGTTGAAAATTTGGGTCAAAATATTAAAAAACAACACTGCTATGAAGGTATAGTAGGTTGAATTTTTCTATGCACTTTCATAAATTTGGTAACTTTTGACATCCAATGCACAGAATGCCAGGGTCAGCAGGGCCCTGCACTTCTGTAGGCCCTGCACTTCTGCACCTTTTCAGCTAGGTCCTGAAGGGATCTGTGTGAATGAGGATCTGATTCTACTATCTCAAACAGAAGGGAAATTCTTTGCAAAAAAACTTTGTTCATGCAACAGTTAAGGTAATTTAATGCCACAAAAGTAGGGAAATGTGACATTAGGATTAACAACCCTAACTCACCACCCCCATCCTCCAAGCAGCAAAAGGGAAAAACATAACAATTTGGGGTCTCCAGAGCCTTGGCGAACCAGTAATGGAGTCTTCCCTGGGGTTATCAACCTTAATGCTCACTTCTCCCCCGAGGTCTGTAGCCTCATAGATTCATAGCATTTGTTGACAGATAAGGCCTGCCTGGCCCATCTAGTCTGCCCATTTTTTCTACCTTTAACTTATGCTGCAGACTGTAGTTGATCTGCGGCTTTCCTACTCTTCCCTTTTTCTAGGGGTCCCTTGTGTGTGCCCTGTGCATTTTTATATTCCTTAACAATTTTTGCCCCTACCACCCCTGCAGGGAGGCCATTCCAAGCATCCACCACTCTCTCTGTAAATAAATACTTCCTCACATTACCCCTGATTCTTCCTCCCTCTATCATTTCATGTCCCCTAGTCCTTGCCAGTCTTCTTTTCTGAAAGATGCTACCCTCCTGTACTTTATTAATCACTTTAAGGTATTTATGCATTTTTGTCATATCTCCTCTCTCTCTCTTCACATCTCTAATGAATACGTATTGAGGCCTTTCAGCCTTTCCTCATATGACTTCTGGTGCAATCCCTGTACCATTTTTGTAGCCCTTCTTTGGATGCCTCTACTCTGTCTATGTCCTTTCTGAGATGTGGCCTCCAAAATTGGATGCTATACTCCAGATGAGATCTCACTAGTTATCTGTACAGTAGCATCACCACCTCCTTATTTCTGCTTGTGATGCCTCTCTCTATGCACCCCAACATCCAGCTGGCTATTTTAATTGCCCTCTCACACTGTCTGGCCACCTTTAGGTCCTCAGATATAATTATCTCTAGATCCCTCTCCTCTTTGATGGCTGAGAGTACATGCCTCCCCCCAACTGAGTACTCCTCTCTTGGGTTCCCATGAACTAAGTGCATAATTTTGCACTTCTTTGCATTGAATGTCATCTGCCATACAGTTGATCAATCCTTCAGCTTGCCCAGGTCCCTTCTCATTCTTTCCATCCCACCTGGTGTGTCTACCCTATTGTAGATCATTGTGTCATCTGCAAAGAGTCACAATTTCCCCTCCAGCCCCTCTGTAATGTTGCTTATGAAGGCATTAATGAGGACTGGGCACAGCTCTTATCCTTCAGGTGTCCCACTGTTCACCTCCCTTTCTATGGACTGAACTCCACCCACCATCACCCTTTGTTTCCTACTGCTCAGCCAATTTCTAACCCAGTTAAGAACCCCGGATCTGACTCCTAGGCTGTTAAATTTGTTTATTAGCCTTTTATGTGGGACAGTATTGAAAGCATTTCTAAAATCTAGGTAGGCCACATCTACCACCCCTCTCTGATCAATCTCTCTTGTCACCCAGTTGAAGAAATCTATCAGGTTTGTTCAGCAAGACCTGCCTGCTGTGAAACCTCACTGTCTCAGATGCTACTGCCCACTAGATTCAAGGGATGTCACAATCCTTTCCTTATGTAATGGTTCCATCAGTTTTCCTCCCACTGAGATTTGGTTGATAAGCCAATAGATACTAGCCTCCTACTTGCTCCCACTTTCATGGAGCAGGACAACATTCTCCCTCTTCCAGTCTGTTGAAACAACTGTTGGGTTTTGGCAGGATCTAAACCTGATGGCAAAACATGACACAGAATACAGGTGTCACAAAATAAAGGTTTATTCCCCAAATACATGTAAAAAGGACAGCATACCTGCTGGGAGTATGAAAGCTCTGAACACCCAGTGTCTGCATAGAAAAAAAAACAAGCGAAAATCAGAATTACATGGACTATTATAATCAGAGATAAGAGGGTTCATTACCTGGTAATGACCTCATCTGCATAGTACAGAAGCTAAACAAAACACTTCTATTTGTGGGTATGGCGGGCAGCTCACACCCAAGGCCATTAGGCTTTGCAGGTACACAATGATAAGCATTATGCTAACTAAGGTTACTTTTGGCTCACAATACAATGATTCATAAATTGTGCTGATCATAGCATTATAGTTAATAGCTGTAGGTGGCACACTAAGACCACAAAAATAAAAATACCGAATAGTAGTTTGTCAGTACAGCATAGCAAGCATGAGTAAATACTAATATACCTTGTACTGTATCACAGAACATGGTAGCCCACACTAGGGACTGTAGGTAAGGCTGGTCTACATATTCCCCCCTCTTGTTTCCTGAATAATAAGGCAACAACACTAGGGGAAGTGTGGTTGGTTACGGTCTAGCTGAATGGGTATCATAAAGAAATTTCAACAGTGCACAATGTTGTTTGAGCATGCAGTGTAGACAGCATAAGGTAATAATCAGAACAATAACCTAGAAAACTTGAATAATAACAAAACCTTTAAAAGTAAGTTCCAACCAGGTGTTGGACAATGCAGTACTTAAATCACCATTGTGAAATAAATAATTGAGATAATCATCTGCCTTAGTAATTTTGTTACTAATATGAATAATATGTGTATTCTTTTCTTTGTTTTAACTTTCTGTTTATTGTTTTCCAAAGAAACAATACAGTAAGCATTCTCATGCAAGAGATTCAAAGTTATACAAAGGAATATAATCATGCTCTTACAGTCTTGTACAAAAGGAAGTGGGGGTAAAACTATAAAGTTGGGCATAATACACCCCAAATCCCAAATGCTCCAGTAAATGCCAGCTGCTTCAATGGCAAAGGTAGTGTCCATAGGGATATGTCGAAAAGGATTACACTACTCTAAACCAGTAGTGCTATATACCGTATATTGCCACCATGAAGATAAGGGAGATACAACCCCACACTTCCATACTGAGCTCCATATGTAAAATTACTATTAATATTAAACTAAACACTATAACAGCAGAAACCTCAACAAGATATGTAATCCCTTGAGGATATGATAGCTATAGAGGAAAGTCCTGAAGAGCAGGGATCACACCTTGTACTTAGAAGGAATGTAACAAAATTAAATAACAGACCATTAAGAATGTAAGTTCCCCCTTACTCATGAACACCTCCCCTAACCAAACCTCCAGGGAAGGACACTAAAAATACAAGGGTCTGAAAGTCCATATACTCAGCCCTCATCAAAGTCCATCTCTTCTATTAGGGTCCCTTGAGGTGGCTGTTTTTGAAATTCAGATTCTGTTTTTTCCACCCATCAACCAGCATTATTTGGGTCAGTGAACTGCCAGTTCTTTCCTCCATATGTTATGTGTAGATGAGTAGGTAGCAAAAAGGAAAAGAGTATCCCCAGCATGTGCAATTTCTGCCTCATGGCATCAAACTGTTTGTACTTTGCTTGGGTTTGGAATGAAAGATCCAGAAAGAACTTAATATCATGCCCCTGGAACTCAATCGGATATGTCACTTGTGCTGTATTAATGATGCTGTCCCTCCCCTCTGGATCGATTGTTTTAAGCAATACTGTCTGCTGCTGGTTGACTTCAGCAAGAGGTACTCTGGTGTTGATATGATATGCCAAATGGAGGTCCATCCAGTTGAACTCTTCAGGGATTGTAAGTTTATCCATCAACCAAAGTCACAAAATGTTAAGGAGATGAGCCCCTTCTGCACTATCAGGCAGCCCGATAATGCAGATGTTTCCAGCTCATAGGCTGTTTTCCACTGCTTCAAGTCTCCCTCATAGCTGTTGGTTTTCCTTTGTTAGCAGGGTCGCAGTAGCTTGAGTCACTAGCAATTGTTTACCAGCATCTGTAGCCAAACAGTAAAAGAAGGTGACAAGACTTTCTAAAGATACATTAGTGAAAAGAGAAAGTCCAGAGGGGGTATTGCTATGATCAAAGGGGATAAGGGAGCATGTGAGGAGGAGTACCATGTAAAGCATCTATCCTAAATAGATACTTCTGCTCAGTATTTACAGAAGAGAAGGTAGGGTAGGGCCCACAGCTCAGCACCATGGACACAGGGGGGAGAGAGGTGTGCACTAGTCCATTCACAAAAGAAAGGGTCCTACAAGAGCTTGATAAGCTCAGGGTGGACAAGGCAATGGGACCTGATGGCATACTTACCAGGGTACTAAAGTAGCAAAGGGTGGAACTAGCAGAGCCATTATCAGAACTGTTTAGTGAGTCTCTGAGCACAGGAGAGGTCCTAGAAAACTGGAGAAGGGCTCATGTGATCCAACTCCACAAGAGTGGTAGCAGGGAGGAGGCAGGGGACTACAGACCAGTTAGTCTCACCTCAGTAATGGGCAAGATTATGGAGGCACTCCTTAAGGAAAGGATAGTGCAACACCTAGAATCCATAGCAGCACAAGCTCCAAGACAGCATGGGTTTACAAAAGGAAGGTCCTGTCAAACTAATCTCATAGATTTCTTTGACTGGGTAACCAGAGTGGTGGACCAAGGGGGTGCAGTTGATGTTGCCTACCTTGACTTGGCTTTCGATATTGTTCCATATAGAAGATTGATTAATAAGCTGGGTAGGCTCTGGGTGGGTCAGAACTTGGTCAACTGGGTGGCAAACTGATTGACAGGCAGAAACCAGAGAGTGGTGGTAAATGGTATACAGTCAGAACAGATGCAAGTCACACATGGGGTACCTCAGGAATCAATCCTGGGGCCATCCCTCTTCAATATCTTCATCAGTGATGTTGCAGAGGGGCTGGAGGGTAAGGTTTGTCTGTTTGCAGATGACACCAAGATCTGCAACAGAGTAGATGATCCAGATGGCATGGGCAGAATGAGAAGAGACCTGGATAAACTGGCAAAATGGTTGAAAGAGTGGCGACTGGCGTTTAATGCAAAGAAGTGCAAGATCATGCACATAGGGAAGAGAAATCCTGAAGCCACCTATAGACTGGGAGGGGAGTTGCTGGCAGTCACAAAGGAAGAAACAGTCTTGGGCATCATCATCACTGATGACCTGAAATCATCCAAGCAGACCACTAAAGCAGTAGGTAAGGCTAGGGGGATGCTGGGGTGCATTAGTAGGGGTATCACAAGTTGTAAGAGAGAGGTAATAATCCCTCTTTACAAGACACTGGTTAGGCCCCATCTGGAGTACTGCATGTAGTACTGGAGGCCACACCTTCACAAGGACATTAACCAAACTGAGGCAGTCCTTAGAAGTGCAAACAAAATGGTGCAGGGACTGCATCAGAAAACATATGAGGACAGATTAATTGAGCTCAATATGTATACCCTACAGCAAAGGCAGGAGAGAGAGAGGTGATATGATTGAAACATTCAAACACCTTAAGGGCATTAACAAGATGAAAAAGTCTAACATGTTTCAATATAAGAAAAATAGAAGGACAAAAGGACACAACATGAGATTAGAGGGAGGCCAATTAAGGGGTAATGTGAGGACTTTTTTCACAAAAAGGGGGTGTGGATGCATGGAACGGCCTGCATCAGGAAGTGGTGAATATGAATACAGTTCAGAGCTTCAAATAGGCATGGGATAGGCATAAGGGAGTAGTACAGATGAGTATGAATAGATAGGCCATTGACAGAGCAAGGGCTGATGGCACATTCATAAGGTAGAAAAAGAAATGGGCAGACTGGATGGGCCTTGTGGTCCTTATCTGCAGTCAACTTCTATGTTTCTGTGTTTCTATTATTTTACCGATGCCAAAGCGGTCTCGTGTGCTTCCATTTTAGTTAAAGTTTTTTCTATTTTGGCATCCATGGTTCTTATTGAGTCTAGGATTGCTTACCATGGAGGTTCTTGAGATGGGCTAGTCGATGAAGGTCTGGGAAAATCCGCTTCAATGCCATCTGGATTTGAGATGCTGCAGGCCTTTGACTCCCCAATGTTTGCTGCTGAGCATTCTTTCAAACCATAACACATTTGGTGTTGTTCTGTAGCTAATAAATTGTAGGAGTCAAAGAACTTCACCAATCTCAAGTAAAAGGCCTTTTGACCAGAACATTTTTGATTATTTGGATCCAATTGTGTGGAGCTGTGAGGAAATGCTTCCTGCCTAGAAGCTGGTTCTGGTGCCCCCCCCCCCCCGGGTGTTCTTTTCTATCTAAAAGGATATGAGATTCAGCATGAGTGGGTAGATATGCTAATTGAACACTTGTAAAAACTGTGCAACAGCATTCAGATGGTAATGGTCATTACCAATGTAATCACACTCCAGTGTGGGAACAGGGGTGATAACTACATGGCCAATGATAGTGCGCTCATGAGGCACAAAGAAGAAGTTGGGCATAGTGATGCCACACACCAAGGGTCCATTGTAGAAGGTCTGATAGTTGGTTACAACACAGTATTTTCCATCAGTATTGTAGATCTCTCGAACTTGAGGAAGGTGCCACTTTATGAGCTGGACATTGCAGGTAATGGAGGCATGCATTATCTGGCAGTTGAGGCATTGTACTTCTTTTGAGGCATAAGTGATGTTTGGCTTATTGAAAGAGGCTGTGACATTAACAGTGTCATTTGCAAAAAGATCAGTATCAAAGGTATATGACCAGTCCAGAATGATTGGTAAGTAAACACAAACTGGCATAGTTACATAAAAAATGTCACATCTGCACAAACAGTGGTAAGCCTGTTTGGCACAACAGTCCATGTGTGGGGCTACCCAGGCATCCAGCTGAGGATGAAAAACCAGCAAAGGAGGCAAGTTGATACATTCTCAGTAGATGCTGCCCTCTAGATGACCCACGGAGTGGACATTCACCAGCTTGTCAAAGACTGAAGAATCTTTGTCGAACATTAGAAGGGACACAGTGAAGGTTCCGTACATAGTGTCCTAGAGAGAACATTGACCAGTGGCATAACAGGGTCCTTGATTCAGGTGTGGAGTTACATACCCAAAGTTCCGTGCCATGGACAAGGAAAAGGACACAATCTTGTCCATGCACATGGAAGTGCATGTCAGGGTTTTACAAAAGGAGTAATAGCATTTAACCATATGCCTATCATGGATCAAATCCAAGATCCACCCTGATTCCAGATCCCGAAAGAGATTGGTGATAGTGTTGATAGCAAAAGTGCCATAAGCAGAATCAATAATTTCCCTGACTATGTGTTGCTCTGTGGCTTCTTTATTATTTTGGAAGATCAATTCATTGAGTTTGTTTCAGGTCCCATTGAATAAACATGCAATATCATGCATGTCATACACCGTGAATCTTTTGTCCTGTGAAATATCATCAATACAGTGTAGCATGGACTGCATCACATCCTGACCTAATTTACTATTGAAAATTTTGGACTGACGTTGAATGTTTGCCAAATCTGCTTGGTTCCAAATTGACAATCCTGATCCAAACATACCTGCAACAGTGCCTCCTGTGCCTGTTATGTCAGAAAATCACAAACTCCTCTTCGGACATTTTGGGCGAAACACCCCTCGGTGTTCTGTATTGTAGTGTCCAGCTTCAGGGTCTTGTGCACATGCTTGATTAGCTGCCATTAGATATAACAACTTAACGGTGTGGCCAAACTGAGTCATGTTTCAATGCATGAGGTTAAACAAGAGGAATGTGCATGAATTGAACATTATTAATAAGAGCCCCAAGGACAGAAGTTGAGGCCAGGCCACTGTATGGACCTGGCTCTGTGGTTGGACATTGTAAAGGATCATCTTCTGATGGTTGGATGACTGTAAGGAAAAGAGCAGCTGTTCCAGTGGAGTGATTGGAACAGGATTGGGGCATGGTGGAATTAGGGAATCTGGTACAAAAATCTGGACTCATCATAGCTGTAAGGTTGTAGAGGCCTGTATATTGCTGGTTAACATGGCATATGCACAAACGTCCACTGGGGCAAATGTGAGTGTCGGGCCAGTCTTGGAAAGTCCCTTTTGCAAAGTGGGCTACTGGAATCTGTTTTCCAGTAGGATTATCAGTCTCTTATTCTATCTGTAGAGTGGAGTAGTCTAGAAATATCACCATGGCATTAAGATGGGCATCTTTTTCTTCACACACAGTCACATAGGTGTATGGGAGCTTGATGGTCACCCCTCTTGTGGGAGACACGGAGGGGTCAGAAGGAAAGTAATTAGATTTACAGGGTTCAAAATGTGGAGAAGTCTCTGGAGATCCATCTGGTGGAACTCTAATATGCATGCCAGTTTGTATGGCAGAAAGTAAAGGAGAATTATCATTTCTGAAAAAGAACACACAAAAAGGTAAAGCTACAGATCTACCTCCCCCAGCTAGGGGAAGGAGCATTAAACACCTTTGTACAGTTTCAGTTGATTGGCATGGCACCATTTGTCTATAGGTTTCTTGGTGTCCGTTAGCCACACTTGGTAGATAGCAAGGCTCAATTTGTAGATGACATCATAAGGGCCCACAAATTTATTGGCAAACAAGTGGGCAGTGGTGGAGAATTTCAGTACTATAACTTGGTCTTCTACTTGCCAATCAAATTCTTTGACATCCCTGACAAAGTACAATTTGGACTGTTGTTGGGCCTGGCATAAGCTTCTGAGAGTGAAGAGCTAGGTCTGGACAAGATTATCCTTCATTTGCATGACACTAGCATCAGCAGACACTGTCTGCAGTGGGGGTGTTCAGATCAATCCACAGATGTTCTAATAATCTTATTTGCCTGTCAGTCATTACCTCAAAGGGTGTGCACCAGGTTGCTGCAACCAGCGTAGCTCTAATTGCCATTAGGAGTAAGGGCAATAAAGTATCCCAGCTTTTAGCATTCTCAGTTGCAAACTTACACAACGTTAGTTTAATCTGTCTGTTGGCTCTCTCTATCTGTCTAGATGACTGAGGGTGGTATACAATGTGAAACTTCTAGTTAAGTCCCAATAATTCCAAACATTCTTCTATTAGATTGCTTGTAAAACTGGTCCCTTTGTCAGAGACTACCTTGAGAGGTAGGCCCCACCTGGTCAATATTTGATCTACCAGGATTTTGGCAGTGGCTTTTGCCATGTTTGCTCAACATGGGGAGGCTTCTACCCATTTTTAAACCAAGGTCAGTGATCACAAGTGTATACTTGTTGTGTCTGCCAGTGGTAGGCAGGAGTCCAATTAAATCAATTTGAATTGTAATCCAGGGACCTGATAGCCTTTGTGGAAGCAGTTTATAATTTTTCTTTGTGGGGATAGGGTTGTTCTGAGCACAGGTAATGCAATTGTTCACATAATGTTGGATATCTGTAGTCATACCAGGCCACCATCCTGTGGTTTTCAGTCTCTGCAGGGTCTTGTCTACCCCTTAGTGTCCACCTGTTGGGGTGTCGGACCTTGTGGATAAATTCTGGCTGGAGCATTTTGGGGATTACCTAAAGTTTTTGATCACCAGAGTGGTACAGGACCAACTTCTAATCCTTAGAGAGATGAAGGTTGTCAGAATGTCTTTTGAATGGGTTATTCAAAGACATTTATTTTTCTGTTTTCTTTGAGCAGTATTTGTATACCTCTTTTATTTCTGGATCTGCCATTTGTAATGCAGTTAGATACAGAAGGACCACTTTGGTCCTCTTGTGTGCGGCCACTGTGTGTGGTCCAGTGGGGGTCTACATAGCTCATACCTCCCCCCTCAAGCACCATGTTTTGTCCAGGGTGTCTGCTTGATCATTATCCTCATGGAAAGGCTCATACTTGAAGTGGGCCTTACCCTTATGTATGCACAGCTTGAAAACTAATTCCTCAGCAAGGCTGACAATACAGTATGTATGAACAGATCTCTGTATTTCACAGGCAAGCCTTCTGAGAAGGCAAAATCATGGGTCTTCCAAAAAGGAAGAAACTGTCAATGAATTGCACACCCAGGAAGAATCAGAGATGATGGTGTCCTCTTCCCCTTGGCTATGGATGATGTCCAAGGTATAGGCAACTGAAGCAAGTTCTGCATACAGTGGAGATCTAATGGTACACTTCCTGGACACTTCAACATGTCACCTGCTGGGTAAAGGGCCAGGACCCCAGAGCCTGCAATTTGTTCTCCTTCATGGTAGGAGGAAGATTCATCTGTAAAGATGCAGCAAAGTGCAGGATCTTTAAGGGTGCCCTGGGTGGCGGGATAGAAAAGGGCTGGTTTTGGCAGGGTAGGTGGCCTTACACTCATGGGGATCTCCTTGGTATAAGAGTCCATGTGCCAAGCTGGAGGGCATTTTGGTGGGAAGCATAGCGATGTCTCGATCCTGTAGGAGAAGAGACCAATGGGTGAGTCTGGTGTAAGACACATTGCCATCTTTGATTCTGTCTGTCAATAAGAACTTGGTAGAAGTGTGCTTGGTGTGCAGCACAATAGGAGAAAACCCTATGATGTAGGTAAAATGTTTGATGGCCCAGAAGGTCGTCAAATGATTTCTCTCACACACATAGTACTTCTGTTTCACAAGGGAGAGTGTCTTTGAGGCATAGGCAATAGGCCTCAAGGTGCCATTTGCCTTTTGTGCAAGGAGTGCTGATGTGCTTACATCAGAGGTGGCAGTTTCGAGATAGAATGGCAGTTATGGGTTAGGGCTGACCAAAGCTGGAGCAGAAGACAAAGCCTTTTTCAAAGAAGTGACATCTGCTGTATGTTCTGGCCCCCACTGCCAATGGACATCTTTCTTCAGTAGCTCATACAGGGGGTGCAGCTTTCTGTGCACAGTTGCACATAAAGTCTCAGGAATAGTTTACCATAACCAGGAAACATCTCAAAGTAGCCACATTGGTAGGTAGTGACAAGTTCTGAATACCTTGGCCTTGTCCAAGGCAGGGCTCCTGCCCTCAACAGTGATATGCAGGCCCAGAAAGGAAACTTCTGGGATGCACAATGGTAACTTTGCAGGATTGCACTTTAGGCATGCCCTCTGTAAGAGAGTGTTAAAACCTCGCCTAGGAGCTACGGGTGTTTCTCCAGGCCTGTTGTGGCTAAGAGAAGGTTATCCACACATTGCAGGAGGCATTCTATGGTGGAGAAGCAATGTATGGCATCCCTTATGTGAAGGTGAAAAAGGGAAGGACTGTTGTGGGATCCTTGTGGGAGACAGTTCCACTTGTACAGACTTCCTTCAAAGGTGAAGACAAACTTTTATTGGCTTTCAGGGGCCAATGGGAATGACCAAACACCATTGGAAATGTCTAGTATACTGAACCACTTGTGTTCAAGTTAGAGAAGATTTAGCACATTTGGAGCAGATGGCATGCTGTGTGCACAACTGGGAGTGACTTGGTTAAATCTTCGGTAATCAATGGTAAATCTACGGGCTTCTTCACTGGCCAGATGGAAGAGATGACTGTGGACACACATGACCTAATGATCCCTTGCTTCAAAAGGGAGTCAATGGTAGCCCTCAAGGAAGGTACTCCCTCTGCTGAAAAAGGGTATTGTCTTTGGCATAGTGGTTCATCACCAGTGATTTGTATGAGAGTGTCAATTCTCTCACAATCATGCTAGTGTTTGGCAACGGCATCTTTATGCCTTTCAAAAATTGGTCTCAGTTGAGTGAATAGCTCATGGTGCTGGAATATGAGGATATGTCATATTCTGCATCATTGGTCTTTACTGCTGCTACCACCTGCAGATCAGAAATGTGGAGCATATGGTACTAGCCAGGTATCTGAAGTAATAGCCTGTTGGCTAAGTCCACTATGCAGCCATAGCATGAGAGAAAATCAGTTCCCAATATGCTGTGGTGATGATGTAATACCATTAGGTCAAAATGGGGTGTCACCTCTAAAGCACTGATGACAACTTATATTGGTTTGGACCAGTACATTGTAATCATGGTCTCCTCAAAGGTATGGGTGGAAGTGGCCTTCTCAGTTGACCAACAGGATAGCTACGGATCATCTTGATGCAGCACTGAAACTGCAACCATATATCTAGAAGTAATTCAAGCTGGAGGCCCACAACCAGTGCTTCCACACATGGGTTTCCAGAATCATTGATTACTAAGGAGATGATGATGTAAACCAGGGCCTGACACCATCAGTCTGATTCACATTGTTTCTGCTTAGCATCGTCACGTGAGGGATCTGTCTCTTGATGCATTTGTACCACTTTGGAGTATGGAAACTTGGACCACCCACCCTCATTGGATTCTCCCACTGGAGAAGTGGATGGAATGGCAGCCACAGTTCTGGCTGGGATGACTGCTGTGAACAACTGGACTTTGGCCTTAAAGTCCCAAAGCCAGTTGTTTTCCTCAGTCAAATCCTTGTACAAAGGGCTGGACCACTGTTTTTGTCCATTATTCCCCTATATACAGTACATTGCTTATTCAACTTCAGCTGATACCACTGTCTGATGTTATTTGACCCTTCTTGGTTTTGGTAGGAGGGCTTGTCCTATTGGGAATCCTTTGATTTCCCTTCCACTGCATACTGGGTGGATGACTCAGTGCTGTTCTGCACCATGGCCACCTTGGCCTTGGAACCTGAGTCCATGTTCTGGCATAAATCTGGTATGCATGGTCCACTTTTTTCATGACCTCACAGAAGCAGTTCCATTTAGGGAATACTGCTGTCTCTACCTTCTCACAAAGGTCAAGTTATAGATTATTTAAGAACCAGGACTTGAACTCATTTGATTCCCTGTCCAAATTTTTGCCAGCCAGGCCTTTGCCTGTTGTGTGCATGAGCCACAACAGCTTTCCTATTGGGCTGGGGTCTCTTTGGCATGCTGCTTTATCGGATGGGCTAGCATTATGCCGACCATGTTAGGATTGTGCATCACCAAATGGTGAGTGGCAATGGCTTTGAATGAGGCTCTGACATCAGGATGTATGTCTTACTGCAACTTGGTTCACAAAGTAGGGTCCACAGTCTGTTTTAAAACCTGTACCCTCTGCTCAGCTATAAGGCTTAGCATTTCGCAGTGATGTTTTACTTTTTCCAAATGGCAACTAATATTGTCACCTAGGGCCATATAGCTTAACTTGTCTGTGATGTTTTGGAAGGCTTGGGTGGACTGCAGGGCATTTGGGGGAGGACCATTCTGCCCTGTGATAGGCTTGATGACTGCCTCAACCATGGTGGTGGCCACACTTGGAAGGAGGGTCAGCTTTTCCACTTCCTTTTGTAACACGTCTGAGATCACTTGTCTCATTATCCTGGCCTGAGAGTCATAGACTCAGGCTTTTGAGATCACCTTCTGAATCAGACCCTGTACCTCCTCCCTGTCTTTCTTATTCAAGGTGGCTACCGGTGTGTGAGGCCTTAACCCTCCGGCATCCCAGGGACCACCATCTTGAATCTTGCTGCTGAAACTGAGAGAGGGAGAGCAGCTATCCTACATCAAGGAGGTGATTTACTGAGTACATTGACTTAAATTATTAATTCAGGGACCTGCAATAGTAAGTAGAAGTCAGTGTTTTGGTTCTGTTTTTGGGGTTGTCTTTACTTAATGTAACTAACTTTAATTTGCCAGGGAGGTAATCTAGCTGAGGAGAATATTTGCAGTCATTTGTGGCTAGAACTGTTACTGAAACTCTGTGAAAGAGGTGTCTGATAAGGGCAGGAGCTAAAGAAGGCTTGAGGGACTGTGAGTTACAAATAGGAGTTGACTGTGGACTCTGCTTGCTGCTAAAACTGAGAGAGGGAGAGCAGCTGGAGCTGTGTTTTGCCCTGTAGGTTACAGAAGAAAGTCTTTTTTCACCAGATTCTTGATTGTTTTTGTAGACACTAAGTGCCAAAGGAACAATCCCTCTGCCCACCCCATTCCCCAATCACCCCTGGGTGCTCTACCTTTATAGGAGAAGGCTAGATCACACCTACTTAAAGACACAGGAACAGATAGGTAGCACAGCACATGCAACAACCTAGCTGGTGTATAGACAGAATTACAAAGGGTGTAGCTAGCAACTAGGTCCACAAGGGCACATGCAAGAGGAGGAGAGAGAAGCTGTAAGTCACTCTAGAAGGAGAGAAGGACAGGAGAGGAGAAAGGAAAAAGGGTTAGCTGCTTGGATGTCTGTCTCCTGAGCAAGTAAGAAGGAGACTGCTGAGGAATACAGGAACCATGACTGGGAGGGTAGAAGAAGAGGAGTGGTAGCTCTCTCTGTAAGGAGAGGAATCAAAGCAATGGAACTAAAGGGTAAACAAGGAGGAGAGGAGGCACTGTGGGCCAACTTGGAGACAGGAAATGGCACCATAATCCACATGGAGGTTGTATGCAGACCCCCCATCTCAGGGGGAGGAAATGGACAAGGAAATGACAGAAGGCATCCTTATGATAGTAGAAAATGGGGAGATATTGTTGATGGGGGACCTGAATATGCCAGATGTTAACTGGAGCACCTTTGCTGTGGCATCATCCAAGAGCAGGGTCATTCTTGATGCCCTACAGGGGGAATGCCTCAAACAGCTAGTGCTGGAACCCACTCGGGAGGGAACAATCTAAGACCTTGTATTCTCAAGCAGGGGTGGAGAAAGGATCTCAGATTTAGAAGTGGGTAGCCATCTGGGAACAAGTGACCACCAAATAGTGTGGTTGACAATAAACACAGCCATAGAGTCAAGCCGTACAAATTTGTGGGTACTGCACTTTAGGTGGTCTGAGTTTAGCAAAATGGGAGCGTGTCTCAGAAAAGCACTAGCAAACAGGCAAGAAGGAAAGGTGGAGAAACAATAGCGAAACATCAAAACTGCCATCACAGAGGCAACAAGTTTTGTCGAAGTAAAAAAAAAAAAAATGAAGGAAAAAAACACTATGGTTCTCAAAAGAGGTGGAGGGGAAGGTTAGGGAGAAAAAATAGCATTCAGGAAGTATAAGGAAACTCAGAAGGAGCAGGACAGAGAACTGTACCACTTAAAGTAGAAGGAAGTGGGAGGCAGATAGAATGAGCAAGTCCCAAACCGAGGAAAGATAGCCAACCCAGTTAAGAAGGGGGATAAACTTTTTTATAAGGTTTAGGGGAGCAAAGAAAGACCAAATGAGGGACAGTGAGGCTTTACATAAAGGGGAGGTGGTGGGCAGAAGGTGACAGTAAAAGCAATGATACTGAATGAATATTCTAGAAACATAGAGATTTGACGGCAGATAAAGGCCTACTTGGCCCACCTAGTCTGCTCATTTACTCCCCAATGGATAAGCTGCAGATCCAAGTTAACCAACAGCCTGCTTCCTCCTACCCCCCCACTAGAATTGCTTTATGTCTGTTCCATGCATTCTTGAATTCCACTGTTTTTGACTCTATGGACCTCCTCAGGAAGGTTGTCTCCATGCATCTACAACCCTCTGTGAAGAAATACTCACATTACCGAGCTGTCCCCTTTATCATCAAATTGTTCCCTTGTTCTTGCTCATCTTTTTCTGAAGATGCTACCCTCTTGGACTTTGTTGATTCCCTTGAGGTATTTAACTTTCTTTCATGTCCCCCCTCTCCCTCCTTTCCTTGAGGCTATACATCTTAAGCTCCTTTAGTCATTCTTCATATGTTGGTTGCCCTCCTCTGGACAGCCTCCACCCTGCCTATGTCTTTGAGGAGATGGGGTCTCCAGAACTGTACACAGTACTCCAGATGTGATCTTACCAACTGTTTGTATAGAGGGCCAACAACTTCCTGTTTTCTACTGGTAATGCCTCTCCCTATGCATCCCAGTATCCCCCCAGCTCTCCTTACTGCCTTCTCAAATTGCTGGCCCACCTTTAGGTCATCTGATATGACTACCCCAAGTACCTTTCCATTTTTGTTGTTGTCAGTATCTCACTCACCATTGTCTACTCTTCCCTAGGTTTTTGTTTCCAGTGCATTACTTTGCACCTTTGCATTGAATCTAAGCTGCCATACATTTGACCATTCCCTCCACATACTTGTCAAGTCCCTTTCATCCTTTCCACCCCATCTTGCTTATCAACCCTGTTGCAGATCTTTGTGTCATCTTCAAAGAGACATACTTTCCCTTCTAATCCCTCTGCAGTGTCACTTATAAAGACATTAAAAAGGACCGGCCCCAGTACTGAACCCTGCGGTACCCCACTAGTAACCCTCCTTTCTTCACTGTGGACTCCATTTACTATTACCCATTGTGCCCTGTTGTCCAGCCAGTGTTTTACCCAGGCTATCACCCTGAGACCCACTCCCCAGGCTGGCTAATTTGTGGTTATTAATCTTTGTGTGGGACTGTGTCAAATGCCTGCTAAAGTCTAGGTAGACCACTGCACAGCCCTCCTGGTCTACTACTTTGGTCACCCAGTTAAAGTAATCAATTAGATATGTCTGACATGACCTTCCTCGGTTGTGAATCCATATGTTGCCTTGGGGTTCTATGCCCAATATTTCTAGTAGGTACTCAACAATTTCTTTCCTTCAGTGATTCCATCATTCTCCTACCACTGAAGTCAAACTGTCAGTCTGGGTTTCTGCCTCTGTCTTACTCCCATTTTTGTGAAGGGGAATTACATCCACCCTCCTCCAGTCCTCAGGTGCCACACCATCCCATCCTCCCATGATTTATTAAAAAGGGTAAGTCAGTGGTGTTACTAGTTCTTTCCTTAGTTATTTTAGAATTCTGGGGTGAATCCCATCAGGCCCCATTGCTGTATCCACCTTCTTTCAGAACCCTTTCTTCTGTGAAAGGACTAATATCAACCCCACTATCCTGAGTGCTTCTATTGACTGGATTAGGTATCTCCCCCTGCTTTTGCATTGTGAATTCTGAGCAGAAGTATTCGTTCCGTATTCCTGTGTAACCCCTAGGTGGCACTATCCCAAGGGCTACTACCACTGCCTGCTTGGCTAGTAGCAGGTTAAGGGGCCTGAGTTCTGAAATGGGTGCCTCCACCTGGAGGTCAGGGTTGGTAGTGGCCAGGCTAACCTGGGCACAGCCTCTGGGACACTGTAACCCCCCTCTTCCCCTTTGAGTGGCCTAAACAATACACAATAATCACTTTCACAATACCCCTTGCACACTAGGCAATTACCGACACTTTTTGCACTTACCACCAGGGCTTTCCTGTGGCTTGACCCTGGGGACCCCCTGTAAAACAAGGTTAGATACACCAAATAGCAGCAGTACAGTACTCTTGCACAAACTGAAACCACAGTCAGGTTAAATGCAAAAAGAGTTAGTTCTGATTTATTTAAGGGACATGAACAAGGGAAGGGCATAATCAGGTTAATTTGCTTAAAGGCTGTATCAATCAAACAGTTATGCATGCACTTCAGGGTCCATAAACAGTCACACACTCTGGGTACCCAGATGGAGAATCGTGAGCTAGCCAGGAACATTGCAGCTGGTTGGGGCCCTGTGATGGAAGAAAGCAACTTGCACAACACACATTATTTTTAATCTGGAGCCGGAGGGCTCAGTTTGTGAAATGTAAACAAGACAATCACATGACACACTTTTTAGATTAGGCTGCTGTTGCATGGAGCTACCCTGATGATTACTCACGATATTCAAGACTGGACACAGGCTAGATGAAAATCGAGACTGTAGGTGGTTGATCTGGTGTGCCAGGAAAAGCAGGGCCCACATGAATCACCAAGGCATTGTTCCTGTTCAAGTATAGAGCAGGGGGCTGATCCCCAGGCAGGTCTCTCATTGATGGTTTTCTCTGTGTAGTGGGTAGTCTGGCTGGGCCAGCATGGCAAGGCCCAGGCCAAATGGAGACTAATTCAGATACAGTCTGTTTGGGGCTGGATACAGTTTACAGCAAGCAGGACACAGTTCATACAGTGGGGAACCAAATCATGACCCACTAACAACTCACAGCACATTTATATGTAAGGAAATTCTACTGTACCAGGCAAATCGCTTTCCGGTCATGATCGCAAAGGCTCTGCACAAACTGGGGATTCAAAGGCAGCTGGAAATCCTGACAGGTCGACGATTCAGCAAAATCTTGGTCTCTTCATGTTGAGCCTGGTCACACTTCAGTGGCTTACTTCATTCTCACAAGCTCAGATTCAGACCAAAATAAATCTCTTTCTCCCTCTCAGGGGCAGCAGGCAGACATGAAGGCCACAACTCAGGCCTTTCCACAGTTCTCCCACATGAAACTATGCAGATGGCTGCTCGAATGTCTCGAGCTGTTGCTTCTTCAACTTCAAACTTAGATCTGACTCAAATAGCAAGCAGCTTGGGAATTCCCCCAAGATCCAAAAGGTTCGGTTGACTGATCTGTCTGTCAGTCACAACACAAGCTCCCCCTTCAGGTGCAAAAAGGCAGCAAAAGCCCAAACCACATTTCCTACAGTTTGACTCAGACAGCTCCTGTAGTCCGGCTCCATTTAGTCCCACCAGTACTCGATTGGTCCAGTTCGGCACGTCCTGGACCAAATGGTGAGAGATAAACAAAACAGTCCTTGCTGCAAAGAAGGCAGGTTAGACAAACTGCAATATCATTACTACTCTAATAAATGATCAGCAACAGTTACATCTTCTAACAGAGCTCATCTGCAGACTGACGTGTTGGCAGAAACTGAGCAATTATCAGGCAAGCTAGGTGGGACTCGAGATAGAAACACTTGCCACCACCCAGAATAATTACACACTGAAATCTAGGCAGCCCTTAAAGGGCAGTACACAGGCACTCTCTGACAATAATGTTTAACTGCTAAAATATAGGACACCAGCCTGACAGTAAGCATTTAGGCAAACTCAAGGAAGACTTTTCAGGAACCCCCATTTGTAGGGGAGTTATACCTGCTTTTTCACTGTCGCTCTCTGCCCAGCCACCTTCCTCTTTATTCTGCCTCAGTATCCCTGCCTTAGTCTTTCTTTGCTTCCTAATGTACATATAAAAGGTTTCATCCCCCTTCTTAACTGAGTTAGCTATCTTTTCCTTGGTTTGGGCCTTTGCTATTCTGACTGCCTTCCCCGCTTCCTTCTGCTTTAACTGGTACAGTTGTCTGTCCTGCTCCATCTGTGTTTTCTTATACTTCCTGAATGCTATCTTTTTCTCTCTTACTTTCCCCACCACTTCTTTTGAGAACCATAGTGTTTTTTTCTTTCGTTTTGATTTATTTGCTTCACACAAAGGCTTGTTGCCTCTGTGATGATGTTTTAATGTTTCATTCTTGCTGCCCCACCTTCTTGCCTGTTTCTAGTGCTTTTCTGAGGCACTCTCCATTTTGACAAATCAGCCTCCCAGTCCAGTACTCACTTTGTGTGGCTTGACCTCTACAGCTAAGTTTATCATGAACCACACTGTTTGGTGGTCGCTGTTCCTCAGATGGATACCTCACTTCAAGATCAGAGATCCTCCTTCCATCCCCATTTGAGAGTACTGGGTCTAAGATTGCTCCATTCTGAGTGGGTTCCAACCATAGCTGTTGAGTATGCTTCCTGTATGGCATCAAGAATGGCCCTACTCTTGATGTGCTACAAAGGTGCTCTAGTTAACATCTGGCATATTCAGGTCCCCCATCAGCAATATCTCCCTTTTTGCCATCCTTAGATGCCTTCTATCATTCTGTCTATTTCCTGCCCCTGAGATGGGGGTCTGTTTACAACCCCTGTGTAGGTTGTGGAGCCAGGGTGGTCCACAGTCCCTCCTCTCCTCCCTCTCTGTTTACCCTTTGGTTCTTTTGTTTGATCCTTCCTCATAGATGAGCTCCTCCTCCTCCTCTTCTTCCTCCTGTCCTCCTATAGATTGTGTAATTTTGGAATGTTGACATCCCAGTCATGATTCTCTTGTACCATGGTTCTGTGACTGCCACAATATTCAGGCATCCCTCTTCCATCTGAGGCCACCATTTTGGGAGATTTTTACTGGACTATGGGCATTGGTACTCATTACCCTCCATTTTTATGGCTTTATTTCTTTTTGTCCCATCCCTGTCCTTACTGCCTTTGTCTTTTTCTCCATTTACCCCTGACCTTCTCCCTATCAACTGCTCTATCTTGGTGTTTACCTCACTAACTACCCTGATTTTTTTTGGGGCTAGGATTTCCCTTCTCCTTTTCAGTGCCTACCCCTTGGCTAGTTTAAATGCTTGCCAATGAAGTATTTAAACCTATCACCTATGATCCTGATTCCCCTTCTGGATAGATGCAGACAATTGTGCCTGTATAGGTCTGCATCCCTCCAGGTGGAGGCCCAGTCCCTAATGAAGCCAAATCCATGAGCTCTGCACCAGTTTTTCAACCAGTCATTGAATCCCATGGTGTGGAGTACCCTAGCCTCATCCATTCCATAGACAGGTAGCACTTCTGAGAAAGTTACCATGTGTGCTACTTGTCTAAGGCCCCTCCCCAACTCCACAAACTCCTGTTCCACTGCTCTGATCCCATTCTCAGCCAGTTCATTCATCCATACGTGGATAATGACATCCAGCTCACTCCCCCTTGCAGCTGCCCCCACAATCCTGAGGATTCATTACCTGTCCCACCAAGCCATGGCACTGGGCAGGCACCTTACCTCCCTT